>OX336892.1:9645891-10958391 GCA_946959425.1 Argyrosomus regius | reverse complement strand
ACCTGGTTCAGACTTCGCAGGAACCAAGACAGACCCTGTCGAACCACGAAGTTTGGTGTGGCCGCGTATGTACTTCCTCTGTACTCCTTTCAGTGTTTAGGTTACAGGTGACTTCCCTAAAGACTCTAACTATGCAGCAGTTACCACTGTGAAAAGAGCCACTCTCCCAAGTTAATGTATATTGATTCATTTGTAGACTTGTTTACATTTTGAAACATTCTGACGTCAAGTGTTTTTATCCCGCAGTTGGAGGTTCTTTTTCTATTTCATAGCCTTCACGGCTGGACTGGCCAGTTTGATTGACGTGAGTTTCCAGAAGGTTTTATAGGACCAACACAGTGACAAAACTATAATTAATGTATTTACGTATGTTGTGCATTTCTACTTGTACAGCTTTATTCTACAATTCTCTTTTCTCTACAGAAACCGTGGTTTTGGGACACCTACGAATGTTGGAGGGAATATCCAGTTCAGGTGAAAACATCACTTTACAATATGTTTTCTCCCTTCTTTGGATAATTAGTGTGTCCTACTTCATTAATATTTTTTTTCGTCAATGAGGAAAGCCTTGTTTTAAGTATCTGATTTTAAAAGGAAGTCTGACTGAAAACAATCTGTTAGAAAGTAAACAGATTACATGTTTTAAAGAGGAAATGTAAAACAGGCATATGTTTCCTCATTTATACTCAGAGAACAATGAATAGTTTGTCTCACTTTGAGTAAATAAATGAGTTAAGTATTAAGAGATGTGAGCAGAAATGCAGTTCCCTGCTGCCATTTCAAATGTGACTGATATCAAACATGCTATGAAAGCTATGAAAAAAAGTTATACTTCGCTATCATAATATTGGAGCTGTTATATTAGCGACCTTGGAGAGAAAAAGTCTTTTGCTCTACATATTGATATTGAACTCAACCTATTTCTGCAGCTAGAGCAACGCTGCACTCACTAAATACTTCATTTTAGGGGCATTTTAAGTCACATTCCTTTTATATTACTGTTAAGTCTATTGAATGTCTATTTGTTTTGTTTGATCAACTCTCCAAAACCCAAAGATATCCCTTTTTTTGAAATAGATATCGATTAGCAGAGGATGGTTTCGATCCATCGACCTCTGGGTTATGGGCCCAGCACGCTTCCGCTGCACCACTCTGCTCATGTAGACCATTATCTATATTTTGAGTGATGTTCAGTAAAATTGTCTCCAGTTGTTTTTAATGACATGTTTTTTTTTTCACTGACTTTTAAATAATGTTTCTTTCACAGCCCATGGAGAGCGCCCAATACTGGTACTACATGCTAGAGTTGGGTTTTTACATCTCTTTGCTCCTCCAGATCTCTGTGGACATCAAGAGGAAGGTGAGGATGTCAACATTCATCCATTGATAAATATTGAGTTTCTAAACTATATTATAGCCTCACAACACATTTGCCCTTTAGGGAAGGACATAAGTGAATGTATTAGTCTTGTGATTGCTTCGGCCTGGTTTTTATCTCAAACTTACTGGCTTTACACTTTACTGAGAAACTTCACTTAAGGCATGGTTAATAAGTGACTAGCAGGAAGAGCAGGAATTTAAATTCTTCTGTTGATACACAAACATCATTGTATTTCACTGAGTCAAGACTCTGCATGTGTTTGCTTTACCAGGACTTTAAAGAACAGGTGATTCACCATTTGGCCACCATCTTCCTGCTCATTTTCTCCTACTGTGGCAACTGGATCCGCATCGGCACCTTGATCATGGTGCTTCATGACTGCTCTGACGTCCTGCTCGAGGTAACATGTAATCTCACGCACTCTGGAATAAATTTCTCACATTTGTAGGCAATGTTGCTTTCTTGTACGCTGAAAGAACTTGCACATCTCTTCAGGGAGTGTCACCATAGGTTAATCTCCAAGTCGGCCATTTTTCTGCGTCTGTCCAAACCAACAAAATGAGAAAAAACTGGCAGTGTCAATGTTGTACAGTCAGATATTCACGCTGTGCTTGAAAATATGTAGTAGGTCAGCTTATTTCAGCAGGCAGATCCTGTGACCAAGTCCTGAAAGTAGTTTTGCAGCTGAGTTTCTGATTGTACATGAAAAACACATTTTAAATTATATTATATATAAATATATATTTTTTAAAAAGTTGTGCTGAATGCACTCAGTAAGATAACAATTAAGACAACAGGAATGATACTGATAACATTTCAAACATACAGCACATCACTGACTGAGCTGACGTTAAACACACAGGCTCATGTTTATTCCCTGTTTATCTATTATCTTAATCCCTTGTCTCACCTCACCAACTCTTTTTGCATAACGTTTGACTAATGTTTCGTTCACTGTGGTGAGTTCTCTTCTCATATAGCTTCATTTATGGTTTGTATTTGCTCAATCAATTCATTGGTATCTTTTGCAGGCTGCCAAGATGTTCAACTACGGCACTGGCTGGAGGGGAATGTGTGACACACTGTTTGTTGTGTTTACTTCGGCCTTCTTTGTGACTCGACTGGTGATTTTCCCCAGCAAGTAAGGTTTACTTCTATGTTTGGTCACTAAAATGTTCAATTACTTAATGCAGCATGGGTGACTATTGTCAGAAACACTTTTTTCAACGTTACTACAATTATTTGATTATTTACAGAATCATCCACAACACCCTGACACGGTCCATGGAGATGTTTGAACCTTGTTTTATCTACTACTTTTTCAACACCCTGCTGATGGTGCTGCAGGCTCTTCACATCTTCTGGTTTGGCATTATCTTACGCATGGTCTATAAACTCCTGGAAGGCAAGGTGAGATTCAGCAGTAAAAGCAAAATAAACAAAAGGGCATCTCTGACTAACATTTGTAATCCTTGCATGGTAGCTTTCATATGTACCTAAATTAAGACAAGATTGTCGTACATGTTAAATTCTGTATCTGCAGATGAATAAAGATGAACGCAGCGATGAAGAGAGTGCACTTGAAGAGGAAGAAGATGATAAAGGAGGAGAGGAAAATGTGGCTCAAGGAGACTGCTGGGAGAAAAGTAAAGACACCCTGAACTCGAGGCTGTCCACGCACAGTTGTGTCCTAAATAACTTGACCAACCACAGGATGTCTGTAGCTGACAAAATGCGTAAAGCTCAGTAAAGTGTAAATGATATTTATTTTAAAGTTCTGTAATCTTAAAACTAAAACAGCCACGTTTTACATTCTGAGTGATATATGATGGGTGTGAGCCACTGACCTCTTTCCTGCTTCACTCTTAATCAAGAGTGGAATGAGACAAGTAAAATGGTGAATCATTAGTTCTAGTAAAATGCTGACATAGCAGAGGATAGTTTCGATCTATCGACCTCTGGGTTATGGGCCCGGCACGCTTCCGCTGCGCCACTCTGCTAGCCACCCCAGATGGGACTCGAACCCACAATCCCTGGCTTAGGAGGCCAGTGCCTTATCCATTAGGCCACTGGGGCTTCTCCACCTGGGGGAGGGTGGGGGGGGCACCCCTCTGTCCAGGTGATCATTCACTGGCCACATGACATCAATTTTTAATCTTCTTTGGCTTTTCTATGGACAGGGACTTTAGTCTTTGTGTGAAGTAAAATTGGAGAATCATGAAAATATTCAGTGCCTGACTGATGAATGTTTTTCTTCACTGTAGCCCACACTACAGACTGTTTACACTGTTTGTCATTCAGTAAGTTCACAAAGCACATTCTGTTTAAAGAAATAGCACAACAGCAAAGCAAAAGATATAAACTAGGTAGCTGCTCTAAGACCTAGTATAGACAGAAGTGTTTTATAATGAAATTGTTCCACAACATGCAGTACATATTTAAATATAGGAAATAAAGTTACAATTTTACTCTTTCTACGCCTGTGTCTTGTGATAATTTAAGACATTGAAATCTTAGTGGTGTACTGGTGCCATAGAGAAGTCGGTTAACTTTTAATCTGTGCTTTTTTTTTTTTTTAAAGAAGCATGTTAAGAAGACTACTCTTACATATTTAGTTTAGTACCCAAAAATAGGCCCGTAGTATTTGGACACTGTCACTTAACTCCTGCAACTTGATTTCATGGAGTAAGGATTATTATGATTATTATGAAATCAACATTAGCCACAGAAGAGGCGCAGAATTTGCAATGAACACTGACCCACAGATGAGTGATACAACTACATCATTATGTATCATTAAGTATTCATTATTCGTTAGATTTTGTTCAGTGTTTTAGATTTATATTTGTTGTAGTTGTATGAAGTAGAGTGGGGGTTGCATGTGTCAATACATCTCAGAGTTATCAGTATGTTTTTTTTACAGTGAGCATTTAGATTAAATGTGTCCAATCACAGACTGTGAGATCATGCTGCACATCTTCTCCTGTACTACAATGCCACCTGGTGGCTCAGACCAGGATGACACTAATAGACTGGGCGCTGTCTTCAAATGTTCATGATTTACCTGTGACAGATACATAATGTAATGTAGTTTCATAGATGATGTAATTATGGTAGGTTACATATATGTACTATATGTTTAATGAGATATAACTAAATAACATGAATTCCAATTAAACGTTATTCATTCATTCATTCATTCATTCGTCAACAAATATGTCGACCCATAAATCTGTTAATTCTAGTTTTACATGTGTCAGTTTTAGTTCATTTTAATCTCTGTGGGCTGCACTTAAGGTAGCTATTTTAAACTAACGGTCGCTAATCTAGCTGGCGCTAAATACGTCATGACGCATAACTTCGGGCAGGTGAGCGTCAACGCCCGCTGTTCGACACCCTTCAACAGTCACATAAAGACACTTACCTTCGACCGCTCGCTTCTTGTTAGCTGCTATCATTGAATGTCCGGTAAGCCTTTATCTTTTTTTAAACATTTTTATATTTTTCTACTTCGCTGATGGTTAGCTACCTAGCGGAGAAGAGGTTAACGCAAGTCACAAGTGCCCCAAGGGGGCGCTACTGCAGCGGTTATAAATGCGACTCTATACAGACATTGTTGTACCGTACAGTATCGGGTTAAAACATTATAGTCATTTATGTATGAAAGGCATGTATGGTTGTCTCTGTGGCGCAATCGGTTAGCGCGTTCGGCTGTTAACCGAAAGGTTGGTGGTTCGAGCCCACCCAGGGACGACAAATATTTATCATTTTCTTTTCTATATTTTACTTCATTGTATCGTGTTGATATATTTTGAGAGCAGCCGTCTGAACGTGCACGATCTAAACACAACAGATCGTCCACGTTAATAAATGTCAGCATCTGCGATCGACACACCAACCAACCCTCCTCCATCTGTGCAGATGTGTGACAAACTGGATAAGCTTGTTTCCCTACCTAACCACAGGACTGGGCTCATCAAGTTCCTGTTTTGCCTACCTGTTGGTGAATGGTCTCGACGTAAGTGCAGATTTTGATTTTAAGCTATGCTTAATAATATAACCAATAATATAAGTTAAAGTCGGTTAATCTGCATTATTTAGCGCGCGTTTGTGTGTTTGGCTGTGCACATTTAATATGTATTGCACTCGTTTATAAATGTTGTTTTTAAACTCTTATTTGTTTTCTTATTTTTTTAATGTCATGCATGTAATCTGACAATCTGAACTGGCAAACTGGTTGTAGGAAGAAAATGTGAAATATAGCAAACATAGTGTCCTGGATAGTTAGGTATAAATAGGAGGAAGTAATTTAAAAGTGCAGTAATAGTCCTAGCAGCAAGTTTCTAGAATTTTACTAACCTTTTAGTGTGATTTCCATGTGTTTGTTGGCCCATCTTAGTCTGAGTGACAGTTTCTGGCTTCTCTTTAGGACGCAAAGATGCAGATTTTTGTGAAAACGCTGACGGGTAAAACCATCACCCTCGAGGTGGAGCCCAGTGACACTATAGACAATGTCAAAGCCAAAATCCAAGACAAAGAAGGTACTCTTTAGTGTGTGGCCAGATAAAAAAGGTGTAATAATTTGTCCTATAGATCACTAACAGGGTGATGAGGTGTGTAATCAACTAGGGTGGCATTTTTTAATTTTCCTTCATGCACAAATTCCTGTGCAAAGGTGTGTTGTGTGATTTTGTGTTTTGCTGCCTCTAATTGTACAGTAATATCTGTAAAATAGAAAATCCTCTGAATGAGTTGGCCTTTGTTGTCACTAACCAGTATCCTTAATTTTAGTGCTCTGGTTTTCAGAGAATTTTATCAAACTTATATTATATTCTCCAATTTTCTTGCTTTTCTCTCTTTTCTTTATTGAAGACTTTTCCAATATATCAAAAGTGCAAGGCTGAATGGTCTTTACAGAAACATGAGGTAGACATGGGTACAGCAATTAGCACCGATGTATCCAGATAGACATGAACTGAGTAGATATAACTCAAAATAAGGTGACAAAAAAGTGCAACATTATGCAGAAAAAAAGAGTATAATAACATTTGGTGAAAAGGAAACAATTTCAGTGATTATATCAAAAACATTCAACCTTCAGTTTACCTTTGATTGTATATATTATTATTGTCATTCACACAATACACTGTGCCATATTTTGTACTAAAGCACCAATATTAATCCTATCAGTCTGAAATCTGTAGCTTTGTTTGTAATAGACACACCAATAAAAATTAACCTTCAAGTTAAGATCTTTGTTTTAGCAAAGAAAAAACACATTTTTCAGGGAGATATTTATCCAGAAACTTTGTCAGATCCCAAAACTTAACTTATCACACCAAATGAAAATGTAATTAAGAATATTGTTATTATAACTGTTTGATAGTAGCTACATAAAACTTACATAGAGCATGTGTAGTGTAGCTGTACACAAACAAAGGGTCAGTTGGTATCAGCAGTATTTAACTTTCCTCCACATTGAAAAACGTATTATATACTAAAAGTATGAGTTTGACTCCAATGATCAAAATCGATGCAATCTGAGTGGCAGCTGTAAATGTTGGATGACCTTCCATACCTGGCACAAGCACCAACTCACAGTTGTGACTGTTTTGTTTCGAGGTATCCCCCCTGATCAGCAGCGTCTCATCTTTGCTGGAAAACAGCTCGAGGATGGACGCACCTTGTCAGACTATAACATCCAGAAGGGTAGGTCAAACTCCCATCGCGCTGAGCTAAATCTAATGTTATAAGGTGGAGATGTTGATGGTTATTATCTGTTCTTTTGCAGAGTCCACCCTCCACCTCGTCCTGCGTCTGAGAGGCGGCCTCATTGAACCCTCCCTGAGACAGCTGGCTCAGAGGTACAACTGTGACAAGATGGTCTGTCGCAAGTATGTATACAAACACAGTACAGTGTCATATTGGTGAGATTGAACTCATTTTCGGAGACAGCAGGGAGGGGAAGACAGGCCAAAGCTTCCATCATAACAAAAGTGTATATAATTGATATCAAAATTTGTCGAATGTAAAATTACTTGTATGATTCTGGAAAGCCTGCTTACTTTTCCTGTGGTGTAAAGCTGCCTAATTAATGGTGCAGAGTCAATGCAGAGAGGACACACATAACTGCAGGGGGAAACTGGAACGGGAAGTGGAACAATGTGAAGTTAAATGAATTTGATTCATTTTTTGTGGGAACAAAAAGTGTCTATCACACTAGACAGAAAAAAGACAAGAACAACATTGACACAAAAAAAAAAGATTCTTGTAGCTCGGTGAAGCAGAAGAGCAGTGGTAGAAGAAGTACTCAGATCATTTTACTAATTAAAGACACAATTTCTAAGATATTTACTGTATTAAATCTTAAAATGTCCATGCTATGTCATCAGAGATTAAGAACATGCTAAATTTAAATACTGGCTTCTTGACAAAAGTGCTACAGCCAGTATGTCGTCCTTTTGAAATTTGCACTCCAGCCTGGAAGGTCTATTTGTATTTTGGCCTGTGTAACGCCCACTGCATGTCGACACCCTGGGTTGCAAGATATGGAATAAATATGATGGAAACACAGCATGCTACAACCATCAGTGGATCGTTTCGCACTGAACTAAAAGTTCAGTGTTTCCAATTTGGCAACCCACGTGCGCTTCGAGTCTTCGAGGAGAAGTTTCACTTCTCTTCCAATATTTTGAATTTGGACTGTAGTACCCATTTTAGCTGTCATTGTTACACATAATGTGACATATTGCCCCTTTAAGTAAAAGTAGTATTACCACAGTGTCGAAAATATTATGAAAGTCCAGCATTTGGAAAAGTACCAAAAGTAACTCATTACACAATATGGCTCATTTAAGAAAAACATGTTTCAAAGGTGGAGCTAACTGTAACTAATTTATATACTGCAGGGTAGCTTAATCCATAATGTTAATAAATAATAATTTATTAGTTGATTATATTTTGTATGAATAATTTGAATCTGTAAAGTAACTAAAATGTCAGATAAATGTAGTACCTCACAACCACAACATCAACAAGATACATTCAAACGACTGATTAACTAAATGAAAGATTGTGAGTGAAGCGTGAACTTCTTTGGTCTGTTGCTGTGAATCCGCCGTAGCAGCCGGGCACGACGAACCCAGCTCAGAACCCGATGGAGGGTAGGAAGGAGAGGGAGAAATAGGAGAAAGAAATGGGGTGGGCGGGAGGAGTGTGGAATTCGAGAGCGAAAGAGGACAAAAGGGTTAGGAAGGTATTTATAGGACTGTCGGAAGTGGCATGATTGAGGTGTAGTCCTGGTCCTGAAACTCTTCTAAAAAGCTTAATATAATAATGGAAATACTCAAGTTAACTCAAGTACTACTTAAGTAAAAATCTACTTAGGTACACTGCAGGGGAGCCTTGTGTCTTCTGTGTGTAAAAGTCTGTCAGTTTAATCAAAATGTAACTTGGATTTTATTTCTTTGCATAGAAATTCATGATAAACATGCAGCTGGTGTTCTTGATAATGTTGTTATAACAAAATAACTGGCCTAACAATATAATCACATTGTAGATTTGTTGGTAGAGTTCAAGTAGCTTGCTTGGTTCCAGTTATTAGTGTTAATAAGGTTTTCACTAAACCATTAAGTCAGTTAAACTGTAGCCCGATGAAACTCCCACCTGTTGATGATGAGAATGACAGGATGATTATATTTTGATTGTACAGTTTGGTCCTCTCATGTCAGGTGCTACGCTCGTTTACATCCACGTGCTGTCAACTGCCGCAAGAAGAAGTGTGGACACACCAGTAACCTCAGACCCAAGAAGAAGCTGAAGTAGACAGCTGGGATCAATAATCAATACTGTCAATAAAACATTTTGACAAATAAGATTAATAAATGATTTTTACTTACAGTTCTCTTGGGATTTCTTTTCCCCGACGTGTGGATGTGTTACTACATATTCAGCATGTTCATCTATAGCTAGCAGCTAATCTGTAGTCAGGTTTATATTCTTTCACATTATAAGATGGATACACAGAATTCAAACATTATTGGTTGATGTGTTTAGCTGTCAAATCATGTTGAGTATTTCAGTAGGCTATGTGGATTTTAAATATGATTATTAATCAATACTTGGATCACATTTTCAGTCCATCAGATGTGATGACAGGTGCACTGGCAGCTGTGTTGTATGCAAGGCTTTTTTTGCAGAGCAGTTAATAGGATAATGTTGATTTTATTTGTAAAAGGCGTGAAATGTAAAAGCCTGGAGGCCTCAGTCCCAAAGACAGATGAAGGAAGACACAATTAAAATCTTACAATTAAAACATATTTTCTACTGTCAGCTAACAAACATGTTTTTCTAATTTCTTCAGGGACATTTCACTGAGATCCAGGCTCTCTTTGGTCAAACTCACTTATTCACTGGGGGTAATGGGGTTTAATTTAAGGGCATCTTAGCTGTAGTAATGGGAGAAGATGAAGGACTGTTGTTTGCCTTTCCCCACCCACATTTATCCAGCCGATTCCAGGCAACGAACCGCAAACCATCTAGTCACAAACCCTGCATGCTCTTTTCCTTGACAAATAATTGAACTTAAGCAGTGTCACTTGTGAATCTGGATTTTGTGTCTTGGGAAATCTTGATGCTAAAGATGAATATAAATCAATTTCATTAACTTGCTGAAACCTCATGCATTAATACTACTGTAAAAAATAAAGTGTAAACCAAATGGCCCGATAGAAAACACACGAAAGAAAGAAGTACATTAGAATGACTGAGTGACTGCATTCTTTGCTTTTATTTCCAAACCGTCATGACAACAGCCCAAAGTCTGAGACGTAGACGACCACCCTTAAAATAGAACAATAAGGCTCGAAAAAAAAAACATGGCATTACAGACTATGTTAAACAATACAGTCTGTGAGATAAAAGACTCTGTGAAGGCATGTTGTATGGCATATTGTCCACAGCTAAAGGTAACGTGCTGAAAAATGACAGAAGGCAGAAAACGTCTCTTAGATTTCCTCGAATGCATCTATCATAAATAAGTTACTAAGTCAGTGGTTTGTTAAGAGATGATGCACAGGACGATCGTTCAAACTTATCTGTTATTCTACTGTAAGTGATGACTTTTTTTATTTCCCCTGTTCACGTAATAACTGTAGCATTATTGATTTATATCATGTGGGAAATACTTATTTGTCCTAAATGTAATTACTGCATCTTAATCTACTAAAATGTACTTTTTATCTTATATTTAAAGGTTCCTTACAAGCTTATAGTGAAGTAGTGATGATAGACGACCTTATCAATGACTCTGTACTTAACATTTGATCTTTGGTGTCAATATTCAGATCTAATGTTTAAATTGTGTTTCCATGCCTTACACAAATATTAAACACTATTAGCGTACTATTTAAGTGACTTTTAGTACATGGCATTGCTTATTTCTGTGGAAAAGAACCACTCAGTCTTTCACTTTACACGTTATAGCTGCTACTTTATACACGTGTATCTACAAGACCATACACATACAAGTTTATCTCTGCATGAATCGAAAATTCTGATACTGATGTTGTATGCAGGCTGTTGAATATACAAATCTCTTAAATGTATATTTTTATTTGCATTCACTTTACACTTTCTCTATTTGCATGGATTTTGTTGTGATGTTGAAAAAACAAGGCCTCTTATAACTCATACTGACACTGCAATGCCATTTTGTGTACAAAAGTCATACTACAAAAACAACAACAAAAAAACTACAAGCACCACTTCTCAATATTAAATGTCTAGCACTGTGAAGCACTTACCTTAAAGTTGGTTTATTGCATTGAATGTTACCCTTGAAAGCAACATGAAGCGTTACATTAAACTGGACAAGCAAAACCATGTAAATGCTGCTGCTTAGGCCAACGACTACAGTATGTAGCTGAGTACAGCACAGCCACTGCTGCAACACAGACATGGAGAAACCTTCCTGGAGCCGAGGTGGTTCTTGTGCTTGAAGAGGACATGGGACCAGCTCCATCTTTGTTTTGTTTACTCCGCTGAATTGGCCACGACAAAATATAACCCTGTCATCTGTTCCATCTCTCTCTCTCTCGGGTTGGATTTTTTTCCCTCTTATTTGTCGATGAGTTTAACCAGGCTCTGGCGGAGGTCATTAAGGTCAAAGATCTTGATGTCCAGAATTTCGATGGCCCTCTGGATTTCAGAGTCCATGCGATCCCGTTCCTCCAGAGAGTTATTCAGGTTCTGCTCTGAGTTCTGGATGCGACGCTCCAAATCTGAATTTCGCATCTCCGTCTCCTACAGAAGCAAGAAGGCAAAGGAAGACGACAAGTAAGGCAAAAAAAAACAAAAAACAATACTTCTGTTAGGTTAACTACTGATTATTTCACTATTACTCAACAAATATCTGCATAATTAATGAAAGCATAACACATTATCATAATAATCTAACTCCTACCCGTAGTCTGTGGATGGCCTCGTCCCTCTCGTGTTCCATCTCGTGGTACTCTGCTTTTTTGCTTTGCAAAATGTGGATTTCCTGGAAAAGAATGAAAGTTATACTTGGCGTCCAAGTAGCTGAATCGTTCATCAACACCTGCGATGAACATCGCCGCTTTCCACCTCTGACACCAGCTTATGATAAACAATGAAACATCAAGTACCGACCTCATCTTTGGCCTTCAGCAGGGCCTCCAGCTCCTCCAGGGACTGGGTCAGCTCATCCTTCAGCAGGTCACTGGGGCCTTGGCCTCCATGAGCCTCTAATTCAGCCACCTTACAACACACACACACACACACACACACACACACACACACACACACAGAATGAAATAGTTTTCAGCATGTGGGACATAACTTCACACAAAAATCTTAAATTGGAAGTTCGGTCTTTCTTGCATCTCCGCATAATTCAGTATTCTTAAAAATGAACGTCTAAATTACATTTAAATGAAATATGTGCTCATATAGTAATTAAAAGTCTCTCAGATCAGTTATCTAGAGCTCTACTTAAAATGAGTGGGCGGCAGAGCATTTATTGGCTCCAATAGTTTTTAATTCTCATCATTAGATCATCTAATTCAGCTGGTTTACTCACTAATTTTCTCAGTTTTTTCTTAACTTATGTTTAAAGTTTCATCAATTCAATTTTATTGCTCTTTTGTTTGTTACAATCCCGACTGTTTCATATTTTTATTGCATCTAGTATTGATGCATCAGTGTGTTCATCATGTTAATGTTGCAGCTGGTTAAGGTGGAGCTAACTGTAACTAATTTATATACTGCAGGGTAGCTTTATCTATGCTACCCTGCATGCTTTTATTGTGAAACATTTGTTCAGTTCACTTTTTTTCAGGTAGTCTACATGTTTATGTAGCCTGTTGGTCGCCTATAGTCTGGAGATCTCTGTAGAAGTTAAAAACCGTAGTTTGATTAATAGCATGTTATAAAAATAAATCACATAATTAAAAAAGAAAATTAATTAAAAATCCTTTATTAGACAGCATCTGATAAAACATGAAACACATATTGACTTCACTTTCACTGTCTTTTTTCTTTTTTTAATAATTAAAAAATAAATCATTTTAAATGTAATAATTTAAGTTAAAATATGCTACATCTTAATCCACAACTAAGAGGGAGAGATGAGCGATTTGTGTCACCATTATCATGTAAACAGGAATCAAATCCTCGCTGCATTGTCATCTGGGCTTCATGATTTAGAAAAAAATAGAAGGACACCTCTAAAAATGCCTCTGCGTCTGACAGAGACAGGTTGGATTATTTTAAACCATATATGGTTTAGACGAGGAGGAGCGGTGGAAAGAAGAAAAAAAAAAATAAAAAAGGAGGGAAACGAGTGGATGCCAGCTCCCTCTGGTGATTTTTCATTTTTTCCTAACTGGGGCATTGAAAGTAGGATATTGCTGTCCTACAAACCCTTCTCCCTCTCACACCACCCCAGAGACGTGGACCATTTTCTGCCACCTGGTCCCCTTCCTCAGATAGAGGGAACAAGCTTAGTCGAAAGGAGAGAGAGAAAGAGAGACGGGGTTCTCACTTGTATGAATTCGTTGATGACCAAAATGGCGAAGATTGTTTCTAAATACCAGATAAGTGGTGGATAATTCAAAAGTAGTGATCGATACTGTAAAGCCAGGCCATAATGGAAAGGGATCAAGGTATTAAAGCTCTGAATCAGAGAGGTTTGTAATTGTCAGCCTGCGGCGAGGTCGTCCCCAGAGGAATCAGCCACCAACAAAAGTGAAAACGACTTTTATCGATGAGTGAGGATAGGGAGGGCAGAGGCATTTGCATCCACTGGAACCTGAGAGGTAATTCAAGTGTGAAACTCTCCTGAGGCTTGACGTATTTAGACCGAACTCCCTTGTGGTGAAATGTGAACCGGTTCAACCAGTAGAGAACACCCTTGATTAAAGCCTTAGAGAGAAAATGCCTGCAGCACAAGTCACGTCAAGGATTGATGAAGTGTGTTACCAGCCTGAATGATTTGTCCTTTCTGTTTTTTTTCTTTTTCTGAACAAGTACTTTCAAACCGAGGAAATGAAAAGTCTGAAAAGGACCAGCCAATCAAAAGCAGCATGACCTCCCCTCAGCAGAGAGAGAGAGAGAGAGAGAGAGAGAGAGAGAGAGAGTGTGACCAGTCCTGTCAGCCTCACCTTGCTCTTGTTTGAGAAAGGCTTCACTTCAGCAATAACCCGAGTGTCTGCTCCTGTTACACAGATTCACAGCTCCAGCATTGATAATTAGGTGTGACCTTAACCATCAGCTCCTGCCCTGCAGGTTACTACAGAATGAACAAGGACGTGGCTGCGCATGAAGGCCAAAGGACTTCAGAAGCCACAAGAGAGAACAACTACTTTTCAGTGTTTGACTCAATAATGCATGAAGGGGTTTTTGGCCTGATTTAACTTCTCATAAACCAGTGGCGTCTGATCTTTGAACAGATCTGTTTCAGCACTCACCTCAGGTGCTAGAAAAACACTGTAAAGATGTCTCTATAATACATGAAATATGAAGCTTTGAGGTCAACTTTCCCACTTAGCTTTTCATGTAACAGCTAATCCATCCAACCATTCATCTAAACCGCTTATCCTGTTCACTGGGCGAGAGGCAGGATACTTTTATTATATTTGCCAGACAGGTTATATAGGATTGCAACATTAAAAACAAATAAAATAATAAAAAAAAAAATCTCCTGAAAGAAAATCTATTTTCTCTTGACCCCAAAATTATCATTTCAATAAATATGACATGCAGGCACCTTTTAGTTATTGAATGTATGCGAAACCTCTACAACCACCTACAACCTTAAAAACTTAAATAGCTGACACATAAACCCTTCATTCTGCCGTTCCAACGAAACGCTGCTCTAAACCTTCCAGTTTCTAAAAATGACACTCTAAATTAAACATCCATGTAGTTATTTCAAAGTAAAACTAATTTAATATGTGACAGGATACATTTAATTACTTTTAAATTTAGAAAGAGGAGAAGGATGTGAAAGCAGCTCCACACTGATGCAGTACAACCAGAGTAGGAATGTTACATATCGAACATCTGAACCTGCTATATGAAGAAGGTTAGATTCAAATCATTAAAACATGGTCATTTTTTGATAGTTGGATAGTGATTGTTTCTTTTGAATTCATATTTCTATCATGGTTAATTCAGTGTTCAGAGTCTTCAAAGTGTCCTCTGTACCTGAGTGTCAGACTGAATACAGTGAAGGCTCACCTGGTCTCGAAGTCTCTCCGTCTCCTCCTGATACGCTGCCAGCTGTTTCTTCCACTGCTCCACATTAGCATTAGCCTCATGCAAAGCTGCCACCAATTTGGAGTTGCTGTCCTGCAGCGTGAAGAGCTCGGCCTCCAGGTTCATCTCACAGATAGACCTGAAAGACGCAAAAACAAAACTGTGAACCAGTGATACGTATTACATGATAATATGTCTTATGTGGCACATGATTAGTATGCATATTTTAATTGTAAATGTGGATGAGAAATCCTTAAAGTGCTTAGAAATTTGAACATTTACAATCCACGGGATAACTAGAAAACTCCATCAGCTGATGAAGATCATGTCATATGAAGGAAAGCTTCAGAACAGCTAACTACACAAACTGTTTTTTAAGGGTCAAGAATGAACTTAACTACTAAACAATAATACACAGTACACAGTTGGTACTATACAGATTAAACTCAGTAATATGCTAACGACCTTAATTGTACTAAGGCAAGTGTTTTAATCAGAGTACAGTACTAAAACATTACAATATGAGGCAACTGTGTTGGATACTATGGCTGGCTGTGTAATAACTACTGCTGCCAAGAGTTTGGAGCATGATGAAACACCGCTGGCCTGGTTAAAACAAGCAGCGAGCCACTATAGCAGCATTAAGAAGACTGTATACCAAGGACTGCAGCCTGCAGCAGCATACCTACTGCCCAGAATGAAGGTCATTTCACAGGTCTTATAACACAGCAAAGGAACACTCATTAAAATGCCCAGAGAACAAACAACAAGACCAAAATGTTCCCACGGTAATCCTCTAATCCTGGAAGGGTTTTATTTAAAAATCATGTTCATCAAAAGACTGAATGTGACATTGAAAGACTACATTTTTTTTTATGGGAATTAGAGTACTGACATGTCTCTGACTAAGATGAATCATCAGATTTGTAATTTGTAAGCATCAAAAAAAGTAGAAGAAAGTGAATATAATTTTTTAACAAAAACATTTGTCTGTTGACAAGTAAACAGGCCTCTATACAGTTTATGACATAGGAAATCATTAAATTATATCAATTTCAATCCATTGTGTTGCGATCTGCAGATCTCTCTTCATCACTGATCCCTCGCCTTCGCTCTGTCCCTCTACATCCAGAAAGCTTGAGGTTGTTCCATGGCAACAGTTTACCATGGCAACCATTCAGGAGCAGCTTTCTGTCATAATAATTGCACTGTGGGATATAAAAGCATTCTGGGTGGCTCAAGGAGGAGATGTTTACGAGCCTTATTTGGGTTATTCTTTGTTATGTATGAATCAACACCTCAACAATGGCCTCTTCTGTTCCTAGAAAGCGTATCAAATCGAATGACGTCAAACTGTAATTAACCTGAGAAATGAAAACCATGTTAATACTCAGTGAACACAGCTGGGAAGGTGGGTGTTAAAGGTAATGGGTTACCTGTTTGAGTGCAATCAACAGTATTAATTAAATTAAATCTGTAGCAACCTCATTAGGTTTATCTGATGCTAGAATTACTGTGCCCAAAATCACATATTAACCAAACTGCAATGTGAACACAGCACCATCACAAGGATGATTTATTGTGTTATTAAGCTGGCAAAATTACATGATTACTTGCAATAAATTGCAATAATGTAAATTTCTCAAAATGTCCTTCACACACAGGGCACAGGATGATTTTTTTTTTTAGCAGAAATACATTTTTTTTCTTTCTTTTTTGGCCAAAACATAGAAGAGAAGATCGATACCACTCCCATATTTGTCTGTTCAATTTGAAGCTGGAGCCAGGAGACGCTTAGCTTAGTTTAGCATAAAGAGTAGTATAAAGGCTCTGTCCAGAGGGAACTGAATCCACAAAATGGTATTGTTGTAAAATAAATGAATGAACTAAATAAACAAGATATAAAATATTAAATGCTGAGCTTTAGAGGTGCTGGTAGGTGGATTTTGTTCTTTTGGACAGTCAGGTTTCCCACTGTTTCCAGTCTATATGCTAAGTAACCTCCATGGCTGTGATGTAAAGCCAATGCAGAAATGCCAAAAACTGCAGTTCCTCAAACGTCCACTTGAAGCTGGCTACAGAACGAGTCAATCTCTATAAGCGCCCACATGTTTACAGTGTGGTAAAAAAAAACTGTTTCAGTCTATATAGCTAATTTCCCCGTTCATGACAACTGTACTGAGTCTAAATATGTTTAACTCATCCATTCAAATTATATTAAAGCTCAAAGTTATGCATAATTAACAGCGTGGCCGCTTTGATTGACAGGTGGGTGTTGTCACAGATGGTTTGTTTGAGCACCCAGGCTTCATTCGGCCTGCCTCAGGTCTGCTGATGATCCGCGTCTTTGCTGATTTTTAGATTAGCTGGGAGGCGGAAGGGGCAGGACTACCAACACAGTGGCGGCCAAAGGCACAGATTTTCAGCTTCAAAACAACTCTCCAGAAACCTGTGGGTGACTTCCATATTACAATGGAAAAAGAAATCTATGAATTTAACAAAACATTCTTAGCACACGGTCCAGTTACTGAAAATTTGAACGTTTGCTTAGTTGTCATACTAACGTCTCCCGTTAAAAACTGAATCATCAACACAACTCCAACCACTGATGAAGGCCAAGGAAAATCTTTAGTGAACAAACTTTGTGCTTTTTTGTATTTCCATTGTCAATAATAAACCTTTAACTACAGTTCCATGAGTGTGTTTTTGAGCTGTGGATAAAGTGAGAGATTACTTTGGAGTTTTTCATCTGGTTTCAAATCAGACAAGTTTGAACTTTATGTGCAGCAAAGCAGAACAGAGAAGAAAGTCGACAAGATTTTTAAAGAACAATAAGACACACAACCACCAAAGTGAAACCAGATTCTCAACACCTACACAAAACAAGCATTTCACAAAGAGATTCTCATCACAGTATTTAACTGTTTGAACAGAAGGTGAGATTGCACTCAGAAGAAAAAGAAGAAGAAGAAGAAAGTGTTTATGAAGTTCTGTCGATGTGTGTGTTTTCGTGTGTGTGAGTGCATAACTCAGTTACCCTTCAGAGAGCATCTTTTTAATGCGCTCCTTCTCAGAAGACAGGGTGATGTCCGCGCTCTGGCTGCGAAACAGCTTGTCCTCCGGTCCGTTCACACACATCACCGGTGGAGACTGGAGTTCATCCGAGAGGTCCTGAGAAACACATCAGTAAATGGACTCCACTAATAACACACACACATACACACACAGCAGTGTTACAGCGCCGAATGGATTATTCAGAGAGGAGAGAGGCGGCTTCTTTCATTAATAACTACTTTCAGATCTTAAAAACACCATTCACATCAAAGTCCGACAACGTGTGCTCAGTGTGTAAATTAGAAAAACACACAAATAAAGTGAAAATATCCAGCAGAGAAGAAATAATAATCACCTTCTCTGCCGTCTCCACCTTGATGGACTCATGGTACTGTACTTAAATACAAATCTTTTTATACCACTTCCTTCTCATCTTCTTATATTGGGAAATATTGGGACATTTTACTCCACTACAATGATTTAACAGCTTTAGTTACTGGTTATTTAAGAGCTTATAAAATATGGTGTTTTGTTAGAGATGAAACTACCCAACAGTTTATCTAAGTAGAGCTGAAACGATGAGTCGATTAACTGATGAGTCGATTGTCAGTAAATTAATTGGTTCTTTCCTTTAATTATTTCAATAATTCTAATGTATTTGTCATATTTTTGAGATTTGGACGAACAAAACAAAGCATTATAGTCATTCTGGGATCTGGGTAATTGTCATTTTTCAATATTTTCAAAATTTCTAAACAAAACACTCAAATCAATTATTGGAGAAACTAATCAGCAGATTAAATCAGAAATAAAATATTCCAGTCCTTTACAAAATAGTTTAAATATGAGCTCCATCTCAACCAACAGCAACAGTAAAATCCTGCTTTTAGGTTAATGCATGAGTAACAATCTAATAATGAAATATATAATCATATAACAGTGACAGAGGGCATTTTACTGCATTGAGCACTTTTACTCAATGCAGCACGTTTACTTGAGTATTTTATGAAGTATTAGCATTTTTACTTAAGTAAAGGATCTGAATACTTCCTCCATCACTGCTGAGTTGAGAATTATTGAGATAAGTTTGTGTCTGTTTTGGTCTAATAAAATAAAGAGCTATCAGCCACAGTCACAGTTTTAAATCAATTCAAAATTCAGGGGCAGACAGACAGAAAAACTGTGTTTTTGTACACATATTTCTTGTGCTTAAAAATCATTTCCAGAGACTTTTCCCGTTTTGTGATAATAAAACGACGACAGACTCACCTGTGAGAACTACAGAGGAAATCCATCAGGTGGAGGAAAAAAAAACAGACAAAGAAACATGTCATCACAAAGCTCCACAGACAGGATGACCTTTTCAGAAACATCACAACCACAAGCACACTCGGCCGTGTGATCAGTTATGCAGCGCAGCGCTACTTAGCAAGAAATCAAGTGCAATTAATTGACGCAGTTGGCAATTTTCTGGAGCTTTGGCTTCTCCAATGTGTTCATTAAATCAATAAAGACGTGGAGTGAGAGGCATCACTTGGAATCTGTTCAGCCGTAGAATTAAAAAGGAAATAGGCATGTTCCTCATGACCAAGCAGATGTAACTGATTGGTAATTATTCTCTATTGATCAAAAAAAGGCCCTGAGCTGACTACATTTTCATCATTACAGTGTTGGCGTCAGAGCAGTGGGTAGAAAATGCGGATGCAGTGCACTGCTGAGCGGCACGGGATAATTTTACCATCGCCCTAGTTTTCCTCACTTTCTCTTCCCTCCGAGAAGTGACCCAGCTCATTTTTCTTTTGCCTTTCTTTTCTCTCTCTCTCCTCCCATCCTTTGGTTTTTGTCACAGCGGCCCCTGTCTAATAGCTGCAAAGTAACAGAGGTGCACTCATCTAACCTTGGCCTGTGCTCACAGTGTCATCCCAATCCTAAAATGCCAAAAAGAAAATGCATCACTGAGGATCATGATAAAGTTTTGTTTTTTTAAAACATTTGCACGTCCTGGCTGATACCTGCAGAGGTTTGCTCTACTTTCATGTTCACATTTCTTTTCTTTTTTTCTAAAAATGGGGAGCGCTCACCTGAGGGGCAGCGATGGTGAGCGCCGTGTTGGCCAGTTCTTTATCCTGAGACTTTTCTCGTGCCAGACGAGCTGCATCTTTCACCTCCTTAAACTTATCTGAGAACTTTTTTCAAACGAGGACAAGTGACAAACTGTTTCAGCCAATAGAACATTAATAATGCAGCACTGATAATGTATTTCTCAGAGCTTTAACCTCTGTTGACTTTGGGTTAGTTCACCTGGTGCAGCTGTTGCTCTGTAGCAAAACCGAGACCGTACACAGTGTTGGCCCTGCTGTCCGCCCACTGTCCAAACTTCTGGGACGTCTTGGTAAATGTCATGCTGGGCGTAACGGTGCAGTTGATGATTGCCTGCAAATGCAGAGACAACAAAGATGATTCAGGTCGGTCTACATCATCATGTGAACAGAAAGCTCAGCAGCAGATACAAAAATCCAGATAAAACTAATTACTTGAAATGATTAATTAGTATTTGAAGAAGTATTTTGGATGTTTTTTGCCTTGTCTATACTTTGCTTTGTCATTCCAGCCCAGATAACACTATAGCATTATATCTTCTTTACGTACCATCACTTTTATTGATTATTTTCTTTTTCTTGTGCAGTAAACAGTAAAAAACAGTAAATGTGCAAAAGCAAATGAACTATGATGAGTTAAATATTAAGAGTGGAATTTTTTATTGAGTTTATAAAATGTACTTTAAAGGGTACCCCAGTGACTAAGTATTATACTTCCATAAAGTTAGTGGACTCACAAGAGGGAGATTAAGAAAGAAATGCTGAATATCAGAGCAACAGAGGCCAAGATATTCAAATGTTCAGTCCTGTGTGCAACCAACAGCATCTTTTAGTCATACTCTTGCCTACAACTTCCAACCCCAGTTTGTAAAAAAAAACGTTTCCTTGTTTTTTTTTTACATTTTAGCATATGACAGGATATGAATTCATCCTTTTCTTCTTAAATTTAAATACAAAACAAAATCAATTAGTAGATTGAATTACCTGAAATAGTTTTGAATGAATCTCGATTAGTAATTTTACGTCATTATTTGAACACAGCAGCAACATAAATCTCTTCAGCACTGGGATAATTTCATGCTTCACATTCTGGCTGGAAAAGTGAAGGACACAGAAAAAATATGCTTATTGTGACATTTAAGATGCATTAACTTTCTACCGGGATTCCTGGCGACCAGCTATTTTTAAGCACTTTCTCCCGTGAGACATGTTTGTTTTGAACATGAGGAGAAAAAACCCCCCCCAAAGCTCAGCCGCATCACAAGCACTTATTGTTCAAAGTAAATTCAGAGCTGAGGCAGTAAAGACACACAAACACAGCACATTCACCAGGTTCATGACTTCACTCTCAGAAAAGTGGCCACCTCTCTCCCCCAGAGCACATGAGAGAAAAAATATATTAGAGCAGACCTATTTATAAACTATTTTACGTCATCTCCAGCCTTACAATAATGGAACTGATTTAAAATCCTCGAATTGCAGGGCAATGGCAGCTTAGGAGGAAGCTTTTTCTACCTTTTCTCCTCTTCAACAAACGGTTATATGAACTCTACAGTCTGCATTTCTGCGCTGGCATGTTTGACATAACATGTTGGACGGTGGCAGCAGAAGTGAAGATTATTCTGGAGCCAGTCACCAATGCTGGCAGGATTGGGCTGTTGACCAACCAACTGCCATCCCACACAGCCTTCTGGTAGGCAGAAATGTGGGTCAGACCAGAGGTGCTAAGTAGAGATCAGATAGACTATTCGCCCCCCTCCCCAACCCCCAGTGACGGATGTGTCCTCTTCTTTTGTAATCTAAATCCACAAGCCGCACAAGAAACACACTCTGGCTGCAGAGTTGTTGACACCCACTATCGTTTTGTTCACTACATATTTCTTTAACTTTCTCTTAAGACTTTCTGGTAGGAGGTGGTTTGTGAAGAGAAAAATCAATGTGAGAACTCCTCTCAGAAATAGGTGTTACATGGTTCACATTTTAGTTATACTGGAACTATATATTGTCTACTTCGTCTACATTATCAACCTTATGACCATTTTCCTCCTCCTCACCTTGGTCCCGCCCACGCTAATGATGCGGTAGACGTTACGGTTGGCATCGTAAAAGAAGGACACGGTGACGGCATGTTTGCTGGCGGGGATCCAGTTCCTCTTGGTGGTGGGGTCAATCTGGAAAACATGAGCCCGGGCGCTGAAGATCGGCTGCTCCCTGGAGGAGGAAACATAGGGATGATGTTTCTATATAAAGGAGAACGTCTAAGCGAACCTTTTCACAGACTACACTGATTTAGAAGTAACTCAGTATAATGTAGTTAGGCTTGAAGTTCTGGATATTTTGAAAGCTTAAAAATGAGACAAAAATGGAACAAAACAGGTTTTTCTCATTATCTGAGCTTTAACATTTTAAAAAACTCTTCCATTAAAAATTCATCATCATATAACTGTTCCAATTGTGTCTCTTCTTTGTTTCAATATTTTCATAATGGTTCATCTCCATCTGTCTCTCTGCCATCTAGGGACAGATGTTGGAATCATCCTTTGGCTTTCTCCCACATTTTTTCCTGCGTCATTCACCAGCCATACAGGGCTGTGACTTAGCTGGCAAATGATGTTGACTAAAAGTGCTCTGAACTCTCTCCTGAGTCGTTCACCCTCCACCCTCTGCTCTGCTCCTGCCAGTATTTGCAGAGATGTTTCCTGGATACGAGGTAAATATATCAAAGCAACAAAGTCAGTAGTGTTGGGAGGTGGTTCAGATGCTGTCATGTGGTATGAATAACAAAACTACTAAAGGTCTTTCTGTCTTTTTAACTCCAGTCGGGACATTTAAAGCACTGTGTATTCTCACACTTTGATAGAAAATAAAGCAGAGTACACGTGTCAGTCTAAATGTGCAAACAAATTTCACTCTGAAAGTCACAGTGGAGGCCCTTAGTGTTTTTTCTACTCGGTACAAATTCTTATATAAATCAATGCAGAGACACAAATACGACTGAGTCTGCAGCCATGCTAGCAACCCTATGAGGCTGTACTGGACGCTAATGTTAGCACGCTAACCTGCTCACATATTGACCGGGTAAATGTTAACCATGTTCACTTTGGTGTGTTAGCATGTTAGGATTTGCTAATTAGCACGTAACACAAAGTACAGCTGGGGCTGATGGGAACTCAGTAGTTTGCTGTAAATTTTGACTTCCTGGTAGCACTAGAGGAAAAGTCATGTGATCACCAAAATCAGTAGGATTCGTCCTCTGGGGATCATGAATATGAACCAAATTTCACAGCATTCTATCCGACAGTTGTTGAGATATTTCAGTCTGGATCAAAGTGGTGGACAGACCAACTGACCGATATTGCCATCCCTAGAGCAACGTCGCTAACGAAGCTAACAACATGAATAACTTGATTCAGAATAAATTATTGACAGGGTCACAGATCATTGCCAAAGCGATGGCTGAATAATCTCAGCAACAGTAAATGTAAAGATTATCTCACTGTCCCGTCATGCCAAATGTGCCAATGCGTGTATTTACAGCAGACAGATTATGAACGCTGATTTTTTTGGTGCAGACAATATTGACGGTAATTAGACTCTCGCTAATAAAAGACATGCAAGATGCTCGCTCTTATCTCAGCTGCTCGTCTCCCTCTCCTCAAACATTGAGGTGCCAAGTTAGAGTATGAAATGGTAAAAACCAGGACACTTCTTCTATGCAGTATTGTAAATTACACTGTCTGTTCCCAATAGAAATGTAGTATTTTGGCCAGTCATTGTACATTTATATCTGACCCCATTAGTGACACACAAATCCAGTAATGGTCTTTCTCACAGTAGGAGATCATGATAAAAAAGAAACATTGCATGGACTCATACATACACAGAGTTTCAAGTCCTGACTGTAAAGATCGTAATGACCATCCTCCCTGTTGTCAGTGGATCTGATCTGGTCTGACTGGGACAAGACACTGGGATGTGAGTTTTGGTAACGTAGAAATTTGAGTTTTATGTTTTCCAATCAATCATCTGATGTCAGTGACAAACAGCGCAGGCTGCGGCACACTTCGTTCTTTATGCCAAAACAAAAAGCTTAAAGGCAGCTAAACTACTTAAAAGCAGCAATCTTTGTGTGAGACAGATTAAAACAATGATCTCATTTGAAGCAGCAGAAGGGCAAAATATCCTGACTTCTACTCTATAGTCAAGCTTCAGTTATACAGGAACCTACAATTCCCACAATGCAATTCAACAGTTAGATCTTTCCCTTCCTGTTAAATGCCCTCATCTTTCAAACTCCATGACGATGATAATTTTCACTGTTAGAGACCTCTGGGAACATTATATGAAGGCTATTCATATTTGTATGAGGTCAATTTTTTCTGTTATCAGATGCTGGATTTACATACTGGAATGTTCGAATGACACAAAACTAAAACTTTTGATGTATTAATTCATTGATTTGTGTAACATGTAATTCTGACTATCTTCAAGGTAAATTGTTTAGACCATAAAATGTCCAAATAGTGAAAAATGCTGATCACAATTTCCTAAAACAAAAAGGTGACATCTTTTACACAGCTTAAACTACTTAATTCTACATTTCTGCTTGAAAAATAACTTAAAGAATGAATTAACTGACAAATGATCTATTTGCCATCCTTTGCCTTGGAAGTCATGGCTTCATATCTATGAGCACATCACTGAACTTTGACCTTCCCTCACATATTTATGGAGGCCACATAAGATGAACAGTAAAGCGCCAGTCACTTCATCGAGTACACTCAAAGGACAGCGGAGGATCAATTGTAAAGTTTTTCCTGTTACTGACAAGCTTTGACCTTGCCTGAGGTTTGGTGTCTGCTCTCCAGGAATCAAACCTGCAACCTCCCATGGCGGAGTGAGATGTTACACAGTCAAGACTACGTGTTTGAACAGAGACCAGATCGTCGGTTTCAAGTGTGTGTGTGTATCTGTCAACATTCACTCCTTCCTGTGTGTGAAAATCGCCGTTGGGACACACTCTGGTGGCGTAAAACAGTGTGTGTGCACTCATGTTTGTGTGTGTGTGTGTGTATTCTTGTTAGCTGGTCAGCACTCACACCTCTCAAGGATGTTCAGCTACTCGACCTTCATCCTCAGCAGATGGATGTGGCCTACGGGGCTTAATGGGGGTCTCTAAGCGTTACAAAGCCTGGTCGTGATTGCATGGAGGTCAGGGCTGCACCTCAGGATGAGTAACCCCACTAATTCCTACCACAATCTCACAGTATGCACAAGCTGCTTTACTGGATGTCTCATGTCTCCTCTGGTCTGATCTATCTAAATCTGTTATGCACAGATGTTAAACATTAGAAAGACTTTCAGATTTCTGAATTTATGCAAGGAAACTTTGGTTGATACTTTCATATAGTCTTTAAATAATCCATTAGAAAGACAGTAGCTCAACAATATTTGATATCCTTTTGATATTACATGCATTATTAACAAATCAGACCAATGTTTTTACAATAATTGTAAAAAAAAAAAATTGAGCAGTTTCATATTCTACAGCCTGCTATGATCCGCTGTACTGATCACTCCTGGGTCCTGTCTTTGTTACAACTGCTATAAAAGCATCCTAAGAAGAGTCATTACTAAGAATTATGGATCAAATAATCTGAAGACTCTGGGGCAGCGCAGAGGGAGAGCATTACAGGAGATGATCGTCTTAATTCAACAGATTCATCATGTCTGAATCTGTTAGTAAGGGTGGAGAAAAGAAAAGAAACCACAATATTGCTCCAGATGTGCCGTTTCATGATGAGAGCATTGCAACATTTAACTTTCTTCAAGTTAAGTCTGACTTCAAGTCAATTCAAGAGCATTTTTTAAAATTCATTTAATGTTTTTAGGCTATGTGGACAAAAAATAAAATAAAATGTCATATAGGAACCGAAATGATCTTACCTTTCTCTGTGGTGAGGAAACATCTTACAAGGTGACTGAGGCTTCTCTTCTATAAAACAAGAGTGCATCCATTAATCCAACAAGTATCTGCTCTCTGTCCACATTTGAACAGTAAAAAAACTAATTAAACCTAACTAATTAAATCAATGTAATACAAGCCCAGACACACTTACCCCATGTCGGTGTAAACCTTTACTGAGTCTGACAATAATTCCGCTCTGGAGCTGCAGGTCCTGGTCCTGGTCTCCTCTTTCTTTCAGTCTGAGAGCTACCAGATGCTTTTATTCTCCAGGGGGAGACGTTTCTCTGCAAGGCACCACACAGCCTGCTGCAGCCCGCACAGTGTCGGTACCGTCCTGTCCTGTCCTGTCCCGGATACCGGAGCTCACAACCCGGCGGAGACAGAGCAGCTGACCTCGGTGACAGAAGTGACCGCGGTCCCGTGTGTGTCCATCCCCGAGCAGAGAGGCAGCAGCAGCAGCAGCATCCGCTTTCTTCTCTTTGTTTGTCTTTCTAACCTGCTGGTCAGCGCTCTCTGCTCTTCATCCAGCCGGCTGCTCGCGTTCAACAGCCGGACACAGCCGACAGTAGAGTACCACCTGCTGGCTCTACAGGCTCCGAGCACCCGCTACAGCTGCATGAGGCAGGGAAACTGTGTCAACCCGCCTGCAGCCAATGAGCCTGCATGTATACTTTACTGCAAACTGGATCTTATAGGTCTGCCTGGCGCTGCCAGTTTTAAGGCTTAATGAAATATTGTCCCGGAGGAAAAGTCATGACCTAAAAAGACTTCTTCAGAGTCATACTACAAGACATTTAGGACAACAGCTGTAATAAAATGTTTTATATCATCCTGTGTAGATTTTAGAACCTTACACATTAATCCATCTGCAAAATGAGTGGAGGAAAAAAAGAAGAAGAGAGAAACAACAGTGAAGTCAAGTTGAAGGAGCAAAAAGAAGCAAACTTTAATTTTCCAGGATTATCAACAGGAGAATCTTTGTGATCGAAATTTTATAAGTACTGACACTGATCAGTGTGGGCAGAAAAACAAAATGTCTTCATCATCTTCAGTTCTGTTTCAAACAGCAATAAGCCAAACAAAGATTATCATAGCAAAAGTATAGAAGACAACATCCAACTCAAAAAGTTGACCTCAAGTCAGAAGACATGCAGAAACTACCGTGTATGTGTCGCTAAGGGAAGAGGTGGGCATTTATTTTTATAGTTAGACTCTAAATATGTCAATGAATGAGTGCATCTAGCTAGTTATCCAGATAGGATATAATATAAATGTATATTTAGCAAACAGATATTCTACTAATCTACAGATAATTCATATCAAAATGGGATATAAATATTAATTTGAAGACCCGCACAGTGAGATGTAACACCTGCACAGCCGGCCAAAAACTGACTCGGATTGGGTAGTGATTCATTTTTGTGGGAAAACGAACGTAGACATCATTTATTACAGCGACACGTCTTTCAGTAATCCTTGTGCCTGTTTTTTTTTCAACCTGCACTTTTTAAATAAAGCGCTCTGTTCCACTGACAGGATATTAAACTTATGGCAACTAGCTTTAGGTCAGAGATAAGGTTGCTAAGTTCATGATGTTTGACAATGACCAGATTTTTCTGTCGTGCATTTTGATGACATGAAAATTAAAATATAGCTGATACACCTCAGAGGAAAATGACATGCTACATGGAAACTTCACTACAGCATGTAACATCTAGAGCACCGAAACTAAGACACAAAGTTCACTTATGGTTAACAAAGTTATAGAATAAACTCACTATTCAGTTTTTGATGATGCACTACTAATTGTTTCACTCTTTTCTATAAGTTCAAGACTTCAGGACAACAAAGTACAAACAAAACAAAACGTGGCATTCTCTAGACTTGTGTCCTGCCTTCATAAATTACATACTTGGGTCTTAATAATTTAAATGTCATATTTCATACTGCACATACAACATAAATGTGTTCCAAAATGAAAAATATCTTTCTCCACAGTCTAACATGGTCAGCGTTTCTCTTCAACACATTTGTTCTAAGATGGGGCCTCAGAAGTTTTCATCATCCTTCGTGGTGGGTGGGTAGACTCATCAGGTACTCCACAGGTATGAAAACCTCTCTTATGAAAGTGACTTCTTACTTCACTTCACTGTGATAATCAGGTGCTTAAATTGTACATAAATACTCTCATAGTATGCATGTATGACTTTTGGAGAAGGGTCTTTGGGAATTACTGCCCTCTTCATTTGGCTTATTTGATGCATTTAGCTTTATATGCTCAAGATCTATCTGCTAGCTGTAGTGGCGTCAGGGTTTCAGCAGACAAAGAATGACGGCTTCATTCAGTTATAAGCTGGTTATGGTGTTCACTTTCACTACTAAAAAGATATATTTAGAAGAACAAAAACAAAATTGTCTCCCCTTTATTCAGATCTTTGAAGATCTCTCACCTCCTCAGATCTGGAGACAAAGATGTTTTTCTTTCACGTTTATATTTTTAAGAGCTAATTCCACCACTTGTTCTTTGCAGACCACCTTGAGAAAGACCTGCCTTGAAAGACGGCCAACTGTGCTAGCTTACATCACTGAAAACCTCAATGAAAACAGCCTTTATTTAGAAAACTTTCCAACTCAAAGCTGAGAAAGAAAAGCGAATGATCCGTGGCTATGTAATCCTCAGATTTCATTTGAGCTCTTTGAGGCACAACACCACAAGCACTTTTGAGTTCACTTGAATAAGCCAAACAGTGTTTGCACACTCGTCTCTCCTGGATGCTTAGATGTGATCAAATGCAGAGCCTCAGTTCAAGCTTTGAGTTTAAAAAAGTTGCCATATCAACTGCTTCAAGAGTTGTGTCCCCTTTTGTTTTCTCCCTCTCTCTCTCTCCAAGTCACAGAAGACGTCCTGTTGAGTTAGCTTGGAGAACATTTGTGTGAGACACCTCTTCTCCATCTTTCTCAGCTTTTGGAGCAAGATTCCCAACCATACCGCCTGGAGATCCCACGAGGGTTCAGGGGCACACGAGGGACAAGATGACACAGTCGCCCCCTTTCCCCTCCCCCTCCAGAATCGTTCGGACCTTCCACCCTCCTTGACCTGTCCAAGGTCTCGCCTCTCCAACTGCGCTGCTCCGACAACGACAGCTTTTTCTCCTTCGCCATGTCTTCGCGTGTGAGCGGCAGCGCCTTCTCTCCTCCACCAGTCTCCCGCTCTCGTCTCTTGCTCGCTTCCTGTCCAGCTCTACTCCCATTTTTGCTCTCACTCTTGTGATTGGTTGGTTTCTCACGGTCTCTCTCCTGTTACTTTCACACAGTGGTGCTTCGGTTGTAGCAGTGGAAAACGGGTATCCATGTTTGTTCTTTTTTGTTATTACCCAGATTAAAATACCGATGAACTAAGCTTCACACAGGCCTAGCTCCTTTCCAGCAACCTGTCAGACACACACAAATATGTACATCATATACGTTATTACTTGTTTGAGGACATGTTCATTAGTCGATTTAACATATTAAAAGATTTACTTTTTATTTAAAGGAATAGTTCTGGCAAGTTTTGGCATATGAGTTTGATGATCAACACCACTCCCATGTGTGTATAGTTAATATGAAGCCGGAGCCAGTTAGCTTAGCTTAGCACACAGACCGGGGAAACAGCTAGCTAGGTAACAAAATCTGCATACCAACACTCACTAACAATTAACACGTTATATTTGTTTTATCTGGACTATTCCTTGGTCAGGAGAACTGACTTCCTGCAGTATTTTCATCAACATGAAGCTACCAACAACCAAATGAAACTCCAGGAAGTCACTGCTGTCAGCCAAGAAATAGTCTGGCACCTAATCCCCCATGTGTAACTTGGTTTCACACAGGGAGTTTTAGACGGTGGGCAGATTTTGTTACTTTTAGACAGAGCCAGGCTAGCTGTTTCCCTGTTTCCAGCCTTTATGTTAGGCTAAACAGACAAATAGATGGAGTACTTTCTTAATCAGCAGCCTGATCACAAAGTGGTATCAACGTTCTCTAGTTAACAGCAAAAATGTTGAACTACTCCTTTAATTTCAATGAGTCAGCTTAGTCCACAGTGGAATTACTTACAGTCTAGTACTGGGACAGTCCAGTCACACCACCGTGTTGGTACGCCCGCTCCCCCTGGTAGGTGGAGTCCTGGGACAAAGCCACATCAATCTGGGACTTGAACTCGTCTCCTAGGTAACTGTCCTATAATGGCACAAACAAAAAAGTAAAGAGGCCAGTCAACAGTTATTCTTGCATTTCTTTCCAGGCAGAAAAGCAGTCGGCGGTTTTAGACAAGACAAAGTCTTTACTTGTAGAGGAAACCTGGACAAACACTTGGAATATATGTGCTAACAGCCCTGGCACTGCGTATTAATTTCTATGAATGAAACAGACTACAAACTTCTTGCTTCATAAAGTTCACCAACTTAGCACTTCATTAAATACTAAATGAATAATTACGATTTATTCATGGTGGATGACAGCTCAGTGGACAAACCTGTGAGAGTTCAGGCTGGGAGAGCCCAGGCTGGCTCATCTGTGATGGCTGGCTCATGTTGATGTAGCCCTGCGTCAGAGGCCCCTGGGAGAAAGGCTGGGAGCCCAGGTCCTGGCTGGCCTGGCTGCCACTCATGTGGCGGTCTCCTCCTCCGCTGTGGTTCCCCATGTTGCCGCGGTTTCTTTGACGGCCACCTCGAGTCCCGCCGCCTCCTCCGCTACCTGCCTTGCCTTTCATACCTCCACCACGACCTGAAGGGGAAATATGTCACAGTTTTATAGCAGCTTTAACTGAACAACATTCAACAACTGTCTGACTCTACAGTTGTATGTCTAACTCACCCGATGTGGGTCCATTGACCTGTCCCATGTAACCAGGTGGAGGTATGGGGGGCATCACAAGGTTGAAGGGTATGGGGATGTTCATGGAGGTCATGGGATTTGTGCCTGCGCCAATCATACCGATCTGGTCGTGGGTCTGAAAATACATATTGGACGTACGTCCTGTTGTGGAAAGAAGCAGAGGTTAAAAGTTGTTTTTTAATTATATGGTGACTGTAATACGGTTTATAAGTAAGAAACAAACTAACATTTGAAATAAAGATGTGTGTGTTGTTTAAGATTTCTCACCGTTGCTGCTGCGGTCATAAACAGATCCAGGAATGAGGGCCTCCCTGGCGTCATACATGGCTGTGCTCATAAATCGACCCCCCTGCAGAACAAAAGGATAAGAGAGGCTATTTGGAGTGTTTTCAGGACATGCCTCATTATTTCGTTGCATGTACATTGATTTATTACCCTGTTTTCTTTAAACTGCTTGTCCGTGGTGCATGGGTAGATTTTACATTGCATCCTAAATCTTTCACATGCCACACCAGTAAATAACATATTTCATGACCCAGTTAAGAAAGCCTGATTTCAGTGCTGCTATATCCTCTGTGTATAACATGCAGAGACACACAAACTAAACTCACAGGGTTGATGGTGTTGACTAGCTTGCGAGGCTTGCTGAACTGCATGAGGCTCTCTCTCAGGTTGTTAAGGGGACCTTCGACCAGGACCTTCTGCTCCTTGTAGTAGTTCAGCAGGTGGTTCCACAGAGGCTGCTTGGACAGAGCCTTCGGGTTTCCCACAATGATCACACCGTACCTTCACGACATGAGCAGAAGAAGATTAAAAATTATAGTTAAAGCTGCATAGAAATAACAAAAAAAGACATGAAAATATCTATAAAACTAGACACAGATGGCCCTCCACTCACTTCTGTAAAGTGAACTGTTGTTGCTGTGCTTCATGTGGTCTTACCTGGCCCTAGTGAGCGCCACATTGAGACGTCTGGGATCATTGAGGAAGCCGATGCCCTGGTGCTCGTTGGCCCTCACACAGGACAGGATGATGAAGTCCTTCTCTCTGCCTTGAAAGGCATCCACGCTGGCTATTTCCACCTCCTACAGAAAGAATGAAGTAGGAAATCAGAACAAAACTGACTCATCGTTTAGGATCGTTTATTTACCGATTGTCTGAATATAATTTGCTTTATTCATAAATGTGTTATTATTTAATGTAAAAGGATACAGACTACTTAAAGCCACTTAAGCCTCCCTTTAGTCTAAATTTAACATTAGGGATGTCCAGATCAAGTTTTTTGGCCAAGGGAACAAATACTGAAGGTTCTCTTTCAAAACTATTAAGTAGATTAGCTTAATTCATTAAAATATGAATGATCACAATGATGATTTGTGAGAGATAAGGCATATCATTCTGTTGGAGTTGCGGTTGTACAGCGGTGCTCCAGAGACAAAATGGAGAGAGCACCCAAACCCAACAACCTCCATTTCAACCTGTCATCAAGTTGCTCAAAGAATTAACATAAACAAGCAACAGCTGATGACTCGCTGCATACAAGTTTTAGCATTTTAACCACTGAGCCAGCTACAAAATGAGAAGCTGTTGTCTGAATGTTTTGTACACAGCTCTTTGCTAATGAGAAACAGAGTTCTGGAGAGTCGGACCTTTGTGAATCTGTCTTTTGCAAACCTCGGCCAGAATTCAGACTTGCATCGTTGCGCCCAAATATTTTTCACATAGAGCCAAGCTTTCATTAAGGAGAACACCCGCAGGCTGAGGTTGACAAAACACATTAAAGTAAAGAAAGATTTGGACGATAAATCCTTTAAAATACACTGGATCAGCTCGGGACAGCTCTACTTAACATTTCAGTTTAAATGGCTGTGCCAAGTGCACAATCCAACATTTAACCTGCAACAATATCTCTAACCATACCTGGTAGAGTTTGGTATGGAGGGAGCCACTGAACTGCATGTACTGGACCAGGTAGGACCTCTGCCCCTCGTAGGGTGTGATGATGCCAATCTGATCAGGTTTTGCTCCGGCCTTCAGCAACCTTGTGGTTATTTTCTCCACATTGGCAGCCTCCGTCCTGCAAAGACAAGTACGGTGATTACATAACATTTTACATCATTTGACATGGCACAGAAACTGTATGCTTGACTGAAAATTGTGACTTGTTAAATGATGTGATATCTCACACCTGTGGCCACAACATGACTGTGAAATATGAGGAAAATGTCAGCTATTTTCACATATACTGCTTAATATGAAAGGACAAATATTAAGTCAATATAATGATCAAGAAAGTCGAAACCTGTTGAGATAGGATGTTCCAGAGCTGGCAATTTCCTCTTGGCCTTGGGTAACATAAAAGAACATCGGCTTGTCAGGCTGTGGCCACTGGAAGTCGAAGCCTTTTTTCACACGGTCCGCTGTAAAAGAGGCAAACCAACAAACAGATATGACTCAGTGGTAGTGTAGCTGATGTACAGCAAAGTACACAGACTGAAGTGGAATAAGCCTGATAGGATCAGCTTCATGTGCATGAAAGGATTATTACAGATGACAAAGCTGAAATACAGATCAAATCTGTCGTAACCTGCACTGCTTTGAAAAATACCACTGAAGTGGCTGTTTTCAAATGTGTACCATGTGAGCAAAGCAGTCAGGAAATGTAAGGAAGCAGCATCATGTTACTTGAGAGCATCTAGCGGCACCAGGAACTTCGTGGCCAGTTTTAAAAGCTTTAAGTGGCTGAAAAGGGAAACACAAACAAGTAATTTCACATCACAAATTGAGGATCTTACCGGCAGTGACTCCGTTCTGCAAAGAGCCCTCGTAGAAGATGTTGGAAGGGAAGGCGCTGAGTGCCGGGTGCATGCGGTACTGGACCTGCAGACGGATTGGCCGGATCCCCAAAACTACCAGACGCTCAAACAGAGACTGAGACAGACCTGCTTTAGCTGCCTTCTTACACATCACCACAGGGCCCAGCTGGCAGTGATCACCCACCAGAATCAACTACGGAAAAAAAAACAAATGATTTAATTAATAAAATGAATAACTGTGGACTGTAGACCAAACAACTGAGGAATGATAAAAGGTAAAAGATAGCTGATGATGCAGATGCATTTCCACTCATGAAGCTCCTAACCTGTTTAGCCCCGAGGACAACAGGCACCATGCACTCCGGTTCGGTGGCCTGGGTGCTTTCATCAATCAGGATTGAGCGGAACTGCATCTTGGCCAGACGTGGATCACCCGCCCCAACACAGGTACAGCAGATCACATCGGCATTCTGGGAGAAAGCGAATGTGCCAATGAAGTAGACATTAGACATTTTTGAAGAACCTAAACCAGACACTTGAAAAGAACCATTAAATCGAAGTTTGTGTACAACAAAGAAAAACATATTTAGTAGCACTTGGAGTTCAGTAAAACCAGTTAACGCACCATAAGCAGCTCCCTCTCAGCCGTGCGTCTCAGAGCTCTGTAGCGCTTCTCGTCCGAGGAGGACAGCTCTCCAGTCTCGTCCTTCAGCTGCTGGAGCTTCTGAAGTTCGGGCATACTGCAGGTAGGAATAATTTCAATACAGTGTGAGAGCTCGTGAGCAAGGGTAAGTTTTTAAAATCACTAACTGACACCTTCTTGTTTTTCACATTTTTTAGGTGTGTACAAAAGGAGAACTAATAGTGCTCACAGTTAACCATATATACAAGAAAAGCCTTGCAATTATTAAATCATAGCTGTTTATGTGTTACCTGTCCATGTTACGGGTCTGGTTGTGCAGAGCCAGGAAGGAAACCGGTGAGTCGATGGCCTCTCTGCTCTTGGCACACAGCCTCACCACCTTGAGGCCTGTCTGGTGGATCTTCTCTGTCAGCTGGTCGACAGCGATGTTACTGGGAGCACACACCAGCACAGGCCTGGAGGCACAAAAGTTACAATAGTCTTTGGGATCATAAAACAGAGCCAGGCCATTCTTTTACATTTAATAAAATACCAATCAACGAAAAAAAAAAAAGAAAGAACCTGAACTTAAATTCTAAAAGGACAGATGCTCAGTTAAATGTAGAGTAAATAAGAGTAAACAGCCACATTTGAATCAAATAATTATGGTCATTATTATCACAGCACCAGCGTATATAGACAAAATACAGACATTTTCATGTGTCTTACCCGTTGCCCTGTCTAGCCAGGTGGTAGACGATGGTCGCAGAGGTTACAGTCTTCCCGGTGCCAGGAGGACCCTGGATCAGACTGAGGGGACGCTGCAGCACTGTCTTCACAGCATACACCTGCATCACAACAAACCACATTCATTTGAGCCCCATGAAATGCTTCATATAGTCACTATATATATGGGGCGGCAGTAGCTCAGTCCATAGAGACTTGGCTTGGAAACTGGAAGGTGGCCGGTTCAAGCCCAGCATGGACCAAAAGTATGGAAGGTGGAGAGGCGCCGGTTCACCCCCTGGGCACTGCCGAGGCGCCCTTGAGCAAGGCGCCCCACTGGGTGGCTGCCCATCACTCCACCATCTCTCTCCAGCCCTTGTATGTGTGTGTAGTTGTATTTCAGAGTTAAAATGCATGTCAATTAAACTCAGTGAAAAAAGAATTTCCCTCTTGAGGGATTAATAAAGTATCTCTTCTTTTCTTCTTCTATATAAAAGAATTATACTCCTTTGGACTTGTACCAAGACACCACTAAGGGTAAGTGTGGAAGTGTTTTTTGATATGAGTGAACTCTTAAAACTGTGCGTGATCTCAGTCATGTTGTCTGAGTGCTCTGTAACATAGGGTCGGTCACAGGTATAGCTGTTCTGCCTCTCTCGACATTACAGTTTGCTCTCTCTCTCTCACCTGTGAGTGGTTAAGGTCGGGCAGGCCTTGAGCGGTGAAGCGTTTGGGCAGCTGGCACTTGATGACCACATCCTCGACCTCATGTCCGAGCAGTTTGTGGTAGATGTAACCCGACACTGAAGTCTCATCCACAGCAAATGTCTTTAGGGCACTTTGCATCCTGGATGATGAAGACAAAAATATTGAGACTGAAGTTGTGAACTGGATCTAAAAAAAGACTCAGCGGAAAACCTTTCCTCTGATGAGGACCTTCATTGACAACATTAGGAATCGTTTGATTACCAATGGTCTTAAAATATTACATCAAATACAAAGCAAAGTGGTACAAGCTTCAGTCACTTGACTTAACTCTGACTGATTCAAATACAGAAAGCTCTTTCACGTTCACTGAATTTGCACAGACTATAACAAACTTAAACAGGAAGTTGATCTGCAGCCTTTCAGTTTAACGTGGTATATTACAAAAGTTGGGTTTCAGGCCACGTATCACAACAAGAGGAAAGAGTGGGAAGCTTTTCTTGTGAATACCTGTCAAAGGAAGTGGACTTCCACACAAAGTCAACCTGAAAGTTGTGTGGGATCTCCACTGGAGCGCCGGCACTGCTCCTCAGCTCTATGGCAATCTCATCACCATAGTCTGGTGCAGTAAGTTAAAGAAAAGGTTGAACCTTCGAACATATAGTGTAGTTATTATCACATTTGACAGAACATTACCTGCATGTGTTATATTTCCATTTCCATTTGTTATATACAGAAATTAAGAACACAGATTAATCTTTGAAAAGCAGACATACAAATGTTTTTGTTTTTACTGCTAGCTCACACAGTGTGTTTGAGTTTGAGTCAGTTTGTACTTTATGGAGGAGTTACTGATTTTCAGAGTAAAACTTGTGTTGGGTAGACGCACCAACAATTGTTATGATATAAAGCCTCGGGTCTCATTGCTGGAGTACAGTATCAGTTTACTAACAGGTGGTGAGCTGTATAAGCAAATCTAAATATAGAGTTTGTTTTCAAAAACCACTGGGGAGGGAGTGAAGAGAAAGTTTGCAGATGTTGTTGTAGTTTCCTTCAGCTGCCACTAGATACTACTAAAGACTAATTTTACTGATGGGTACAATGTGATCTCCTAGGAGATACAGTATGTTTATTATAACAATTCAAAGGATACTATCAGGGACTTTGATGACATGTCCAATGCCTTTCCACGGAGGGGCCAGGTCTCCTTTGTACCTCAGGCAAATCTCATCTCCCTGCATCAGTCGCATGTCTAGAGGAAAGAGCAGGTGAGGTGGACAAAAAAAACTCTAAGTACAGTTCAGTGCATGGAATTTAAAAAATATAATGTAAATATATAATCATGAAAAGATTTTAAAAATTACAAAAGACACAGATAAATATTTAAATTGACACCATAATGTCATTTTTTTGTCACATATTGACTCAAAACATGATGACGATAACAAACTTGAAACTTCAAGAAAAACTACAAAGAAATACCTGAGTCTGTCTTGGGAAGAGTGAAATAAGCAATCCTCTTTTTATTCAGGCCCAAGTCCCATCTGACCGTGATGTTGTCTTGGGTCTGTTTGAAAACAACAATAACAGATATATTGAATACAGAAATTGCTGTAAACTGTGCAAAAGCATGAAAGGCCCTATCTCATGACAGTGTTAAGTTTGTCTGTTCTGGGCTACTGTAGAAACATTAACCCAGAACGGACAGTTCAACACGGCAGACTTCACGGAAGAGAACCCGTGACATCTGTCAAAATAAAAGGCTCTTTCTAACCTAACAAAAACATAATGATTCTTATTTTCAGGCGATTATACACTAATGAAAACATAGTTAAATATATTTCGTAGATATTTATTAGACAACAAAAGCAGAAAATGCAGAATATTAAACAATGTAATCATGCTTCTGAGTAGTACAACAAAAACATGCATGACTGTAACAGCTTTATTTACTTTATACTCAGCATTAGAGAATAAACTAAATTCAACTGAATCAGCAGCTGATTAGACTATTTTGACAGTTTAATTTGTTACAACATATTACATACAACAACATAGATAAGACAAGACAAGAAAAAAAACGTTTTGTTTCTTTTACCTGAGACTCTTTGAGTTTCTTATCATAGTCAGCCTCCAGCTTCACGAGAGGACCAAAGATGTTCTGGTACTGGTAAGCATCCTCATAGCGGAGCAGCACATGTTGGGGCTCCTCATCCACACCAGGCTTCTCCAGATCCTCCAAAGTCGCAGTGGGATTTTCCTGACAGGAAGAAACACACACAGATTAAATATGGATAGAAAAAAAGCAAAACATCACACTCTCAGAGAGTTGAGGGCTTTCAATCAGTATGCCTAAATTGGCTTTTTTTTACAAAAACAACACAAAAAGCCCGGGTTTTATCACTGTTAGTAGTAACACCTGTGGCTTCCTAATATGACCAGTCAACAAAAAGTATTCGCACATAGAAAAGAAATACACAAAAGAACTGCTGGTGAATGTGAGCTTGTATACCACAGAGAACAAATATTTGAAACACAGACATCAAACAGACAGTGAAACTGATACTAGAAACAAAAGCTCAGCAAGCAAGCAGTTATTTGCATCACACCCAACTGTATCAATGTACTGGTTACCTATATAGATAAGCCCTACCTGCGTACAATTTCAAGTTATGTCGGTTTAGAATATTTACATACGTACAATGGTGGGCGTGTACAAGGACAGTTGCATTGACGGTACCTTCCAGAGTTCCTCCAGCTTGTTGATCTGCTGGGCGGTGATTTGACGAGCCCTCAGCTGCTCCTGCTCTGAAGGGATTTTGACGAGCCAGGACAGAAAGCAGCGGTCCTGGATGAGAGGCTGCCACTGTGAGCTGTCCCAGTTGATGTCCTTTAGGCTGCTCTGGCTCGCACATGGCTGCCTGTGTTACAACCAGAGCACAAATGTCAAACAAAAAGGGAAAATCTGTATTCTCTTTGGTTGTCCACATCAGCGGGAAGGTCAAAAATCATGGTAAGCTACATAAAAGCACCCTTACCTGCACAGTAACACCACTACTGAGTCAGCTTTGGCAGGGATGAAGCCCAGAAGGAAGACATTGCGACAGCCACAGTTGTAGCACTCCAATACAGTTTCCCCCAGAGGACCATCTTTATGTAGGGTCACCTCTTTGGACTTTGCTCTCACCAGGTGGTTTACAATGTGGCTACAAGTGAAGACAATGATAATTAATGCACCAGAAGGAGGACATGCAAAAGACTACAGTCCTGTATGAGGCGAGGGTGTATTGTAAACTACTGATACGTTCCTAACGCAGAGGATCAACTTGTCTGGACAATTTTTATTTTAATCACACTCAAATAAATCATGACAGCACAAGACACTTTTAAATACAGAGAACCAGCTGAGGCTCATCATACAACAAGTGGAAGTACAAGTTAAAGTAGCTCTAAGTGGGTTCACATCTTTATCAAATGATAACATTGTCATCATCATTTCAAACACATGGTATCAAAAAAAGTATTTAAGTATGGATACTTTTGACAACCTGACGTCTGATCGATCAGATCTGTCATATTCTATAAATAAAGCCCTTTAAGTGGAAAAAGCAGCATCAGTTGGACATTGAATGATTACAGATTGCCAATATCGCCTCAGAGTTCAGTTACTGTACAAATCTAACAACATATAAGATACCAGGTGATTATAGACGACATTTGACTGATTTACAGAAAAGAATAGTATCTTTGCTGATGTTTTCAAGGCTGATTCTGATTTAATTATATCTATCAAAGAAATATTTAATTAATTTAAATTAAGATTACAGAGACAAATACCTCTTTGCTTTGGATAACTTGACTGAATAACTTAATATTAGCCTAGTAATTAGTAAACAGCCTACTATCAGTAAATTATATTTTTAACTGCATAACCAAACACTAACTGTCCGTTTGTGACCGAAGCATCTGAAGACAATAAAGACTCATTATTGCACTCACTGTGTACTGTACCCCGGCAACTATGATAGTGAACTTGTAAAATGATTCTCTCTGCAGCTCATTTAGCTAAGCACACCAACAGGGCGCGTCAGTAAAAAGCTGATAAGTTACTGAATGTTACCTTCCGGATGTGTTTCCACGGCCATTACAGAACCACTTCTTGCTGGTGTTGCAGTAGACCACACAGGCTGGATCATGAATCCCACAGTAACTAAAATACAAGTGAGGGAAAATTACAAAAGAACATAAAGTCGTATCGTTACGAGCGCTGACCTGTTTAATATTTAATATGTCACAACAAGAGAACTAAGCATAGAACTTGATATAACATTGATTGTTTTAATACGCTCAAAACAAATCTAAGCGAACATTGATATTTATATTGGCCAAAATCTTATGATCAGATTTCTTTAAACTCTCAAATGTCAATATTGGTTAGAAGACTGTGAGCTATGTAAACATTTGACAGCTTTTGGAAAACTAAAGTATGTACCCACTGCGTGCAGATTATAATGAATATGACACTTGTTCAACAAAAGTCATATGTCATAAGTTGTCTCCCTCTCATTTGTTTTCACTGCCAATCTTCAGCAAAAAGAATGAAAAACATTTGAGTTTGATTACTGATCTGCTGGTTAAACATACGGTGACAGTTAAGTTTTTGTAGAAACAAATCGAGTGTTTATCTCATTCAGCTAAGCAACTGAGAATGTCTGGGATGTCAGACATACTCAACCAGAGTGTTTTTGGCACAGCCGAGCTAACAGCTGATAGTCAACTTGTTGGTTGTGAGTGTAAGAAAAGCAGCACTGTTTAGCCCGACGTAAATAACACAGATTACCCATCATCGTTGACATGAGGCACGACACCAGATCATTCGGCTTATGTGACATCTCTAGGTGTGAGTGTAATGTGTGTGATGTATACTCAGCACACGGAGAATAATATGTTCAGTCAGAGGCCGTCAATTATTGTTTATATTTTTAAATACTTGATTTTTTTATCTTCCTTATATTTTTACTTAATGTTTGTTTGCACCAATACCACTAAAAATAAATGTTATTGGGGCAATAAATCTGATTTTATACGTCATGTCAAAGTGGCATATAAGTTTAAAGTGAACTTAAGATAATTAGGAAATATTTTCATACACCATGGTCAACAACAAATGCACATGAACAGGACAGCACAAGCGAATCCTAATCAAATGACAACAACCATGAAAATCTTTTCCCCACTCTGAGAGCTGTGTCACATTAGTCCGATCCTTTACCTGCAGGCATGTGAAGGTAGGTCCTTGGTGTAGTAGGTGTCCTCCTCATCCTCCTCAAAGTTCAACTCTGCCAGCAGCTGACTGGCTTTCACCACAGGGTCGTCTCCATTCTGCAGCACGCCGTCAGGACCATTAACCTGAGGAGACAGGTACATTCAAACACAACTAAAACTCAGTGTCAACACTCGGGAGAACATTTAAGGCACACAGACACTGAGTCAGGTGTCCATAAATTAGACCGCCAAATAGATTTATAACGCTTTATATAGTCAAATATTTAACTTGCAGCCATGCCTGCTGACTGTGACATCAATAAACTGTTTGTTTACAGCAACATCACACTGACTGTATCCAAACAGTTTGTATCTGCTGACCTCTGTGATTGTTATCAGTGCACACTGGAAGTGTAAGTATACTGATAAGTATAAATACGGGCACCTGGCCCACCGACAGACCCCTGACTCTTTATGTGTACGACAATAAAGTCCAGCATTGACGTGCTAGCTGTGTCAGCGGCTAGCTGAGTGAGGACGCTAGTTAGCCACCGTGCTAACAAATTAGCGGGATAAAAGCATGGTAACAGATGGGAGGCGTCGTCGTGCTAACCGGGGGTAGCCTAGTGATGTTGTCAGCTAACGTTAGCCAGCTAATTCACGTTTTGTCAACACACAGCAGAAGACATATTTTGACCCCGAGCGGCCATACACGCACCTGTCCGTCTAGCTGACTCTGGGTCTGGCCTTGGGTCTGGGTCTGGCTCGGCAGGGTGAAATCGGTGAAGTCGTACTCGGAGCCCTGGGTGTCCGCTCCCAGCAGCTCGGTTTCCTCGGTGTCGAGGAACGTTAGAGTCTGCGAGCTCGGCCCGTACGCCTCGACACTCATGTTTTTTTTACCTTCTTATTAACGGTGTTCACCCGTTCAGACGAATATCCCACAAACTGTTGCTATTCCAGATGAAACGGAATAACGGAGACAGAGTACTGATGAGAAAATGACAAACACTGGTGCTGAGAGAGAGATAGAAAGAGCCTCGACTATGGCTGCATTCCGCTTGTCTTCTCACCCCGCTCGTTTCCTCTCCTCCCTCACTAGCGCTCGTCTCCTACAGGAAGTCACCTGCAGGGAGCAAGGGAAGGAAAGGAGACAAGGAGACATGTGTGAACAGAATTTAATGTGGGACGATTGATTTCTTGTAAGACCCAGATGTCTATGATGCAACAAGGTCAAATATTGAAGGATTAGTCAAATGATGTACCTTTTTAAAACGACTAAACATTAAGAGACAAAGGCAACAAATGTGTTAGCTGAGTCAAAGAGGTATATTTTATTTTGTTATACTTTTATTCGTTTATTTAGCAGCACCAGTGCTCAGTGATTAACATAAAAAACAACTGTAAATGACCCAGAGATAGACTTGTCTCTGCCCAGATGTAGAATAAGCATGCTAAAAATAGAATACAAGGACATACATTATTAATGCACAGCATAATGGATGTGCAAGATATTCCACTGTGTCGAAACACATACGCAAGTTAAAAACAAAGCAACAAAAACAATAGCAGACATCAAGATTACAGTATTAATTTTCCATTTTGGGAAAGTTAAAGTCAGTATAAGTATACAACTTTAAAGAGCTGTATGTGTTTATTACCCTGACAGTATAAAGAATGGATGGCGTATGCATGACGTCACCCACAGGTTTCTGAAGAGCCATTTTGAAGCTCAAAATCTGTCCTTCCTTTTCCGCCTCCCGGCTAATCTAAAAATCAGCAAAGACGTGCAGGCCGAATGATGCCTGGTTGCTCAAATAAGCCATCTGTAACAGCACCCACCTGTCAATCAAAGCATCCACAATGTTAATTATGCATAACTTTAAGCCTTGATTTAATTTGAACAGGTGAGTTTAAAAAAAAAAAATCAGACTCAGTACAGTTGTCAGGTATGGGGAAATTAGCTATAGAGACCAAAACAGTTGTTTGTAACAGGCTGTAAACATGTTTATTTCTGCTGTGAAGCATTTTAACATGGGGACTTATGGAGATTGACTCGTTCTATAGCCAGCCTCAAGTGGACATTCATGGAACTGCAGTTTTTGGCACTTCTGACAACTTTGTAATAAATCCAAATTCATCAATCAATCCAAAATAGTCTGTTTTAAATTTGGCAGACTGCCCAAAAACTGTGGTGTTAAAGGCTTGAGGCAGATTTGTGTAAGACATATCATATCAGTATCTTTTTAGACAACTAACACATTACATTTAATCTCATTCTTTGCTTTAATTTGGCTCTCTTGGCACTTCCACATTGGCTTCACTTCACAGCCACAGAGGTTGCCCCTTAGTCCTAACATATATGCAAGGTAATAAGAAAGCAACAAAAGCAACAGCAGAGATCAAGATTAAGACGGACAGTATTAATTTTACCTTTTGGACCTATAAGTTAAAATCAGTATAAATATACAACTTTATAGGACTTTATGTGTTTATTGCAGCTTGATCGTCAGTGATCTTGGGGTTAAAGTTTTATTGAAATAATTTATTTATAAGAAGCAGATAGATCTTTAGATTTCAACTTGTGACAACATTGCCTCGTTTTGTTTTTTGATGATTTAGTTGATGTAGCTCAGTAGTAACTTTGAGGAACATTTTATTCTAAGTTAAAAGTTTTATGTCCTAGAACAGTGAGCTAATTTCCCGTCTGTTCAGAACTCCTTAACAGGTTAGGACAGCTCTGAGGCTCTGCTGAATCCTGGTGCTTTCCAAGGTAAAGAGAGGTAATAAAATGGTTTTACTCTTGTGCCAAAAAGTAGGTGCAAATATGCTTCAGTCTGAGAGTTTAGGACCAGTTAGGACCAAGTTCCTATGTTGCGACATTTGATGAATACACTCCTTGATCAATACTGAGTCAAGCAGACTTTAATACCTTTTTAATGCTCCAGTAGCACCATGATCCTTTAACTGTATCCTGCATTGATCTGTCAGGTCAGAACAAGTTCAGCCGGTCTGATGATGTACTACACCCAGTCTTACGGTAACTCACCCTGCACCAAATTAATATGAAAGTAAATAAACTGTTTAAGGATCGCTGCACATGACAACGCAGAGCATAATTTCCTAAACAAAAATTAAAATAAAATTATCTTAATCTTTGACTCTGTGTGCCTTGCCCAGCCTCACCTTTTCAGGTACATCCTGACAGCGGCCACAAACTAGTCTTTATTCATCTACCAGGCCCTGACCTTAGCTTTTCAGGTGCTATTTGGTGAGAATACAAAGATTTCAATGTCAATATCTCCACGTACACAATGTTCACAGATCATAAAATGTTTTGGCAGGAGAAAAGCTGACTCGTAGGATTTCTTCTTGGGTGTGGTTCTCTGTGTAACACATAAAGTCAAATAACATTTGCATGTACAGTAGATGTCAGACATGAACACTAGGGAGGTGTTAGAGAAGAAAAAAAAGAAATAAGCCTGTGTGAAATGTTTTAATTAACACAGCTTTAAGCCGGCTTTGCCTCGCACAGCTGCACTACATAGATAGAACAGACACATTAAATGTATCACATTACTTAATATTGATTGCATGTGCAATATATTCCCTGAGATAAACAAATCATTATAAGTGTTCAGGTTCCCATCATTATCACATTTCTCTGGTGCAAATACAAGCAAGGGAATGACATCATAATTACAAGAAATCATACCAAGAGGACTTCAAACAGTGAGAGGACAGACTCACAGGGGGACAGGAGAAGTATATGGCTTAAAAAGGTGAGGGTAATCTAAGTTAGTGTAACCATAAACGTTCCCACAGTGTGTCCCCATACATCATTTGTAGTTTCAGCTACTACCTTGTTAGTACTACTGTTAATACATCTCACTTTTCACATGATACAATGTTAATATATAACGTTAAGTTGACATCTATTTTCACAGTCTCAGATCAGATTTAGGATTGTAGAGACATGGCTAACACTCACAGCAGATGCCCACTACTCTGCACACACACCCAAACACCCAGACCAGGTCTAGCAGTCAGAGTCGGAGACACAACACCATGGCCCTGATATTACAATCAAAAGCATCAAATTCATACGTGAGTTCCTGTTCTTCGAACTAATGGTTGACTACCTTAAGTCATAGTCCCATTTTTCTTAAAATCTTTTGTGCCACACAACTAAATTGATTATCATTTTATTTGCCTCAGAAGTCAGACCTGAGGCAAACCCTGTAGTAAAGCTGGCGGTCCATTTTGTTGAATTTATTCTAGTCGAGTTATTCGAGTCTGCTCAGGTTGTGAGTCAGTCGTTAGTGGTCATGCTGGTGCTGATGCTCGTGATCACAGTGCTTGTTGTGTTTGGGATCCAGTTCAAGCAGGTTCAGCATCTCCTGTATGGCGGCCTGAAGAGCTCTACCCAGGTCCTGGCTGCTGTAGGGTTTTCCAAGTGGAGGCACATGTATGAAAGCAGAGTGACCCCGCCCCAGGTACAGAGATGTATAATAGGTGTAGTCACACAGATACCTGCCAGGGAGGCAAAAAATGAATGTTAGGCTGTGTAAAGTTTGTATGATCACATCTATACATATATACAGGATCAGAAAACAATGTTGTGAGAGGACAAAACAGTGGGTGTTAAGACATTTTTAAGTCATAAAACAATCTACCTATAACTAGAGAACATTTATAAATTGATTTTCTGAGCTCCTGTTGTCACATCAGGGCATGACAGGCTTTTAATTTTAGGTGATTTTAATATCCATTCTGCCTACGAATACATTGGCCCCTTAACTTTAACACATGTAAAGAATCATACTCTGGGTTTAGTCCTGTCATTTGGCCTTTTGCTTAACCATTTTCTCTACGTGACATCTGTGTGTCATACCAAAACTGCCTGCCCACACCGAGGTTGTTTTCCAGTGCCTACAGTGCCGATTCCACAGTCTCTGTTATTAAATCCTCCTCCACCCATCTAAGCACAATAATTAATGATGAATTAATAGATCTTTTCCATCAGTCTTGTCTGTTGCTCCTTTTAAGACCAGACCAGGTCCATATAGACCTCTGAACAATTCCACCCTCTCCATTAAAAGGGACTGCCAGAAAATAGAGCATAAGTGAATAAAAGACAGACTGTATGTCTCCTATAAGATGTATATGGTGCTAGATCTAAATCTAGTACCAATCCTCTGTGAAAGATGCAAAAGCAAAATACATCTCAGATATCATTATTAAGAAACCCGCCTGCTGCACAGCAAAATCCTCAGTGATCAGCTGTGAGGAATTTAAAGACTTCTTTCTAAACAAAATTGATTGCATTGGGTCAAACATTTTGCTCTCTTCCAAAGATTTCTCACTGGTTATTAAGGAACCTCCTGCCTTTAATCATTTCCACCCAGTCTCTTTACCACTACTTGGATGCATAATTGCAGGCATGAAGCCCACAAGCTGTCAGTTTGATATAATTCCAACTAAGCTCCCAAAACAGTCATTTGAAGTTCAGTTGGTCCTCCTATACTGACAATTTTCAACAGTTTTCTAGCCATCCATCTTGTTTTAAGCATGCCACAGTTCAGCCACTTCTTCAGAAGCTTTGTTCTGACCCGGCTATTCCAGATCATTTCTATGCTTTCCTTTTTGCCTAAGACTTTAGAAAAGGATGTTTCAAATCAGATTTTCTCCTTTTGAAACCAAAATCACTGAGAAATTCCAGTCATGGTTCTGTGAACACCACAGCGCCACTAAGATTAACAACTGTTACTATTGACTTACTCACTTGACACGCTGGATTGGCATCTCTGGGTCCACCCTTGACTGGTTTGAACAGACTTTTTACTGCTTCCTTTGGCAGCTCATCCGAGGTTCTCCAGGGTTTAATTTTAGGTCCACTTCTCCTTTATCTTTACATGTTCCCATTAGGAAGAATCTCTTTTCACTGCTATGCAGATGATATTCAGATCTACGTCTCCCTCAATTCCCAAATTTAGACTCGATTACAAAACTATCTTCAAGATATCACACACTAGTTGGGCTCATAATTTCCTTCAGTTAATTGTGGACAAGACAGAGATCCTACTCCTATTACTCCTAACCCTTTTAACTTCAGGATCCATTTCAAAATCCTTTTAATTGTCTGTAAATCTCCCCACAGTCTTGCCCCTACATATTTCTCAAAACTTCTCACCCTTACACCTCCACCAGATCCCTCAGATTGTCCCACCGTGGCATGTTGGCTGTGCCCTGTTCAAAGAAGTAAAAGGCCAGGACAGGGCGTTTTCAGTAGCGCCTCCTCGGCTCCGGAATAGCCTCCCGGAGGCCATTAAACAGGCCGAGTCTGTTGATGTTTATAAGACACACCTTACACCCACTTTTATTCTCTGGCTTTTAATCATGACCTGTGTCTGTCTGTGCAGCACAAACCTGTTTGCTTTTAAAGTGCTACTGTGCATTATATCTTTGATATAAAATAAACATACTATGTGATGTTTAGTTCGCTGATTCTAGGGAATCATCATGTTATCTATCCTTCCTACAAATACCAATGGCAACAATTAAAAAATGACATGTTTTAAGGACTGATCATGGGATCTCTCAAAGGTAACTATAAATATATCTCTTTACATTTTGACACATTGCAGTGTCATAGGTATGAATAATAAAATAAACGATCACCCACCTTCCAGCATCTTTAGACACAGAAAGAGTGACCCCGAGGCCAGAGTCATTAACCCTTTCGCAGACCGCGTCCATGTCCAGGACTGATTGTATGCAGTCGGGACCGTTCTCCATGCAGCACTGGGAGGCTGGACAAAAGCTGCAGTTGTCCAGGCGTTTGTAACCCTTGTTGTGGCCACACTGCTCCAGAGTGACAGTGGTGGCTAACCCAGAAACACCGACATGGACCACTAACTGCTCACAAGACCCCAAAAAATAGAGGTGGCAGAGGTTAATTGAGACATTTTTTTGGATTGACTGATTGATTTCATGTGCAGTATGTTAGAAAAAGTTGTTTTATGTTGTGTATTTCCTTGAATACCTGTGGCTGGGGGTCTTTCCACAGAGAGGGCAGTAGGCTCTGAACAGCCTGGTATTCAACAGGCACCTCACACACATGAAGGTCTACTACTTCACCCAGTCCTAATCGCTCCAGTTCCTGTGAACACAGAAAGCAAACACATATACACCTTAAATGCAGTCTAATGCAACACCAAAACACAAGTCCTTATCTGGCACCTTTTGTTAAAAATGCACAACCTGATTATTGATTACCTGTACTGCCACCCAGCTGGAGTTCACTGCATGCTCACCAAAAGGCTCAAAACCTGCAAGGAAAATTATGTAAAATTTTTACTGAGATGCTACCCAGTTCAGCAGAAAAAAAGCAATCGAGGATGTAATCGAAGATGCTTATCTGTCGTGGACAGAAGCGATAAAAAAAGAAGGACTCTTGAATCAAAGTCTAAAGGTTGCATCAAGTTAAACATTAATTGTAGCAGTAAAACATGATACTCAGTAAAGACACAGAAAGATGTCCTCTTTGCAGTTGAGCAGTTTGTGTTGCAAAAAAGGTTAAATTTAGTGTCATTCAGTCTCTTTCTGATGTGCATATTTGTTTCCTCACAGCAACATCACTGTGGATTATTTATGAAAGCTAAGTCATTACATATTTATAATAAATCATCACTATTAATCACTCTAACTAGATCAGCTGTGCAGCTCAGACACAAGAAGAAAACTCTGAGCTGTAACAACACTATAGAGACAACAATCATTTTAAATACCCAGTCCTCTGACCATTAAAAGCCCCTCACCTGTTACTATTACTTTCTTCTTATTGGCCATTCTCCTTGGTTGTTATGACAGGAGCTGTCATAGATGTATAATAAGGGGATCAAATATCCCAAACAAGAATCTCAGGATTGTCTACGCTTGCTTGCTGTCTTCTTCTGGCTCAGAGCTGAAAGGAAGTAACACACCAAGCCTGGATGGGTCATACTGCCATCTACTGTATGGGCATGCATCCTTTCACAGCACTTTATCCTATAATAATACATTTGAACCGACACAAAGAAATGAGAAACAAAAGAGGACTCAGGAATTTGTGTTTTTCACCTTGCGCCACAAGACACTTTTGGATAGTGGACAGGAGATAATGAAAATTGATGCTTTTAATCCAAGTATTTTAATGCAATACAATGTAATTCAAGCCATGTGTGCGCTGGAAATGAAAACCATGCATCAGCAATGCATTCACAGATTAAATGTTAGGAGAGCTGTCTTATGAGGGGGCAGCTGAAGTGAATAAAAACAACCTCCCCTCCATCAATAAGAATTGTTGAGACAGCCCATTAATACACATGTAAACCCCAAACCAGCTACTCCAGTGGAGCTGCTCTGTGGTTTTACTGGGCAGCTCCCAGGTGTGAATGTATGCACTGTACCAGCGTGAGTGTGACACAGGGCGTTGCTGAACATGCAAGCCCAGTTTACTTCTCCCAGGAGAGTTAAAATCAAAGGACACTTCTCCGGCTGAGAGAGGAGAAAATTAAAAGCTTACACAACCTCTGACACACTTCATTACCTGAGTTTAGAGGACGGCCCTTTTTTTTCACCAGTTTGTTGTTGTTATGAAGGCAGAGCTAATCTAATATCGTCCTACAGTACAGGAGCTCCTTTTTTTTTTTCATTCTCGGTGTACTCTGCGGTCCACACCCTTGGGTTGCGAAATGACTCACACATTCTGGACACTGCACCCTATGTGGCTCTGAGCTGGCACGGTGAAGATAATATGCTCTCCATAGGGTGGAGATCTCTCATTCATGCCCGTGCCTCTACAGTTACAGAATCAACATTGATTTCTGCCTCTGAACCACATCACACACACACACACACACACACACACACACACACACACACACACACACACACACACGCCCACGCCCACACAAACACGTGCGCGCACACGCCACACTCACACTATAACACCTCCTCCGACCACCTACAAAACCTGCACTGCATTCGCTAACAGCCTTGTCTTCTCCCTCAACCCATTCACCTTTCTTTCTCTATCTCGCCTGCGTCACTCGCTGTGTCAGTGTTGCCATGGAAACTGACGATGCCCCCTCTGCTCTGTGGTGCTGATGCAGACAGTCTGCTGACGTCCTCGCTGTGTATGGGTGGAATAACAATATTCTGCTGTAGTTTCCACCACAGGGCCAGATTCAATGTCTTTTATACTGTAAACTGGACGTATACTGTGTTTGTCTCTTTTACTTTCTAGTCTATAATATTCTATTCTATAATGTTTACTCTGTTCTATTGTTTTATGTTCCTATTCTATAATATTCTATCGTGTAAAGCTCTATTATGTTCTACTCTATTCTATTATTTTCTATATTATTATACGCAATAATGTTCTACTCTACTCTACTTCTATTATTTTTTGTTCTTTTCTATAATGTTCTATTCTATAATTATCTATCATATTATATAATGTTTTACTATATAATGCTCTATTATATTCCATAATGTTCTTTTCTATAATTCGCTATTATTTTCTGTTCTTTTCTATAGTGTTTTATAATGTAATGTTATGTAATGTTGTACTCTACTGTATTATTTTCTCTTCTGTTCTATAATGTTCTATTTTATTCTATCCTTTTCTGTTCTGTTTTATTTTATAGTGTTATATTATAGTTATTATTGTTATCCATTATATATATTGTTTTATTAAAATTAATAAATCTGTTTAAATGCCTGAAATTTCACAACTTTGTGCTCTGTTGTTGTGATTAGCTCCTAAAATCTGTGCACCTGTTTTGGAACAAATTGTACAGACACTGAGGACATCTCCAGATCCACCAGACACAGCCATAAAAGCTATGAAAACATGTTTGTAGTCACTGATGGACGTGGTCAGTATGTTAACCTTTCCACAATCTACTTTCAGTCACAGAAAACACACGGTTTCCTCATTCTACTGTCACTCTTTCCTTCCCTTTTCTAGTCCTCGCTCAATTTCCCCAAAGACACTTTCAGAACACTCTGAGTGTTGTACCACTTCATTTCAAGTCTGTCTCTCTCTTGGGCTTGTGTGAGGGTTGAATGTGACCACTGAGCCTTAATGGCCTACAGAAAGAGGTGTTGGCAGGTCTGATGAATTGGAATTAAATTTGGTTTCAGTTTGAGCTTGAACACATACTTTAAGACCTGTTTCATCCGGCTTCTATTCAGTTCTCAGTAGTCTCAGATCATGGAATAGTACAAGATTACACCATAACTTGTTTGTTAATACTTGCAGAATCTCAGTCTTTTCAAACAGCTTCAGCCTGAGTTGATGGGATATTTTCTGTAAGGCCTGCTCCTCTGTTCTTCCTTTCCTTGGCCTTCGCCTCTTACACCTTCCCCGCCCAGTCTCTGCTCTCTTTTGGCGACCCTGAGCTTTTTTATGCTATGACATCAAACCACAATGCATTGCACTGTTTGTAGTTTACTTAAAGTCTCCATGGCAATAAAGGCCGGCTCGGCCCCTTATTCAAATTGAACCGGAAACCAACGTCATTTTGGGCCAATCTCCGCGCTCTGGAGTGACATAATGGAATTTTTAGGGCTAGAAAGCGAGCGAGGTCTGGCGCTGCGCATAGCAGTCGTGCCATCGGGAAAAGACAATATCATCCGTACGCAGGAGAGACACACCAGAGCCCCTCAAGGCACAACAAACTCAAGTGGTCGACTGATAGAGTGACTGATACACGAGAGAAACGGGATCACATAGAAATAGGAATCAGCTGATTTCCTCATGTTTGGATGCGACTGTTCAACAATCGTTAATGCGTAACGCTCAACACTCCCTCATGTGAGGGTGTAGAATGGAAACAACCCTCTACTCAGGCACCGTGGTGAATACTCCGAGGGTCTCCAGCATCTATTCCCAGAGCACGATGATGAAGAAGGACATTAATCTGAACCTGGACGACCAGAACTCCGAGCTCAAATCAAACCCGCTCCGCGACACAGACGGGCTTCTCAACTCCCCAGACTTGGGACTCTTGAAACTAACCTCTCCGGACCTGGAGCGCCTTATTATCCAGTCGAACGGTCTGGTCACCACCACAAACCCGACCTCCCAGTTCCTCTACCCGAAGTCGGCCAGTGACGAGCAGGAGTTCGCGGAAGGTTTCGTCAAGGCACTGGAGGATCTTCACAAGCAGAATCAGCTGAGCGAGGCGGGGTGCGTCTCTGTGGATAGACTGGAGCTGCTCGGATCATCCAACGCGGTCGGATCCACCGGGCTCCAGACATCAGACCTCCCTGTATACACTACTTTAAACGGGTATGCGGCTAGTCCGCTCGGAGCCACCACCATCAACTACTCCACGGACACCATCCCCTTCCCGCCGCCTCCGTCTCATCTGGCCAGCGCGCAGCAACAGGCGGCCGCTGCGGCGGCGGCTCTGTCACGACTCCAGTCCGCCGGTTTGGTGAAGGACGAACCACAGACGGTACCAGACATGCAGAGCTTCGGGGACAGCCCCCCTCTGTCTCCTATTGACATGGACAACCAGGAGCGCATCAAGGCGGAGAGAAAAAAGCTGAGGAACAGGATAGCCGCCTCCAAATGCCGCAAAAGAAAACTGGAGAGGATATCTCGGCTGGAGGACAAGGTCAAGAGCCTGAAAACGCAGAACACCGAGCTGGCATCCACGGCCAGCGTCCTCAGGGAGCAAGTGGCCCAGCTGAAGCAGAAGGTGATGAACCACGTCAGCAGCGGATGCCAGCTTTTGCCAAACCAGGTCCAGGCTTACTAAATCCAGTAATGATGCTCTTTGTGGAGGTTTTTACAGCTCCAAGTATATTCTCTGAGGATATACAGGGCTGTATAATGAGGAACATTTGCCTTTTTATAACCTAAAGTCCTTATCAGAGACTTGAGATAAGGCCATTGTAAATGCACCCTCCAGATTAAAGCCTGTAACTGAGGAACAGAACAGACAGAGATGAGCAGGCCTTGATGAGAGCTGGACAATGACAGGTTAACCAGCAGCAGGTGAGGGCTGCAGCCTCTTCTGATTCATGAAAATCTGGCAGTGTTGTGCAGAAAACAGACTTTTTTTTTTGTTTATTTTTTTTGGGGGGGAAACCATGTAGCAAAATGCTATCCAGTGGACTGGTGAAGGATAGCATTTATCTGTGTGTGTAAGCTGGACAATCTCAACAAGAGTGCAACCAAACACCAGGGTGTCACCAAGTGCTGTCATCCACCGTGTAATATAATGCCTTACTTGTTTACAAGCACTTAATGACAAATATATATATTTTATTTACTGAAACATTTCTTATTTTACATATGGTCTTAATTCCTGTTCTCTTTATTTTGTTTTGCAAAACTGAACACTGCATGTCTTGTCGCTTTTGTGTACAGTAACCATTGTTTCCTTTTTATTATGGTGGCTGCTGTGTACTTCTTCAGTCGCCACTTCCATGAATGTATGTGTACGTGCTGAGAAACCCTATGTATCCATGTGTAATGGACTTTCAAGTCTCTACCTGACATTTATTAAATTCACTACATTACTAACTGCTCATGTGGTTTGTTTCTCACTCAGCTCTGCTTTCTTTATCATAGTCAGGAGGAGCTTTTGCAAGAACAATATATAAATTTACATTGATTTCCTCTTGTACAGTTCACACTGTGGGTGTTGTATTAAGTGCAGTAGAGAAGCTGAACCAAACCATAGATGGTCAAACAACTCTGAGGGTAGAAAACAAGACATTATGCAGAGTATTATGCCCTCTGCTGGGCACAGTAAAATTTACTCTAAACCATTTCTCAGACATCACATGTGCACTTCTTGTAAATCACTGACCAACACAAAGCTACAGCTTTCACATTTTTTGTTTATTGATTCCTCATTTTAGCAAATCTGGCATTACAGAATTACAGCACAATTCACACAACTAATACCCGACGGGCAGAAAAGTCCTATTTACAAGAGTTATTTATGACAGAGAGAGTGCGGGAGGAAGAAGAGAAGAGTTGAACAGGATCGATATGTGTTTCCTAAGTCACCGGCAAAGTTTACAGCTGTAGCAAAACACAATAAATAAAGTAAGAAAAATCAACAAACAAGTCAAAAGTGAACCAATGCAGTAAGAGTCACTATTTTAATGAAGTGTTCAGAGTATTCAGTTTACTTCCCAAACATTTGAATCCCTTTTTGAAGCTACTGCACAGAGTAGGAAAACACTACCATTAAGTTTAGTTAGTGCAAGTCTAACAAAGCGCTCTTTTTGGCTTTACATTTATTGTCAAGATCTCTTTGGAAAGAACAATTATTGAGACTGCCTTTATACAAACTGTACATTCACACGTCCACGTACAGCACGTACTTTACAAACCCTCAGCGGGGATTGTACGTCGCTGATATTTGGGTGTGGATAGAAAGAACTGCTATTGCTCTGTGAGAACAGTCTGCTTTTACCACCACCGAGTCTTCAAAGTTGCACAACTGATATCAAAAGACAAACAAACTTCCCAGCAAAGCTGCGTAGACATGATAAGAGATTCTCACACTGGAATGTTTAACTTTCCTCTTAAGGAAGCATCTTAAGCTTTATAATCACTGTAAACACAAACACATTTCCATTTAAAAGCTCGGAGCGTTTAAGCAAGTGAATACTACTGAACATCTCTTTAAAAACGTAGAGTGCAGATCGCAATGCATAATCTAGGAAGAACATTATCTCAAAAATAAATAAGGTAATACAAAATAAATAAAGTTAGAATTTGAAATAACTTAGGTGTTGAAAGTATTTTCGCATGCCTCAGCTCATCTGTGAATGCATGACATACAGAAGGTTTTGTACTGTATACATGAGCAGACAAATCGCTAACGTTAGCATCCGAGGGAGAAACTCACAATTTGACATTTAACATGCTCCCAAACATCATGTCCCCCCCCCACAAAAATAAAGATGAAAATATCATCCACCATGACATTAGAGATGGAAGTTGATGGAGATCTGCCGCATGCCACTGCTCACACTGCATCACATGGCTTTCCTGTGAGTGCATGTTGCACATCGTATGCAGTGAATGAAAGTTAATACAATGAGAAGGGGCCACATGTGAAACCATTAGCCCCCACTTGGTATCTCCAGACGGGTTTTCAATTCAGACAACACCTCACACAAATCCAGTCGACCACAGTCGGTTAAAAACATCAACAACGTGCACCTCTCACTAAAACACAGGTAGGAATCCAATATATTAAATCATTATTATTGTATAATATGTTAATAATATATGTATTTATATATTAAATATGCATTTTAAAATGCATATCTATTGACTTTTAAACTTTTATACACTCTTTATGTGGTGAAAGACATCCCTTATCCTTCTATTCTATTGTATGTCTTTAAAAAAATAGTAACAAAAAAGTAAAAAACAACCGTAACAAGGCAAGGAATCTAAATTCAAACAACCTCTAGAGGCTTTGCAGCTCCTTCCACTGGACCAACACAGCGACCAACATCACCATCTGATTTCACTAAACTGTTTTTTAAGAAATCTGGGAAGGGACCAAAAATGAATAATAACAATAAAAACTTGACTGGCTGATTGATATGCATGGACTTTGCTTTTCTTCATTCCTCAAATTAAAAGAAAAACAAACTTTCATACGACGGTTTGGACGTCAGACTATCTGTAGAAACTCAGTTACAACACTGGGAAGGCCCGGTGTTTTTCACATGCTCAAAACCACACCTAACCAACTCATAAAAAAACAACAACAATCTATCCACAGCAACAAACACATATTTTCAATGGGAGTAAAAGTAATACAACTGAATTGTATCCATTTAGGGTTGAGGCATTAGTGCTGAGCGGGAGCTGATGTTTCTCCTTCACAGCCTTTTAGAGTAAAACCCAATTGCAGACACGTCAATAAGGAGTCTTGACTGGCCTTTGATAATTCTCTGAAGTTACAGTATCGTCTGTATGTTTGTGTATACGTGTACAAATAATAAAAGACAACTTGGGATTGTTCCTCTGTTAAACGTTCTACACCCCCCTGACTAAGTTAGCACAATCACATAATCTGCGTGTTACTGAAATAAACAAAAACTGAAAAATCTTTGGGGAGAGGCGCCTCATGTGGACGGAGCTTGTGGTGTAGTGAGAGGGGTGGAGAATCTAAGCAGCCGGGTTGTGTGTCTCTGTATGGCAGTGTTTGTGTGCAATATATTTGTGTATGAGTAGGAAAAAGAAAGTGAGACAAATTGTGTGTGTGTGTGTGTGTGTGGTCATGTTTAGCAAGCACAATCCTGATGGGACCTCTGAGGCTGCTCGTTGAGCTGTGGCCCCTGTTTAGCTCCGGTGACAGCCGGGTCGTTGTTGTCCAGACTCTCTGTCATCCTCTCGCAGATGATGTCCACCAGCCGCTCGAAGGTCTGCTTCACATTAATGTTATCTTTAGCGCTCGCCTCAAAGTACTCGAAACCTGCCAGGAGGGGTGACAGAGGCAGAGAGAGGCTATGGTTACACTTATTGTTCCAACGTGAAGCTTATCCTGTTAATCCACTTATCTTGTCATGTCAGAACATATCAAGGCTACGATCAGAGCGGCAGCTCAAACCTCATTAATTACTGCTCCATATGATGTGTGTGAGTATTCCTGAAGGAAATGTATTCAAAAGTCTCAAATAAATCTTTGCAGACACATAATCAAATGTCTTTAATGGGTGCTTTAAAATGAAGTCTAATTACAGTCAAATTACAAATAATACTCTGACTCAGTCTGGTCACTCCCAAAACATGTTTTTGATGTTTCATGTTTCAACAGGACGAGCAGAAAATAACACCTTGCTTGTCTTAAAAAGCAAATACATGACTCTTTGTGCCACTGCAAGTTGCCTTATGAAGACTGAAGTGCTGATTTTCAGACCCAACACATGATGCAGGTTTAGTCACATCATATTATGGCTCACTGGCATAGCTGATTTCCAGTTATTTCAGCCTGAACTGTTGTAACATCGGTTCAAACGTGGTGGAATAATGTAATAAAGGCAAGTCTAATCATGATGACCTACAGCAAGCCGACTACTGAAAAACACAGAGTTGAATCCAAATGTCTGAACAACCCAAACATTATGAATTTTATACATTTTTAGATAGAGTTATTCACACATCATCACACCCTCTTTAAATTAACTTTACGGTTGATGATTACATGTAATTTTTCTGCCAGGAGAAGACAGTAAACACCAACAGTGTAAAAACAACAGACTCGTTGACTTACCCAGCTGTTCTGACAGCTGCCGGCCCCTCTCTGCAGCCACCACTCGTTCATCCTCCATATCACACTTGTTCCCCACCAAAAGGACCTGGGCATTGTCCCACGAGTATGTCTTGATCTGGGTCGACCTGTTAGCAGATACAGTACAGGGTGTTGAGCTTTATCGACTGAAGGACATCTTTTATATCTGAGTAAGTACTCGGGTCATCTGCATTTTGCCCATGTGAAAAGAGTAAACAAAGGTAACAAAGCACAAGCGGCTGGACAGGCTTCAAACAAGTCAACTTGAGCATAACTGGATAACAAAACAAAGCTGAATGTTGAAAGCTATCTGATGTAAACTTCTATTGTGCTTACGTACTTAGTTTGGTCTACAGCTGTTGTGCAAACATCCAATTTGACAAAGCAAAAGTGTGATTTAAACAGATATTATTAGTGCCTTCATCTGTCTTTACACTTGCAAACAAGTGCCACATGACTGGATTAAACTAATGAGTCTCATGACCACTTGTGTGGTTTCTCTTTCCACTATGTGTCAGATCAGAAATCGCAGATCTCAGAGGTTCAGTTGGTGGGTACACTGTGGTGGCAAACAACATGAAAGCTGAATGAAATTACAGAAATAAAATTGTAGGTTTTTAAGCTGCCCCCTTCATACACAGCCGTACACAGACATGAATAGTCAGGTGTCCCTCACCAGTCTTGAACAGCGTTGAAGGAGTCCTCGTTGGTGATGTCATACATGAGGATGAAGCCCATGGCTCCCCTGTAGTAAGCTGTGGTGATTGTCCTGTAGCGCTCCTGGCCAGCAGTGTCCTACACAAATACACACATGAACAGCATTGTTTTCAATTGAGAATAATATTTGAGTATTATTGTCAAAGCAGGAGATAGATTTACATAGTCAAAAACAAAACACCTGCACGCCCATGGTCTTCTGGGCATAACAAAGTTTCCATCCATCCATGGATGCTCTTCCTCTGGATTAAATTTCCATGCAGGAATAAATAAGCACTGGGAACCAGACAGCACTGTGCGAGTATTTCTTTGTCTTTTTGTGCAGATCATTGTCACCCAGCACCTGCAACCAATTTATGACATGTGCCTGCTGGTGATTGCCGAGGTTTAACATTCAGCTGAACTCCCATGAGCATTAGGTATTCCTCTGGTGTCGCATGTAATAAGCAATTGGTCCCAGGGTCAGGTTTTATGGCTCACATTGAGCACACTTCAAGGGTATTGCCATTACACAGCAGATGAAGTGATTCTTGAGACTGGAGAGGCAAGTTCAACAGCTGGTAATCATTAGAGATACATGATAATCAGTCTTTCCCCAACCATTATAATATGGGGGCAATCTGCCTCACCTATCAGACCTGCTGCTCCGCTTGACCGACAAGGGATTATTGATTGCATTCATTTGTTTTTATGATAAATACACATCTAGATATTAAGAAATAAACTTGACATTTAAGGTTGAAATCATGTCCCTTCATCATGTACAATGTACAGTGTGTTTCTAGATGTTCTGTGTCAGATGAGCCTGAATAGCAGATTTTTACTCCCGTCACAAAACCTCCTACATTCACTTTACGCTTTAATGTGGCATAGTTATGTATGAACAATTATACGCACGGTTTGTGAACTTCCTTCGTCTTATGTTTGAGGTCTCTGTGTGCTGTTTTTAGCTCAGAGAATGAGTCCTCCAAGCGAGCAGCGCAAAACACGAAGGCGGCCAAATCTGTGAAGTTTCTCAAAGGATTCAAGCATTGCACTCTTGGTAAGCAGAGTGAGGTACTAATGTTCAGATTATATGTTCTCTTATATGCTCTAGTATCAGAAAAAGTTGCTAAGTTGAACTTTATTCATTATTAAAGCGTTTTGTTAATAACTCATTTAAATATGTACGGTGAAAGTGTCAAAGTGTGTGTTAGGTGAAAGGATGAAGGATCCTTGGATGTCTATTTTTAGTTTTCACGGTGCTGGAAGCAATGTGAGTCATCATTTACTCCATTCTCACTAAAGATGATCTGCAGGCAGCGAGAAGATTTGCCTTAATTTTGATGAGTCAAATCATTTTACTTCATTGATGAACACACCCTTTTCACAGCAGCCATCTTGACATGAAATAGTCAACGCAGGTGTTTCCAATGATACTAATTAAGGTCCTGTTCCATTTAGTGCAGCAGAGACTTTACAGTGAGTCAACATGCACCACAGCAGCACCCTGACTCTGTCAGTATCATTGGTAACACCTGTGTTTACCGTACTATTTCATGTCAAAATGGCTGCTGTAGAGCTGGAGCGATTAGTTTATTAATCGTTAATGGATTGAAAGGGAATTAATCTGCACGTTTCTCATAAACGGTTTGAGGCACACGGCTATCTGGCCGCGGCTTCTCCAATGTGAGGAAACTGAATAACTTCTGCTGGCTATGGGATGCTGGAACGTTTTCTGACATTTTATAGACTAAATAATTATTTGAGAAATTAATCAGCAGGATAGGTGCATGAATCTGGAATGTCACTGTTGTTTGGAGATGAACAGACACTGTTTGAATCCTGTGCAAACCTTTCTGCCACACAGCAGCTCTACTATTTAATAAACCATTAAAAAGAAAATCAGTGGTGCAGCCTGCGATTTCTAAGTTCATAGTTATTCAGCTGTCAGACACAACTTCTTTTCTTATTATACTGTAAGCATATTTCATGCTGAGTGTTCACTGCATTGCTGTATTATGGAGGGAAATATTGCACTGATGGTAACGTATGTGGAAGTTATGTAATGTCACATAAATAAGTGTGTGGTTATAGACCTGTCCACCCGTACTTCTTCAGTGGTATCTGACTCTAGATAGCACTAATCAGGACAGCATTACAGAACACTGATAGAACAAAATGCAGCAATAAGCAAAGCAATGCAAGTTTTCGACTGCTTTTCACAACTCTTCAGGAGTTTCGGCTCCCCCAAAGCAACTTTTCACATTTTTCGTGTCAGCCGAACTCACACCTCAGCCAGGACTGGGAACCACAAGACAATCTGTAGCTGACAACCTTAGAATGTCTGCATGCACGTATGTGTTCACGTCCTCACCCATATCTGCAGCTTTATCCTCTTGTCGTTCCTGTAGATGGTCTTCACCTTGAAGTCGATGCCCACCGTGCTGACGAAGGCTGGCGTGAACGAGTCGTCTGCATAGCGGAAAAGGAAGGAAGTCTTTCCTACGCTGCTGTTGCCAATGATGAGGATTTTAAACATGTAATCAAAGTTCTGGTCCGAGGACTCCTTCTGTCCGTATGTGGCATTTGCAGACGCCATCTATGCAAAGATGGAGATCACATATTAGGACCAAAAAATAGGAACACCTTACAAAATAACCCAATACAACACTACCACCACAAATTGTAGTCACAAAAATCAGCAAGGAATCTCTGACAGTGTCTGCAAAAACTAAACAGTATATACATTTACAAAGGTGCAGTGGAGCTTACTGTGTCATACACAGTTCCTCTGCCACTGGCTTAAGCATTTCATATTTGGTATTTTGAGGATGATGAAAAAAATGTAAAATTCTGCCTTGTTACCATTTTACTAAATCTTACAAAATCTTACAAATTCTGTAATATTCATACTGAAACTTTTTCGATCGGTCTATAGATGTTAAAAAAACCCCAAAAAACAAAACGATTAGGCCTAATAAATATACAAACCACAAGCATATCCGAGAAACACAAAAGTCTTTGAGACGGGAAGCTAGTAACATCGAGAGAAGCGAGATCAAACCTCTGATATCAGCTAGAGACATCCTCTGAAGCTACTTTTAGACTGACGCAACAGATTCAGGTGTCTTTTGCTGGAGTTATTTAGTAATAAAACGTCAACGCCTCTGAGGCATGGAGATCTTAAAATAACACAATGCAACAGTTCTAGCCATGTGTTAAAGGTTGAAAAGGTGTAAAACAAGCCTGAGGAAACTATTGAGAAGAGTTTCTCTGATGTAACACAGAATAAATCCACCTGAATCCACATGCCTACGTGAAACATCCATAAGTGCTGTAATTAACACGTACAGGACTTAGAAAATGTCTGCTGCATGAAGTCAGGCTACATTTCTTATGGTTCCCAGACAGTTTCACGACTTTATCAGGGGATAAAATGAAATACAGAAACCGTTTCGCCAAGAGGCTATGTCAATACAACCAGCTACAAGCCACACACAGCCTCGAGTGTTTCCACTTCATGTCAATAATACTGGCCGTGCAAAGAATGCACACCTCCGCCCCACGCAAGATAAGAGGACGGAAGTACCAGGGCTTAGCGGGCTAAGCATCAGCTAAACTGACTATCCTTTCCATCCAGGAGGACGGGCAAACCTCCGAGGAGCGCTGGCCAGCCAATTATGAATGACCATATGGTTGGCCAGAATTGGCCTTGTGATGAATTAAGAGAAAACACACAGAGACTGTCAACGCCTGACTCTTTCTAAACACAACATGCTCCCAATTTTAAACGGCCTGGACCACGTCCCCCCTCATCCAAAGCGGAGCTTATCCGGCGTTAGCCTGCTAACGTATGTGAATATGTAACATTAGCAGCCTGAATTTAACAGTCTGGTTCACGTTAGCTGGAGAAAACACTACAAAGTACAGTACAAGACGCTTTGTTATATATTATTTACCACCGAAAATAAACACCAAATGATTGTTCAAGTAAGCAATGCAGATGAAAATGCAGTTTTTAGCTTTTATATATATGCAATATGCAATTAGGCTAGCCTTAATGCTAACACAGCAGACCGTTACCAGCATTATAAGTGCCAGCAGGAGCTAGCTAAGCATCCCAGCTATGTCAAATGAAGGTTACTCTTTCTTATTTACGACTGAATTCTGAGTCTAAATCAAACATATGACAGGCGACAAATAATCCATATGCTAGCTGTCTGACTTATCACAGCCCCGCAGTGATAAATAAGTGCAGCGTTTACCCTGAAATGTGTTGTTTTATCCGCAGCTCCTCAGCAGCAGCGACTAGCCCAGTGCCCAGCTTTGCACCTGCAGTAGCCCGTGCGCCTCTTTGATTGACAGCCCCGACATAAGCGGGTACACACAGAGTGTAAGGATGATTGGCAGGAGGACCGACCAATCAGAGAAGAGGATTCGCTCACTCGCACATAGCCACGCCCCTACACATTTTATAAATTATGTAGCCGTTTTAATCCAGTTTTATAAACCAATATCAAATGGTAAATTACTGCACGCACCACCAGACTTACTACCTGCAAAATATGCACCAACAATGAGTGCTGCTACTGAACCAGACTGGATATTTTTGGTGCAATACTTTTGTAAAACACCTGTCACTTCACAGTGTCTGCAAAATGCAATCAACCACTCTGTGCAATATCCCTGTGTGCACATGTCACTTTACTCTTACTATCAGTATTTCAGATAGTTGCCCATAAAGTTGTAATAAAATATTTTGACCTCTTCTCATGAAATGATTGTAACAATGTGATTTATTGTTGATAGATAAAGTGTGTCTTCTCAAAACTTTATTGATCAATCTCTTCCAAACATGTCACAGTGAAAATTTAACCACGATTAACCTGATGCGTATAAATAGGAATAAAAAAAGGAATGTGTCTGAAAACAAACTATTCCAACTTTATGGGCAACAGTGTAATAATCCTATTTATATAGTATGTTCGTATCTAGTACAGTACAGTAATACTCCTCAATACTATATACCTGACACATCCTTGTCATTTGTCACTTGTACAGTGTATATAACATTCATACATATCTTTCATATTCTATTTTATATATCTATATCTATATATTTTATATTATTCTTTTTTTACTCTTTTTTTATAGTTTATAGTTTATAGTATCAAAAATACTCCAATAAATAGTGTATTTACAGTACTTGGGTACATACTCTCCTACAGTATTATCTTTGTATTTCTTTTTATGTGGCTTTAAAGTTATTAAAAACCTCATCACCTTACACTGTCTGACTATCATTTACATTATACTATGCATTGTGTCTTGTTCCTACTATTCACACTTGTGAACCACAAGATTATTTATGGTTGTATTTTGCATATTTTATACACGCTCCACATCCATTCATACAAAATTATGAACCTTTTTCACAGCAGCCATTTTGACATGAAACAGCAACGTCAACACAGGTGTTACCAATGATACTAATTAAGGTTCAGTTCCATTTATTGCAGTAGAGACTTTACAGTGAGCCAACATGCAGCACAGCAGCACCCTGACTCTGTTTGACCTGAATGGAATGGGACCTTAATTAGTATCATTAGTAACACCTGTGTTTACACTACTATTTCATCTCAAAATGGCTGCTGTGAAAAAGGCATATTCAGCCTGATATATGTGGTGTTTTGAAACCAGGATGAAAACCCAGTTTGTTGCTTAGAATTGGATGTTTGGTTCTTCTTTACTTACTTTATTCATGTTTTATTATTTAGTTTACTCATGAAAGCAGAGACCAAGACATCAAAGAGTGAAGACATTTTCCTTTATTGGCAAGGCATACAGTTCTAGTTGGAGAGAGGGCTAACACACCCACAGTTAAACAGCAGAGTTTGGATTGTCAAAGCTGCAGAGAGTCTTAGTTCACGACCCATATTCATAAAATCTCTAGGAACAGAAAACACTGATCTAAGATGGCTGGAGGCCATATGACTATTATCTTCACTATGACTCAAAAGAAGAAGTCTCAGATCAACACACTTACTGTAAGATCCATAATGAATACATGATCTGACCAAATCAGTGGAAACGGAGGAAGACAAGAGAGGAGAGATTTTTCAGAAAACCCTGTCGTCTGAAATAACATTGTGTCATCAGTCACTCAACTACATTTAAACCAAGAAAAACATGAAAGTGAGTAATTTCTGTTTACGTATAATGTTGTTTGTAGACAAAGAAATGAAAAGGAGGAAGGAAGAAGGAAAAAAGCTGAGTAATAGTTGAAATCTGTCCTGTCTGACTTTCTCACACATCAAGCTACACATAAGTACTAAACCTCAGACTAAAATAAAGTCTACTGTTCCATCGTTTCTGACAGATAATATAGAAATAATAAATAAACTGTACATGAAGCACTGTGAGGAAAATGTACAAAATCAAACAATTAGTGACACGCAGAGACACAGACTGTATCTTTGCATGTTGTGCTGGTTAAGCTGTTGTTAAATAGTCCTTGAAGGCTTGAAGGCATCCTTAAGTGTTAGACTGTTTGGTGCTGTTTATGGCTACAGAAAGGATTGCACATGTTTTTACTCCAGCATGTCAGTGAACACATCTATGACCAGAAAAAAAAAATCCCAGGTTTGAAAATAAGGCGTCAAACCCCCCCCCCCAAAAAAACTTTCATCTCGTTCACACGTTAAAACATGATTTACTCTGTTCCATGGTAATAAAATATAGTTTCTCCACAGGCTAAGTTTTGTAAGTACTCTATATACTCTTCATATTCGTTGAAATCCTGCAGCCAATATCATGCATTTCAACAAAACACTTTTTTTTGTACAGTCAATTATAAAAAGAACAACAAAAAACAACTTCAGTCCCTCCAACATCCAACCTTTAAGAGCTGTAGTGGTCCAGCCCGTGCAATCCAACTCCAACCACCAGGCCATTTGCCAACAGAAAAACAGTGAAACAGTCACGTTATACATGTTCAACTGTACTGGAAGTGCAGAACTGTAAAAGTACCATACAAAGTGCTTTGGTTTTTTTCTTAGCAAATACATCAAACAAGTCAACCCAGTCATTCACTCTCTCTCTCTCTCTCTCTCTCTCTCTCACACACACACACACACATACAAAACACATCACTGTTTTAAGACAATATCAGTTTCAGTTACTGTTTGAACAGGAGTTAGAAAAAAAGGAACAGAGACACTGGGGTCAGATTGGCACACAGAGTGCTACAATCAACCAACTTTATCATTCACTGATGGAAAGTAGCCAGTGGCAAAATGGAAATTACAGTACGGGTTGTGTCATGCTTGCTTGGCACTTGTTTTGTCATTGACTATGTCCTTGTGAAGAGCGAAATATTGATCAATGAGAGAAAAAAGATGAAAATAATTCTGGCACATGAAACTGTCTCTTGGTAACCTCCTGGATTTTTTTCTTTTTTTTTTTACAGTTACAATGCTGCTAACATCTTTCTTTGCAACCCTTCGAATACACTGCCCTTATCAGTCTAGCCATTTAGTGGATGTTACCAAAAACAGAATTTCAGTCGGTGGATGCTGTGTTTGACACATTACGTAGTAAAGATAATGGATCTGAATGGATAGTTTGATGAATCTGTAACTGTACTGTAGTGAGTTTGGTTTTTTTGCATGTTGTCTGTACTGGTTGCTTAACAGTGAATGACAAAACTGTTTTGCAGTCAACAGCCTCCAATGTGTTCATGTTTTGGCTCTAGCCCTTTAAAAAACACAATGAGGGCTAGCTATGAACAAAACTGTAAAGTGCTAAACTTGAAGGCAAACTGATAAAATGGGTGCCAAATATTAAGAATGCAAAAAAACAAACAAAAAAAACATTAGTGAATTGAAATAAAATTTAAAAAATCCAACAAAAACAGCAACAAAACTGACACATAACTGATATTTTGGGTAGTCCTACAGTTACGTAGAACGTAAAGTTTTGAATGTATTTTCCATACAGGCCGATGCAAAACCTTGCAAATCATTTGCCTCCGATGTCAGAACTTCAGTTCCACTTGTCAACACTGGGAGGCACCATGTGCACAGCCCATATTGCTTTGGATGTAACTCCATGACTGTATAACACTATACTGACCCTGGCTCAGTTTTGTCGCTGTCGCAATATCATAGTTTAGGATTATAAAAATGGAAATAGTAAGCCTGAAACAAGTGAAAATCTCAAATAACATGTACAGCCAGCCACTTCATTATAATCATATCCTTCCAAGACAGCTGCCTGCTGAGCACAACGAAATGTGCCGTGCAACAGCAGCTGAGAGGAGTGCTACGTATACAATAATAATGACAGAGTCACTCAAAATGTCTGCTACATTTAGTTTCCTGCATAAAATCATGCACAGCTCCTTCCTGCCATGACTTTCCTTACACTGCTTTGAAGTTTAACGTTATTGTATCTTCATTTACTGTATTTCACTGTGTGTGTGTGTGTGTGTGTGTGTGTGTGTGTGTGTGTGTGTGTGTGTGTGGAACTAAATAAAAGACAACAGAATAAACAAACAAACAAAAAAGAAGGCAGGCAAAACAGCATTGTCCCTGTAAATTGCAAGTTTGGCAAAGTATCTTACAAGACTTTGTTGTGTTTTCACGGCCATTCATCACTTCCTCACTTTCTTCACAAATACTCCAAAAGAGGAAGACAGTTTCAGTCGTTTGTTGTAGTAGACCTTGGGTTGGCTGGTAAAAGGGAAGTTTTTCAAAACTTCTCATTGTCTCTGTAGAACTTTATCCACCGTATGTCTGTGTGAAAGACACTGAACACAAAGGACCGGTCAGAACCTTGGTTTCCTGTTCTCTACTGGAACAGTCTCTCTGTCTCTCTCCAGTGCAAGTGACTGCTGTGTAAAACTGCAGACTTTCTTAACACCCTCCACACCCACCCGCACTCCCCTACTCTCCACCCCGAGGCTTGCTATCACCCTGTCCGCGGAAACTAGAGGTGGTGGTGTTTGGTTGGAGTGGGAGAAGGGGAGTGACAGAGGATGAGGCACCGAAATCAAGAAAAAGAAACAAAAAAGGCCAAAAGAAATTCAACTCTTGACTGGTGCTATGTACCAAGTCTGAAGCGTGGTACCTCAGAGACGCCTTCCTGGTCTATTTCTCTGTCTTCTGCCATATCTTTCTCAGAGTCTAAAGAAAACGTCCTGCCTGAATCAGTAGTGAGCTTTCTGGTGAGCAGGCGAGTCGTAGCAGACACCGCATCAAATCCACGGCCAGAATCAGTTCTGGACATTTCGGGCCCCCTGCTGCCGCTGTAACCCTCCTCTTCCTCAGGCGGGCTCTCAGTATCAGATTCTCCTTCTTCTTCCAAGGTTAGCTCAAACTGGAACTTGTCAGCCGAAATGGAGCCCCCACTGAGCGCTGAAGCTTCACCGGCAAGGGCTCCCTCCTCCTGGCCCTCCGGGTTGGGTGAGGGGCTGTGGGGGATCATGCTCTGGTACCACTCTCTGTTATCCTCCAGTGTGTCCAGGATCTCCTGAGCATCTGGGTGGACAAGGTCGGCCCACGTCTCCCACAGAGGATGAACAATGTAGTCAATGAAACCCACCTGAAAGAGAGAGGCAAGAAGTGGTGTATATTTATATGACAATGTCTTTTCTTTGATTCCGTTGTTTGTACAATTTTCCTCACTATTTCTAAATTTCAGTTGAACATTTTATAATGATTTACAGTAGCTTTCATGAATGATTCATGTTCTGTACCTGGTTCTTTTCTATTGAGGCATTTTGTTTGTCACACATGGGGCTGATCTCCATGCCTTTGTCTCTCTCCCTGTCCCCCTGGGTGAAAAACTCCACCATGATGCGGTCTGTCCACTGTCGGTAAAGCTCAAGAGGCTTGGTGGGGTTGCTCAGATCTGCACAGTGCACCATGTTCTGAAGGACCTGGGGTGACAAGAGAACACAGCACTTTTAAACATAGTCCTTATTAGTAAGAGGTATTTAACTCGAAGCAGCATTCATTAATTTTGGTCACATGGGGACGGCAGAAAAAGCTTAAGCACATTAAGTGGTTGTGGCAAACTGTTAGCAAACATTAGGATTAATTTGGAGTTGTGGTTCTGGCCACTTGATTGATGTTAGTCCAATATTCACTCTTCTTTTAGTGCTGTTCACATGCTAGTTCTTCAAAAGTTCTTCGTTTGGTGCTAAGCAGGAAGTGTACAGTGGGTTTTTAAAACTTTTAAGCTAAAAACAGAAGACTTCTGCAGCTAAGTTGAATGTGGAAACCGAAACAGTAAAGCCAAAATAATGAACTGAAAGATGCTAAAACTCTCTGTAGAGCTGAGGGGAACCGAACTGAGTTAACGGAACACTTTTTGTTCATTGTTAGTATAAAAATAATTAAATATTGATCAGCGCAGCTCTAATAATGAATAAATGGCCAAACTGTTCTTGCCTGTATGCGATCTGAGTAGTTGTCCAGCAGTAGGACTCCTAGACTGGTGACTTTCTTGGTCTCCACCATGGTTTTCAGGTCTGCCAGTAGGTTCATGTGTTTAGACATATCTGTGGCCAGCACCTGTAGGTAAAGTAATTAATTGAAACACAGATTTCAAGAAAACACAGTGTTACACTGTTATATCGATAAGGCAAAGGCAAATTCCTAAGCTTACCATATCTATGACCATCTTGCGCAGCGACTGTCTCTGTTTTTTGCTGAGGTTCTGAAAGATGTCACAGTTGTCTTCCTGCAGAAGCTTGAAGCCAACAGCCAGGTGGTGATTCTCCAGCACCGACGAGTCATTGTACATCAGGGCCAGCTCTGAATCTGAACGCGAAAAGGCAAAAAAAAATAAGTTTACCGACAGCACTGTAAACCACCAATTCTCCATAGGCACATGTACACAGACACCTCATCCACATAATTAAATACAATCAGTACTAACACACATTCACATAATCCCTGCACAGCTACGCAAACTCACTGGTGTTGATGAGAAACTGATTGGAAACTCCAGGGTGATCCACGTCATGGATGGCGCTTGCAAAAAGAGCGGCGAGGATCTCCAGATCAGTAAACACAGCCTTGGACAACACAAGAAGGGGACAGTCAGTATATATATAATACATATGTGTGTGTATGCTCAATGACATGTCTCTGCTCTTTCTCTTGGATGACTTAGTGTGATCATTTACCTCCAGAGCAGGTGTGGACAGTAAGACATGCGTGGACTGGACCACGTCTGCAGCATGGATGTTGTTGTGGTAGGCCACGTCCGCATGGTAATGATCCTCCAAAGTCATCATGAAGGTGATGAAAGTGTCCGCTGGAATCTTAAAGGACTTCAGCAGCTCACGTTCCTACAGTCACAGGTGAACACTGGGTCAGTCAAGCTAAAGACTAATCACTTACTAAAGTCTGTTTGCTAAGGCATTGTTTCATTCATTCATTTACTCTCTCGATGATTCATTTACCAAATGTACGTATGTTCTGAGAAAGTAATGGATGTTGGGATGTGTTACCTGGAAGATTGTGTACATGGTGACCGTCAGTGGGCGATTTCCAGAGTACTCAGAGACCTTAAAGATGTCAATACCCCATCTGTTTATGTCCTCCAACTCCTGCCAACGAGCACAAATATATATCATCACAACATACTCTACAGAATATATTTAATAAAAAATACATAGAGATGAACAAGTGTCATACCCTGGCTAGGAGTCCTTCCTGGCTGGCGTTGACCCCGAAGCGGGGGATGGTGGAGGGTGCAAGGCTGGGGCTGTGGGTGGCTTTCTTCACACCGCTGATCTGGGACATGGGCCGCTTCTTCTTGTCCTTCTCCTTGCTGGGGGTAGACATGATGTCCATGTCATGTGGCTTCTCTGATAGATGGAGACAGACAAAATGTTAATGCTGCAGCCTTTTGTTGCACTCTGCTGTTTCATCTTAACATGCAACTACTAATATAGATCAAAAATGTGTAATCTGTTGATAAATCTTTTACTTTTATATATTTTACATGATATATATGTTCATGTACAGCTTGTGGATTATACAAAGTGAAGGTATTTTACCTAGGAAGGTGCTAGAGATGAACTCAGACACTTGGTTCCCTGAACGGCTGGTTTCTGACAGCTGGGTGAGCTCTCGGTTCAGCATCCTCTTGAACTATACATAAGCACACACACAAGCACCCACGAGTTAAATCAAACATACTTTTTGCAAAAAGCGTGAAACTCATCTAAACACAGACAACCGTTAACCATCCATAAATATACCCAGAACAGCTACACCAACAACAGCATCCCCATGTGCTTGTCTTACGTCACACACGGTGCAGAAGCTCATGATTGGACAGCAATGCGTGGCTGATTTTAGTGGTAGTAACCTGCACGCATGCTGCACACTACACACGGGGATCGTGTTTATCAAGGCAAAAATCTACAAATCTAATTGAAGATGTCTCAGAGAGATTTCCACTGTCTCGTCTCAACCACCAGTTGTCCACTTCTTCACACTCATTCACAAAACAAGCAACATGTGAGCCTCGAGCACTCTCGCCTCCTCCCACCCAGCTCATCCCTCGCCTCTACTCACCTGAATGAACATCCACGACACGGAGATGAAATAACTCACTTCTGGCATTTCAGCGCAAAGTCGAGCATGGGAGCAAAAAATAAAAACTGAGCAAGAGAGCAGAGCTTTTCAGGTTGTCCTCAGACTCTGCCTGTTTCCACAGAGAAACAGACAGCAGGGACACTTTGTGCTCCTATACTGCTTGCCTGAGCAAAATCCACTGCAAGCAGACAGTCCACTGGTCAGTACTGTGGAAGCTTTGATCAGTATGAGCTGAGCAGATGATTCAAAAAAACAGTTCGGAGATCCACGGCAGAACAAGGGAGTGGAAGCATAGCTGTGGGGATGCAAGGATGCAAGGCAGAGAAACCACACTCCATCACCCCCCCTGACTCTCCCTCATTCACTCAGTTAGTGCCTGCTCCCGTATGTGTGTAAACAGAGGGAGAACGAGGTACTCTAATCCCCGCCTCCTTCCAAAAATGCCTAAGAATAGCAGCAAATCAGGCGCCTGCTGCAGCAGAGGCTGGGAGACACAGAGGGTGCTCATTGGGTGAGCGATGTACAAAGTAGGCAGGGCTGAGCGTGTCAGAGGAGGAGGCAGCGAGACGCACCATGTGCACCAAGTTTGAAGAAGATATGAAGGAAAAGCTTTGAATGGATGAGGGGGGTGGGGGGGTTCATTCATGTAGCCAAAAATAAAAACAGTACACCATGTACCACAAAGACGTGGGAACATCGACTATTATCATGTTTATGATTAGAAACATGAGATAACTAAATATTTTGACACAGAAATACACTCAAAGCAGTTTAGAATAATAAAAATAAGTCCAAACTAAATTACACTTCGGTGACAAACCCATCTTTTTTTTCTTGAATACAGTATAACCATAGTTTTAAGCTGATGTAAAATATTATAAGATAATTACAAAACTTTTGGTACAATAAGTTACAGAAAGACACAGTTAATGTTAATGTTAATTGTATTGGGGTTAAATGAGCATTTCCTCAACTGATATATTTAAATATAAATGTTTCAATGGTCTAGAGAAGTCTGACTCTTCCTCAAAGACACTTTCCGGGTCGTTACAAATCTACTTTACACAAAACTGTTCAATAAGTCCATCAGCAATGCGGAAACAGTGTTCCCTCTGGTCTCCCATGTGCCTGCTTTTGTTCCTAAGCGCCAGCATGGATATTTCTCCCCCAGTGACTGAAGCTGCTCATTGACTGATCTGTAGCAATCGGGGGTTTTCGTCTCCACCACGTGAGCGCGTGGCGTGTGTAACGGTATATGTATCTAAGCGGGCAATATGTGTGCGTTAGTATGAAGAGCATGTGTATGTTGTGTGGGCGGTCTAATCATGGAATCACATGAGCTCTTAGAGAAGGAGGAGGAGAAACGAGGGATGTATGGAGGGAGAATGGATCACTGGGGGGTCGCCGTTTTTTCTTCAGCTCCCACCACTTCCTCATTCACATTTTTCTGCACATGAGTGGGGGGAAGGGTGTGTCTGTGTGTCTAGTCTCCATTTGCATGTATGAAACCATCCTGCTCATTCATGGAGTAAACACTGCTCCCATCCACTGAAGGATGGGAGATCCTGTTCATATTATCATGATGGATTCTCCATATCCGCAAGCTTTCAGATTTGTTCAGAGATCAGCAAAGGTTAACTGCAATTAAAGTACATCAAACACAATCCATAAGCTTGGTGTTGGATTTGGAGCCTACTCTAAAAGACTAATACCCATTAACATCAAAACGATGAAAATTATCAAGATGTCTTACGTATTGCTTTTGTTTTCTGCTCTGATTACAAAAATGCAGATGTATTATATCCTAAAGGTGAGACAACGATTCAACTGAATTAATATTATTGCTGATTTTTGGCCATTAACTTCTTATTTGAAGCCACAGTTGCAGTGGCATTAGGGAACAACATTGGTGGAAAGATTTGCTTCATATTCAAACAATCAGAAGCAAAAACTGAGCTTTGGTTAAATGCTGTATCTGTTGTAACAGGTTGATGAACACATAAAATATTTTCACATTATTTTCAATTTGAAATGCATTATTGAAGATTTACTCGGTTTGATCTTGTAGAGTTCAGGGTCACCTACTGTACCGTGTTCATGGAGTTGACTGCAGTCCAACTACCTTAAAAATGGCAACAAGATGCTCATGACTAATAAAATCCCTCAGGGGGGTGAATCACGCTACAGATTAGAGAGAGTGCGCTGCAACCTTGTGTTGAACCTGGCTGTGTTAACCTGAACAGTGTGGCAGTGTGTGTCTACTGTTTACAGGTGTATGGTCAATGTGTTAGTGTTAAAGTACCTTGTTGGAAGCCATCTCGCTGACAGAGTGACGAGTTTTCAGTGTCTCTAACTGTTCCAGACACCAGTCCAGCTCATCTAGAGTCTCTATGGCCAGCTGCTGGTGAGGCTCCTCTGTACCAGATAAACACAACAAGGCATTATGGGATGGATTCAACTCCTTGAGAGCATTGACATCCTGTTCAAAGGGGAACCTACTGTTATTATTGTTTGAGAAAAACTGGTCACTAATTAATGTTAGAAACTACTATATATATTTCAGATGGAATATTTTTTTTTTACATCTATAGACATACAAAACACGATGAGCTTATGAATTATGATGGTAGTGTTATAGACTGCACAGCAGTGTGTAAAATAGTTCAAATTAGCTCCACCTGAAGCAGCTACAACAGTAAAATGATGCCTACACATTAATGCATCAGTAATAATGATCTATTATATAACTGTAAATACCAACAGGGGTCATTTTTGCACTGAGCACTTTCACATTTGGCACTTTAAGTACACTTTAGTGAAAATACTTACATACTTTTCAAAGGGGTATTCTTACACTGTGGGACTGAATACTTTGCCCCACCAATGGATTTTATGTATTTGTGAATGACATGTTGTGAATGACGTGTTACCACTAATCCAGATTTCACAATTCACATATTTAATCATGATTATGTCCTTGATGTTGCTCGGTCTTTCTGACCAGGGTCAGTGTTGATAATGGGACATTGATGAGTGAATAGTCCTTTCTAATACCAGTACCAACCTGCGAGGCTGGTCTTGCACATGGACGGTGGGTTGCTGCCTGAGGATCGTGTCCTGTGAAAAGATACCATCCAGAGTCAGCATGCAAAACTCGTACTGTAACTGCAGCATGAGTGTGTGTTTGTCAGGCGTGATGCTGAGATCACTTAAAGATTCATTTTCCTAAAAAAAAAAAAACCTACTTGCTGGCTGTGCGGTCTTGCTGGCCGGTTATGACGGCAAAGTTACTTCGGACTGTCCTCAGGCTGGCGAGGACCTATAAGACAAGAACAACAGACTAAATGTTTTTGCGATGCAATGAAATCACAGATGTTGCTTCATTCATAGCCTTAAATTCATGCACATGTCTCCACTTAATTAATCTTGGACTAGATCAAGTGCTTCTTAGTATGAATCGCTGTCAAGCCTTCGAAAGCAGACACTTTGGTTTTCATCCTGCAAGCTGAAGTGCTACACAGAGGCATTCCCCTATCCCTGTCTAATGTTTTGATGGCATCACTGACACTCCTCTATGTCATGTCTGTCACTCCATCTGCAGCCAAACACTGACTCAGTGCACAGAGAAAGCCCACAGAGTATCCGGTGTCCAGACCTGACCCATGTAGCGGGCTTATCATTCGCATGCGAATTTAAACAGCATGATCCAGCAGTATTGGATTCACCGCCTCTTTCACTGTGTAAAGTGAGCACAAGTGTGACGCACGTCCCACGCAAGAGCCAGGCAACGCCAGCGGGATGCCTGATCCTGTCGCAGGGCCAAACATAATGCTGAGGGGCTGTTCCGATGAGGCAGTAAAGCCCAGTCTTGTACCATCTGGAGTTTATTATAGTTTTTTTTTTTTTTTTTTTAGAGACCTGCTGTCTTTAGCTAACAAGTGAACGTGATTTTCTTTTTATTTGACCATCTGGCAAATTGTCAGAGAAGCACAAAAAGGAAAATTGCTTCCAAAAGAGGTTGGATGGAAAGGTTTCAGAAGACTCACCTGTGCAAATGGTGTGACAATCATGTCTTCTGTATGTCTGCAACACGGAAGAGAATACACATGACGAAAAAGCATGAAATAAGAACGTGAAACACTGATTAGAAGACCAATCTGCTCCTAAATCTTAATAATTCATCTGTGTTAAATAAAGTTAAAGATAAAAGATAAAATAAACAGAAACCAAACTGCAGGTTTGTGAGGAAACGGATTGGGGTAGGTGAAATAAGTATGTACTGGTAAATACTCACAAGTAAATAAAAACACAAAGTTTGTTATTATACTTGGTTGTCTCTGATTTAAGCATCACATGCAAAAAGAAAACAGAACTGGGAGTTTTAGGGGGGAGGGGGGTCTAACGGGGGTCAGGTGAAGTGTTTGATATTGTCACGTTGGTCATGAGGAAGGTGGGAAACGGCCGTGAAGCCATCTAAAGGGAATGCAGGAGAGGGCTTCAAGGGGACAGAGTCAGTGCTTTTATCTTATTTTTGTTTTATCATGTTCTTCTCACCGAGATGACAACCAGTTGACTTCCCAGTGCTTCAAGCTTTCTTCCCTTCAAAAACAGATAGGCAAGAGTCGATGAGGAGACCTGTGACTGCTTATTTTACAAACTTACATGAGTTTAGACATTATAAACTGTGGAGGGGACTGTTTTGGGGACATACTGGACACACAAACAGCAAAAAAATAAACAACAGCCCAAAAAAATGCTTTTTCTTCCAATTTCTTGCAATCCCACGAAAGCAGATTTGACATGCAAGCATTTGTGATGGAAAAACAGCTGGTTGTGCTAATGTTAAATTGTCTAAATCGGACTATGGATTTTTTTTTTAGACACACGCAACACTGCCTTTGAGCTTAAAAACTAAAAGACGGGGACAAAACATCCACCAAAGGTAGACCCCTCTTATCACTCTGTGTTGGATTTTTGTCCAATACAAGCAAATATGTGCAGAAATAGCTTTGATACATCAAAACATGAAGCCATGAAAGAGAAAGCACGCCACCTCAACAGTACGGCCTTTTGGCTTCAGAGGGCTCTCCAGGAATCCAATGAAAATGCCAGAAAGACTAGTTTCAAATTTGCAAATAAAGTTGAGACCGCAACTGTTTGCTGCAGCCAACCCATAAACCAATGCAACATATGAATCTTCCCATGTGGGAACCTCTCAGCAAAAGGAAGACAAGATGAGAAAAACAGAGACGGACAGGTCTTTTTTTCATTAACGGGTATAGAACAGAAAACAAACTGTGTCTCAGCATCAGGACCAAAGTCTTTGTACTGAGATGTCTCATGCAATACGTTTGAATGATTCACAGCAAAGACTGAATATATACAGTATGCTCCTTCCTTTTTGTATGTAGAATGTATTTTGCATAGTGAGACATCGAATTTGACCTTCAATTTTTTAAGATCATGTTCTTTAGTTTGTGTATTCAGATAACTACATAAATAAATCAAGAAAAACACTCAGTCCTCCTAAACAATACAAAACATTGTCCATCATGCAGTAGAGTGTCACAAAGAGGTACGACATCAACAGTACGAGGTGGGAGTGAACTTACAGGTCACTGGCAGTGGAGGAGTTTCTGGAAGGACCTTTGGGTGAAAGGTCAAAGTCAGAGTCGGAGCGGTAGAGGAAGGATTCCCGCCGCTGGCTGTGAGGAAAGTTGGCCTGTAAGACCAGACCAGAGCCAGGGCTGGCCTGTGGGTCCAGGGGGCTGCGCCCCACTGACAGTCCATTCTCCACGTCAAAACTGAGAAGACAGAGAGGATTTGTTAAGGTTAGATGACTCATTTTATGAATAAAAAGTGCAGATTTATTTCATAGCATGGAAACAAAATGAAAGAAGCATCCTGGACACCCACAGAATACATGGTGTCCTGTATAAACTTCCTGGACTCAACAAATATAGTTTGTCATCTGATTTTTCTTTGCATCAGGTAGGAATAATTGAAACAGCTGTCAACAGTGATAATGGACTGACTGACTAGTCACCGTTGTGTCCTCTTGAACAAACTGGTTTCAGAGAGAGCTGATTGCATTTGGTGATGAAAATGTTACGCTTGTGGCCTTAGGCTGTCTGATTAACACATGAACTCCCCTGAAAAAGCAGACAAAACAATGTAGAAATCCCAGTATCTACTTCGGTAGAATGACTGGTGCTGCACCAGTAACAATAACAGGGAGAAAATACAACACAATACTCCACATTTAAAAATATCACAAGCTTTCATCGCTCGGTAACAACACTGAGCTGTTTTTATCTTTTGAACAGGAAATTGTGTAATTTAGAAGGAAGTGTAAGCCATTCTAAACCAGTGAGGACCAAAAAAAGAGCTGAAAGTGACAAATTTAGGAGGGTGACAAAAATGATATGGCAGTGTGAAATGTGTGGGAATGCAGTTATCACACCGATCCGACAAAGTAGACTAAAATCAGCACTGTATTTACACAATGAGGGGGTGTTGAGAGCCACACACTGTGAACGGCTTCTAATTTGGTTGGCTGCATGTCGATGATCCTCCGGAAGAAGTGACTGACCATTAGGATAACTGACTCATGGAGCCATTCACATCAAGGCGATGAGATACAACGAGAAGGTGAAGGCCAAAGATCTCTCCACCTGCTGCCTGTGAAGGTTTTAAACCAATCAAGCAGAAGCAGAACTTCCACCATACAACTTCCAGCCAGCCTGAATGCACTCAAGCCTGCAGAAGAAAAAAGAACGCAAACTACATGATGTAGACTTCATTAAAGGTGTGAGGCCTGTGTGGCTAATGTCATGCACATGAGGCGCAAGTGTGTGTGCGAACATCCAGAGGCATGTGAGCGGGGTGAAGGACTGTGAGCGAACAGCGGGAATAAAATTAGCATCAGCATATTGACGTTGGGATCATGTGAGAGTCTAAAAATAGTTCTGCGTTCAGGTGAGGAGGAGATCCCCTTGATCGAACGCGACCCGTCAACAGAGAAAAACACCAAATAAAGGCACGATGGGCCCTTTTTTTTACAGTCTGGGCACGTTTCTGCCTTGATCCACATCTCTAGTTTCCCACAGCCCCTCTGCTGACATGCGAACCCGCAGAGACTCTGTCAGCCTGGTGCTCCGTTTGGCAACACGTCAGCTTTTATAAACAGTCTGAGGAACTCCAGATTAGAAATCCACGCTTTAGCAAAACAACCATTAGCAGAACGTGGAGGATTTTGGACCGGCGCATGCTAAGACACACATTCAGTCTTTTTCAAATAAATACAGGAGGGGAAACAACGTTCGAAAATAAAAACTTCTGAAACCTGAGACGGATAGAAACTGTAGTTATGGGTGCAGGAGGGTGAGCTGGAGATGTCTGTTGATGGTAAGTGTGGGAAATAATAAAACACAACATCCAAACCGTACAAATTCCTGGACAGAGTAAGAATATACAGCACTAAATACACTGTTGAGCCATTTAGAATGATGAGGGCGCTATATGAAATGTTAAAGTTGAGGGATCACCAAAATTATCATCCTGAGGGAGACATGAACGTCAAATTTCATGGCAATCCACCTGATAGTTGCTGAGATATTGGGTGGTACAAGATGATAAATCAGGGGATCACCAAAGTCAATGAGATTCATCTTCTGGGGAGTGTCAGTGGACCAACAGACTGCCATCCACAGAGACGTGCCACCAGCATGGCTAAAAATAGGTGATTACAGCTTTAATAGCATCAATATAAACATTTGAATGCTTTGAAGGCTGCAGCCTTCTACAGTGCTCTAACAGTAGGTATGCACCAACTGCAGCATGCAAGCATCCCATTCATTCCTCTTTCCACTCCTTCCTCCAGTGGCCCTCCTCCTACCCTGCTACCCCGCTAGGCTGCTGCATGAGGACAAGATGTTGGTGCGTTATTGGCTGTTACGTAACACCAGCCGAACAGAAGCCCCCATCCCTCCATTCATGTGACAGATACAGACACGCTGACTGTGCTATACATAGCCAAGGAGAAGAAGACTTGCAGGGAGAGAGGGAGGGAAGGCAGGGTAAGGGGTAAAATAGGGCAAAGAGAGAGGTAGAGTAAATAAAAATTCAAAGGGGAAGAGAGTACAGCCTGTTCTGAGACACGTACATGAGGGTTTTTTAGGTTTTTATGCTGTGTGACTGGGCCAGTGAGACTTGAGCTAGTAGGGTGGATGCCTGCAAATGTACAAACGTGTATCTGACATGATCTGAGGTTTACATGCGTAAACGAAGCAATGACAATGGGCCACTTTGCACACCTATAATGTGTATTGTTTTGATCTGTAAGAACACACAGCATGCAGTTACTACAAGTGCACATGTAGCTCTCCATCTTCTCCCTCTCTCTTATGTTCTAAACCTCCCTAATGATGCTGCACCCCTGGCTGTTGTCCTGCGTGCTCTGACCATAAACCCATTTCTATTTTTGTTTCTGCATCACGCTTCTGCCTCTATGCAGCTAAATTTAGCCTCCCCATGCATGGGAATAGACAGAGAGAGGCAGGGATGTGGCTAAAAATAGACTTTCAGGTAGAATACAGAGCCCTCCCTCTCCCACTCTCTCTTCTCCCTCTGCATCGCACAGCAGCAGATTCTTCCCTCCATTCATGAATATTTATGGAGAAGTTTCTATTTGAAGCTGCGGCCGAGCTAAAATTAGATCGCAGATCAAAATATCGCCCACGTTTTTCCCTTGCAGCCATTTCACTTCCAGTTTTCTTCTCTTTCTCAGGGGAGCGAGTGTAGAGCCCTGACTTACTATTTACCTTTTACTTAGACACACACACACACACACACACACACACACACACACACACAATAATATTCCACCTTGCATGACTCCCAATGGTACAATCACTACAGGTTTATAAAAAAGACTTCAGTATACACAGTAGCATGAACACCAGAAGGTTGTTGCCAAGGTAACGACAAATGGGGAGCCAAATAAACCAAAAATTAAAAAATGATGTGAAAATCATACTATCTATGTGAAGATACATTTTGTACGTGTTTATGTGTCGTTATTGATTAAATTTTGAGGCCATTTTTTTTTTTTGCATTATATTTTATTTATGTTATTCCTGTTACCGCTTGAAGAATCTGCAACTAACCGTTGAGATGAATATGCAAATTAAAATTAAAATAGCAGCTAAATGTTAAATTAAAATGGTTTTCATATGGACTGATGTAGTTTTTGTTATCGTATATATATTAAATACTTTTAGATCATACTGAAAAAAAACATAGCAGGTTTTATTTCCATGTGTCTAATGACGATGGAGTGAATGTGCTGCAAATATGAAACCACAAAACTTCCACTGTGCACGACCTTTAGGCGTACACTTTGCAAAACACTAAATATGTCAACTGAGGCATTTTGTGTTTTCAAGAGGTCAAAGGTCAGCGTTCAGTCTAATCTTGCACGCCGTCCGAACAGGAAGCTCCCACAGAAGCACACTGGCTGGTCTTCTAATACGACTCTATTGTCTTTGTGTCTTTCACATGCCAGCCAGTCGCACCCACCCACCCAGCCGCCCACCTCTTCTCTTTTTCTCTGACACCCTCCTCCTCCCTCCCTCTCTCTCTCTCTCTCTTTCTCCCCTTTCTCAGTTACAGCCACAAGAGATAAAAATAAACAGAACAGAAAGAGATTTCTTTAAAATAATCCTGTTGAGTGGGAGGGTGTTGTTTTAATAATACAGCAGATAAACGTGTTGGTGAGTGATGGCTGGAGTGTTGTTTGGAGAACTGAAATAAATCTATGAAGTCACTCTGAGGGCAGACTCCCTCTACTGGGCTGTGGTGAGACTGCAAGAGCTGGTCAGTCTGGATGTTCCACTCCAGACAATGGAAATATACAGTACAGTCGAAGCAGTCGGTCAACTGATCGGTCGATTGACGAAAGAATTCATCAGCAATTAAGTTTTGATAATAACTGTTCAGGTGATTTTGAAAGAAAAACATCAAACAATTTGTTGGTTGCAGCCTCTCAAATGTCAAATGTTCTGTTTTTCAGGGACTTATTTGATAGTAAACTAAATGTCTTTGGGTTTTTGAGGGAAAAAACAACAACAAATATTTCAAGTAATCAAACAATTATTCAGAAGTATCTGTGTGATTAAACAATAATGAAAATGGCTAGTCGCAGACCTGATATATTGTACAGTTGGGCGAAAATTAACATCACAACAGGACAGTTACTGAAACGTGTGCAAAATCACAAATAAAATAATCAAACTGATGTTTACTCTTCAGATGTGCAAAACAAAAACTGATTTACTAATTTAGTTTTTTAGTTTGTTTGTTTTTGAGTCACGATTTGCTTCGAATCATTCATTTAACATTTACACTGAAAATCACAAAGGCGCCCAGACACACACACACACACACACACACACACCTGATTACTTTCTCTAGTCTAAAGACCTAACTGCAGCCGACATTCCTGGGCATCATAAAGCCTTTTTTTTTACAAAGAAAAAGTGCAAAGAGAGAGGTGTGTTACAGCGTTTGTTATTTAAGTGGCTGGCTGGTAAGAAGTGTGATTGATGGTAACCTGTCAGTGGCCCTGATACTCGACACTCTGCCTGCGTCACCGCCTGTCACGGCAACGTCAATCCCATCTGGGGAGCATTAAAATACAGGAGCTACGGGGCAGAGCGAGAGAGAGAGAGACAGAGAGATAGGCCTGTAAACCAGGGCAAGCTGTCATCTGAACCTTCATTCATCATTCCCAGGCCTTTGCTGTGACACAACCAGAGGTAGAATTTGTTACACCAGAGGAGACTCGCAGGATTGGCTCAGCCATTTATTCAAGAGCCGTTTATAAGAAGGCGGAGAGCATTTATTACATGTAACACAAATCTCGTCTAGTGACGCTTGAGAGTATTGTATTTCCTTCTATAATTTGAAATAATTTCTATTACGTGACAAAGCGGCTGAAAGTAAATGAAGAACCGCAGAACAAAATGCAACAAAAGTCTAAAACTTTGTTTCCCCGCCGTGGTGTTGAAGCATTATAATCCGGGCTGTGCGTATCTGCGCTGCACATGACACATGAAAGATGTTCTGGAGCAAACAAGGATTAGGATTTGGCTTAATGAGACCACAAATTTCACACCAGCAGCTCAGCGTCCACACCCTGAAGCTCAACACATAGAACAAAGTGAAGCAAATCTGGCCACATTAGAAAAACAGACTTTAAATAGTATTCTCAGAGCAATTTCAAATTCACAAATGGCGTTTTCTATGTGTAAACTACTGTGTAACACCAGAGTGACCAGTGTGTTTGTCCTGGGATGAAAGCTGTCTGGTTGTTTTTGCTGTGGCCCCTCACACACAGAGTGAGAAACCCTGTCTTCCTCTCCTTTCCTGTGACGTGGGGCAACCCGATGGAGGTGCTGTGTGTTTAATGTATGTTCAATGTACCTACATTAATTCACTATGTAATCTTTATTTAAGTCGTAGTTGAACTATATTATATTTCCGCTGACATACAGGTATCAAACATTTTTCAAATAATTATCAGCATTAAAAATGGTAGAAGCATAGTTTGACATTTTTTGGAAAATACACTTTTGCTTCCTTGTTGAGAATTAATTGAAAAGATCTCTCTCAGGTCTGTATAAATATGAAGCTACAACAACAAGACAGTTAGCTTAGCATTAAACAAACAAAAACAGAAATTCTTGCACTTTTCCTATGCCTGTTTGTTGAAATAAGACTTAGATAACTAATCGTCCACTGTAAATACATCCTCCAGGTTGAAATACTGATGTTTGTTTTTCCTTTAGTGAACCTGAACTTGAAAATCAACCTCACTCGCAGGCTGCAGAATAATATGCAGGGAGATAGTCAAGGACATCCTACATGTTGTACAGGTCTGTATGATAAATATGAAGCCACAACACGTTGGCTTAGCTTAGCATAAAAGAAACAAAAACTAAAGTATAAAAAGGTAAAGTCGCTGTTGCACAGAGGATTGTGTGTCAGACTTTATTTTTTTGGCCTGGAACAGTAACTTCCTGATCAGTGATCACTGATCTGTCAACAAAATGTTTTATACAGTAATTTGATATTTTTAAATTTTTTAAAGTTTTTGTAGCCATAAATCTATTGAGTGTGTTCTTTTGTGAGATTTAGCGTTTCAGGTTTGGACAGATCCAAAGAAGCTAACCAACTGATGGCTGCAGTGTCATTTTTACTGACATGAAAATGGTGTTAATCTAAGTCTAAGTCTAAGAAAATGAATAAGGATTTTTTCCAAAATGTCTAACTAATCTGAGTTATTTGCGTGGGCGACAGCATGCAGGAAAACATTAGATCTGGCTCCCAGCCCTCCCTGTTTGTTCCTGTTGTCTCTATTACTCACTAATCCCCCTTGTTAAAAAACATGAGGGAAATGGCCGCATGCTGCATATATGCTGCAGATCGTCCTCAAAGCATTCAGCGAAGTAACACAGAATTTAAAAGTGGAGTTTAGCTGTTATTATTTCAGAAAGTACTCATGAATAGAGACACAAACAATAACCTTTCCGGCATTGTATCATTTCACACCCGACAAAAACAGAGCCAATATGTCAATCTCTTTATGTCCAAATGATAGCTATATATATAAAGACAGATAAAGTATAGACATTATGCAACTGCGATATCCACGTGTGTTCATTGTTCAAAATCAGGCAGTGAGAAATGGTTTTATAAAGAATGTGAGCCAATGTAGTGTTAGCTGACACAACAGAAAGGCAGGAACACAGAATCACTTCAATGACCTTTTCATAAAACAAGTGCTGAACAGAGTTATGAGACGCTCTGTATGGAGCGAGTGATGTGAAAAAGGCCGTATTGTTTCTTCTGTTTGTGTTTGGACAGGAAGTGTTTGACATAGGAGGAGGGAAACTTATGATTTCCTTCATGAAGTAAGAGTTGGTTTGTTTAATTAATACAATGAACCGAAACCGAAACTCTTACTGTTAAAATAACATTTTTTGTTACTTTAAATCAGGCTGTCTTTGTTTTTCACAGAGAATCTCTCTCTCTCTCTCTCTCCACACACACACACACACACACACATTTTGGCAGTAACCTAACTGACTTGTTTCAAAACCAACAGCTGGTCTGTAAATTAAACAAGTGTGTGTGTGTGTGTGTGTGTGTGTGTGTGTGTGTGTGTGTGTGTGTGTGTGTGTGTGTGTGTGGTCACTGTCTTACTGTACTTATGTCCGTCCACTGTCATTAAGTCAGAAAAGTTTATTTTGCTATGAATTGAACAGCTAAAACCAAGAGACAGACAGAAAAAGAAAGACAAATCTAGTGTCACTGTCTGTGTGTGTGTGTGTGCAATTATTATCATATGTGAACTGTATTCTCAGTGTTCCCTCTCTGATGGCTGTAATCACCGTCTCAGAGCCCAGCCCTCTTCCTCCGATCTTTCCTTTGGAAAACAACACAAAGCCGTCGTGACGCCTGCACTGCTGGACATGGACCGCGATGACCTCTGATGGACTTAGCAGTGTGGAAGAGGCTGATGAGGACAGTCTCTCTGTCGATAATCAATCAATTGATACAGTACTTGTTTAGTACAGTATCGTGATCAGGGGAGACGTTCCTATCAGGTCTAGGTGTGCTGGTTTATCTCCCAGTGGCAGAAAGCAAAAGGAAAGACTGATTTGTCCATTTTAAATGTATAAAAAAAAAACGTGATAACAGTGTTTTTCTCTCTTTCCTAAAAAATCTACAGTTTGGTTTTAAGTTGCATAAACTCTTATCAGCTGTTGAGAAATTCTTGCATTCTTTTTGCGCCTGTTCTATAAAATTAGGCTCGGATAACCAAGCTTCCACTGTAAACGCATTCCCTCAGGTTGAAATACTGCTGTTTGTCTTTCCATTTGTGAACTTTAAAAATCAACCTCGCAGGCAGCAGGCAGAATAATGTGCAGACAGATAGCCGAGGACATCCTACATGTTGTACATGCTGTTCTCTTTTACACTGCAGACCATTGTTTAAACTGGAAGTGAACTGTAGGTCAGACACACACAGTTTAATATGGTGTGTCAGTGTATGGAAGACATGCAGATGAGGACTACACGTTTTTCTCTTTAAAGGACAATAGAGCGAGCGGCAGTGGTCATTTCAATAAACATGAGTGAGTTGGAGACCAGAGGAGATTTACACACACACACACACACACACAGAGAGAGAGAGAGAGAGAGAGAGAGAGAGAGAGAGGAGTCTCTGTTATCCTCCAGGATCGTGTAGCACAGCAACGAAAACAGTGAAGAATTGGAAGGAAATGAATATAAGTGGTGGGTCTGAAGGTGAGAAGACACATGAAGAGAAGAAGTGAGAGGAGGAGACCGAAAAGGTTCAGAACCTGGTCTATAAAAATGTTGTAACATGATCGGTGTGATCGCATTAATGGCAGAGCTTCTTGAAGACCACACAGATTAAGAAAGAAATGTGCGACAAGTACCACGCTGAAGCCGTTCCTCACAGCAGCATCAAAAAAACTAGTTATTACAGTTTGAATCCGATATTAAGACATTTGTTCCAAAAATAATCCAGGAGGAAGTTAGACACAATGATTAGCTGTAAGCATTGTCACTGGTGAAAGTAGTCACAGCGTCAATCCAAGCAACAAGAACAGCTGAATGTTGAAGATAATGAAAAAGTGCCTAATATAATGAACTTTGACCTCCCCACAATTACAAAGTCAGTTTCTTCCAGAAACATGTTCTGGTTGTGCTTTTGACAGTTATTCTTCCACAAAACAATTGTTTCCATCGGAGTGTGAACATAATCTCTACAGTTATAGTGGTGGGTACATTTTACATTCTAATCTAAGTATAGCACAGTGGCATAGTGGGCAGGATATGACTCTAATTTTAGGATTAGGTTATTTAAAAAAACAAAACTGAATTTCCCTTAAATGGGCAGGCATTTCTATACTATAAATGTAGATTTACATTAGATCATGTAGCTCTAACATGCTACGCAACAAGAATTTTAGACGCGACGTAAGTGATGAGTGTATAATACTGAAATATAATGCTGATGCTGAAAGTCAGTCAGATGTCTTTGCGTGTATTCAGGCACCAAAAAAGTTGATGAGCTCAGTGTAGGTGTGATGTTCACATGTCAGTGCACGTGTACTGCAATGAATGCAAACAAATATAATGTTTGTCTTATTATTAAAGCAAGTGGAGTACACAATGTGACGTATGTGTGCAAATGCAAGTAAAACAAAGCAGAGTTTCAATATTTAGCATCTTGCTTGAAAACAGGGTCGAAGCATACTCATGCCAAATATTTCTGGATATCTCAGGGGGAAAAAAAAGCCACAACTTCTTTCGACACAATGCATGAACGCACAAATACACACACGCTGGCACATAATTGCACAATTATTCTGTCATACTAAAAAAAAAAAAAGTATTTGTCTGCACTTGTGTCTGGAAAGCTCATTACTGGACAGTAAAGTTGTGAGGTTTTAGCAGAGCATTCGGTCTATAACGCCTGTCACACTGCAAACACTCAGCCACGACTTAACTCTGTGTGAGTTACAAATGATCACACGTACGAAGCCCAGCTTCACATCCAACTTCACATCCCACATGAGCCCAGTATGTGTGTGTCTGTGTGTGAGGCCTGCAACCCAACACCGGTGGACCTGTTCCTGCTGTTTGTGAGGCAGATAAATGAGGGTCCCAGTGGGCCAGACCACCATTAGAAGCCACTAATGATTTAAGAAATGCTTTGGAAACACTTTTAGACACATTTATTACAACAAAATGCTTTTTGGCCGTGATGCCTCCTCCCCTTTGCCAGGTCCAGTGAGAGTTATGCTCCGTGGAGGGCACGGGATGACTTAATAATTTCTGCAAATGAGGAGATTCATGTACTGTGACTGAAAGCTCAGATTCATCACTGACCTGGCAAATTTAGATAATAATTGACCTCTGGCACAAATGGTCTGTGTGTCTATCTCTGGTTTGGCATCTAAGATATGAGAGCGTGTCCAACATTCACACTTTTGATTTTGATAAATCAACCAAGATGAAGATTTCGTCTTTCCCCTTCTTTACTCCCAGGTCGAACTGACAGGAGAGTATTGGGTTTCTAAGAAATGTACTTCTAAAGCTCAACCTCAGTTACCTCACTCACATGCAACCTGCCAAAACTGTCGTCTTTGTAAGACTCTTAATTCATATTAAATTACTTTGTGCATAAATCACACTCTCTCACTCCCAAAGACCCAACAAAGCTCATACTTGTATTTGCTGTCAATGGTTCATTTAGAAATAATCTTAGGATTTTTCCCTCCCCCTTCCTTGGCTGTCATACCTGCATAATGCTCTGTGTCATTACCACTTCGTTTCATACTTGCCCCTATGCAGACAGTGTTGAGAGAAATTAGATCAATAGCCTGTGGAAACATAGCAGGCTGTAAATGGTGGGAGAGCAGGGGAGAGAAATAACATGGCTCAAACGAATGGCGCTAATTAACTGGCATTTCATTTTCAATCTGACACCAGAATATAGCTTCTGTTGCCCGTTGTGGAAGAGGATCTATTTACAGAATATAGCAGAAAAGTAGTATGATATGCATAACTATGTTTTGTGTTCAGTTACCTGAAAATAAGAATTGTTCTGTTTTTGTTACCTTAGAATGAGCCTTTTATGTCTTTCACATGTTTCTACAGTAGCCCACAATGGACAAGCTAAATGCTGTCTCTAGATAGAGAGTTTCTGCGCTATTTCTTCAGTGTGAGGCTGATTTTCATGAACCTTGGTCGAAAAGGTGTAGCGTGGGTTAAGGAAGAAGAACCCATCACATTTTGGAGCGGATCTGAATCACGGGTGGATCACACAAACTATTTTTCACTTTTGTTAACGTTGCGAGATGTAACGATGTAAAACAGACATATATAGTGGTTGAGTTTGTAGATTTGAACACAGAAGACTGGACTATCCGCCTTAAGAAGGTCTGCACCCTCTGAATGCCGTTCTAGTTTCGCATGTATTTGTTTGTCCTGATGGTACCGCTACAAGGAAAATCAGGGGATCATCAACGTTAATACAAACATGAATATCAGTACCAAATGCCATGACAATCAATAATATAGTCAAGACATTTCACTGAAAACACACCGCAAATGTTGGTGGCACTAAGAGAAACTAACAGAAGACATTAGGATACATCAGGAATGTCTGCAAAACGTCATGGCATTGCATCTGTTAGTTAAGTCTGGACCGACACCCTTGAGCTGCGCTGCTAGCATCGCAAAAAAGTTCTATCATGTTGTTCTGACCTGCCAAATACAGTCAAATTAAATGTGCCTTCCAGGCTGCTTTCATAGCCTAAAACCAAATTTCAGGTTCATAAAATTGAAATCAAAGCTTAAATGAATGCAGCAGAACACATCAAAGCCAATAAGCTACTACTGCCCCAGGTTTTCAGCGGGAATCCTCTTATCTGTCCTCAATTTAGAAAAAAAAAGCAGGTGTTACCCTTTACAGCTGAAAGTTGAAAGGAGAAACCTATAACTGCCACTGGGCAAACTAAAACACCGCTTTCTATCAGGTAGTATGCTTTGTATTAAGAGCAGATGTATTCAATTCTCTTCAATTTGTATGGTACCTGTTGCCCTCACAGACACGTAAAAACATGCATACCCTCGCCACATATCCATCTAAGGAGAAAGGGCTACTGTTATGTGGCTGTTGTCTTCTGCGGTTAACTGAGGTAATTGGGCTTTAAATCACGGACCATAGGCACGCGAGACGCTTTGGGTTTGGTGTCGGATGTCAAAAGCTGCAGATTTATATCTTTCATAGCCCTGCAGGTTCAGCTTGGCAGATTTTCTCATGCCCACATGAAGAGTATATTGTATGTGTTCAAGAAGAGCCTCGGTGTCTAAATCAGCTCTCTGGATGCCGCTTTATTACCGGCACTGTGTTTTACTTTATGTAGATAAGTATTTGCTTTGGACAAACGGCAAAAAGAGAAAAAAGAGGGAGAAGAGCGAGATGCGAAAACATTTCCTAAAGCTAAAGATTTATAATTTAAACAACATAAACCTTTACCGTGTAATCATTTTATACTCATAAATATAGCTTTTACTTTGGAAGGGTTGACTTCTTAAATATGTGTTATTAATAGATTCCCAAAATGGGCACTGACAAGGCTGATAATCGTGTGCGCCCCCCTGCACTCCCCCCTTGCTTTTGGTGGTGCAGCGTCTGCTCTTCTATCACCATCACTGGTGTACCAGTGATCGATACCTCAACCCAAATAAAGCTCCGTTGTCCCTGCTTCCCAGTCTGTGACTTCCCCTCTTTAGGCACACTAATCGATCGTCTTCAACAAAGACTGCTACTCTTAAAACTGCGATTTTCTGTTCTGTTTTTTAGATCCACAGGTGGAAGTAATCCGAGCAGTAGTGTAATAAGTAATAGCCCGACGTCTCCATACACTATCGTTCCCTAAATTTTGGCCTCATCCTTGCTTGCTTAAGAGCAGACTTCAATTACATTTCTTGGCATGGGCCTTGAGGGGAATTAAACTGAAAGGACAACAATCACAAATGTTCTATATTACATCTGATAAAGCAGGATCCTGCCTGAGAAAGACGACAGACGACCATAATGTAAACACAAATTTATCTTCTTCGCAGGCTCCCCACCGGCACTGAGGATTATGTGTGAAGCCACCAAACTTATGGTGGACTTTTCCTGTGAGAATATTTATATACAGGCCAGAACACCATGGACACACCAAGGCCTGTGTATTATGCAGAGAAAAAAAAAACAGTATTTAAAGTCTGAAAGTTGCTGTTCACAGAGACGGAACAGACAGCTGCAGAATAAATCAATAAGTTAATTAGACTACCGTGTGAAATCTATGTCTCTGAATTCAGTGGCCCCGTTAGTTAAATTGAAAATCAATATATATTTTACCGTCTCTTATTTTTGAAAAGTTAATGTACATATGTTTAACTTAACTGCCTTTAAAAGCAGCTAGTTAAAAATGTTACACTCTCCCATGTTTCTATCTTCTGTACACATTTAAAATTACATGTACAGCTTGTCATCTTCTTCTTCTTGAAGTCTTGGCTGAGAGCTGCATAATATAGTTTAACCGACGTTAGTTTGACTTTAGCCACAAATGTGATTTGGCAGGTAGAATAAACTGAATAAGTTTAAAGACGGCTGTTTTTTTTGTTTTAACCAGATGCAATAAAAATTTCAAATGATCTAATAGCGAGTATTTTCACACAAGTCCAACAGTGTTGACTTTTGTTAACAGCAGCTTCATGATAAATAGATATTTGGTATATAATAAGACTTAGGCCCAGTGCCTAAACTAACAAAACAGCAGTGGACGCAAGTGGTCAAGAGGAAATACAACAATATTTTGGGAAATGTAGATATGAACCAAAAACAAGTGATAAGGGCAGAAGAATGTTTTTTGTAAATATTGCAGCTGATAAAAGATTGTATGCAGGCTTCAGATTTCAAATACTCTGTTATGAAAAATGTTCACATGCAAAGAGAGTTTTTTGTAAGCCGTGTATACTGCAGCTGTAGGATCTCAATTTTTTTATTTCAGTTAATACTGATAAAGAAAACTGTCATTGATGCTACACACATGATATTCCAGGTATCTGAAGTCAAAGCTTGACAGCAGAACATGCTCCTAACTTCATATACTGCATAACTGTACAGCCTTACACATGCTGTGTGTGTGTGTGAGAGATGAAAGGAGTGTGTGAGAGATGAAAGTAGACACTGAGCAGCAGAGAAAGACAAAAGGACTGAGTGAGAGTAAATGAGATAGCTCTTAATTACCGCCTGCGTTTCTGTATGATGTCAATAGGCCTGTTGACAGCGCACGGCGATCCCCATATGTTCCCACTCCTCACAGTGATACTCCGTTCCACGGAGTAACAGAACCCACAGTTTGTTGGCACACTCATCTTTCTTTAGTCTACTCTCTTTTTTAACTCGTCCTCACCCTCCTCCTCTTCTCGGCCGCTCCGCTGCTCTCCCTCTCTTGGTTCTCCTCAGCTTGTGGCTGCTCTCATCCCTGTAAAAACCAGCCCGCTTCCTCGTCTGTCTCGCTGCTCCGTCGGGCTGTCCGGCTCTCCACGGCTTCCCAGGAGTTCTCATTACCTTTGGCAGCGGAGTGGACACCAGCTCTAGGACCGGTGGCTCCAGTGCAGAGCCATGATGCAATCCATGCTACTGTATGCTGGTGAAAATGAGCTTTTTCTTGGATGATGATTTCAATAAATTTGCAGTGTGTTCCTTCCTGAGCACCTGAATTCCTGCTGCCTGTCTGTCTGCCTTGCAGGCTGTAGAAAAGGATTTTCATCACTCACAGCAGAGCTCCATTAATCGGTCCCCCATGTACATCTTGTCTGTGCTCCGGGTCTAAATGTAGCGCAACACCACTGCCCTCTTCCCCTCTCCCTTTCTGTCTGCCTGCGCTCTCTCTCTCTCTCTCTCTCTCTCTCTCTCTCTCTCTCTCTCTCTCTCTCTCTCTCTAACACTTCTTCTGTTTCTCTCTCTGTTTCCTGCTCTCCCCTTTGACTGCTACACCTTTAATCACAGAGCAAACAGAGACCTTTCCTTTCCCTGGACAAACTTGCTCTCCTGCTCCAGTCTGTCACAGTAGCCCTGTGCTGTGTATGTGTGTGTGTGTGTGTGTGTGTGTGTGTGTGTGTGTGTGTTTTTTTTTTTTTTTGTCCGAGCGCCCCACAGTATGTGCACATATCTGTAGGAGGCGTGTGTGTGTGCGTCAGTGAGCGAGCGCATGGGTGTGTAGGCATGTGACTGAGCAAGTGTCTGTGTGTGTGTGTGTGTGCGTCACACACACACAAGGGGGGACAAGTTTCAGAGTGAGGTCAGAGCTGAGAAAGGGGGCGGGATCAGAGCCAGCATGGTTCCTGCCTTCCTAAAATGTTTTAGCCATTTTAACCCCTTCCTACTCTCTCACACACACTCACACACACACACACACACACACACACACACACACACACAATGAATCCTAATACAATCGCAGGACAGCAACTCAGGACTGCCTGTGGCCACAGCACCATTATCCTTTCCAGATGGATTGTGTATTCATGTGTGTGTGTGTGTGTGTGTGTGTGTGTGTGTCAGGTATGTCATGTCTATTAGGTAAAGAGATTGATGACAGGATAACTATGATAGGGTATTACAGTAAGTAGCTCTTGGGACACAGCTTGCTGAGAACGAAGAACATGTACAAACAAACACACACACACACACACACACATACATAACCGTATACAGTATGTACTCACACACAGGCTTAGGCACCAGCATGCAAGGTCACCCATGGCCAGGGGCAGTGTATTTTTGAAGACCAGAAATGTGAAAAGTAAATATGAAACCTTAGCTGCTCGACCTTCTCTAGGCTTCATATGAAAACTTAAACAGGAAATATTTGACAAGAGATCAGCAAAATGAAACCGGGGCCATGGATCTACAGGCTATGTTCCCAGAGACAGATTAAAGCTAGCTCTGGAGAAGAAGAAGAGTTTGTAAAATTTTATCAGGACAAGCTGTGTGAGAGAGAGACTTTGTGATACTGGGGTGTGATCAGGTTTTCTCACAGCACAGCAGTTGCTTTGGTGTTAACAAGTCCCCGTGTTCACTTGTAGTGATATAGCATTTGGTATTGAATGCCAATTCTTACCTATTGATTTTTTTAAGTCTTTCAAAAAAACAAAATACAAAAGAAGAAAGTTGATGCACTGGACTAATTGCTGCAGTGGTTCTTAAACTATGGTACATGTACCACTGGCGGTACGTGACCTCCCTCGAGTGCTACGTGGATATACTATCAAAATACCAGAACATTTCAAATGAAAATAAATGATAAGATCACTGGAATGTAATTTCAAACTTGTAATTGTATTAAAGAGTTTCCTGTAATATTTTGTTTCGATATCAGCCTGCTATGTAGTCACGTTCATTCACATAGCACGCACACTCATCCATGATTAGTTTACAAGCTAAAATGTGATGGTGAGATAGTACGCGGAGGTAAGTAAATGGTTCAAAATGCAAAATATTAGTAAGAACAGAGCGGATCAGGAGTACCTCTTTTCCACTAAATGAACTCTAGTTTTTGAAATGGTTCTGTTCAGGATTTAAAAACAGTTAACAATAAATAATCTTCTTCTCAGGAGTAAACCTGCCTCCTGTGTGAACTGACTGTAGCTGAACAGGGTCGGTGATGGTGGTACATGGAGCCTAATATTTTCTGAGGTGGTACCAAGCGGCAACCTCCGTGACTGTGAAGTGAAGCTAATGCGGAAGTGCCAAAAACTGCAGTGCATCAAACGGCCACTTGAGGCTGGCTACAGAACGAGTCAATCTCCATGAGCCCCCATATTAAAATGTACAACTTCACAGCAGAAATAAACATGTACAATCTGGTACAAAAAACAGTTTTGGTTTCTATAATTAATTTCTTCGATCATGACAACTGTACTGAAGCCTCAAATTATATTAAGGCTTAAAGTTATGCATAATTAACAGCGTTGCTGCTTTGATTGACAGGTATGTGCCCTTACCCATGGCTTACCCAGGAGTCATTCAACCCGTCTCAGGTCCGCTGATGATCCAGGTCTTTTCCAATTTTTAGATTAGACAGGAGGCGGAAAAGGCATAATGCTGTGTTTATCTGCTCTGACATAGAAACTTAGCGTTGCTTCCAAAGCTAAGGAGCACATAACTTTAACATTAGTTAATGGGGTTACTAGTTACATTAAAAAAGCCCTGTTGTGACTAGCATATAAAACAATGCAGTGTCCAGGAGCAGCTCTGTGGAAGCTGGTAGCGCATGCTCAACTGTTCTCTGTGTTTCATGCTTATTGGTGAATGTTAGCATGCTAACATACTAAACTAAGATGTTGAACAAAAATATTAGCATGTTAACATTGTCCTTGTGAGTTAGTTTGCATGTTAACAGTAGCATTCAGCTCAATCCCCTGCAGTCCCTTAGTATAGCCTCCCAGATGTTTACACTCTGTCAACTCCAGTCAATGTTACGCAAGACTGCAAGTTTGCTAAACATCAGTTTGCCCTCATCCTAAAAGCCTTTTTTCTTGTAACGTCAAAAGTGAGAACATACTGTTTCAAAATACAAAGACAAGAACATGCTGTTTCTTTATTTTGAAGTCCTATATACAGTATACTGTACATGGATCATGAACTTGCCTGAGATGAACATTTAGCTTTAGCCTTTTTTAGATTGTATATCTTGTATGTAGCCAACAAGTTCATTAACAAGACCCCATTAACAAATATGTCAATTTAAAACTAGTTAGCATGGAAATCCAAAAATCTGCAGAGGGCATTTTCAACTAGCTCATGGCACTAACGTTAACTTAATTAACTTACTAGCTAGAGGTGATAAAAATTGCAAGTGTGTAGTTGTTTCAGCAAAAATGGCGGCCACTGTCTAGAAACAAGAACCAACAGTTTCAAAAGAATTTGGAGCAGAAAATTTGCCACCGTTTTAAACTGCATTACGTGCCTTGCGTAAACGGAAAGCTTGGCAGGTGTAGCATGGTTTTACGAACGCTTATTTGCTATCAGCTAGCTCGCACACACAAAAAACATGTCCATAAATGGATGTGCACCTCAGGTTACATTCTGCAGTTTGACATGGTTCAATTAAATTGGCAAATCAATCAATAGCATCACCTCATCACCGTGGAATTCATAAATGTAAGGCAGAAAGACGACAATAGGTGAGAATGGAAAAGAAAATCAAGAAAATATGAGTTGAAATAGAGGTTCAATAAGTACCTTTAACATGAACCAGGCCACTTTGTAGAAACAAGAGAGTTTAAAATGCATCACAGGACCACTACTCCATTACATACACATGTGAAAAAGTTGTCTTTTATCTTTTTCATATGGCGTACTTTATTTTTACATTGGTTGGGACATACAGCACAGACAGCTTATAACTGCGGTATTTGTTCTATAAAAGCATTTAATATAATCCCTTAATATAATACAATGGTTCTGTGTCTCTGCTACTCAAGAAAAACTGCCATTTAAGGAAATCTAAAGAGGTGCACACAAAAAAAGGGCCAATCATAACCACAAAGTGAACAGGCCTACAATACTGCTGTATATTATAGCTTTCTGGAGCCTGAATTGAAAGGAAACAGTTTATAAATCCAATCACACGCCTACACTGAATTAAATGGTAGCTATTTGGGTTAAGCAAGATCGACTGTGCAGGAACAGAATCACGATCAGGCCAGTCGTGGTTTCAGAAAGAAGCTCTACAAGCTCTGATATATTGGTACAATGAAGTCTCCTAATTTGTTAAGTTTCATGGACCTGTATTAACACTCGTGGTGATGATGTGATCTGAATTTGGACTTGTAAAACTAAAGAATTTATCCCGAGTGTCCTGATGCAAACCGGATGAGGCAATGTTGTGAATAAGCAGTATTTTGACACATTTCCATGACAGGAAAATTGTTTTCATGTGCAGTTAGAAGAATTAAGTGCTTACACAACATGGTTCAAGAGTTTTATCTTTGTTATTTAGAGTGGACATGCACACACACTTACTCACACAACACACACACACACACACACACACACACATTCACTTGTTGGCAGTGCACCAGAGGACTTCACGGTGTTCAATGTATCTGCGTCACCGTGGTGGAAGAGAGTGGATGGTTGAAGAAAGACAGACGTGAAATGTTTAGTTCTGCTCAGTATCTTCACATCTCGTCTTTAGACAGTCGTGCTGAACACCGTGGCCGAGGCGATGTAATTTCTAAAACTCATAAAATAGCGGGGCATAATAAATTCTGGCTGACCCCTCAGTTGTGGGTTTAATAGTCCATTATTTGCAAAGGGGCCTCATGACATCATGTGTTGGCTACATGCAGGCATGGTGAGCATTCCTGGATAACGAGCTGTTTTGAAATCAGCGGCGCTGTGTGTCCGAATTGTTGCCTGTCTGCGGACATACTGTCTGTTTGTGGTTTGTTTGTAAAGCTATCTGACTCTGATTAATTTCCAACGTCACGTTGTCCACTGAGAACCAATTATGTCTGAATCAAAGTGCCAGAAAATATACAATAAAATCAAATATTGTAACAGCATAATCAGGAGGGACTGGAATCCTAAAGTACAAAAAAAAAAGGTTGCTTTGAGTTATATCTTATATTTAAAGTCTCGACATTTACTGGAAGAGAACAGTATTAACTCAGCTCATCTGGGTTAATGAACAGTGAATATTCTCTCTGCCTTTGTACTCACAAATTAACGTCAGGCACTTTGTGTTGCTTCTTTGTCTGAATTTCATGTACGTCAACAGTGTGATATTGATGCAATATTGTCCATGTTCTCTCATTGTTTACATACTTTTGTTTATGGACATTTAGTGTTTGATTCATTCATTCATAAATATTTATAACGAGGTCAGAGTATCAACAACTATTTACACAATACCATTTTTAAAAAAAAGTCAGTCACAACTAAGATGTAAAGTTTGTAACAGTTAAGTGCTTAAACATCTTCCAACACCAGAGGCATTGATTAAAATACGTGGCATACAGTATTTACAGGACCTTTTTCACAGCTGCCATTTTGACTTGACATAGTCAGGGGTCGACACAGGTGTTTCCAATGATACTAATTAAGGCTCTGTTCCATTTAGTGTAGCAGAGACTTTCCAGTGTGCCAACATGCAGCACAGCAGCACCCTGACTCTGTTTGACCTGAATTGAACGAGACCTTAATTAGTATCATTGATAACACCTGTGTTTATGTGTCAATGGCTGTTGTGTCAAAGGTCTGTTGACTGGCTCGTTAAACATCTCCAGAAGGCCTTTTTTACACAACCGTATGACATACAGCATATACAGTATTTTATTACTTTATCAAAACTGTCTCATGCTATACTTAAAGGCAGATTTACTATTCCTATCTAAAAATAGGACTCCAGCTTTCAATTTAGTGCATTTACTAACATTGACAATATAATTGCACAGTTGCAGTCAGTGGTACGAGTTGGAAGCATAATGTTCTCACAGTGTCACCTAACACACCAAACATCGATGAGCAATTTACAAACTCTCGTTTCTCATCAGAACAAATTGTGTTGCAAATTTTACACCTGCTTCTTCCAGCATGTGGTCTATTGCATATATTGCATTAACCCAAACATGCAGTTATTAGCAGAGTGTGCTGCTTTCCTCTTTGTGTGGCTGCATAATAAATATAAACAAATACTATTTGACTCATGTCTGAAAAAGCATCACAAATCCTGAGGAAATTCATCTTACTCTGTTATGTTGCTGCATCATTACATCAACTGGAAACTTTCTGAAAATGTACTGTGCAGTTTTACGCACGCACTTCTTCCTAAATTAAGCATGTTTGCTATTTTTGGAAATTCTGGGATCTCCATTAGAATTTAAAATAACTTTCTGTCGGTTTGAATGACGCTCAGCTGCACAACGTGCAACGTTTGTAGAGGGACACTGTGTTTGGTACAGTAGAGTTCCAGAGGTTAAAAAAACAGCTGCAGAAGAATAAAGTACACAAACACACCAGCATACACACAGGCATATTCACACAAGCGGGGCTGCACATTTCCACTATAGTTTTCTACATCTGTAACAGGATCTCCAAAAAGAACTATTCCCAAAAATGATCACGTACAGGAAGTACAGGCATGCAGCGTGTTACATTTCCTTTAAACCAAACTACAGCCTTCGTTATTTCAAATTAAAGGTGTTTACCACAGAAACTGAACGACATTTCTTCATGGTGCACATGTCATCCATAATACTAGGCCCGTAACAAAGCAGCAGCACCAGGTGTGAGCATGTGGCTGTTGCTAACAGCCTATATTTAACACAGAGTCTCTGTGATGTCAAACGTCATGTCACAGCATGTACTGTAGTAAAGGCTATCAGTGTGTCACCTCATGATTCATTAGGCTGCCATCTGCTAGCATTACAGCGGGGTTTGGGGCTCGTATGATTCGGGGATTGGGTGGATGACAGATTTGTAAGCACACATGCAAACACACACGTTCGCAGTGACACACAAACACACGCGCACACACACACAGCCCCAAAAAGGCCAGCAGATACACACATGGGAACTCACTAATGCATGTACACGTACAGGGACATGGACACACATTAAATTCACAATCAGGTGGTCTGTGCACACACCCAGATGGCAGGGGACCACTCCTTCAACAGAAAAGTGTTTGTAGGAAAAACAAGAGCCGTGAAACACTCAGTCACAGCAGCCTCGTCACCATTTCATCTATGAAAATCTATGAAAATGTGACCAATGTGACCCACTACAGTACACGTCTTTCTTGCAGATCTAAAAAATAAAAAATAAAAAAAAAACTTTTACAGGAAATGGGAAAATAAAATAAAAATCAGTCCTCCATTTTGGCATCATGGAATAATTAATAACTGATCATTCAATGTATGGGATATGACAACTGCCCAGATACATTTATAAAGCACCAAACACTATTAAAAAATTAACATAAAAGAGTTCAGCTTTTATTGGTCATACAAAATATTAAAATTAATTTTATCTCCTTTATAAAATCAATGTCTATAATTAAGAAAAATATGCAACATAATGGTTGTTAGTTAGTAGTAATTTCCTTTGTGCTACATTTCTGATATGCATCTCTTCTGCTGTATACGTGTGGCTGATGTACAAGCTACTCAGGTTAAATATTACAAACAGATAAAGCAGCAGAACTGGGTGTCAAGTCAATTTTATTTATTAAGATTTTATTTATTAAGCCCAGAATCAAAAGTTTGTCTGAGATTTACTGTATAAATTATATATGAGCACCTCTTTACTCAAAGGAAAAAAATTTGTACAATATCGTATGTGTATACTGAAGTAGCAGTAGTGGAATTACTATATGACAAAAAAGAATGAATAATTGAAGAATAAAGAATGATAATATTATATATGATAATAAATAAAATACAAACTACAGAATTAAAGCTCTAGAGTGTAAATGCGTCAATAGTAAGCTACTGTACCTTTGAAAAAAAATGTGAATAACTAATTCTCTTAATTCTGCCACAAACAGTACATCAGTATAAAAGTTCAATTTGACTTCTTGATTAAGTTGCATTACATTACAACTCGCCACAGAACTATGAAAGTCTAATTAGTGTCATATGCCCTTTTTCAATCAGCCTTAAAATGTAATTATAATCAACCAAAACACCACAAACAACTGTTTGGCTTGCAGGAGGTCGCTGTGCTCTAAGGATATCTGAGCATAGCTTAGTCGGTTTCCCCCTCTAGTGGTTACAATGAACAGTCATCCTGATGCTGCTGGATTAGAAAGCTGAACACCGAGCAGCACTAATGTCTGACATGTATTCATTCATCAATAATAAAGTGAATCAAAGCAGTCGTTTATCATTTTCTGATCAGACTTGACGCATATTGAACTCACAATTTCATGTCTGAGGCGTCTGTTTGAGACGTAGTACTATTCTGAGAAAAACATTATTGACGTTACCTTTAAAAATCCATTTCTTTTTATTGTTGCTATGGTTTGTCTCTTAACCTTTAGACAAACACACCTGTGCCCTCTCTGAGTAGGAAATACAGTAAAGTTTAAAATTTCAGCAGTGTTAGTGGCGCTGCTGCTGCTGCTAATGCTGCTGCTGCCAGCCTCAGAAATCAATGAGGCTCTGGAGGCAATTGGGGAAATCAGTCATGCTGAAAATATGGAGTACAGCAGTGACGCACACAGCAGCCAGCCCGCCACAGCCACACAGGCCCTATTGACTAATCTGGGTGTGTGTTAGAGCAGGGGGGGCTATATTGCTATATTGGGACCTCTGACATTGACACTGTTGCCCTTTGGTTGGATTGCCTCACTTGACACTTTATTTTTTGTTTTGTTTTCCTCATTATTCTTTCAGTCACAATCACTTTCTGTCTCGCTCCTCTTTTTTTGACCACTTCAGAAATATCTCTCTTCACCCTGTGAGCGCCCCCTTTCCTCTGGGTCTAACCCCCTTCTTCCAGTCATTATCTCCGCACTAAAAGCAGCACTATCTCACCCCGCGTCCTCTCTATCACTTCTTCACCGCCCTCTCGTCTGTGCCTTTACCCTCTTTGTGTAAATTATCTCTTTTTCCCAGTCGGTCAGCCGTTGCGTCTGTCTGTCCCTCTCTCTCTCTCGCTCTCACCTCACTCTTGTCTCTTCCCATCATTCTCTGCTTTAGATAAATGGCATCTTCTCAAACTGTCACATGCCGTTAGGACGCAGCACCAACTATCTTTCTCATGATACTGGCTAAGAGCTCTCCAGCCTTGTCCGGCCTTAATGCAGTGACACTGTGTCGTTCAAATGTACCACACTGCCAGACAAGCCATCAAAAGCATTGTTGAGAAGATTACTAGTAGTGTTTGTGTGTGTTAGTCAGAGGGTAGGATGAATAGTGCCCTGGTACTGTTAGTACAAGTGAGGATAAGAGCTGTCTCTGTTGTGATGGACACATGGATTACAATAGAGACTGCTTTGTCTCAGTGTGTGTGTGTGTGTGTGTGTGTGTGTGTGTGTGTGTGTGTTTCACAAGGGCAGAGAAAATGATTTAATTACAAAATAATTTAACTACTACCTTAATTAATTTAAGTACTACTACCCACATCGACGGTATCTTCTCCATAACCGTACGATAAATACATCATTGTCTTTACTGGCTGAACATGAAAAACAAGTTTTGAACTTTACTTTGATCTGAAGCTAAAAACAAGTGACTCCACTTCAGCACTTTTTTTTTTTTCATCCAGGAGGCTTGATGTACAAATCAGGTAAAGAGAATAGAGGGTTGTTCTGTTCCCTTCTGCACTTCTGTATCTCTGGCTGTGGTCTAAAATCTCCTGCTTTGATCTCCTCATATGATCCAAACACGCTCACGGCTGGAGGAGTTCGGATGACACTCGCAAGGCACATGCCTTATGCCCAGAGTTCAGAAAAGTTTGCTTGCACTGTGCAGAAAAAATAATCCCACAACAGCTCTGAAATGTTCGAGAAGAGGTTGATTCTTGGTGAATCCGCGCTTAAAGCACTTATTTCAATCATGCATCTCTGATTGTGAGCCAACTTTCACAATGCCTATGGCCTCATGTTGGCTGCAGATTCATGTGTGTGTATATTCATAAGCTGTGTGTGCCTATGTGTGTGTGTGTGTGTATTCTTCTATTTCATGTATTGAGCCTCTGTTTTCTCTGAGTCTCTGTAAACTTACATAATGACATGTCCTGCAGGGATCTCATGACAGCTGTAGTAGATTTTGTTTTTCTTGAATCCAGCCTGGTGATTACACAGTTGTATCAAGTTACAACTACAATTAAGTCAATCAGTCTCATAAGTGTGTAGACAAGGAAGCATGTTACCATGATTTACCTCTTGGAAGTGATTCCAATTGACACATTATTTCATTTCTCTCTGTTTTGTTTCCTAGAGGACAAGATAGAAAACAGAGATGAAATCTGCTCCATCTGCCGCTCTCATGGACAATTTTCCACAGCGCGCTGATATTTCTTTAGTCCTATTATGAAACCCAAAATTCCTGGACCACATGACGGTCGTACCGTGCCTGACACAGACGCCTCGGGTTGGCTCGGGTCCATGGACCCCGCAAGAAGGGCCATCAGTGGACAGAGCCATCGATCCACCATGCCAACCCCCCCCTGAGGCCTGCGACACAAACCACCACATCACCCAGCACTCCAACAATGGCAACACTAACTGGTTTCATTACAGCACACGTCAAATCCTTTGGCAGATGTTTTTTGTTTGTTTTTCGGCATTAGACAGTGTTTAAGTTAATCAAGAGTTTTAAACAGGATATAGGTGCAGACTCAGAACTAGAAGTGTATTTGTTGTCACTAAAGCAAACAACACCAGTGCATTAATCCGTTTTATCTGAATAACTTTTTATATTTTATGTAATCTAAATGGTCCTCGGAGACTGAGGCTTGAAACATCACGAGTACACAACAGATTAAACCACCTAAAAGCACCAGATAAACACTAACACAATGCGATACTTCTGTAAACACAGTGACAGGACAGCAGTCTTAAATATAATATAATCAGCTGATTATATTTCATGTAAAAGACTACAACAACAGGGAGTACTTGCCAGACAAAAACAACCATTTTCCAATACTTCCTGAACATCTGTAAACACATGTATTATGTTGCCTTCACTGTAATCACAATCACAAAACTGTCCACACACAACCGGATACATACCCAATGCACGAGTGCCTGCGGGTGGAGAAGTTGCCGTGCATCTTCCTTGAAAAGCGAGAGTCTTTGTTCATCATTTTATTGGCAGGTTCAAAAAGATTTGGGTTGAGTTCAGGGAGGCATCAAAATAGCAGCTTCGGGAGGCGAGGGATAAAAAAAGTGAACTTCTGCAGCACGACTGAAACCCCCATGCTGTCATAAAATCGCAAAGCTGTCCAAAACGTCGTGGGTTACAGGTTATGAGGAACTGGTCCCTTTGACAAGACTGTGCAGGAAAAATAGGTCCAATACCGGCAAATGTAAAACAAGATGAAAATGCAAAACAGCAAAACACAACAGTGTCATCAGCTGTGCCTAGTAAGAATGAAAGTAAACGCAAACAGTAAGAGTCGGGCCTGCTGAGCCCTCCTCTGTATTTATTAGATAAAACTTATTAGCTAGAAGCAATTCACTTCCAGGTCAGTGCAGAATCAACAGATCAAAGTGCATCAAACTGGAAAAAATTCAATTTGTGGTTCAGCTTTTGGTCCCGGCATTAACGATATGTCCATCTGTTTTTTGTGGTAAAGGAAGAATCAAAAAGGTTTAGCTCAGTGTGTGTGTGTGTGTGTGTGTGTGTGTGTGTGTGTGTGTGATGAACAGCCTAAAAAGGCAAAGAGTCTTGGCTGTTAGAGACCAATCAGACAGTGAGTTAGCACATCATCTCACTGACAGTGAAAGCATGTGGTCGAATCAAATCAAGTGAAATTGAGGAAGGTGTCAGCTGTCATTGTTCATCTGGGACTACTTCTTCACTGGTTCTCCTTTCAGCTCACCACAGACGTGCCAAGATAAACGCTCCTTTCTCTCGTGTGTGAGGTTTTCTTTTTTCTCTCTCTCCTCGTACTCCTAAATAGGCAACAGCAAGCTTGAATTCTTCCAAATGAGCTGCAAGCTGACAAAACCGAATTCCTCAACAATGAGCCCCAGGTATTTTCTTTGTGTCTTTAAAAAAAATCAGGTCCGGCAACATTGACACAAAGCTCACCACTTGAACACAGGGTTGCCTCTGTGATGCTACATCACCAACAGACTGAGCAGAGTTATTCTTAGTGGGGGGAAAAAAAGTGAGCTGGAAAGAGTGTTATAATCCCATCAGATGCTCCCTGGAGTGGGCCGTCCCATGTAGTCCCTGTCAGCGAGCTATAACAGACTTATGCTCTCTCTTCACTTCTCTCCTGAGAGTGGTGGGACCAAACTCAGGCTTAAAACAACAAACAACAACACTATCTCCCCTGAGAGTGAGAGAGAGAGAGATATTGTGGAGGGAGAGGGGAGGGGGTGGAGGGGTGCTGGGTGGTGGAGAGAGAGACAGAGTGAGAGCAAATTGCAAAGAGAGAGTACAGAGAGTGACAGTCATTGCATGAGAAAGAAGAGCAGTGTGAACAGTACTGGGTTTGAGCGGGAGGAGTAGAGGTGAGGGGAGGGTAGATTAAAAAAAAGTGCCATATTAGAATATTATACAAAGTTTTCAACAACGAACTATGAGAGCGTGCACAATTCCTCTTTTCGTGTAAGCAGCCTGCCTCCATGCCTGCAGTGACAATAGTGCACTGGTCAATCAATACTTCAATATCGCGTGTGCCTTTTTCTTTTTTTTTTTTTTAAAAGGTGATTCAATTTTCCTTTTTAATATCGAGTTCTCTTCTCATGCCATCGTATAATCTATCTGATTTGCACAATATCCTCTTCGCTGTTGGACAAATATTTGGTGACTGTGAAAATACCGCAGAGACACACATGATTAGTCAAGGACGGAAACATCTTATTTTTATAATAAGCAGCAGGCAGGAAGTATCCATTATAATGCATCTGAGGTTTTATTACTGCCTGTGGTAACTGTTATTTTGGGCCTAGAAATGCTCACTGCTCACTTATTTCACTCCGAAACTTTAACAATAACAACACTGAAATGACATGAATAAAGCTGTTAATCAGGATAAACTTTAAAGTATATAGAAGCACACGCAGTATACATATACTGTAACTAATTGTTGAACTTTTGGTTCCGTATATGTGCTACCAGAAGCTGTATATTAGATTATTTTGATGTTTGATAAATAGCTGTGTGTCTTGTAACACTATGAGGAAATGTTTGGCATGATATGGAAGTGCAAACTTATCAAAAAGGGTAAAAAACAACGATTTATGTAACTAAAGATATCAAATCTTTACTATTACTGCCAAAGTTTGTTTGTAATTTTGCAACCGTACAGAGTTTTCCAGCTTTTTCTACCATTCACCAACTAGTATCATGTCATTCTGTCCAAGTAGGAAGTAGAAAAGGCTGCTAACATAAAGGATATTCTAACAATATTTGTCAACAACCTCAAACAACTTCAGGAACTTTTTAAATCTCCAGAAACATTAAGGTCCCTACACAGTCAAACCCCAGACAAAGGATAGTATGTCTTTTCTTTACTCTTGACCCATCACAGAGGCAGAAACACATCCTCCTGTCACTTCATGCCCACATTTCACAACATAGCATCCTCTAGTGGAAAAGAATGGTAAATGCAATGTTGACTTTCATCTGTAGGATGTTCAAACATCCAGACAACATCCTGAACAACCAGTTTTTGTTCTAATACACTGAACTGTAACATATACACAAGGAAGAGTGTGACCACTGATCTGACAAACTCCAACTCTAAAATAACTCTCTAATCTTTTAAAAGCTGGTTTAAGAAATGACACTGATTTATACCTGGACACCGCATGATTTTCTATAAATTATACATTAAATAATAAATAAAATTTACATTTCATTTACTGAGAAATATCTCTAATCTGATTAAAGATATAATTTGTTACAAAAAACTGGCACTCTTCCACACTCCCTTTCTCATACCCAAATCATTTTACATTAAATCACATAAATCAACACATTCTCTGGCTTTCATAATATATAGTTGTATGTGCAGTTCTGGTATGTAGCCATTGCTCTAAAAACTGTGATAACTACAGTTTATTTGCTAATGCTGTATTTACCTTACAAAACAATAGTCCTGATCAGCCACAGAACCAAAGAGATAGAAAGATATCCATCAAATAAAGTAATAAAAAAGTTTGTTTATGTTCCATCAGCCCAGAAATTGCTCTACATTCATCAATGAAAGACATAATAGAAACAAAACTGGCTGTCATCCCAGAGCTGGCTCAGAAAAAAACAATTTTCATTAAGCATTTTTCAGAAAAAATCCATTTGACACGGTGTCTCTGGAGTGGAAAAAGAGGCTTAATCAATGTAGACACTAAGTGAAAATATCTTTGCAGCTATGTTCTATATTTGAGCTGCCTACGACATTTATTTTCCGCTGGACCCCCAGTTTGTTTAATTCCTCCTCCTTGCCAGCCATCCTGCAATAACTCAACTCCATCCATTTATTTCAGCTCTGACATTATGGGACACTGCACATAGCCTGCAGAGGGACACTTCCAATGGCCTGACCTCAGAGCTGTATAATGTAAAAGCTTTGACATGTTGAATATCTGTGTTAGACTGCAAGCATCTGACTTTCCAGATTGAGCCTTGAAATCCCCCTGACTGGACTCTCACCCTCTAATATTTGGATATTCAACAGACACACTGAAATTAATGAAACAGTTTGGCTGAAGAGTTACAGTAAACTTTGGAAAAGAAACGTCTCTGCCAATCTCAAGTCCAAGACCATTAAACGCCTGGAGGAAAATGATCCCCCACTGCATGTTTATAAAGGTGAATGAACTTGTAAACACTTTTTGAGTTTTATAGTAGGCACTGTCTTCTTTAGGAATGTTTAATACGCATTTCTAGCCAATAAAAGAAAAGAAGGATTTTACAGCACTGACTCGAGTTTCTATGGTGCCTTTTCATTTGATTGAGGCAGATGTCATCTAACATCACTGCAACAGCTCAGGACCGCTCGGCGCTTCCATCTGAGTGTGTATACATGTTGAGGAGTGAAGGGTAAACATTGACAAAGAGATAGGAGGCATGTGCATAAAAACTGGTCTCACAGTACAATGTTCCACTCTTCCTCTTCCTTTGAAGAAACCTACAGGAGTGTTTTACACACCAGTGAGCAAACATGCTGTCTCCACTGAAACAAAAAAGATCAAATAGCAGTCATGCTCATACAACCTCTCGTCTTGACACTGTTAACCAAGTAAATGTTTAATTTGCATCGGAATCATGGGCCAGGCCTGAAAGTAATAACGGCTCATAAAACTAAAGCTATCAACAGGCACTAGAGGAGAGCTGGCAAGACAGCTGCACTCTTTACAAACAAGAGTTATGACTGCTATAACTGATGAAAAATCTAATATATTTTAAGCTAAGCAGGAAATATCCTGTTAGAAGCTGAAGGTACTGTACTTTGCTTTCATGTAGCTATTGAAAAAAAATGGGTGTTTTTTTGTTGCTGACAGATTAAAGTACTTCCTTGACAAATATGTGGAACAACAAACTGCTAATGCAGTGACAGCGGGGATGTCATTGAGCTGTGTGTTTACTGAGATGATGCCGCTCAGCAGGGTAACAAAAGCTTTGGAAAAACACATTCACCTGTAGGAAATTAAGAACTGAAGCTGAGACACCCAACTCTGACTGTCATGTGAATCAGATGTGTTTTGCAAGCTAAATACCAACCGCAACCACATTTAAAATTCTTGGAAACTATCAGCTGGTCCATTTACTACTTAAAATGCTCACAATTTATCAGAATGTCTGTACGTAGAATTCCTCTAGAACAACAGCTGATTATTTTTTGGGAACAGGACAGTGTGTTTAAGTGAAACGCAGCAATAAATGAGCATCTTGTGTTTCATAACATAAGCTGAAGGGCAACCATTTTTCTAGTATGAGAGGCTGCTGCTTGCACGAAAATAAGCCAAAAATACATCAACATCTGCAGCTGAGTAGAGTAACTATGAGGCCATGAGACACAAACTATCCCCTACTTCAACAAAACACTAGGATTCACTCAATCATGCTCTGAAAATTATAGGAAAAGAACAGCAGAGAAACTATTGTCAGTTTTTAAATATTGGTTTAAGTGCTCATAAAACCTGTCTGTCAACAGTACTTGCGTATTTGGATATCAGTTTAAGTCTGTTGTGGTTGTGTGGCTCATCCTGTAAGCTGAAACTTTAGTATTCAAAAGCAACTGAAAATGATCTGTATTGCGCAAAAGAGAAACATGTCTGGTTCATTCAGTGGAGCACAAAGCGCTGTTACTGTATCTCTGGAATCTTGGCCTCAGAGTAATGGACACTACCTGGGCGTGTGGGCCAGGGTGAAGCGGCGCCTCTGGAGGTTGATGCTGCGGTTCATCATCAGCTTTCTGAACAGCAGCGGGGAGTTTCGAGGAGACCCACGTGGGGAATCTTTGGGAGAGATCTTTGGGGATCCTGCGGGGGAGCCCACTTTGGATCTGGGCATGAGATGAATGATGGGCAGCCTGCTCACCCTTCGGTCCTGTGGCATCTCCTCAACTTCAGCCTGCTCCTCTTCAGAGCTCTCAGAGGTCAGCTCATTCATGGTGGATAGGATGGTCTGGGGTCAGGTAGGTAGTCCGTTTGTTTGCTCTCTGCCTTTGGTCCAAGGAACAGTTTCTTTCTCTTTTTTCAGATAAACTTTCTAACACTTTTTCATGACATATGGCAGTGGTCCGTAACTTCCTGTTGCTGTCTATCTTGATTTTCCAGGTACAGGTGAAGCTAATGCCTCTGGTCCAGTCCTTGCTGCCTGCTCATAATTGCTCCTGTTAAAACTCTTCTTTCAAAATCCAAAAAGAGCACCCATTGAAACCCTCAAAAAAGCCACCACAAATACCTCCCTATCAGACTTTTTATCTTTTATTCTTTCTTTTTTTATCTTTATCTTGAAAGCTATCAGCCCCTTTCTTGTCTCTTCCTAGGAATCATCCTGACTGCAGTGCCGGGCAATAGACTCAAACATTAGTGTTGATGTACTGTCCTTGCCTCCCTCCCTCTCCCAGGCTTTGTTTACATTACTGCTAGGCCTTCCCTCTCTCCAACTAAATATGGACGTCTGATTTACAGGGAAGAGAAGCATGACAGATCACCTCCTTCTGCTTCCCTCTCCCTCTTTCCAACTCTCTGCTTCCCCCCTTTCCCTCACTCCTAATCTCACAGAGCATATTGTTCATCAACTTCAAACTGTGCTCCATAATTACTTCCTCCAGTATATAAACATTAAGACGTCGCTTGGCTCGGCCCTCCAGCTCGCCTTTCTCACTCTCGCTCCAACTGACTTTGCATACTCAGGCTCCCCGAGGTGCTATTTGTTGTGAAGTCGCCTATTTCCTCAGAGACAACCTCTTTGCCTTTCACATGCTCCGAGTGTACCAGGAAGAGTCACATGAAGGGCCTCTGACTATAAAAAGCAGAGGTAGATAAAAGCTATAGAGAGCATGGGTGCTGTCACGTTGGCGCTCTCTATCTGTGACCAGGGGCAACATCATCTTCACCCCCACCCAATCTCTTTGTTTATCGCTGCAGAGTGAGGAGAGGTCCTCCTGTGATTAAAGACACACAGCTAAACACCAATGCTGTCTAGAGTAACTGAAATGACCTAGGGAGCTGGAACATCTGACACAGGACTGAACCTATGACCAACAGATGGTAGGGGGAGCATGGAAGAAAGATTCTTTGGTTACAGGGTTCATATGGCTATACACTCATCGCTACAGTACTGTATTATATCTACAGTACTGTACTTTTGAGACAGAGAAACTTGTTCTCATCCAAATGTCACCCTGGAGACATAAACATGTCATTTTTGGGTCAAATGCATGTCAAGATTTTTATATCGTCAGTCGTCACCAAAGCATGTCTCAAAGGACTGTACAGAGTATGAATGTATAACACCGGATGTGACTTTTGACCGGTCCTTCTCAGTTGATAACTTCCATGACACTCTGCAGACACTAGTTTCAACACTTCAGCGTCCACCATCACATCCATTGTGGATCATATTTTCTCTTGAGTGCCTATAACAGTCACTGACCTGCTGTACTGTACAGAGCCCCCCCTGATATTAAGCTATATAAATTACACTAATAATGTGCTTTAAGGCAGGCATTGTTTCAAGTGTCAGATGTGCATATCTTTGACAAAAGGTAATAAACCCCTTTTAAAGCTGCACTGTTTTTGTATAAATGATAGGTCAAATGAAATGTGTAATGTAAAATGGGTTGCACAGACTGCAGTTAAGCATCTTTGAGCATCTTCGATTTGGTTGTAAATGGTAAATGGATATTTTATATCACTTTATATCAGCACTTTTCCGATCTATTGACCACTCAAAACGCTTTTACAACACTTGTCACATTCACCCATTCTCACACATTCATACACTGATGTCAGACGCTGCCATGCAAGGTGCCAACAGCTCATCAGGAGCAATGACAATATAAAGAATGGACAGAGCATGAGTGACATCACCCGAAGGTTTCCAAAGAGCTGCTTTGAAGCCTAAAATATGCGGCGCTGGCTGCTGCCATGTTGGCTGTACTGCTTCTTCCACGTACTGGGTAATCTAAAAATCGGCAAAGGCATGGATCATCAGTGGACCTGAGGTGGGCCAAATGATGCCTGGGTGCTCTAATAAGCCATCTGTAACAACACAGCGCTCATACTGATACTAAGCTCATGCATACATACACATTCACACACTGACGTCAGCCATTGGGAACATCTTTGGGTTCATTTTGTGCAAGGGAACTTCAAGTGGGTGATTTGAACCAGCCCTACCACCTGAGTGTGCACACATGATACAAAATGAGTCATTTTTGGCACTTTCTGATAATCTGAAATACTGCGGGGAGTAATGGAACAAGAAGGAGCAGCCACACACCTCCTTATGCCATGTGCAACATAAAATCATAACAGCTGCTCACATAATGATGGAAAAAGGCAATTATTCTTTATTTAAACAATAGTTTGTTTTGCTGCCCCTATAATTCTGAGACCTGTAAGATTAAACCGCATTTGCTGTTACCAGTAAGAAGGTATCACCAAATCGATCAGGACTGAAATCCTAAGGACTGCCACAAATATTCATCACAAACACGTTTCCAAGGGAATATTAATGTTGCCCTATGTCTGCTCAATGTAAAAATAAGCAACCAATAAGCCCCAAAGTGGCTAAAAATCAGTTAACACTTCTTTCTTCTTCTATTCTTTGCTAAGATCGTTTATTAGCAGAAGATCCCCGTGGACATTCTAGAATTACAGTCACTACAAATGAATTTTCAACATATTTATATAACTGTATCCTGAGAATGAAGCAGTTAAACTTGCCCCAGGCCGAGTGGGCATTTTTAACCACTTTGATATTGCCTTGTTTTAATGCCCAGGCAGTAAAGATGTTCACTCTCCAAGTTAAACACATCTGAGGATAATCCTGGGCCCCAAATAATTCTGGCCCTGAAGCGCATCATCATTCCAGTCATGTGGACGACAGAGGCAGAGGTGAGGGCTGTCTCGTTCCCGGTTTGACTTAGGGAGGCCAGGGTGTACATTCCTGTGGCGGCACTCTCACAGGTCCTGGAGTGGGGTTGATCGAGTTCATTAAGAGGTACTTCAGGCAGGTTGGCAATGTGAGGCGACATCCATTTGTATGTTACAACATGTTTCAAATCAAGTTATCAAGACAGCATCCTAATAGTCTGCTACCTCCCTCTAATAGTACTAATGTAAACCTAGGGTCTGTTTACAACTTTCTAAAAGTGACATTTCATTTCATGGCTTTGGTCAAACTCAGGCTGACCAGAGGCTCCCATGAGACCACTTCTCTGACATCTAACCACGGGTTGTATCTCCACAGTCTTTCATGGTAAACCCTGGGAGGCCTTCTAGATCAATCTCCTGACTTATTCCTAACTTATCCAGTCCAACTAGTGGGGGCGAATATGGTCACAACACCTGTCCTCCAAAAGTGATGGCATAATTTCAGGTGGTGTTAAAGCCACAGCTGTCGTCTGAATAGAAATCTGAGGAGGAACTGTGAATAAAAAATTTGAATCAGACACAACCTGACTGTGCCAAAATGGTATGTTAGACAGAACCACCCCAGGAAGTTGTTGTTTGAAACTGTTTGGAAAAGAGCGGGCGCTTTCTAAAAATAATAGTAAAAATACTTGGATTGGATGAACCATCACCATTTATCACGAGTGAACTTTAACCAGTCAGATCAACAAACCACAGCATAGTCAAACTCTTACCCATGCCAGTTGAGGGAAGAGTGAAACTTCTTTTCCATTCAGAGAACCCTTCAGTGCTCTTCTGTAACACGAAGATATGGAAGGTACACATCAATTTCTCCGTGGTTACTACAAGAACCAACACAAAAGTCTAGTCCAGTGGATTAACTTCATTGTTTTTAAGATATTTTTTGGCCTTTATTTCACAGAGACAGCTTGAAGAGTGACAGGAATGTGGGGAGAGAGAGAGAGAGATGGGGAATGACATGCAGGAAAGAGCCACAGGTCGGAATCGAACCCTGGGCTGCCACGGCAAGGACTGAGCCTTTGTACATGGGGCGGATGCTCTACCAACTGAGCTAAACGACACCTGATTAACTTAATTTTTGATGGAAATGTGACAGAAATGTCTGTACAACTCCCCCGACTAGCTAAGAGAAAGGCACTGGAACTTGGAAGCTGTTGCCATGTGTTATGTTGTTTTAGTGTTTATTTTGTAGGTTAGTCTGTTGAACTTGGCGTTACTATGTTGTCCCAGTGTCTAGCAGGATGGGACAATGTTGTTATACTGAGGGTCAGTCAAGAGAAACCGTGTAAATGTTAAGCCTCATTTGAAGCCATCTAAATAATAAGTTAAAATGTTTATGCACGTTGTTGCCACGTTGTTCCACATGTTGCTGCTGTGTGTAAATTCACTTAGACATATCCTGAAGCTAACGATATATATGTGAAAAAGAAATGGTTGAGCTGCACAAATATATTTGCCTGACAATATTGTGTAACTTTGATTAGCATCTAGCAGCTAAATTAGCTTGGTCATAGCTAACCAATTAGACCAGAATGGTCTTTTCGGGAACAAGGGCCCTCAGACAGAGGGTGAATAGAGGACCTGCAGCAGCTTTGTTTGCTTCTCCTGCACCAACTGCTCCTCAGATAATCACTGTTCTCATTGTTCTCTGCATCCCAGACAGACTTTATCAAAAATTCTGGATGGGGACATCTTCAGGGAGTTCAAGCACTTGCATCCTGACCAAAGACATCCAAGGGAGGCGGTTAACACACTGCTGATCCTGCTGGGGCCACAGAGCCACACTCATTCTCAACCCTGTGTTCATTAATCTAACCAAATAAGAATATGTTTGTCACATGATTATTTTAGAGGCGGTTACTGCAAGTTTAACTTTCCTAACACGTCTGGAATTGTCATTTTTAACTACCCTGTAGCTTTAAATGCTTCTCCATAAACAATTCCTCTGGCGCTGCATCAAAATTGCACTACCAACTTGTAAACAGGCGAGCACATGGCCCTCTTCACACAGAGAAGGAACACAACGAAGGGCTTTTTAGTCCATCAACATCATAGGTGTCATGTCTGTCACAGTGTTTCTTTATACCTGTTGGTATATAAACACTAATGGAATAATTATAGCCTAATAATCACAACATATGAGCCTATTTTCCAGTGCCTCATCTGTAGAGTCTTGACCGTGACACATTAAACAAGATGAATCTGCATGCCTGTGTGTTTGCTTTGACATGTTGACAAATTGTGTCAAGTTACAGACGTCATCCACGTGCTGGCAGTTGGCTGGTTTCAGAAAGTATAACACAAGAGTGTGGAAGCAAAAATCATAGTTTTAAACATGCCAATTGTTAAATTGTTAAATAAACAAATAAGGTCTCATGCTGTGATAAGTTTTAGTCAAATCTAACTCAACATAGACTAGGTTTGTAGCATCAATGCTACAACTGTGTCTTTGTCCTGGGTACATCCATATCTGATCACCTTTCACATGCACTACAGCTACCTACGTAATCAAACAAGTCTGACTACATTCTTTCAACATGTGAAAAAAGAAAAAACAAAGTGCAGTACAGTGTGCACACAACCACTTGTGAATACACATGTGGTGCATACACGCATACAATTTAGAGGGGCGAAAATGCTACAGATGTGTTTGAATGTTGTTGTGGAAACAATCACAAGAGTCTTGTTTGTCTGATCTTTTATGGTGATAATTGTTCAGCTGTATCACGGAGGGGAGAGCGACGCCTTAAGCGGGACACTTTGTTGGATCATATGCTCAAGAAGCAAATCAACTTTTTCTATCTAAATTAAGCAGTTAGGAAACAAAAACACTTGCATCTAGCTGAACACTCTGAACTTGAGCTGGAGTATGGTGCTGCAAAGTTATCATAAATGTGTGTTGACTTACAAGGCCACAACATGCTGGAGTCCCAGGTGGGTTGGTTATTGATTGACCACATGCAATTTTAATCATTAATCTGGAAAATGGGCCCAAGTGTTTGAGGAACTAGGGAAAAAACTCACATTCACAGAGCCCACAAGTACAAGAAAATGTGTGAGCTTGCTGAGAGGGTTAAAGTCTGAAAAACATCACATATAACTTTTAGTTTAAAAGCCAAAAACCAAAAAAAAAGACCAACAACTAATAAATAAATCAGGTATAATAAATTAGGTATTGTTAGATTCAATGATGTAGATTTAGTTTTGGTGTATATAATGAATGACATTTCACCAAAAAGCAGTTGTCTTAGTTCTACAGAAAGACACCGACAACAACACGCAGCATCATCGACTCACAAGCCCCTCGAGATGCAGCTGGTCAGAGTCCCCAGGCTCCTGGAGGGCTTGATTCTTCGAACTGTGGGGTTGGACTGGAGGCCATCCTCGGGTTTGTCCTGCGTGGAGGGTCTGCAAGACAGCTTGGGCAGCTGCAGGGTGCCCGAGAAGAGCCTCTTCACAGCACATTTGACGTCGGAGTCCTGGAGGAGCTCGATGTAGGAGGCCTGCTCTGAAGAGTCCCACTGTCTCTGGACGACCAGAAGAAACAAAGACAGTCAGTTTGATTACTTTATTATATCAGATGCGTGTAGCTGTCAAACTAGAAAATCTGACCTGTGGTGTGTGTAATGAAGATGCTCGAATTCTTTTGTGGAAAAGTTGGTTGAGCAAACATTTTAACTGATTCAGCTGTTCACGTTTACACATTGTGTAAACATTTCAATGTTCAATATTTTTAGGACTGGAAACTACTAACAGAACTCATCATGTGTGATATTTATTTTAGAGAATATCGATTTTCATATTTGTACAATTAAATGATTCAGAAATCAGTAAATTAGAAAAAAAAAAACATTCAGTGAGATCTAAAGGTAAGTTACAGACAGGGCTGTTTTTGTGCTGTTGCCGAAAATATGACGAGTCTCGCATAAAAGCACACTCGGCCACTATTTTTGGAAAGTTTATCTGATTTCAGGTCCTGAGACCCACACACTATCACCTTGGACACAATAGACGGTTCTCACAGGGAGCTAGTGTTTGAGATTTAGCTCTTAGGGCATCTCTCTTTGAGCGTCAGTGTTGAAGGGAAAACAGATAAGAGTCCTTGTTTTCTGCTGCATCCCGTGACTTTATCTCCACATCTGCTTAGGAGTCCCACCTTTCTATCAACAGTTGTCAACACACTCAACTTGGTTGTTGACTTTTTTTATTTCTGATTAGTAGACTTTTTCTTCGTCATTAATTGGTTTCTCTTCTCACAAAAATACTATTACTGCTAAATTATGTATGTATATTCAAAATGGCCCTTGAATGTCCCCACAACCCTCATTTGTTTAAACTAATAAAAATAACAGACAAGTTATTGCTATTAACCTGAGCTTGCATTTACAAAGGCTTATTTTAACACATAAGACTCCATTAATCTTCTCCATAACTGCTTGGCAATGGAAAAAACACAGGCATCCTTAAGTAAAATAGATTAATCACATGAGTAACCTGCCATCTTGTTTTTTGTAATATAACTAACCAGCTATGAGTTCTGAAAAAATATCCAAAAAAATAAATCATCCATTCTTTTCAGTATTTCTTAAAGGTTCATTAATTACCCTTACCTCAGTGAAGTTGAAAAATTTTGATGAGTTATTTCTCCTCATACTGTCAGCTACTGTATCATGGGAACAAGACAACTGGGAAGGAAATGCCAAAGAGGAGGATACAGATACCACATTTAAGATCAGATATGAAGTTGTCTGTGGGACCAATACTTCCTCGGACACAGTAAAGAACAACCATTTCCCCGCCTCCTCTGTCATTAGCTTAGTGATAAACGGCCAACTTTTTTAGTACACTTTTGAATTTACATCCAAACCTTCTGCTGTGGCCTTTTTAAAAAAAAAAAGCCAGAAGCAATGAATATTTTAGGACATGGCATGAATTAGTCCGTGGAGCAGAAATGAGAAATTATATGGAGCCTGCAGATGTTAGCTGGTAGTGAGATTGAGGTAGTGGAGCTGCCTGGATGACAGGTTATTATTCATGTGTGTCTATCAGCCTGTAGAATCAGTGGACCTCATGCATCCAGACCTTCTGGTTAGGTGAGACTCTGGTTTTACTCAAGCTGCTGCTTACACTCTGTCCGTGTAACTTTTTTTACAACATAAATAGAACTTTGGACAGATTTATTATTTCTAATAGGATTTGATTCCATGTTAAACATGCAGTATGATCCGTGTGTTGTAAACTTTAATGACCCTCTAAAAACCCCAACAAAAAAAACAAAGTATGCAAGTATAACGTCAGTTGTGATTCATGTGATCACTCATGTTTCAGTGCCTTTAGTTTTAATCTCTGGTTTGCTTGTTGACGTATACCTTATGTATTATTTAGTATACTTTTCAAGATGATCCGACAGACTATACTGGGTTCAGAAATCTGAAAAAAAACCAAAAACGCACATAACCATTTGAAGATGGTTCAGTACTTTCTAACATCCATGTCCATGTAACTTGGTTGGTTTCTCTTTTTCATTACCTTTGGTACACGGGACTGCAAAGTGAAAATTATGAGATATGGCGCCATCTAATGGACAATGAGGACTTTCTTTGACCAGACTGCTAACATCAGAATCCTATCATTGAGTGAAAATGCTATAAAAAGTATTTATAGTTTCAGTAGATAACATTTCAATGATGACACATTTTTTTTAGAAAGTGTATTTATAATCCGTGAATTATAAAGTGAGGCAATCATTTTTCCCTTTATAGAAACATAAAAATCACAGTTTAAAAAAATATTTGATGACAATCCTCAGTGTTCCTGATTGAGTGGCCACACCTGGAGCAGAGCAAGCAAACAGGCATGTGCAGTGCTTCTCCTTCACTCTTTGTTGCAGTAGCTTCGGTACGGTTTCTGGCTCTGGCCACAGGCTGGGATCTTGGGGCCCTGGAAGAAATGAAACGCGTGTTAAGAGGTTCAAAGGTCAAGTCTACAAGCAAACAACAAACTGCTTGTGGTTGTCACATTCTCTCACACACACAAAGACACAGTCACATAACTCATAACAAAATGAGCAGTGTGTCAAACCAAGTCGACCCCAAACCTGACGTAGTCTACAAAAAACTATCACAGGACTGTGCAGATTTGTGTTGATGCATGCGCCTGTTGTGTTTCTTTAAACATTTTCTGAAGTAAAGTGTTACATTTGATGAGTTATTACATTTAAATGTGATTGGCACTGCTGTTTCAGAGTTATGAGACCAGTCATTTGACTGTCTGACACCCACACACACACAGGGAATTTATATTAAAGACAGAAGTACAGGACATACAGTCAATGAATGACATTAACTGTACCTTGTACATGCTGCAGACCAGAGTGTAGAGAGAATCCATGGCCTTGTTCTGCAGATCCTCTGTGTGCTCCTGCAAATCAAATAAAAATGAGTATTCTGAAGGTTATGGAAACAAGTAGCATTTAGCCAAAAGACACAAGTAACTCAGCTCAGGTCATAAATGTTTCCTTTATGTGTCAGCTTTAACAGAACAATCAATCAATATAACAATGACCAACTTAATTGCACATAAAGGTTAAAAAATAACATTCATTGGCTGTTTTGGCACAGTTTTAAAAAAATTTAAAATGTTGGTAGCTGACTTGCAGGTTCCACTGGTCACAACAACTTGTTTATAATCCTAAAAGAGACAGGTTCAACAATCTATACAGTTCCAAACACAGAGCTTCCAAAACATTTTAACCATTAATAATTGATGTAGGAACACAATGGGTTAAACTTAAAAGCAATGAAAAAGTCTGATGACCCATCTGTCATTCCACACAGATTAAGCCAAAGTATGTTTTTGTAACAGTTTTTTGTAGCAGATACAGTCTTCATATGGACAACTATTTTATGGTGATGTAATAGTAAAAAAAATAAATAAAGAAATCTGAGGCATGGTGCCAAGACTGCTGGCTATGATTTTCCCACAGCCCAACATAATAATCAATTTCCTTCATACTAAATTTATTAAAACCTGAAGAAATAAAATTAATTAGAATTGGGGGACAAAATCCCAATTTTTGTAGAGATATTCAGTTTTCCTCAAATTGAGCCACAGAGGCCATAGGTTCTGCTGACAAATGCATCTTACCCCATTAATGGTCACCCAGGGCACATATTCGTGTGGAGGTTTCAGCCCTTGGGTTGCCAGGGCATTCTGATGCATCAGCTGCATCCCCTTGTCCCCATTCACACAGCTCATCAGCGCATCCCATTTCAAATCAGGGGCGTAGACTTCCGCGCACTACAAACAGAAATGAAGGGAAACACACAACAGCTTCGGTATATGATAGGGGAAGTGGCAGAGACACAGAAAAGCTGGTGCAGAGAAGTAGAAAGAGAGTTCCTTACGTTCTTGGCTGACTTGATGACATCACTAGAGGATTCCATACAGAAGATGATCGGGAAAGCCGCGCCTGTCATGTTCAGTAAACAAGTCTGAGAGGAAGAGAGCAAAAAAATTCATCATAGTAGACTGTCAACATTATGAATCATGTACAGTGTTATTCAGCAATTTTCACTCTTTTTACCTCAATCATGTTGCCCACACATTCCTGTTCTCCATGCTGGCACTCGTAAGTATACTTCGGTCCATCAGGTTTTTCCTGGTGTGTGGTTTGGGTGGGGTAAATACAGCACATTCATAAGTTACAACAAACAACAAAAACAAAGCATAATTTCACAACCAAGATTACAACATATATTACATTATTATACATTATCTCTCTCTAACCAGTAAAGTTAAAGGGTAAGCTCCTCATGGATACTCATGTTTAGTCGATTATTTTGTGACTGCATATGATTTTACATAGGCATGTCTTGTCTCTGCCTCATCACAAATCTTTTTAAGCCTCTCCATCATTTACTGAGTGCTTCATTTACTGCTTACCTGTGCATTGCCATAGGGCACCAGTTTAACATTCATGATGTCCCGCAGCATGACCCAGGTGGGGAAGAGCATGAACACGAGGAACTGTCTGCAGCCGGGGCATAGAGTCTCATAGTAAAGCCCCACCTCGACTGGATCTACTTTCTGGTGGGACTTGGTGAAGTTGGACAGAAGGCACTCCTTCAAAACCTGCACAAGGGGGCAGAAGAGGGGTGGTTAACTTTCATGTGATCATGTGAGAGCGTCTGCATGGTCAGGCTATTTTCCATCAGGATTGCTCATCAGTGGTAACATTTTTTTTTTTATTTTTTTTTTTAGATTTTCCAAAGATCAACAGACTTTTTTCACAGCAGCCATTTTGGCATGAAATAGCAGCGTCAACACAGGTGTTTGCAATGATACTAATTAAGGTTCAGTTCCATTTATTACAGCAGAGACTTTACAGTGAGCACAGCATGCACCACAGCAGCACCCTGACTCTGTTTGACCTGAATGGAACAGGGCCTTCGTTTGCATCATTGGTAACACCTGTGTTTAGCTGTGACAAAGGTCTATTGGGAGTTTGGTGGAATTACCCTTCTTATTCAGGAAATAAATTACTGCTACAATGCCCAATATTTGTTTCTGATTAGATGACACCTGACCTGAGTATCCTGTGTGAAACTGACACCGAGCAGAGGGATAGTTTTACATATCTCCGTGTTTACTGGAGTTTGACTGACTCAGAGGAAGCCAGACACGGAGGGTCAGGGAGCGGCTGCCTAAATGTAAACGGAAAGGAAGTAACACTTTCAAAGTTTCCCTTCCTCATTCCCTCAGTTGTTTCATAGTCGACTAGACTTAGCTGCCCACTCCTTCCTCAACGAGTCAAGGTGGTCAAAAAAATTACAACCAGCGGCGCAAAAGTCTACAGTCTGCACACAGCGTAACTTTAGTATCAAAAGTTCAGACGTCGCACACAGAATACTGGACGGGGAAGGATACGATGCGAGTTGTCGTATCACCCGTAATTCTCTGTGTGGACACCTCGAATAGTTTTTTTTTTACTATTATTTTGAAGTATGACTCACGGAGAAACTGTCTTCACAATGGTCATTCGTCTTGCCAGGTTTATAGCCATTTTCATCAGTGAAAAAGTTAGCTAACTAGTAAGTTAACGCCAATTAGTGACGACGAAGCGAAGCACTGTTGCTATGGTTTCCAGCAGCTATATCTCGCGCAGTGATTTAGAGCGGCGGTTAAACAGTTGACCGGAACTAGTTTTATCTGAGGTGAAACTAGTCATTCATAAACATTTCCGTGCTCATACACTAAAATAATGGCTAACAAGCTCTCCTAATACATCAATAATCTTACCCCGCACTGGACAGCAGCTTCCAGAGATGAGCACCACTTTGATGGAGGGTAGGAGCATGAAGAGACAACAGCGCAGTCGCCGTACTGAGTGTACAACCAAATAGTAAGAAGCAGCAGCAGAGGGCCCTTCATCTTCAGCTGCAGTGTAGAGTTTTACTTTAACACGAGACAATAAAGTTAACAGCAACTGACGGCGACCTACAAACTACTGTGTGTCCTGGAACTTTAAATACTGCACAGACGCTTCCTCGTGGGAGCTGCCTATTTTTTGATTGGCTCTCGGATCATATGATCAAGACAGCGTCATTTGTTGCGGGAAGACATCCATGCCCGATTCCCGAAACCCTCTGCTGTCCTGGAGAAAGACGTCTCCACAGAAGTGAGGCAGGATGTTCGGGATTTGTGGGGACATTTCTAATAATTTCTCATATGAGTTATTCATTTTTAAAATCTGACAAGTAGAATGGAAAAAGTCTGCAAGGCTGTAATTGCTGCAAATGGAGGATTCTTTGGTTTGAAGGAAACAATTATTATTTCAATTAAAAATCATTATTTCTAACCTTGTCAATGACTATATTTCCTATTCATTTTACAATATGTCCTATTTAAACTAATTTCTTGTATGTTTTCATGGAAAACATGGAATTTTCTAAGTGACCCCAAACTTTTGAACGGTAGTGTATGTCTAGGAGGAGCCCCAGGATCAGGTCATAAAGTTGTTTCTTTTTTTTGTCTTCCCAGCATGACTTTGACACATCTGGTTAATTATAAAGCACTGGCATGTCTCATGTCAGTTTATCAGTCCATAGGTCTTGGTCAAGAAAAGTCATAAGAGACACACACCGCAGGAAAACTTCACAACCCTTGAACATTATGAAAGATTTTACCAGGTGACTCTCACATGATGCCCTCCCACTCTCCTCCTAAACCAGTGCAGCAACAGTTTCCTCTGTCAGTTTCTCTATGTTATGATTATATTAAAGCACCACACTGAAAGACTGTTGTTTTTACTGTTTAATTTTCTTACAGTACATAAAGTAATGTGTAGTCAATGTGGGAAAAACGGTTGGTTATATTGTACGAGGAAGTGTTGCTTCACTCAGTCACAACAGATTTTTACTTCCCCATCCAGACATTCAGATAGTCTGGGTTTTCATTGCAGAGGTTTGGTGATTCCCTTGTGAGGTTTATGTCCCCACACTAATATAATATAAGTGACTGTATTTCATTTGCGGTTCTCACAACATTAAATAATTATATTCACGTCAGAGGGATTGTCTTTCTAGACAAACAAGTCCTGGTTACTCTGGTTACACCACAGTCCTTAGTGTGGCCTTTTCATTTCATTCTTTACTACCAAAGAAACCTCCTTGAAAATTGTTCATAGGTAAAAGGAAGTGAAAACATTTATTCTTAAAAGGTTCCTGTTGGGGTGTCGTTTAGGTCAGTTGGTAGAGCAACCGCCCCATGTACGAAGGCTCAGTCCTTGCCACGGCAGCCCAGGGTTTGAATCCGACCTGTGGCTCTTTCCCACATGTCATTCCCCATCTCTCTCTCCCCACATTCCTGTCACTCTTCAGCTGTCTCTATCAAATAAAGCTCAAAAAGGCCAAAGAAAATCTTTAAAAAAAAAACAGGTTCCTGTTATGTTTACATGTTGTTACTTTCACTAAAATGCATTGTGTGTATTCTTGAGGCCCAGTGAAGGTGTGAATGCATTTTCTTCCTCATCAAAAAATTTGCAGAAGTTTATTTATTTGAAATATTTCAAATGCTGCATTGTTTACGGCATCAAATACATGCAAACGTTGTTTACACATGCTTACTTGCCTGAAGTCTTCTTCAATCTTTGTTGGTGCTTTTGTAATGGAGTGCTCATGCATGTTCATCATACCAACTAAATTATATTAATAATAAACTAATAATAGAATAAACAATGGTCCACATGGTGCCTTCAGCTTGAGTGAACCCTTAAATGTGTTTTTGTTAATATCTCAGTCTGGCATTTTGAGAACAGAACAGTAAATGACAGATTTTTCACACGTTGCATTTTAAGTTTGGTACAATATGTTTTAGTTTTTGTCCCCAAAGTCATCCAGAGTACAACTATTACGTGAATATATAAGTTAAAGTGTGACAAGGTGATGATCAGTTCAAGATAAGACAGACTTTAATGAGCCCACACTGGGGAAATTCACATGTCACAGCAGACAAAGAGTCTGACAGCTGTTGGAATGAAGGAGCTGTGGTAGAGCTCCTTCTTGCATGGTGGGAGTAGCAGTCTGTTGCTGTGGGAGCTGTTTAAGGCCTCCACAGTCTCATGCAGGAGGTGAGAAGAGTTGTTCATGATGGATGTCAGCTTCCTCTCCCTGACTTCCTCTATGGAGTCTAGGGGACTGTTTAGGACAGAGTTTGTTGACTCTTTCTAAGAGCAAAAAAGACTTATTATGAAGCATCAAAACAAAAACCAGACAGCAACAGGCTTTGTTTCATATATCTTTTATTGTCTTTTTAAAATCATTGCATCAGCCTAAAGAAAGAACCGTACAGATGAAAGAGTACCTGTCTGAGGACAAACACAACTCTGAAGCAAGCTGTACACGAGAGAGAAAGAAAGAAATGTTGCATCTGAATTAAGACAGACCAACAGAGGGAGAATAACACAAGAGAAGAGAAGAAGAGTAACCATCTTTCGTGCATAGGGGTTGGGCACACCTCAACCAATAGGCCTCTACTGGCTGAAACAACAGTGCTCCCTCTGAGTTCAATTGCACTTTGGTGTAGAGTAGCTTTATGTGACTGCCCCGTTCATTTCCATTCATCGTTTTTGAAAGAAAGAGAAAACCACATCATTATTTACTATAACCGTACATCTGTTGATGCTACTGAGGCAGTGATACACCAGGCAAGTCGTTGGACAACATGGTAGAGCACATGAGACAAGACGTTGCCTTGTTATTAGTGTAAAAACGCGTACATGTGTTTTAAATTGTTGCCGCTCTGTAATGTTGCACAGGCCGTTGCTGGATGGATCACTGCCAATTTGTCTCCAACATGCAGAGTTGGGTCTTGAATATGAAACTACTGTACACCAGTTAAAAATACTACAACATTTCCATTATTCTAATCGAACAAATGGCAACCCGACCAATCAGGTCAAAGTCTAGATTGAGAAGTGATGATGTGTAAAGAGTGAATACAGGCAGAAAAGAGGAAATGAAAGTTCAGTTGTTAATGTCATCATATTTAAATGCAAATCACACACAAGCTGAGACTATAGTGGATAAATTTTGGTCTTAAAAATGATTTAACCAACCAATAGAGCAACTGATTCGGCTTCATTTGAGTATCATTTACTGTGTAGTGCAAAATCAAGAACGGGATGTCTCTTGATAGTTATTCCTGAATTTCCAACTTTGTTTATGTACTAAAACTGTACTCAAGCATGTTCACCAAGTGGTGTGTTTGTACTGTTATTCACATGTGGGTGTCACCCGCTATAAATTCTTGGAACCGAGTCCTTACCAGAGAAACATGTGTCAGAGCCATACTAACATAATATCAACAGCAAAAAGATGCAACAGCGTCTCAAGTTAGGATTCAGTCCTGCATATACGGCTCAGTGTAAGGTGAAGTAGTCAGCAGGTAAAGAATGACAAAGACTGATGAATACCTGTGGATTACGGAAAAACTAATCTTGTTGAGTTATTACTTTGAAATTGAGGGAGCACTGTTCTCATATGTACAAAAAAAAAGAAGAAAAAAAAAAAGAGGAACGAACCAAAACAGAGAAAACAGAACAAGCAGTCATAACATTTTCAAGTTTAAAATGACAGAAAATAATGAAATATGAATCAATCTATCACAGCCACTTTGAGGGACCGACAGATTGATTCTCAAACGCATATTTACTATTTGGTTAATTACATATTGTAAACATTTGTATTTCTTTTTTTTTCTGTATGGAGGAAAAATTTCAAGCTAGCTTATTTTTTTCTTTATAGGCTCTGTAAAGGTTATCATTAACAGATATAAACAAACAAACAAAAACACTTGGACAGACAAATCTATCAGCTTTTTTAAAAAGCCAAATGAAAAAAAAAATATACTCAGGCACCATAAAAGAACACTTTCTAATGCCATCATTGTTCCACGTACAAAGATCTGCGTAAAGGAGTGATCAAGAACCGTTAAATCATGTACCTTTTTCTCCGTCAGGTGAACAGGTTTTAACTTTCTCTTTTTTTTCCTGCCTGTGTTTGTGTGTAAGTCCAGGCCAAAAAAACCCCCCAAAAAACAAAAAAAACAAAATGAACAAACAAAAAAACCCTTCAGCAACCACAGAGATCTACCAAAAGGACGATACAGTGGTAAGATGGTTCACTTTGCTACAGCATCAGTGTCCAGTCTGTGGTGGATCTCTGTGGCAGCATCCTAAGTGTATCTTTTGTGGTGCAACTTTAACACTCAAGTCTACTCACAAAAAAACAAAACAAACAGAATCTTCTAAATGACAAAAAAAAAAAACAGATTCTCAAGTTCAAGAAAGAAAAAAAAAAAAGAAACAACTCTCTAATATTTAATAAATGCAAAGCAGCCAAGACTGCATTTAACATATAGACTCAGCTCTGTAAATATTAACACATGTACATAAGCTTGCTTCATCCTCTGAATGCACCTGATAAATCATGCGTAATAGATTACATGTATGTCGATCAACTGTAACCACAAAGTTTGTTGCTGATCACGATGAAGCTCACTGCAGCTGATTAGTAAAAACGCTTGCGTTTCAATAACTGCTCGGATACAAAGCAGCCGTGGAGCAATTCTAAAGATCATGTTCACATCAAAGCCTCTTTCTGATTTGTTTCAAGCACAACCCAAATCAGAATTACATCATCCAAAAATATAGATATCTAAGTATATATTTCAAAATATTTATTCTCTAGTATGTCTCTCATTCTTCAAACCTTATTAGACACCAAATATATGTCTTTCTTTGTAGTAGTGAAAGATGTGCTTTGTGTGTGAGGCCAGTTCAAGAAATATCATTTACAGTGTACCAAAGCCGATGAAAAAATATTGAATTCCTTGAATGATCATTCGTCATATAGAAAAATGTTTTTCAAGAAGCTCTGACACAAATGCATATCTAATAGATGAGCAGGATAACAGCTTTGAGTTTCAGAGTAACATCTACCAAAAAGTGGGATTAAAGTCTCTAAGTCAAAGCGCAATAAAGTCTTCATCTTCTGCCCGTTTCATGCCCGTCTCACCACGAGACCGAGGTTTCATTGCTACTAATGTTGCATTGCATCTAGCTATTAAACATCTGTGATTAACATGGCATATATGGCAGATGAAAGTGTTCACCGACACCGCAAAAATGTTCATCTTAACAAGTGATGCAAAAAAAACTCTTCCGTTCTGCATTTCTACTTTTCTTTAAGCAACTAAAAAACATCAAGCAAACAGCTTGAATAGAAGCAGAACTTCCTGGTTCATGAACTTTTTCCTGTATTCGTATTTTTATAAAATCAGTTGTCTATCCATCCCGCCCAAAGAAAATGATAAGATCACAAAATCTTTTCGGGATTAGTAAGTGAAGAAATGTCGTTTCGTAATCGTGGACCGTAAAAGGAAAATTAATGTCACTCATCTTGTTAAGTTGGACAATCTTGCCGTGTGGACACAAATTGCATAATGAGCCAGCAGCTCTCTTTAAAGTTTGTTTTGAAAAGTATTACAGAGTTTATACAGTCCATGTAGTAAAACTAACTCTATAATGAAAACTTTGCAATCAGTCAAAAGCATCAGAATTACACGACAGTTGTTGAGAAACAACAAAAGCATATACTGTACACTGTATAATCCGATATCATAAAGAAAAATGTCAATCACTCCCAATATACTGTATGGAAAGACCTTAAAACTATCAACTAAAAACACTATTGACAACTGAGCTTCACCACTGTCTGTGAGTTTATGGTTGTTGGGCGTTAGACACACTACGTTGAGCGTGTGGAACAGAAAAAAAAAAGTGCAGTCACAAAAGTGTTGGTCCAACAAACTGGATTAAGGATGTGTCAGCAGTGGCAGATGACTCAACCAGATTGCCTGTTCACAAAGGAACCGACTCTTAACAAGAAACACTGAGAAATGCTGCATGCATTATAACTTGAGAGCTTATCAAATGAGCTTCGAACAACTGGGCTGGGCCACGGATGTGTACGGTTCACATTTCTATCTTATCTGAGTTTTATTCAAAAATATACCAGACAAATAATAATAAAAAAAAACACCAAAGAAATCTAGCTTTGGTGCACAGTGAGAGAGAGCACCAAGCTACTGTACAGCCCTCGCCATAGAAAGAAGGAATATGTAACAACTATAGATGTAACAACAAAGAGGCACGACTAAAATCTGTCACTCTTTAATCTATGACATGCTCAGAGTTGCTCTAACACACACAGACACACACACACACAGACAAACACACACACACACACAATCACACACAACACAATATGCTCATTTGCCAGATACCTTTTTTAGTCTTTGATAAATGGCAAACGTGTGAACCATGGGGCACAGCATGTGGTGGCGTGGCACCATCTTGTAGAGCAGCGCTCCAATGACAACGAGGAGAAGACGAGCTCATCACAAAGACTAAAGGCACTTCTAATCTTTCTCGCTCACGTGTTTGTATAGCCCTCTAATCAGAAGCACCGCCGTCACCTCTAGTTTAATTCTTGGGATTTTCTACATGCCAAGAACTGTGCAAAGTACAGTACAGTTGATTCGTCCTGATGTCTTGATTTAAACTTTTCAGGTCGAGTTCGGTTTCACTTGAAAATGGGATTGGTCTGTTTGGGGAAACAAAATGTTGCTAAATAAAATCACAGAAGTGACACTATGCCAGAAAGCGATGAAACTTTAACTCATCACCGACTTTGATGTCCAGCAGAGTAGGTGAATATCTCAGTTTTGGGGAATCAAAAACTTCGACTTCTGTCCCTCCACAACAACAATAATAAATCCAAAAAGCCAAATGTGCAACCTTTAAATACAACTTCTCTAAAACTTTCTGTTGCCAATGACTTTTGACTCTTCTATATCTTTCTACAAAAATACTTTTTTTTTTCCTTTTTGGCAATCTGAGTCTACTATATGTAAGAAATGTGATTCATTTATTCTCAAGAAATCAAACTATGTAAATCAAATTTAAAAGAGGCATCATGTGACGCCTCTATCTTTCTCCGTCTTTTCTTCTACACAAAAATAACTGAATAACCCGCCTCTCGACTAATGATCTGTGCTTTTAAAAGTGACAAAACGGGGGGAAGAAATTCACTGCCACAGCACAGAACAGACGGAGGGAACTGACCAAAGAAACGTATTATCCACAAACGACTGTGTTGTGCATAGTACTGCACATCATACTATATATGCACTACACAAAGTACAATGATCAACCACTGGTTCCAAGTGAAAAAACGAAACACAACCAAAATGAAGGACTCCATGCGTACTGTACTAGATAATCTCTCAGACCACAGAGGCCATGCTATATGGCAAAAGGACTGGTTCTTTTTTTCTTCTTTTCTTTCTTGCTACATGAAAAGACATCCTTCATTTGGCTCACATTAGCTGGACACCGTGCATCCTTTAACAGAATCTAAGAGCATAGCAAATATTCTGAAAACATAAAGAGACACAGCGATGAAACCTCATAAAGTCACGTACACTGACTGCATGTGTGTCTGAAATATACTGTACATGAGTTATATTACTGCTTTCTTTTTTTTGTTTTGTTTTGTACATCAATGTTCTACAGCTCTGTGAGTCAAGCTTGTGATGAAATGAACAGTCAAGCACAAGGGCGGGAAGCAGGAAGTACCGTGAGTAAAATCTGCATAAAAAAAAACAAAAACAACAATAAACATCTGCAAGGACATTATACCGCTAAAAACAATCTAACTAGAGACGAGGCAAATACAGTACCGAAGATACAATAATCACATAGATTGATGCTCTGCAAGTGTCTTAAGCATATAGAAACAAGACACAGAAGAGGAGCACTAACAGTTATGCCTTAAGTCAATGGCTACAGGTGCTACAGTTTTAAAGAGGATGAAAAAAGAAGGGAGAAGTTTGAAACAAAGACGTTTGATGCAGGAGTCTTTCCACAATTTCCATTTAGAAGGAAACCTGAATCACATGGAACTGCATTTATCAATGTACCTCTCCATCTAGTGTTTTTGTGATTAAGAAGTCGTTTTATACTCGCAATATACCAAATATGTACCATGCATTTCTATCCTGTAATACAGCATTTTACTGTATGTTGTACCTCGTCAGTTCAAAAGGAGGCCCGCTGAGAGAGAGAGCAACAAGCCAAAGCAGTTGGAAATAAAGATCATTTCATAAAAAATATACCTATATGTGTGTGTACCTTTTAAAGCTGTAGCTTCGTCTATGTCGACAGTCGCTCATTCCCTCCTTCCTTCTTTCAACCTCGACGTGCCCCCTTGTTCTAGTGACACAGGCTTGTGGTCATTCAAAGCTATTACTATGGCACTTAAGCAAGCTGTAAATTCAATCAATCTTTTTAAAACCCCCCTAAAAAAAAAAAAAAAAAAAAAAAAAAAAAAAACCATCAACCCCAGCGATTTCTCTCCCCATCCCTCCCACGTCCTCCCCTCCCGGCTCCAGTGACTACACCCCCCTGGTCCACGGTTTTCTCAGCCTTTAGGTGTGAAGAGAGCAGCCTGGTTTAGCCAAGCCAGTCCGTTCAGTGGATAACAGCTCAGGCTTTTGTCGACGGAGAGTTTGCAGGCAGTCTGGGGATGACAGATCGGGCCTTTGTCTATGGACAATTATCACGTGTATGAGGCAAAAACACAAAACAAAAAGTGCCTCCTGTAAATTTTCCCATCATCCCGCCGTCTGGTTTCTCTCCTCTTCTCCACGATCTTGAAAAATTTCTGTGCTTATTATGTCTTCTTTTAACACATTTAGTCGTTGTTGTCTCTCTATCAAAAGGTATTTTCTTTGTGAATTTCTCACACTTTTTTTTTTTTCATAACTGACACTGTAGAGTCACGGCTGGCTAATGTGACACTCTCCTCAAGTTAAAACTCACTGCGTCAGCCAGGCTAACTGTACAGTGCTTCGTAGTAGTGTGCTTATTTTGAAGCCATGCTGTTAGCAAGGAGTGCTCTTTGCTGGACTGGGGTCTGTGTGGGAAAATTAGCACCAGCGACCAGCCAAAACACTTATGAATTTCAAATCGTGGCTGTTGAGTCTATTTTAATCGCCACTTAAACAAGAACAAGCATTGTTCAGAGGTTCATTCTTTCCCCAATGCACATGACGAAAAAATTTTTGTTTCCCCACCCTCGTTGGTGTCCTACAACTGCTGGTGGATAATTCATCTGGGGTGCTGGTTCTGGTTCTGAGAGCGGGCCAGGACTGGGTAGGCCAGATTTACATTCAGCTGGTCGTTGTGTTGGACCAAAGAGACGTTTTTGTAGTGGAGCACCAGGTCTTTCAGGGACGAGTAGAGATTGTAGGGCTCGGCAAATCCATAACCTGTGGCCGTCTTGTAGATGACGCAGTGCTTGGTGTCACCCTCCACACTGGAAAGAAGGACAGAGATCATTTTTAGAGATGCTCTAAAAATAGTTAATCTAGAAAAAAGAAACGGCATTTTTTAGCAAACAGTTGCTTATTTACACATCTAGCCTTCATGGAGGAACATTAACATTCATTTGAAGTTTGTGTAGATCTCTCTCTTTTAGCCTTCTCCTGAGTGAAATATCTGACTCTTTCACTGCTACACACTATGTCCTACAGCTAGTTGCCGACTTTGTATGTTGTTCACAGCGGGTTTTTAAAGCTTTCTCACAGTAAACAGCTGCCTGCTGCGACTGAGAATGACGCCAAGAGAGTGGTGGCAGTGAGTTGATCATTAATCTCATAAAGCTGAGAGGAGCTGCAGATTTAGGCGACAATTCTCTGTAGGTTGATGTAATTTGTAAAAATATCGATTATAGCTGCTTTCAGACACAATATTTCATGTTAAAGGAACAATATGTAACTTTATGTGTAACACTGATATCTAGTGGTTAAAAAATTGGTACTGCAGTCCAAATTCAAAATATTTGAGAGTAGTCCCCCCTCCCCCAACTCCCTCGTCCCCAGGAAGATCATGCAGGTTGCCAGATTGAAGACACTGAACCTTCACGAGCGCATAATGAGCACAACATGATCAGACTTCGACCTCCCAGTCTGTGCTGCAAAATAATGACAGTAAGAAGTTTAATTTGGTTTGTGTCCAATAGTTTGAGAGAGAGAGGGAGAGATTGTTTCACAGCGGTTGTATTCAACATAAATAAACTCAGCAGTAGAAGAAACATTGCGCAACCGTTTTGGCAACTTTTGAGAAAAAACAAACTGGATAATTTACAGCTAAAAGTCATCGTGACCCAGTCAGCCCTCCCTACAATCTCTATGACTCACTTCCACGGGGAACGCAGCCTCCTCCTCAAAGAAAGACACTGGCTGTAATATTGTTGTCAAGAAACTCTGTATTTTAGTTTAGCATGTTTCTTTAATCTCTGATGACAAAGCACGGTCATTTTATGATTTAATACAGTAAATATCGTACATATTGTTCCTTTAAGAATGCATAATCATACTAAAAAATAGAAAACAGCTTTTAAGGAATGGCACAGACATTTTGAACAGAAACCAGCACAAATGAAACTCACACTACGGAACAGGCGTAGGAGCCCTTCTGTGATTGGCTCTCACGGATGAGGAAGGTCCCGTCACATTTGCCTCTCAGCATCTCCTCAGCCTGGGTGCGTTTGATATCACCCACATACCAGGTACACTCATCGTGGTGGGGTGAGCCCTCGTCCTCCTCCAGTGAGTAGGAGCTGGAAACACAAAAATCAGCAGCAGACACTCGATCACTAAATTACCCTAAATTACTGGTGGAGGTACCAAAGCAAGAAGTTATCACAAGCTGGTGGTTCATCTTAAACACTTACTCATCAGCATCGTTCTTTATGCCCAGCCATTCATTGATTTTCTTCTGCCTTGTCCCCTTCTGTGTTAGCCATCTGCAGAACCAGAACACCACAGATTTAAAGCCGATATATATTCTGCATATATTCTCTAAAGTCGAATCAAAGCACGGAGAAAAGTAAATAATTATGTCTCTTTACATCAAGTACTGGTCTCTGATTTTGCGGAGCTGCATGAGATCCGGTTTGAGGCTGTTCATCTTTTTGTCGATCTCTCTGTTGTCAGACACCTGCTCTCTCAGGTCCTGCTCCAGCTTACGCTTGCTGTCATGGATCTCTTTCACACGAGACTTCAAGCGCTCAGAGTTGCTCTGAATCCTGATTTTAAGAGAGTGACAAAATTAGTTACAAATGTGTCCTTCGGGAAAATCAGCTGCAGCTGAATTAAACCGGGATTTTGAAAAATCTCGAGCGCACAAATATAAATTTACTTTTGGATCTCTTTTTCGTTGCCTTCGCGTTGGAACCGCTCCAAAGACTCTCTGCTGTAGCGCTCCTGGGTCTCGCACTGCTCCTCAAAGATCTTGATGGTCTCATTGAAGGCCTCGATGGCTGTACGCTTCATCTGTAGCTCCTGTGGAAAATAAGAGGGACACATCATTAGCTGCTGATAGTGCACATATCCAGTCTTCCACTGAAACTATTTAAGACAGTCTATTCTTGTGTAATATAAAAAGGTAGAGGCAGATTCTTACACGTTCTATGTTTGTACCGTATTTGAAAAATATGAAGAACAATCGTTTTATTACACTATAAGACACTGTATATATGTGCATGTGTGTGTCTGAGTGTGTTGAACTCATACCTGTGAAGTTCGTGTGTACTCCTCGTACAGAGAGTCGTACTCGCGGCTCTTATCCTGGTACTGCTCGTGATAGACCTTCAACTGCTCTCCCACCTCTTCTATACTGTTCTCCTTCACCAACTGAAGCAAAAAGCACCATTTCGATGAATGAAACAATGAAACAAGGAAGCTTGGAGGGTGGATTTCGCTCGTGATTGAACATACAGCTACGTAATCTGCAGCATCACCAACCTGTTGGTATTTGGAGACAGGGTACAGGAGCTTGGTGTCCAGCTTGGCGTTGTACTGGGCCAGGGACTCGTGGCGGTAGTGATTAATGAGCTCCACCACAGACAGGAAGGTAAGGGGCTCTGAGAAGCCGTAACTCCCGTCTCTGTGGTAAATCTTTATAAGCTTGTTGTTCCCCCCTTTCCTGCAGGGGGAGACAAATAGAAAAAAGAAAAAGAAAATAAGAGGACGTACATGTTGATAACTTTCAGAAAAGGTTTGTTTCCACTGAATGCCACATTTTGTTTTATTTCTATAGTAACATGATTCCGATGGTGCAGGAGACAGCATGTCAGAACTGCAGATGTTCAATGAAAAAACTCTCAAACCAGAAGTGTTGCTTTACCTGAGGGTGAGGGTGTACTCGCCCTCCAGTTTACTGGAGGCATCTCGAACCAGAAAGGTGCCATCTGGAGTGTCTCGCAGCTTCTCGTTCACCTCCTCTCTGCAAATATGATGACATGCAGCATTTACTTTACCAACACCAATCTCCACTATCATAAATAGGTAAACTTACAAACATTGATTTCAGGAGGTTGCACACAATAATCATAATTTACTGCCATCTATACATAATAACTCTAAGGCTGCACTTTTCTGAGTGATATTTTTTATTCATCGAATACTTTAATAAATAAAAACCGTGATCAATAATTTACCTGGAGATTTCTCCCCAGTACCACTCAGCATCGGTCAGCAGGCCGCTTGTGTCTGTCATGGCTGATGGTGCCATTTTTGACTTGACTGGCTTTGCTGGAAGAACTGGGAACACACACATACACACACACACACATACACACACACACACATACACACACACACACGCGCACACACACACGCGCACACACACACACACACACACACACATACACGAAGATCACCATTAAAAAAGCATATATAATAATGGGACGTATAAAAACAAAAAAAAAGTTGTTGAAGTTGTCTCTAAGAAACTTTTTGGAAGCACGTCAGAAATATCTTCCAGTTAATATAAATTAGAATTTTAATGCATATAAATCAAAACGTTCTATACTATAACATAAACTATGGTGACTTAGAAAAAGATAACATACTTGGAGGAGTGAGGTCTTGCTCCGTAGTTCTCTCTATCAGCAGCCTCTCCACCACAAGACCAGGGAACTCTTCATCCAATGACAACCTGCAAATCAATTAATCAATGATCAATTAATGATACACAGTTCAGACTCTCAATTCAACATCTTTGATCAATTCAAGCCTATTGACCTCAGCAGCGTAATGCTTCACAGGACACAGAACAAACCTAAGATGCCAAATTCTTCAGCTTTACACACTCTACTGCACCAGTTTCTGTATAAAATGATCAAACAACCCAAAAACTTACCAAGGGGTTGAGGAGCCTGTTTGTATCAGAAGGGGTCCAAATATCTGTCCCAACGTGTGTGTGTCCAGGCCATTGCTGGCCTGCGCCTGGGTGACCTTGGCCAGGTGTGTGAGGAGGTACTGCAGGGTGAGACGGTGATGGAGAGGGACGGTGGTGGAGCTCTCCAGGACCAGGCTTACCTCTCTGCCATGGCTTCCAGCGACTGCACCGTCTGGAAGAGGTATTCAAGTAACCATGAAGAGGATCTAATCATAAAACTGTTATCAGGTTTTACCAGGTGAGGAGAGTCACAAAATTAAACACAAGAAAATTATGCTGATTTTGGTATTTTTACTGCATCTAAAAGTCCAATTCATACTCACTCAAAATGCACAGAGAAAGAGGGTGTGTGTTTCTGTAAATAGGTCTAGTATATCTGAAGCGAAATCATGGTGTCCTTTGTGCAGAGGAGAATCAGCTGGAGAATTTCTAGCATACCTCACTGAGCTCATCCTCTCCTGACACTTGACTCTGTTTTCTCAATGCTGACATGCAGCTGACCTCAATCAGCTGCATATAAGGCTCAGTTTAGGCCTCACGCAATTCTTGTACTTAAATTACAGTTACTGAAGCAAAGAAAGGCGCCTTTATATCCACTGAAACAACGTCAGCAGCACACAGATGATTTTTTTTATGACCCTGCATAAAAAACTCATCTGAACTCAAGACTTATTTTTCAGTCCAGTTTGTTGAAACAGGAAAGAAAATACCAACAGGATGAGATTATTTAATTGTTTCAAGCACAGATCTTATTAACTTATTATTATCTATTATTTATCTTATAAAACTTATTTCAAGGAATTTCTAATAAAGTGTTATTTTCCTAATACTAGATGTAGAGCAGTCATGAGCCCGTAGAGATTTAAAACAATATAACTTTAGTTGGTATTTTAAAAAGGACCATACTGGTGGTTTCGCATGTTTAAGTCCATTAACTGCAAATTGTGTGTGCTTCGCATTACTGTAGACCATAGCACGGCTTTAGAGATTGATAAATGCATATTTTCCAGAAGTTCCAGGCGCCACTGGTTTCAGTTCATGCTAGAAATGTATGAACATTAACTTGCAGAGACTTAAATCTCGCTTGAGTACAGAGAACATCTAGTTGCTTTTACCCTTTACTCTCTAAGTTATGTTATGGTCATAAGGTAATGTAGATGATGTGTCATTGTTCTTGTGAGACACTCAAACTTCTGACTGTGTTTGTTTACCGTTTGTCTTCTGAGTTTGGTTTAACACAAATACGCAGTGACAATAATAACTGACAGTGAATCAATAAAGAAAGGAAATGTGTCAAAATGTTCCCTCTGATTAACTGCATATTTTATGCAGATTTGAGGGTCTCTGTAGTTTCATACTGTATCTGCATTAACTGAAAACGCCTCGAAGAGTAACAAGATAACGTAAGAAAACAAAGGTGTGCTTTTGAAAATGGTCAGCAGTACCGTACAGTAGGGCTGGACGATTAATCGAATTTTGATCACGATTTCGATTTTGGCTTCTCACGATCATGAAAACACTGTAATCGAAGAAAAACGATTGATGTGCCGCCGTTCGGCGTGTATGCAAATTACTGCGCTGTAAAAGCACAGTGAACGCATCTGTGTCGCCTGCAGCTGCAGCAGTGAGTTTGTGGATCAATTGTGGAGCGAGCGATTGACAACATGGCAGAAAAGCAGCATGAGCCTTTAGTTGAAAAGAAAGGTAGGACAAGTTCGGTCATTTGGAGACATTTTAGCTTCAAATCGTCGGACGCAGAGCAGAAAGAGATTGTTTGCAAAGTTTGTCACGCCGTCGTGTCTGCACCCCAGGGCAACACGACAAATTTGTTTAACCATTTAAAGTTCAGCCATAAAGTGGTCTATGACAAAGTATTGACGGAGCAAAAGACCCAAAAAAGTCCTCCACAATGCCGCTCCATATCCCACCGGCTCCCGGTGACAGCGAGAGATTACGGAGGCGGTTATTGTGGTTATTTATTTTTATTTATTGTTTTTACATTGGTATTGCTATTATTCGATCACTGAAGCCAGAAGAAGCAGGGAGAACAGTCTGTGTATGTAGACTGGGTATTTATTTATTTTATTTTTATTATTATTTATATATATTAATATTATTTTACTTTTTTACTCGTTACTAATTTATTACTGGTTGTTTTTCTAAAAGTTATATTTAAAGTTGAGTTTTGGTGGCGCAATAAACACTTTTTTTTAAAATTAATGAATAATCGTGTTTATTAATCGTGATTTCAATATCAATCAAAATAATCGTGATTATTATTTTTTCCATAATCGTCCAGCCCTACCGTACAGATCACATAAAACCTCTGCTAGAGGTCTATTAACAAGCCATTACAGTAACGACGCACATAAAAGATGACACACTTTTCTTAAGGAAAAAAAAAGAGAAGGGATTTAGTTAACGTGAGCGTCAACTTAAAGCTGATGAAGTGAGACTAACCTGCTGACTGCTGGAGGACCTGCTGCTGCAGAGTGACAGCAGTTTGGAGGTGAGGGTAGATACAGGCGGGGATGACAGGTGACGGGAGGTCTCTCAGGTACTGCAGGACACACTCAGACAGGTGATCCACATCTTTCTGACCCATGTCACTCTCTGGAGAACAAAGACAGGGATGAGTGAGGACAACAAGAAATATCAACTATCCACAAACAAACCTGAACACTTTATTTCTGTTGACTGTTGCGGGTTGACTTGATATGAAGCAGGTCAGATGTAGAGGGATGCTTTCACTGATGTAATATGGATGTTATAACCTTATCAAATATGAAGAGCATTGTTGAAAATAAGCATGTGCGTTCAGAAATACCCCGTACAGATCCATAAATCTGTAATTCACTGTAATATGCAACATATAGCTCAACACGAGTCATGAATTATTGATGACAATACTGAAATTGATATTTTAAACATGATATGTGATATGATATAACGTAAACAAGTCTTGATATGGATACTTTAGATTGTTTTTTTTATTTTTATTGTGGCCAAGAAACCTACTCACTGTCACATTTTACAGTTGAAAACTTGTCAGCGCTCTCTGGAGAACAAAATCCAGAATTTTTCTAAGTTATCTGAAACTGAGTTTGGCATTTCTGTACTGCAATTTTCTCCGACACACATACCAGCAAACTAAATACTCTCTATTACATGTACACTAACCCTAACCCTATATTGCAGTGACACAAAGACTGATTATTACACATGCAAACAACAAAATTAAAAGTATATATCTATGTCTGACTCTGTGTCTGACTGGCTAACTCACCAGAGCTCAGGCTGTACACTGGGCTGTCTGAACCTGAAGAATCAGTTGGTCTGTACAATGTCTTCCAGTCCAGACCTGACAAAGACAAAAACAGCAGTTGAGTAAAGGTTCACACAACTGAGCTGACGAGTCAAGTACAAAAAACAAAAACAGAGCACAGCTAAGAAGAGCAAAATTGGAAATGAGAAGAGGAATTTAAAGTAGAAAAAGAACGGTCTACCGCACAGCCAGAAGCTCCCTCTAATGTAGAGGATGACTCTATGGCTGCTTGTCTTGGACTGGATAATCTAAATACTACAATACTATAATGTAAAAGACATGTATAAGGTGGTATGAGACAGATTTTATTACAAGCTGGTCAGTGTCAGTTTGTAAGCAACAACTTGTACGTGACAAAGCACATGGCCAGATAATTTCTTTTGAGATAAATGCTGAAATAAATTTCAGCTGTGTGCTGTTTTCATTCCAGTCTCGCATCCAAAAAACAGGAGACGGTGATCAATCAGTTGGGGGAATAGTTGGCCCTTGGAATGTTTTTTTGTACATGCAATATTTACAAGAGCAGAGCCAACACATGTTCCAATGTTAAGTGTCTCATTTCTGCTTTTTCTTTTCCTGGCAGAAAATGTGGAATTCATCGAGTGACTCTAAATCAGCACAGAAAATCAAAACTCTACACCAAAACACTGGATCAGGAAATTCTTTAGAACACTGGAGGTAAAGGTAAGTATCCCATGAGTTTTACATGTTGTGGTCGAGTCTAAACATTGTTAGAGAGAGTGACTTTTCCAAGAGAGAGAGAGAAAGACTTCACACATCCTGTGAAAATATCCCTGAACATTTTATCTCTGAATGACTATATTTCTCTTTTCAGTCCCAGGCTTTAAAAACATTTAGGACCACTGGGTCTAGACAGCTTGCATCTAGGAGGCAATTCCTTGAGACTAGCCAGTCTCTCAGGTAGTTGTGAAAACCACACCGTGCAGTCAAAGTGTGTGTGCATCACTGGGAAGTAATTCAACATTACTGCTACATTATAGTATTTACATATAGAGACAGACCTTTTCAATATTAAAATCCAGTAGATCCACATCTAAAATGTTCAGATCACTATAACTTGTTTCTGCCTTTGCAATCAACACAGATTTTATTAGTAACATCAATAGGATAAATTGAAGAGGCTGTGATTGTGTACTACAAACTAATTCAGATTTTTTTTGTATGTATTTTATATTTAGTTACAATTTAAATAGTCAATAGTTAAAGGGTTTGTACAGTGTTGATAAAGTAACGCACAAACGATTTGGAGAAACAACTCACAACTGCAAAATTTAAACAAATTGCAAATGGTGGTGAGAGACGGCTACAGACAAATCTTGAAAATCAGGAAAACAAATATCATAACTTCATTTTACGTTTAATTAGAAGCGTCATTCTAACGTCAGTACATTTTCTGCATAAAATTATATAATATGTTGAGTTCTTCTCCTCAGTATGCAAATTAATGTGTGTGCATACGTGGGGCTGAAACAATCAGTCAATTAATATCTTCAATAGTTAACTATAGTTAATAATTAAGCATGGTAAATTAATCAGCTATTATTATAATCGCTGAATCATTTCAGCCATTTTTCAAGCAAAGGTTCGCTAGTTCCTGTGATCATTTGCTGCTTTTCTCAGTTTAATATCATCGTGAATATCTCTTGGTTTTAGACAAAACAAGCGATCTGAAGACATTATACTGAGCTCTGAAGCTTTTTTTACATCAAGTTAATAATTAAGAAGACAATTTGCAGGTTAACTGATGATGAAAATAATTAGTCGCAGCCCTACATGTGTATGTGTGTGGGTGTGTGGGGGTGAGACGCAGACAGAAAATACAAAAAGGAAGACAGAAAAAACTGTGAATGGAGTCCCACCGAGCGCTATTTGTTAATAACATAGTGTGAATCAAACCCACTGTGCAGGACTCTCACTGCAGCCAATGAGAACAGTTCTGACTTGAACCGCATTTAACTTCAATGTAGAAAATCTGTAGCAAGTCACAAACCAACTGAGGAGGTACTGTGAGTATGTGCATGAACTTCTGCATCTGTGTGACAGCCCTCTATATGTCTACACTTGTGCAAATGCTGGCATGAGAGCAAGAGGCAGATGGCGGGAGGGAGACAGTCACACGTAGACGAAAAGACGGGGAGGCGAGACAGACAACAGACGAATGTGTTGGCCGGTTGACACGGATATACCTCTTTTCTCTATGGCTTGGATCAGGCTGACGAGGGTTGGGGGAGCCGTCTCTGGTGGTGTGAACTGCTCGCTCAGGTCCAGCACAGAAACAGCTGAAACAACAACACAAATCACTGTTACACTTCTGGCACAGAGCCTCTGAAAGGCCATGGGGGTGCTGCAGCACTGACAAGGGCACAGTTAACTAGGAGCAGTTGGAGATATAGAGCGTGTATAATGTTGTGAGTGTATATAAAATCAGCGTGGAACACAATAAAATATGATAAGGTGGATTTTAGTATCCATTTCGCGAGATGCACACCTGTTTTTTCCAAAAAGCGCAGCAGTAATTATCCCTCTGTGTTACATTCGTTTGGAGCATAAACACACTACGCTAACTAAAACACAGAAAACCTGAAGCTTGTGATGCATGTCACCGTGGTAGATTGTAGTCTGGAAGTCTAGCTGATGAGATAAAATGATAATAAAACCAGAATAAAAGGAGTAAAAGAGGCTTTATTCAGAGGAGTGAAAATAAAAAAAGCCCCCCCCCCCCAAAAAAAATAACAGACTGCTGATGGCGAGCAAAAACTTTATCTACTTTACAACTCCCCATAGACTAAATCAAACATCTTTTCAGCCCGAGAGAAAGAGAAAAGGAGAAAGCAAGAGGGAAAAAAGAGAGATCCCATTTCCCTCCCTTCCCTCCCTCCGCTTTTTTTTTCCCTTTTCTTTTCTCCCCTCTCGCTTTCTCTCCTCCCCTCGGCTCCGTCCTGCTTGGTGTTTCGCCTTAGCTCTTTGCGTGAGTGGAGCACAATAAAGGATTTAATCAAAACTCCTGAACAAGCAAAAGCCCTGTGGCAGTGTGCCAGGCCAGGCCTGGCCCGGACAGGCAGGCAGGCAGGCAGGCAGGCAGGCAGGGAGGGAGGCAGGCAGTGCCTCCTATTTCGGCCCCAGAGCAGAGCTCCAGGCTGGGGGTTGGGGGGGTGAGGAAGGGGGGGAGGTTTGAGTCGAGGAGTGGGGGTAACAGTGGGAGCAGGGAGGGTCCTGGCCTGGCCGGGGCTTGGCAGTAGGCTCCTGTTCCTGGCACGGCTCGGCTAAACCGCTGCTGATTATTAATTTGGGGAGTTCAGACAAGAAACGCCGCGTCAGCACATTTCTCTCTCTCTCTCTCTCTCTCTCTCTCTGGATGTCTCTCGCCCTCGCTCTCTCTCTCTGTCCTTTGCTCTCTTGCATTCTTGTTCTTGGTGGACTTTCTTTTTTCACCCTTTTGGTCTCTTCTACTAAAGTTTTGATTCGACCTTTCTCTCTTTATTGCCTTTCTTTCTCTCTCTCTGTCTCTCCATGCCTGCCAGTTAAACATGGAAACTTTGCCTGGCAGTGTCTCCAGCTCTCTAGCGAGCACACAGACAGACCTCTGCCTCTTCTTTATCCCCGTTGGCCATTTTGGCTGGCAGGCTCCTCCCCCGCTCATCACAGAGAGAGAGAGTCTCTCTCTCTTCAGTGTGCAAGACAGTTTTCACATACATGTGAAAGCGCAAAAAATTACAAACGCAAATTAAACATCAAAATATGTCATTGCCTTCCAAAGCAACTCGCATGAGCTGTTCCTGATCTAGCTCTCCGATGAGCAGAATGACAAAGTGTATCAGCGTATTACAAAAACATGACATGTTAAAAAAAAAAGTTTTGTAGGCACAGATTGTGCTCTTGGCTACATGAAAGCAAAGCTTGACAGTAATGGTTGCCAAGTTGCCATAGGCAACCATTTTGAGGAATTGGCAACCAATTCTTGGCCTTTGGTTGCCATTAGCTGCTTTTTAACATATAAAAATAGAGACTAACACAAACAGCAAACACCAAAATAAATACATTTTTAATTCTCTAAACTATCAGATAAAACACACAAACTACTTAGATTTTTGTTTGGTTACTGTAATAAAGTCACATTTTTATTATAAAGCTATAACTGAAGAATTACTCAAAATATAAACGCAACTAAAAATGGCTACCGGATGCGGATGAGCCAGCAGCCTGATAACCACTTAGTGTTAGTGTTGAGCCCTGTAAAGTAACTGTAAGGACTGTTGGTAGAAGACAGGATACAAAGTCTCTTGTGTCTCCTCTTTGACCTGGTGTTTAGACCACAAACAGTGTTGCGTAAAAACGATGCAGGTGGCCGTGTAGGAGGACATGAGAAGATGAAATACAATCCAGGAAGTCCAGTGTGAGTAATGGATCCATGAAGTTTTTAAGGCCTCTCAGACACCAAAACACTGAAAAGTGATTTGTAACATGACGAGACAGGATTTAACAACTGTGGAAAGTTATCACAGCAATGATAATTTTATCCTCTATCTAATATATACCCATGTGTCAAACAATCCATTCATGTTACAAAGTATCTACCATGAAGGTGAGTTTGTGGGTTACTGATTGATGCAACTAGAGGTCCATGTCAGGTAAACATGAATCACTGACAGTATAAAGAATGGACAGCGTTCCTGTGAATTGCATGGTACTCTATCTGTGTAATTTCTCTGAAGACAATGTACAAGGAAGAGGCCGATATCTTAAAGCAGAGCCTCCTAACAGGGAGCAATGGACAGAGATAGTGGAGGAAATTTATATAATGGGAAAAATGACACATTGTCTGCGATTACAAGAAGCACAACATGAAGAAAAATGGCTGAAATGGACAACATATAGGACGCAAAACAGAAAAACAGTGACAAAGGCTAAGATATGGACAGCTGAGTCAACAGATAAAACTGAGAGATGTCCCCATAAGGCGAGCTGTATGACGCGTGGCTGCTCAGTAGCCATGCTGTTCATTATGCATAACTTTAAGCTTTAATATAATTTGAACCAGTGATTCAAAAAACATTCAGACTCAGTACAGTTGTCATGAATGTTGAAATTAGCTATAGAGACCAAAACTGTTTTTTTTTTTTGTACCAGGCTGTAAACATGTTTCTGCTGTGAAGTTGGACATTTCAATATGGGGACTTATGGAGATTGACTTGTTCTGCAGTCAGCCTCAAGTGGACGTTTGAGGAACTGCAGCTTGGTCTGAACGCAGCCTAAGACTTTTTGTGGCTCTATAATGTTTCACGAAATTTGCCAGACAAGAGTTATAATTCATGCTGCTCCTAGAGGTCCGTGACATTTTAGGTATTTGAACATCAATCCATGATGTCATTTTTCTTGTTCAAGTCTCCTCAAACTACATTTTGGATTGTCGTTCTTCATATTGCTTAATTCCATGCCTTCATTTAAGGCGTGTCATAATACATAAAAACTCTGTAAGTAAGACTGAGTTGTAATAAATACTGATGCAGCAAAATGCAAATGCTATCGCTTCAAAAAGCAGAACGTATTAATTATTCAGTACAAGAGAGCAAAAGCCAATCTCCATGGAACTCATATACAGTTGTGTTTGGGCAGGTCGCAGGCAATAAAACAGGGAAATCGAATAAAACAGGGAAATAAGTACAAATATAGGCTATAAAACCTCAAAATGAATGTAGTCTAATAGCTTGGGAGGGGAGTCGGAAGGAAAAATGGATAGCCATATTTTCCCCAAGAGGAAGGAACTTTCTCACTCCTACATGCAAACAAACATAAACACTTGATTTCTCTGTATATTTCTCTTCACTCGGAAAAAAAACTTTGACTCTCGTGCAAAGAAGGATTTTTTTTTCTTCTTCTTCTTCTTCTATTTACTGCAAAAGCAGCTGTAGCCCTGGAGTCTTGTCAGGGCTTTGGGAAGGTATGGAAAAAGAGAGAAAGGCAGAGCGAGGGAGAGAGAAAGTAACAGCAACTCGTTAGTCAATTAGAACCACTTCCTTGGCAGACTGCACACTGCGAGAGAGGCATATGACTTGACATGCCCTGAGACGTAGCCAATGGGAGAGATAAAGAGAAAAAAGCATGACAGAGAGTAGTTTGCACTTTAACAAGTAAGTCCTGGTACATTTGAGGCCTTCTAAGTCTAGTGTATGTATGCATTCATTGTATTTTTACAGACGAGAACTCATGACTGTGTTTGAAGTTTTTTCTTTGGAGAAGCTTTGATAAAGTCATTACTGCAAATAAATCATGATCAAACTTCAACATCATGTGTGTTAGTGGAAAAAACAACAACTATAAAGTCTTGTGTGCTATCTGTGCATGAAAGTAAAAACCGAAGGTCGGATGAATGTTGCAGATCCTGTCTTTGTCTGTGTTTGCGTTGACTCGCTCAGTCGGTCTGAGGTGATCAGCAGACAGGCAAAAGTAGCTCGGACGAAGCAAAGCTACGCGAAGCAAAATATTTGCTCTGTATCTTCTGCATCAGTATGCTTATGTAATACGTAGCTGGCTCTGCTGCATTCTCCTTCTCAGAGCTCTGTGTCTGAAACTGAAGCTTCTCCAAGTGCAGAGATACAGCAAGAATTCATTCACAGGATTTCACCGCTCGAATTAAACCTCTGGAATTTCCTCACATTAAGTCCAACGCGCCAACACTTTGGATTTCTGCTGATTTCTTTTTTTTTTTGTGAATGTCTTATTTAACACAACTAAAAATATGAATGAAGTATGATGTTTAACTACCACTACTGGGACAACAATGTGGTTAGAACTTCGGATTTCACTCTTTTTGGTTTGACAACTCTTTTTGGGTACACTCAAGGCCAGACAGTCACAGCTACAAGTGACTGAAAAAATAATATATTATTGTGTCATAACCAAAGTGATCATGATAAAGGGCACTTTTGAAAATATGTTAGAGTATGCATAACATTAAGTTGAGTTTTCACATACTATAGAGAGCCTAATTCAATGCTTTTGTGATGGGCATGGTTGAGAAATCCATTTATGTTTCACAAAAACAAAAACAAATAGTTTGACAAAATAATCTTAACTAAGGGTTCATCACCAGGATTTCTACAAGTAATTGAATCCTGCGTTAAGATCAAGATTGTTAAACTAGTATTTTCTAAAAGGTCATGAATGAACTTTGATGCTCAACAACCATGATTAAAATAAAGAATTAATGCCGACTGCTGCTCTGCCGAGTTCACTTTACCAAAATCGTTGGCTCCTAGATCCTTAAAATGGTCCAGTGTGTAGGATTTAGTGACAACTAGCTGTGAGGTTGTAGACTGTAACAAACTGAATATCCCTCCCCTCACCACAGCTTTTCCAAGCTTGTACAAGAAGGCACAGTGGCTATGAAACTCACGAAAAACTTGACAGGCCCTATTTTATGAAAACATATTGCAACATTTCATAAGCTGTAACCGACTTCCCGAGGTTTCACTGTCTTCTGAATGCATCAATTTGAGACTAACTTGAAGCATCTTTGTCAGCAAACGAGCTTAGAAATTTGCCAAAACATTTTTAAACCACAGCGGTTACTCGAAGCAGGTGTTTGTTATGTACAGTGGTGACAAGGCCAGTTGGTGTCTGGCTCACGGAGGGTGTGTAACAGTATGTGGTGTGTATGCTGCTGGTCAGGTTTCACTGCTACAAGTCCTCACTGCATCGCAGCAACCATGTGGACAGGCAATGCATCATAACCGCGCACACCATCCATTCCTCTGTCACAACATGCTTCAAAGCTGCACATGTACAAGTGAGCCCCTGAAACTATGTCAAACACAAAACCTGTTCCATGCAACATGACTAGAGATTTGTTTTGTTCATGGTCAACAGAGCAAGTACAGTGCAATATCATATAGTCAGGCCCGATTAAAAGGGGACGATTTAACAACTTTTGTACTAAAATGTCACTGATGACTCTTAAATTATACAAAAAGGGCAAATAAATGTTACAACTTTATGAAAAAATGTCCCCCCGTAACACCAGGTTCATGTTATCATGGACAGAACAAGTTGACTACAGGACGTCTAAGGGAATTGATGTTTTATTCACCCTTATATACAGTTTCTTGTATGTTTTATTGTGTGTATTGCCATCTCATTGGACTCAGTGGACATTTCATTAATGTGTCACCTTTCCTTTGCTATTTCAACTGTCCAACAGAGTTCAGTGTGCTAATCTGTTGGTGTTAGTACCCATTATATACAGTGAATGTGCTAGTTGCTTAGTAAAAGTGTTTTTTATGTAGTGCTGTTGACTGTTTTTCCATGTACCTGAATGGAAAACGGTTGTGTTAATGGTAACACACTGTGTTACATTTGTTGGCACATTTGTAAATGTTTCTACAACTGTGTGCATGGCGCCATATCATTGTGTCCATCTGGACTCAGTGTTATATGACTCTCTACACTCTAAAAGTTATGGGGTCAGTGTTCAAACCAAAGTGCTTGTCAGATTGTTGAACAGCGATCTGAAACCCAAACCTTTCCAATATCACAGTTAAGGCAGCTGTGCCTGATCGTTTATGTAACTTTCCAAAACTAGCAAGCCAACATTTCGTGTCCACTTCACGCGGCGACTGGCCGGCTGTGCCGATGTGAATTAGTAGGCAGGATCTGAACGTCTTTGTCAAGCTCTCTTTTTTCATTCTTTACATAACTTCAGTCACTTTTCCATGGACACATTCCGCTGATGCCTTTGAGGTGAGCCTCTATCCCAATTTGAACAATTTTCAAGTCTTTCATGTCTCTCTTTCACAGTTTTTCACTCCATCTTAAAGTGTAGCTAAAGGCAATAAACACTTTTGCCGTTGAACATGGTTGGACAATACTATGTACAAACTAGTTTGATCAAGCACAGCCCCAATCTTAAATACACACAGTAAATGAATAGCTTTCAGTTCATTGAAGCATGCACATTCGTATATAATGCTGAGCTGGAGAATTTACCTAAGGCAGCTCGACTATGTGTGTGTTTGTGTCTGAGCACAGTGCTTACGGACCAATCAGTGCTACAGCATGAAATATGGACGTGGTTTAATGCTAACAGTCAGTTCCCACACACCCCATGACGATGTGTGTGGGAACTGACTGTTTGCTCTAAAACAACAATGGCAGCTGAAAAAGGGGTTAGCATAAATGGTGTAGCATCAGCTATATCAGAAGTGGAGAGTGTTTCTTCATTGAAAAAAGTCTGTGAAGGTTATCAGTCATCCAGGTCATCTTTCTTCAAAAAAGGTTAAGTCTGGGACAATTTGTAGATCCGTGAAGATGTTTCGAAGAGGCAAAATGTCTTCACGGATCTACAACCAGTCCAGTCACCCCAGACTTAACCTTTTTTCAAGATTTACTGAAAGAAGAACAAAGAGCGACACCGAGGACTTTTCTTGACAGAAAAAGTTTTCGGTCTTCTCCTGACTGGCATCAGTAAGAATTGGATTCATTACATGGTTCGTTGACGTGATCGGTTAAAGTTTGCCCGTGATAGACAAATGTTTTGTAGTTTGTGAAAGTGCCTGCCCTTTTCCAGACAGTTTCCAACAATGACTTCCCAAGATCTGTGTAACAAACCATCTGGCGCAGTCAGGTTATGGAGGATTGGCCCTCAGAAGAAAAGAACAGACTGTAATAGATTGGTTTATAATCTATTTAGTATTATAATCATTATTGTTAGGAGAAAAATACTCCTTGTCAGCTCTAATTGGTTTAATGGTATCATTCTGTGGAAACAAACAGCAATCGTGATTTTATTTCGCTCCTGCTTACAGAAAGAAACTGTACAAAATGTACTTTCTGTTTCTGGTTTTGCTAAAGCCGTTAATCTTTTAGTAAGACAAGTTCACGCCTAAATGAGTTCTCATTTACGGCTCTGAACATGCTCCAGAAAATAACATTTTCTATAGCTCTGAAAACTGTGACATGCTAACTTTACTAAACTCCAGGAGAATAACACAAGAAAGAGCCAGAAGAGAAACCAAATACAGCTGGTTCCTATATTTGCAGTTGGACAGGGTGGCCTTGGCTTAAAATGTAGCCTTTGTCTCCCTCCCTTTCCAGCCTCTCCATATCTTTCCCCATTCACTTTCTCTACTGTCTCAGCCCCTCTGCCACCCCCACCCATGCGTTCTTTGAAAGTGTTTTCCTGGTAAGGCGCAGGGAGCAGAGAGCGAGTTGAGGCCTCCCCTTTCTGAGAACTGGCCCCGCTAACATGGTTTATAGCTGCCCAGAGACAGTATCAGACGTGTATGTGAATCAGGGAGGGAGGCTGCAAAAAGGAGGGAGGACGAGAGAGAGGAGGAGGAGGGGGGCAGAGAAGGAGTACGAAGGGAGGAGTTTGCAAAAATGCCAAGCCATGGTTCACTTCAGCAGGCAGTTAAAGTGAGGCCAGGGAGAGGAGAGAGAGAAAGGAGGGAGAGAGAAAAAAAAAACTCTTCGGGTTTGTAGAATAATTTCTGCTGCAAGTTCAGAAACGTTTTGCCTCCTTATGTGAGGAATGAAACTGATTTTCACTCCCAGTTTGTCTTGAAAAGTGTAAAAGCTGCTTCGGTGTAGTTTAAAGTCTATTCAAGCAAACTATTTATTAATTGTGGAAACAATCTTGTCACATTTCAAGCACACCAACACCACAAAACTACTTTAATACAGAGTGTATTTCATTTTTCTGTATACAACAATGTAAAACAAACTCTACACAACACACTGATGTATAGGTGAATGCTGCATCAGTAGAAGGGGGTCGGCTCGACTGCCGTCCATCTTGTACAAATATTCACACTCATACGACGTCATCGGCCAACCCAGAATCCTCTTCTCACTGTGTAATTTTAGAAAGAGGAAAAGCTGAGCCATTTGCATCTTTCGTCCAACGAGAAATCTGTGTTTTGCATTTCGCCTGCTGCTGAAAGACATCGGTACATTAGGTGGCCGGGTTGTTGTCGACACTCTGCAATAACCTGATTTCTTAAATGCAAATGAGAGACCTGGTTTCCTTAATCTGGGTAAGGGATTAAGAAAAGTCCCGTTAACAGTAAGATTTTTGCCAAAGAAACCTGATTTTTTTTTTTTTTTTTGGCAATGTGTTCACTTAAATGGGTTTCTAATGTGAGTTTTACATGCGTGCATTTGCATGCATGACATGCATGACACAAGATACTGAGAGTATCGCTGTAGCAGCAGTGTGGAGTGAAGAAAGGAAATATTTACTGTAGCTCCAAATGTTTGACTAAAGCTAAAATTATATATTTTTACCAGATGCATGTAAAGGTGCGTTTTATAGTGATTACTGCAATGCAGTAATACGTTTATTACTTATTTCTGCAAAGTTTTCCCTCGGTCAGTTTTCTTAAAAGTTTAGCTACATGCTAAAGGGTGGACGTTGGGATTAAACCTGTAACTTGCCGAATCTTCTTAACCACCCCGGGCCGTGGTGCTGCCCCTCGATGCCAAATGTTACAATCCCTGCGAATAGTAAATGGGCCACACTAACAATAGCTCTATTCACAAGACATCCAGGGCCTCTGTGCCTTCGGGGAAATGAAGATGATATTTGCAAAATTTGGCCTTGACCATTTCTAATCTACAATGCACTTGTGGTGTTAAGCCAAGGTATCCTTCCTTAGTCACTGCCCTCGCCCACTCTCTCCCCCCTCTCTCTGGGTTTCACTTGCTTCTTCTGTCCCTGTCGCTCCGTATCACAGACACAAACGCCTGCTGCCCAACTGGTTTGTCTCACTGCCTGTCAAACCACGAGGATACTGTTGTCCTCCTCACCTGCCTCTGCTGGAAAAAGCTCAGGCCTGTGCTTATTCACTAACACTGATCCTCTTCACTCTCAAAGTTTTTATAGAATTAGAAATAGGAAATTTAATTTCTGGAGACGTTTGTGCCGCAGCCATGATATTCTCTGTTTTCTTAACGACTTTTAAGAGAAAACTAATGAATGAAATGAAGAAAAATGAAAAAAAAATTCAAACTGATGAATTTGAATGAGGCCAAGTGAACTTTGTTGTACACGATGAATAGCCAATTGGCTCAACCAGAGGTAATTCAGAGTTCACAGCCTACGTGCTCAGAGTGGTACTTATCCCATCTGTCATATAAAAAGCACAGGGGAATAACAGAGAATACAGCTTTTGACAGAGAAGGAATGCATGGTTTCATATGCAGAATTATATAAAAGCTTTTATTTATCTATTTTGGCCGTGTGCACCTTTTTCTCTGGCATCCCATACAAGGAAGCAATAAATTAACCAACTGAAGCCAAAAGCGAGGGAATGCAAATGAAGAGAAAATGATGGAAATCTTGGGAGTGCGGAGGAGCTGTGGTAACAAATCAAAGTTTTAACTTGAAGTTGAGATTGCTAAGGTCGACCGATCCATGCCAAGTGTATGTTTGAGTTGGACGCCGTCGCTGCTGAAAGCAGGCTCTTACCATTATGAATAAATATCATGCGTGCCTATTTTCCCCAAAGTCACGGGAGTGAAGAGAGGTGTGAAAGAACAGAGCATTTATCTCGGAGTAAAAATGTGACATTGTACTCCCTGAAATGTTAAATAACTCTCAATTTGTACAAAATACAAACATGCCTATTAAAACATTAGTCTTTCTCAAAAAGTCAGTCAACAAGTTCAACATCTGAGTGCCAGAAAATTCACTCAAATATCTAATATCAGTAACTCGGTCATAGCCCAGTTGAAAAACAGAACTTGTTTCTCTTCCTTCCTGTGTGATCCTGGCCGTGTATGGTCAATAACAAGTCACAGCAAAGGAGATGCAAACATTTTTGTGCACATAAGCTCAGATTCAGTTTGGACGCCAAAGACACATGTTAATGTCGAATGTAAAGTGGACCACACAGACGGACAGAATCAATGCCAAACCTGTACAGGAGAGTCCAGTAAGTAGTTGGATTAGCCCTTTATTATTCAGCAGAGAGTTTGGTTAGCTGTGCTTCCAAAGAGGTAAGGCTTATGACGTGTTTTAAGTATAGATTAAAGGGTCAGCTCGAGGTCACTTCCAAATGTGAGAGGCCTATAAAAAACTCCCCAAGGTGGTTGACCAGCAACTAGACCAACTAACAACCAATAGCTTTCTTTAAATGTGTGCAATTTTGTATCTGTGCATTTGTCAGTGATACCGAACCTAAACGGTGTCAGCCTCCTCAGAAGAATGAAGACAGATCCACATTCATAAAAATGCAAAAAGACATAAATTAGTCTGCGTTAGCCGTTATCTTACTCCTTTCCATGTCTGCACACATAGGGCTTATTAACAGAGTAAAATTTAACATGCTGGTACATGATGTAATACGGCAGATGTTGCAAATGATCATTTTCAACTGAGCAGCAGAAAAAAATTCGAAAGAAAAACTGATTCTAAAATAAATCTGAAGTGAGTTTAACTTTTTGTGATGTTATACGTGAGTGCCAGCTCGACAATAAAATGACTACGCTGCAATAACAAAACGCTCTATTTGATATTTGCACACTGCAAAAATGTATTGCAGTGCTATACCTTAAAAACACTTCAACACTGCAACCATATTTACAAGCAAATCATTATTCTCTGTAATATATTAGGAAAGCTACACTGCTGGGAAAAAAAACATGAATATATATTTAATAAAAGGCTCTTACCTTGAGACGACTCTGGTCTTGGAGCAGCAGGCAGGGGTCGCTGGGACCTGGGTTGACTCGATGGGAGTGCCATCTTGACAGGGCCCACGTACTCGACATACGTCCCTGGGAAGTCGCCTCTCTGTTTGGTGCGCTCGTTGTATCCAAGGAGCCAGCCGAGGCGCTCTGGGTGCTCCACACAGCCTTCCTGGTAGTTCTCCATGGACAGCAGAGAGGCCTTGCTGACTGTCAGAAGGTCTCCGGGCTGCAGATCCAAGTCCTCTTCCTGGTCCTTGGTAAATGCATAGAGGGCAAGGTACTGAAAACCTTCCGCTGCCATTTTGTTAGGGAGGCAGAAATCAAAATGGCCACCGATGATGCAGACCGAGTCCCACTGCGACAACAGGGTTCGGCTATACAGAAATCCTCCTCAGAAACCACAAAGGCTCTTGAGTCACTAAACTCTGGTGTTGGTGTTGGTGTGGTGGCTCAGGGGGTCAGGGGGGGACGAGGGGAGGAGGGGGAGTCACCCGAAGCTTAGAAGCATTTTCAAAAGTCGATAAGGTTGCGTACTGCTGCTGTTATGTCTGCGGTGGCAGCGGTTTCAGACCTGACCGGTGTTGGTGGACTGGTGCACTTTCCTCAGCTTGATACCCCGGTTGAGCCAGATGATGGAGCAGAGGGAGAGCGTTGGCAACATGCTCTTTGAAGCAGTGAAAACCTGCTGGCTGGGTGCTATTGGAGCAGCCTGGGTAAAAGGTTTTGCCAGTCGAGGGCCCGGCGTCGTTGGCTCCCCGCGGTCAAATGAAGTGGCCTGATTGGAGGACAAGAGTGAGGACAGAGTGGGAAGGTCTTTAATCCTCTTCGGTTCTCTCAGGCTCCCACATGTTCTGGACACGGATTATGACAGACCTGCATGACACAAAAACCCAAGAAAATGAACAAAGAGGGAAAAAAAATATTTGAAATTAGTCTAAAAAAAAAAAGACAAAAATGAAAACTACAATCGTTAAAAAAGCCGTTTATATCCGATAAAAAGCCACAAGTAAAGCGACACATATCTATGTGAAACGAAGCTTAAAGCGTTGCATGAATATGGCGAACTGCGGCAGCTCCATGCATTTGTGCAGTCTTCGGTTAGGACAGAGAGATCGGATGATGCTGCTGCGTCATGACCAACAGCAGACTGGGTCCCTGGGCAGGAGCCTCCATTCCCTACGCTGTACATTCACACACTCACAGCCTAAAAACTGACACATCACAGTTTGTCCACAGGAACAAGAAGTTTCACTGTGGAATAAAACATCCCTTCAACTTACACCAAACGTGCGATTAGCAGGATCCGAAAGAAATGCATGCAAAATGGCGAAGGCGACGTTTTTTCGCCGAATGATCGTGCAAAAGAAACTAAGACCTGCACCACCACGACTGAAGAGCAACCAGAATTTTCTGAAACATGCAGAACCCTTTGCAACAGTTCCCTCTCCGTAGGAGAGAAAAAAGGCAGCTCTGTGTTGCCACAGAAATATTTTCAGCTTCAATCTGTCAAAATAGCCAAAATCATCCTGTACCAAGTGTATTCCAGATGAGAATACCGAATGGACAGTCACCAACGCCTGACACAGTATCAGAAAATACCACATAAAAACAAATGTTTCCTTGCATGACATCATACACCTTCTACTCAATCGTATCATAGAGTCTATGTACAGCAAAAAGGTCATTCATGGACCCATAACGAATATTCTCTGATAAAGATGATTGCGAGGCCCAAAATACACAGGTGGACAATTATTACCGTGTAACAGCAACATAACAGTTTGGAAATGATGGCTTTTATCACCATGCATCAGACACTCAATTTGAAAAATCCTAATTTCCTTGGCTGAAAACACTAGATTATAATATCCACAGCAAAATATGGAAAGATGCTGTTTGGCCATTTGAGATTTGAGCGGGGGAATAAACATAAATATGTCTTAAAGTTCAAATCCAAAATGGCAACTATACTGAGAGATGAGACAGCGAGCGAGGAAGAGAGAGAGAGAGATTAGGGTTTCCAGATTAAGTACGACATCTGTGGTCTATGGACCAACCAAGGACAGTGGTCCAGTTAACCTCTCTGGACGGGATGAAAGGATGTCAGTGAGGAGATGAAGCAGGTAGAGACGGAGGGTGAAAGGGACGGGAAGGTGGATGGAAGTTCTGGTCTTGTATAACAGGAGTAAGGAGCTATTTGGGGCGATTTCCCAAAAAGTCCAAATTCAAATAATCATAGGCCTTAGGTTTGCGAGGCCCCGGTGTTGTGCAATCATTTCATAAACGTTCGTGAATGGACAATGTTTTAAATGTGATGCATTGCAGACGCTTAAATAAAACTAGGTGAGAGCATAAAACAAATAAACCTCAACCTCCGGTTTGCATCTTTGAATGCCAAAGTGCATGATTTCGAACCTTAGTCCAGATTATCCTGTCTTCCCCCCTCTCCACGACATTCGGAAAGCGAACGTATATATTCACTGCAAACCTTCGTGAGTAAAAATATCATCTTTTTTAAAAAAAAACAATAAAGGTTTAAGAGTTATCGTGATAACAGGATGCAGCAGAGTGCAACACTCACCCCACTTTTGGTTCAGAGAGAAGCCGGACAGGCTCAGCCAGACTATCGGTCCAACATCCTTCGAGTCGAGAAGCAAGAGGTGCCAGGCTAGACACGTGGCACTGGCATACCCAACCACAGCCCGCAATCCTCACACCACCATCACCCCCCCCCACCCCAACCCTAAACCCCCCCCTCCCTCCTCTCTCCACCTGCTCTTCACCCCCCCCACCCCCCCCCCAAACACACAGAGTCTTGCCTGACACCCGCCTCCCCCGCCTCCCCATCCACAGCCTGCGAAAAAAGTCCTGTCGTTTTTCCAGTTGCCATGTTTTATTTGTTTATAGTCAGAGTGCTGCTGCAGAAAAGAGGCGAAAACAAGGTGAAGAAGACCGAGTGAAAGAAAAAGCGGCGTGCGGGGAGCGCTCTCATTCAGTAATCCTTTTTTATTATTTAGTTCCAGAGCAGAAAAAGTCGTATGAGGTGAGAGAAGAGTCATCTCTGTTACAGTCCTGGTCTGATAGTGTTGTAGTAGTAGCTCACAGTTCAGGGCAACAGCAGCAGCAGGAGCAGCTGGCAAGCTCAGCGTCACTGGATCCATCCTTTTTTTAAGACTTTTTATTCAGTCAGAGCAGAGAGCGACAGAAAGCGGTGGAGAAAAAAAGCAGAGTGAGACTGAGAGACGGAGCACTTTGCTATCAGCAGAGTCCAAACGGCTGAGGGAGACCACAGGAAAATAATTAATGAATAGGCAGCAAGTAACTCACTGTTGCTAGAGAGAGGGAAAGCTAATCCTGCACTCTGATTGGCTGCTGCTCCGGCCATGTGCTCACCAGTCACCAGAGAAGCCGGGCAAATCAAGGAAATGTTCTAATATTAGAAAATGTATCTAGGCAGTGATCAAACATCTGACCCAAACAATTCCACCTTTTCCCCGACACACACTCTTGACTTTTTTTCCCATCTCTGCACACTTAATGATCGCTCATCATCTTTGATGAAGTGATGATCTGAAGCGAGTGAAACCGACACAGGATAAGGATGAAAAACATAACATGGAAACACTGAAGGCTGCGTGTGATTGGAGAGTTATCCATGAGTCATGGTGAAGTGGTGCAATGAGATGAAACAACAGGATTTTGGTGTTTTTTGAGTTAACAGGATGATAAATGTGATGAAAAATACATTGTGGCCTTTATGAAACAGGAACACTGTGAAAAGTAATACAATATTTGAACAACTGTGCATTACAACATCACAGAGACAAGAGACAATACTTCCACAGACACAGTAAGTCTTCTGATGTTATATGTTGTTTATCTCACAGACGTGGACATTTTGTTTAACTGTGAGGAGAAAGAGAGACCTAGATTGAACTCAAAATGGCATCTAGATTTTCCTGTGCAGACATCAAATGACTCTTGATGTGTTTAGTCAGCCAGTGGAGCTCTGACCTGTTCATTATACACCAGTATGCATAATGTAAAATGGCAAATAAGCTATTCAGAGCATCACTAACACAGTGAGCGAAACAAGAGCTACTGACACAGCGTGGAGACCAACAATCCAGATATTTTAGATGCTGGTGTTACAGCACTCACAGCTGTATTTCAGTAAATATAATCTGAAGTAAACATTTATTAATGTTGATCTTTTAATATTTATCTAAAAAATTCAACATAAAAAGACCAGCACTCGTTAAAAACTGAACCAATTAGTCTCTAAACACATCAGCAGAGAACTATTTATATAACTGATTAAGTTGTTTTTTGGGAAAAAAATGTCAATATGTTCGAGCTTCTCCGAAGAGAAGATGTTCTACTTGTCTTTCTTCTTGTAATAACTGCAAAATAAATATATTTATTTCTAGGAGTTCTGGACTGTTTGTTAGACAAAACAAAACACTGGTGACTGTCTTCACCTTGGACTCTGGAAATTGTATATTTTTTCTGTATTTTCTGATGACAAATAGGCTAAATAATTCATTTAGACAATAACTTGTATAACTGGGATCGATAAATTGATTTAGATTTTTGTCTGTTGTAGCCCTACAGTGTTTATATTATGTACGGACAATATGTTACAGATTAGGAGTGGGTGATATGGATAAAATCTGTCATATAACATGTAATTTCCTAATGCGATAATGATATGATGGTATATGTTTAGCAACTTTTAAGAAAAGGATAAGTAGAAAAGTAGAAAAACAAACACAGGAAACTAGAGAAATTTAAGTGAGAACTACCACAGAAAATCTATCAACCAACTTCATGTTATTATATATAATTATAGCCTGACCCATACTGGATTCCTGAGGCCAATAATGATACAGATATATAATATTAAATGTATGTTTACAGCATAAACAATCTGGATAATGAGCTCTCTGTTTGTATCAAGATGAACTTGTCAGTGCTCTCAGGTGTAAAAACTACTGGCGACTGTATTATCTCAAACCTTGTTTTGCATTTCTGTACTGCAATTTATCGCTAATATCAGCCGATAATTCAGTCTGGCCTAGTTATCGGTCTTGCGCTAAATATCCTACATAAAACAAACAACCATATGTATGCAATTCATTTTTCTGCTGTCAATCTGTCACCAAGCCATCATCCACCAATGCAGATGAACAAGTTTCTCTTTAGACGAGAGGGTGCTCTACATCTTCTTCCACTTTTCAACCTCCTGCCTCGTCAATCCTGTCTCCAAACAGTCTCCTCATTATTATCACCGTATCTTTGAAAGTTTGAGGGGAAACATGTCTTGGCAAATCCAATCCAACTATCAGCAGCAGTTCACCCCACGTTTGTGTGATTATCTTACAAAAAGAGAGTTTAAGAATGTGGACTGAGAAAAACGGTCTCAGAGTTTAAGGATTTCATGCGTCAAAAACAGGCTTGCAAAACAATTTCATACATTTACACGGGCACACAGTTATTGCTTTAAAGTTTGTGTATGTGTTGGCTCTTTATGGCCCTGCTGGTGAGGAGCTGACTACAGAGCCACCACGCATGCAGCCTGGCCTCGGGCCATCTGTCCACATGGAACTGAAAAATCTACTGCGCCACAGGCAGAGAGGACAAGCCAACAACACAGGAGCTTGTGAAGACTTATTTTTCAGCCTAAAATAGGGGCTTAGGCATTTTATGATTTAGGTTATATGTTCACCTGAATCCTATCTGTCCTTAATGAAGCTGAAAAGCTCACTTCGCTAAATAGAAACATCTGCTACGAAAATTATGCTGCACTGAGACGGCACTGTTCTGAAAAGTCAAATACACCACAAGGCTGCACAGTTAAAGAGGACTCACTGTATTTATCAGTAGATATAACATGCAGGCAATCCAACACTGTAGCTGAGTGTAGAATACTACCTTAAGCGACCACGCCGTGAAACATTTTGACTGCAACAAAGAATGAAAATCTGATAAACCTAAAAAGCCTGCGCCAGTTCAAAATACCACATGCATTTTTGCTGCGTAGCGAAGTCTCATACTTGTTTCTGTCACCCACATGAACGCATTCCTTTTGTTATTGAAACAAATACAAATTTTACCCTCACAAGTCGCATATAAATGCAGAAAACCTCCATATTTAGCCTAAACATGAACATATGCAGGTAACATTCCATTATAACCCACAGAGCTAACCAAATACTAATCCCATTGTGACACAGAGATTATTAAAGGAACCGGTTTGACTTGGTTTGGTGGTGGAGTAAATCGAATTAAGTGGTACCTACATCAAATTAATATCAAGTGTTAATTAGTAGGTGCATTTGTCTGGCTTTCAGTCCATCACGCGACATCCTGACCCGTTAAAATGTGAATATTGTTATTCCTGGATCGTAAGAACAACCTGAAGAATAACAGTCATTAAAGTCAGCGACATGTTTGCAACTCCTGTCAGTGCTTGACAGCAATCAGTCACATCCGAGACAGAAGTGTTTACAAGTGCAGACAATCGTGCTTTTGTGCTACTACTACTACTTCAGTGTCTAAAAACTGTCCTTACAGCCGTATTCTGGTGCTATTTTGATCAAATAACACCATTTCAGTTTTAACTGGGTCCCCCCCACCACCACCACCACCACCACCACCCTCAAGCTGAAGGACATATAACAAAAATAACCACAGCTGTACTGCGTCTGGTGCTGGAACTTAAAGTTTATTCAGCCCCTCTGAGAGGTGACACTTGGCATTTTGAGAAGCTCCTCATCTATTGGAGAAAGATTTGAGGAAAACAAGCCCTGCGAGTCATTTTTTTTTTTTTTTTTTTAAAAAGACATTTAAGAAGAAGAAGGAGAATGAAGACTTTTGCCACAAGTCATGCTTCACACTGATAAAGCAGCGTAATGGAGGATTGACATTTGGTTGCATAATGCTGGATTCAGTAATTACAAGAGAGAGAAAGAGAAGAGAGGAAGGAGTTGAGTGGCTTGTCTTATTATGCAAGTGGCACTATTTCCATTAACTCCTTGATGCATGCCAAATCCTCAAACCAGGGATGTAAACGCACACATCATGTCAGGCCTTCAGCTAGTAGGCCTCCACACACTACATGGCCTCATATAGAGTGCGGCCAATGTAAAGGCACTATTATATATATAGTACCACACAGAGTACAGTGCTAGTATTTGTTGTGTTTGACAACTTTTGTCAAAGTTCAACATGTAAAATATTTATAAATGTAGCTTTTAGTTCAAACTTGGTTTCAATTCTGCAACTTAAAGAGCTGCAAGTTGGTTTAAAACTCCATTTTAGCACATTAACAAGGCATACTGAGAATAAACAACAAACTCTACACCGGGAAAATCATTATTTATAAACATACATTTACCAGGCTCTGCATTTGCAAAAACACACGTCAAATGTCGACAGGCGGCACGCAAACACGCTGCAAAAATATGTGTTGCATTATAGCGCAGCGCTCTCTGCGCAAATAATCCAACAAACGCGTAAAAACAGACGTGTTTTCAAACTTTAAAAACTACGCTTACAAGTCAACAGCATGAAGTTGCGTTGCGCTGAGCACACTTGCAGCGCTTCCACCATTTTCCAGTTACAGTGGCTGCTGGAGCTGGAGCTGCCTCGCTGTACTGGAAATGTCCAATAACTTGGAAAAACTCACCCGCGGATATTTTCTTGACTCTTCTCACTTTTTGGCTGCGGCGCTTTAAAAGAAAGAAACACTTCAAAGTGGCAGACACAGTCCGTGTGGTGTCCGTATGCGCGCGGACGACAGCTTCTTCGAGGTGTACTAAACTTGTATCAAACCCTGTGTTCACTTATTGCTTCGCCTTTCTTTCTTTCTCTCGCTCTTTCTTTCTTTTCCCGTTCATGACTCCCTGCTCTCCCCTACACAGCCATTTTCCAGCTCAGCACGGCGCAGGGGAAGGAGCGTGCGTGGGAACTAATATGAAGAGAGCGGAAAGTGACGAAGCCGAGCGGAAAAGTCCGAACGATTAGTGAGGGGTCAACGAATGGACTCGGCCCCCCATAATGGAAATTTGAACCTGACAATCTTAAGCTGTAAGGCTTTTTTTCCCAACCCTACACCATAAGCTGTGTTTTATTGCAAAGACTCCTGTTCATGTGGAAAAGGAAAAGTGCTCGACCACATGTTAAATCCGTGCCTGATCCCATGCTGGGTTACATAGGGACATGCTCACATACTGAGCTGCTCATCTACCTATTCATATATTTCTAGCACTGTGCCTGCTTTACATTTAATATGCTAAAACAGTATGGGGACCTTTAGATATCTACAATTGCAAAACCTTACAGCCTTATATCCCCATATATCTCTGTTAGACTCTCTGTTATTTTCAAGCTGGGGAAAACTTAAAGCAGATTATAGGTAGCATATATAGTCTTCTCAACTTATTTAACTTGTCAACTTCAGATGATCTCAAACACAAATGGGAGGAGGATTTAAATGAGCAGATCCCAGATGCAGTGTGGCAGAAAGTTACCAGAATGATTCACCCATCATCCATTTGTACAATTCAAGATAGGGCACCGACTTCACTGGTCAAAGGTTAGGTTGTCCAAAATTAGACCAGAGTTACACCCAACGTGTGATAGGTGCAAGCAAGCTCCTGCAACTCGATTACACATGTCCAAAACTACTTCACTTCTGGCAGTCAATCTTTAACACTCTCTAAAATATTGGAACCAATAGATCCATCCCCTCTTCCTGCTCTATTTGGTGTTACACCGCAGGATATGAATTTAAGTGATTATAAGTGCAATATAGTGGCCTTTTGTACACAGCTGGCCAGGCGACTTATTGAGTTTAGATGGAAAGACCCTCTTCCTCCTTCATATTCTCACTGGATTAAAGAAACTATGCAATGTCTCAAACTAGAAGAAATAAGACACTTTCTCCGAGGGTCTGTTTTGAGATTTATTTTAACCTGGCAGCCTTTCTTGCCATTCCTGGAACAAATAGAAGCAGAGAATGTAACCGTAATTTAATCATAATAATTCTGTTTTTGTTATACTCGTATATGTGACTCACCTCGTCAACATGTACATAAAATGACTGTCTTTGATTCAGCGGTGCAGGTCTGGTAGGTGGGGGTATGGAAGCGGTGAGCACTAGGGATTAGTTATTGTTTGTGTTCTGTTTGTATTTTGTGAAAATCTTAAATAAAAAAAAAAACAGTATTGGGACAAAATACTAAATATTATCATATAAGGCTTTGGTGTCACTGAAAATGGCTAAAACAGATACATTGTTTGATTCAGATGCCCCAGATTTACCATGAAATGAAATAAGGTGTGGGTCACACACACTTCCAGGAAGTGGAAACACAGGAACAAAACACTTGTAGCAGGTTGCTCATTTGCCTGTTATATCCTACTGACACGTTAACACCCAGTGACGAGCCAAGTTGGTAATAGCACACTGTGAAGTTTAAAGATGCCACATTGTGTCATTTATAGTTCTTGATATATATTTCTATTATTATTATATGTTATTATTATACGCTATAGTTTATACTGCTACTACTACTACTGCTACTACTACTACTACACTAATAATAATAATAATAATAGCAGTGGTGCAGTGGTTAGCACTGTCGCCTCACAGCAAGAAGGTCCTTGGTAATGTACTGGTCCTGTAATGAACTGTGATGAACTGGTGTACCCCGCCTCTCACCCAAAGTCAGCTGAGATAGACTCCAGCCCCACTGTGACCCTGATGAGAATAAGCGGTTACAGATAATGGATGGATGGATTTTATTTTTATAATTGTCTTATTTATTCAGTTCTTTATATAATCACTTCATATCATCATGTTTTTGAAATGGCTATTGCCATTACTATGTTCTTAAATCTTAATTTTGCTTTTGTTTGGCTCTCTGTTGCTATTTTGCCTGAGTATGTGCTTGCATGTCAGTTTGTAAAGGTACTGTATCCATCCATTATCTGTAACCACTTATCCTCATCAGGGTCACAGGTGAGATGTGGGGTACACCAGTTCATCACAGAGAAGCCGCCAATTAACCTATTAAGTACGTCTTTAGACTGTGGGAGGAAGCTGAAGTACCCGGAGAGAACCCACGCGGACACAGGGAGAACATGCAGCTGAGGTGTGAACCAGGAACCTTCTTGCTGTGAGGCGTACAGCCATACACAATCACACACCACTTCTTTATAACAAGATGACATCACATAAAAGCAAGTCTATATTGTGAAGTGATTTAAAAGAAGTTGTTGATTCTGCAAGTTTTAGGCAGGTTGAGGGGTCCAAAGCTCGGTCACCTTTGGATGTAAGCATCAAGTTTGGAAAAGCAAGAAGGGCCCGGTCTGAGGGTCTAAGGCTGTGTACTGGCTCATGAGAGGGCAACATGTGTGCTATGTAACCTGGAGCCAGACTCAGGTGTGCTTCAAAGGTGATCAGTAAAATCAATTCTAAAATGATTGTACTTATATAAGACCTTTCTAGTCTTCTGACCAATCAAAGCACTTTTACACTACATATTTCATTCACCAACAAATTCATACACTGATGGCATTGGGTGCCAACTGTTCATCAGTTTTTTGGGAGCTAACCATTCACACACATTGCTCAAGGACACTTTGACATGCACACTACAGGAGCCAAGGACTGAACCAGGGATTGATCATCGGAGTGGACAACCCGCTCTACCTCCTGAGCCACAGCCACCCCAAAAACAAACAAGCCAGTGGAGAGAAGTGGCGTTGTCTGTTAAAACCAGTAAGAAGCCAAACTGCTGTATTCTGGAGTAGTTGAAGATGAGACAGTGACCTTTGGAGTTACAATAGTCTAGTCTACAGAAAATGAGCGCATAGGTGACTTATTCCAGAGTGTGAGAGGATTGGTTTAATTCTGCAGATGGTTGTGAACTGTAAAATTTCTTTGATTGGTATTAATGTGTTGATCAGTGTAGAGTGTCATACTTAACCACCACGACACAGAAGAAAGATTAGGATTGTTTATGGTGCCATAACCTTGTAAGTTTTGTTGTATGAGGGACAAATGACGAGCACACACACACCCTGTAGTCTTGGACTTTGTAGTCCCTTTGCAATTCATTTATTTCAAGCACTGTTAAGACATTAAAAAAACAAAAAAACAGACAATGTCACACCGGTCTGCATCAGATACCCACATTGTAGGAATTTCACAAAGGCCAGTTTGTCATTTTGGGGACAAGCGGTCGAATGTTTCAACTTTAACACACAAACACACTAAAACAAGTGTGGAAAATATGGAGGATGACCGTTGAGCACCCGTGTGAAGTTTATCTCACACATACACACACATATATATACACACACTGGCAAAAACAGAGATGAGAAGGGTCGTTGTGATGCTTCATTTATTGTGTGATGCCCAACTGCTTGTATCGACTGCTGTTGAGATCTCAACTGTTGAAGTGATTTCAACATGATGACACAACTGAAGAGTCAAGAGATACTATGACTGCTTGGTAAGGGTACAAAGTAAAAACATCCCAAGAACATACCAAGATGTATATTGCATCAGATATTCAGTGACAAATCCTACACAGACACACAGTTTTTTTTCCCCAAAGTACATCAAACAAACTCCTAACTTCTAATAAATTGAACCCCCACAATCTATAACCACTGTTCAAGGCTTAGTATGTGCTAAACGTCCTTTATAAATTCCCAAATTAAGAAAGTCCTCAAGTCTGCAAAACACAAAAAAATGAGTGCCTTCATGAAACTAAGAACACAGGCACTATTTTTTTTTTTTTTCTGTGTAACAAAGTAATCTGAAATAAGACGGGAAGCATTTTTTGGTTGCTGATCCAAACAGTTCCTGTATGAAAACAACAAAATAGAAACTAAAGGATACATAACTGAAAACCAAATCGCATATATTCACAACAAAACTCTCATTTTAAAGCTCAAATCAGTGACCGGACATCACATTTAAGATTTCAAAGCCCTTTCCATGATAACTTCAAGGAGCTTAAAAAAAAGTGTAAATATGTTGTAAGATTGTGGGAATATTATACTGGGCTGTGAAGCATGCACAATCCTTGAGGGGGGGGGGGGGGGTGATCACAACTTGAGATCAAGACCCTTTACACAGAGTCCATCTACCCTTACAAGGTCACTTTAAAAAAAAAAAAAAAAAAACACCACCGACAGCTGTTATAAGGTCCACCATTATTTATACAATATACATCAACAGCATTGGTTATTAGTACTGCAACAAGACTGTTTCCATATCAAAATGTACAAAAAGAAATCACCTCTACTCATTCCTTCATCCGTTCAGGGCCTCTGGTTGAACTCCCTGTCATTCACTTTTTTTCATAATAATTTAACAAAACCATGTCCACACACATTTTTGCACTAAAATGTAAACATTCATTCATGACACACAATAAAAAAAAAGAAAAACAGCCAAGGGAGCCAGTTTTTGTTTGTTGCATCCACTGTACAATTTTTGAATCCCACAGAGAAGGAGATCGTCCTGAAATACAAATGTGCTCTAACTGTTATACGGCTACTACAACTTGTGCAAACACTTCAGCTAGACTAGGTTTGTAAGGAGCTGGTCGGAGGCTTGATTCAACAAGAGGACAGAGACGACAGTTTTTTTTAATCTACGCGCCTGTATATGTTGTTCAGGTTATGATTTAAACCACCGCTAGAGGAGTGACGCACTTTTTTCTTCTTTTTTTTTAAGACAGACAGCAAGTGGAAGTAGAGCTCATGCATGCATGAAGCTTCTTATGTACAACTACAGTACCTCTTTAAAATGGTTTCTATGGTTAAACCATGCTTTGGCACCAAAGCTAGGCCTCCAAATATTCAGATGTCGATGTTTGTTTTAATAAAAATGTTTACACAAGGCCTGTGTTCGGGATCGATAAGTCGGAATGGTCACCACCACAATCTGTATGATACATTTCTTGTGAGAGGCAGCACAGAATATTTTCTGCAATTGTATAATAATATTAATAATACATTATATGTTGCAGGACAAACACTGTAAGTTTGTTTCAAAGACCCAATCTGAGCACGAGACAACACCCACTTCAAGACAGGCATTGAGGTATAAAATAAAAAAAAAAAAATAAAAAAAGGTACGATATCGACGATGGTACCTGCCCTTTTCTGCACCTTCTTTAAAGCCACACTGAGAAGTTGTTGCGTGGCTTTTTTTGTGCAATTCCTGAACTAAGAACAGCTGAAGCATCCAAGGCATTTTTAGCAACCAAAAAAAAAAAAAAACCACCAAAAACAAGATGAGCATAAAAAGTCATAAATAAGTTTCTTCATTTAAAACAAAAAATATTTACAAAATACATCAGTTTACAGGTGCCACAGTGATTTTGAGAACCAAGAGAGAAAACAAGCAACTAGGAAGTAAACAAAGTTTGGCAGTCATTATTCTGTTAACAGTGTTGCAGGATGCATATATTACTGAGAAACATCGATGTTAATTTGCTCTTCCGTCTTCAAGCGGTTGCTTGTGATGATTTGGGACTTGGTCACAGTTTTCTGGACACACATGCAAGGCCTTCAAATGTAAGTACAGTAGCAGGTCAAAGACTTATCTTGACTTTTCAGTCTCCTCCTAAGTGAGACTCTTTGTTGACCTATTATCCCTGGCATCGTGACAAAGCTAAAACCCTTCTTTGTCTCTTGACTTGGCTTTCTGCTGCGTTGTTGTACCCTGTGATCCTCTTCCTTCCAGCTTCACGCTCGATTCTGTCTGGGCTGAGTTGATCCAGGACGCCTTGAACGCCTTCGGCTGCGTGACGGGAAGTGTCGGGCTCGGCGTCGCCTCTCTCTCCTCCAGATCGTCGAAGCTCACTTCCTGCACGGCCTCCTGTTTCTTGAAGGAGTCCCTTCGCTCCGACAGAGCCAGCTTCCTCATCACCACCACCTCTTTGGAGTGGTGGTTGCCGCCGCGGTGTTGTGGCGAGGCGGTAGTGCGGTGGTGCTCGCTGACTCCGCTGGCTGTGTCCTGGTGGCCTCTCTGCCCTCCTATGTACAGCCCCTGGCGGCCATGCTCACCGACACAGACAAACCCTGTGGTGGTGTCCCCCTCCATGTCCTCCAGCCCCTCCCCCTCAGATAGAGGCACTTCCATGGTGTGGCGACGGGTGCTGTAGGCCTTCCTATCTCCATGGTACCCCCCTGCCCCCTTGTCTCCTCCTGTCAGCTTCTCTGCCGACTGGACTCTCTTGAGTAGCGGTGAGCGTGGTGGTTCTGCACTGCGGGGTCGCACAGAGTGGCGGGCGATAGTGGGAGGGGACAATGTCTTGCCATGGAAACCCTGTAGGGACTTGGGGTGACTGGGGAGGCAGGATGGAGAGCATTGTGGAGAGAGGGGCTGAGGAGGTGGGATGCAGGCCAGCGGTGAAGGAGGGATACTGCTGGTGGACTTGCAGCGCCCAGCTTTGGTGTAACGACCCAAGACATGTAGGGAGCTGGGACGGGCCTGTGGTACAGGAGAGTTAGGGGAGCTGGAGCAAGGAGAAGAACTTGAATCTGTCAGAAAGAGCAAAAAAATAAACAGTTTAGTTATGAGACACAAAGAGGTCGACAGCTCCTTTTTGGGATGCAAATCACCGTCACTCACCTCCGGAGTGGTCAGGAGCAGGGGAGCGACAAGGGGTGGAAGGCCCAGGAGAGAGACTCTGCGTGGGGGAGCCAGAGAGGCTGTCGCTTGATGACTGGTGGAAACCTGAAGAGAAGCTACGACTGCTCTGCATGGGTGGAGGTGGCGTATGCTTAGACAGCTTCTTCAAGATGCTACGTCGTCGGCTGTGGAAGAAAAAAGGTGTCAGGTGCGTGGTTGTTTGCTTTCACGTTCACTTGAGTACAAAGACTCAAAACCAAAAGTCCAATGCATCAAACATTATATCGCTGCGGGTATCACTTCACTGCCCCCTCACGTACCTGTCCTGTCCGTCCTTCCTCTTGCTCTTCTTACTGCGCCGCGCCATCTTGGCCTTGTAGCTCACCTTTCTGGCAGGGCCCACCTTGATAGAAGTGTTCTCCAGTGCAGTAGTCTGCAGGGTCACTCTGTTACCACTCTGTTAAAAAAAAACAGATCATTAACATAAACACCTCTCTACAAAGGCATTCAGGAAGAATTATATGTTATCATTTAACAGGAAGTATATTAAAGTTATCTACGTACCTTGAGCAGGAGCTCCACTACCTCCGTGTGGACGAGTCCCTGGACCGACTCCCCGTTGACATGAGTGATGAGGTCACCAGCCCTCAATCCTGCCTCATGAGCTGGACTGCCTTCCTCAACACACTGTGGACACAAACACACACAACCTCCGATCAAAATTACTGGTCAAGGAACCGTCTAATCAGCTGTTACCATAACTGACGAGGTTTCACCTCTGCAATTATTACAACCAATGTTTTCAGTTTACCTACTCAGTGATAAAAGGCACGAACACATTTATGCACACACACGTACCCAGACCATGTGGTGAACAGTGTAGACGTCACTGTCGCCCATGTAGACTCTGATAGCTCGCAGCGCAAAGCCGAACCTCTTCCCGGAGCTGTGGATGACCACGGGAGGCCTGAGGCAGCTGACGCTGACAGAGAGGTCCCGGCTGGGGGACGAGTCTCTGGACGAGGGGTTGGACGACAGGGACAAGGATGATTTGGGGCTTGTAGGAGGACCTGCCGAGTCATCTGGATAGATAGGAGGAGAAGATGATTCGAAAAGGCCAACAGATGAGTGTTCAAGGATAGTTTGTATTTCAGACTGCGCTCAGTATTTGATAAAAATTACTAATGATGCTAAAATGTAGGTTATTATATGTACAATCTTTAGCTAAAGAATTAAAATTAGGAGGCATCATAATAAGACAAGTGGCATTATTCTTATCTTTGCCACAGTTTTAGTATTTATGCGTGTTTATTGAGTAGGTTACACATCATCAAGCTGTAGAGGGCACTGTACACACATGAATAATCTAACAAATGACAGTCGTGCCTGTTAAAAGATCTAAAAAACATGATTATGGCTGGAATTTGAGCAAGCACCTGAATGTATACCAGCCTAAATGGTAACTAGAGTAAGTGCCAAAGATGTTCACATCATCATCCTGTTTACCTGGGGTGATGATCAGGGACAGGCCAGAGACAGAGGCAGACTTAGGGACTTTGCCAGCTGGGGATCTGGGTTTCTCTGGAGTCTCCAGCTGGTGGGCGATCCGTCGGGACGCCCCTCTTCGGAAGGACGGCCTGGTGCCTGTGCTGTTGCTCCGGAGCCGAATGCGGCGCAGGTTGGAAACCATCCCGTCTAGAATCAGGAGGTGCGTTAAGTGTCAGCGCTGGTGTTTCATGATTGCAGAACTACAGGAGGAGAATGTACAGAGGTCTGTGTTCTTACCTTCTTCCTCGGCAGAGATGGCAAAGCGAGGCATGATGTCGAGGCTCTGGGTGCTGTTCATCACGAGCGGGCTGGCACTGCGCTCTGACTGGGAAGAGCTGGACGAAGCACGAGGACGCAGACTGCGAGGGAAAACACAGTAATGTATGATACATGCATGATTTCAGTACATCTTGGGCAATGGATATATTCATATAGAGGTATGAGTGAGAAACAACAAGTTTTCCCTGTGAAAACAGTAACTATGGCTAAAAGAAAACATAAATCTAGACTTAGAATTAGTTTAAATTAGTTTTAGTTTGTATTGCAATTCCATATGTGCAACACTACAAACTATAGAGGTCATGTCAGTCGTTCATGTCTTAAATCTAGGGTAGGTAACGTTATAAAAACTAGAGATAGCTGGCTTTTGAAAGTATTCGACTGAAAAACTCCCACTCTCTCCCTTCAGGCCTTCCTTCACAGCAACTCTTCCAAAACACATTTTAATGCGCAGTGCACGCAGTTAAACCAGCCAATTTCATTTGGATGGGCTTCTTACAGGCCTGCGACAGCCACAGATAACAGATTATCTTGTTTTTTTTCTAGAGCATTTGATTTAACAAACAAAAAATGCTTCTGAAATACGTGACATGCAGGTCAGGTGGAGGCTTTCACATTGCTGGAGCACACAGAGAAAACCCACATCAACACACTCAGTATAGGAAGCGTCAAACCATGGGTGAATTTATAGTGTTAACCATTTATAATGACTTATTATGCATTATATTATTACAAAAAACAACTTTCAATGTCTCATTTTGATTTTAAAGTGCTTCATGTTTAATGAGAGAGAGAGAGAGAGTATTTCAGTATATTTATGGCAAACAAGGAGAGAACAAGGGCCGGTTGCAGTTCTCTTCCTCTCATAGTAAGGACATCACTCTCTCACGTTTCATGCTCTCACCTCCCCCTGTGTCCATCTGCCCTCCTGTCTCCACCAGCCAAGTGTTTGTATCCATCGCCGGGGGAGAGGACTCCCCTGCCCTCCCATCGCTCCTCCTTCTCCTCGCTGTGGCTTCGCTCGGATGACGACAGGCTCTGGTTGGACGGTGTGGAGGTGGACAGGTGCTCTGTGCTGCTGTACACCTAGAGATCAGAACAAAATGGATTACATGGATGTTTAATTTAGTTCACAGCAATGTTTTACTCTATCGAAGCCTTATTAATGTTAGATATACTGTATTTTATAATAGCGTGGCATATAGTATAGGTGAAGGGGGGGCAGTAAATAATACCTTGCTGAACCGGTGGGCTACAGAGGAGAACTGTCGGAGCTCCAAAGATGATTCATCATCGTTAGTTTCATCATCGTCATCTGAGTCCAGGTGACAGTAGCGCTCTGATCGGGCTGTAAGAAACACAATGACAGAACATTAAATGATAAAAAGGCTGATGACTCTGTTTCTATCCTCATTTAAATTACCACCAGGCATTACTAAAAAAATCATCAAGGTTTCCATATATAAATTTAGCTGGTCAGCCACGCACTGTCAAAGTAACTGGTGTCCTCTTCAGTCTCTAGTTGAGGTATGAATTCAGCTTTCTGTCTCAGGAGTCCGTTCCAGTCCAGACCTGTGAAGAACAAGTGCATCTTCACCTCGGTGGTTCCACCTGGAGGGAAAAAAAACACAAACACATCAGACAAACAGGTTTAGCTTGCATGTCTTCTCATGTCTAACTCAGCTACTCCTCAGCCAGTTTGTGAACAGTGTCTCCTTTGATACCGTAATATCTCCCTTTGTTGTGGGAACAACTTGTAAAATGACAAGATGGCCTTCCTCTTATGAGCTTTGACATTCTCAAGTCAAAGGTTTCTGCAGCTTTCACTAGTCTTCACAGCCTCTATCTCTGCCTGTCTATGGACAACAACTTTACCAATCAAGCCTTGTTTATACTGACTGCCTCACTCCCAAATGTTGCTTTATGAACACTCAAGATCATAGCTTTGACATAAACATAAAAGTGTGTATTTGTTGCACAATTTCTATAAAATACAGCCATAAAAAAATGGCTAAAATAACTCTGAATGTATCTCTCTCTAATGAAATTATCCAAATCATGACCTAACCCACAAAAACTGAACCATTAAAGATGACAAGACAATCTGTTTGTGCCTCTTCTTGGCTCACAGAAGGTCACGGTGCAACCTGGGAACCAGCAGGGCCCTGTCTACCCAGTCATCAGCATTCACACTGCCACCAACCTGTTCCTAGACGCTCCAGAGGGCTCTGTCTCAGCAGTCTGGTGATGAGGTCCTGGGCATCAGCTGGCAGAGCATCCTCCCCTTCTGGCCAGATGATGTCATCTGGACAAGAAGCACATACCAGTGACCCAGTGTAATGATTTAAATGTGTCTACACAGCCCAGGGGACTGAAATGCAAAATTTGAGGTGATGTCCAATAACCCAAGACTAAAATAAAACTTAAAACTATATTATGAAAGATTTATGTGTGGTAAAGTTGCATGTGATGGCTCTCTTACCGTTGACCACCTGACCAAAGAGCTGCTCCGGTGTGTCTCCAAAGAAAGGCACACAGCCCACTAAGAACTCATAAAGGATGATGCCCATAGCCCACCAGTCGACTGGCTTCCCATAGCCCTGCCTCAGGATCACCTCTGGAGCAATGTACTCCGGAGTACCACACACCTGTGACGAAGAGACCAAAGTCTGATGTTAGTAGAACATAACAGGCGAGGCTGAGAGAAAACAGAATGACAAGAGACAAACCTGTTTGTCGATGAATTCTCTGGTATCCTTTTCAATATGTCCTTCATACAAGTTGGTAGTCATGTTCATTAGACCGATCTTTGAGAGCCCAAAGTCTGTCAGCTTAATGTGTCCCATGGAGGTGATTAACAAACTACAAAAAAATAAAAGGAAACAGAAATGTTTCATGTCACATCAAACGCTAAACCCAAAACATCTTCGACTCAGTAAAAAATATCAAAGGCTGAACGTTTTAGAAAATTCTGTTCCGACTTCAAAAAGATTGGCAGTCTTTTAAAGATGGTGACAAGTTTAAAAATGATGAAAGCTTCAAAATAATTAGGTGCTGCCTGAAAGAAAAAAAGTGAAATGAGGACTCACTTGTCAGGTTTGAGGTCTCTGTGTACGATGCCGTAGTTGTGGAGGTACTCTAAAGCCAGGACTGTCTCTGCAAAATACATCCGCGCCATGTCCACAGGCAGAGGACCAATGTTCTTCAAGAGGTTGGCACAATCTCCACCTGAAAGTGCAAACAGTCAGTGCTTTGTTTACGCTTTCTGAATGTCTGTGACACTGTGTCTTCTGTGTTTACAGTGAGTGGGCATTAAAGACTACAAGAAAAATTTGAAGTTTTGTGTGACATATTCCTGGCAAATAAACCTTAATATGTATGCATGGAGAAATGCAACCAAACTTACCTTCCACATACTCCATGACCATGCAGAGGTGCCTCCGCGTCTCAAACGAGCAGAACATAGAAACCACAAATGGGTTTTCAGCAAAGGTGAGAATGTCTCGCTCCACAAACACCTGCTGGATTTGGTTTCTAAGCATCAGGTTCTGCCGGTTTATCTTCTTCATGGCAAAACGTTGACGGGTCTCCTTGTGGCGCACCAGAAATACAGCCCTGCATGGCAGGAGAAGGGAGAAGAGAAAGAAGGAAAGTTAAAGGACAAGCAAGGATATGAGTGTTTATAGACAGGTACGAAGGGAGATCAATTGAGATTTGAGATGGTGGGAAAAAAGGATGAGGAAACATACACATCACTTAGGACTGAACATCAGTTCAGACTTGAAATTAAATTGTCCAGACAAATTCTAAGTGTAAACACAGAAATATTACAACAACACTTCCTCATCTGAGTTTCTTTTCCGCTTTTATTTGGCTTTCCGTGGCGTCCACAAAGAGACTGAGTCAGTCGAATGCCAACAAAGAAGTCTGTCTTACTCACCCATAGGCGCCATTACTAATGAGCTTGATGGTCTCAAAGTCGCTCTCCAGTGGTTTCCTACGAGGAGGGGTGCAGGCTGCTCGGCTCTGAATCACACACATTCAACAAAAGAGAAGGAAAAAAAAAACAGGAATTTAGCTGCTGTTTTGCTTCTGAACACATGAATTCATGCACTTTATGACCTTATTGTGATCATGTAAAGGTTTTCTGTCTGCCAGCGTTAAAAACTGGATCCGTAACATTATTTCATGGCTTATACACATTTTGATGACAAATCCAGGATCAATTACAAACACCACATCGTCAAAGGTCAGGGACATCTCTGCGATGTTTGTTGACACAACAACCTTCCTTCCGAGGACAACACTACATACTGTTTACCACAACATTTTAACTACTTTATGTTTAATATGGGCTTATACCTGTGTGGGTGTTGCCTCTCCGGTGTCATCCGAGTCTCTGCTGGATGCTCTGTGACTCGGACTTGTTTGCTCCAGATGGACCATCTCTGTGACAGCAGTAGACACACACAGATCAAACTCTATTCAGCTTAAATGGACACCAGTGAGGACAATGAGAGGCTCAATTTTTTTACACTGATTCTAAAGGACTAATGATGCTTAACAAAATAAAAACTATCACTGTTTCCAAAGGATATTTGTTAGCTTTTTTATGAGATTAGTTTATAATGTCTCTGCTGACTGGTTATAGGTTTTCCAATTAAGCTGAATTGTGTTCCAGGTAGTAGTAAGTTGAGTAAAGTGCAATGAATTATATAAGGATGAGCCATGTTTTCATTCAAAGTAATAAAATGTTAGAAGAATAAGAATAATTCCTGCAGCAATGAAAAGAGAAGATATAAAATACTAAATTCAGCCCTGCACCTTCCAAGGGATCCCTGGTGAGGCCGAGCTGGCTGATGATGTATCTGGGAATATCCGTCTTGATGCCCTGGCCCACTTTAGCTTGACCCTCTGCAACCTCCAAACGTTGGTAAAACTCCTCTGGATCAAACTCCTGGAGAAAAGAGAGGAAAGGCGTGTTGTGGTTTCATTGCTTTTTAAATATATTGTTTCATTGGCCTTGGCTATATAAAAAAAAAAAAAAAGGTCAGGAAAGTGGTACACGAGAAATACACACAGTCCCCTGACAGAAAAGCTGCAAACTACACAAGAGGAAAAAACAGGAAACACAATTGTGATGGTGGTGACATGGTCGGTAAGAAAGAAGGTTGAAAAAGTGAATCCAGCTTGTTTCTCCTTGACTTACAGGACAAATGGGATGAATATCTGGGCTAATTATAGGACTTGAATTACCACAGAGACACCTACGGTCAGTATTTAATGGCTTATGAAGGACTACAACTCAAAACACCATCCTTGTTGTTGAAAACTCGCCGTCGGCTTATTCCTACATGCAAACTGTGTCATTATTACTGCAAAAACTATCATTAGTGCACCACACAACAATGTGTGACTCACCTGTGACATTTGAAGGCACAGATATTTTGTTCAAGGCTCTGAGCTGGTAAGCAACACGCTGATGTTGCGTCACTCCTGTAACTATGATCACCACCTCTGTGTCTGCCAGTGAGTCTTACCAGACATTCCAGGAGCCTGGCCGGCCTCGAGATGATGATGAGAATCTTCTTGACCAGTTTCGTGATGATGGTCACCTCCTCGCTCTCTGAACGCTCGTATGCCTGATCGGGAAAGGACAAAAGGATGATGGATTATTGTTGTGACTTAATCCAGTTGGCACAAGCAACGAGGCAGCGCAGCTAATCCACAGGGGCTGCCTGCACTTTGGTCTGGCTCGTATTATTTTTAGCATCCATTTCATCTTCTTACATTATCTGTTGGTGATTGTGAATGAGCTCAGAGCTGGTATTTCAACATCTTGCATCAATACTCGTTTCTGTTTGCTGCCTCGCCAGATTTTGAAATAATAGAAAACACTTGAGAATGCAGCTTTATTAACGCTTATTGTCTCCGTATCTTCGTCTAACATTGCCTTGCCTTAGTCAAACAGCAGGTTCAGAGTCTGTGAGGTGGTTAACAAATGATGTCAGACAGCTCAGGTTAGTCGGCTGATAGTTTGTAACAGGCTCTGTGTCTTACCATGTAAAACCTATTAAAGTTTAACTAAAGCTAAACTAAAATTCCAACAGACCATTTGCTTAAAATAAACTCTTACTAAGATGGAAATTTATTTTCATGGCAAGATGAAAGAATAATTGCAGAAATGTGGCTTTAGTGGAAATTATAGACAAAAATAATGTCTGTCCCTGTTGTAATGTCGGATAAATAAAGCTACCAGAAGCCTGACTGAACACAAGATTTCACAGACTGTACTAACTGTAGCAAAAACTGGATTATGATTTGGGGTCTGAGTCTGTTTTGCAGAAGCTGTAATCTGTTTTGCAGCAGCCGGTATTTGCTGCAGGAAAATTGTTGCTGGAAAGGTTATGTAATAAATCATTATATAATCAAACAGTTGACCACTGCACAGATCTTTGTAATAATATAAAATGACTACACCATTACTGACCAATGAACTGGAAACAGTGCTGAATGAGAGCTAATCAAACGAGCCATTTCAATTCAGTGTTCCCTCTGATGCGACAACATACAGTATCAGCAACGTCCCAGAGGGCAATCCAAGCTACCAACGATAAGAAATCCACTGACAATGATGATAAGGGACCAAACACTGGCTGAAAAGTTGCACGGCGAAATAATAACTATAAAAAAAAAGGGAACAAAACTGTGTCTCCAAGAATCAGATGGAAAAACATTTTCTTAAAGATGAGTAACACTCACCTCGTGCAAAAGCTTCTCCAGTTTCTCCTGCAGCTCCACAAAGTACCTGGAGGTGACCAGGCCTTTCTGGGATTTGTCCAGACAGTCTCTGGCGAGCTCCACCAGCTGGTGCTGAATGAATCCCAGTACACCATCAGCTAGGGGCAGAGCAGTGCCTGGGGAACACTCTGCAATGATGTCAAGCAGCTGACCCTCCATCTGGGCTGTCGCCTGGGAAACACACCAAGACGGGAGACTTGATTTTAAAAAACGGTGACAGCAGAATCAATTTCTTTAAAGTTGGTCTCCCCACAGGTGAGTGAGGCGAGATTTTGACTTTGCCAAGAGCATTAAAATCGCTTGCCCTGGTTTCCATGTGTAAAAAAACATGCACACTTTATCATGGATAAACGTTGGAGATACATCAGCACCAGTGAAGGTGTTTCGCAAATACAGATCAGAGAGACAAAGGAGGCAAGAAAAGAACTGACTATACCTTAGGAAAGCGTTCTTTGTAGACATGATTCATCATGACAATTTCATTGTCAAATGTTCCACAGGTCCGCCCAGGACTGGAGGAGAACCAGGTAAAAGAGAAAAACAGATCAGACATGCAACGTAAAAATAAGAACCATATCATATTTTTGCACAAAGGACGTTAATAATTTTTTTTAATGCTAAATTAACTTTTCAAACTGATTAGGAGATGATGGAGTGATCGATGCGAGGGGCTCACGTTACAGAAGTATGTTTAAACTTGCTGATATACAGGAGCCGTAAAAAAAAAAATCGTCTTAAAAGAAAATCTTATTAAAGCTGAACAAGGCTACAAATTTATTACAAGTAAACTGCAAATGTCTGACTCAAAGTGTTTACTGCCACCCCACGTGTTTGAAAATGACACTAATGTGATCCAGATCAGGTTCTCGTCTGCAGTGTCCATTACTACATCTGTTGTGTGCACGGGGCTTCAGTTACAAGGGTGCACCTTTGAAACCGCCCGAACACGTTACAAATCAATGTACTGTCATCGAACGTTAAAAATAGACACCCTGGGTTCCCCTATAGATCACATACTACACATGATAATATCAACATGTGACATGCACTTTACTATTTCTGGGTAAGCGCAACAGATGCAGTCGCACAGCAGTGGTTTTATTTGAGGGAAATAGCAACACTTAACCCCTTGAGAACGATTCGAGGGCAATAAGAAATGCTTTACACACCCTAAGGAGCTATTTTAGAGCAACACAGACACTTGTCAGTCATAGTCAATACGTGAAGTCATGTAGATGCGCTTTTAATAGCATTACATAAGTCAGTTACATGAATGAAGTCAGTTTTCTCTCTGATTAAATTACTCAAGGGGTTTGTAGAATCTCCTCTGTAAACAGCTGATCTGAGGTCAAATTAACAAACCATCAGAAAGAATATGCTTTTTTGCTGGATGTATATTTGCTGTGTCAACTTTTATTACCAAACTAAAACGTTATCATCATTGATTTAACTATATACTGGACCATTAAATTCTGTTAAGATGTTTTAATCAATAAATGAAGACGCCCTTGATCTTAACTAGAAAACAACCACTTCTGCATACATAGAACAATGAGCATATCTAGAAAGTATCTAGAACCTTCTGTGGCGTGGACACCCAACCGCATCAAGAAGTTGCCAACACCCTCCACAGCCCAAGTGTCCAGAAACCTCAAAACTCCTCACCGCTAGAGCTATTTAGAGGGCTTGTTTAAGTGTTTAATGAGAGCAGCGATGCTAAATGATGAGGAAACGCTAGTATGGTTAAATTCAGGAGGTCTCAGCACAGAGGCTTTTTCTCAGAACCACATAAAATAATTATCCAAGCATATTCAAATCCTCCCAGCCATTAATTCATTATTTATAGTTATCCACGGAAGAAGTTAACAGAACGTTAAGCCTGCTTTTATTGATTTGAGGCTGAGCAGCAATCTCACAATGTGACACTGCTTGTTTACATTTCTGTCCACTGCTCTGCACGCTGATGTACTGTACTGTAACTACAGGCTGTTGTTTTTTTTTTCTCACTGGGTACTGCTAACAGGTCATTTCATCTCTCATAAAATTATTTTAAATCCATGTTTGGGTAAGCAGCTGTGCAAAGGATGGAAAATGTGCAGGGTCTAGGGTGTCTGTCACTGCTGCTGCACATTGTGTGCCTTCTGGAGGTTTTCTGGAGGCTCCACAGTTAGCGTCTTCAATTAGTACCACAGAATTTTCCAAGCGCAGTGGAGCAAAAGCAGTGCGGCATCACATTGCAGTTTATAGTTAGACATAACTCCTGGCTGGGCCAAAAAAACTGACAAGTAAGTGAGCTAACAGGACCGTTTTAATGAGAGAGAAGAAACTTTGGTTCAATAATGACTTTTTTATGCCCTTTCATTCACATTTTCGACAGGTTAGCTCTTTATTTAGGAGTTGTTTGAAGTACAAAGGTTAGCTCAGCTAACTAGCCAACCAACTCAGCTAACACAGCAGGGATGGACTAAATTTTAGCCACACCAGCTCAAAGGTGAGGCTCAGGTTTTAATTTTACTATCTGTACATATCTTCTCCATGTCTGTTGGGAAAATCAACAACAAGGAAATGTAATACGCTGTTAGCATACTGACCTACTTAAATCTGGCATCTTTGCAGTGTAAACACACTGCTTATTTTAACCCTGGTTACAACAGTATTGAATATATAAAATTATTTTGTTTCATGAATGAACCTTGAAGGCCTAATGATATTATCTTGCTCCCTTTAAAAGGGCTACATTTGAACATGAACCCTGAACCATGAAGTCAGGAGAGGTGTGGCTCTTTGGTTCCACCCAATCAAATCAAACTAATCTAATGAGATTATCACATCTCCCAACAGAGTACAGTGTTACAGAAATGATTGTGTTACAAAGAAAGAAAAAGAAAAAACAGCCCATACGTCTGCAGAGTATATCTGTTGTATGATTCAAATCTTAGCTACCTGAGACTGCGTGAGCGGACCCTGACGGGGGGCGTTGGGTGTGCTCCTTCTTCGTCCGCCACACTCTCTGTGCTCCGGAAATGTTTGAACAGGAAGTGGAGATCATCTTGTGTGGGCTGGAAGGGCAACTGGTGCAGTAACTCCTGGGAAGATGAAGACTGGGAGAGAAAAGTACAGAGGGGGTAAAGAGAAAAGAAAGGGGGGGGTGCAAAAGAAAGAAAAGTGGGAAAGAATAGTGTACAGAGGTCAGTGTGCTGGAATATACTGTAAACATAAACTATAAAGTCAGACTTATTTCCTTTTGTCTCCTTTCATTTGCACATTTGTATCTATGTCAGGTTGAGCTTTGATGAAATAACATCCTGTGTTAAAAGGCTTCCTCGAATAAGAGATTCACACCACTGCTGTCTTAGATTCACTCATTATCCTGTGAAGACTCAGAGTCTTAAAGGCTTTCATGTTCCACTATTGAACTAAATTAGATTTAACACTTAACAAGGACATTCTGAGAAATGGCTGCTGCAAAGAAAAACATAATAAATCCTTCTTTTTTTTTTTTTTTTACAGACATAAAAAAATGACTCAGTAAGCTTTAGTGTTCTGCTCTCCTAAGGCAGGATTTTTCTCTCCTGCTGCAGCATGCCCCGAGGCAGGCAGCGACGGCTGTTGCGTTGGCCATGCATGCATTCGTTTTCTCTTTCCAAGCCAAAATGTGTGACACGCAGCCTGGAATTTATGAGATCTCCCATCTGGCTGGGATCTTGTGTTTCACAGGAGGAAGAGCAAAGGGAAGAGTGGCTCGTCTGACTTAAAAGGAAAGAGAAGGTAGAGACAAAGTGAAAGGAAAACAGAAAAAAAAACAACACAAATAGAGAGCGAACGCGCAAGGAAGAAAATAACGGATAGAAAGGGGTACAGAAAGATAGCCTGAGGAGGAAACTAGAGACGTGTCAGAAGCAAGCGAGAGCAGCATAAAGACCTCACTGACAGCGAGCCTGAAAGGGGCATTGTGCAGGCAGGGCTGACCTCACCGTCTCCGAGCCATGTGGTTGGCCATACAAAATTACAGCCGTGACAGAGGAGACGGGTATTGTTTTTACAACCAAACGCAGTCTCAGTAATGACTTTCAGGACAAAAACCTCAAGATAATCAGTACGGAAAGCATCGCTAAATATCTGATGGGTGTAGCTGGTCAGTCCAGCACGCTCCCCACTTTCAACTTTTCCCGAAAGGAAAAGCTCAGCGAGGAAATGTGAAACGCTGTACAGTCCCTACTTCACTGTGATGTCATCAAGGAAAAAGAAAGCATGCATTTCAACAAGACCCGTGTTATTTCAGTGATAAGGCTTATTATTCCTGTACTTTCCCCCTCAGCCAAAAGGCGCTACACAGAGCACAGCTCAAATAATTCTGGTATGAAGTCATTTATTTAATAAAGGATGGTCACATGGTAACAGAGTCTCTTTTAATTCGTGTAGAAAAACACACCATATGGAGTCAAATCTTGTGTGGTTTAAAACATCATATCTAAAATCACTCCAGGAAAACTCTCTGGGAAAGGCATCTGAGGATTCATTCCTGCTTCCTGTTTGCAGTGGAAAGTGTAATAAAAGGATGATGATGGAGAGATGCATCATCATGGGACATATCCTGTTCGGACTGAGTCATTAAAGGATACAGCATCCATCTCCAGTCAGCTGTTCTGTAAAAATCAACTGGCCGCAGCGAGTATGGTCGACCAGGCTGTCTAGTAACAGTGTCGTGATGGTGTGAGAACGTGTTTGGTGTCTTTACTTGAAAGCGGTTACACAAATTATTTCAACTGTATGACATGTTGAGTTTAAATGCTCTGCAGATGTCAACCCCCCCTGGAGTCTTGGGAAAATGGTTATAAAAAGTTAGCGGTTTGTTTCCTCGCTTGGATTCATGATACAGTTTTCACGACGGAAAAAGTATCAAAACAACCAAAGAATTTTCTCAAACCTCTCCTGCAGAATAATCTCTGTTTAAGCTGCCTGTTGTATGCCCAGTAATTTTGTAGCATTTATATTTTTGCCAAAATACGGCTAATTACACCGTTTCCACAGCCTCGACGCTGCTACGTTTCACTGTGCACACACTGTTTGTGTATGTGACAAAAACCTTTGAATCCTCCTTTTTAAAATCCTCACATGTGGTCCTGTCGAGCCCAAGAGCAGGTAAAAAGCAAGTATTTGCACATGCTGGGGCATCGTGCCCTGCAGACTTTAACGGTGGGAGATTCAGATTCGAATGTAGCTAAAATATAAAAAATATATATAAATAATATATAAAAAATGCTCGCAGTATTTCTCTGTGAGCTGTTGGTCAAAAAGGTGTAAAACACTTTCACAGCTCGTCGAAAATACAGCCCAGGTGCAGAGCACTTTTATAAAAGAAGTGACTCTGTAAACTGAGTCTGCTGTAAATCAACAACCGTTTATAGGTGGATTTATTTTCTACACTGTGTGTAATCTGATGGCATTTACAGTTCCGTCAGTCAGCACCATAAGTTTACAAGACACCGCGGTCCCGTAAACTGATTGATACACTGACTATAGTAACACAAGGAGCTAAATGGTCCCGTGGCAGTGGTTTTGGAAAGAGGTTGAATGTCTGATGAATAAAAGAGTCCGACCTCACTGGCACTGATGATTACAGGGAAATAAAGACATTGAGAGAAACAGAAAAGAGACTCAGCTTACAGATACTGATGAACTGGGTGCGTTGGTACAGTATCCAGACGAGGGAACCGATGCCACAGACCACCTTCGTCCATCCGCTCTGCAGAAAAAAAAAAAAAAACAGACTGCTCAGTGGTAGCAGATATGAAACCTACACATCCTGTTGACTCACTCCAAACTTCAAAGCTTCAACTTTTGCACTTGCAAATCTCACTTTTTAAACAATATTCTCATGCAAAAAGATATCGTCTGATGCTTGAGACTGTGTTGATACAAAGAAAATGCTAGTTTGTCATTTTCTTACCTTTCAGTGCGGGCCAGTTGGCTACTCGGGTGCAAAAAAGGCAAGACACAAATGGGGAAGGAGAGGAAGAGGGGCAGGCGGAGGCACAAAGTGAGAAAGAAAAAAAAAACACTGTTTAATGATAGTGACAGAGCAGGTCTGGCTGTCAGAGTCATAGCACTGTTTTGTCTGTCACAGCTCACAGCCAGTGGCGGTCTGCTGCTGCTGCTGCTGCTGCTGCTGCTGCTGCTGCTGCTGCTGTTTCTGAACACCTGCCAAGCTACTATCATACTGCAGCACTGAAACTCACGTACACTTAGCTTGTGACTCATTATACACAAACACACACCAACAACATACACCCATAAAGAGCGCCTACACATACAACATCAAAACACCAACCCGGACCTCGACTACAAAAAAAATTCAACCTTTAAGTGTGGAATTTCTACTCGTAACATCGCCTCTGTCTCTCTATATTCCTTTTATTTTTCCATTCAATATGGCAGTCCGAGGACGTGGCCCAGTTTCCTTCACTGATTCAATCTGTGATGACAAGGATGGTCAAATGTTCCTTGCACAAACCACCTCTTGGGGACATGGAGCCAAATCAGGGGTGACACAATGAAATTGGATGGTTCTGCTGTGAGTGGGACTGAGATCTGAGGATTAGTCAGGTGAAATAGACGTGTGTGTGTGTGTGTGTCACCATTTTCGCATCTGGTTCATACCCGATTTGTATTTCATCCACTATGTATTAGTAAACGCCTTACTACTGAGACTAGGTTGTTGTATTGAGGTCCTGCAAGGCTTAAGAGGGTAGAAGCTAAGATTACAAACAAGGTTTGAAATCGATGTTAGAATCAATGCCTGGGGTTTAAAAGGGAAAAAATATTGTGCGCCAGAGTGTTGCCAGTCCTCAAACCTCTTTTTCATTTCATGTTCCCTTTATTGGCATTCTAAAGATGTATTTATTCTATGCTGGAGCGCCAAGTATTGCGTGTCTGGCTCTTCCATGTTTACATGACAAAATAATTGCACAAACAGCATGGTAATACAGCTTGTGTGTGAATAACAAATAAACCCAGTGGAGCTCTCGAAAGTGCACTCACAGCATCTGTCTGCACACTGGCAGCTTAAAAAGTCTCAATAAATTTAGATGAGTCATGCAGGCTTGTGCAAAGGCAATTCTATTAGTAGACATCCCCTCTCCGTCCTCGGGCTTATGGTGCAATATGCCATACTGCACTGCAACATTAAATGCTAATTCATAGCACATGATTTTTGAGATAAGCAGCGTGTACGTTTGAAGCATCTACAGTGAGACTGTCAGCGTATTCTAAGAATATGTATCATATATATGTATGTATAGTACCTACAGCGATATGTTTATGCGTCTCCTTCAGAATGAGCCTACATGTTGCTGTTTTCAACACACTATTTTCTGCTGTAGCTGGGCGAGGATGCCAGTTCCACCTACTAAAGTGACTCTGTATGCATTTGCAAGAAGCGTGATAAGAGGGTAAGCTTTGCAATCTTTCCCCATAATCACAGCAGCCCAAAGTAATGAGTGTGTGCACCGACTCGCCGCCTTAATTGCCTTGACAAATGCCAAGACCTATGTCCAGCAAGTGGCCCTGGGGCCTTTCAGCTGGTTGGACTTGCTTCTCCATTGCCTCATTTCCACTACAGGGGCAAAAAGGGAAGAAGCCAGAACATGTTCATTATTTATGCGCCTCAGTTTCCTCCTCAAATCGAGTTTCTTGGGTTATTTCAGGGTGTTTTTATTGGATTTAGCTTAAAATAAATGAAAAATGTTGATGCTCTGGTTGAGTTTTGGTTTTGGCCTAGGTAGGAAAAAAGTCTCTAATGAAGCAGCTTGGCTCTCACTCACTGCAGGTTTCTGGTTACTACTGTTGAATGAATCATGAATGGCAACATATTTTATTAGGGGTTTAATTTCTTAGATTTTTAGTTTAAGCTGTCTGCAGTTTGGCAGTTCACATGTTTGCAGGAAGAAAGATGAAGCCACTCTAATGTTATCAGTCTAACCAATTTTCCAGTATTTTTTCCAGTAATAGGTTGGGAACAAATCCATATTAAAAAAGCATTTGAGTTAATTCTTACCTGCGGGCAAACTGGAAGTTGGCCGAGGTGCTGGCAGAGACATTTCTGGGGCTTTCTGAAGGGCTGCTGCCAGCTGAAGAAACAACAACAACAAAAAACAGTAGAGTATGAGTAGAAGCTGAAATAAACAATGTTTATGGCTGTTTAAATGTTGACTCATTCCGCTGGCTTTCCTCTTGTTTGCAATGATTAGTTTGCAACTGGTTTTACTTTAACCTGAAACAATCAAATCTTTTAATTACAGCACTCCCACACAAGTTAACTAAGCCTCTTCCCCGTCTAATCAAAGAAGCTCAGTTTCAGCAGACAGCAGGGACTCCTGTTGTTGATCCCACCACACTGAATACATTTGAAAGGGTCACTAAGGGGTTTTCATGCCATGGCCTGAGGGGAAAGCAACACCCCACCCACTTAAAAAAAAATGGATGCAGAGAATGAATGCTCAGGCAGCAGGATCGAGGAATGAGTAGCCTAGAGGAAGCTGAACATGAAAAATATCATCATGAGGATGAAAACTGACATAAAACTTATGCACTATACTGTGGGCACATTATGATCCAACACCACCACGATCACACCAGGGGAAAACCAGTGCTAGTCTTGTGACATACACCATCGAAAAACACACCTGAAGGCACATATACCAGACAAAAAAGCTAATGTAGTGATCTCCTCCCACAGACGAACCCCTTCATCTCCTCATTCCATCGTCACCCACTTCTAAGTGTTACGGGCCTCTAGTCTAATTGTCGAGCGATATCCCACAGTGAAGTCGAGCAGACACACAACTGGAAAAAAAAAAAAAAAAAAACATCACACAAGTACCTGTGGCAAGTGGGAGAGGTGAAAGAGGTCGTGAGAGCGTGGGCGACGGGGTCCCAACCGCCAAACTCCTTCTCTTGTTGTTACGGGAACTGCGAGAGGAGGGAAACAAAACAGAGGAGAAAAAAAATTTGCTTATGCAATGCAATTTCAAACACCATTACTCAACACATGTGCCTTTTATCAGTGCCGTAAAACAGTCACGTAAGATAAACACCGTCAACCTATGAACTGGAGTCGTTGATCGTGATGAGGAAAACACTGATGGCTGTAATGATACCGGTAATGGTGTTTACACATAAACATACAAGCATAGCTAGAAGCATGTATGTATAAACACACACACTCACACACAAAGTATGCACTGTGTAATGTAATACTAACAATAATAATGTAATACATTTGTCTAATGTGTGTGTAGGTGTTTATATTTAAGAGAATAAAAGTGTTTCTGGCTACAGGAGTTACCAAAATAATAGGTAATAAATGAATATCCGGTGAATAATGAAGAGTATGGACGATGCAGTGAGGTATCACACTCAAGTACCAGTGATGATCTGATGGTGTCTGGAAGTTATTTGCATGTGAGAATATGGGAAACATCTGGAAAGAGCTTGTACCACTGAGAGCACCTGATCCTATAAAAACAGCCTTGACTGGCTGTTATACAATGATGCAAAGAAAGTGGACTCAGTGACTTCCATGACATAACCGTAACGTACCGCCCATACCGTTAAACATCCATCATCATGGGTGAGCATGATCTTTGCTCACACATAGACAACACAAACTGATCCATCAATGACACAATCAATGACCAGATTGTCTTTCCATTGCACAGAGTCAGTCGATGTAAGACTGGGTACAAGCTGCTTCTTCTCATTTGTGTCGTTCTGATGAAAACTGGTTTCCTCCTGCACTGCTGGTCGGCTTCACTGTCGAATTTATAAAGATTGTCACTGTGCAGCTTTTCTGACGATGCAAACTCAGTCAGCCAATCACTTCTCTGGAGCTCCTTTAAGGAAACATTTCTTTTCTTTGAAAAAGTCACATGTGGTGACTGGCTGACCGGTTTCAAAGCTGGCATAGTCTACTAGGTGGCATGTCTGACTCACCCACATGGATGTCAGTGTAATTATGACACAATTACTTTAAAAGATCAAATGTTATTTTGTCCAGTTCCTGTACGTTTGTGTAAATAAAGGGCCTGCTGATCACTCTATGAGTGCTAAAAGCTTCATTCAGGATCATATTTAATTCTCATATAAAATCTGGATGTAATCCCATCGTGCCTTCTGTTTCATCCTGGCGATGTCAACACCAATCTCTCTTTCTCTGTGGCAATGACCTAAAATCATTAAGAGGCTGAGACAACAACGGATCCTGACATTTCTGGGTCGTATTGAGGCAGATTCACAAAGTATATGACCCCCCCCCCCTCCAAACCCAAAAAACAGAAGGCACAGCAACAGAGAGGGCCAATAAATGCTTTACTCTGACCTTAACGACAAACCAACCGCAGAATGACACAGGGAGTGTGGACCATTTCACTCTTATCAAAAAAAAATAAGAACCTGGACAAAAGAAAAAACAATGGCATGAAAGCATCACTGTATCACACCATGATCATGAAAATTGCTTTATCATCAGTTGGCAGTGATAAGGCTACGCATATCTAGGAGTAACAATAGTGGTTTGTGAAGGGACCTTGCAGGGAAGACATGTAGCATGATGAATGTAGGCCACTGGGATGCATCAGGCCTGCGTGTTTCACGTGTCTGGTGATGGTGAAGGGCTGCATTTATTCAGTGAGCTCCATTCAAAGTCACACTGTGCTGTATGGCATGCATGCTCATGCATGTTCTCAATGTGCGTGGAAAAAAAAGTGGGTTTGCACAGCCTGTTAATAATTAGAAAAACGTAGATTTAAAAGACGGGAGAAATCTGAGAACTTCACTCAAAAGCAATGCAGTTCATGCCACTGACAGCAGCTGTAGCGTATGCCATAAAAACACTTCACTATGGAAATATTTGGGTCATGCAAAGGAAGCATAAATGTCATGAATAACGATAAGATCACTGTGATTGCCAAGCACACGCAGGGCATGAAAGGTACATTTTCATTGCTCTACTTTGTGAGGGCTGATTACATTTATCTCACAAGATAAAAGCCCGTTTACAACACCAGTGTCCCACTAACCACATCAGTGTATCGATCAGCTCTGGGACTTTAGTGTCGCTGTATGCGACAGCTTGGAGCAGACAATGCAGTCTGCTCACATACACAACACTCTACAATGGCCACGTTTCTCTGTCGGAAACAAAAACTAGGGCGGATGTAACCGACACATACAGTAACGTACTGTCGGCTATCCCAGACATCACTGTGACATTTTTCAGTCTGGGCTGTAGGCTCATAATGTTACCGAGCAATGTGGGGGTTGCGTTTACGTGCTGTGAATCAAAATAGCTCAACATAAACGTTCAACAAATTGCTGTTTGTCAGGCGGTGAATGGCAGAGCTCAGCGGGGAGCTGATGACAACTACAGGCCAACAGACGGTTTTCGGTTTGCGGCAGCTGAGACAAGGCTGTATCGCCTTTGTCTGCACGTTGGGAAAGCCTAGTATTGTTAAAGACAGACAGGCTGTGTTGTCGTTACCTTTTTGATCTTTTCATCATGGCCCCAGTCACAAAACTAGTTTTGTAGCTCGGCAACACGGTCCAGTAGTAGTTTTGGTCAGACATGGTGATGGGGAGGGGGTGACCGATAAATCCAGATATGAGAGAAGAGAATTATCCTCTTGTTAAAGTGGGAGCATCGTGTTAAACAGTCTCTCCTGTGGACTTTATTATTGGTGGTGGTGGCAGTTAGGCCAGTACGCAGTGTCCAACGGCAGAAACTCCATTCAGCTCCGGTACAAACTGACCCCAGACCCACGACACGGCAGCTCGGTGGTGGTGGTAGTGGTGGTGGTGATGAGCGACTGCAACGGCCATTGTCCCCCTCTGCTCCTTCTTTCTCCCTGCTACCAGAAAAATCTCCCAAACCGTCCGTCTTCCTCCGCGAGGTGCGACATTATCGAGTGATATCCTCGCCAAAATATAAAGAGTGATACAAACTTTCCAGCAGCAACGCCGCACCGCGCAGCCGCGTCAGCGCGCGCCGGAGGGAGGAGGCACTAATGACGCCTTCATGCGCTGTCGGAAAATTTGGGTTAACCGCTAGTACACGAATGAACCACCCAGTAACAAAAACAGGAGGAAGACAAGGGGGTTATGTATTTGCAGTGGTGTCGACATTCAAACATACGCACCTATATGCATGTATACAGTCTCATGGTTTTTTTTTAAGCCACAAACCTAAGCCACAATTATCAGTGATGGATTTTACGAGTTGTCATGAATGTTGCATTTTTGTCATCAGGGAACATTGAGATCCTCATGTGATTTTCATGGATTTCAAGGACTATACAGCATATGTTCCCATGAATCCACACTGTGCTCTTAAATTTTAAATCCTCTTTGTGATAAAACTGAAATTATCCATCTTTTTTTCGGCTGTTTATCTGGGGTTGAGTTGCGATGGCAGCAAATCCAGACGTTCCTCTACCCAGCAATGTTTTTCAGTTCCCCTTTGGGAAATCCAAAGGTGTTCCCAAGTCAGATGAGGTAATCAGTCAAGTGTGTTCTGGGTCTTCCCTAGGGTCTCCGACCCAACTGGACACACCCAGATAACCTCCAAAGAAAAGCACCTAGGAGGCTTCCTTACCTCACTGTCCTTAACTCACTCTTGACAACAACTGACTCATAATACGTCTTTTTCCAGCAGAGAACCGCTGCATCGGTTTGGGACGTGCCTGACCACATCACATTTGTGCTGGAGGTCACTATCTGATGAACCACATCATCTGCAAAGAGCAGAGATTCTCAGGTCCCCAAACTTCCCCTCCAGCTGGGCCTTGAGATCCTATCCATGAGAATCACAAACAGAACCAGTGACAAGGGACGACCCTGGGTGAGTCCAACACCCACTGAAAGCGTGTTTAACTTCCTGCTGTTTCCTTCCTGTATTCACTCCAGTTATAGCCGGATGGCTTTTAGCAACATCCCCGGCACCCCATGCTCCCGCAGTACCCCCCGACATGATTGCAAGCCTTCTCCAAATCCACAAAACACAAGAAGACTGGATGGGCAAATGTCCACAATCCCTTGTGTGCTTAAGTAAAAAATGATAGTATGTTGCATAATCTTTTTTTTTTTTTTTATTAAATTATTACAAACATGGGGGCAATAGGAGCTAATAGCACCATACACCATAGAGCAAATCACTTAGATCACTAAACTTTTTCCACAGACACCCCACAAGTAGTGAAATATATGAGTAATCTTATCCTGTGTCAGTAAAATAATAATATTGTAATGAAGTAAGATATTTAAAATAAAACTGATTTTAACTTCTCAGACAGATAGGGTACAGGCTACACAAATACTGCTCTTGATACATCTAACATGAAAATGTCCTTGTTTTTCTATTTGTATCTCCAGTGATTCTGATATTTCCTCTGACTCACAGACAGCAAAACTAGCCTGGCTTAATCTCGTTTCTACAGACAGGGGAAAGTCCCTGAACAGGTTAGTATAAAGAGATTGATCGGTTGTTCGGACTGAGCCGTCTCCTGCTTGAGCAGCAAAATCAGCAGCTACTTCCTTCATTGTGTTCTCATGTGTCACTCCTCTGTTGATAAAACTTGATATGACCTGTGCTACTACAGTGTGAAAATCCCATTAATCATCAGCTGATTACTTTTGTATTCTTGACTGGAAAAAGATGAAAAAACAAACAAACACTGAGCAGCTACCCGTGAGAGCTGGTTCAGCTTGTTTGCTCAGTTTACGTATTTTAATAGCAGATTATTAACCCTGCTGCAAAGTGGTGTAAAATGATTCACACATTCAATGTATATTCACAATAAGTATGGATTTATAGCAATAAGCGAGGGGCATCTTATTGATTCTCACATACCGAGAAGATTTCATGCATAGCCACTGTTTCCATGTTTTATTCACCGTATCTGCATCTCTGCTCTCCCTTTCTAAGTTCATGTAAAACCTGTCTGAGCGGTGAGACTGCTCTGACTTTCAGGCAATCCTTATAAGCAGCAGGTCTCTCAGGAGAGCTCATAGTAAATGTGTACTGGTGTGAAATGCAGCATGCATGCATGGTAAAGCTGACAAGTGACAGGCATCTGACTGGTCTGGTTTGAAGGGGGTTAAGGGGGGGGGGGGGGCGAAAAAGAGAAAGAGACAGACAGAGAGAGCACAGAATAAGTCAGTTGATAATACTTACACATTTCCCCTGCGAGGAAGACTCAGTTCTTTCTAAAACAAAAAGAGGAGATGTGTAATAGTGAAATAAAAATATTTTATTTTGTTTTTCATGGTAACATTGCTTCAAACTGCAGATATCAGTTATTGCTGTTTGAGCAGGGAGTGATATTTATTGTTTGGCTAGAAGGCTTCTTCAAATCAATATCTTTTCCTTATCATGGGCCTGTTCTCATTTTGAATGTGTTTCTTCTTCTGTTATGAAAACACACGCTGACTCCTCAGAATAAACAGGGAGGAATGTGAAGGTTTTGTTTTTGCTGTCTTAACAGGCCAAGCCCCTTCATAACATTTACAAAAATAAGGTTGCAGCAGTTTCTTAGATTTCCTTAATGCTTACTCTTCCCTGTCACACCCACTTATCTTCATTTCAGCGCAGTGTAAATATCGTTAGCTCGCAGTATGGCCTAGTTTCTTGCATGACAAGTGGGTCTTCAAGTCATTTACTGGTGAGGATACAAATGCTCAGTAGCCCATGGCTACTGTGTTCGAGCTCAGGCAACTGCAATACCACCCTTGCCAATCAGGATTTGGAGGAAAGTGATGGATGGCACAGGGTTGGACCAAGAGAGCTTGTGTACGAAATGATTTTGAGGCTACATGAGCTGTTTTTATCCTCTCCATCCTCTCCTGATTAATGGCACAGTTGCATTTAAAAACAAGGAGGGTAAAAACCGATGCAGAGAAAATAAGTTTTAATTACTTTAAGCTTCATCACTAATCAAAACATGTGGATTTATGGAAGAATAGCTACTTAATGAAGACAAATATGTGTCTTTTTCACAACATAATGGGGAGATATAAAAACAAACCTGAATTCATCATGTTCATTATTAGTATAATAACAGGGCTGCACTTAAATCTAAATTGCAGATGAATGTAAGGTAGAAGAGAAACCAATTACTGTAACTGAATGGGAACACCCAGTTTGTAGTCTTTCATCACAAACCCACCATCATCTCCTCCATAATAGACAAGGGGTAGAAACAATGCAGCTCTCACTAAATCATGTATGCAGAAAATATACACATGAATGAATGAAGTAAAAATAAAACACTTCATTATTTCTAATCTGGACATTCCTGAGTGATCAACAAGGCGCCCAGGAGACGATTAAAGGGATGTTTCTGCCAATCATCCAGGATCCTCTTGGGTTTTATGCTCCTATCACCAAGGCAACCAGTTTTACCAAAGCACCAATGGGGAGCTCCAAAATAAACACTTAACACAGCGGAATCAGCTCTGCTGTTCAGACCTACGTTCATTAATTACATTATGTGCACTAATTACTACAGTTCATGGACTCATGACGGTGCCACCGCCTGTTTTTTTTTTTTTTTTTTTTTTAATGAATGGACACCAAACATGAGAAAAAATGTCATTAGCTGCAGATAATAAAGATTTCCAAGCGAGCTCATATAATTATCAGGAGGAACAAAGAATAAATAGTGGTTGTTTTTTAATGGAAAATATTTCAGGAGCAGACCCAAAGCAGGTCCTGGAGAAATACATCTCATCGTCTCCAATGGCTCATCATCATCACCATCATCATCACTGTTATCATATCATGCCGTTTGCCTGGAAACAACCACATCAAAGAGCTGTCACAACAGTCTGTCTTTACCTGTAGACCGCGTCGTCTCAGGATATTCGGCTCGTCCATCATTGGAGACAATAAAAAAAAAAACCAAAGCGGATCTCCGGTCAGTCAGCCCATAGTGCGCTCTCCATAGGAGCGTGGTTGGAGTACTCCTCGCTGCTGCTGCTGCTGCTGCTACTGCTACTGCTGCACCACCACCAACAACACCTCCTACTCCTCTTGTTCCTCCTCCTCCTCCTCCTCTTCCTCGGGGCGAGCTGCACGACCGGTCCCGAAAAGGTGGTCTCTTCAGCCCAGCTGATCACCTGATCGAGAGGGGAGGATTGAGGTGGGTGAGGAGGGTGGTTAACTTGTAAAGTGAGAAGGCGTGTTGACTTTACTCTCTTATTGATATTCTGTGATGAGTTGTTAAATGCAAAACACTGGTTTTAGTGTAATGTGCACTTTCAGATCAGATTAGATGCTGTCACTTCCTTAACATCTCAGCATCTCATGACACTTTTCTATATAAATCAGGTCTAGACTGTACTCTTTATCAGTTTCCACCATGAGCTTGACTTGGCCACAGTGGCAAGGAAAAACCTTGAGCAGAACAACCCTACATGCATGTATTATGTCCTCTTCAAAATCTCTGTGGGTCTTCAGCGATCCTAGGATCTTCTTAGCAAACCCATGATAAGGCTTTATTCAGCAGTAACCTGCAACTGTAAAGGCAGCAGTACACTTAATCCTCCATGCAATCTACTTGTTTCCATATGTTATACATGCAGGGTGTTAATCTATTCACCCATGTAAAATAACACAGTGTCTGTCTGGTGGAAGATAAAACCTCGCCACAGAGGATGCAGAACAATTGTGCTTTGAAGTTGAGCTGAATAGCAGTGATTGATCCGTGTCTGTCATCCGATGGTACCATGATGTGTGTTTTTTTCTTTCCTTATACAACAATGGTTAGTTCTCTGGTCCTGTGATGTCACATGTCCAGGGGGATGTGAATCCCTCATTGTTCTCTTCATTGAAGTTCACTGTTTATTTGAAGCAACTTAAAGTGAAAACTGAGTGCTAAAAATCAACCGCAGAGTTAAGTGAATCTAACAGTTAGGTATGCTTGTGGTGAGTTTTAAAGTGGCTACTTTTTGTATCAAATTCATCAACGATCAAACATCATTTGTGGTATTTGAGTATTATCACACCATGGCAAGAATAATGTTTTAATAATGAAGATATTTTCACTGTTCCCCTTTTCTTTTTCTGGTCATGGTGTGAGGCCATACCGTCTCTTTTTCTGTCTTTCTGTGATTGCTTCATGTACAGCATGGCTTGGGTGTGTCTGCTTTTGGATCGGTTTGATCACACAGTGTGGAAGCATCAATAAAACAATAGTATAAAAATATATTTTCATCTTTATTTGGTGTAAGAGACTAGCTGTTCAAAAAGATTTATTAAAAGTAAAATATACTCTTTGAACAATGTGTTTAATTTCTGCCTTTGAGCTCTCACAGTGTGTCCTGCATTATATATTTTGAGTCAATATTGTAATGAATTTAATTCAGATTTTTATGTTCGCTTGTTTTAAGTAAGAGCTTTTAAATATGTAATCTTAATACCAATGACAAAAAATAAGGTTCCTTGTCATATGTGAAGCGTGCATTGTGTCGTGTAAGTTTTGATTTTAAATCTTCTTGCAGAAAACTTTCCATTTGTAGCAAAAGCAGCCACTTAGGAATGGAAAGGAATCGGCAGAGACCAAGGATCGAGTGGATCAAGCAATGTACTCAGGGGGCCCTGGTAGCTCACTTGGTAGAGCATTCGCCCCAAGTATTAAGGCTAGAGTCCTTACCACAGTGACCCAGGTCTGGTTCTAGCCTGGGGCCTTTGTAATCCCCATGTATGGTCCATAATGTTTTTTCTTCTGCTTTATTTCTGTCTCTAACCAATGTATCCAAATCCACAGTGAGTCTATAGCATTATCACACATGTATTTCCTTTTTCCTTTCATTTCCTCGCATCAGCTTCTTACAAGGAAGTTATTTTGTGGGGAAGAATTCAACACAGGTAACAAGGAAATGTTTCTTATTGTAACTGCTGCTGTATATGCATAACTCATTCTGCTAGTTTCAGATGAACATGTACAAATGCCTGTCTATCTTCCATTCTTTACCACACTGATAATGGAGTTTGGTGCTACAAAAGGACAGACTTTGAAATCTATATGTGTCCTGCTCTCCCTGTCATCCAACGTAGGTCATCTTCAAATGGTGCATGCTCATTAGTGGAACCAGTCAAGCATGAAAGTCAGCTCTTCCTCTTTTTACTGGCCTCGTTTTACAGTCATTTGTGTTCTTTTTTATTCTGTATCTCTGATCTGAACCTCACCCACATGTTTGTTTTTTTATTACAAAGCTGAAAGGTAAAAGATAAGTCTACTCCCAGTTTTCTGCCACCTTCGATGTGGGGACTTTTTACTATGTAAACTGAAAATAAAGAATAAAATGACACAAATATAGCAAAAATAAAAACATAAATGTAACTGACCCTAATATAGCCCTAAATATTTCAATGTTACTTATCTTTAAAACTATCTATCTATCTATCTATCTATCTATCTATCTATCTATCTATCTATCTATCTATCTATCTATCTATCTATCTATCTATCTATCTATCTATCTATCTATCTATCTATCTATCTATCTATCTATCTATCAAAGCTTGACATAGTGTCTTAGTTGTGGGGTTAAACCACTGGTGCTTAAACTGCTTGAATAAAATGGGTAAGCAAGGAAACAACCAACCAGAAACATCAAATAACAGCACTGCCAACTCTACAAGTGGCCTTTTTTACAGCTTTAAAATATATTTTCATTTTCTTAGAAATTCTCTCTCTATGAAATGTCCACACAAACACACACACACACGCACACGCACACACACACACACACACACACACACACACACACACACACACTCATCACACTCATATCACAAGCATTAATTGAGTTAGTGGAAATAACAATGGATTTCCTCCTGTATGCTGCCGCCTGAAGGCTTCATCTCAGCTCCACATGTTCATATATCATCCTGGCTTCAAATAAAGCTGTACTTCAGCTCAAGTCTGTACTGTCACTTTAGGGCCACCTGGGGGCGGCATGGAGCTAAATATCTGTTCATGCTAACCCTGCAGATGACAAGTTAGATAACCTAACTTGTCTAACTGTCTTCTGCCAAGTGCATTCTGGGAATGGTTTAGTCTCTTGAAACGATAGTTTTGAAAGACATATCTACATGTATGAAGGCACAACCTTTTGCATCTATAAAGTGGGTTTTGTTGTTGTTCTTAGATTGTTCATTTTTTGAGGCCCATAGAGGTGAAATTATGTTGAAAACGCAAACAAGTAAAAAGTAAAAAGTAAATTAACAATCATTCATTTGATGTAGCAATGTGTGTTGTTTACTACCCTATCATCGGGTCATCTCTTATATTCATCTTGTGACCCCTTGTAGGGGTCCCAATTTTAAGTTTAGTGTGTCTCTGTGTTATCAGTGTGCATGATGAAATTCACTCTCATCGTGCAGAAACTTCTGCTTCTCATGATGACAAGACAAGTCTGTGGCTTCCCCCCTCCTTTCTGTCTGTCTCAAATGACAAAAGAGGTGAAAAGAACAGAAGAAAACAGCTTGAGAAAAGAGTGAGAGTCTTCCATGACAGTTTAAACAGTTTGCATGAGTCACTTTACACCTTTCACACACTTTCAACTTGCAAAGTAGGCTCACCTGGCAAAGCACATGATCGTTTCATCACCTCAGTGACTCACTGCACAGAAATTCACACACTCCACAATGCTGGCACTTTTTGATATTTCGACAGTAACTTCTTCACATGTTTAAATATAGTCTTGGCTTTTGGTTTCATGATGTTGTGAAGACATTGTATAGCTCTGGTTCCAAATGCTTCCAATGGAATGAATGTGAGCTGTGAGAAGATAGACCAATGAGTGATGCTTCCTTCCGAGTTTTATTTAGAGGAAGTGTGTTACATATAAAAGTAAAAGTATATAAAAATAACCACAACTTTGTGCAGCTGAAATGTTTTTTTCTTCTTTCTCCTCAGCCGTCTCCCAAAATGTCATTTAATGTGACACGTCATTGAAATTTAATTAGTTACTATGTTGACATAGTTAATTTTATGGTTTTGTGATGGTCATCTTTATTGTTTTATTATTTAATTATACTAACTATAATTAACTATAACTATAAATAACTATAATTTTATTAAATTACTGTTTATTAACCCTCTTATGACACAACCGTTTTACTATGTGGCTGCTGAAAGGTCATGTTGTACTTCCAAGCTCACGATTTGGCAGAAATGACCATAAATGCACATCTATGAACACTTTGCTTAAATGGAAAATCTTTATCAGTCAGCAATTGCTGCAGTCGGGAATGCACTCAGGTGGAAAAAATAGGGTCAATGACACGGACGGCCACGTACTCCACAGTACAGACACAGCTGGAGCCTGCGTTCAGCTCTTTAGTCTGACCCAACAATTACTGCTGAAAGAGCAGGAATGCTGCTCTTTTATCCAGCTGTAAATGACAGTCGATCAGATACGGTTCCAGTCTATTTTAATCATCATAAAAAGAGAGCACTTTCACAGTGCACTCCGTCTGATCTTGATGATGAGCGCCTTACATCAGTAGTGTGATGATGTGATTACTTTAAGAATAGACCAGAGATAATTGTCACAAGGCAGGTCCCTTTTTCCTCAGATGAGATAACTTCTTTGTTTGTATCTCCTTGAGGTATTTCCTCTTCAGCCTGGTTTAAGGAGGGAGGGGTGACACATAAATAATTAACTCCCTCCACCTTTTCTGTCTTTCAGTGAAAGCATATAATAATATGCTTTCACTAAAAGCTGACAGGAAGGTTGCCTAGAACATTTGGAGATGGGGTTTCCCGGGGTTTCACACCTTGTCTGCGAGTGAACAAGACTCTTAGTCCCTCTTTGGTCTGTATCTGATCCTGACCCTGGACCATACTTGGCAGGGTTGCAAGGGAACAGAGAGACACAGCCTAATAGAGATCAATAAACTATCACATTATCATTAATAACCCTGGAGGAGCTAATGTAATTGCCCATTGCCCCCCTCCTTCGACCTGGTCACTATAAGACATATGGTCATTTATTTGATTAAGTGACGTGCAACTGGACAATCCCGGTGACGTAACACACTGAGGTGCACACAATGTGATTGCGATGCAACCAAATCTCATCCTGAAATCCTTTCTTGTTTTATGACCCTCCTATCTCTGCTTTCACTTTCCACTGTGTCGTCATGAAACTGAAAAAAAAGAGCTCTAAACGTTCAATTAATTTCACAGATTTCTAATTTCATAGGTCATGTTGTAAACACGTAACACAATGCAGCAAGATGTTGCCACATACTGACATATGGCCCTAGCTGAGCCCATCACAGGCTCACCTGACTAACCAGGGGTGTGGCAACACAGAAGCTGTATAAATAAAAGCATGTCAAGAATTTCATTCAACCCCATCCACTGAGCTGCAGCACTCTCAAACCAAACCTACCTGCCAGGCTCACAATGCTCAGATCACTCACACTCCACCAACCCGTCTCCTGCACGCTGTTGCTCCTGCTCATCTCCTTTTCCAGCTCAGGGGAGAGTCGGCCTCACGTGGCCCATGAAGGCGCACTTGATGTGGACAGATTGGACAGCCAGAGGGTCCTGCTTCTGGAAGCGGTGAAGACGGGGATCCTCAGCTCATTGGGTATAGACAGGGAGCCCAGGCCAACGCAAAAAGCCTCGGAAGAAGAGCTGAGGAAGATGTATCAGCTCTACAGGGAAAAACTGAGAGAGATGAGAGGAAACTACAGCCAGACAATGACAGAAACCTGGCAATCCAGCATGTCTACTGTGCTCTTTCCTGCGACAGGTGAGATATTTGTTAGACAATAGTAAGAAGCTTAGGCGTCATTTAGCCATTGTCACACTAAAATTACTGATGTGGAGGTTGGAAAGTTTGAGTAGGAGTACACGACTAGTTCACGAAATCTGTGTGAGTTTACCTATGCAAACAAAAGGTGCTTTTGTGGTTGTACTATAAATAACTTTTTGCTATAGTTCATGCTCCAGGTGAAGATCTCTGACTCTCTTAACCTTATCTGTGCAGAGCTTAAACATATGGTTGGAAATAGAATCTGTAGCCATCAAACAGTCCTGTAAACAAAGCAAACACATTCCTACAAGCTTTTAGAAACCATGAGCGTGACAGGCACACCTTGTACATGATGTTACACTTTGAACACATGGTTTTAGAAATGTCATTAAAAATAAGCCAACAAGTGGCAAGAGCGCACTGACATTCAAATAAGTATACGAGCGTGTGTTTCTTGATCCCATGCCTTAAATGTTTTTGTGTTTTCTTTTTCAGTGGAGCCAATAAAAGCGCTTCGGAGATCAGAACAAACACAGTCAGCTCGACGCACGCAGTGGTACAGAGCTGTTTTCCACAAGAACCAAAATATCCAGACTGAACTGACACTAGCTCGGGCTGAGCTGAAGATTTCCAGGCATGTTTTAGACAAACCCACTTCAGTTCAGCCCGAGGTGAGACAAGAGCTTAAAGTTAAAGTCAACAGGATGAAGCCAATGAACTCTGCTGTTTGGACGCACATAAGCTCACCAGTCCCTGCCAATGTGTCAAGCACTCGAGATGTGATGCTGGACATCAGCCCTGAGGTGGAGAAGTGGATGAGGACTGATGGTGGTCAGGCACTGGTTGTGGATGTAGGGATAGTAGTGAATGGAAAAGATGCCCTCAAGACAAATCCAACTATTTCTCTAGAATTAGGCCTCATAAAGCCTGAACCAGCCCATAGGCTGAGACTGCCTCGCTCCAACAAGGAAGACGAATGCGATGAGCGAGGATGGTGCTGCCGGAAGTCTGTCACCGTCTCCTTCAAAGACATCGGCTGGACGGATTGGGTGGTGGCCCCAGCTGAGTACACGATGCATTTCTGTGACGGCACCTGCCCCCACAACTACAAGCCTGCGAGCATGCACACACAGGTGAAGTCTCGGCTGCACCAGATTGCCAAGGGAGGAACACCTCACCCCTGCTGCGTGCCTGCGGCCTATGAGCCCATGGTCCTCATGCACTATGACAGTAGGGGAAGGTTGAAGCTGACTCCTTTCGAGGACTTGATTGTCAGTAAATGTCACTGTGCCTGAGGACTTTTTTTTTTTTTTTTACTGTAAACCAGCTTTGGGAGAGCATTGTCACTTGAGAAATGTTACAAAACCTGCCATGTTCTTAAATTTACATTTTGTCACAGCTGCATACTCGTTAGCTGTCATTCAATGTTTTTCACTGACTATCCTAAATTAAAATTGCAGTTATCCAATATTACTTCATTTTGAAGATGAAAAACAAGTTACTGCTGCACAGAGTAACTGTTTTGTTTTGCATTGTGGATCAAGCAGTAGATCTGTTCAACTTTGCCTATGAAATGTATTTATTTTAAGCTCTATTTATGGTCCTAAACTTATTATTACTTATTTGTGTGTTTTGTTATTGGTGTTGTTTTGTGTTATAACATATTTTAATACTTCTTTCTATTTAATTTTACTGTCATTTATTATTTAAAGTACTGTATTGTTTTATGAGACACATGGTTTAGATGTTTATTGTCTTATACATTTCAATAATAAATGTTCTGATTTGTTCCCACTGAACTGCTGCACTTAAATATATCAGCATGTACATTTCATAATAAACACGTGAGCATGATATAATTTCTCATTTTTGTCATCAATATGCAGAAGCACTATCAGCCACTGTAGACTTGGAAGGTCAGGGTGTGCCAGAGAAATCAGCATGTAGAGATATGATAACTTATATCTCCCATTAATAACCTGAAGCTGTGTTCACTACGGCCTTGACCAGCTAACAAAACAACTCGAATCGTTAGTTTGATTTGACAGGGAAAAATTTTCAAAAGGAAAAAAGCTGCTTTCTGTGTAAACTCCATGCTGCTCAGATTACATATCTATGATGATACTGTAAATGCATTTTCATTACAGATTATCAAAGCTTGTGTCTGTAATATTTGCTTTTAGGTGCTGTTGAGATAAGTCATTAGAAAAAGAACACATGATAATATGAGATATCCTACGATAAGTACGATCACCATGACAAGAAAAATTAATTTACAGTAGAAAAGGAGCTCATGAGGGGAACTCAAAACATGCCAAAGTGCTGCTCAAGGTTTTGGAGTTTAAAAGTAATAAGTGGAGCACCATGATGAGGGTGATATTTAGTAAGTGAACTGAACTGAAGTCAGTAGCCAGCTCCTCTTAAATCTTTACAGTTTAATTATTCCAAGACGTGACACCACCACCCCTAATGAGTAATTAAACGTTTTTATCTTTGAATGGATAAAGGTCACGTAAGTATGACCACATGTTGTTTTACAATTAATAAAGTAGGTGTATTAAAGGGTGGGGCAGCTTGAGTGACCCTGACCCCAACTGAATAAATAGGCAGATTAATAAATAAGCGATTAATCAGTGCTGCAGACACAAACGCTAACTGCAATTACACTTTTCCATTGGCAAATTCAGACCTGTGCCCAGAAACTGCTCATTCATTTATTTGTTTTGGTCCTGTTACTATTTGTTTCCGGGATGACATCCTCAGCTGTTACACAACTGTGGGTGGATGTAAAGGTGTTCAATCTTAAATTCTGAAAGGTCCTGAGTTGCAGTACCACCCAAAGTATACAAGTACAAAAGAATTAGGGACAGTATTTATCAAGCCTTGCTGTCTGTAATCTAAGATAGACAGCCTGAACTCTGGCCTAGTTTGAATCCTCACGTATACCCTTCCTGGAAAACTATAACTGAAATTAATTCTGGGATGACAGGAAACACATCAGAAATAAAAGCATTATCTTTTGTCATTACCTGTCCAGAGAAGCACAAATCACAACTCTTATTCTGTAACTACCGGGCAAAGCTTTGTCTTTTTCTCTCGCTCCCACTGAGACCTTTTATGGTATGAAAAGACAGGATTTCATGTCTGCTACATGTTCAGAGAGGTTTTCACATCCTCTTTGTGTTTCTTCTGAAATACTGACACAGACAAAGCACATAAAGTGTTGCTGACCTTTGCACGTTTTAAAAGACTGTCTGTCACTTGTTAAAAGTGTAAATGTTTTTTTAGCTTTGGGCACACATTTTAGACATAAATGTGGATTTCTACCATATACGCATCTACAGTATTTTATGGATGTTGTGCAAGTAAATTAATTGTTTCTATTCTCACTTTTTTCTAACTAATAAATCTAATAACACACAGAACAGGAGGTTGTTGGCTGAAAACTTAAAAAAGCATAAAGCATAAAAAAATACAAATGCAAAATATTCGGGACAATTTCTTTTCTTCAATCACCAGAATAAACCAGAATAATAAAAACCTCTCAAGACGTCCAAGAATTATCTGTAATTTAAACTTTTATTATTGTTGCTAACATTTATATTTTTCAGTGACAAAAAATAATCCATAAAGAAAATAAGCTCAAACAGAATAAATTCAATGAAACCATTGTAAATATTCAAAATGTTTATTACATAAGGAAGATTTATAAATGATCCTTAGAACTTTTACTATTCTGTAAAACATAATGCATACTATACCCAGCCACACATATAAGTGCACCACCAACTTAGACCTGTGCATAAACCTGTGGAGCATTTTTAATATCCACATACCCCTTCTTGGGTGTTTAATGCAGATTCATTTGAAAACTGATTGTTAAGTACAAAAAGAAAACAACAATACTTTCATTTTCTATGCTGCTGAAATGTTTCTAAATGGAGGGCCAAGTACAAAATGGCCAATACAAACAGAGACATACGTGACTTTACCACACGTATGTAAATAACAAGCTGACGCTTCTCCTTTCTAAAGGTCAAAATAAAAAGTGATTCATCTATAATTTCAAACGTATCAAAAGAAAGTCATAAACCGATCAGGTCTTATCAACAAATTGATTGCCTTGAATTGTTCTCAAGATACAGTAATTTTTACAGTGCGTGATCTGAAATGAATTGTGCCAAAAAAAAAAAAAAAAACAGTACCAGCTAAAATACTCTAATGGTCTATTATTCCTCCCCACAACTGAGTAAATAGGACATATACAATGTTTTGTTTACAGGTCAGCCTGATCAAAAAACAGCTGTGTTGTAAAAATGTACATTTATACTACAGGCAATGCAGTAAGTATTCTATCATGAATCTGGCACAATATACACGTCTTCTTCTTCTTGGCAGTTTGGGACGATGGAGAGGTTGCAAGCCGGATCATTGTTGTATATTGCATCATCTGCATCTGGTATATCACACTGCAAATACAAATCCTCTTCAGGTTCACTGGACAACCTGTGGAGAAACAGTAAGTGTAGTGTACAATGTTCCTATCACTTTTCTGATGTAAACCCATTGTGACACAAGGCAAATATGATGTATGATGATGTTTCTATTCTTGCTTAGAGAAAAACTCCGGCACTGAGTCATCAGATGGCATGTTTGATTAATAGACTTTTAAATTGCAGGAAACAAAAGAAGAAGAGACCACCTCCAAATGCCAGATAGGCTGTGTGCACATAATAACACAGGATTGTGCAAATTGGGGAAATTCACACTGGAGTGTTTCTTCATCTGTTTCCGCTCTTGCTAGTTGAGAATGTCTGAAAATACTTCAAGTATGGCTTACCTGCTCTCCTTTACTGAATGCCTGTTGAATCCAGTAGTTTGAGGTGTCAGGTTTTCATAAATAGGTGTCTGTGTTGTTGGCTGTTCTCTGCACTGATGGACATTAGCTTCTGGTGTCTCTACATAGTCCTCATTCTTCTCGCTTCTTCTATGTACAAACTGCAACATATCCATGATTCTGCTGCGGTATTTGTATGCAAATACACCAGCTACGATTATAAGGAGTAGAAAGAAGAGCGTCAACCCCACGGTCAGACCTACAGAGGAGCCGGAGGTCGAGCATGTTGAGTTTCCAGGGACACAAGAGTCATTGACAGTCATGATCTGAAAGTATGAAAGTTACAGAATTAAACTGTTGTTGAAATCCTAAAAAACAAAAAAATGTTCAAAATATAGTAGAGTATCTATTGATCAAAAGACCTCTGCATAAATAAAATATACTGTTTGCTTCATGTTAACAGTTATCAATCTTTTTTTAACATTTGTTAGATAAAACTAGAAACAAAAAAAATGCTAAAAAAAATATGAAAATTCACAACACATTCCAGGAATGCTGTAAAAAAAAATCCCTCATGTAAGCCAAGTCAAACAGTTTGCTGTCAAAGTGTAAGTCAATAAAAACAGTGATCTTACCAAACAAGCCTCCAACGTTGTGGGTCAAGGTCTGAGTCGTGAGTCAAGTCATGTCGTTCGTCTTTTAAGACTCACACTTGCAACGGTGAAGTTCCCTTTTTACTGAAATCATGGAACTAGGCAATGAAACAGCTGAAACCAGAAGATTTCCTGTAAAAGTTCTTTCTGAAAATAGACTGCTGACAGGAACTGAATAAATGTTATATTAAACTTTATGACTCACTCAACTGAAGTTTTAGATCTGACCCCTGAAATAGTTTGGATATCTTGCTGACTGGACATTGTTTATAATTCAATAACTGATTATTAAGATTTTTTTTTTTTAAATTGGTATTTTAATCTTTCTCTGATTGGAAATTCACCCTAAAGAGAAAAACTTTTAAGAGTGTGTGTATGAAAGTTTCTTGATGAAATTATGAAACTTTAGGGGTGTGTGTGTGTGTGTGTGTGTGTGTGTGTGTGTGTGTGTGTGTGTGTGTGAAAGTGTGCCACTAACACACTCTCACACAGACATGAACTGGAGTTCAGCAGGACCATTACCTCCCCCTGCTGTTACTTTCACTCCCCACATGCAGCCTTATTGTTATATTGTTATATTACCTTTGGATAATAATTCCCACCATATTGATTGATTTGAAGTTTGAAGTTGATAAGCTACAAACTGATGATGTACATGTTTGTTGTTGAGTTTTTGAACCATCATTGTCTACTTTTGTCCCTGCTGGTTAACCAAACACAAAGGTGTCAAATAGTGTGATATTTTCAATTTCACACCACAAGTATTAATGTAGCTTAATAGACATGCAGATATCCTGTGATGGGTCCATCTGTCACCTTTTACACTTTACTATCACTTTATTTAGCATTATCATATCATTATTATTCTTTTACTGCTAAAGGATTGCTCATTTTCAGTAAAGTTTGTACATTTTGTCCACATGTCAAAGGCCTCAACAGTGAGCTCTCTACATTCAGCCTTTGGTGTTCACATGCATGCAACCTTCTGTAGATCATAAATAATATTTTAGAAAGCCAAAGTGGCTGCAAATTGTGGTTTGGTGGTACAAAAAGAAAATAAAGAACCAAAATGAGGACTTCCAGACTTTCACTTTAAATAATAAAGTGAAGTGAAACTTTCCCTATTTTTCTCTACTGCTGTTTACTTCATGTTGAAGTATGTTGCTACCTGATACGCTGTTACTGTTAGTGCATCTTGTTTGCATATAAGGTAAACATTAACAATAACACAAGAATGCTCCACAACATGTGGCTTTTCTCATTTTTATACATACAGGCCATTATAATCAGGCTCAATGCTTTTCCCCCCCTGCTGGCTTATTCAGTAATAACAGAATAATCCTGTACTTCCCTCCACCTGCCCTGGAGTCGCTTCTTTTTCTATGTTACCATGGTTACTTTACAACCAAATTACACTCTCCTGAATGGCAGGTGAAACAGCTCCAGTGTGCCTTCAGTGTCTGTCAAAAAGAAAAGACAAACAACAATTGTAGGTGTAGCATTTGGACTCAAAACAAATGCTTGAGATGTTTTATGCTTGTGTGGTGGTTACACTGAGCCTGATATATCATCACATATGCAGCACGTAGGCCTCTTGGTGTGGTTCATGCTGCTGTTTTTTGTGGCTGACAGTCTGCTGGTGCTGCATTAGCTGTGAAAGTCAAACTCTCACGGCAAATAAGAAACAAGAATGGACATGCAAATGCCTTTTTCTCCTGATTGATGCATTCATCATATGTCTTTGGGGAAAAAAGGCTTAACAAAAAATGTCACAGAAATACCACCTCTTTCTCTCTTGCCTGAGAGCTCGTTTGTCTCCACATGAGTAAGTCTCTGTGCAGTCCATTCACCTTTTTGAATGTGTTCAGCTGGAAAGCAGAGGGAGACACTGTTGTGACAGTATTTGTCCTCACTCAGCGGGGCTGCACATACAACTCCAGAGGAGGCCGACACTGCCACTTTCTGGTCTCAGATTTCATGTCAGACACCTTTAGGCCAACCTAGACAAAGAAGCTAAAATGTTTTCAAAAAATTAAAAGGCAAGTAAGCTGAATTTAGGTTTATACTCAAACACATTCCTGATTTTTTTCATAGCCCCAATTGAGGTTTAAAAGGGTTTACACAATCCACCATTTGGTGCCTCTAACATGTTCTAACATATTGGGGGAGAGCAGTGCCTAAAAACTACATTAAATAAATAAATACCACTGCTAATGCTACTGCTACTCTAATAATAATAATAATACATAATAATAATAAAAAATAAATAAGTGAATAATGTCTATATTCTGTTGTGGTGTGTGAAGTCATTTGTTAAATTAAAGAGACACGCATAAAACTCTCATTTTAAAAAGTGAAATTTGAGGTTGTTCCGCAGTCCAGATGTGCGGTGCGCCTCCGCTACACCCCCGCGCAGCGACGTGAGCACGCAAAGCCTCACCGAGGCAGCTGCGTCAAGTCGACCAGAGACAACCATGTACATACCGGAAGTGTTGGCTTCAAAGTAAAAGTGTGCAGTGCGGCAACAAAAGACTTCAGAAAAACTTCCCTTAGCTATCGGCTGACTAAATAATAACACAGTCTTAGTGTTTGTAGGTCTATATATTTAAATATTTTATAAATATCTGCATTTGATGGGTACATCTTTATAAATATGAAGGGTTGCTTTTTGCCTTATTTAATTTTACTATTTTGAATGTTATTTAGGCAATGTAATAATAGTAAAAGACACATCTGATGGTTCCTCACACGTAATAGAATAAAGTGCTACAGTAGTTACAGAGTAACAAATAACTGAACTGACAGACATATAACAGCTGCACCAGTACTTGGTACCCTATAATAGGCAACTAATTAATAATTAATGATGACCGCTGCTGTGGCTCTTCCTGCTTACTATAATGACTTACTGGGAGTTGGTTTATTGGTTTGATTATCCAGGCTCACTATTTTCATAAATAACCTGTAGAAAACTGTATTCAGTCATCTCCAGCAAATGAAATAATGCGGCTGCTGAAGTAAACTTTACAGTGATTAAGCTAAAGATACAGATACATTTGTCAGGAGTAGGAGACCAAAACAGAGCTAAAATTTGGTCATAAATAATCAGCTCCAATGTGATGCGGATTTGTCTGCTCAAAGTAGGTAGATGCTAACATGTAAGCCATAGCACCCAATTCAATTACAATTGACAGTGATGCAACAAATAAACATCTGGAAAGAGAAAAGTAGTTAAAAAGTAAATGACGAGAATATGAACTTTGATTTAATTATTCTTAATTAATAGTTTTAAATATTTTTAATTGAATAAACAAATAAATTCAATAAAAATATAATACTACTAATAATATTTGAAATAAATTAAAGTAAATTAAAATAAGTTGCACTTATTCCGTGGTGTTTTACATGTTTTAATTATTATATTTGTTTTTTATTATTTATTTTATTATTTCTTTTTAGCATTTTTAAATAGATTCAATAAAAACATTTCAAATAAACAAAGAAGAATTGCATTTATTCTGTGGTGTTTTACGTGTTTTAATTATTATTTTTTAATTCTTTATTTTTGTTATTTTTAATTGAATAACCAAATAAATCCAATAAAAATAATAATAATAAAAAAAAGTTGCACTTGTGTTGTGCTTCATGTCTTTTAATTATATATTTTTTAAAATTATATTTAATTGAATAACCAAATCAATCAAATGGAAATATTTGAAATAAACTAAAACAATTAAGTTGGACTGACTCGGTGGTGTTTTACGTGTTTCGCCCTCTCTAACCGGAAGGCGTGTGTCCTCATTACGTGTCACTTGACACTAACCATTGAAGGAAAACGGAGCAGAAGAGCGAAACATGGCGACTTCGAACAATCCGCGGAAATTCAGCGAGAAAATCGCTTTACACAACCAGAAGCAGGCAGAGGAGACGGCGGCGTTTGAAGAAGTGATGAAGGACCTCAGCATTACCCGGGCAGCGAGGGTAACGAAGCCGGTTATTGTTGGGGTTTTTTTTATTTTTATGTCTCTCCTCCTCCCTCTCTCCCCTCCACCTCTTCACCGTTTGTTTTCAGCGAGCTGTCAAATATGCACGCAGCCAGGGCAGAGGAGGTAAACAATAACAAACGACGCTTCCTGCCAGCTGAAGCCTTTCTCTCACATTAATGACAACGAGCAGAGCTGGCAGCAGGTAACGCGGCTGTAATGTTGATATAAACGACGGGGACCCTCGTCCGAAAAAACTTATTACAATTTTTGTCCCACGCAAGTGGAAAGCAAAGGGGCGTGCATGCGTATATCTGACAGCGCGCGGACAACTGCAGCGATGGTTTCCTCCTCATCTCGTGCTCTCAGAGAAGATGAGCCACTGCTACGATATTAAAACGCATTATCTAAGGCTGGATACATGGTATTGTATGTAGTATGTATGGTAGTGTTGAGGTGTGTTTGCACCGAGGCTTTGTAAACTTGTCTGACAGGTCTCCAGGCCTGTATGTGTGTGTGTGCGTGTGTGCTCTGCAACATGAATGATATTTACACCAAAGATGAATGCGAGCAGATTATGTGGAATTTGAGCCACATTCAAAACAGGCCTTCCAAAATAAATCCTATGGAGGCTAGGCTGCTGTTGTTACAGACTGTAACTATATACATGCAGCCACTGCGATGCTTGTTTTGTGCTTGAAATGTCAGTGTATTGAGGAAAAGGGATAGAAATAATATCAGAATGTGTCCATGTTTACATCCTTGATATTGAGCTGCTTCAGGATTGTTTTAATTTCTTTTCTCAGTCTTAAAACTGCAAATGTAGTCTGACAAACAGGAAAAACTCTTCCCACACAGGAGATATCTAAACATGTCACAGTAGGAAAAGCACACGCGCAAATGATAAAAAATTAATGATGGCTCAATTCCATTTAGCTGCTGTGGTTTCAGCAACTTCTGTGCTTTCCCTAGTATGACAAGTCAAAATGTCTGCTGTGAAAAAGGCCCGTTCATGGAAGGTTGGAAGCAGAGACATGACTAATAAAAACATAATGTTTTAAAAAAGATCTGTTTGTTTAATTTTCTAGAATCTTAATGGTTGAATCAGTTGTGTCACAACTACCGTGTTATTGTGAATGAGTATTTTAGGATACAAGTCTAGACTAGTTAGTCAGAGAGCCCATTTTTCGTCTTAAGTGGAGGCCTGTGGCGTCATTTTTTTTTTGTTGGTACATTTTATTTTCATTAACACATAAACAAATGGTATGAATCTGCTGTGTGAGCCAAAGTTTAGACCTGTGGGAAGTGGGCCTCAGGTTTAGTGTTTCATCCTTTTCACCCCGTCCTCTCCCTCCCCTGTTTAAGCCTCTCTCTGTTGTTGTCTCTGTACCTGTCTTGCTGTGGTTGAAAAAGATTTGGATTGGCCTCATCCTGATCCGGATATGTTACAATATGTAATCCTTTGTCAACAGAGTAGTTATGAATATGGTTAAAGAAATAACCACTGAGGTCAGAGGCTTATCAAAATATACCAGCGATACAGGCATAGTAATTGTTATTATTAGATTTTCTGCTCTGCCAACAGTGACCGATGCGGCTCGCATGAGAAAATTTAATTGACCGGTTATGGGTTCTCTAATGGGAAATGGAGCTGGAGGTTGTTTTGAAATAAACACTGTTGTAAGACAAGTTCAGTCAGTGTTGAATTATTTCTGAAGGGCTTCACTTCCACCCTAAAGTTTATGATGACTACTGCAAATGTGGAGGATTTTAATCCAGCATCACCAGAAGACATCTAGTGTTTATCTCAGTTAAATTAACGTGCTGTCATTTTGTGTTTGAGTTTTGGCACCTCAAATGCGTGTTTCAGTAAAGAAAACACCAATGAGCATGGCGGTTTCAGTGGTAGTACTTAATCGCATGACTATAAGTGGAATTAAGGTTGGATTAGTATAAAGGTGTATTCATGTGAGTTGATTTTCAAATTGAGCTGTCCCTGTTAATAATATTATTGACTAAATCTTGATGATGTTGTTGTTGTTACTGTCACTGGAGTGTGAACTTGCTGTGGCTGAGAAACAGCCATATGTCTTTCTGTCACATGTCTTACCTGGTGTTGTTCTGCTTCCAGTTACAGTTGCAGAAAACTCAGTATTTGCAGCTGGGACCGAACCGTGGGCAGTACTATGGAGGATCTTTGCCAAACGTCAATCAGATCGGAAACGGCACTGTTGATGTGTCTTTTCAGGTGAGAGATATTAAAAGGTTTCCTTTACTGTTTTGCATCTTTTCAGCAACAATTGGAATACTGTATAGATGAAGAGTAACAGATGTGCTTTGAATGCTGGCGATGAACATTTCATTTGTACCAGGATTTGTTTTACTGTAATCATCCACAGCTGGTTTATATAAATAAATGTCCATTGTGCCCATCGCTGCGGCCAAGTAATATCCTGCAATATTGATTCAACCTGTGGCCGCTCTATAAAGATGTTTACATTGGCTTTTTTAAACACCATGAGATCCTCGTTTCCCAGGATGAATACCCTGTTGCACAGGAAGTGAGATACTTAATGTTTATGTAAGCAACAAGAGCACTTTGTTTAGACGAAATAGAAGAAGGCAGAGGAAATACATCAAAGCAGAGTCTACATTAGGTGACTCTTTTCTCTATAGTATGGACACACTGTGTCTAAAGTCTGGAGAAAGAGAATTCAACCATGATGTTGAACCTCATATATTTCTGATACAAACTAAAACACAATGCTTTTGATTTGAATTACTAGTAGTTTCAAAGACAGAAAGAACTGTTAGTAAACTGGAAGTCAAAATGACAATTTAACATCACCATTTTCTAAATGTGGGGGAAATTTAAATAGTTTAATAATGAATATTATAAAAATTAAAAGAGGAAAGACTTGAAGTCTGTGCAATCTGTTAAAAATGATAAAAATTGTGATTCATTTTGAAAATGAAAACTGCTTTTTTTTAATTATCATCATTAGAATAATGTTACCAGTATAACAGTATAAGTTCCACACTTTGTTCATGTCATGTTCAGTGTAGTAGAACACACTGTTTTGTGTTCCCACTCGTTTCGATATTTGAAACAGAGAGGAGCTGCTCTTTTTTTCCTTTTTTTCACCCAAAATGCCCTGAGAACAATATCCTGCTCTAGGCACCCAAACATATTGAAACTAAAGACCAAAATTGGAAATTTCTGAAAGTTTGCTCCTGGCAAAAATGTTCATCTATCACTGCAGTGCACTAGACACTCTTTGTCCAATAAATCTTTGTTTCGTCATCCTTGGAAAAACAGTCTATTGTCCTGATATGCATGTTTGGAAAGAGATAAACCTCTTAAAACTTTTAGACAAAGTAAATATTTGCAATACATTTCAGTGACATTAGCAGTCTGATAAGACCTTTGCTTTATTCTGTAGGGACTGATAAAGTTAAGTCTGACTGAGACCCCTGTTGTAGAAAATACGGCATACGAATATAAATACATCAAGTGTGTTACAAACCATATAGTGTGCTTTAAAATGTATTGGAATATATCAAAGATCACTTTACATTTCATAATCAAACTCAATGTTTAGTCTTAGTTTATAAAATCATACTTAATGAAGAAAAAAACTATAGCATCTATCTCAGGAACCAAACAGAAGTCTGAAAACCCTCTCCAGAAATAATGTCGGAGTGTCAGAGGAATGGAAACTCTCAAAAAGATCCTCTGAACCAAAATGGCGGCAGCAGGCTTTGAAGAGGAGGCTCAGAGTGCTGAAGACCTTGAACTTGGTCCTAAGAAGTGTTGCAGGATTATAAGAAGTCCTGAATCAGGCCCCATGGCGCTGATAACAGTATAGAGACAAAGGGAAATCCTCCTCACAGAGTGAAGACTGAGCTTGTAAATTATATCGCCGGAATGAACTAATATGGTGTCCGGATGTGTGAATATGCCGATTAGAAAATCCAAATATGGAGGAACCAAAGAGCTGACACCATTGTTTCTATTGCCTAAACTCTGTCCTTGCTCACAGGGTTTTTTTCGACTCTTTACATCTTTTTTGGGACCTTTTGAAATTTGTGTAACTCTTCATCATTACTGTAGCTACAGGCTGTCATTTTGGACCATTTGGAACTTGAGTAACTTTTCTCTTTTGCTGTTGTTACGTGTCGGAAAAGAGATTCAGATTTACAATTCTGGCCTTGACACGGACTTCTAATCTCCAACAACCCCCCAATGACAACCTAACAAAAGTCAAGTAGGGAAATACATATTTGGATTTTTCTACAGAAAGAGGATGGTGGGGGTGGACTTTTGTTTCTCCATCAAGGCTCTCAGTTTTTCTATGAATCAGCTGATGAATAATGGCCCATTGAACAGAATAAAATGGACAGTCATTTGGAATTTTACAGGAACTCTACATGCAGTATATACATCTCATGTGATGCAAGAGCTCAGAACACGGTTTATTCTCTGCGTGCCAAGGACAGTGTAACTGTGGCTGAGCTACATGAGTTAGTGGAATACTTTTTTTATTGATTACATTTTGTTTTGTGCTATCCAGTACTGCAGACTGATTAGAGAAACTGTCACTAAAAATGCTTTTTTTCTGTCTTCGTTTGTCAGAATTCAGGACTAGACGCGAACAGATCGACACGACACCACGGCTTGGTGGACAGAGTCTACCGGGACCGGAACCGCATCACGTCACCACACCGAAAGCCACTCTCTATTGACAAACATGGACGCCAGATATCCTTTAATACCTGTTAGTCTCTGCATTATGCTGCTTATGTAGATACTGAGGTTAGATACAGTTTTTTTAGGAGGCTTTTTAATCTCTTTTTTAATCTATCTGAGGTCTGAATCTCAGATAAAAACTTCTGACATGGCTTTGTTGATGGTCTGTTAAGCAGACAGCTGTCTAATTTATACCCACACATGTTGTGATAGTAATTACATTAGTGTTTTTTGTTCTTATGGGCTGCATTGTAGTGAAGGGACACAGGTTTTAAGATGCCTGTGAACAAAGAAATACTCAATTTGCGTGAATACTAAATATTTTCTTTCCTCAAACTTTCTATATTTTCTGAAACCACCACTGTAGTTTGTAGTACCATTGAATTGAATCATATAAAACAAATAAATATTTTGTTCAGCCCTGCAAACACCTTTTAGTATAGTTCCAAACATATTTAATAAAATCTCAACAAAGACTACAAATCCCAAGTCTAAAAAGTCACATTTATTACATAGCTAGCTGTACTGCATTAGATTTAGCTAGGTCTGCTTAATAATGTTGTAACTCAGTGTACATTGATCCAGTCTGTGGATTGATTATGTGACATTTAATCAAGTTAATCATCACCAAAACACGTGCTCCCTGTTTCCAATAGGCCAACCAGGATTTATTAGATTTATTACTTAATTTATACACAACTTTAGAGGCTGCATGTTGTTCTATAGGTTTTCTTTACTATGGTTACACATGTGCCTACATGTGGCTCATGGGTATTACAGGTGTTTCTATGACTTCAGCCTTTAATTAATTCAAGTCAAATTATGATTGTGTGAAGCTCACCCGTCATTACTTCTCACTTTCACTCTCATCACGTGCTGCTTTATTTGAGGTACCACCAGCGCGGTGCTTTTTATGATGCGCTTAAAGAATTCACAGCATTGAATCTGCCAAGATTTTCAGCTGTATTTTCTTTAACCTGCAATTTCACATTGACAGCTGTCCATATGGCTCGGTATATCTGTCACCCCCACCTGACACCAGCTGGAGGAGGTAAGACAGCCTCTAAGGATGAAACACCGTTTCTGCATGACTGTGTATCTCAGTTTTTACTCTTTTTATAATGATCATAATAAGGCCTTTACACAGTGTTCCCCAATAATTCTGCACTGTTTTGCACTCTGTATGAAGATGTATGATCAGATCAATACAAGACAAATTGGGAACATGACATGACGTTTTTAAAATCCTGACTGAATACACAGAGACGTTCATCATAAGCCACTCTAAAATACAGAATCACATTCAGATTGTGTTAAAAATCAAACATATTTGATACACTGTGATATTCACTTTTATTTTAGTCCTACGTGAGCTTAAAGATCATTCAGCAAATTTTAAGTTTTTATAAAATATAATAGTTTTTTGTGCTTTGTGCAACATTTTGGTTGAGTGATGTGTATTTTCTGTGCTTTTCTACAGACAACATTTGTTTCTTAGATTTTTCTTAGACAATGCACTGTGTGATTTTTTTTTTTAAATTGTGCTGCAGGACAAACTCTGACTCAGCACTGCACCAGAGCACATTAACTCCTGCCCAGCAGGCCTCTTTCACTGGAGGGTCACAGGAGCTGCAGCCAAAACGAGGTACACATTATCTCAGGGAGTTTTCATTTTGAAATTATTGATTAAAAGTGACAGTCAGAAACATTGTTTACCAGTAGGTTGAAACAGGATTAAAAGTGTAAAACTGTGTCAGAATAATTTCACATAGTATCGAGTTAATATATATTATAATATCTGAGTTGTTCAGGTGATTTTCTCTCATTATCTGCAGTAGGCGGTGGTGGTAGGGGCTGTTTTTTGCTGCTTTCTCTTGGTGGTTTAGTCGAGTCGGTGTACGGTGAAAAGATTTTGAATGGCAGAGGAGGAAAATGACTGCTGGGAAGATTGGTTCTATCCAAGTGTCCCACAAATTTTACTGCTAATGACCGTATGGAAGGATTATTTTAATTTGAGGAGCACTGAATTTGTATTAATCTCCTTGGAGACATTTTTTGGTTTTGCTCATTTCTGTCAGTATATTAGTGTTAGTGTTGCACCTTCTTGTTTCTTCTACCTTTCTATTTTTCTGTTATATTGCTTGCTTCCTTTCTTCTTCTTTGTGTTTTTTAAATATCACATCACATTGAACGAGGACATGTGGAGTGTGATTATTATAAGCTCAAACAGGCTGGACATCTGTAAACCCAAGAGACTGAGGAGATTTCTTTTTGCTATTTCTCCAACTCTCTAGTTCTCCTGCTCACTGTGCCAGGGGCTGAAGCAATTAAACAAGAGGTTGATGAAGATGGACAAAAACAGAACTGGGAGTGCAAAAAGGTGAACTTCAACACTACCTTACATTAATGTTTTTTTTTTCTATAAATTCATTGTGGTCTTCACAATATTTTAGCTGTTTATTGTTTTTCCCCCTTTAGAACATTTCAAGGTCCAAGCCCTGCAAAGTTCCAGGGATCCAGTGAGTATTTTTCTGTTTTTTCTGTTCAGATCTGGTGTGATGAACTGTGATGAAAAAAATGATTTTAACTGTGGCTGCGCCGTTATAATGGATAGAAACTGGTATTTATGGGCACACAGGCAGCTTCATATTAAGTGCATATTTCCACACATCAGACAAACAAGTATGAATTAAATTAGCTTTAAATTGAAACCATCTGACTGTAATTAAACATCATTTGCATTTATATCGCAGCCACCAAAGTAATAACAGTGTGGAGCCGAAGCATTTGCAAAAGTACTGCTGGCTTAATGCACAAAGTCCAAATATCTCTGCAGTTGTTTGTATTGGAAAGCATTTTCAAGTGTTGCTCAGGAATTTGCATAAGATATCCAGTATTTCTCTTCATTCTTCATTTGTCATTAACATCAGCCAGCTGATTTGATTTTAACAGTATTAATCTGCACCTGTCTGTTTTCTGCAGCATATTCCCGTCTCCGGACCAGCAGTTGACCACTTCACTAAAACCAGCAGCCCACAACACTGGCGGTTCTCTTCCTGACCTGACCAACATCCAGTTTCCTCCTCCGCTGCCCACCCCGCTCGACTCAGATGATGCAGCAGCCGCCTCGTTCAGCTCCTCCAACAGCACACAGACCCTGGCCAACACGCAAGGTAACACCACCGACAGCAGTCCGCTCGCATTTAACGCAGAACATTTTCCCATCGTTATAGGCAGGATATTAATGACTTTTCATGCCAACATTTAGCACTCTCTGGTGCCAATTTCTTCCTGACTTTATGTGTGCTTTTAAAAAAATCTTTCCTTATGCCGTTTTGTGTGCTGGGTAGGAGTAAACACATCTCAGCCCACAGTAAACATGGAAATTCAGCCTGGGCAGGACAACATGGTTCCTCTCATCCTGAATGCAGGAGACTCCCACCAGCACCAGAACCTGCAGCTCTCCCCCACATCTCCACCTCTCAGTCTCTCACAGGTATAGCCCCGCTCTCTGCCCTGGCCCTCAGCTATCCGAAGGAAATCAATAATTCAAGCTTAATTTATTATTGAATGTTTGATTTAATTTATTTAAAAAACTCCCAGTGGTTCAGATTGACCTTTTGTTGTGTTCGGGTTATGAGGTTAAGTTTACAGTGTAAAGAATACCAAGAATGAACAATTTTTTCATGTGGAAGGGATGAAATTAATTGATTTTGATGATTGTATTCTAGGTTTTACTGAGAGTTTCCCTCTTTATAATGCACATATTCTTTAATTATACTTCCACTAGGGCTAAATGAGATGCAAAACAAATCATATTGCGATTGTTTTGACAAATTTGACAAAATTTGTGGGAGTGGTAATTTTTGCATTACAATTATAAAAATGATGTGATTTGATCAAAAAATTGCAGCTCCTGCGATTTGGATATTGCAATTAGCCATATTTTGATAATATTTTTGATTAATTGTTCTGCCCTATTTTATACTTTGAACATTTACACATTCCTTGGTCAGTATTTTGCACATTTCATCCTCATTTGCTGTTTTATCTTAGAAATAGAAATCTATTTATGATTTGTGGCTTTTTGCTGTAGTAGTTTTTTTCTTTTTCCTTTTCTTGCTTTGTTTTTTGTTATGACCAGAGCACCATGGCAAATTCCTTGTGTGTGAAACTAAACTGGCAATAAACCTGACTGATTCCAATAAACCAAACTGATGGAATAAATGCATTTCCCATAAAACATCAGAACCTTATGTCTCATCTGATGCTGTGCTCCCCTCAGGCGGCCATCAACGCCATGAACCTTGAGCAGCAGCTGTCCCAGTATGCCTTCTTCAACCAGCAGCCGTCGTCTCAGAACCAACAGAGCCAGCAAGTGAGTTTCCGGCACTTTATACACAAAATCTGACAGTTATACAAGAGCGTCAAAAAGCTTGTTTGTTCTCATATTTTTCATTTTGTGGATTAATTAACTTAGTGAGACGAGAACAAAATGAAAACTGCAGTATTCAGTATTATACAGCCAGTAAGTTTAAAAATCTGTAGCACAGATCAAACACATCATACTGCACAGAAAATAAAAACAGGATTGGTTACTTATGTTAACAAAGGTGGTGTCTTTTCCATTACATTTTTTTTGGCTTCATTGTCAGATTTCTTTTTCAGTTTGTCAATTGCTTTCCCATATATCACACCATCACTTCCTTCATTCTTGCAGTCTCGTGATCATAATTATTTATGGAAAAACAAAATGGTTACTTTGGAAAGACAAAGCTAATCTCTGCTGTTTAATGCAAAAGGCAGTCCAATTTAAAACCACTGTTTTAAGTCCATGTCAAAAGCAATCTGCTTCTTTGCAAATATCGTCATTTAATGGATCTAATGGATTTTACTGACCACAGTTTAGGTTCCATAACCAGCAATCATTCCAAAGCTGTGCTTCAGTAAAGTCTCAGAGTCAAATCTGAGCAACAGCCAGCAAGTTTTTCAAAAATCCGAACATCCAGATGTGTGCAGATGTGAATATACGAGTTAAATAAACACTTCCTGCTCTTAATAAACATGTTGTGAACTGACCTTCAAGTACTTTTTATGTTGGAATAATTTTATTAATCTGATGATGAGGATCCATTTTTTTGTGGATCTGTTACTTCAAAGTAGAATAATTGAACCACTCCGCCTCACCACTGAGCCACGGTGGTAGAGTGGGTCGTCCAAGGTGAACTGACAGCTGGTGGGGTGGCAGTCCATCTCCTTGCCACAGCCGAGGTGCCCTTGAGCAAGGCACCGTACCCCCCCAACATCTGCTCCCCGGGCGCTGTAAATTGATGCCCACCGCTCCAGTATATATGTGTATGTGGCATCTGTCTATGTGTGTGTTCCTGTGCATGTGCATGTGTGTTCCGACAGGTGCCAGCTGGATAAATGCGGAGGAATAATGTCGTGTGTACAAACATGATTAATCAAGTTTCAACGTAACTTAACTTAACTTAACCAACGGAAAATTCTCCCATTTAAAAAATCTCAAAACATTTTGTAAAAAGCAAAAGTAAATATGCCCATTAGGATGTAGCACTGACATCTACCAATTTGCCTCAACACTGTGGAAACTCTTGTGTCGATCAACACTTCACATCCCGAAGAAAGCCCCTTTGATGGAGATTCGCTCTGATGTGTTGTAGCAGCAGTTCATACATGAATGATTCAAACATAATTTGTTGACTTGGTCATGAGGGGGGGAAAAAAAGAGAGTCCTCTGTGATGTTTTATTCTGAGTCATGTTATGTTTCCTTAATGCAGTAATCAATATTTGATCCTAAAAAATCTAATCTGATATTTATTTTGACATAAACATATGTTAACAACATTTGTAGACATGATTCCTCAAATTCATATGTTGATATTTATAATATTTGACAGTTAAATGATGAAAGGTATCGTCAACAAAGGCAGTAAGAATAAATAAAAGATAGAGGTAAGGTTTGAACTGTAAACAGCTGATAATTACAATAAGTAAGGTCTTAATATAGTGATGCAACATGTAGCCATTTATGTACCGCTAATTCTTTTTGTATATCTGCCAACATATTGTAAACGCAGATACTGATATACTGTATCTGTCATTAGCTAGTATTAAAGCTATCAAGTGTTACTTGATGACTACACAATGTCTGTATCTATTTATGACTCCACTCTTTATTTTCCAGCAGACAGGTCTGGTCCAGCTGTCGTCCTCCGTGAACTCCTGCTCCACGTCAGACAACCAGACGTCCTCGCAAACCAACATGACCATAGACATGAACACGGTGAGCGGCGGACACATCTGTCTGCATCACATCAGTGTCGTGTTGTAACTGCAACACACTGATGACTGGCTCTTCCTGGCCGGCTCTCATTTCTTTCCCAAAGTGTTTTTAGATGCGTTGGTCTCGATGATACACGCTGCCTCAAAGTATTCAGACTCCTTGATGTTGTGATATGAAGTTGTTCTGGAGTGCATTCACTGTAGAAAGTTTAGTATCTTTAAAGTGTGTATCTACTCAATTCTCTTTTATTTAACATTTATACTTAAACACAGATCTTCACAGTCATACAATTTATTGTTCTACGTTGCATTTTTTTGTGCAGAACTAAGACAAAAACACCCGATTAATGCATGAAATAAAAGCACAACAAAATGTGCAAAGCATCAAGCAATCTAAATGCTTTTGTGAAGCTCTGCGTCCTTCAGATCTTGGCTCTCGCTGCTCTACTTCTGTTGCAGTGGGAATGTGTTTGAATAACTGCAGAAATGAAATGGCCTACATTCGCCTCAGTCTCAGTTATAGACTATGCAGTGTGGGGTCAAGTGAAACATTGTGAGGAAACGCAGCTTGGACATAAACTCATCTACAGTTCTCTCGCCTATATTATGTACTACTTTGTTTTCAGAGATGGTTTTAGATGTTTTGCCTCCATTTCTAAGCTGCAGATTTGAGGTCTGAAGCGAATACACTTACAGCGAGATAATGGAAAATACTTTTAGTTCCTTGAGAGTTCAAACAGGGCTGCTCCAGGAATTATCATTGCACTTGTTTATATCTGTATCTAGAGACCTTGACCCGCTTTATCACTTCTCTATCTCGTGCTACCAATATTTTGATTGCTGCCAATTATTTTGATATCTTATCTATTAATAAATTAGAAATGTGGAGGTTTGAACTCATGTTGCCTTTTAGTGATAAAAGATTATCAGTCTCGTTTGATCCGCCGCTAATTACTTGATACTTTATCTGTTATTTACTATGATAGTAACTTTGTTGTCTTTCTTTCCACAGTTATAGTCGCATATTGCTTAAGTCAAGTTGATTTTGTGATCAGAATAGAAACCTTTGCTTTATTTAGTCTGTGCAAATATTCCTCTTTTGATTTTGTTGGATGAGCGGACTGAAAAGAGTAGATATGACAGAAGAGAACAAAAGAGAGCATGTCGGCTCTCTCTGATCCTCCAGTTTTACAGTTTTCACTCGCTTGGATTGCTGGCAACATTTTTCCTCTCCTAATTAATCCCCTGTAGTTTTCTCTGTTTCTGCAAGATCTTTTTCAGCATTATTAATGCATTGGTGTGACATGGAGCACATGGTGTTCACTGCTGTAATTATTTTAATTGTATTTCAGCATTAGTTGTTAGTATGCTGTGTTTCAACAATACAAAAAAAAAAAAAAACAGCAAATCAATATTTTAGTGATTCCACAGTCAGGCTACCTGCTGAACTGATGCTGGCAAAAATGTAAACAGGATAATCTACAGTAAGACAAGCACCTGATTTACATGCAACACAAGCTCAATATGCAGTATGAGCACATTTACACACAGACGCCAGTAAAAAAAACATCCTCCAATGTGAATAACATATCCTCTTGTATCAGGCCTCCTCCCTCCAACAGTACCGCAGTAGGGTCGGATCCTCTGCCAATCAGTCTCCAACTTCCCCCGTCTCCAATCAAGGCTTCTCACCTGGAGGCTCGCCTCAAGTAAGGGCGTGTGAACCAGCAAGCCGCTGTCTTGCTCTGTATAAACATCACCGTCCCCCCTGCATCGTAGCTCTGTGGTTATCGTTGCCGAGTAGGACTCTGTTGCTGCCCTCCTACAGCTGCTTGTACTGTGTTGACATTAGCAGATCTGGGCAAAAAAAGAAGTGTATGTTAGTTTATCTTTTCTTAAAGTGAGTTAAATTTTATTTATTTACCTATTCACTTAGTTGCCTAGCTTCTATATGTGAAGTAAAATATGGGATTGAGGGAAAAAAGGACAAAGATTATGGTAATAAGAGGATCTTCTGATATCAGCACTGACATTTTTTTTTTTTCATTTTCATTAAACACTGATGTGTTGTGAAGCCTATGTAGTCCATATTTTGCCCAGATCTGACCACCAGTCTCTTTAAACACTCTGTCATTGATGTGTTGTTATGTAGCTGTGTCCCTGACCTTCCTTTTCTGCTGCTTTTGTGGTATTTGCGTTGCATCTCCACTGTTTCTTCCCCAGTCTAGCTATATAAGACTCTGTACTGGAGTTTGTTCTTTTTAATGTTCATCAGATATCTGTGTTACTTGTGGTTTTGTACGAGCATGGGGATTTGAGGTAGCATGAAAGGGGAGCTGGTAATCCCCCTCAAAGTGTTTTTAAGTAGAAGCTGCTCGGCTGAATCTCAGCAAACTGAACCTTGCTTGCAGGGTGGAGCTTTAAGATAAACTAAACACACCCAAGGTAAACATGGATCAGGGTTGTTAATCTGTGTCAGGGTCAGTATGAGCATTTGAGATTTGAAACCATGGTAAATCTTTTACTCTTACTCTTTTTGAATTAGATCAGTTCTGAAAATATATAAAGCCTTTACTCAAACAAACTATTAGGCCATTAACTTCTACTGAATTGTCAGTGTGACTTTGTGTGCTTAAGATGCTGAGAAAGAGAAACATGGCAGGCGACAGTGATGATCTACGTTGTGTGTATGTTTGTCCTGCTGTTTGCTTAACCCAACTCAATTCTCTCCTGAGCTGAAGTGCCTCACTCGTAGTCCTGAGGTTATCCACGGGCTAAACCACAACTGACAAGCCGTGTGCGCTATTATCCTGCTCTGCCCTGTGGGGACATCTGCAGCACACACAGATAATTTGGTTTTGAACTAGGAGGAGCACGGGCTGAGAATATGATCCAATTACTTATGCATTATACACGATGAAATAGGAGAAGTTCTGTTGCTGGCTCAGTGAGGACATTCAAATGAGAAACTTCAAGAGAATTGGCTTGCACCGGATGAGTCAGTGGGGAGGGGGATAAAGTCACAAAGGGGATTATATTTTCAATGATTCCCTTTATTTCATATGAATTTCATTGTATTTGGTTGGTGTTAATTAAAACACCAAAGTCAGAAGGCAGCAGAGGAGCCTCATGTGGGAGCAAAGTGAGGCGTCTTTAGCTGACTGATTTTTGACATTTGGTGGGTTTCCATCCAGCAGCATATAGTGTACACTGATGTTTGGGATGATTTCATATATTTAGTGTGTATCTATAATGGTTATTCATGCATTTAATGAAGTACTCTTATTTGTATCATGTTATTTTGTTAGTTATTACACACCAAAAACACTTTTTTAGTAATTTCCATTAAAATTTCAAGTACTCTACAGATAGGAAAATGCTGTCAAAGTGGCACTTAGGTCTCTTTTAAGTAGCTCTCTTTATCAAATATCCATGCATAATTACATGTGTACGTCGCAGCGAGTGCTGTAAATAATGCAGTTTTGCAAATATTGACTGAGCGAGCTACAAATCCCTTGTTGGTCGGTCATATATGTTTTGTGTCTTGCTTTGAACATCTGCTGAGAATGAAGTGGGTGCTTCTGAACCATGGCTTTCTTACATGATTGTTTACTGCGTCTTCTGTGTGTGCAATCCCTTATACTGTCAGTGCACAGTTAAGCTACGTTAATGTTTGAGTTACAGAAGCTTTAATGAGTGCACTGCAGTCTTTCTCTTCTCTGCAATATATACATACAGAATGCTGGAGGCATTAGCAAACTGAACTCAAAAGGACTAGATTTTCAGATGTTGTGTGTGGAGGTAACATTAAGCACTTTGTTGTTCCAGTCTTGTCGCTGCTTTGACTGTCTTTTGCATATTCCACGTTGTATGTTAAATGTATAACTTCTGCAGCCTGGATGAAGAATATTTAAAGTTGATGGACCACATTTTTTTTTTTTTTTTTTTACCAGAGTCTGAATAAACCAATGTGGCCTGTTTGTTGTTGCAGCACAACTCCATACTGGGCAGTGTGTTTGCAGACTTCTACGACCAGCAGCTCCCGTCCATTCAGGCCAGCGCTCTTTCACAACAGGTCAGACAAAAGCCTTCATGTCCACATTTAGTTCTGCTCCCCACCTGCTCTCTTGCTTTAGAGGATTATATGTTCAACACAGCAGCTACCTTTGTAATGTTCCCCTCTGTTTCTGATCACCAGTTGGAGCAATTCAACATGATTGAAACCCCGATCAGCTCCGACAGCCTCTATAACCAGACCTCCACCCTCAACTACTCCCAGGCACTTATGATGGGTTTGACTGGTGGCCATTGCAACGTGCAGGACTCGCAGCAGCTGGGCTACAGTAGCCATGGCAACATCCCCAACATCATTCTCACAGGTGCTGCTTCGACATATCATGTGTCTCACTTAAAGTCTTACAGCAAGAGGCTTGTAGCGAATGGCGGCACGGTGCTGCTTGTGTTGAAAACCTTTTGTTGAGATTTCCATACTCACAAACCAGATTAAAGCGTGTGCTTCATATTTACTTGTATGGCTTCATGTAGTGACAGTTTCTTTGACGCTGCGTCAACAAAGGCTGAACATTATAAGCTTCACAAAGATATGATTCATTGCTGGGATGTTATAATGCATTAGACTGTACTGGTATACCCAATAAACTGGCCTTAAACAGTCTGGCATTATTGCTAAAACAACATCAATCGCTAAATGATAGTTTGAGCTCTGAATTACTGGAAAGCACTGACATATCCCACACTGCTGCACTCATGAGCTTTCTTCCAAGTGGGAAAGTTATTTTCAAATCTGTAGGACTGCATGTGACAGAGCTTTGAATCAATCTGATTTCATATAACTTCCCAAGAAAACTAAAGAAAGGACGGAAGAAAAATCATTTTGATGTGGAAATCTATAATTTCTCATGAGTGACAGTTACAGCAACAACTTAAACCCTTGCATATCGATGGATAAACCTAATTTAATTGTATTTAATAGGATTTTTCAGCCCCACTGAGTTTTCCCTCGAGTTGTTTCTGAAAATTAGCAGTGTCTGTTGATAACTGTCTCTTTGCTGAAGTGTGTAATTAAGATGTCAAGATGTCAAGCCTCTTGCAGCAAGTAATTATTAAATCATAATCCCAGACTTGACACATTCTGTGTCTTCTTGCTGCCACTGATTTCTTTTCTTATTTTAATCACCTTCCCACTCCCCCTTAGAGTTCAACACAGAGTTTAACATCCGTCTGCTAATACCTTTAACTACTAATCTTTATTTGTGCTTGCCGTCCTGCTTCTGCTCAGTGAGTGGAGAGTCTCCCCCCAGCCTGCCCAAGGACCTGACCGGCTCGCTGTCCACAGACGTGAGCTTTGATATCGACTCCCAGTTCCCGCTGGACGATCTGAAAATCGACCCACTGACACTCGACGGCCTGCACATGCTCAATGACCCTGACATGGTCCTTGCTGACCCCGCCACAGAGGACGCGTTTCGCCTCGACCGGCTCTAAACGCAGCTCATGCACAGGTGTGTGGATGTTGTTGCCCTGAGGGGGGAGAGAGCCAGGTTTTGCATCTGAGAGGATACAAGCAAGAAGAGCAGATTTCTGGAGCATGCTGGTCGAGACCTCATCAGGGCAGAGCATCAATTCCACACCAACCAACCACCATCAAACCCCCACAAGAGAGCTTTTAAAAGAAACAATCATTGTAAGAAAATGCATTGCAATGTTTTTGAAGACTGCTGCAGGCCTCCCTTCTCTTCAGAACCGGAAAGATGGCTTACCACCGATGACATTCAAGTTACGGTATGAATGATGTCCATGGTTCTGTCACTACTTTTTTGCAATTGACACATCCAATTTTGATGTATTTTACATGCCTAGTTTTGATTTGAGGGAGCTTGATCACGAGGGCAGAAGGAGCCCGGTCTCTTATCCTCCGCCAATGACTGACTGAACCATGTCAGAGCAAACACTTAACAACCTACAGTATACTGATCATTCACCTGTTAACATAGAGTAGCTGGATCAAGTTTAACCTCCCTCCCTCTGTGCCAAGCTGCTTGTTTTTAGTAGTACATTCAGTCTGGATATTAATTTAGCACTAATCTCTGTGTGATCTGTCATAGAAGCCAAAGTCAGGCCTGGTTTGATTTTTACCAAATTTCCTCAAAAGTCTTGAGTGAGGACGAGTCATTGTTTTGCCACCTAAGTTCTTCTTAGGGGATGCTGACTTTTGATTTTTACCATAGTAAATAGCGGTCATCAGTTATGCATGAAATCACAAATCACTGTGCAGACTTGTTTTGCCTTAATAGCTTAACATTTTGTTTTTCATGCAACAATGACTCTTATGTAAATGAGAAAAAAAACAACATTTTAATTGTCAGTAATTTGTACTGTTTTACAGGTGGTTTGGCCTACATCATTCACAGTTGCATTACTGTATTTGTATTTTTGAGGTGTGCTGATCTTTATACATTACTTCATTCATTGTCACTACCATATCATTTTTCATATTCATCTGTCAGTCAAATCTTAAATGGATAAACGAGTTCTTTGTTATGAAATAGATGTTTACAGGCTTGTTTTGTTTTATATTTTACATGTACAGAATGTGATTAGATTTTGCGTAATGGTATCTATGCAAAACTACAGCTTGATTGATTTAGGACTGGACAAACGACACAGATAAAATGAACCCTTATAAAAGGAAGCCAACGTGCAAGATTCTTATAGAATGCACAGCGATGGTGCCATGTTATATTTCCTTTTGATACTTTATGAAACTCTTTACATTTTTTTTCTTTCTGACTGGTATGTTGTAGAGAGAGAAAAAAGGCTCAGTGAGTATGGCACACAGTAGAAACTCTCCTGCATTACTCCCAAAGATGTGACCTCAGTGTAGTTGAAATATATATATTTTTCCAGACAATTGAACTGCCTCTATACTAGAACAGCATTGTTGATGCAATGAGAATGTATTTAGGTCACATCTGTACAGTTGTGTTGTTGTCATCTTGTCACCCCATTGCCTCTCATATCTAGCCTTTATGTACTGTAGGACCAAGTGTATTTCACGTCTCCCGCAAAGAAGATTTTAGGTTTTATATATTAGATTATGTTTTGTTTTCCTTAGCGCTACATTGACACTGAATATCCTCATTGTGCTTGTGTTATCTTTGCCCTTTATCGATTTTTTTCATGTCACTCCCGGCTTCGTGCATTTTTGCTCTTTAAAAATAATCCTCTGCGAACTCGGTGTGTTTCTCGGTGAGTGGATACATTGGATTCATTTATAACCATGTCCCATATCTCATATTGCACTTTATGCATTTATTTTAAACACTGATTTATGAGAGTTTATATACCAAACCCTCCCCCGTGACTGTTATGTGCACTGGACCTGTTTGCCCTGTCTTTGATTAAACTTGCCTTCTTGTAAAAAAAAAAATTAAAAAAAATAGAAAGATGAAAAAAAAAAAGCAAAATTATAGTTATTTTTGAAAAGTCATATACAGATAGTCTATTTAAAAAGAGCTGTTTTTACTTAATCAGTGACTATTTTGTTAGCTGTCTACTGTTACACAGTTTTTCCTAAATTTAGGGAAACATTTGTATTTTGGGACACTGGTGATCAGAGGTGTATCGATCATGTTCCCCTGCTGCAGCTCTAAACTAGAAAAATGTGTATAAATTAATCACTGATTAGCAAATTAAAAGTTTATTGTTAAGATATTTAAAGATACAGGTAAAGTGTAGAGTGATTTCTCAGATGAAATTTGCAGGGCATATTATCACGATACTGTGCCAGATGGGATGAACCAATCCCTGAAAAGGTATTTTATGGAATTTATATTATAAATAATTCAGTCCAGGTGTGATTATTAAAATCAAAATGCCCATAAAATGAATTTCTAGGACACTATATAGCCATTTCCCATCAAGATTCCACACTAAAAAAAGGCTATTCTGTAGCTGCAACATTATGTCTGTAAATGTGTGTCAAGGTCCTCCTGTGCCAGCATATTTCACCATTATTTTCACATAATGTAAATCCAAACTGTTATTGAATCAGTTGAGCTTGAAGATTTTTTCCCTTTTTTTTTGTTGAAAATACTCTAATGTTTTGGATGCAGTGTTTTTTATTTTAACAATGTTGTGACTGCATGAATCTCTGGACTTGTTTTTTCCCCTTTATTGCTCGGGTTTTATTTTCCTTCTGAAGGGTGGGGTCAGCTTTGTTCGTCCAAGTGTTTTGTTTTTCTTGTTTGGTGATATTGTCCTTTGTCTATTTTTAATTCAGCGTCATGTGTCGGCTATGTATCTGCTAAGTGAAGCCTAAAAGCATCAGAAATATGGTAATCAGCCTTTTATGCACATGTAGAAGCTGTTGTTTGGTACTGTGTTTCACACTGCAATAGTGTGTTGCTTATTTTCTGTGCAACCCCCACAAAGTTTTATTATGTCATGGTAAATCTAGACTAGCTTTGTATATCGCTGTATGGTAGGAACAATGTTTTTCGTGCTTTATGTGATATGATGTCAAAGTGAGAAAATGCACTGAGAAATACTGTGCTGCAATATGTCATTGTGGCTCTATATTCTCTGCTGAACCTCAGACTTTACAGTGAGCCTGACATCTTTGTAGGTCCATTTTCTGTTTTGGTATTGCTTTGAACTTTGTTTTTGTTTTTTTTTGTGCTAATGTAGATAGCTCTGACTGACGGTGTCGCCTGTTACTGCCACCTTTTTATGCATCAAGGTTCAGGTATCCATTGGTATTACACCAGTGTTTACAGAGACAAGAGTTTACAACAGAGCAATGTTTGTTTTTCTCTCCTTGAATATGTTTCAACTTTATTGGATACTGAATCTGGAATAACTACATATGAACCACTTGCAGTGTAGAATAGCAAAATTATTTTGCCACGTAAATTTAACAGTGACAGTGTATGACAATAATGATGTATTCTATTATATGAGGTTACATGAATTAATTGAATTTTCTTTGGACTTCATCCGTATACATTTCGAGACCCTGAAAGCACTTTTTTATTTGAGTCATAGACTTTTATTTTGCAGAAATTCCCCTTCTTCCTATGTACTTGCTACATGTCATCAGAAGTCGTTTTTAATTTGAACAGAATAGGTACTATTTAAATATTAGTGAATTTTGTTTTATAGTAAATCTGTCATCAGCACTGTATCTTTTCTTTTAGTTTTAAACCAACAGTTGAACCAAAAAGCCAAAGTTCAAAAGCAGCCATAAATGAGAGAATACTTAGACATTTTATCCTTCTAACTGTTGAAACACATCCTCTCCCTTTTTGTTTTTCAAAATATTTTATTGGGGTACAAATAATTTCATATATAAACTATGAACTTATGAATACGTTGTTTACATTGAACATAAGTACTGAAATTCCTGCAGCATAACTAAAGAGATGTGACTCATATGTATCCTGTCCACTACCTGGAAAGTCTCTTTTCTGCATGATGCTGAATTTCAAAATATCTCAGAAAATACCTTGACATGTTGTATTTTGCTTTAAATTAAGTATTTGGGTTTGCCTATGTTTTCAAAAACACTATTTTGTAGTGAATATTACTATATACATCTTGTCTGAGGAATAACATATACATACAGTAAGAAATAACATAAGAAATAACAGATACAAATACTGTACAGTCAGGCTATACACAGTATATATATGTAGATTGACTTTGTGACGCAACATGTTAAAACACAAACTGAATCAGGAAGATGAAACGGAGTCATAGTCGTGTACAGTCGGTGGGTTACCCACATCTATGAATCCTTCGTGTGCATTTCGAGGACAGCCCACTGCTGGTTCAAGCCTCATACAATGGCAGCTAAATCGTTATATAATGTATTTTGTTTCTGAGTCCAGTGATACGAAACACTGCACATGCATTTTACTGCCGTGAAGGGGTGCACTATGCTACTGTAGTACACTCGCAGCAACAGGAAACATTATGCTCATAGAATATGCAAAATCTAGCATTCTGCAGCACAGCTTGGCAAGTTGGTACTTTTTTGAGCTAACCCTTTAAAAGTTACTGGTTCAAACCCTGTTCTTCAAATTGTGTGTTTTCTATTTTAACTGTCAAATCGGACCAAAAGAATCCAAGTTTGCTGTAAATGTGTGCTATATTAAAGATGAAATACGCTTCTGTTTGAACTGTACCTGATGTATTTTTCTTGTGTGAAGGCTTCTGTCTTTGTATCTTTGCATTATTATTTGTAAATGAAATAAAATAAATATATCTGAATAAGCAAAGGCGCTTCTTTAATCAGATTTTTTTGTCATTAGGTGGACTACAATAAACACTGGAAAACAATAAACAGGAGTTACATGATGATAACACCCCCCCATAACTGGCATAATTTAGACTTTCTCACCCACTCCACAGCTTCATACCACTCTGTGCACTAACAGTTTTAATGAGCTGACACTGGACGTCTGCATTCTCTTTTATATACTAGGAGATGGTCATTATTGTAAGATCAATCATGCTGAATAAAGTCATGAAGTCATGCTGGTGTTAAAGAGTGTGACAGCTGTTGGAAAGAAGGAGCTGTGGTAGAGCTCCTGCTTACATGGTGGGAGTATCAGTCTGTTGCTGGAGGAGCTGTTTAAGGCCTCCACAGTCTCATGCAGGAGGTGAGAGGAGTTGTTCATGATGGATGTCAGCTTTGATAACATCCTCCTCTCCCCGACTTCCTCTGTGGAGTCCAAAAGACAGTCTCTCTGCGATATATTATATCTAGCACATATATTCTATCTGTCTAATGAAACTAATGCAGTAACTCTTAAAAATGTGTTGGCCGTCAAGCTTTTATTACTTTATTACAATGGATAAATCCTAAAATGTCTCCTAATACCAATACTAATATAAACTTTTACATTAGTGAACAATATGAAAATGTGTTCTTGTGTTTGTAGATATTTAGCCACTGGAAAAACCTTTGGGAAACAAAACATACCTAAATGCACAAAATCTAATTATGACTGAACCCCATAAAGAATCAGCTGACTCATATTTCCTGCAGTTCAGTGACTCAGATTAGAAGCTTCCCAAGCTGACTTACTGGATCTGTGCTTGATCTTCTGTTCCACAGGACGGGCTTTGCTCTTTTTAGTTGCATGACTCCATCTGCTGGTGGAATGCTGCGAGTTAAAGTCATCAGTATTGATCATTCATGATAACTCGGATATTGTGGTAAACATTAAACATTTATTGGAATGTCTGCCCCAATACTAACTGTTGTTTCTGTTCTTAATGTAATTGGGATGTATGTGTTTCTGGGAGATTTTGCAGGCTGTGTGGTCAGCTGGTTACTGATGCAATATAACCTTTAGCCAAAGTTAGTCTACAAATCTGATCATAACTCAACAGCTATTGATACAGTTCTGCCCTCTGGCTGTGTCTGATATGTGTTTCTATAGAAGCCCCAAGCAGTCATACACTCATACATTTTATTTATCGGTTTTCTCGTGATAACGTGTTAATTTAATAAGTTTTTCTCGAGATCTCAAATAGTTTATGTCATTATGTTGAAATAATAAATGCTATTATCCTGAGATAATAGGATCATTATCTTGAGATCTCAGGATAGCGAAATTTTGTTTTCCGGAGACAATGCCATAATTAATTCAAGATGTCAAAAAACAAAACAAAAGGACAGTCTAATATATTATAATAATTCCAGGAAACATGCCATGTCAGAGGATCGGGAGAATGTTACAATGATTTAATGTACTTGACTATCCTTTTGTTTTCTCAAGATCTTGAATTAATTATGGCATTACCTGGAAAACAGAGGAAATAAAATGTATGAATGCACGACCGCTTAATGCTTCCACAGATTTTAGACTAACTTTGGCTAAAGGGGTTTTTGTGTGTGTGTTTTTTTTTGTTTTTTTTTGCCCATTCTTGTAACAATAACAAATGTTATAACAGGATAATTTTCTCGAGATCTCATGATAACAAAACTTTTTTGTTTTCCTGAGATAACGACAAAATTAATTTGAGAAAACAAAAAGATAGTGTAGTATATTAAATTAAATATGTATGACTGCTTGGGGCTCCCGTAGTTTTCTGTTCCCTTTGAATATTGTTTTAACCAAAAAATGACAAACATAATCATTATTATGTGAGGATTTTATGCTTTTCTCTGCTTTATGTCATTGTAAACTGAATAAATGTTGTTGTTTTTTTACTTTAAAATATCAAATATCACTTTGAGAGTGTGTTTACATTTTATAGACCAAATAATAATTGAAAAAGCTGAAAATAATTAATTGGTAATGACAATGACAGTTGATTGCAGCCCAACATTTCTTCAAATTAGTCTGCTTAAAGTTTGGTTGCATGCCACTGATGCACTGTATATAATAACATTCAAACAGTGGACCCATTGGACCCTTAATACATCCTTGGGCATACCCAGCAGTGTAGGTGGACGGCAGGGGATGTTTACTTGACTACGTGCAGACGTCAAAGCGCATACATCGTATCCCAGCATGCAGCAGGAGGCCGTTGAGAGATCCAGCAGCTGGTAGTGAGTTGCTAGAGCGCCGAGCAGGCAGCAGCCGACGGTCAACACAGCGCACACATTTCCTACTCCATGTGAGAAAACCTGAGCCGTCTACTTTACAGGCGACTGAAAAATATGCTGTTCGGACGCCTGACGAGTCACCGCACCGGCTTTTGAGTCATCATTGTCACCCGGTTTTCATTTTGGAGGATTCCTCCCTCCATCCTCCGGATCGCACCGAACAGGCAATGACAACGGTCTCAGCAACCCCGCAGCAGATGAGGGACCGGCTGCTGCAGGCCATCGACAGTCACAGCAATGTGAGTAAAAGCAGCTAGCACGCTAGGTGGCTAACGTTAGCTTGTTTACCTGTACTCCGGCGAAACTCGACATGGCAGTTCACCTGAACAGCTGCCAGCTGACTGCTTTGTTGTATTTTAAAATACACGATTCACGAGTTCAGTTGGCGCCGACATGTCAAACGACTGCGAAAGACGCAGAGACGCTGAGCTCTTGGTTTGACAGCTTGCATGCTAGCTTAGCAGAAAAGCTAGCTCGGTTTGACGTGAAGCTGGCGTTAACTCATGTAGCATGCTAGCCGCTAACCTAGCCTTGGACACCAAAGTATTCAACGACTTGATGGTATATAATGAATACATGTGTCTTACGAAAGTATCTCATGTCCTACTAAATAGTCACAGCTTCGCTGTAATGCTATAAACTCCTTGTTAACAAAGTGTGTGAGTTAACTGGCTAACTCTTAGCTTGAGCAGCTACTTTCTAGGAAATAGTCGGACCCTTCCCTCTCAAGTTAGCTCAATGCTAACGGTAGCCAAATTAGCTAACGCAGGTAAGTGTCTGTCTGGTTGACTTTATCGACAGACTAAGAAAGTAGCTCAAATTAAAGTGTCGCTTTTCGCAGCCAGTTTTTGCTCTAACGCTACACTTTTGTTAAAACGTGTGCAGCCGCGGAGGTTTCTCGAGTTGACACTTTGCTTTTCAACGTCAGGCAAGCTAATGTTTCCTAAGCTAACTTCATGAGCTAACTTGCCCCCATACTCACGCACGTTGTAGACACGATTCACTAGTTTTTCTCCAAGTACTGGAGTGTTTTCTAGCCCTCACATTAACACAGGAGAGTTGCTTTATCGTGTGAGCAACGGTTATCAGCATCAATTTATCAGGAATGTGGTTTTAATTTCTCATTTAACGCTCCTACTTCCTCTGTGTGTTAATGGGAGTTTTAGGCTCATAAATATTTAGTATTGTGCTTCCTGGTCTGTTGCTCGCACACATCAATTATCGCTTGTCCTTCCTGCAGATATGCAATATGGTGGCTGTACTGGAGGTAATTTCCTGTCTTGAAAAGTACCCTATCACCAAAGAAGCACTTGAGGTAAGACTGTTGATCACATGTGAGCTACTACTTCATGTAGTAATGGTGTTGCTTGACTTGTATCTAACTTTCTCACACGTTTTTTTATGTAGGAAACCCGACTAGGAAAATTGATCAATGATGTAAGGAAGAAGACCAAGGATGAAGACCTTGCCAAGCGTGCTAAGAAACTCCTAAGGAACTGGCAAAAGCTGATTGAACCTGGGCCGGTTGTGGCTGTCCCTGGGTCCACCAATGGCAGTTCTCATCCCTGCCGAACGGAGCCCTCTCCTCCTGACATATCTGTGTCAGGGAAGGGAGTCCCCGAAGTCAAAATCAGAAACGATGTTCACAACACATACTCACCAAAAGCTGAGAAATCAAGCAGCCGCAAACGCCGAGCAGAGCACCGAGACAGCGGAGTGCACTTACCAGAAAAAATCTCCAAGATGTCTTCGTATGATAACTCTGTTTCGCCCCCACCCACCAATGGGATTGCAGGCAGTCCTGATGCCCCGCCTGACCAGCAAGTCATCCCGTCTCCTGACAGATCACGGATAGAGCACCTTGAGAATGATAAAATCAACAGAATTCCGGTCAACGCCGTCAAGCCTCGTCCTAGCTCCCCTGGAGTGGCCAAACTACCTAGCACTTCCTCTATGATCAAGGTTGCTGTGATGCAGCAACAGGCCAGATTGGATGAAGGAGGAGGAGGAGGAGGAGGAGGTGGGGGAGGAGGAGGTGGGGGAGGAGGCGGAGGGGCGTATTATCAAGCCAAAAGTCCCCGTGGCCTCACTACCAGCCCAAGGAGCATGAAGCAAGACACAGTGACCAAGCGCTCTTCAGCATATGCACCGAAAGGAACGCCTGTCCCAAGTCCTTCCTCTAGGGATTCTCCCTTGTCTTTGCCTCAGACTGTTTCCTCCCCAGCCCAAGCATCGTACGCTGACAAGCTGCCACATTCTTCTCATAAGTCTTCAATGCACTGGGCCAGTTCGTCAGAAATCCCCTCTCATTGCCCGCCACAAGACATATCTGCAACACTGGAGCCCCTATCTGTCTCCCCTTCACCCTCTCACCCCCAACACAACTCAGAACTACACAGGCCGATATCTGAGGCAGTCCTGTCTGTGTCTGATGACACAGACGGGACGATGGTCCCCAACTCGGAGCATAAAAGGAGGAAGTACAGATCGAGAGACTACTCTGTCAACTTAGATGGCCAGAAAATAGAGGACACGACTAAGCCTGTACGGTTAAAAGAACGCAGACTAACATTTGACCCGGTGACAGGTCAGATCAAACCTCTGGTACATAAAGAACCTTCTCAAACAGAGGACGCTCCCACTCCTGACCCTGCTGAGTCTAGGCAGAGAACTGAAAGCACTGTACAACAGCCAGCTGCCCTGGCCCCAACCCCAACCCCAACCCCAACTCCAGGTCCAGCTCCTACCCCAGCCCCAGGTCCCAGCCCGAACCCTTTCCATCAAACGAACTGGAAGGAGCTGTCCAGAAACGAAATCATCCAGTCCTACTTGAACCTTCAGAGCAATGTGCTCACTTCCTCGGGGGTCCAGGCCCCTAGTGCACACTTTTTCATGTCAGAGTATCTGAAAAGGGAAGAACAGGAGACCAAGGACTCACGGAAGATACATGTTCTGCAGACGGACAGCTTAGTAGGGGATTTACCGGGCGTGAGCCGGGAGGTGACGGACGAGGACCTGGGCAGGATACACACACAGCACTGGCCGGGGGTAAACGGTTGTTATGACACCAAGGGTACCTGGTATGATTGGACAGAGTGCATATCATTGGACCCTCACGGGGATGAAAGCAAATTGAACATCCTGCCATATGTTTGCCTAGACTGAAGGGTTTGGGGAAGGTTGCAGTCCTTTTCCACTCCTTTCTTTTGTCTCCCACGAGAGACGAGATACTTTGTGATTTTGTTTGTCCACTGTGAGTTCGGCAAAAGCCAGGCCTGCTAAACTCCACCCCCCTTGCCCAACGCCTCTTCCTCTTTCTGTGATAATCTATTGACATTTTGGTATATAAAAAAAAAAAGAGTAAAAAAATTAAAAGAATAGTTGAGTTTGTAATACCAAGGGCTGTTTCTGTTTTATTTTTCAAACTGAAAGCCACAGGAATGATGAGGCCCTAGTTGTAGAGTGCTGCTACGAACACTGAAGGCAAGAAAGAGATGACAAAATCATCCCAGGTAACTGGACGTGGAGTTATGATGTGAGTTTGTGATGTTCTGACTCGTGCCTCTATTTCAGGCTCACTGGGATGATTCTGTTTTCTTTCTTTTTTTTTTGACCTTCTAACGAGGAATTACAATCTAGGGTTAAATTTGAGGGGAAGGCTGGGGTTTAGCTGTCCTGTCCTAACCGCCATGTTGGTGCCCAGAAAGGTGTTGATAGAGTTCATCTAGCACAGGTAGAGCTGAACATGTCCAGAGTATGAAATACTGGAGCATATTTGGCAGTTACAAGAAGCTTTATGTGAGATATAAAGAGTAAATTATAAATTTCTTAACATGTATACATCTATTTATTTTGACCAGTTCATTTATGGGACGTTCATCCAAAGACGTTCAGAAAACCTATAGATCTGTTTTTTCCTGTTTGCATCATAATGTTGTCAGCCTAATCTTCAATGTTAGAGGCATACAGATGTTCTATGTTTTTTTTTGGGTTTTTTTACAGGGTCTTTCTTTAAGATGGACCATTTGGGTCATAAACATTCCACATCACACCCCTTCACCCACTTTTCACTCTCTCCGTCTCGTCACACAGCTCTTACGTGTCCATGCCATCTCAACTCTCGAGGAAATTTATAGTGTGGCACTAATTTAAAAATAATTCAGCTAAAATGATGAAAACTCTTCACCGTGTGCTAATTCTCCCTGAGCCTGATATATTAAAGAATGTCAAATCAGACGGTGCTGATGTATAATTGCATTTTAGAGACAAAAAAAAGGAAATATTTGAATGCTGGGACTTCATTTTCATTCTTTTTAGATATTGTTTTGTGATTTAATCGCAATCTTTTTCTGAGTTAAACATCTTTAATGAATGTACAAGATCACAGGAGACCTCTTACAGTTGACAACTTGGTGGTTTCATCACTGGCTTCATTCAAGTGTGAATAGTGACTGACTCTTCCCACATTACAAGTTCAGCAGCTGCTTTTGAGAGTTTAAAAAACATTTAGGACGCTGTTTAAGGCTTTCTTTTGCTTCCATGTTTAAATCTATCAGAGAGAGAGAGAGAAAGCTGTGTGCATCAGATATTTTTGGCATTTTCCATGACAACTAATACTTAATTTTGATTTTTTTCCTTTATACTCATCAGTCACTACCAGTTTTTTCTCACATGACTTAAATTACGATTGGCTTCTGTGCAGCCTCTCTGTCCTTACATTCTTTCAGCCATTCATCCCTACCAATGTGCCTTGGTAAATGGTAAATCTGGATTTGCTTCCTCGTTTAAAACAACAACAAAAAAAACAAACAACAAAAACACGCCTGTCCGCAGAGTCGGGTTTTGCGTGCGAGAATTCCAAATCCCGTGATCAATACGACGCTGGTATATGCACCGTTTCTGTTACTTTTTTTTTTGTACACTGATCTAGTGAGGGTGAAGCTGCAGACAATGAGAAAAAACTGCACAACAACACAGCTGGCAATAAAGGAGAAAAGTGCTACAACTGGTTGATAAGAATCTGTTTTCTGGAGTTTTGACTGGGGGCATCTTTATTTGTTCAGTGTTTAACATCTCTCAATTGTTTGAAAAATAAAATGATCTAAATCTTCAGTTCGGTCGACTGACTCTTTTACAGTGACACCGTGTTTGACGACTGCCACCGTCCTCGAATGTTTACAGTAAACGGTCAGTCTGAGCTCTGTAATGTTTTATTTTGAGCGTCATGCTGTAATCTGTTGTACTTACCCGTTTCATCCATGTGGAGGTGCACTTTGTCTGTTTGTCTTCTTTGTCTGCACCAGTATGTGATAGAAGAGTGGGATGGTACAGTATTTTAAGTTTGGTAAGAGTTAAGTGGTCAGACTTGACTTTTTCCTAAGCTCACAAACAATATATGGCCCTTCAGTCTTCTGTCCTCCGTCAGTGGAAGTCTGTAATTGTAACGCCCCAGGTAAAGAAGTGACTTTGTGCGTTCAAAAGTAATGTTTTTATTAGCACAGTTAACCTCAGTAGAGGATTGCGTGTGATTCCCTACCTGTTCAATAAACTCAGGGGTATCATGAGTACGTCACTCCCTGTCATTACTCAGGGAGTTGATGTAATCTCATCACACATATCAGGATGAGTAATTGTCCTCCCTTGGGGTCTGTTTACTCTGAATCAGTCCTCCACACACACACACACACACACACACCTGTATGATGTAATCATGTGCTACATGTTACCCTCACATCCAGCTGTATTTATGTCCAGACACATTTGAGATGAGACGTCTGGGCTTATGTCATTATTAGTTTCAAAGATTGTTTCGCATCTCATCTTGTCTGAGTTAAAAATCTGCTGAGCAGGCAGGAATGAATCAGAAACACTACGTCAGGCTGAGGCCTGCTGATGTGATTTGTCTTTTTATTAGGGATTATGTTCAGTAATTCTCAGTCGATTCTTTGTGTTGTCTGTCAAAAATATCTATCTGAGGTCTTTAACTTGCTTTTTCTATCCGACCAATAATATATAACAAATATATTCAATTTAACTCTATACATGACTTAGAAACTCACCAAAGTGTCATGATTCAGAAGCTAGAAACAGAAAAATTTGCATTTTTTGCTTGGGAAAAATAGTTGCTGATTCGTTTATTTAATGAACTAATGAATCGACTAATCACGTCAGCTGTAGTAATATGAAACGGCACACTTCTGTTGCCACAGAGATACATGTATGTCTGCTTTCACTTCTTAATTCTGGGGTTATTTTCAGAAACCTCTCGAGCTCTTCAACCTCAAACAGATCCAACTTAAATCGCTTTAATTCAAGTGACAGAAAAGTGACTAAACACGCAGTGAGAAGCGAATGTCAGTTTTTAAGATGACTCGCTGCATCTTTGGACAGTTTCATTTTCCTGACTTAGCTATCGACTTCGTCAATAGCTGTATTTTTACCAATAGCCCTATTGTCCATAACTAGATTATAGATAGTCTGGAAAAACATCTTGGTATGTGTCACAGTGAGGAGGCTTCCCTTTTAGAAATATATGGTGCTGTAGCTGTAACAGCCTTTTCTTTTCTGGTGATCCAGATGTTCATGTTCCTGTCTGAATAATAATAATTGAGGCTGAGGTTTATAGACAAAATATGTTTCCCTGGCTCCTGAGCTCCCATTTAAGTTCAAAAGAAAGAGGAAATGTATTTAAAAGTTTATTGCTATTCATAGACTTTATGTTTCTGTGTGGAACTAGTGGTAGAGAAAGCCCCTGCCTCACTGTCCCACTGTTAAATTATACATTGTCATTAAAATGTAGGAAGTGATCCTGCCGAGTAATCTGTTGTAAATCACATTTCTCTGGAGCACATTCACAAATCCTGCCATGTGAAGTTGTATCTCTTATCTAAAATCCCATAGCTCCGACATTACGTCACCTCAGTAGCTCATAGTTCCTCAAAACTTTTTTTTTCTTTTTCAGTGGTGACTCAAAAAAGTGCGACAATTTGTCTGGTCCACTGCACGTCTGGTATGCAGGGTGGGACCGGTGGATCACTCCCACCAGGAATTTGGGAAGTTTCCTTCCATATAAGGAGTTTTTGATTTCTATCGCGACCTAAGGAAGAGAAGGGGAAAGGTGGAGCCAAGGATCGATTAACGAAGCGGATACCAAAGAGTACACAGGAGAGCCAAGAGCACTCAGACTGTGCACTTCCGCAAGTGCTAAAACTAATTTACAAATGTGTACTGGGCATGAATGAGTCGTTTTAAGTCCTTTATTTGAGTGTAGGCTTATAAAACCTGTAATATATATTATAATTATATAATAACATCCACGGGGGCTGCAGAGCTGGTGTGTGTTTAGTAATTTGACATGTTATTTATACAGTCATTTTTAATCTCATTGAATTTTATCTCCCAGCATGAAGGCATGAAGTCATTCTCTAACTACACTGTAAAATAAGTGTTTGTGTAGACTGAAGTCACTTAAACGCGTCTCCAAACTTGAACCCACCTTAGCAATGTGTGACTTTTTCAGTGGCGGCCATGGTGAGGAAAGCCCCTTGTTTATCTGGACCTGCCTGAACAGATTCATCCAGAACAAGGAATAAAGTTATGAAGACAGAAATGCTGAAGCATTTTTCTTGTTTTGTTGGACAAAATAATTAAATGTAAAGATGTTGTGCCTAAAATACTGTAAAAAGCTATTGTGTACATTTTGAATTATAGATTATTAAAACCCTCAAATCAACACAACAAAATAAAGAGATTAAATACATTAGGGACCTCCTTATAGATAAGTTGGTTAACTTTTTTTAGAATGAGAATCACTTTTATTGGACAGGTATGTGTACACAAACAAGTAATATGTCTGGTTTACCTTGCTTTCAATGTACATAATGCAGATATAGACATAAAGACAGCTGAAAACAAGGAGCTTGAGAGGTAAACATAAACATTAAACTACTATATGCCACTATGCACAGATAAAAGTACATGTAAATCTATGTCTATATGTATAAACAACAATAACATTTGTAGACAGAATAAGAATTAGACAATGGTGCAAACGATGCTAAAATAAATCTGGTTTATGTACATGTGGTAGATGGATATGACATTACAGTATGAATAGCATGCTTAGCTTCTATAAAAGTGTTAACATACTGTACACTTCATTGGGTACACTTATACAATCCGATGTGATACAGCAACTCTGCCATTAATTGAACTTTTATCAAGCTTATAATGTTTCAGCTTTTCTTGACACTGTCGGGGAGCTATTCATTTAACTATTATGTTTACTGTTGAGGTTGTAGTTTGCAGTGGTGTTAAACTGGACTGCCACCCCATTTATATACATGAATATATAAATAAATAATATTAGAAACACCTCTCAGTAAAATGCAGTCCAGTTTAACAGCACTGCAAACCTACGTCTCTGACATTGTCAACAAAAACTGAAGCATTATTAACTTTATAAAAGCTGTTGTTGTATTGGATCACATCAGATGTGTCAGTGTATATTTTAAGAACAAAAACTGCGCCATGAGAATAAAGTCTTGCTGAGTCATGTAATACTAGCGTAGCTCACATATTGATGTCTTTTGTTAAATATTCAATGAGGGTATTGATTTTTTCCCCAGGTCCCACACAAAGACATGCTTTGTAGTAAGTCTGCAAAGCCTTGTCCCCTCTGTCCTGCTCAGGTGAACGATGAGCAGTGAACTATCTTGACTCCTGCTTTCACACTCTTTGGTAGAAAACCGTGGGAGCGCTCTAATTGGCGGCCGTAAAAGAGAAAGGAAGTATTTAGTTCACTCGGTTTTCATTGGAAGAGAAAGTCGAAGATTATTTAGCGCAGATTTTATCCTCACTATCTTTTCTCCCGCAAATAGCCAAATCACAACTCTTTGACAATGTCCTTTAACAGGGGTCCTGCCTACGGATTAACAGCGGAGGTGAAAAACAAGGTACGTGTACTTACATATATTTTTTACATATCACATAATAAGGTAAGTTGTGTTGAACTTTTTCCCTCTCATCATCCACTCATTGTGCTTTTCTCTGAAGGCGAGCCTGGGAGTCACCTGGCCTCCATTTTGATATGCGTGCTCAGGTTTAAAGGTAGTCAGGGGTGGATGGAGAAACGCAGGCTTAAAAACATTTAAAAGTGTTTTTTTATTCAAGTTTATTCAACTTTAAAAAAAAACAAAAAACTTTCTAAAGGTTTCTTTGAGCGTGAATGCAGAGCTTGTATTAATGTGTGAGTGTCACATGTTGAGAAGCAGAATATTGATTTTCCCCAAGCAGGGAGACAAAGTTAAAAACAGACTATGGGCGTTGTCCCTCTTGGCAAAGAAGTATGTCGTTGTGGCAAAATTGTTATCCCCGTTTCCAGAGTTTTCTATTCTGCTGCTTGTTGCCCGGCGTTGTGACCCGCATTAGCAGCTAATGTAATTCACTCTATTAGTGCTGGAGTTGGATGTCATCCATCGCTATTATTGCTCCTTTGCTTTAGTCTCTTTTAAAAAAAAAAAATTTTATTGCGTCTTTGATATAGCCCATTATTTCCTACATCCCCCCTCGTGGTAAGGTGTCGTGCTGCTTCCTCTTCGCTCAAATCATGTCAGTAAGTCCCTGTGTAGACTCAAGGCACACAAACCAAACACTTAAGAGTAATGTGTAACTTTTTGAGTGGGGCCCACGTTGAGGAAAGCACCTTGTTTATTTGAACCTGCCCGCACAGCTGCATCCTCTGCACAGTGCATCTCTCTCTGGAATTCAAGATTACTTTCTCCACATCTGTCACACTGACCTGCATAACCTTCAGATCTCACCCTTTAGAGAATGTGACACAGACTTGTTGTTACTGTGTAATAGTAACAAGTTAGTTGTTTAGAAGTTTCTCGCCTGCTTTAAACTTCCCCTTTACCAATAAAAGGGGAAAATAGTTGCAGCTAATCTGCCAGAGATCTAAAAGTTTTGCTTGAACAGCATGTGTTTTCTAACTCACCTTCCCCCCCCCCCCCCCCTCCTATCTGCATTCCTTGGCTGTGCCCTTGTATAGCAAAGAAAGGGTCATATCCCCCTCCCTCAAATCTCTACAGAACAACATGTGCCGGACATAAAGAAATCGTGTAGATTTCCTCTGTCTCTTACCAGGGATGTCCTTGAAGAGAATAGGGGAAAGGATTGGGGGGGGGGCTGAAGAGATGCTTACTTGAGTGGTATTTCCTGCCATCAGTGACGTAGCGTCCTCCGTGAAATGTTAGGTATTTAAGGATTTACACCCCCCTCAGCCTCCCCTCCTTTTTTACTTTTGAGAAAATCTACAGTGAACTCAACGCTGCAATAAGCAACAGTTTTGTATCCATTCACTGGATCAACACACACAGGTTTCTGAGCCCTCGCCACTTTCATTCAGCTCTTTCATTCAACCACTGTGGCGCAAATTCCTTGCATTCAGCTTGTCTCTGTAAATTACATCCGTAGGAATGTTTTGCGGGCAATTAAAATAGCCAGTGTTGTTGTTTGTTTTGTTTTTTTTTAATATGGGATAACTGAATGAAGGAGATGTAATTAGAAGACAGACATTCCTTAAAAGTGCAGCCAGCCGTGAGGTGAATGTGGTTAACTTCTATGTATATAGTAAGTTAAACTCTGCGGTCGAGTCTCTCGTTGCCCTCAGGGCAGAGAGAGATTGTTGGCTGGTTGTGTGTTTGCACAGAGCTCAGTCAACACCTTATCCTTATCCTTCACTGTGTGAGAAGAAATCTATACCTGTTTAAGTCGCTGACTTTGTGTTTTTTTTTCCATTTCTGCTTTCTAGTTTGTCACACATCAGACGTAACTGTTGTTTACGTGACCATAATGCATAAATAATGAATGAAGGGCTTCTTTTAGAGCCAGCAAAGCGTGTTTCTCACACTTCTGTCATCAATCAAAAAAAAAAGGCCTTGTAAAATAAGTAACGCCTCAACAGTGACACCCTGAATAGAAACTAGAAAGACAATCTTTGTGCCGTGTTAAGCACCTTTTTAAAAACACTCCCTCCCCTTTCAGCAGTGGCCTTCCTGTGTTTCAGAGGAGAATTTAGCAGTTTACCAAACAGGATATCCGTGCGTGTGTGTGTGTGTGTGTTTTAGGTCATGTCGGTGTCACCTTTTATTTATGAAGGATTAAAATAAGACAAAACCCTCTCTGTAGACACAGCATGCTACACTGAGGCACTGAATGAAAATCACTGAGGTGACCATGAAAGACGATACCAACGTAGTCATAATAAACTTTTGAGGACGAATGTTAACGCGTCATATGATATGTTATTACCCACAGCTCTGCCATTTACATAGATGCAGCTCACTTATCTCTTTATGAAAGTCTTATATTGCTAAAGTGGCGTGTGTGTGTGTGCGAGTGGGAGGATTTTTTTTTTTTTGGTTTGTGACTAACTATGAATGCATTTACTGTTTTAACTAATCGCCCACTGACTCCTTGAGGAACACATGTGACCTTTGACCTCTCTGCCTCACCAGATTGCGCAGAAGTATGACACTCAGAAAGAAGAGGAGCTGAGGCTCTGGATCGAGGACATCACAGGCGCTTCCATCGGGCCCGACTTCCAGAAAGGCCTAAAGAATGGAGTCATCCTGTGCGAGTAAGAAGCAGCGGCACACTGACTGCCTCGATCATCAGTTTTTATTACGTACTGTGGTTTTGGAAAACTTAAATGTTTCCCTCTTTTCTCTCTCTCTCTCTCTCCTTTTTTTCGCCCTCACAGACTTATCAACAAGCTTGCACCAAACTCTGTGAAAAAGATCAACCAGTCAGCACTGAACTGGCATCAGGTGAGTTGAACAATGACGCACGCTTTTTAACTAAGTGAGGGTGTGGCAAAATTATCGTCTGCACATGCTTAGAGACTTGCTTTTTGTACACGGTTAACAAATGGTTCCCTGTGTGCTGTTGTATTGTGCCTTAAGTGTTTTCGACCAGTTTGGATGTCAGTACACTGAATCATGCTAGCTCATGGTGATACTTGCATGTTGGCAGTGTTGCAAGCTTCTTGTTGCTTTTATAGCTACTGCTTTAGAGCTGTTTTTGAAACTGGTTTCTTGTCTGTCACAGCAAACACACTCCCTTCATTTAAAACTGGCCGACTGCTGCAAACACAAACTGTTTTCACAGCTATAGGACGTGGTCGTCTTAAAAAGAACATTTTAGGATGGTCTGCAAACAGAAAATAGAAATTAAAATCCTGTGCACACACACTTTGTTGTTAATCTTGTTTAAATTGGTGTGGCTTTCAGCTGGAGAACCTGACAAACTTCATCAAAGCCATCACAGTGTATGGCCTGAAGCCTCATGACATCTTCGAAGCCAACGACCTGTTTGAGAACGGCAACATGACGCAGGTCCAGACAACGCTGCTCGCACTCGCCAGCATGGTGAGTCTTACAAATCAGAAACTGGTTCTGGCACTGGGAGTAATATTTTCCTCTCAAGACAGTTAAATTTATAGTTGTTTTTTTTTTTACGGCATATAGAAATGGATTTTAGGATATCCACCATGACAACCGTCTGCACTGTTGTTTATCTCAGGCAAAGACCAAAGGCTGCCAGTCACGGGTGGACATCGGGGTGAAGTACGCTGACAAGCAGGAGAGGATGTTTGATGAGGAGAAGATGAAGGCTGGACAGTGTGTCATCGGCCTGCAGGTATATTTTGTTTGTTCTTTTTCGGATGAGCAGCAGGCTTTAGAGTTTGTCCCTTTCCTTCGTTAGAACCACGTCTAGAAAATGTCCCTTTATTTACAGTCACCACATAAATTTGTGGCCACATACTCAAGGCTGTGGTAGAAGAAATGCTAGAATTTGAGGACAGTTATCAATAAAGGGAACATGACATCACAAAACAAGTTCCAGCTTATTAACTTGGTATTTTTACCTGGATGTGATGGAGGTGAGGCACTTCACATGCTTGAGCAGCTCGATACTGCATGTGTTGAAACTATTGCGAAACTGGACTCATGATCTCATGTCGAGCACTGCATACTTCGGTAGAAGAGCTGCTCATTGTTCGCTCTGCCACTGAAATTTCCCTGTTTTGTTATTGTTCCCGCACCAAGAAGGATGTCGAGTATGTATTATGTTTACAACGTCTCTTCAGTTGGGTGCAGACACTTACAACTGACTGAGACATTACAGTATATGTTTGCCTTCTGCCATAATTATATGAACATCACTATACCACTGTATTGTTGTTGTACAAGTGCAGCATGTGGATTTAAATTTATTGTGTTTCTGTCTTCAGATGGGTACCAACAAGTGCGCCAGTCAGGCAGGTATGAACGCCTATGGCACCAGGAGGCACTTATATGATCCCAAAGGTCAGATGCTGGCCCCCATGGACAACACAACCATCAGTCTGCAAATGGGAACCAACAAGGGGGCGAGCCAGGTACCGCAGCACATTCCCAACTTCTCATAAATCCAGTATTATAGGACTCCAGTGGAAATAAGCCTCGGGGCATCACTTGTTCCCGGTCCTTCCGCTGCTGTAAACGAGTGTCATGTTTAGTCTTGTAGAAAGCTGTAAACTCCTGGATTGTCTGCACTGAGAAAAATACTGACAGTTGATCTGTTTGGCAAATCATGAGGGCACATGTCTGAACAGGAATAATAACTAGTTTATGTGTTCTGTCATAAAATGTGATTATTTTCTTTTTCCTTGGTCTCTACTCCTAGGCTGGCATGACTGCTCCAGGGACAAGGCGTGCCATTTACGACCAGAAGCTGGGCACAGACAAGTGTGACAACAGCACCATGTCCCTACAGATGGGCTTCAGCCAGGGAGCCAACCAGAGTGGGCAGAACTTTGGCCTGGGACGGCAGATCTATGACGCCAAGTATTGTCCTAAAGCCGGAGAGGTCGCAGATGATCAGAACGGGGCCGGCGTCGCCTGCAACTACATCCCAGATTACCAGGACGAGGGTTACCAAGGTTACCAGGAAGAGGAGCAGGTGTACCAAGAAGATGGGACAGATTACTAGAGGGAAGGAAGGAGCTGAGCTGAGGGAAGGGAAAGAGAGGTTGTATAAAGGAGGGATCTTCTGCAAGAAAACCTCAAGGCAGGCCGTTTTTATTTTTATAACCGCAGGATGTTGCACCTTTTTTGGGTCATATCCTTTTTAGTATTGTATGAAATTGTTTTCTTACCCCTATTTGTGCAAAAAAAAAAAAAAAAAAAACGTTACACATATCATGATGAACTGTATTTCTGTGATTTTTATATTTAAAGTGACCACAAAAGCCAAACCTCTTTGGCTTGGCTAGTTTTCTATCCCAGGGATGTTTTTTTAAATGTGCCAAAGCCCCCCACCCCCATTCTTTTTTCAGTGTTTTTTGCTGACTCATTAGTTACATTAAGGGAGATTCCTGAGTTTTTGTTTTTTTTCTAAGGGCAACATGAAAATGAATCTAAAAGTGAAACATTAGGGAGTTTTTGTTAAAAACCATTTATAAGAGGATGCATCTCGTTTTGAACAAAATACCCATGTTGTGTTAGTGTATCATCTGTGTAAACATAATTCTGTGAATGAGAATGTACATTTGTGTTTGTTACTTCTTCAGTATCTTCTTCAGTATTGGTCATTGACACAGTAACAGTAGTAACAGTTTAGATTTTTCAGGCAGATGAGGAAACAAAATGGACTTTTTTTTTTCTTTATTTTAGAACAAGTTAGTCTTACCTTTTTTACATTCAGTCACACTCACTTATTTCTGTTTTTCTTTCTTTCTTTTTTTTTTTAATGGAGGAAATATTTCCCTTGTTTGTATAACCAGTCCAACTGGAGTTAAGCTTTGTTTTCTTTGGATTAAAGACGGTGGGGGAGGATAAAATAATACTCAAGTGAAGTTTTGAACATTCCAAGCAAGAATACTGGATTCTTTTTTTTGTCAGTGATAATGTTAAAGTGAATCATTCTTAAATATTGGTCGAAATGCGAACCAATCATCAATTATTGATCATTATTATTTATGCAATATTTGTGATTTTTAATGGGGCTTGTTTTGTACTTTGACTCTGAATAACATTTGGTATTGGACTATACTTTTTCCTCTGGAATAATCTTTATGCCGGCGGAAAAATAAATGTTTTAATTCAGAAGTATGTTTCTGTGAATACGGTGTAATAAAGATTTGTATTCATTATCATGTGTTGATTTGTTTTGTAAAAAGACCTGTGAGTAATTAATATGCAGCAATGAAGCATTGTTTAGGGCGAGGAAGTATCATATAATGACAAACAAGTTGATCAGAGAAGATAAAGAAAACAGGAAGGATTATGTAACACTAGCTCTTGGTGAAGCCTGCAAGTTGCACTTTTAGTTCATTACTGTGCACTACACACTATATTACACTATTTAATTTGTGGCATTTCACATTTATGTGTTTCAAGAAGCAATGAAAGATTAAGATGTCATTAGTGTCAATGAACAACATGATTTATAATGGAGTGTATACATTTTTGAACAATACTACGAATGGTACAAATTTAAGAAAAAATATTTCAGTAATCTTTGCAATCATATTTTCAGACATCAACAGCTAAATTTAACGCAGGCAAAAACATGTACCATATCATTTTAATGCTGGAGAAATTAGGATACTTCAAAACTCGAGTAAGTAAAACCAAAACTATTTGAATAGCTAGATAGAGGAAGTGAGAACATACAGTATGTCTTTCTGTAATAGGCAACACAGGTATTTGCCATGATACTAATCGAGGTTCAGTTCCATTTATTGCAGCAGAGACTTTCCAGCGAGCACAACATGCACCACAGCAGCACCCTGACTCTGTTTGACCTGAATGGAATGGATCCTTAATTATTTCATGTCAAATGGCTGCTGTGAAAAAGGTCTCTCGCGTGACCTTTAATTTATGTGTTCCGCTTCATTCTGGTTCATTTACCATGCTCAAGTGAAGTTGTGGGGATTAATCCTTTAAAGAACATGGGATAAATATCGAAAACCTTTACTTAAGTCATTTTAGAAATAATGTAAAAAAAAAAACGTCTGATAAACCAGAGGTCCTTAACATCTGTGACTTTTGACCTCTAACCACCACACACCACAAGTTCAGGTATGACATTTCATTTCTACTTTATTATTCTAATTAACCACAAGTCCAGGGAGAGTACCAGACATGTGCAGGGGTGTTTGGGGGTTTTCAAGGAAGGAATGTGTCAAAAGTACAATGTTTTTCTCTGATATGTATCTCTGAGTAAATGTATACTTAATCACAGTGGTGGAAGAAGTTTAGAATCAGAATCACTTTTATTGGACAGATATGTGCACACAAACAAGGAATTTGACTCTGGTTTCACTTTATTCTCACTACGTACATACAGAGACATAGACATAAATACAGCTGAAAACAAGGAGCTCTATAGTACACATTACATTAAACTACTATGTACAGATAAAAATCTATGTATAATTATGTAGATCTATATTTATACTGTATATCCATGCACACTTTGTTCCTTTTATCTCTGCTGCTACTTTTTATTCAATATCTACCTCTCTACTGTATATACCTACTATAGGCATACTGTATATATCTATATGTAGCATATGTACATACACCTCCAAGTCTGTTACGCCCTGTCTGTCTGTTGTTTCTTGTCAAGTGTTTAGTCTGAACGTACAGCACTTTATGTAGCCCTGTGTTGTGTGTTGTAATGTGTGTGCACTTTAAAGGTCCAGTGTGTAGGATTTAGTGGTTTAGAAGTTGCAGATTGCAACCAAATGAATACTCTCCCACACCTCACCCTCTCCTTCCACGCATGTAAGAAAAACTCTGGTTGCAAAACTCACATAAAAAGGCTAGATCAGTGTTTGGTTTGTCTGCTCTGGGCTACTGTAGAAAAATGGTAATTCAACCAACATGGTGGACTCCATGGAAGAGGACCTGCTCTTACTGTGGATATAAAAGGCTCATTCTAAGACAACAAAAACACAACAATTCTTATTTTCAGGTGATTAAACACTAATGGAAACATACTAATAAATACTGTATTATATTCCTGCCAATAAATACTCCTAAATCTTACACACTGGACCTTTAATGTAGTCCCGTCTGCACCATGTTTTATGTTTTCATGTAGCACCATGGTCCTTGGTGAAACAATTTCGTTTCACTGTATGCTGTGTATATGGTTGAAATGACAATAAAATCCACTTGACATGACTCGATTAAACAATAACATTTGCAAGACAATGGTGCAGAGTGCAAAGGGTGCTAAAATAAATACAGTTTATGTAGCAGGTTGTTTTATGTGCATGAGGTAGGTGGTTGTGACAGGATTGTTATTGCACAGGAAATGTTCCTGACACTGTGTTTGCTGTTCATTAGTGTGATGGCCTGTGGAAAGAAAGTGTTCTTGTGTGTGGTTGTTTTGGCGAACAGTGTCCTGTAGCCAGAGATAGATATGTCTGTTTTGTAAAAAACTAAGAGGAAGTGTCAGTTGTCTTCCTCCTGATAAGTAGAACTAACACTGTTCTACATTAAGATTCACTGAAACGATAATAAAAAAAGAGACACGTTGCTAAGAAACTTGACACTTGCAGAAAAAAACTGGAGTTGTTGTCTGACAGCGCCACCTGCTGTTTACAGAGGGGACGGACGCCGGAAGACACCACCGGATGTTTGACTGAAATCGCGCGATATCTGGCCCGACGAGACTTGTGTCCGTTCTTTTCCCCCGGAACTTCAGGCAAGATGGTAGGTGCTCTGCCGATCGTGAAGATTGTCAAAATATAATCTATATGCATCCGAGCTCTATAGCGAATATGTTGGATGGCTGTTCGCATCATCCGATAGTTACACACATTAATTAACCGTTCAACAGAAAATCTTTGCTTAAAAGGCCAAATAAAACGTTCATAGCCTGTGTGTTAGGCTGAGCTATGGCCCTCTGTTGCTAAGCTAACCCGGTGGTCTCACGTATAAAACTAAACATGGCTTCTCTTTTAAATGTCTCTGTCGGCCCGAGCGACAGTTAGCTTTGTCTTTGTGGACATGTAGTTGTGCCTCAGTGTTTTTCTCTCAGTTTTTGTTGTACAAGCTGCTAACTGACCTGGGATGATGTCTCTCTGTGTTAACAGGCGGATACCGAGATCAAGAAGAAGCGTACCTTCAGGAAGTTCACCTACAGAGGTGTGGACCTGGACCAGCTTCTGGACATGTCCTAGTAAGTGAAACTTTCCAGGCGTTGAGCAGCTGATGCTGGATGGTGGGCAGCTGGAGCTTGTGCACTAGAAATGTGACATCCTGCTTACTAAACATAACCATAGATCACCGTGCTCAGCCCCTCTAAAGGATGGGTAGTACACATGGAGTCCGTCACATTAGGTGTTCAAATTCAGTGTGACGAAGGTGGCAAGAGGAGCTGACTAGATGTTGTACTCAAACAGGAAATACATGATTTCTTTGGTTGGAGAGGCTCTATTGAGATGACTAAACTCACAAAACTGTTGCCACTTTGCTGTACTTTTGTTCTGCATTTTACAAATAATTTCAAAGATGGTCAGGGGTCTTCATTGATGTCATTGTCCTCTCTCTCTCTCTCCCCTCTCTCTCTCTCTCTCTCTCTCTCTCTCTGGTGTAGTGAGCAGCTGATGCAGCTGTACTGCGCCCGCCAGAGGAGGAGGCTGAACCGTGGCCTGCGCCGCAAGCAGCAGTCCCTCCTGAAGCGCCTGCGCAAGGCAAAGAAAGAGGCTCCCCCCATGGAGAAACCAGAGGTGGTGAAGACCCATCTGAGGGACATGGTCATCCTGCCTGAGATGGTCGGGTCCATGGTTGGAGTGTACAACGGCAAGACCTTCAACCAGGTTGAAATCAAGGTGAGGTGCCGTTGGATCAGGTGGGAGGTCTCGTGCTTCCTGCCGTTACAAAAGGCAGATCCCTGTAGAGGAATGTCGCTTGAAGTTTGAACAATAGTTGACATTATGACCTCGTGTAGGTCATGGGCATGAAGCACACTAAGGTTTTCTTTTGTGCACAGCATATTTGTAGTTTTATTTTGGAGCCCTGTCAAATGAACCATTATGTCCCATGAATAAATGTCACAGGCATAAAGTAGAAGCTGTGAAAACTTATCTGTATACCTGGATTTTCACAAATGCAAATTAGTGTGGAACCTCAATTGTTTTCCAACGGCATTATCACTGGCCGCAGACAAAAATGCCTCTTGACCCAATTATAGATGATCTACTTCCAATCAGAGCAACGAAATGTGTGACATAGCGTAGTTAAGTTACATCATAAGAGAAATTCAGTTTGTTTTATCCGCTATCGGATCAGTATTAAACAAACGGTTCCACATTAGCGCCAGCCATCTTGGTTATTTTTGCCTCAGTGGCCAATATAGTTACTCTTTTCCCCACCCACAATCATATCAGACTGGTCCCATATTAGATAAGCAGTTGTGACGGGTCTGACTAGATCAGGTTGGTGGAACTCTGAATAGGAGGATGTCCAGATGCATCTGCCAGAGAATGTTCCCAGGCTACCACTGATAACTGAGACAATTTGATAGGCCAAGTAACATTTTGTAAAGGTTTTATTGTACCGTGGTTGATGAGATGCTGCAAATGACAGGAATTAAGATAAATCTACATATTGGAAAATTGACATTAGAGATGAACGAACCGTTCATCAAGTTGATTTAGCCCTGAAAATGATCTTGGTCAAATTCCAAATGTTACTGTTCCCAGTAAGCTGCTCTATGTGCTTCCATGGCCCGAGTGTATGTGTCAGTCTCCAAATTTTCCACATTATGCCCGCTTTAAGTTATCCACTTCCTGAAATATCTACCTGGGGAAAAAAAATGTTCTGCACTGTGTAAAAGCTGAACTCACCAAGGTTTGCATTATATGCATTTTAAATTATACCTGTGGCAACATAAAGCAGGATGCTTCACTAACAGCGCTGAAAAAAACAGGGCCCGGCTACTGCCAGAGTATGCTGACCCCTCACTTCTCCTATGATTGGCGGCTACTACATTACTACACATGCAGCTGTAAGTGTACCAAAGACATTTAAATTATTAACTAACATGTTTCCTTGTCTCCACAGCCTGAGATGTGCGGACACTACTTGGGCGAGTTCTCCATCACCTACAAGCCAGTCAAGCACGGTCGCCCTGGTATTGGAGCTACACATTCTTCTCGTTTCATCCCTCTGAAGTAGAATGGTGTATTCTTTGTACAAATAAAAAAAAATGGTTGTTCCACAAAACTTGTATGCTTTGCTTTCTTCCATATGTTTAAAAATTGAAGCTTGAGCTTTTGACTTTTTGCAGGGTATTGATAAACCGTAATGTGAGAGCTGTGATTATTACTGGAAAATCTGATTATATAGTAAAGTTAATGTGATCTCAAAGACACAAAATGAACAGTTATAAAGATATAAAGCAGTGTGATAAACATATCAATGTGTTGACAACAAGTGATCTTGGACATTAATTTCACATAATTGTGAGCCACTTTGCAAGTTCAAACAGGTGATTGTCACAAGTTCCCACTGGCTGATGAGCAGTGGTTAAACCAGGCATGGTCAGTCTGTTCCACAAAGGGCTGGTGTGGCTGCAGGTTTTTATTCAAACCAACCAAGAGCACACAGTTTGACCAATCAGCTCTCTGAAGACAGATCAGTTGATTAAATGAGTCAAGTCTGGTGTGCTGCTGCTTGGTTGGAAAGGAAACCTGCAGCCACATCGGCCCTTTGTGGAACAGATTGCCCATGCCTGGGTTAAACCCCTGCTGATTATAACCCTGAGTTACATTAAAATGCACAAAAAGTTTTAAAAAAACGACCTAAACCAGCATTTTGTAATGTCATATTTTTAATGATAGAGAACTAAATGAACAGTGTGTACGCCTGAATGTCAACATTATGATGTTTACCAAAATAAGGCAGCAGTGCAGCAAAAAGAGTCAGTTTAATGATAAGACAACGAAATGCAGTTTAGCATCTAACCAAAAGTGCAAAAGGCAGTGAAGTGCAGAGTAATGTACATATGTATACTGATATATAAATAACAGTGCAGATGTAAATATGAATGTCAGCAAGATGCAGTATGAGTATATGAATGCATTAACAAATATATTAAGTAGTAATTAAATTAATGAGTAATTATACAGTGCAGAAATGTTTCTTTTTAGGGCTATGCCGAGCAGGAGGCATATTCTTACTAATGATGTTAAATGTTGTTATAACCTAAACAGACCTGTTTTGTTCATAGATTATTGACCCTGTTAGATCTAATTAGGTACATAGGTGATATTACCTATTTTTGATGGAATTTATGTACAGCCTTCCAAAGACAAAGGGTTTGAATGAGAGTTTGTAATTTGATTTGGCTTCCCTGACTGCAGACTGTACCAAAGTCTGAGGCCACCCTGAAGCTTCATTTTTATAATACATTATTTATGGCCTACTAGGATTGCCAGATACTGTATGGCTGGAAGATTTGGCTTTTTCTGGTTGACATAATGAAGCATTTAAATGTAGTAAACATTCACCTCTAAGGACATAACGGCTGACGTTATGTACCTGTAGATGTGATATTACTTTCTAAATGATCTTCTTAAAGGCAAGAGCAAGAGTGATATGTTTAAAACTTAATGTTAACAGACTTTACATTACTCATAATAAGTCATGTTTAGAATGAACACGAGGTTCAGATTTGTATCAACTTCATGCAAGTTTAACATGTTCCATACAATTTATTCTTTGTTATCTGACTTCAGATGTGAAAGAAAGGAAGAACTGGTTTTTAGATTTGTTCACGCCTGATTGGCTTAGATTTGGTGATATTGCCATTAAAAAAAATTTGTTTGTTACAGAACAGTGCATTTCTATGTAACTTTTATTAATTTTTTCATTTTTAAAATGTTAGTATTGGCCCCCGGCCATCTTCACATTGTCAAATGTGGTCCTCTTTAAAAGAAGTTTGGACACCCCTGATTTAAGTAAATACCAAAAATCATATAAAATTAAAATAAAATAAATCAACGCGTTGTTTACGTGTTAATGACGCGTTAACGACGCGTTGAAATCAATGGTTGAATATTTGAACTAGCTGGCCTCCCATATTTCCATATTACCTCACAGCGACAGTGCGGCCCTGAAAAAGCGCCGGTGTGTACTCCACCCGGGCTAAGGTTCCTTCTTCTCTCCGATCTGAGAGCCAGCTACATTTTGTGTGTGGTGGCCGCTCTGGGCCATGGATACAACCTCTAGCAGTTACACAATCTGTTTATTGACACCAAGCTAATAAAGTCTGGAACTTGGTTAAAGAAACAGTGGCCAAAATTGGTAAGTATTCCCCTTAATTTGAGCTCGTTTCGCAGGGACGGTCGTTTAAGCGTCTGTTTTTACAGAAATGCCGATAGCTAACCGCTAGCTCCTAGCTCGGCGGTTAGCTAACGGTAGTTAGCTCCAGAGCGAAAATGACAGAGGGGAGCTGTCATGTCAAAATGTGTCTAAGGAGGATTTTCTAACATAGACATGGTTTGGTAACGGTCATTATCTAACACATTGGGTTTCCACCATTCACTGCCAACTGTATCTGACGTTAGTAGCGTTTAAAATGTTAACAGAAATGAATTTGCCGGTGTTTTCCCCGGTGTGACTGACTAGTTGAAATCCGAGAACAAAGATCTATTGTAGGCTAGCTAACTGTTAACGTTAACGGTTACCGGTTTTTACTGTTCCCATACTGCTAAATTGAGCTTGCTAAAGCCTATCAAGAAGCCAGCTGAGCCAAAAAGGGCCTTTTCATGTCATCTTTACAAGCTGTAATCTAATTCTTTCAATTTTAACACATTTTCCATAATAACACCGAGGCCACGTCAAGTTTAAGTTTAATGTTTAGAGGAGATTTAAAGCAGAATACAGCCAGCAGCATAGACACACTTCCTATTGTGAAGGTACGTTAATAGTCACATTTAGCCACACTCGTAAACACATCCATCAGTCCACTCCTCCAGGTGACAGCTTGACCTGTGATGCTGGTTATTGTTGATCTGACTCTGGTGACTCAAGCTGTGGTGTTACGTTTGTTGGTGTATTTGTTGTGAGCCCAGTGTTAACTTGTTTTCAGGTTTAAGGTGCCTCACCACAGTATTAGATCAGCTTCAGCCACAGTTTCCCAACAGTAACATAAAAAAGGCACTTTAGTAATTCAGAGTATATGATTTATGATTTTTACCACTGCTGTTTGCGTCATGCTAATCCTTTACCCAACACAGAGGGATAAAGGAAGGAATGTGGGGTATTACCTACTGTATACTCTGTACTTCACCTTCACTGCAGTGACTTATCAGTCATGTTTGAGCTTCTAACACGTGAGAGGTTTAACTGGGATTATGATCACTCTGGTCTATAGTTTTAAAGTACAAGGCTCCACATTTCTGAGTCATTCGACTTTAAAGCCCTCATGAATTAGTTATGTTTTTCCTCTGTGTCTGTGAGGATTGATGTAACGGACAAAATGTAGAAAGGAGACTAGTGCAGATGTAAATATGCTTTTTTTATTTTTTTTTGATTTAGGATTTTTAAATGATCCCAGCGCTGTATTTTGTTCATTGGTTGCAGAATTGGAGTGAGGCGTGTTGACCGGTGAATGCATAGAGTCAAGAAGGTAAAACTTGACAATAAAGAAGGTATCTGGAAAAGGTACAGTATCAGATTCATAACTGTTCCAGCTGCTTTTTATGTTTAGTGAGGATAATTGCATTAAGAAATGTTTTAATCAATGCACAAGTGCACTTCACTTCACTTATCAGTTGCTTCTAATGTCGACATCCAGCTGTGTGACAGTGAGCATGACGGCTGTGGACGGCCTTTCGGACAGCACGGAGGTGGTGGAGATGGAGGATGTCCCATCTCAGTTCTTTGTGGAGAAACACTCTTGGGAGGGCCTCCGCGACATCATCCACTGTAGCAGGAAGTACTCGGGCATGATCGCCAACAAGGCTCCCCATGACTTCCAGTTTGTGCAGAAGAAGGATGAGAATGGACCCCACTCCCACCGGTTGTACTACCTCGGTAAGCCCTGCATCAGCTTATGATTTTATATACCACTCCTTTGTACTCCTTTCTCTCGACCTCAGTCATGTTTTTTCTGTCCTGAGCAGCAGAATATGACTGCCTCATGATATTAAAACAATCACTGTGTTGAAATTTCCAATTTTCTTGTTAGCACAAGCCTTTTTTATGTGTTGTTGTTGAAGTTGCCTTTGTTTGTTTTCTGTGTGCTTTCTAGGAATGCCTTATGGAAGCAGAGAGAACTCATTACTCTACTCAGAAATCCCCAAGAAGATCCGGAAAGAGGCCCTTTTAGTGTTGTCATGGAAACAGATGCTGGATCACTTCCAGGTGAATTTCCCCCTTTCATCAAACAGCACAGGGTGATGGTGTCTTAATTAATAATCTGACTGCAGCCTTTTCTCTAGTTTCACTTGAAAGCACATTTCACTTTGAGATAAGCGATCCCCAGTGGTGCGGTAATGTTGCTGTTTTTGGCAACATGAGATATGTCCTGAAACTCGAAAGATTAAGCAACCATGGAACAAACTATGTGAGGAATGCTCGTACTGTAAAACCATTATACAGTTGTTATTTTATCGAGGGGGATGGGTTAGTTCAGTGCGGTTCTGTCAGATATATTTCACAGTAATAATACTGTATATGTTAGCACACTTAAATTACATTGTATTAAAAAAAATCTTATGTTGTCCGTCCGATTTCCTTCATTTGTTCTCGAAGGCTACACCGCACCAAGGGGCCTACTCTCGGGAGGAGGAGTTGTTGAGAGAGCGTAAACGTCTCGGAGCATTTGGTATCACCTCCTATGACTACCATGCCCAGACGGGCCTGTTCCTCTTCCAGGCCAGCAACAGCCTCTTCTACTGTCAGGATGGAGGCAACAATGGCTTCATCGTGAGTACACTGTTGTTTCTTTGCTCAGATGCTCAGGACAGTTTTTAATTGAGAGCAAAGTAAAAGTCTGCAGGTACAAACTCCACAGTGCAGCTGTGTTTGCTGTGGTTGGTACGCTGAATATTCGTGACAGGAAGGATGTTATTAAGCATCTGCAAGGTAGAGCTAAGTTTTTGACTGTTTCGAACCTTTACTGTTTGTGACAGGTTCATCTTTGAATATGAAAAAAATATATATATATACTTTCCTGTTTGTGCCTTCAGTAACTTTAATAAGCTACTTTAATGTCCTGTCTCATGGTGTTTCTTTGAATTTGCCCACGTTTTATAAACCTTGAACACATTTGTGTGCGTGGCATACATTTAAATGCAAGTTAGGTTGGAGAAAAGTGATTGGAGGAGTTGATGTCGAGCTATCATATCCATAGGGAGGCAGTTGTTGATGCTCAATTTCACAGAAATCTTTAAGAACTCCTTCTGATATAACAAGGTTTCATTTCAACGTTTCATGTCTGTGAAACTGTCTTATATAACTTATAATATAACGTGGGCTTTCAAAGTCTGAGACTGTGGGCCTCCCCTCAGACAAAGCTTGGAAAAAGGCGGCCCCTCATCCCTTCTTAGTTTGCTTGGTTAGTTTCGCTCAATTCTCGGATGCTTATGGGATCATGCTTATGTTATGTGATCTTATGCACACTCAACAACTGAGCCTACACAGTCTAATATTGCTGTTTATCACATCCACATAAGACCGCAACAAAATTCATACAAAAAGGTCTGTCTGAAGGCATTTATTAGTTTCTCCACAATAACTTCTGTGTCTCTGAACTATCTCTTAAACCAAATCACACACCCATGAAACTGTTGGTAGCCCCCACCTTGAGAACCTCTGGTTTATGACAATGCTTGCATCAAACAGGTCTGTCCTATATCTTTCCATCCAAAAGTCACTCTTCTGTTTGCCCTCGACTAAGATTGTGTATCTTGGTTTTAGCAGTCTGCTCCTGTAAAGCCAGTGGAGATCAAGACCCAGTGCTCAGGGACCCGCATGGACCCCAAGATCTGCCCAGGAGACCCTGACTTTATAGCCTTCATCAACAACAACGACTTGTGGATAGCCCACATTAAGACTGGCGAGGAAAGGAGACTCACTTACTGCCACAAAGGTCTGAAGGCATTGCGTTTCATTTGAGTTGTCTGAGTAGGCAATAAAATGTAACACGATAAGCAGCTTCACATGCTTAAATATCCTCTTAAATTTACCACAAAGCTGTAAATGATCTCTCTATGTTGTAAACAGAAAGTAAATAACACAAGTAATATTTCACGGATGTAACAGTTTTTTCTTATTTTTTACATTTTTCTGCAGGTGTGGATAGTGTTAAAGAAGATCCCAAGTCAGCAGGTGTAGCAACATTTGTCATCCAGGAAGAGTTTGACCGTTTCACCGGCTACTGGTGGAGTCCCTCAGCAGTGGAAGGTCAGAAATTGGTAGCTTTAATACTCAAAACCCAACATTACTGGGTATCTGTTACGCCTAAAAGACATGCAGATTTTTTTGTTCACCATATAATTTACCTCCAATCTGTAAGATTAGTTCTTTTTTAGTTTGATTAAATTTGGTGATTTTGGTCTTTCCCTATCAGACCCGAGTGGAGGTAAAACGGTGTACCTGCTGTATGAAGAGGTGGATGAGACGGAAGTAGAGATTATTCATGTTCCCTCTCCGGCACTGGAAGAGCGGAAAGCAGACGCATATAGATATCCACGCACAGGTCAGTATAACCCTGTAAACTCTACACACACAGGCTTGGAGGCGCTTTATTGGCCATTTTATCATTTTATAAATTCTGTTTCTTTATTTACAGGTAGCAAAAATCCCCAGGCTACCCTTAAACTGGCGGAGATCAAGACAGACCACCAAGGAAGAGTGAGTCCTTCACTATCTTTTCTTGTGTTTTTTTTTCTCCAGAATAATAATTAGGGGTTCCTAATATGTGTGTGTGTGTGTGATTATACTTACAGATTGTGAGTACGCAAGATAAAGAACTGGCCGTCCCCTTCACCTCCTTGTTTCCGGGCACAGAATACATCGCCAGAGTGGGATGGACAAGCGACGGCAAATAGTGAGTGTGTGGCCTGGTATTACAACTTCTATTACTGTGACATGATTTGGGATACACATGGACACAAATGTTATCTTAATGGGCAAGATGCTTGTGTTCATGATTGTTCTTTTGAAGCAGGTGTTTTCTTTATCAACTAGTACTGGCGTTTAAATCAGTCTTTTGAGTTTTGTCTTCTCTCTGTCCCCCTAGTGGCTGGGCTGTGCTTCTGGACCGCAGTCAGAGGAAACTACAGCTGGTCCTGCTGCCTCCAGCCCTCTTCATCCCTGTTACAGATGACCCAGCCCAGAGGCAGGAGAGTCTAGAGGCCGTGCCTAATAACACACAGCCATACATAATCTACGAAGAGACCACTGACGTCTGGATCAATGTAGGTGTTTTCAAACAGTGCCCTCTTTGGTTACCTTAAAACTAATATCTGTCCTTTTTCTTATTAACTATTCATCGTGGTTATGAAAGTTTTTCTTCTGCTGTAAGGATTCAGTAAGTGACTTTTCTTCTCTTTCCACAGGTTCATGATATATTCTATCCATTTATTCAAACGACAGAAGATGAATTTACTTTCATTTGGATAAATGAGTCTAAAACAGGTTTCAGCCATCTGTATAAAATCACATCCCTGTTACAACCGGGCTGCTACCATTGGACAGACAACTACCAACACATAGAGGGTAAGAGTGGGAGACGCTTCTGCACTTATATAAAATGATCCTATCGAACAGTCACGTACTCACGGTTTGCGTAAGAGTCTCCGGTATGTCAAGGAGCATGTTGATTCTGTTATCTGTTTTCTGCAGGAGACTTCAAATGTGCAATCAAGGAAGAGGTTACATTGACCAGTGGAGAATGGGAAGTGCTGGCGAGACACGGCTCCAAGGTTAGACAAAGTCCGTCAGTGTGGAATATATAAAGTCACACAAATAACAGATATACGGGTGTTTATAGGGTGAATATGGACAGTTACATATATTTTGTTGTGTTGAGTCCAACTCACATTAACTTTGAACTTTAAACAGTGATTAAGATTTATATATATTTATTTAAATATACATATATATAAATGTATATTTATATATTTACATCTACATCAGATGAAGAACTCGTGCTTCAATTGCTGAAGTCTACAGCTAATTGACATCAGCAGTATTTTCCATGGTGATATATTTTCAGGCCGTTATTGTTGCCACCTTCTTTTTACTTCATGAGATCTCTGCCTTCAGTTTGGTCCTCTGGATCATTGTGCTGCTGCAGAAGATGGATATGAACGCCCTCAAACACTGTTAAAAATGAATGACAACATGTTACTGTTTTATGAATCTGAGAGTTTCCAAATGGTTTTTTAACATAATATAGAAGATGTGAGTTGATATCAAGATCTTTCAGTATTTCAGTCATCTCTTTATAGATGTAATGTACCTTACAGTATCTTGCCATGGCCTCACTGCTATTGTCTTTTCATTTTCCTTCCATGTTTCTCCTTCCTCTCCCCTGCTAGATCTGGGTGAATGAGTCCTCTAAGCTGGTGTACTTCCAGGGCACCAGAGACACTCCTCTGGAGCACCACCTCTACGTGGTCTGCTATGACTCACCTGGAGATGTGGTCAGACTAACCAAGCCTGGCTTCTCTCATAGCTGCTCTGTTAGTCAGGTAAAACACTTTTTACACACTCATCCAAAAACATACATGCACGTTTTATTTGTCCACTTATAATATTCTCGTGCAGCGGTTTATCTATCCATATTCATGACAACCACATTCATAATAAATTACTGAGTCTTCAGTATATGGGATACATGTTCTGGCTGTCAGCAGTGTTTTACACCGGCAGTAGCTCATGTTGAGCTTGTAAACACAGGACACAGGTGTTGTAGCATTGTAACTTCATCCCCTCTTTCCTCAGGCTTTTCCTTCCTTCCTCATCATTGTCTGTTTGTTGTAAAGTTTCTCTCCTATTTTGTACGTAATTCTGTAAATTTCTGATTCTCTCCTCTCTCTCTCTCTCTCTCTCTCTCTCTCTCTCACTCTGCAGAACTTTGACTTTTTTGTCAGCCACTACAGTAACGTGAGTACGCCTCCATGTGTTCACGTCTACAAACTGACCAGCTCAGAAGGAGACCCATTACACATGGTACCTGAGTTCTGGGCCAGCATGATGGAATCACCAGGTAAACAGGATGTGATGTAACCAATCACCATACAGTAGTTTTCCACTGCCGTGTGCTCCTCTCCTCCTCTCTTGTGCTGCATGTTGCGTTTTTTGGTGCACAAAAAGTTGAAATATTCAACTTCTCAGCACAGAGTTGCACTGCTCCTCAATGTCAGACTCTATGCAGGCAGCCAATCAAAAAGCAGGAGACGGGCTTGATGGCGCTACGACTTCCTTCCAGTTTTGATGCTGGTAGATGTGACAGGAGTGGAAGGACAAATCTAAACGAGGTTGATATTAGCGGACACAACTCACGACACAACAGATGAAGGAGTCTGGAGTTTTTTCAGTATGCTGTGACCTGAAAACCTCCAGTTTTATGGGCTTTTTACCCTCCACATCCAGTAACACAGCAGCAGCTAATTATATTTGATTGCCCGGTGCTGCTCCACAGGCGCACCAGCTGTTTTGCTCAACACATTTTGTCGAGGCATTTTTGAAGCGGCTGCGCCTGTAGCGGTGCGTCTCTGACTGATTGTCCCCTCAGAGAGCAGTCTGGCCAAGTGTGAAGGATGTCCAACTATCTGTGGTTTTATTTTAGAACAATCAATAGAGACGAGTCTGTAGGGGAAGGTTGAGGTCTGGCTTTGATTAGATTAAGGACGGTTAGTTTGATCTACAACGGCGTCCTCCAGACAATCCTGACAGCAATCAGATAATATGGTACTAAAACACTTAGGTCATCATGAACACTTTGTGATTGTTGTTGTTTATGATTCATTAAAAGTACCAGTTGTGAGTTTATGAGTATTCTGCTGTGGTACAAGTAATTACAGAGTACTACCACCCTATCACCTGAGTTACTGGGCATGATGATGCTATTAACTATCCATTAAACACTGTATTTTGGAAGGTAACACATGCTGCTACAGAAGAGTCTGGATGAAGTACTGAAAAGCAGAACAGTTCCTGTTAGGATTGAAATTAACCTGTAACAGTATTGCAATGTGACACATTGGTTTCAGACATCTTGTGTGCTTTATTGTAAGGCTTTGCACACTCTTTATGGTTCCACCGAGTTCCACTAGGAGTTGCCTAATGAACACACGTGGTATTGTGTCTTCCAGGTTGCCCAGGAGATTACAATCCGCCTGAGATCTTTGACTTTCCAGGGAAGTCGGGCTTCCAGCTATATGGGATGGTATACAAGCCTCACAACCTGCAGCCTGGCAGGAAACACCCAACTGTTCTGTTCGTGTATGGAGGCCCACAGGTTTGTGATATATTCAATCTAATCTGGTTCTATGATGTGATCATATTTTTCATTTCACAAAATGTTGCTGTGAACCTGTCTTACTGTGTAAATTAAATGGTGTTCATATGTGTATTCAGGTGCAGCTGGTGAACAACTCCTTCAAGGGGATGAAGTACCTCCGCCTGAACACGCTGGCCTCTCTGGGCTACGCTGTGGTCGTCATTGATGGGAGGGGTTCGTGTCAGAGGGGCCTTGAATTTGAAGGAGCACTCAAAAACAAAATGGTAAAGTAGGAGTCAGATATTGAAATGAATAAAGTAGAAGCACAAAAAAAGCTGGTTAACACTCTTATATGCCTCTGTCCCTTCAGGGTCAGGTGGAGATTGAAGACCAGGTGGAGGGGCTGCAGTACGTGGCGGAGAAGTTTAACTTTGTGGACCTGAGCCGTGTTGCCATTCACGGCTGGTCATACGGCGGTTTCCTCTCTCTCATGGGCCTCATCCAGCGACCCAATGTCTTCAAGGTTAGGAGGCATCTTCGTCCTTCAGCCCTTGATTTATCCTGACACCGTACACTCGCTCTCTCTTTTAGCAAGATATAAGACAGCGGACTGTAGTTTGTATCCTGTGTCAGAGTGTAATGCACTTCAACAGGATTAATTGCTTAATTCCTGAAGTATGAAGTCTCAAAATTGAACTTGTGTTGCAGTTGCCACTGATATCCACATGGTGTCTGTGTTGTACAGTGTGTTGGCTAACAGCCTGCATTCAGTAAGGATATATGCAGATAGATCCTTCTATTAGAGGAATTGAAAATGTGATTTTTATACCAATGTTTTTTGTTTTATTTTGGCCAAAATGTATATCCATCTGAGCCATAACATCAGAATATATTGCAGAATTATTGAAACATTGAAACAAACACTGAAACACACATCAACCTATACAGTAAAGTAAACCACCACCATCCTCCTGTACCATACTGTTTGAGTTGCTCTCTCTCAACACTTTTCCACAGTATTATAAACAGCATCCCAGTGTTTTAAAGTCTTTATTTAATATTCTTTAACACTTGACTACATTGTGCCTCCCTGTCAGTTGGCTATTGCAGGAGCCCCGGTGACTGTGTGGATGGCCTACGACACAGGCTACACAGAGCGTTACATGGATGTGCCTGAGAACAACCAGCAGGGCTATGAGGAAGGCTCTGTGGCACTGCACGTGGACAAGCTGCCCAGCGAGTAAGTACACACACTTATCCTTTAAACGTAAGTATTTCAGATATTATTGTAACTAATTTAACCGTTTACAGTTAGGTACATGTCCAGTGATGTTGATACTTGGTCCCCAAATTTTGACAAATTGTGTGAAACCACCATTTGATGTTATATAGTTATGTTCAGGTGTGTTCAGGTAATTAGTTAGAATAGAAGAAGAACATAGAACATTTGGAGTTAAACAAACAAACTGTTAAATGAATCATATTTTACAAATCTTTCCATGTTTCCCAGTGATCCGCTCAAAACATTTTTTGCAGACCAACCCGTGCATTCATTACTCTCCCAGTTCTGTTTTGAATCAAAGTGTAAAGTTCAACATCTTCCCCTGTTAAATGTTCTCATTCTGCCACCACACCACTTTAACAGTTTCTTTGTTTACATGCCAGTGTAGAGTTGCCTAAGAATATGTATCAGTTACTTTTCAAAATCCACACTCCCTTGCATAGTTGGATGAGAAAACTGATATCACGCTCGTTTTTATCTATGGTCAGTCGGAAGCCAGTGAGCTTGGTTTGGTACAAAGCTAACCACCTGGCTCTGTCCGAAGGTAACAAAATCTGCCTACCAGCACCTGTAAAGCTCACTAATTAACCTGTTATATCTCATTTGTTTCAACTGTACAACTAGGAGTCAGCTCTTCCTTGACCTAAAATGTGACTTATGAACTTTGAATCTTTAACTGAAAGCAGTACTTAAAGTAGAAGTGTTCTTGATTCACTTTCAGGTATGTACATGGTCGTGAAATGATCTTTCCATTGCTACTTAATAATAAAATACTCAGATCAGATCTCTTTACTATTTTTAAGCAGTACAAATTAAGCAGAAATTTAAAGGTTCAGTTTGTAAGATTTGGTGGCATGTATGGTTAAGTTGGTGAAGTTGATGAAGTTGCAGACCTCACCCTCCTCTTCCATCATTTACTGCTTCACGTACAACAGTGAAGCAGCAGGTGTCTCCTTGTAATCCCTTTCTTTTGTGGACAGCACAGTTGCCATTGTAGCATAATGGTGTACTTTTCATAGGTGACTGACGCCCAACTTTGTTCCGAAAACACCACAAAGGCTGAATACTGGAATCTTCTGCCCTTATTTATCATCAGCACTTTTAGCACAAAGACTGCTTTTCAGCCTCTGTATGAATCATCAACACGCGAGTGATTACAGTGCTAGATATGAGGACAAGGCAACTCAAAACTTACAGGAATACTTTGATAATGTGGCACATACGGTAATTTGCTCCGTGGCATAGAGTTAGATGAGAAAGCCAATGTTATGCTTATGTCTACCTATGGTAAATATGTTGCTACATTCGTAAGCCAGTGAGCTTGGTTTAGCATAACATTAACCATGCTGTCTCTGTCCAAAGGTAACAAAATCAGCCTACCAGCAAACCTCACTAGTGTTTTAACTGTACAGCTATTAAGGGGTCATCCTCTTCTTTGACCTAAAATCTGACTTTGAATCTTTTTCACTGAAAGCAATGCTCAAAGAAAATGTATCTATGCCTGTGTGGTTATCTTTTCATTTATTTTCAGGTATGAACATGGTAGTGATATGATCTTTCCATTGCTGCTTGAAAATGAAAAACAATCAGATCTCTCTAAAATCTGCTATTAAAAGTCATTAAAGGCATGTAGCAGTGAAGTTGCGTAATGTAATCAACTTAACTGTGGGAGAAACTATGGTGGCTGTGAGAAATACAAATGGACCTATCTAGAGCCAGTGTTTGATGGTCTACTGTAGAAACATGGCTGTGAAAGAGGACCCACTCTTTCTGCCATATGCTGCCAATCAGTCGCCCTGCATCTTACACACTGGAATGTTAACATTTGTCTAGTCTAGCCTCTGTGTGTAGGCACTGAGAAAACCCTGATGTCCTGACAAACGTGCTGGAGCACTGCCCTTGTATGCAGAAGGAACAGGGAGACTTTCACATGTTATTTCAAGATATAACGAGTATGGAATCACATTGTCAGGCATCCTCTTGTAACTCTTGTAATCATTTTCTTTCCAGGCCCAACCGTTTGCTGATTCTCCATGGATTTCTAGACGAGAATGTGCACTTTTTCCACACCAATTTCCTAGTGTCACAGATAATCCGTGCTGGGAAGCCCTACCAGCTTCAGGTTGGCATCACACACCGTATTCCACCCACTAACGCAACTTTCTGAAGTCACCATATGTACATAACTTTTCTGTGTAAATGTCTTGGTTATGTCTGAAATACTCCATGTGTTATGGTATATTGGTTTAGACCACTGTAACGTTAAATGGTAGTACAATACAATCAGGAGTAACACTTTGATACATGCATGTAGTACACATCAGTGTGTAATGTGGTCACCTTGTTTCAATCTTCCAGGTGTATCCTAACGAGCGACACAGTATTCGCTGCCCTGAGTCTGGAGAGCACTACGAGATAATGCTGCTGCACTTTCTACAACAATACCTCTGAAATGAGACAACAGGGGAGAAGTGAAGTCTAGTTTCCCCTCTGTCCTCCTTTACCCCTCCAGCTCACCGCCCATCTTTACTCTCCCCGACGCCCCCACCCAATCCCAACCCAACCCCGTCTCCAACTGTTCACCCCGTCACTGAGAGACTATCAGACACTAGCCACTCTCTCCTATGAACTAGTCATGTAACTTGTCCACAATACTTCCCCTCTTTCGCTCTCACTGTCTCTTGTTCTGTTACTCGCTTGCTCGCTCTGTCTCCTCCATACCCCACCCCACCCACCACCACCCTCCCAACCCCTGTGTACAGTCTGGGGTATGGTTTACGAGCACAGAGATGTGGTGTCTCACCCTGAAAGCTGAACAAAGACAAGGACATATGGAGAAATATTTGCAGGCTGTGTCACATTGACTCATCGCTCACCCACGTCCTCATCTCCACATCCATGATGGTTTTTGCCAAATGTTATCGTGTTGTTTTCCCCTTTTGTTCCCACCTGTTTTATTCACATGGGTCAGTTGTAGGAACGGGGTTACAGTTCACAGATATGAAACAGAATCTATACATATATTCACAGACATGAGCTCCCACACTACACATACATATGTAAAATACAGTTTATCTCGTACGTAGACACTCAAAAGCACACTTAACACAGATTGCAATATCCATACTGTGAGTCTGTACCTTGCAGTTTGTGTAACGATGAAGAAAGGAAGAAGACTCTTCCTCTGTCCACTTGTTTTAAGTGTGTTTAAAATAAAACATTTTATGGATTTTTATTCCTTTTTTTTAAATGAGCGCTGACAACAAAAGCAGCTCATTGATATTTCTGCGCCATTTTCTCCCTTCACATTTACATTGCTCGAGATGTCTGCTTGCCTTCTTATCACATAATTTATATTTGCCAAAGTACCTCTTGACTCTTGATCATGCTGGTATTTCCTTTTTTTACTGCAATAAAGACAACAGGAGGGTGAGCACTGGAGTCTTACAACAGCTTTGTACCACCGGAATACAATTTGTACATGATAATGAATAAATGTATGAATCAATCACATGCTCTCTTTTACCGCAGTCGTCTTTGTTATGCACGTCGTGGTGGCAGCATTTGATGTTCCGCAGGATGTATCTATCTTATTAGGCAGTGCACTCGTCTCAAGTATGTTTTTATATATTGATATTCCACTCTAACCCTTCATTATACTCCTCGCTTGATGTCCTACTCACAACAGAGCTGCACCTGACCAAAACCCACCACTGCTTCAACAACAAGGGCTTTTAAGCACTTCAAACCATGCACAGCAGTGAAGGAGCAGATGTTGGTCCTTGTGCTCTGCCTTCCTTTATGGACAACACAGTTGCCATGGTAACATAGGGTACTTATCATAGGTGACTGATGCCTAACCTTCATCTGATAACATCACAGAGATTAAATAATGGCATCTGCTGCCTTTTATTTATCATCAGTGCCTCAGCGCGCACAGACCTGCTGTTCAGCCTCTGCGTGAAACATCAACAAGTGGGTGATTACAGTGTTAGATATGAGCACATGGCATCTTAAAGGTCCAGTGTTTAAGATTTAGTGGCATCTAGCAGTGAACCTGCCGATTGTAACCAACTGAAGACCCCTCACCTCACCCCTTCCAAGCTAGTGGGAGAGCCTAAAATGGATATAAAAAACGGCTTGGGCTTGGTTTGTCCACTCTGTAAGACTATAGATGAGGACCTGCTCCCTCTGTAGATATACAACTCTTTCTAAGGTAACAAAAACATAATAATTCTTATTTCCAGGTGATTGTACACAAACATAATTATGACTAGTATAATCCATATTTAGCCAATAAATTCCCCTAAATCAATAGTTTGACAATATGGCAAGTACGCTAATTTGCTCCCTTGCATAAAGTTGCCAACGTAGAGTTGCCTAAGAATATTTATCAGTTACTTTTCGAAATCCTTGCATAGTTAGATGAGAAAACTGATATCACGCTAATTTCTATTTATTTTAAATATGAAGCCACAGCCAGAAGCCGGTTAGCTTTGTTTAGCATAAAGCTAACCATTCTGTCTCTGTCCAAAGGTAACAAATCAGCCTACCAGCACCTGTAACGCTCACTAATTAACCCGTTACATCTAGTTTGTTTTAAACCATACAAAAACTACAGTCTAAAAATGACAATTTGATAATGGAGGTTATGTAATTTAAGTTCTACTTCTTGCCCAGGTTCAGTGCGGGGATTTCCTGGACACTACTAGTTGCCTGGCCACGAAATAGCTGGGGGAAACCCCCATACACCCACAACTTCTTGTTTTTACACTTCAGTTTTTACAGATAAAACACAGCTGCTGGTAAGCAGATTTTTTAGAATTTTTGGACAGAGCCAGGAAGGCTGTTTCCCCTTTTCCACGTTAAGCTAAGCTAAGCTAAGCTAAGCTAAGATAAACGTTGCTATATGTAAATTACCTTGCATAATTACTGTTTACAAACTTGAGAATGATATCCAGTCATCTGATCTAACCGACAACTATATCTTGTGTATTAATACGAAGAGTACTACTAATATGGAACTACTGGTGACCATGATAGTTTCATTATAGTCACAGAGCAGTTTTAAAATGAGGTTTGTTGAGTATGTTCCATCGTATGCTGCACATTTTGTCTCTGCAGGTAAGGTCGAGGTCAGTTCAGAGTACACTCTCATCAAATCAACTGTTACAGAGGTTGATCCTGAACCACTTGTCAGTGCTTGGAGGATCAGTGTGGATGAAGCACATTAACGGTAAGCCCGGGAAGGAAGCAGAAAGTGGTGCGGTGAGTTAAATTAAAGCTGACACCTTAATGCTTCCAGGTAATGTTATCAAGCTGCTAAAATCTTTAGGATGCACGAGATCTGCCATGTGTGACTCACTGAGATGGTTTAGGTCTTCTGTGTGAGTTTGGGCCTGCAGGAGGTTTCCAAAGAAGATCATGAGAATAAGCGGTTACAGAAAAAGTCTTAGCCTAACAACTTGACTTTACTTTAGCTGTGTCTTTGTGAAATATAATGAGAAATTTTGTTCTAGTTCTGTTTTCAGTCAAGTATATAAAGTAGTGTTTATTCTAAACTTGTGGATATTGTTAAAGTGACACATAATACACAGACAAATAGCAAATTTTAGTTGAAGTCAATTTTATTGGCTCCTTGTGGCCAAAAAATGGTTATTTTCTTTTAAAAAACAAATTTTACACAACAAAGACAATATAAATTACAAACAGGCAGCACCAGAAATATATATATTGATTCTTTACAGCATTTAAATAAGAAAAGGCAACATCTACAATAACAAACTCTCAAGTCACAAAGGATGACAGATGTCACAACAAATCAGTAACAGTTATATTTCTGAAAAGACAGACGACATTCCTTCATACACTATGTACACACCGTGTCTCTCATCTTAAAAGAAGTCAATATGACTTACCATCGTTGAAACCTTAATTCAGTAATTAAAGTCAGTGAAGAATATGTTCAATTTGATTTGAAATTGCAGGCATAAATATATTATAAAAAGGCTGACATGGTCTTCAGTGCCCCACAAACTGCTTAACACAGTTTCTGCATTGTAATCCTAGTTTACAGTGATTTACATTTACATAATGTTTTTGAGCACTAATCTCATCATGCTCATGTGGAAAATGACTCTTTGTTTGAATTAAGTCACCATTTGGTCCGCACCACTGGGTTAAAAGGCTTACTTAACTGGCCTGTATTTAAATCCTACATGCATGCTTTACAAAAAAAAGAGCAATTCTCAAGCTGTTTTTGAGCTGACAGTGCTGTTTACTTGCTACAAAAAACAACAACAACAAAAAAAAAACACATTCAAACTCAACAACAGCCCGCGTACACACTTGACACCACATGTCTGGTGATGAGCCTCAACTTTTTTCAAATCTTTTGTGGCTTACAGTACAGTGGACAGGCCGGGACTTGCTCTGTGGCGCTCTCCTGATTAAGGGCCCCTGCTGCTTCGTACCAACAGAAGGAATCAATTGCAGTGGTACAACATATAAAAGGTTTTCCACTGCATGTTTTACTTTTCTCTTTTTCCATCTGTGGCTTTACCTGCAGGGGAGAAATCTGTCTCTCAGAGAACAGAGCAGTGGAAACCTGGAACTCACTGAATGTGCGTTCTTTTTGCTTCTATTTTGAGGGCCTGGGTTCTGGTGTGAGGTCTTCCTCGCGGGGGAGACAACCAGGAAACATGGAAACCTCTGCCTCATCAACTAAGCACCAAGAAAAGAAAGAATAGTCCAAAATCTACTTCTTTCTCCCCTTTCTATTTGTCTTGACTTTCTCTTTCTGTCTCTTTATGACTTGTTTTCCACCTCAGCGGGGGCGATCATCATCATGCTGTACTTCAGAGGGTAGTAGCGACCCCTCCAGGTCTTCCAGAAAATGCCTTGCTTTCTCTGGTGCCGCTGTTTGGGAGCAGGACTCTGGAAGTATCTACCGTTTAAGTTGGAGCGACCACAGTTGCTGAACCACCAGCCACCTAGGAAGACAAAAGACAATATCAGGTTAGATGCAACCTTTGAGCTCCATCCCAAATTGTACACTGGAAAAGAAACAAACAACATTTATTTTTTTGATTTCAAACGTACCAGAGAGGTGCTTGGCGCAATTTGTGTCCTTTTTCTGGTCGTTGTCTTGGTCGCGGGTGGAAAAAGGGAGGCCGGAGGTGGCGTCAGTCCCCAGGGAACTCTCCAAGGTGCTGAAAGCGTCGGCCTTCTGAATCTGTAGCGAGTACTTGGTTTCCGCTCCGCCCAGGTGGAAGGGGAGGCGGATGGATGCTAAGTCACCACTCCAGTCAGAGAGCTTGATGGTGAGGATGTAGTCACCGCCTTTAGAAATGGAGTGCATCTTTTCTAGACCCAACCAGAACTCTCCTAGAGAAGAAGACAAAGAGAAATGGTGAGAAAACTACCCAAGAGCTGAGAAACATCCATTTTATTTCAAGCTCCTGCTCTTTGGTGCAGTGATTGTAAAAGACAGTAATGCTGTGTGAACTAATGTGACCCTGACTAGGCCGGCTGGCACCTGTCCAGTCTAGTTTTGCAGAGAGTGAGATCAAATTCAAAAGAGTATTCACCATTCAGGCTGCCAAAGCCTTTCTCGTAGGCCTGCCACAGCTGGTCAAAGTCCACTGAGCCATCTTGGCGCTTTTGGATAACTGTCCACCCGCCATCTAGACGGAAAGAGAGACAAAAAGGTTGATCAGAAAAAGTTGCATCGACAAAAACAGCAGCTTCTTTTGCAGTTTTTTAGTTAGCAATTGTTGGTCAAGCTGCACTGAGCGGGACACAAAATGGGACAAAGTTTTACTCCGCTTACCAGCTGTCATCTCACAGAAGACTTTAAAGGGCTCTGCATTCATTGGCTGGATGGTGTACACCCCGCTGGTGGTCTCTCCTCTCAGGAACAGCTCATGACAGTCTGATGCGATTTCTAGAAGAAGAAGAAGAGCACAACAATGTTCAGACAAAGAGCTCCAAACAGTGCGATCACCTTTGCCCTACATCAACGTGTTTTGATTCGTCTTTAATCTCTTGAACTTTGTGTTGTTGCACTGTGATAGACAGGTGAAAAATTAGGTTGAAAGCTTGCTGGGTTGCTGCCAACATAATTTAATGATCTAGTTCCTTGTGCATGTTTACTGTTTTGTGAATTTGAACTTGTTTACTCATAAGTAGGTCATTCAGCGACACGTTTCTCTGCACTGCGCAAGCCAAGTGTCTGCAAATACAGAGAGCGCTTATCAGCAAGTCTGGAGATACAAGTGTGTATCTGATAGAGCCTTTGATTGAGCCATAACAAGATAGTACTTTTTTCTTGCTTATAAATATGACCTTTCTCCCAGTTCCCAAGCAGAAACTCAAATAGAGAATTGAGTTACACACTACTACCCTTTACATTCCTCAACCCCCTTTCCCCCCCTCTCTGTTCCTGATCCTCCTCCTCTCTGGCTTGTCACACCTCCTTCATGTGCACAGCAGCCAATTGGTGACGCAGGAGTGCATGGCTGGTGCATGCATGGGGAGTGATCAGAGAGTGGTTGTGAGGAGAGTGGGGGGGATAGGGGCTGCTGCTGTAAAGGGACATCGGAGAAGGCGTTAACAACAAAGCAGGGGACTCCAGAGCCAATTGGAGCTGTCATGTGCCCAATGAGGCACGAGACTAATAGCACCCCTCCGGTAATCCTTTTCATCATAGATGACATCATCATGTGATGCTATTTAATACCTTTACAGAACAAAGGTTTAAAAAAATACAATAAAATGTCATTTTACACATTTATTTGATTGTTCCTCTGGTGGACATCCGCCTGCCTTGCAGCACAAGAAGCACAAAACCTCCTTTATGTGTAATGACCTTTCCTCTAGAGACATGAACTCTTGGTGGTCAGTCTTGGCTGTAGTCAGCCTGAGGGGTCAGGGGTTTTCCTGAACTTTAGCACACTTCTTATTCACTACAATGGGAGAGTTGAAGTAGATGGAGGTGGGGGGTTTCTGTGTACTGATGGGGGAGGAGAGGAGAGACTGACTGAAGAGGAGGGGAAGGAGGAGGGATGTCTGACTCCCTGACAGATCTAGGGGAAAGGTTGCTCATTCTTGTGGGATATACAAATGTTTGTTTTACACAAGAAAGGGTGACTTAAGACAGGGGAGGAGGCGAGTGTCTTCAAAACAGTGGCGGATATCTGTACAAAGTTCACAGATAAATATAGACCACCTTTTCCCTTTTTCTCCCTTGTTTTCACTCTGTTTTCTTTTTTTTTTCTTGGCTCAGGAACAAGGATGGTAATCTGAGGAACATTGCATCCTGTCGAGATGTATGACCCTGACTGAACGCTCTCAGAGACCAGTGAACTTTACCCTAGTTGAAACCATGCCAGAGAAACTTTTTTCCTCATTCCTTAAATCCTGCTGATGTCAGAGCTCCGATTACTGTGATTTCATAGTGACTGGATCTCAACTGTTGCCTCAGCCATGTTCACCTTTCACCTACTTCTCAGGTTTGACTTTGAATCTATAACTCTTAAAAAAAATACTATTTCAATAAACAGATTTCTGTTTTATTCAACATTTCCTCCCGTCAAACCCCATCATCCTTTTTGAAGACTAAACAGTCTTTAATTGAAACCAAAATGTGGTGGACGAGAAAGCTGGAAGTGTGTCTCAACTCTGCCCCAGTTGGTGTGTATCCAGAACAGTTAGAGTCTGGATGAAAGCATTCATTATGACTGCTGGTCCATTCACAGTTCAGTTCAGATGGGAACAGCAGCTGCTTGGCGTGGCTGCACACTGAGGGAATCATTTACTGCCATTTACAATTACTGTAACTCACAGTGTGGGGGGGCATAGACTAAAACCGAGCCTCACTCTGACAGTGTCCCCTTTTTCTCTCAGCCTGCACTTTATGTCAGGATGATGAAGATGAAAATGTTTGATATATATTTTAGTTTATAGTTCTGGCAAGTAGGAGGCCTCATTTAATTTTTAAGTAACCTTTGTATTAGTGGAATAATGTCGTTATGATTTGACAGGCAAAAAGTTCACCAGTTTCCGGCGTCATGCTGAGCAGAGGAGCGTTTCCCAAATCGATTAGATTCCTTGATTTTAATTGCTAGTGATTTAATCGTCTTTATGGCCCGACTAAACAGATGGCCTGCCACATTTGGCGTGAGATTTTGTCCAATCGACTTAAGACAGAGCCAAAAGAGGATTTTGGACGCTTTCTTGGCTTTACTTACCGACTGGTGAGTCGCGCTGCTCCACGACGCCGCCTTGCACGGAGCCGTCAGTGTTGCTGCTCCGCGGGGATGCAGATCTCTGTCGTGACTGTTGAACCTGAAAAAGTTAGGAGATTGCAATTTATATACGACATAAGAAATAATGAGAAATAAGAAAATAGTTGACGGCAATTAGCAGTGCAGAGCTGTGTGCGTAATTGTAACGCTTTCTCACCTGACTTTGCAGCGTCCTGATGCGCACATTCTGCTTGTCAAGCTTCTCCTGCTGGAGTCTGATGCGCTCCATCAGATCATCAATGCGCCTGTTCTGGGCCTCCAGCATCAGCTGATAGAAAAACAACACAAAGGCGTCAGATTTTTAGCATTTTATCAACTTTATTCTGCACCGTGCCTGTGCGTAAAATGCATCCATGGCGCTGTAGAACTATTGAATAAACATCAGGTTTAACATAAGAAGTGGACCACCTGCAGAGTTTCATTGAAAAGTCTGAAATATAGACCCCAGGCACAATTCCACCCCTCAAAGACAACCATTTGTCCTTTTCCACTGGCTGTGGTGTGGTTATGTAACTCCCTGATAGCGCGGGATTTTCCATTCCACTATAAAGCGTTTCAGGCTCACGTATTTCTTTGTAAAAGGGGGTTCTGCAAAGAGATCCCTGCTCCCATAATCCCCTTACACTGTGTCATATGGCCAGGTTAAAATTATTAACACATTCTTGCAACTGATGCGTGGAGATCCCTTTGTCTGGAAGGCTTGTGTTTCCCTGCACGTACTGCACGCTCTTGTTCCATGCCGTGCAGGATTGTTAACCAACCCCCCTCCAATACGCCCACCACCCACTGCTTGCCCTCTGTGCATTTTGATTTAGTGCCTTTAAGCTCAGGGAAGAAGCCACCACCCCGCCATGAAAGCCAGCTGTCCATGCACACTGTACATCAACCAGTTAGAAGAGTCCCTTTAACCATCTGCTGCAGGATAACAACATTTTGTACTGTATGGTAATCTCTTTAAGCAATGCATACACTACTTATGTCCTCCTAACTAACTAATGTCACCCTCCTTATCTTATCATGCTTCTGACTACACAAACAAATAATCATAATCAAAAAACATAGACAGAAACTTGTGCATTCTCACCTGAATGTTGTGAGCATCACTGTTGTTCTTGGCACCAGTGTTGGTGTCAGGCAGCACCGCATCTCCTTGTAGCATGCTGTCCACTCTCTCCTCCAGGCGGTTCATCCTCTCACTCATCGTCCTCCTCTCCTGCTGCATCTCCTCCGCCTTCTCCCTTAACTCGGCTGTGACATTAAGCAGCTGCCCCTCTCTGTCCTCCAGCCCGTGGGCCCGAGCCTTCAGGGCATCTCCCTCCTCTCTCAGCCTCTGGCTTTCCTTCCCCAGCTCGGTCACAGTGCGATTGAAGACCTTCAGCTTGCTGAAAATGTCCCTCATCTGGACTTTGGTCTTGTCCACATGCTCCTTCAGCCCCTGGCCCAGCTGCAGCAGGCCATGGGCAATGACATTTACATCATCCCATGCTGCGTACTGTACACGCTTCTCCTTGGCAGCACTGCCGGTGGGTGAGCCCCCTTTCCTCTCAAAGGGGAAACCTGTGGCCATGAGCACCACCAGGCAGAGAGTCACGGTTGCCAGTGTTGTCTTCATTGCTGTCGTTGTCTTAAACTGTTGAAATGTTGCTTTAAATAATGTGTTGTCCTGTTGCAGAAGTGTGCAGTGTCCTGTCCTTTCTCCTTGACTTGGATTTGTGAGCTCAGGCTCCTGGCTGAACAGTCACAGCACTACTATTATATAGTTTCACAGCCCTCAAGTCTAAGCTTGGAGCTGCCTGCCATTGGCCAGCCGAGGAGTGGGAGGGGTGCAGTTACACTCAGGTTTCTGTCCCTCCTCCACCTCTCTGTTAACTATTCATGTCAGAGGCGGAGGAGGGACATGATATAACAAAAAGATCGTCTTTCATCTCAGCACTGCAGGAGACAGAGACTATATTATCTATTGGAGGAAACTAAACAGTTGATATCTCCTGCAGTGATGCAAATGTATTCCTTTACTTTGAAGAATTGCTGAAGTAACACTGGTGTAGTATTTCTGAATAAGTGAGCTAATCCGTCCAAGTAATTCAATATTCACCTTCAGTCCTAAACATGTCACAATGAATCTGCAGAAACCTTTGCTTTACAGGCAATAAAAAAAAAAACGAAACCTCTTTTCCTGTAAACTGGTCTGTTAAAAGAAACTAAGCTTAAATATGAAAGCAAAAGTGACAAAAGCTAATATGGGCTGAACTGTAAATAGACCAGGTGACTAGATGTTTACAGAGCAGAGTCATCACCATCTGAAGGAAGAATCTGAGAATGTTTTCCATTAATTTACACAGTCATTAAATGAAAATCTCTCTGCATGTCCTGTAACCTAACTGTAAATTTTGCTATTACTCTATTTTCTGTACTACTTTCTTTGCCCATTAGGATCATTGTGTCTTGTACAGTACACCAAACTGAAAGTATTTCGATGGATAGCAATGCGGGGAAGTATCAGGATAAGTAGTTATTCATAAATGTCTTTAGTGTAGTTCAAATCTGCATTATCAAGGAAACTGCACATCTTAAATCTTTTCCTCACAAGACTGTGAAAGATTTCAGGTAAAATTAAGGAACATGAATTGCTCTGCACACCAAAAAATAAATAAATTGGTATAAAATACCACCTTAAAATAATTCAATTTTAATGAATCAGTCCTAAAACAATCCCAGTAACCATAAACATGTAAACTGTACTCCACTGAACAACTATCATGTTATTTGACCAACACAAATAGATGAGATCGTGATGAAATATTTCCAAGTAACAGCTCCTGTAGAAACATTAAATCAGGATTTCTGTCTAATCTCTACAGGGATAATGTAAGGAATGAATGAAGTCAGTGACACGTCGGGCACGTCACCAGAGGAACATGCGTACAATGTAAAAATCTGCTTCTGGGCCATCGTGAGGACTGTGAGAATTAGGGGAAAGTTCACAGGACAGAGAATGCCCAAATTGCGGGCTGTGGGGTTTCTTTAACAACCTCCGCCTGAGAGCTCGTAGGCCGTACGTGATCTGGGGCCAGATCACAAAGAAGGAGCTGGTTTAACCCTCTCCTGTCTGCAGCCCAGACTAAGTAGGTGAAAGGTAACTGTGAGACTGCTGACGGTGCTGAGAGGGGAATCTGAGTGCAGAGGAATTACAGGGCGCTCACTTATGTGTCTGGAATGTAACAAACATGCATTATTTTCCTCAAATCCCTGGCAGAGAGAGGAGTTCCCACTAGGACAACCAGAGGCTGCTGCGTTCCAGTTAAAAATAGATGTTTCCAATTCATCTTTGAGTAATCTTTTCCTTTTAATAGAAGCATCAAGGACAATGCAGATCAATTTGCTTTTGTTTGTTCGAACTGACTTGTGCATTCATTCATCACTACATGATCCATATCCGTTCAGTTACAGTACAGCAGGATTATCATTGAATGGAAACATGTTTGTATTTACTGAAGTGTTTTTCACAGGTGAGGGAAAGGTGTATTGTTGAAAGGCATCTGTCTGTGGCAGGTACAAGCAGGAACACGTCAATCGTGTCACGTAACAGCTACAATGATATTTGAACTTGATGACCGTCTGGTACATGAGCATCATGATTGTACAAGAATGTACATTCTTCTGGATCATTACAGGACTGTACGCCTTCATTTTAGGCTTAGTGTGCTGATGTCTGTGCGTTATCAGACCTTTTTTTTCCCCTAAAGGAATGTTAAATATCCCCCTAATGTTCAGATTTTTTGAGAAATATGTTCAGATATCGGGTGAATTATAGCTGTGTGGAGGAGGAGCTGCTCATTTAGGAGCTTGATGTACAATGTACTGTATGTAGGTATGTAAAAGTGCCCATGTTGCAGTTGGCATGATTCAAACTGCCTGAGAGAAATCCAGTTTTGCCTGATATTATAATCATACTGTAACTGTTGGATGACTCATGCCTGTTTCTATCAAGACCTTAAAGCCATTACCGGTATTACAAAATATTACCAAATACCAGCTATGTTACTAAATAGTAACACAACCGGGTAAACATATTCTATTACAAGTAAAAGTTTTCATTTGATTATGTGTATTATTATTACAGATGTATTTACATGTAAGCAGCATTTTAAAGTTGTATCTGACCTAGGTGGAACAAAGTTGAATCATTATGAACACACTGTTGTGTAGTTTAATTTGTAACAATGTGCCATATTTTGTAAGTTTATGTTTACATATGAAACATGTGTTTTGTATGTTAAATTTGAGGGTGCAATGCAACTTATAACTGGGGTCAAAAAACTGTAGTGGAGTAAATCAAAAAGAACCAACAGGCTACTAGTCAGACTGTCAGCAGATTGAATATTTACTTGTGGACAGACTAAACAAATGAATTTAATAAACATCTTTTTTATTTGTTACAATGTTTCAACAATGTACAAGGCTTACTGGAATCTGCCTCCTCCTGTATGTTAGTGATCATCACTGGATCCACACCTCGCCACAGCTGCTTATTCAATTTCCCAAAATGGCCGCTCCCATCTGTAGCCGGCATGGTAACCTTTTACCCAGATTCCAGACACAGAACATCTGTAAATCCCAGCGCAGCCCCAAGACTTAGTCATGTACGAGGGGATGGAAAGAGGGAGGAAGAAGAAGAAGAAGAAGAAGAAGAAGAAGAAGAAGAAAAAACAGGTGCCGGAGCCCGTTAGAGCTGTAAACCTCTGGTTCCCATGGCTAGACTGTGATCTTTTCCATTTGGGATTATTTTTTTTTTAGGTTTTTGGGCTTTTATATTCACTGAGTTTTTCCACTTGTGTTTGCCAGAAATACATATCTGAATATATTCCAATGAAATAAACAATCTCGAATAAAATATTTAAACCAATTTTGAGAGGTAAAGAGGAAAACTGAGGAAGAAGAACTGCACGCTCCTGTTCACTGAAAACCGTCTTCCATCAGACCTCTGAGATCTTGTAAATATCCAAGTGACTTAATATGACAGCTCGTCCATCATAAACCACATAAACTATATCTTTCCTCACTTCTCTTGGAATCAGCCATGGTAACAAAATGCCACCAACCTTATCTTCCTGATTTCTTATATCATGAGTTATTCATGAGTAGCAGCATTGACCTTTTAGCTGACTGAAACGACTGAGGTTTAGGGTTAGCAAATTGAGCTCATGACTGCCTTGTGATTGAGTAGGAAAGTCAGTCAGGATGGACTGGAGAGGTGAATATAGACGAGGGATGGATCTATTTTTTTTTAGGTGTGTCATAATCATAACTGATGATGAAATAGTCAATAAAAATGTAGCTGCTGCAAGATTTATGTTTCTTGGTGTGGCAGTGGTCAGGAATGTACAGTATGGTACATTTAAGACAGGTTTTTCTGCTTCATAGCCTGATTTATAGGCAGACATTTTGAGTTTTATGGTACAGATGTAACCATTAACGTTAACAAGCGTGCCAGTCATACCAGGACTCTGAAACTGGTACACCCAAGTGGAATGCAGCCATGATTAAATATTAATTACACCTCCTGCTAATGTGAAATGTCACTGATTACTCAGTGTCAGTTAGAAAGTGAAAGTTTGCTGCTTTTTTAATTTAAAGGATAGAAACAAATGACCTCATAAACTGTGATTTTACCACATCATTTTCTAGAAATGTATTATTGGGAGCCATAAGAAGAATCTCTTCTTCTATTTCTACCAGTAAGGACAAACCAGCTGACAGACACACTTATCATGATTCATGCACACTTACACATCATATGGACAGACACGCAATGCAACACGTCTGCCTCGAAGCAGTTTTGCAATCCCTTTTCTACTTGAGAACAAGCCAGGTGAAACACACTACTGCCTCCCAGTGGTGCAAAGTATATCTTTTGACTTGTTCACCCTTGACCCCTGCACATTTACTCAATGGGGCCCCTTTTGGTGACTGTGGGCTATTATTGCCCCAGGGACTGCATACTGAATGTAACATGGCACCGAAACAAATGAAAACCTGCCGTTTTTCTTTTAGCCTCCAGCAGCCCTGAGAGATGAGGTGTGATTCACTTCAGCAGAAACAGGCTCGAGCAGGGAGAGCAGCCTGAGAGGATATGAGAGATTTCCTGTGAGGACTCTAAAAATGCTGTCCTTGGACAAGGATGCTTCCCATTTTGAATCAGTATGTACCAAGAGACTCCTTCCATTCCCACGCATATGTTTGATCTCTGCCTTTTTATGACGCCAGAACTTTAAATATCTGCATATGCTTCGCCTTTGTAGCATCCTGTGAAGTTTGCGTGATCTGAAATGTTCCAGTCAGCAGTAACATGGAACAGTTTCTTTCCATTGAGGTCAAAAATGTAGTGAACAGAAGTTATGTAACACAAAAGAACATGCTCCAGTGCCCTGTTTGTGCGGCACAGACTTTAATCAACACGTATGCACACTTCATTCATGCATGCATCTTTCTTGCATACACAGACAGTCATCTCCCTTCACATTCCTCACATCTCAAGCTCAGCATGGACATGCATAGACATGTGTTACACTATATAGATGAATGTGTTTTTGTTATTGCTTCTGCTTGACTGATTGAGTATTTTGCCATGAGATATTTTTACTTCTCTGACTGGTCGTAAGTTAAAGCTCCTGCTGATAGACTTGAATACATCTCCACTTCTCCAGACGCTTCATGCTTTTCCCCCTCAGTTCTTTCACCGCTCACAGACTAAATGAGCGTCCCAGCTGGCAGGAAATAGGAAAGTACAGAATGTACACATATCCCAGTTTGGAAAATGTAAATACATACAGACTGGCTGACCTCAGCAGCTGTGTATGCTGTGTGTGCTTCATAGTGCTGGAATTCTACAGTGATTTACAGTGTTTTTTGGTTTGGCCTACCCCTGTACACCAAGCACACTAATGCTGCCCACATATGATTGCAAACAGTGTTAGTCTAGGACATCAGGGCAATTGGGTAAGAGATTAAATGGAGAATTTGAGTCAGAGACAGCATCAATCTTTCTTTAAAAGACAGACAGGGTACGCCCTGAGTAACACAAGAGCTGTAAAACAAAGTAACAACTTCTCTGCTGAGTCTGTTTCTCACCATGGAAACTGATAACAGAGCAGACTGTACTGAAGAACTGGAGCTGGTGTTTAAAGCAATAGTTTGACACTTTGGGAAAAAAAACTCATTCGCCCTCTTCCAAAGAGTTAGATCAGAAGATCAATGCCACTGTTATATAAAATACTGTATATGTAGCTGGAGCCAGCAGCCATTTTAGCATAAAGAATGGAAACAGGGACACAAAATACCTCAAAAACTCACTAATTAACATCTTATATCTGCTTTATATATCTGCCTGGCTATATGATTTGTTAAATCTGTTCAAAAAGCAAACTGTAAAACCAGAAGGCTAGTCTTTCTCCCAAGTTTCCAACAGGAGTGCATCCATGTTCCCAGGGTCTTATGGTCGCTAGAACTGGGTAACACAGGGCCCTGGGAATATGAGAGTTACCCCTCTCCAACCTTTATGCTATGCTAACGCCTCCTGGCTGCAGCTGCATATTTAACAGATGTACATGAGGGTGGTATTAATGTTGTCATCTAACTGTTGGAAAGAAAGCGATTATGGTTTTACAGGCGATGTTTAACTTAGCTTAACATCAAAACTGGAAATGGGAAAACAGCTAGCCTGGCTCTGTCCAAAGGTAAATGCATTCACCTGCCAGCATCTCTAAGCTCCCCAAATAACATGTTATATTGTTAAATCTTGTGGTTTTAACGTTCCCTGGCAACCTCACAACAAACCTGTGTAATAAAACCCACAACACAATGAAATATAATGTGTATAATGTATAATGTGCTCAGGCAGATTTTGTTACATCAGGACAGAGCCAGGCTAGCTGTTCCCCCTTTTTTCCAGTCATTATGCTAAGCTAAGCTAACCATCATCTGGCTGTAGCTTTATACCACAGATATGAAAGTGATATCAGTCGTCTCATCTAACTCTCTGCAAGAAAGCGAATAAGTGTATTTCTCAGAATGCCAAAATACTGATATATTGCTAAAAATAATATATTTAACAGTGTACTAATAAATGTACATACAGTAAAATACTTATTTGTGGCAAAACAACATCAAAACCATGTGTTTATGTACATAATGAGGAACCCTGCTGTTTGCTCAGGAATAAATCTCTCTGGAGTCCAAAACAAGTTACCAAGGTCAAGGATGAATTCCAGGCTAAATGCAGTAGCTGTAAATAACTCAAACACATATTTACATTATCTGGGGATTCTGTTCAAATGCAGCAGCTGCGGGTGCTAAACGAGCTCTCCAGAACCCATCTTTTACATTTCATGGACCCAAAGCCTCGGATGTGGTAAGTAGTGGCTCTTTAGTTTCCCCAGAGTTTCAGAGGACACGTTTCCCCCTCTGTTTGTCCCCCAAAGAAACAGCCCCTTGTGGTGTGTACCCTGGTTGTCAAGCTGGGTTCCCATGAACTAATCGGCCTCCTGTGAAACAATCATGCGTGCTGTACCACAGAGTAAAGAGCACTTGAGGCCACTGGGTGTAGGCAACTGATAACAATGATACTAATTCATTGCCCCATTAATTTTAATCAACAGGAGTGGATGTACAAGCAGGTCAGATGGAGGAGACACTCGAACTGAAGAGGGATCTAACTGTGAATGGGGCCTGTTCTGGGGAAAATGTGGGTAACAGACAGCCTCTTACTGTCAAGTGCTAAACAGCTGGTGGTTTGGAGAGGGAAAAGGAAAGAAGGCTTGAATTACAAAGTGTTCTTCAAGGACAGCAGGGTTCTGACCTGTAACTGTACCACAGCAGCTGTGCAATCTGTGCAGAAATGATATACTTATGTTTCACTTCTGTTATAAGAGGACAATGAACTGTACGTTTGTTTAGAAACCACCCACTCTCCTGTAGTGCGCCATACAGTGTCAGAAAGCTTTTGAATTGCAGAGGAAGCTCTGAGTCCTGCCTTTATTATTTCTGAGGTATTTAAAGGAATACTTCACTTGCTTTATTGCTGAGAGTTAGATTAGAAGAGTCATACCACTCTGCAGCCGGTTAGCTTAGCTTAGCAGACGGACTGCTACTGCCTACCAGCAACTCTGAAGCCCAATTAACATGTTATATCTCTTATTTTGTTTAAACTGTAAAAAAAAAAAAAGGTGAGGTGTAACAACAGTGTTACCGTTGTCTGCCAACCTCATGGTGATGACAGACCCCTGTAAAACTGCTAAAAGTGTTTTTTTTTTGTTTGTTTGTTTTTTGCACTTTTTGTACAGATTAAACAAATAAGATATAACATGATAATAAGTGAGAATTAAAGGTGCTGTTAGATTTTGTTACTTTCAGACAGAGTCGGGCTAACTGTTTCCCCCTGTTTCCAGTGTTTGTGCTAAGCTAGTTGGCTGACAGTAGCTTCATATTTACCATACAAACATGAGAGCAGTATCAATCTTCTTATTGTATTGTATTGTATTCTTCTTAAGACCTGAATCAGCGTATTTCCCAAAATGTCAAAAATATTTGTTATATGTTTCCTTTAGTGAAAGGTGTAGTGTGACCTTTTACATGAGACTAGAACTGGACAGGTAGCCTAGAAACAAGTTGAACGGGGAGTTTAAAAAAAAAAATCAAGACACTTAATGGCAAAGCCACCTTTATGCACTTCAAGAATTATCATATTTCACATTAAGTTAAAGACCTCTGACAATCCTCTCTCTTTTTAATGACTGCCCCAGTCCTCGTTAATCTAAAATCTTGAAATTGAGTGACCTCACAAAGTTTTGGAGGCACAGCAGGACAGAAAATCTTATTTTGTGAGACTTCTCTATAGTGATGGAATTACCAGGATCAGTTTTTTGATTGCAGGTATTACTTTAAAATGTCTAACCATTTTAGTCCAACTAAAATGACCTGTTGTGCTATTTTCTGTTATTTTATTTTGCTTGCTTAATTTAAAGAGCATACATCTTTTTTGCCTGAGTTGAAAATGTAAAATTGCTGACTAGAGACGCGTTGGTGGCAGCGTCATTTCTGAGAAAAAAACATGTGTCCCACTTACTCATCAGACAGACATTTGTGGCATAAATGACATGTCAAAGCAAACTTTCATAGATGGAAAGTCAGAGTAGCCTGACATAGAAATTGGGTAAATATTTTTACCCCAAAACTTGGATTTGAACTTGTCAGATTCCATTCAAGTTTGTTCCTGTTAAATATTAACTCAGCTGAGTGTGATCTCTCATTAGGTCTGTCAATAGCTCAGAGTTTCACTTCACAAATTTGAAGAACAGTTCTTCTGTATTTTATAGGCGGTCTTAAAGGTTGTGCTGAATATACAGTATCTCAACCACTGTTTCTGACATTTACAGCTAACATCTGACTCACTGTCTTTAACACATACTGTGACACATTTCTGTGGAAACATGTTAACAAAAGGAACATTTAAGGACATATCTGTCTTGTCAAGAGTAAGATGAAACTTTATATTTGGTCTGTCAGGTAGATATGAAGCCAGCAACCGGTTAGCGTAGCTTGGCATAAAGCCTGGAAACAGCTAGCCTGGTGACAAGGTGCCAAAATCCACCTACTAGCATTTCTGAAGCTCACTTATTTGCATGTTATATCTGGTTTGTTTTGTCCATACAAAAACAAAGTGTATTAAAGACTGTCTCACTAATTCCCTCAAATTCCAGATTTTGTGTTAAGCTAAGCTGCTGGCTGTAGCTTCATATTAAACAGGCAGATATTAAAGTGTTATTGAGCTTCCCAACTCACTCTCAGCAAAAAAAAAAAAAAAAAAAGCATTCATCTGATCATATTATGTTTGCCTTCAGTATCATACAAGCTGGAACAATGCTCGACTTTGTTGTTGCAGCCAGTGCACTGTGCCAGTATTAATGTCAATCCATTGTACAGAGTCCAAAACGCTTTGTTTTTACAGTGTTCAAAACAGCTCTTTCTCTAACTTTGCCTTCACCCTCCACAACAGGCCTCATTATCATCAACAGCCAAGCATCTGACCCTGTGTAACTTTTTTCTGTCTGTCTGCGCACCTGCTGTTTGTGCTGTGGCATTGCTGTGCAGGGAACTGGAAAATATTTTACAAGTCGCATTCATTGCAGGGGATTAGAGGCTTCAAAAAATAAATGGATGGTTTGTTTTTCCTGACCTTTGCGTGATGTGGCCTCCCCCTTCTGCTTAAATAAAAGTAAATCAAGAATGTCCAAGCTGTGTTTGGAGTTTTGTTGTTATCCGTCAAGCTGTCTTCTCTTCATGTTCTGGTTTTTGCATTTGTTCATACACATGTCATGTTTCTTTATTTGAAGATAGACAATACACAAAAAACATTAACCTTATATAAAACAAGAAAATTGTACCTCTTTCATGTTATGTGAGCATCCTGGATCTGATATACTGTTATTTCTTGGACAGTAGTGACTTAAAGCCCTGTGCTTTTGCAAACAGGTAAACACAAATAACATGTTTTGAGTTAGAGATGTGTTATGCATGCCAAGATTTTAATCTTTATTTTTTTTATTTAAGCTTCTTTACAAAGCTCCACTCATTACTGCAAACTATGAAAACCTGGCTTGTCCTCCTGCAGCCTAATCAGACCTCACCTTCTGCAATTAATGGCAGGAAACAAGGATAATCTGTAGAGAGGCAGGGGTTTCTAAAGTTCAATGTTTAGAGGGGTTGGAGAGGGTAAAAAAGTTTGAGAGGCCAGGGGCAAAGATGCTGTGAGAAAAAGAAGGACAGAAACCACCAGAGGCGAGAGAAAGAGAGAGGCAGGGGAATGTCTTCTAGTTACCTCTGGGGTGATTATCTTCTTGGCATCCCCTCTCCATCCTATGGGCCCCATTTGTAAATTTGAGGGCCGTGACCCAGGTCGTAGCCTGTTCAGAGTGTGTAAATCAGAGGCCTCTCCCTCTGGACGATCCATGACCTCCCTGCTGCACATCCTGTTACCCAGCATGGGAGAAACCAAGCCCGCAGCCTCCTGCCAAGTTCTTCTAGTTCCAACAAGCCTCCTCACACCAACATGACGTTTGTCACAGAGATCATATTCTGTGCCCCGTGACCAAAAGTAATCTAGTATTTCAGTCAGATGACTGTCATATAGTGACAGAAAATGCCAGAATTACTGTACTAAGTTTGAGTAGGCCTACAGTCTTGAGGCTTTTGTACCTGAGTATCTCTATTTCATGCTACTTTAGATTTCTGCTATGACACAGTTACTAAATTACTTTACAGATAAAATAATTACATTCAAAAGATAAGGAGTTTGTAAAATAGAATGCATTAAAATACAAATATATATATAATAGTACATAAAGCAGATAGAAGTTGATCCACCTTCACCACCTACAACATAAAAAATGCTGCCAACACATTAAAGCATCAACAAGGTCCAATGTTGCAAGATTCAACAGGCTCTACTGAGAGAATATGCACAACATACTATATAATATTCATAACTATGTTTTCATTAGTGTATAATCATCTCAAAATAAGAATCATTATGTTTTTGTTACCTTCGAATGAACCTTTTATATCTACAGACCATGGAGGTGCCATATTGAACAGCCATGTTTCTACAGTAGCCCAGAATGGACAAACCAAACACGTGACTTTGAACGCAGAACCTTAACTTGTAATTAAGTACTTTTAGATTATGGTACTATTGCTTTTACTTAAGCCTGCAATTAATTATTATTTATTTGGCCACTTTTGGGCAGCTGAAACAAACACTGACATATTACCAACTTTTTAAACTGATATTGTGAACTGGCGAGCAAACAGTTACCTGCAGACATAGAGTGAATTTGGAGTGAAGTCCGATGTTCACTATCCTTTTGGTCTCTGCCAACTCCTGAGGGAACTATCTGTCTCTTTAGCTTCTAAATGCTCCATCACATTCACCAGCTATTTGCTAACTCTGTACAGTATGTTTGTCTGGTGGTGATGGACAGATGTTGTGCAATGGGTTTGGGGAGCTTTTGGAGCTGTCTGCTGTGGTTAAAATGAAAAACAAGACAATGAGCTGAAAGATACTTAAGTGCTCCGCAGAGCTGAGAGGAACCACAGAATTGGGTTTTACTGGATTTGTCACTACAAGCAGCTCCTTTCATATTTTTACCAATTTCTTTATCAGCATCAGAGGTGTGATTTTGAGAATTGGAGACCCTGATTAGTTGCTGTCTGAGCTGTTATTCAGGTAAAACTATTCAGTTCAAGTGCTACAATCCTGAATGAACTGAGTTGCATGGTTGCATTGTTTTTGCAGCGTTATATGATTAAATAAAACAGGGGACAATGCTAATTTTCTGCACTAGTGTCTAATTCTGGAAAGCAGTAAACAACATTTCATACCAACACTGTTATTATAGCAGCTAGTACACGTCTACACCTAGAGGCACAACGTCCTTGTTCAGACAAACAGACAGACAGACAGACAGGTCCACGGCTGATGTTTTCTCCTGGCTCAGTTAGACCTTGGTGGCATACAGACAAACAGGGAGTGGCCTTGGCGTGGATGTGTTTCAAACCCGGTATGCTTCAGAGAGTGAGAGAGAGAGAGAGAGACAGGAAGGAGGAGAGACGGGGAAGATGGTAAACACATGCCACCCGTAAGTCTATATGGGTGGGTGAGGCGTAGAGAGGTGTAGAATGATGATGACAGGGTGAGTAAGGTGACACCAAGTTGTTTTTAAGCACAGAGTTGTTGTTCACTGTGAAACCAACGGAAGAACATACTTGACTCTCTATTGTTGCCTCTCTCTTTCAGTTTCACTGCCTGTCTTTTAGGTCGGGGAATGGTGCAGGTGCAATCTCTGAAAAACTTATATTTCTTTAAGAATAACAGTCAAATCCATGTGAACTACAGACTGCCTCACTTGTTTATGCTCACACGAAGCACTCTGCTGTAGATGAATGCTGTTTATCCAGTTTTATATCCTCTTTTCTGACTAGATTTGTAAAATAAATATGTCACACAAGTGTTTTTCTGTCTCACTTTGGCTTATATAACCGCCTCAAAGTACTGCCTCTCTGATTCTGGCTGTCAAGTGCCAGCATGCTCTTCTTGGTTTGGCGTGTCTTTCTTTAACTTAATGAATAGCTGCCAAGAATTAATTTGTGGCTTGGTGTCAGTTTTCCACTTTGGCCTCACATTACTTGTTGATGCTCTCCTGGTAAAGGCCACAGTGATTCTTCAAAGTCTGTAAGCCTCAGGAAGTGCAGCTGCAATGCTGTATGCAGGGATACATAGACTAAATATGTGATGGCAAATAATCTGCACTGCTTTTGGCACTGACATGCAGAATGACAACCAAAAGTAAAACCTTTTTTTGCACATTTATTCAGTCATTCTTTAGCATCTAGCTTTGTCTGGCACTGATTTCATATCATATATAGCAGAGATATTCAACTTGCTTTGCCCAGAGGACACATTTGCAAAATGACAGGAGACCAGGGGACATTAATATTATTTATCAGTTAAAATGAATAAACATTAAACCAACACATTATTGGTATGGAGTAAAAGGATAAGTTGTTATCTTCTCACATGTTTTGACACCTGATATTTGCAACCTTGCAAATTAGCAATTTAAGGTCCGATTCGGCCAGCTGATGTTGAGTATCAGTAATACTCAGTATTGATTTTACAAGTCAACAAATTAACTTTTCTCCACAGGCAGGTCAGTACATAGCTCTGTGTAATGTAGGTCAAAGTAGGTATGGAAAATGTAAGGTCATTAAACCTACTGTTTACATACAGCCTCATCACAGCACGCATAACTCAAACTGACCTGCTTTCCTGTTCAAACAACCTCTGGGCTCCTTCATCAACTTCAGCATGGAATTCAGCCAAATACCTCCATGTTGAAAAACAACACTGTCAGCTGAAGTTAGTTTTAATATATCTAACCCTAACCCTAACCCTAACTCTGCAAACAATATAATGGAAAATAAAATAAAAGAATAGAATAGAAAAGAATAAAAATCAGTTAAAATCTGCAGGCATGTTTGCTGGCAACTTCATCGGTGCTCAACTTTACGGATTTTTCTTAAAATACGACTCTTGCAAACTGACAACATGTAGGTCACATAAATAGATACAGTTTAATTCACACGTTCATGCATGAGAATGTGCCTTGTCTCTTCAGCATCACCACAGATTCACTCACAACTCTTGATGCTGAAGCCATGAATCCATTCAGCCAGCAGAAACGTGCTCTCAGAAAAGTTGTTTGCTCACACTGTTGACAAGGATGGAAAAAATGAGAAATGTGGCCCATATTGGCACCGTTTCATTCCATTTCATTTATTGGACTTTTTACCTCCACAAATGTCTGTGACTTAGCAATGAATTGGTTAGAAACTGACAAAATATATTGAATATATAACTCAATACTTACTCCAGACAAGATAGCCTGGCATGTGTACTGAATCTGAACATTCCCTGATATTTATTGATGTTGTCACTGACTTACATGAAGACTATACTGCATCTTAATTATATAATGTTATTAAGCAAAAACTACAATGTTACATATGTTTAAACCTCATGTACCCTCATCTTTAACATTTAAGCACCCCAGGGCTTTGAGTCCTCTGCTGCAGTCCCTGTACACGCAGACGCTTCCCATCAAACACTCCAAATCTACTCCTGCACCACTGAGAGCATCCTGGTGGTGAATGTCACTGTCTGGTACGAAGGAAACAGAACAGAGCAAGACCCCAAGGCTCTGCAAAGAATGGTTCAATCAGCTGAACGTACAATAGGTGGTGCTCTACCCTGCATAAAAGACATCTACACCAAATGCTGCAAAAATAAGGATAGGAAAACATTAAGGATCCCAAACACTCTGATACCAGCCTTCTCTCCCTGCTATAATTACGAAGAAAGTTCTGGATACATCAGGTCGGCTCTGAGAGGCTCAGGAAGAGGTTCTACTCTCAGGCCAGGACACTGCCTCAGACTATTTATTCATTATTGCTATTGTTGTTGTTATGCTATGATTACTATATACTTCAATTATGAGTGTATAGTAGGAGCTCATGGAAATACATTTCATTATAATTGTTAATTTATGATTATATGTGAAAAAAATAAATAAACTGAGCTCTTTGGACAACTTTTTTTTTTGTTTGAATATAAAAGAAAATTCAGGGTTGGGGCTGTGAAATGGTTCCTTAAGTGGTTAATCAGAGAAGCAGGTTGTCTTGAAATAACTAACCAATACTTCAGAGTGAAGTCAAGATTGATGTGATGCCACCCTCTGCTGGACAGAACGTAAACTTCACATGAAAATGTCCTTTTGCTCAAGTTGCAGATATAATGAACCAAATTATGTCGACTGCATTTGCAGAAACAACTCAGCAGGAATATCACCAATATATTAATACTGCAGCAGATACTGTTTAAACCATATTAGACTTGACCTTGTGACACACGCTCAAGTAAAAGTGAAGCTATTGTAGTTTCAGCAGGAAGACTAGTGTTTGGTGAGATGCTTGTGGAAAAATGATACCATTAACTAGTTCATGGAAAAAGTTACTGCTTACATGAACTCACTTTGCAGGTTTCTTAATTTCACAACAGTCTGTAGATTAGTCACATTTTAGAATATAGATTATACCATAGCAGTGCATCTATTGAAATCTGGCACGTTTCTTTAATCAGTAATTTGAAAATATTTTATCACTAATGAAGCAGTGCACAGTGAATTTATACATCAGTGTGCCGTTACATTACCTCTATACATTGACGACAGCTGACTAAAAAATAACCAGAAAACAAACTTTGCAGAATAAATTTGACCTCGTGTGACACAAGTTAGTTTACAGTTGCAGCCTTATCAATTAATCACAAGGACAAAAAAGGTTAATATACAATAAACACAGGACATCCACTCTCATCTTAATAATCAAATTTTATTTCAACACATCTGAACAAGTGAGATGTTCGCCATTCCAAGTGGAACTGTATCTTCTGCTCCATGGAGTTGGATTCGCACCTCACAGCTTCAGTGGGCACTGTGGAGAGAAGAAAACAGTCACACACCAACTCAAACATACCAAAATTTAACTACATAAGAGTTAATGCCTCTGTATAAACAGGATACTAGCAGAGAACAGAAATAGTATGAGTTCCTACTGTGGTAATAGATTAATAGGTTGTGAAGTGTAAGGTTTAATATTGTGTATTAACAACTCCCTGTCCTGGTTATTGTAACAAAGTACTACTACCCGTCCATCGTATTTATGCCAGTAAATGAGTTCATGATGGGGTGTGATAATTCAGTGCAGTCCTTGACCAGCACATAGAGGCACAGCAGAACTAAGCTAAGCTATGTGCTAACACAGCTGAAATGCACTGTAATGTCAATGAATTTAGATTGGATTTACAAAAAACACTACGTTCTGGGATAATAGCAATAAAACCATAAGCAATCTGCATTTACATACAGATAGCAGAACAATGGAAACCACCTTTCTACAATCCATCAAATGCACTGAAACACCGATTTTAGTGTGAAAGGACTAGTTTCATAGAGACACTATGCAGAGCTGCAATAATAAAGGGCTTCACATTGAGCTGGGGTTCAAGTTGTTTCTGGTCACTGACCACACACTGCAATGCATTTTGTTTCTTGTAATACACAATATACAATTTCCACAAGTCAAATAATCATTTTCAATTAACTTAACATTTATGTTACACACTTATTCAATGTTACCAGTGCCCAAAAGGGTGTCTTCAAATTTCTGTTAGGTGTCTCTAATGCACCGTTATGGTGATGATTTATGATTTATTATTAGTGCTCAATCTAACAGACGTAACTATGTTTGTCCCCCTCACCCTATCGCAGCCTCCTGGCTTCTCTTTCAGACTCTAGAAGTGTCAGCACATCTCCTTCTCTGACTGGGCCCTTCACGTTCCTGATGATGGAGCGGTTGCTGTCGTCCATGAACTCAACACGGACCTGCAGGCAGAGCAGACACAATGACATTAGCATAAAAATAAATGAATAAAAAAACACAAGTGAAACCTTAAAAATGTAGGTAGGCATCTGATGAAGTTAGTGTCCAGTTTGAGGCAACCATGACTTACATCTTAACCCCTGATAAGCTGGAGGACTGTTACAAAAATCACATTATAGAGTTTGAAGAGTCCTTATGTAGAACAAACTTCACGTTACATTTAATTTCTTAAAAACTGAACAGGCATGACAAGTAAAAACACGTTAGATGTGACAATATATTTCCATATGTACTCGTGGTAACGTTTAGTAAAGTTAAACCAACGATGGGCTCAAGGAGAGTCCCGATATTTAACAGTGTAAGATGCTAACTCAGACACTAGTCTTATTACCGTACCTGTGTACATTGTCCCTGGGAACCAGTTCTCCCGAGCACCTTGGTGACCTGAACAAGACAAAGTATAAGTTAGTTTGACAGCAGAAACAGTGCTCACTGATGTGAAGTTAAAACAGTAATCGGTCTACAACAGGCTATCAGTGAGCTAGCTCGTAGACTGGAGCGTGCACGGGCCTCCATGATGGACGCGTGAGAGTCGACGTGCCGTGACTCTAAACAGTGAATAAATGTGACTTTAGCTTCAATGTTTTGAGACCGTATAATACTTTAGTTGTTCATGTAGCTTTCTATCCGCTCGGATGTCATTATTTTCACCATATTTCATATTTTCTTACTCTTGCGAGCTTGATCGGCTGCACGCGGCTGGCGTCCATGTTGTGAGGTTAGACCGGAAAGGAAGTCACGTGGTGCGCGGCAGGAATATATCGCAACGGTAAGTCTTATTTTTTTTTAAAAACAAGTTATAATAATTTATGTGTTATAATAATTTACTGTATTTAAATTATAGAAATATCACATGTGGCAACTTAGAAAAATACAAAATTCAAGTTTTATAAAAATTTTAATTAAATTTTAGATTTCCACTTCCTTTTCCACCAAATGGCCTATACCATTCACACAAACTTGAAGGGGTAGAGCCCGGGCTGTACCATTAAGCACTGTGTTATAGTTTGTAATCATTTTTGATATATCATTCATTTTAACTTTACAAAGTTGAATAATAGACCCAATTAATTGTGCTGGTTTGTTCAGCCCTCATTTTATACATGCATATGCATGCAATTGTTTATTATTTTCAGTTGTATATTGGATTACTACTAATAATTTACTTACTTTACTTATTATTATTATTATCGTTGCTATTATTATTATTATTATTCGTTGCTGTTGTTATTACAACCACATTATTATCGTGCATGTTTTACTCTAAAATTACTGATTCACTAAACAGAATCAGAATTTGTTCCTTAAACTATTATTCACTATTATTTTTCAGTTTTATGTAATCATAATTTGACTTGATTTCGTTTGAATATATTTTGACATGGACAAACTAATTATGCTCTTATCTTTATCTTTAACATGAAGGAATCAATGCCAAACAGGAATCTGACTGTTCTTTGTGAAATAATTTTTTCTTTGTCTTTGTTTAAAATAAACATTCATACCAATTATCAAATTCTAGGATTTTTAAAATCAAAATCCAAGCTAGCAGCAGTAAGCTAGCTGGAGCTAGCCAGTGTAATCTACCTGTAGCATTAGTATGAACTTCCTGTACCAAAGCTCTCCATAACCTTGTTAGCAATGCAATACTGTCATCACAGCACTCTCGCCGCCTTTCCTCCTCTCTCAGAACTCAAAGCCTTAAATCACAACACTAATCCTTGTGAACAGTATTTTTAACTTGCGTTTGGACAGAAAGCACAGCAATAGGATTAGAGAATCAGTAAAGAGGCTGAATCCCTAACTCATGCAGTTGATCTTCTTGCACGCTGAGGGACAAACACGGTAGCTCTTTCTTTATCTCTATTTCAACCAGATATTTATTTTTTAGAGGACAACATTCAGCCTTAATGGAGATCCTGTGGAATACTGTTATTGCTTTTTGCTGACTTGATCTGAACTTGGCACAAAACTTTTTTGTTCGTTTGTCTTCTAAGGAGCTTCCACAATGGAGCCTTTGAAGCCCAGATTGAAAGTGCTGAAAAAGCGTCGCTCCAGTCTTTTTGCGACCATAAAACGGGAGGTAAGTTTTTCACAAAGCATTGAGGAACAGGAGGATGAATTCCCCTTTTCACAGGACAGCTCTGTGAAACCATGGACATCCATGGACAACCTTGACGCTCCTGAAGACAAAAAAAAGGACACAAGGAATCAGAGCAAAGAGGCACCAAACCCAAGGCAATCAAACATCGTCAACCTCAACGTGGGTGGAAAGGTGTTTCAAATTCCGAAACATTTGGTCCTCCAATACCCCAAAACCAGGATTGGAGTCCTTGCCCTCTGTAATGATCCGGTCAAACGTCTGACGCTCTGTGATGACTACAATGTTCAGAACAACGAGTTCTTTTTTGACAGGGACCCCATGTTTTTCCACTACATCTTCCACTTTTATTGCAGTCAGGTCCTGTGGGTGATGGATAGTCTCTGCCCTGTCAACTTTGAGGAGGAGATGTCATTCTGGGGGTTGAAACTGAAGGACACTCCAAGGTGTGCTGTAGATACTTAATAGTATCAATGTGTAGCTTGGTCTGTTGCTGTTTGTGTATTGCATGATTGAAAAGTAGTTCTTTTCAAACAGACGATACATTAACTTCTTCTTCTTCTTCTTCTTCTTCTTCTTCTTCTTGTCAGGTGCTGCCGTATTCTGTTTGAGGAGAAACTGGATGACATCAGAGACCAACTGAAGGTCAACCAGGAGCTGGTTGATGAGATTAAGCCTCATCAAGATGACGAGGGATACAAGACCATGTTTCTTGGAGGCTTTCGGAAGACCCTCTGGGACTTGATGGAGAATCCTTACTCCTCACTGTCAGCCAAAGCTTTTGCTGTGTTTTCCAGTCTCTTTGTGCTTATCTCTATTGTGGCCATGACACTGAATACAGTAAATGAACTCAGGCAGTACAAAGTTGGTGACAGAACCTACATGGAGTGGATAGAAATAGCTTCCATCCTTTTCTTCACCTTGGAATACTTTCTGCGGTTACTCACCACATCTAACCTCAAACATTTTGTGAAGAGTGCCCTGAACTTTGTTGATGTGGTGGCTGTTATGCCCTACTTCATCCAGATCATTTTTGAGGCATTTGTTATGGATTCAGAAGACGTCAGTGCAAAAGCAGATTTAAAGACCATGACAAGGGTCAGTAAAGTCAGCAAGGTGCTCAAGGTCATCAAGTTGATGCGAATCTTCCGTATCTTGAAGCTTGCCCGTCACTCCACAGGCATGAGGGCGTTTGGTTTCACCATCCGACAGTGTTCTGAGCAGGTAAGGAGGAATATCAAACAATACAATTCTAAACAGAAACACACAAATACATGTTTGGACATCTTTAACTGAAGACATAAAACAACTCCCATATGAGATAAAGTGGCTATAATTAGTGCATTAACAACAGATCACATGACTAATTGTGCATAAAAACATTTGTAGTAATGAAGATACAGAGGATTATCACACAAGTTCTTCAGCTCCTTATTTTGCTTTACAAGCCTGCAACTTTACTGTTTTGGTTGCGTCTCACTGCTCACTGAGTTCAATCCCCAATAAGAAAGCTCTGACCAACCCACTTTGCACTTCCTGCTTAGCACCAAACAGCAGATAGACATAGGAAGGTGCTAGTGGAGCATTACCCACAGAAGATGGTAGATACTAAAATAAATAAAAGCAGCTTAAATATAACATTTGTCAAGTGGACGAAATCAGGACTCAAAATTAGCAGTGATGTTGCTGTATGTATAAATAGGCAATATTTTTGCTAACAAGTGCACCATTTGCACAAAGTTCACCAACTTCATAAGGTGATAAAATGTCAGTGTTGTGTTTCAAGCTTGTTATACAATATGTACACCTTATTGGTGGTCCTAGGTTTCTAAATACACTGTTTTCCAGATATTAATGGACACTGCTGCTGACATGTACTGTACTCTTCTGCCATCATTTAGGTGTGCTGTCTGTTTCTGTTCATTGCTATGGGCATCTTCACCTTCTCTGCTCTGATGCACTCTGTGGAGGTGGATCAGCCTGGGACACCATTCAGCAGCATACCAGATGCCTGGTGGTGGGCTGCGGTGAGTAGGATAAACTACAAAATCAATATTCAGCAAAATTCATAGTTTTGCTCTATTTTATTCTATTTTTTTTTTACGAGGATTAGAACTTTTGGCTCTAGTTTTATGACAAAACACAAGAGTTTTATTTAGTATACTGTGGGCTGTGCCTTTTTGGTAAGTGCCATGATTTTGGCTTGATCCATTACTATTTTCCTTTACATTGACCAAAATGTCCCGAATAAGGAAAATTGGGATCAAGACAGGATGGATAATGACATCAAGTTAGAAAGCCAGACCAAAGTGCAACTGGTACTAGGTTATATATGATGTATCTACGATGAACAAGGAATGGTGCACAGCATTTAGAGGATTCAGCTCTTCCGGCTGCCTCTTAAGTTCTTCTGGATCACTTAGCTTGGTTATGTGGTGAATTAAGCTGTTCCTCTTGACTGTACCGAAATAGTCTTCCATAGCCAGGCCACATCTCCACAGTGCTGTGTCAGCGCTGGAGAATGGTGCTGGAGAGGAGGAGCTCAATAGGGAGGTGTCAGCATAATCAAGCAGTGTGGTGCAGTTGTCAAGGATTAAGCCTACTGAGATTTGTGCTGCCTGCCTAGTCAGACCACAGTCCAAAGCAGAGTCATCTTCAGTGCTGTATTTGTGCCTCTGCCAAGCAGTGAACCAATGATGAGATTGTATTTAAAGACAAATCTCTTTTTGTGGATGAATGGTCGGCTAAAACAACCTGGCCATGAGAATTATACTTTGGGTCTCTACTAGGGGTGTCATAAAATCTGATATTGACGATCATTGTGATATTCAAAAATAAAATTGTCATATTTTGTTATGAAAACACATACGATAAATAAATAGTCCAGCGCTGTTGTGGAGAAGTTTATTCATTAATGGTCAGTTCAGTCACTGGAGGGAGAGTGCACAGGAGACCAGTCTTCTGCTGAAAGGTTTATTGAAGCTTGGCCAAAGAGAATGGAGGATTTATCAATGCACGTGTCATGACGTGATGCTGCCTCACTTCTGAAGAAGCTGTTCTCTCTGGCTCGTCTAAATGCCGTCAGGACAGTGACACAACTACTCTGTGTCCATAAATGGTCATACTAAATGCATCTACAGTATAAGGTTTTTGTAAATTGGTCATTAGTCAAGAAAATATGTTTAGTGTTAATAGTCCAACATTGTTATCTTCATTATATCTGTTGTGTCTAGGGAATGAGACAGCTGTTTTCCTAAACACAAGCTGCAATTTAACACTATCCCTAAATTGACTTCCGCACATATGCACCTCACAAGCACCTCTTAAATTATTTTCATGTTCATTTTTGTTCTTGCTTTGTGGTTCATAGATGGTGGGGGGTGGTTGCCAGTGTTACAGTTAAGAAACAGATATTTGTAGGCAAGGAACAAGATTTTGATATTTGAATCATTCTCATTGGTGCTCTGTTTGTAGACCAAGTAGTGCGGATGAAATACATTTGAGCGGGCTTTGGTTGCATGCAGGTAAACAGTCTGTGTGGATAGAAAAAGAGGCCGAATGCATTCGCTGAAATGCAGTCATGGAACCCATGGGTGTCTGATGAAAATTAAGATTAAGCTTTTAAAGATGTATCTGCATTCTTATGCAGACATCTCAAGTGGGAAACTGGACCGTAAACAACGACTGTAGAATTAGCTGCAATGATAGAGAAAATGTTGGCCGAGATATCTGTTCGCTGGATATCTGCTGGCTACACTGAAAGCCAAGAAACATTGGCCATTACCCTCAGAGGTGAAATCAGAACAAGTTTAACTTTATAGAACCCTGAATGGAAAAATTATGTTTTCACTTTTACATATAAAGGCCTGAAATACAACCACACACACACAAAATCAGCGTCAAACGATAGCCAAAGGTTTCAGAGATTATATCCTCTCAAGCTAATTATATTAAGGGTGCCACACTGTGTGCTCACTGTTGATAATTATGCACCCATAATTACATAATGTGTTAATTAGTCCACCTTAGTGGTGCTGGTAGGCAGATTTGTTAAGATTTAAGGCAGGGCCAGGCTGGTTGTTTCCTCCTCTTTTCAGTCTTTATGCTAAGCTTACCAACCTCTGGCTATAGCTTTATACTTAACAGACAGACACGAGAGTGGTATCAATCTTTAATTCTAACTTCTACTTTTAATTCTTGAGTCCTTCACACAGTAGTGGTTCCAATCTATAAATGTATGAGCATGTGTAAAACAATATAAGGGGCAGTATATTTCGCTAATTAGATATTTGATCTAATAGGCATTGTGCGGGAGTACATTTTCAAAGGCTCCACCACTACTTTCTGTTTCTGCTCGTAGTTTCATTATCCATTTGAAGCTACAGTAAGAAATGAGATAAAAGGATTTATTTCCTCTAAAATTTGTTGTGTTGGAATTTTACTTGAACTATAGTACTTCAGGATGCATCAACACGCTTGTTCTATTAATTCCCTTGCACTGTCATTTAGGGACATTTAGTTTTTATTCATCTGGTGGCATCTGTTTACTTGTATGTGTTTAATCCCCTCTAATACAGTGTAATGCGTCTGATTTGTGGCCAGACACAGTGATTGCATTCGAGAGATGAAAAGTGTTGCTGGAGGTTTATTTGGTCCTCGTCATTCTTAACTTGCTACACATCAATGCGCATCAGTACAAAGACCTGTGCAAACAACGGTTGAATGATTGGACTTTCAAGAAGTCAAGGTGCATTTTGGGGTATAGGGTAAAAGCCAACATGAGAATCAGTCCACCCTCTCTGTAAAAAATTAAGGGAAATCCCAATAATTATCTTTCCCACCAGGGAATTATAGGGAAAAACATATAATAAGCTAAAAAACAGCACATGAGTTTTGAGAATGAGGTGCCTTTCTGTCTGAAAAGCAGAGTATCATGCATCGGTGCAGGCTCACTTTACTCTTTTCATCCTGCAGGTGAGCATCTCTACTGTGGGCTATGGCGATGTCGTCCCTATCTCCTATCTTGGCCGCTGTGTAGCATTTGGTTGCATCTCTTTTGGCATCATCCTCAACGGCATGCCCATCTCCATTTTGTTCAACAAGTTTTCCGACTACTACGCCAAACTGAAGGAACAAGAATACAGAGTTTCGAATACAGAACGCACCTTCCAGCTCAAGAAACGTCTGCGGCGCAAATTTGACAACTGCTTCGAACCCCAGCCAGAGGACTCTGATGATGAGATACATTATCGACCCAGAGTGGGACAAACTATCCACGAGGGCGAGGATTGAACAAAGCTGCCAACTTGTGACCTCGCTAACCCTAAATGGCCTTATCACCCATGGGTCTAGAAAGTGTAAGACCCCATCTGCCTCCAACTCTGAGCCTCTGTGATTGAAGATAAACAATCTAAGGGGGGAAATGGAGGCAGCAGCAAGTTGAGATAAGCTTTAAGCCTCAGCTTCACAGTAGGTGCTGTTTACATGCTATGGGTGATGACTCCTCAGTCAAATGGACAAGATGCTCCCACCGGACAACTTGTTATCTATTTCTAAGAATAGCACCTTGCTGCAGCTAATTCTGATTAAACTGAAATATATGTTTGACGTTTGACACAAGGAGGCCATGTAGTAACATTATTAATTAAACAATGTTACACTTTAAAGCGTCTTTATGCGTGAGGAACTGTTTTCATTGGAAGTGCTATTAATGAACTATTCTGAACAATTGCATGGTCTGTGTTTTACTCTATGTTCTCAATACTCTGCACAAAAGACAGTATAACTTCCATTTCTGTCTTCTGTAAAACTTTTGGCCAGTACCAACCAGGCTAAACATCATGGTGAGATTTAGTAATTGTCTTCCACTTTAAGAAAATGTACAAGCAATGACAGCCTCTCATGTGCACCAGAGAAAAGATGATCAGTACAAAGCTCTTTCCATGTGCCATGCTTCGCATGTCAGTAAAGTAAAGTGGTATTCTCAGTCCAAAGCACACTCCACAGTCACTCAACATGCTCTTAACAGTACCTTAGCAGCAGGGGTGTGTATCTGCAGCGATCAAGCGCATGAGTGTAATTTTGTTGTCAAGGATTACCGGGATTTGCATTTGCGCCTCCTGCTTGGTCAGACAAGGGCAAAAGTCAATCAGGTTCTGAGCTATTTTGGTGCCAGAGAATCTGATCAGCTGCACACGATCAGGTCCCATTTAGGTTCTTACAAACTATTGATGGATGATATTTGAATAGTTTTTTTCTCATATCCTGTACATCCCTGAGATAGATAAATTGAGATGCACCATTTTTCTTGCTTGCTAGTTACACACGGGCATGTGTTTATAATCGTCATCCGACATTTGGCGTGAGCCGTGCATGAAGTGAGAATTGAGCTCAGTGTTCTTGGCCTGTAGAGGTCAGGCTCAAGCATCACCCAGTCCTGTTGTCAAGCTGTCCTTGTGCTACCTCAGATAAGATCATTAAACCAATTCTTGTTCTGGGCAGCTCCTTGGTCTTTAAGAGCAGAGAGGTATTGTAAGGAAACATCCTATTAAGGAAATATCTTCCATTATCTCCTCCAAACAAATTTTAAGTACGAGTATTGGCTACTTACTTAAGGCAATGGGCAAGGCAACACTTATCTCAGATCTGTTCAGGACCGTTCTGTTCAGTGCACTGGTTTTAAACAAACAGGAGATTTTAATGGGAAGAAAATTAAGATATTTAATTGGTCATGATCTATGCCAGCCCCTGTATCCCCTTTCCAATTGTACTGATGATGTGTTGTGCCTCATTTACAAAAACAAAAAATAATTCCTATGATTTATTAGACCTTAGATTTCACTCATATGAAACACAATTAGAGACAGTATTGTATGTTGTATTGTATGTGATCAGGGGAGACAGCTCTTATGCTTGAATGTGATAAAAATGCATTGTTGAAAATCTGCAAACAAAGGGTGACAAAAGAAGGACAGTTTATGATATGTATTCCATTTCCATTTTTTCCCCCATTTTCATTCATTGTTCAGAGGTGAACGTCTATCTATTACTCAGTTACAAAAAAAAAAAAAAAAATAGCTTTGTATGTACAAATACTGTAAAAATGTGTCATTATTTTTCTTTTTTGTGCATAAAAACAAAACAATAAAACAAACAGGCTGAAAACAAACGTGGAAAACAGATTTTATTCTACTGTATATTAAAATATGTACTTGTTGTCAATACCTTTCAAAAGTGAAAGAGATTTATTGCTTCATTAAAGCAATCTCTTTTTCATGACACGCTTGTATTATCACAATCATCTACATTTTCTTTAAATACAAACTTGATGTCTGTCTATTTAGAGACACTTGTCTTATTCGTCTGAGGGACGATGTTTCCTGTCTAATAGTATTACAGGATAAGGTAATGGGAAGGATGCCAGAGCTTAAATAGTGTCGTCAGCATCAATTGAAACTCAGGAGTACTGAGAGAATCTGGCTGTCTCAAGTGACTCAGCCAGGGTTGAATGGACAAGAATAGATGCAGGCTAGAGGGACATCAGGGACAGATCTGTAAGACAGACAGGCAGACAGACAGACAGATACTCGTAGACCATGTTGGGGAACAGATAAAACTCATCAATCTGAGTAAAATGCATGTACTTGGCTAAAATGAGTATCCAGTGTCTACACTGTGCACTAAAGTTGGTTGATTAAAGGTTACACAGGTGTACTGTTATACATAGTACATAGGTACATGTACCCGATACACTGACGCACAAGGAAATAACTTTGAACGACTGTAAAGCAGTAATAAGTGATTTTAAGTAATGAGTTTGAGAAAGCAAGTTGTATTCAAACAGCCAACAGACACAAAGCAACATTGGTGTTTATCTGGAGTCAAATCTAAACCCAGTATCCATTCTCTGTTTAGCTTTGGTTCGGTCTCCACCAACTCTTTAGGGGAATATCTGGCTCCGTAGCTGCTAAAGGACCCACTATATGCTTGTGTACTAACTTTGTCTCTCTGCAATTTAGTGCTGGGCTGAAAAGGCTTGCCTGTTAAACAAGATGGATGAGGGTAGTGAAACTGAACCAAAACAGACAGGAAAAAACACAACAACGAGCTGAAAGACCCTAAAATGACCTGTAGAGCTGAGGGGAACTGCAGAGTCGAGTGACAAATCTCTGTGGATCTCCTTTTTACAATACACATAGCTAAAGCAAAAACACAATGACATATTGATGGACATAAGAAAACATAAAATACTGTGACAGTTCACAGTAGAGTCCATTGATTAGTCAGTGGTACAATGGCCAGATGACCCATACAGTATACACTCTGGTTAGTTTAGCATCTGTAATATCTGGCTGTACTAACATGATTGAAATAGTAATGAGCAGCAACTTGAACATCTTCTACAAGTTTTAAATAATCAGTGAGGCGAAAATAATAACAAGTGTTCCAGTACAACAAGTTTTTAATCCAATATCATATTCTGAAATGGAAATTTCGAATGGAGAGTAATACAACATTATTAGGATATTGCCATCAGAGGTTAAAATGCCAAGCATAGCCAGAATTACATTCAAGATCTTGAAGTGCCACCTTTCATACTTTTCATCAATGCTGGAAATATGAAACAGTCATCACTAGCATGATTGTGCAACTACAGTACGGCCTGGGGTGACCCCGTGTGTGAATAGTTGCGTCAATATCCTTGATATCTTTTTGCCATTCGCACTCTGTTCCTATTAGCTCCCATTTATCAAAATGTGTCAAGATAAGCTGTAAAAGCAACTCATATTCAAGGAAAATAGTTCACTGTAATAACACAAATTATGATGTTTTGACAATTTCCAAACAAACATACGTAAATGGTGTGAGTAAGTCAGGATTTTAGGGACGTCAATGAAGAACCCTAAAATCCTCATCTGTTAGCACAGGGGTTCATTAGCATCTGAACTGCTTAAAATCCATCTCGGTTTAACATTTAAAGCTCTCAATGGACCAAACTCAGACCTCTGTTGACTGTATGTATGATGTATGTATGATGTTTTATCTCAATGTCCAAAACAATTCACAATAGTTCTCGCCTAATACCTCTGAAGTCTCTAAGGCCAAGCCGTGGATCACCAAACCAGGTTTTTATCTCAATGAGAGTTTCAGCCTTGAGGAGACTCTGCATCACTCCCATGCTGAGCTCAGATCAGGACATGCTTTTCTTCACCAAGGCTGAATACATCTTTCGAAGAAGCTGTGGCCTCAGCACTTTTGAAACCACCTCTCCGGGTAACACACATTGACTATATAAACCCCCTCAAGTTCACCTCATAAGTCACCGCGCATCTTCACACACTCAAACTTCACCTTCCTTTCTCTACTGACCATCCGAGGAGCAGTAACACATCATACAATGTCTGCTGCGAAGTGTTTGGTGTCTCTGATGGTGGTGCTGGTAGCTGCAGTGTGTGTGGCTCATGCCCAGGAGAGGATTAAGATGTGTGGGAGAGAGCTGATACGTCTTGCCGTCTCCTCTTGTGGTAACTCTCGGCTAAGGAGAAGCATCCCAGACATAGAGCTGTGGCAACATCAGTACACTTCTCACTGTAAGTACTTTACATTGATTGAGAACCATGGCTCATTTAAGCCTTCAGTACTGTGGATCAAAATTAGATTTTAAACATTTTATATTTTAAACATTTGGAGACAGATTTTAGATATTACATTTTATTTATTTAATTCATTTTAGTCACTTTTATTTATCAATGTTCAAGCGACATTTGCGTTTTTCAAAAAGTCTAGTCTGTTCTGTATTCCTGTCTTGTTTGCCCTCATTGCTTTACTGTTTGTATATTCATGCAATCACTGCATATTCATGTATCACTGAGTTAATTTTATATTGGTACAATCTAGTTCTTCCCTTTGGAGTTTCACAAGAGGGTTTCGAGCACAAAACTACAAATTCCCAGTGTTCACTCTAAGTCCCAAATGTCTTTCCACGTGTCCTCTGCACAGGGGACCGGGACGCCTCCACAGAGGAGCAACAGGCTACAGAGGCGGTCCACGTTGCTCCAGAGTCTGACGGGAAGAATGATGTCTTCTCCTTGGCTCCTCACTGGTACCCCGTGTCCACTCGGATTAGACGAGCTGCTGGAAAAATATCTGATATTTGCTGTGAGAAAGGATGCAGCATGAAAGAGTTGATCCAGTTTTGCTAGATGTGACTCCCTAACTTGTCCTACGATAAATTATTGTCTTAAAATGATCTGCGCTGCAAGGTTATTTACCAAGTTGCCTAATCTTTGAGAAGAATGATTTTGCTCTGTTTTTAATGATGTAGCATTGCACACGTCAATGATACTTGATCATATTTAATAAATTATTTACTATGCCATACTGCAGGACAAAATCACAATGTACACAGGTTTTTATTTTGTGTTAATATAATTTATTGGCTCTGCATCATTGTAGAAAAAAGTTTATTTGCAACCCTCAAGCAGCACTGGAATAAAGCTTTTGATGATTATTCATGAAAGTTTATTTGTTTTTTGTGTGACATGTTTCCCCGATTAAAACTGTCAATGCAAAGCCCCATTTTGTCAGGATAGCTACATTAAAGGGATACTCCAGCAATTTAGTACTGGACATCCACAAAGTTGGGAGGCTTGCAAGAGACATGTAAAAAAAGGAATGGTCAAAATGGAAGTGGAAGAAGCTGACATATCGTGACTGGCTAAAATGGCAAACTGTTGCCTCACAGCAAGAAGGTTCCTGGTTTGAACCTCAGCTGATGACAAACCACTGCAGAACAATGTGCCTGATTTGAGCTGAAGAATTTTTAAAAACTCATTAAAACATTTTCAGTTGATAATGTAGAGTTGCTTAAAAAAAAACTTTTTCTTTAACGTGAACATTTAAATGTGACATTTCTATAAATGTACAAGGCTTAAACTGCCATATGGAAATGTTTCCAGTCTGTAGTATTAATAGAAAATCTGAGTTCATGTCAGTGTTTCCTGCGATTCATCTGTCATCAGTTAATTTCACAGTTTAGCAGATTAGATCAGTCAACACTGCTACATCTTATTTGAATGAACTAACCAGCGACACACCAATCAAAACATACTTCTGAAATCAACTGTTTCATTGTTAATTAGAGTAATTAAACCTGCAGAGAAATTAACCTTATAACTGCAAATGCCTCAATTAAACTGGATTACATTTTAAAGTGCAGACACATGGTGGCACATGCACACACTATAAGACCCATTTCGGAGTAATGTGACAGTGTGAGTGCAGTTTACAACTCTGGTGCGCTGTCTGATAGCACTAAATCGGATTGAGTCCGTTGGGCGAGCCATTCAGCTCCATAATAACAGAAATAATCTCTGTTAGCCGGACAGTTTCTCACACTAAGTGTATAATTCTCTCAATGGATAATCAAATGCGGTGCTGATTATCTGCCACTCTATACTGCAGCCTTCACTAAATGACTCTTAATAGCAAATGAAATCAGCCCACAGTGACTGGTTGGTTAATTGGTTTTATTTGGGAGGGATGGATTACGTTGTAAGTACAATTGTTTTTTTTGTTTTGTGTGTGTGTGTAATTGGTTTTATCAGACAAAACACTGAAAGATGATTTTAAGATTTAGATCAAATTGCAAGCAAATAATTTGGTTTGTTAGGTTCTTAAATACAGATAGTTAGAAATTATAACACTGTGATAATGTTTATAACAACTGGCTATGTCTAGCAAGCAATTGGTTCCACATAAACAATAAAAAACAATTTTCAAGTGTCTTTGAGCTTGTTGTAATGATACATTCTGTATAATGGCAATAAGTAAGTAATAAACTATTATGACATTTGAGGACATTTAAATTGGCAGAAATCAACTTAATAATAAAAAACATAAAAATGTGGCAACACTATATTTTACAGGTCTGTAATTTCCTTATAATTTCCTGGAAAGAAAGAACTATGTAATATGGTACCAATTATTGGGAACAAAAAGTTACTATCAATTGTTAGCAATTCCTTGCTTAGACAGTCTTCAAGTCAGCTCAACATGAAAAAATGTGTCTACCTGTCTCTGAGAATAGTAGAAAAGTTTTGAATAACAGAAGAGTAATTATTAAATATGTTGTGTTTTAAATAGAGCAATTCTTTCGAGGAAATTCTTCTCAAAATCAACAACTGTGTATAAACCTTTCCCCTATAATTAGACCAAATCAAGTAATTCAAATTATGTGGAAAGTACATACATGTAAAATAAAATGAAACCAAAATGATGAATCTAAAATAGCTACACATGAAACTGGGTGCATGCAGGAAGCGATGTAGCGCAGTACCTTGTTTTAACCAGCAGAGAGTGACAGATATCTGATTTCCAGCGATGTACTTCTTGCACTGCTTTTCCTCATCTGACAGCAACACCCATCACAGCTGACACTGAAGGACTGCTCCATTCTGTCAACTCAGGGTTGTCACTGTTGGATTTCAACGTTATATATATCAAATTCAGTCATTACAGTTGTATTTCAGTCACATTTCTCCTCCCCCGATGATCAGCTTCTCAATGCAATTATTGTAAAATGCTCAGTCACCTCAAGTGATCCTTTATCTCCCTGAGACAAGAGGAAAAATCTGATCAGAGGACACTTCCAGGACTCCAGCCCATCATTACCCAGTGCCAGTGCTCATGAGATGACAAACATACGACTGCATGGGGCCTCTTTAATGGGCTCCTCTTCGTGCCCTTCATGTTTTGTCAACTGAGAAGCTGCTAAACCGGATATGGAAAATGAAATCAGAGCCACTATCTCTCTGAGTCTAGTTTTAGTGAGCGGGAGAAGCAGCAGGACAGGATAGCACCTTCACTGAGTGCCAGCAGAACAGCTACTCTGCTCACACACATGTGTGAATACACATGCACAAACACATGGACACACACACACACACACACACACACACACACACACACACACACACACACATGCATGCCAGGCAGAAGAGTAGTGGTGTGTGGTGGACTGGTGGGTGTCAATTTGCATGTAAATGAAATGGCTCTCAGTGCTCTTGTTTCCGACTGTAAATGTGTCAGGGCTATAGATGCTATATTTGGTGTGGGTGTATATAGTTCATGGTTTTCATGTGCAAACTCTGTACGTGTCCATGTTTGGTCGTTTGTGTTTTTTTATTTTGTTACAGTCTAGTTACAGTGAGCACATGTGGGTGTGGGAGCGAACGATGGCTCCAGGCATGATTCCACGTAACACAAACTGTCAGATGTTGTGTTACGTGAACCTTCAGCTATGAACCTTTGACAGGTTCATATATGAAGTATCTACATCTACAACTGCTGTACACTGAGTTGACCAAAGGGGGTGCTTAATGTGTATTTATTTGTCTTTCTGTTAGACATAACATCTCAGATTCCCAAGCTTCAATTTTTTCAATTAAATTTTCACATGACTTCATACATCTCGCTCAAAGTCAGCCGGGATAGGCTCCAGCCCCACCGTGTCCTTGATGAGGATAAGCGGTCACAGATAATGGATGGATGGATAACTTTGTGGAATTTTGCTTTTAGCTAATTCTTATACAGTCACCATGTCAGCGTTCGAATCTCAAATGTTTGATTGCAGGGTTGAGAGTCACGTGAGGGTCAGAAATAAGGTGAATTGACAATGTAACCCTATATCCATTAAACCTGGGTTTAATTACCTTGAATAATTTTAGCGTACATGAGGCATTGCTGTTTGTTTGGCTTCAGACACTTTAATATTATCAGGCTTGAAGAAAAACATGAGTCATAATGATGACTTGTATGTTGTTGAATGCTATTTATAAGCTGAAAACTAGTAATTATAGTAACTCTAATATTACATGTACTGTAATACTGCTGAGTGTATGCTTGATACAAACATGCTGTAAAACGTGTTGATGAGAGACATTCTTTGTTCATGCATTCATTTGAATGGATCATTTCCAATATAGGCCTATTCAAATCTACAGTATACATATATACATATAATATTTAACAATCGTATCTAACAGACAGCAAACATAAACACAAAGCAGCAAGGAGAGGAAGTGAGAGGTACAGTATATGTGGGTGTAGAAAGTTTGTCAAATGAACACTCTGCCAAACCACAAAAAATGAGAGCAAGGTCTAGTTACAAGATACATTTCATAATTTCGATCCATAACCAAAACCACACATCCTGTTGTACAGTTGTATGTTAGTAAGTAGTCTACTCTATCTGTAGCTGTGCTGAGTTCAACTCTTCGGGTCTGTCCGACCTTAAGTCCTGTCGTCTTTGGTTACTCTGATTCAGTGGGACACTCTACTCCCAAAAACAATCTGTTATTGTGTGATAGATCCAACCTGCTTTGCCTTAATCAGGGCTGGAAATTAGGTTGTTTCTGTATTATAGACATATTAATGCTAAGCAAATAAAAAAAACATCAAACCTCTTTACTACCATAAATACTAGTGTCATAATGTTTAACTGATGGATTTTATTGTGCCTGATTTTAGGGGTTGCTGCATGGCCCTCAGATCACATTTACAGATATAGGTATATATGTTTTATAGACCAGTAATAACACTTTCACTGAACACTTTGTGGCATTCCCCTTTAATAACTTACTTTATCTTTTTTTTTTAGCTAGCTCTTCATCAGGATGGCACCTCCAATGGTCTGTTTGACCACTTACCTTCTAGACAACCTAAACGCCTTCTTTTACAGAAGACATTTTTTATTATGTGTATCACCGGTGTGACCAATAGACTCACTTTAATGCTGTGTCTCAATACAGATACTTTCTATTTGTACACTACTACTGTACACTATGTACTTCCTGGCTTAGTGCCCTAATTTCGGCACTGTAGTGTTCGAGTATGAGCATTGTGCACATTTTATTGCTTTTTCTTTGCCAATTTGCAACCAGGCAGAGCATTAGTGCCAATATTTGACTGCCAGAATATAAATATTTAAAAAAAAAAATCCATTTGTATATTGCTGTACTCACTGCAACACTTCAGCTCCAGCCCCCATTTCACAATACTGGTGGTCCATCTCCTTCTGCTACATAGCCAAAATGGCAACCATTGAGTGTGAGAATTGTCCGACGTTATATACTCAGCATTTTGACTGTTATGATTGTAGCATCCCGATGCAATCTGCCATAAACGGCAGGGTGAAAGCACTTATGTACTCAGGATAGCAAGTGTAAGTATGGGAGTACAAAGTCTAACAAAGCAGTGAGCTAACATGCACAAAACCAGAGCCCTGACTCTGACACGCCTAATTAGGATGAAGACATAATTAATATTATTAGTTACACCTGTGCTTTCTGCTTTGTGTCTGCCATACAGGAAGCCTTCACATCAAATCTTGGTCTCGCAGCCACTCTCTGTTTGCTTCATTGTTGCTTCACTCAATGCCTCCAGGGCTTCACATTAATCACATTTGAACTCATGATGAGGTCATTTGGACTCCATAAAGGCACCATCAACTGAATGTATGTGTTCCTGCTGCTGAACCTGAAAGCTCTAAAAAAGACAAAGGACATCTTTGCTGCTGCGTGCTTTCCAGTCAAGGCCTAAGTCTTTAATTTGTGTCTAGTAAACCGGCCCTGAACATCATCCCATATATCACGCGACTCCCTTATCTCTCCACCTGCACCATCCACCATCTCCTACTGCGCTGTGACGTGTCTGTCTTCTTCTCTGCTTGACAACAGTTAGACGGCCTGACCAGCAGTGACAGCTTCAGGAGCATCGTGTGATTAGATGCTGCTCCCAGGGGACGAGGGAGAGGAAGGCAAAGCCACCAAAAGAGCTTTCTTGTTGTCTCTTGATGTGCTCTGATCTCCTCTCATCTACCTAGCTGCATGACTGGGGACAGTGTTTCACTATCTTTAGCAGTGTTACTATCAGATGCTGCAAAGAAACATTTCTTTTTGCCAGAGAAAAAACAGTAAAGCAGCACACCTATATGCTTTTATTACTTAAATATGAAATTTGAAATGCAGCTTCATATCTTGGCGTCGTATCTTTCCCAATTCAACCCTGTTTTTGCAGATGATGCAGACTTTTTAATAGTCAGGCTGTGATACGAAATACATTCTAAGACATATTCATTATCATAAACACACAGTATATTATCTAATAAATTACAGGCTGCTAGGAAAACTTCCATTTTATGTAGACTCAGATTTAATTATTATGATGAAGCTCCATTAGTGCTGTGTCAAAAAACTCAGTTTATATGTTTTTTTGGAGTTAATAAAAATAACTTACAATGTTTCACTCTCAGAAGAGTGATGCTGTGGCTCAGAAGAGAGATGACTACTGGAGGACATTTGAATTAGAGGTCAACTATATGAACATGAACATGAGCAATAAAATAGTAGGTCTATATAGCAAGTAATGAGTGTATAGTGTCCTTTTTGTGTTTTATTCTGTAACATAAATGTCCACATATTTCCACAGCCGGCGGCCTCTGAACCAAGGCCAGTTATTACCTCAACTTCCTTAATTACTTCCTCGCCATATACCATCTCCCATATGCATGTCATTATATCTGCTTAATCTGTCCAGTGAAAGCATAGGAGCACATGCAGAAAACACACACACACACACACACACACACACACACACACACACACACACACACACACACACACACACACACACACACACACACACGCACACACACATACAGAGACATTAACTACCACTTTGTCACAACCTTGGGGCCACTGGGAGGTGGTGAAGCTGAACTAATAGAGCTGAGCTGGTAGAGGGCAGTGTGGCAGCGGCAGCCGGTAAACCGACTGCAGGCGTGTTTTCTGCAGCTGCAGAGCTGAATGTCACAGCGCAGCACAGATAATGTGATGTTCTGGCATTGCATGCTGAATAACTGAGAATCTATAGTTTCGTCTGCATTTGAGACACTTTAGCCCAGAACCATATACATTTAAACCTTTTATAGTGTTATAATACCTTGTGTCAGTCAAGAGCTTTATTTTCTTTGCTGATATGTTGGACAGAAATTAACATAGTATCCTGATATAACCAGAATGTGATATTCTTTAACTGTGTGCTGCCTTTGAATAGATGTGTGAATGAATACATGTATTAAAATCAAAACCTTTATTGCTCCTTTGGAAATTTTTCCAGGCAGAAGTGAGTCACTGTGTGGACAAACGACAAACAATGTGTCAAACAAAAAACATGTGAGCACAAGCACATCCATAATATTCATATGTCATCCTTTCTTAAACATCCGAAGTTACATTTAAGAATCTCATCATTACCCACAACAAAGGTTTTCTGTGTGAGCTGGTACTCTTCGGCTTGGTATAAAGACCGATCAGTTTGACACTTCCTGCTGAAAACACACAACTGTACAGTTACTGCAAATGATATACTTTCTGATCTCTATGCTGAAAAAACAAGTATTTTATAGTCTCAAGTAACCCAATATTCCACGTTTTTGTATCTTCGTGCACTGTTTTCCTTTCTTAAACTGCTTGTAACTTCCCTTAAGTAACCCTAGAGCTGTTTTGGCCATAACTGTGACGTGATGCCACTTCACCTGGCAGTCTAATGTGACGCAATTACTGCATGTTGATCCATGCAGCTTGGCTCGTACTCCAATGCAGGAAGTCATGGGTGTCTTGTGAAGTTGAGGCTGATTGGAGTAAACAACAACAGGCTCAGCTGGTTTTGTGTATCTGTATTTTGTGTGTGTGTGTGTGTGTGTGTGTATGTGACATGCAGAAAGCGGAACTACTTGGTCCAATTGCAGAGTGACCAGTCACACACACAGGAGACAGAAAATTACACTTCAGTGCAATGAAGAAAACGAGAATTGATAAAGATGGAAAATGCATGTGTGTGTGTGTGTGTGTCAAAGTGTGTGAGTGACTGAGAGAGTAAGAAAAGGGTAAGAAGAGGAAAAACAAGATGGGAAGAGAGAGAGAGAGAGATAGAGAGAGGAGAGATGGAGGTAGTGGTGGGCAAGCAGAAAAACGATTACTCCAGCTGCTCTTTCACAGCTGCTCCCAATTGCTCCATTGCACCTCCTTTTTCGCCGTCCATCACTCCCTCCATCTCATCCCTCCATACACTCATGTGTGACTGGGCTGTTTGTAGCTGATGTAATGTTGACAAAATACTCCCGAGTGGGAGTACTAAGCCGGCGTGGCACACTTTTTCAATGATGTACAACTCAAAGACGTTAACCTGAAGATGTGGGAGAGCACTATACTTGATGGGATGGTAAACCATTGTTAGTGAGTTAAATATTGTAGAGGAGGAATATTTCTTTTTTTATGTCTGTCACTCTTTTATGTATTGCATTATTAAAATTGACAAATGAACAGATTTTTATATCCTCACTCTACAAAGTGAAATAAAACTTGTTGTTGCCTTGCCTCCGTCGATATTCCTGTCACTGCTATCAGCCGGGTGCATCTCAAGTGGGTAGGCTGCTGTTAAAACAAAGTCAGTTCAATACACTTCAACTAATCAAAGCTAAGCTGCTTGTGTAACTTCCAGTTCTCCACCCCATCAGGATGTGTGACGAAGACAGAATAAGAGTGCCTGCATGGCTTTTCTGGCAAGCTGAGGCGTCTTGGTGTGTTTGAGTCTGTGCATGCATGTTCTGTCTGTTTTTGTGTGGCACACTTTTGGCTTTGTTTGCTTTGTGTGTGTGTGTGTGTGTGTGTGTGTGTGTGTGTGTGTGACTCAACAGGATACCTAAGCCCAGAGGAGAAGTACAACAGCAGGTACAGTATCTTAGTACAGTGCAGCAGGTTTCTAAGAAATTGAAACACTGCCTCGGTGTCAGTAAGTGGACCCATTATTGAAAACAGAGGCCTAATGGTTCAGGGTTTAAATGTGCCATTAAAGAGGGTTCACCTGAACATGGAAGGTGGAAAAGAAAGAGGCGGAGACAGAAGACAGACAGAAGTTAAGTGTCTTAATTCTCTGCTCCATAAAAAAACATACAACTTTAATTGTTGGTGTTTAGCCAAAGCGGCAACCTCCGTGGCTGTGAAGTGAAGCCAAAGCGAAAGTGCCAAAAACTGCAGTTCCTCAAACCTCCACTTGAGGCTGGCTACAGAACGAGTCAATCTCCAAGCCGCCATTTTAAAATGTCCAACTTCAGAGCAGAAATAAACATGTTTACAGCCTGGTAAAGCCTCAGTCTCTATAGCTAATTTCCCCGTTCATGACAAGAGTAATGAGTCTGAATTTTTTTTATAACTCACCCGTTCAAATTATATTTGCTTGTTTGAACACCCAGGTGTCATTCGGTCTGCCTTGGGTTGACCAATGATTCACGTCTTTGCCGATATCTAGATTAGCCAGAAGGCGGAAGAAGCAGGACAGCCAACATGGCGGCAGCCTTCAAAACTGCTCTTCAGAAACCTGCGGGTACGCTTACACTATCCATTCTTCATAATGTCATTGATTTAGCCTCATATTCAGCTTAGGGTTTTGTTAATTTGGATGGATGACATAGCTAATAGCTTCCTCCATTATGGGCTCTTCTGTTCTTTCCCTTAAAGGTCAGTAATGTGAAGATGTAGCATTTGTGCAAATAAGGGTGTCAAGTTAAAGTTTTTTTTTAATATAAATGTTTTGTTTCTTTTTTTTGCGGTGCGACTGTCTTTGACATGATCGTTTACCTCCATTTCACGTTTGCAATAATAAATCTGTGCTTTTGCAAGTTATTATCAATTCCTGAGCATATGACTGCATGTCTTGATAGATAGCACTGTATTAACGTGTCAGAATCATTGCAGAAAAAATACTGAATAACTGTTTACTTTTTGGACTTCCTTGATCAGATCAGATTAGCTATTAATGTAAGAACACCTGCAGCTCAGTCGACACATTGGGCTTTCTTGTATATTTGCAATTTCCACCACCTACAGCCACCCTTAAGCATGGCAGAAACCCTCAACCACCCACCCACCTCTTACTCATTTTTATCTCCTTTGCCCTTCCTACTCCCCCTCCTCTCCACCTGCCCCCTATCCCTCTGCGTAGGTGGGTCTTCTCTTCTCCTCTTTCCCTCTTCATCCATCTCTCTTCCTCCCTTTTGCTCCAGCTGCCCTGCCATGCATAATTAAGTTTCTAGTGGAAGTGTGCCCTCCCTCCCTCTTTCTCTGTTTTCTCATCTCCATTTCTCTCCATATCGTTCTGTCTTCCTTTCTAGCCCTCTGGTGAATAAGAAAGGTAACGTTGGCCTGGAGATCTCTCTTTTTCTTTCTCTTTTCCCCTCCCGCTCTCCTCGGGCCTACACTGGGGCCGAGTGCCAGGCCTGTCTTGTTAAGTGATAATGTTAAAATGCTAAATCACACCACCACAGCCACTACTGTCACCGCCTCCCTCCCCACCTCATTCTGCAAAGGGTCTCTGGTTTCACTTTGCGCTGTCATCCTATCCAGTCGCACTCATCAATACGCAATGCAGGAGCTCCATCAGCCTGTGTATTTCTCTTCCAACGGTAGACAAGGTGATGTTTGGGGCCTGACCGACGCCGTGTTAATGTACATGTTAATGAGTTTGAAGTATCAGACTTCCTTCTTTCTTTCAGTTTCATGTCTTTTTCATTTATTCAGTGAGTAAAAACATTGGGTCAAATTCAGGGTCTCTCAGTTTCACTCCCACAGTCTGTCTGCACTATTCAGCTGAATACTGTAACACTAAATTTAAGAATCTCTATCTATTCATGTTGTATAAAGTCACTTTTTGTGAATGTGAACCTAATTTACAGTAAAGAGTCACTAATTTAAGACATGAACAAATTATTTAATCAAAATCTAAAATCTTGAGCTGCTTCCACCTCATAATGTTTTAAAGCAAATATACTCACTTTAATTGATAACATTCATTTAACACCAGTTACAGCCTACTGAAAGTAGAGACTCACTGACAGTGTTGGACAGTAACGCATTACTTAATAACAAGATTAATTTTTTCAGTAACAAGTTGTGTAAGGGATTAGGCTTTGAACTTCAATAATTACATTACAGTTAATCCAAGCAGCAAACTCTGCGGCTGTGAAGTGAAGCCTAAGTACCAAAAACTGCAGCTCCTTGAACGTCCACTTGAGGCTGGCTACAGAACGAGTCAATCTCCATAAGTCCCCATATTAAAATGTCCAACTTCACAGCAGAAATAAACATGTTTACAGCCTGGTACAAAAAACTGTTTTGGTCTCTATAGCTAACTTCCCTGTTCATGACAACTGTACTGAGTCTGATTTCTTGTTAACTCACATGTTCAAATTATATTGGTTATATTGGCTGCTTTCTGCGTTCAATTAACAGACTGCTGTGGAATATGTTTAACTTGGAGCAGGCACTTGACGTGTTGGGAGGTGGCAGCTAGTCAAAAGAGAAGAAAGTTGTCTTACTTTTTAACATTCTGTGTGTTCATAGATTGTTAACATTAGCTAATGTTACATGGATGTTCAGGAATCATCTGCTTTTCGTCAGACCTGGTGGGTGTGTAGGTTAAAATAAGCTAGCTGTTAAAGGTCCAGTGCGTAAGACTTCTCTACAGAATATGGCAGAAATGGAAATGCATCAGTATGTTTCATTTGTGTATAATCATCTAAAAATAAGAATAGTTATGTTTTTGCTACCTTAGAATGATCTTTTAAATCTGGAGTTGGAGTTGCCATGTTGAACCACCATGTTTTTAAAGAGGCTTTTTTCACACGTGTCATGGTTACTACTGGATTCTACCAAATCCTACACACTGATTCTTTAATGGTCAGTTAATATGTCCAAACCGCAGGCAGACTGCTTGTTAAACCACAATACCTGTTTTCTATTTCTACATGTTAAGTTGTTTCAGTTGTTACAGAGCTGTGCTGAGTGACTAAAGTAATAAGTACTAATTACTTTTTACTGTTACTGCAATTACTGTTGAGTAATTAGTAAAGTAATGTAATTAGTTTTTAATGAGAAATATAAATAGTTGATTACATTTTTCAAGTAACTTGCCAAATTGTAGACAAAGCATTATGAACACAGAAATATGAAGATGTCATTCAGAAGTTTTTGTTCTGTTCTGTTCAAATTTTACTCAAATACCATTGTAGTAAAATGCAGACATCAGCAGACAACAGCAGTGAAGCTGTTTAAATTATGACTTTATCACATTTGCTCTCAGGGTTGGTCCCCATGTTCATGTACTGTAACCCTTTGAAATGATGGGTGACTACCTTGTTAGTCTATACTGTTTACTATTACACAAGGTAGGCCATCTTATCAGCTAATGCATTTTCCAGCAGCTATACTGTACCACTGACCCACTGATGGCCCCATCACCAGGTTTAAGGCTTTACAGGATTTAGACTGGTAATGTACCTGGCTGGTTGCTCAGCCATAGCCAACATTAGGGTAGGATATCAGTGATTCATTACACGGGGATTAAGTAATTCAAAATGTCTGGATGACATAAAAATATATAGGATTTTTGGCCCTCAGGCCATTATTTGTAACAGAATACAAACCTACTAAAAGTTAACTGTTAGTTTGCCTCATCTGGAGTGTGTCCAAAGAAAACCTTTACTGGAGATCAGATAAGTGCTTATTCATGATTATAACATGTATCTAGTAGCCATGAGAACACAGAGAGGCAGTTCCTGTGTCAGACATTTCCATCACACTAACTTGAGCCAAGCCTTGAATATAATCCAAGGCCATCTGTTGGGTAGATCCTTCGATATGCTAATTAGGTTGTGCCAATCTTTTCTATTTACAATTGAGGCCCGACAGTGTCTCTGAGTAGGGGAGATCTACTATGTCACAGATGTATGAATTGAACATGAATTTAGTTCACAATGAGTATATAGGAAACCCCTTCCTTGAGAGGCAATATTACAGATGTGTGTACTGTTATTTATTATTATTCATTATTCATTTTTATTTGTTTGTTTTTAAGACACATGAACCCTTTGTGCCAAGGGTCAACCCCACTGATAGAGATGTTTACCTGTGAAGGATAGGGGAACATGGCTCAGGTGTTTCATTACAGTGATGGTGAGTACAAGTTGAGGTGTTAAGTGCATAAACAAACTATTTTTTAACACAGAAATGACTGTTTATAGTTATAATGCTTTACAATATTCCCTCTTAGTTCTTTGTCTTTGTAGTCACGGTGTACCAGTAAAGTACAGTAGTTAATGATGCATACAGGTACAAGGGAATGAGATGTGAAGTTAGGGAACAACCCCTGTCTCAATTAATCCCTGTCATACTGTCCCAATTAGGGACAGTATGGCCATTACTGAGCAACAAAGCTGGAAGTTTGGTGGAAGATGTAATGAGTTCTGTAATATTTCATCAATCTGCTGTGATTTATTTGCAAGATTTGGGGTATTTACTAATTAGGTGGTGGGTTATTTGTTATTTTAATTTAGAACAAACAGAGGTTCTTGGAAAAGAGTATAGTCAGGACCATACTGTAGGCCTTCAGTATATATTAGTCATGGTCGACTTGAGGCCCACAGGCCTGATAGGATGTCAGGCGTCTGTCCATTTTCTAATTTACAATGAAAATAAACTAATTCAAACCGTGAATGTATTTGTTTGTTTATACAGATTAGAGAATATTCAATTATATACTGTCACTGCACTGATCTGACACTTCAAGTTCACATACACCTGCTGCTGATGCTGCTACAACTGGATTTGCCCCTTGGAAAAGATGAGTAAGCAACAGCAAAAAATAATAATTATTATTTCTTTTGCTACGTCACACCAATCCTCAAGCACTCTCAGTTTAATTTGCCAAAAGACTGTTTTTGTATGGAAGTGTAAACCACTTAAAATCGCCTATAATCATGGTGGGCTCTCTGTAGTAGCTATTTAAATCCAGCAGGGGGCCGCGGCGGCGCTGCAGAGAGAGAAACGACAACATCGCTACCCGAATAAAGAGAGAGAGAGGAAGACGTAACGCCAGCAAGCTTGTACAAAGTACAACCACATGATAAAAAGTGAGTTGTTAGTGTTCTTCTGAACATGGACCGACCTGTCGAAGCTCTGCCGAGGATTTAATGACTGTATATTGAACTCACCGGTGAGTGTTTGTTGAATATGTGCCATGTTGTGCTAGCTAACATTGCTGTCACCGCCTGATCGGTACTGCGCATGTGCAACTGTCAACAGAGACGTGAAGGACGCAACATTGCGTTTATAACGCAAACGATGTGTTATGATTAAGACTGAGATGTCAGCCACCACCAGACTGCATCCACAAGATGTTACAACCAAGCTGCAACCTCCATGGCTGTGAAGTGAGGCCAATGCAGAAGTGCCAAAAACTGCAGTTCCTCAAACGTCCACTTGAGGCTGGCTACAGAACGAGTCAGTCTCCATAAGTCCCCATGTTAAAATGTCCAACTTCACAGCAGAAAAAAACATGTTTTACAGCCTGGTACAAAAAACTGCTGTGGTCTCTTCAGCTAATTTCCTCATTCGTGATAACTGTACTGAGTCTGAATTTTTATTTAAACTCACCAGATTATATTAAGGCTTAAAATTATGCATAATTAACAGTGTGGCCGCATTGATTGACAGGTGTGTGCTGTCACAGATGGCTTGTTTGAGCACCCAGGCGTCATTTGGCCCGCCTCAGGTCTATCGATGATCCACGTCTTTGCCAATATGGCAGCAGCCAGAGCTACAGATGGAGAGTTGCACGTGCGCAGTATCGATCGAGGTGGTAAAGCATGGGCACTTACGTCAATGTATTCTGTCACCCAGAGTAGGAAGTCATGTTATGTAGCTTTGCTGTTAGCTGTGTTGTGTGTTTTACATTGTGTCTATTTCTTGACAAGACTAAAAACCCATCGGAGTAGAACTTTAGTTGAATAAACTAAAACACAGTTAGAAGGAAATAAGTAAAATGCATGTCGTTTTCATTAATTTGGATTTTTGAGTTGATTAGTTCCAGATCTGGTAATATTTTCATTTAATAGAGATGGATGGTGGTGGACAGAACAAACTTGAAGAGGATGTACGACAGAAGAGCACAGAGGACACCCAGTGGGTGTGCAGAAGAGTGTCTCATCACTCAAGAGGACTGATTTACTTCACGTCTTCATCACTTTGTACAGATAAGCGCTGAGATCTCATCACACTCCGTATGAAAGAAAACAAACACACACATTGTACGTATGGGGGACTTCAAAATGATGAGGTGGTTCAGGTTTATGTGGAGTGCTGTTCATTGTTATTATGGACTACAGTAAGTACAAAAGCTTTTTTTATGACGAAGCAGTTGTAGAAGATGATTGATTTTTTGTCCTGCCACAGTGTAACTGTCAGACTACAGTCACTGAAGAACTTTATTGAGTCATTCCACAATAATAGAATTTGGGTATGATACAGGAAGCTATAGGTCACGTCATAACGTTGACAGTCTTGGCTGACTCTGCCAGCACACGTCGAAGGTGGACACTCGTTTATGACCTGTTTGCAGCTATGTTGGTCACTCATGTAGCAGTTGTAGATATGGAGCAACATTATCATTCATTTGGATTCATGCATCTACGTGGCAAAAGGGTTCAATGGGTCACTTCATTGATTTTGGTCTCCACTCCTAATATCTGGCTCTTTATCTGCCGAATGCTCCAGTATGTTCGCTAGCTATAGTGCTAACTTCCTCTGTCTGCCTTTTTGCTGCGGGGCACATGGCAGACAGTGTGCAGCCTGCTTCTGGTGGAAATGATGCTGATGAGAGAGGTGAGAGTGAACCAAAACAGTACAATTGCAGGTAGCTATAATTGCAAGACGCTATAAAGCTTTGTACAGCTGCGTGGACCTGCTGAGTTTAAATAGTCTACATAAAAATTAACTTACCTTTAAGCTGAATCAATGTCTCCTCTTAAAGTTGAAGAATAACTAGAAGAACTATGCATACTCACTGAAACACACACACATGGATCAATCAAATATATATCTATTTTAATTTAAGCATTTAAAATTGAAAAATACCAATGTCGTGAATCCTGTCTACAGTGAAGCTACCATGTGAAAATCTGTGTGCTGTTTGCATGAGAGAACATGACTTGTTATAATATTTATTTGAGGCTTCCACTAAATTCATGTTGCTATCAATAGCTTTCTCTGAGTACACATTATGTCACTGGGAAGGTACTTTTGTACTAAAAATATCTTCCCTTTTTTATGAAAGGAAATTAAAGATGTAGGGCAAAAAAATGGCCCATAAAAAGAGGCTCAGCAAACCAGAAAATCACATAAGCCAATAAAAGAGGAACGTTTTTGAATATGGGTACAAAGTAAAGTCTAGCAGTTTTACCAACAGGGTTACAGCTCCCAATAGGCAGAAAACAAGAGGAGTAAGCAGACACAGAACACACAATGTAGCCACAAGGGTCTTCCTCCGGCGGCGTGTGGAGCAGCTTGAATGAAGATCACTGGTGATATCAGTAATGTTACTGTTACAGGCTGTATTTCCTGTAGCTGCTTCATATTAAAACATTCCAGTTTTTTATTGATAAAAGCAGGAGCAGGAATCATGATGTGACAGACATAGTATGACATTTTGGGAAATGTTTTCTTTGTAATAGAGAATTAGATGAGAATACTGAAACCAAAAACGCAGTGACCTGTGGGGGAGAAGTTGAGCCAGCTTCAACTTTTGGAAAAAACGCAACCCAATGTCACGTTGTGGCGGTCAATCAAACAATCAGGCCGATTAAACTCCTCCACAGCCAGCCTGAAATGTCACTAAAACTGAGGCTTTGTTCATTTCATGTACCCAGCTTCTAAATCTGTGTCTGGCCCACAATTTATGATGCAAAAAAGAGACATGGAGAAGTTTCCTTTGGTTTGTGTCCGATGGTTTGAGAGAGCAAGCACTGGTTGAAGTTTTTGTATGGAATAAACAAATGAGATACAACATGGTAATTAAGTCTATTTTCAAGACGCTGACTTAGATTTTGTTACCTTTGGACTGAGCTAACAGGCTGATGGTGGTATTTATATAGCTTTGAGAATGGTATCGATCCTTAAACCTCAGCAAGAAAGATAATACGCGTGAGTAAATTCCTTTCATATATCTCAACAGGACTCAATTTCAGCTCAGATAGAGTTCACAAGGCATGTTGTTTATGTAGTCTGGAGTGAACCCACTGTTCTCTGAGGTAGTGGAAGTGTGTTCATGTGTATAGTACGTAGTATTTATGCATGTGGATGGATAGCATGGGGCTTGTTTGCTATGGGGAGCATGCCAGGCATATACAATGAAACAGTCTTGTGTCAGCATCAATTACTCAAGTCCAGTTCTTTCTGGTCTTGATGTCAATTAAAGGAATGGTGTAAACAAATCAAAATTTAACTGCACCATGTTAAATAAATAATTGTGTATGTGGATTCACTTTCAATCCATGTTTTCCCTCAGGAAAGAGCTTTAGTCGGTTTCTAAAAAAAGGACTGACTTGACGTAATGGGAGCATTGTCAAAATTTCTCTTTAAAGGCCCAATCAGTAATTTTATTTGACACCATGCATTATTGAAGTGTTTGAGTTACAGATTACAACACTTTGTGTGTTTCATGACTGATCTGAATTCAAAATATCGGCTTGTTCAACACAGTTTCTTTTGTAATCACACCTTTTGTAGTGCCTGAAAACAGTAATAAAGTAGGTTTAGTTGTGTTGTAGAGTTAGATTATGTATGAAAATATACTGTATATCAATCACTTTGAGACTGATAGGAGGATCCAGTCTTTTCTTTATGTTTTTGGTGGTGGTGTTACCAGTTTGTTTACATTTGGATCACAGGCTTTAAGAAATATGCAGACCCGAGAAAGAAGCCCTAAGCTATGACAAATGACAAATATATGCTGAGTAATTCTCTGTTCAATTATTCATCCTTATATGCACAACTGCATGCGTGCCCATACAGACAACCCCATCGAATGCACGGATTGTATTTTAAAGCCACGCATACATATGTATATATAAAATCTCTGACGCACAGCTTTTCTCCTCTCCTTGTTATTCTCACACATAACTTAAAAAAATGTAAGCCCTGAAATCCTCCTCTCACAGCTGGAGCTTTGGAACACAATCCATCGCAGTTCATGATGAAGAGGCAACTGCTGTAAAATTCAATTGGAGGTTTATGGAGATAGATGGAGATGAATACCTCTCTCCGTCATCCCTCTTCCTTACTCTGCGACCATGCAAACACTCGCACATGGACACACTTCCTCTCGCTCTCTGAGTTACATGAAATCCACCCACAATTATACACCATCATGCTCACAACTGCAAGGGAATCTTTCAGCAGCGCGGGTTTGGTCTCAGTGGGCAGCGCTTCACCGCTGAGCGCGCAGCCTCTCTTGCCTAGGTGGGGGGAGGCCTCCTCTGTCGAGGTATTATCTGCTCCCATCTAATATTCATCAGCTACCGGGAGATTCGTGACGACAAGTTCATTTTGATAGGCTAACAATGCTCTGAGGTGGTCGGTGTTGTGTGCAGATGCAGGTATGTGAGTTCACATTAACGAGGTATAATCAATACACACATGGGATGGCATGTGCATGGAGGCTGCCACTACAACAAATATAGACTTTTTTCAATTGGTTGTTACAATCCCTTAATTAAAAGTCATTTTACAAAGAATTTAGTGAATAATTATAATAAATAAATACATTATTTAAAAAGGCACAATAAACAGCATAAAATGATTATTTAGCTAATTTAAATGATTTTATTACAAATGTATTTTAATTGACTTATTTAAATTCAAATGTCATTTATAATAATAAAAAAACCCAAAACTGAATAAATTGCAAAGGCACGCTGTGGTCTGTCAGGGCATGTGAGTGCATGTGTTTGGGAGAGTGATGACATGTGATGATGGGTGACCATGTAACAGCACACGTGTGCACTGTTTCAAGTGTTCTCATACAGTTACAGGCTGCTAATGCAGCCACTCAACTATTTCTACATAGCATCAACCCGATCTTTGCACAGAGGCACCTGCAAAAGCAGCATATTGGATTTGTATTTTTTGTCTTTGATCTTAATATTAATAAACATAATAATTGGTAAGATAAGGACAACATGAGACAAACATCCTGAGATGAACTTAAATATATTATGCGGAAATATGGTGGTTGCCTAAATTTACTGAGCTACTGGAAAAGCTGCAGTAATACAAAATTGACACTACTGAATGGGATATTACATTTAGGCCTGTATTAGGATATATTCAGACACGATCAGTCACTGTGGCAAATCACTGCAAGGTTGCCCAACGACTGGGGTAGCAGGGGGCTGCTTCTATTTGTGCTGAACTTAACCATCAGGAAAGGACTTTCTTCCTACTCTCATTCAATGTCTATGTCTCTCGACCAATGCTACTTCTCTCCCTCTGTCGGACACAAACGAAAGGAAACTTCTTCATGTCACTATTTTGCAGCATAATTTGCAAACCATACACAGATTTAGAAGCTGGGTACATGAAATAAACAAAGCCAGAACACAACAGGTTCGCTCAGTTTCAGTGACATTTCAGGCGGACTGTGGAGGGTTTACTCGATCTGAGAGTCTGATTGGCAGCTGCAGTGTGATGTCGGGCTGTGTTTTTCCAAACGTTGGATCCGGCTCAATGTCTCCTCTGCATTTTTTTTTTTTTTTGCAGACACCCCTGCACCACCACAGCCAAAATGACGACCCCCACTCAAATGAGTAGAAAAACCTGTGTCTGAATGTACCCTTAGTCTTATAAACTACTCTAATAAACAGCAAGTGTTCTCAGAGATACAAGAGATGACCGCACACTGGCGCTTACACTTTTCCTAGTCTCTATAGATGTTTTTGTGTCTATGTATATGTGCATAAGTGCCACAAACAAAACGGCTGCAAAACATGCAACACTGAGGACTTTCTCACTGATTCCCACAGTGTGTCTGCACACAGACTGAATCACCCCCCTTCCCTTCCCCTCTCTCCTCTTCCCCTTTCCCTCTCTTTCTTTTTGGCATCCATCACTGTCCGCGGCAATGGACTGCGAAACAAATTTCTATCACTATACATTACAGGTTAAGAAAGGGAGCTGGGAATGTGTTATATATGCCGGGTTCGATTTTTATGTAGCGTCTACGGGCTCGTCCATCATTGCTCTGCTAGGCACCCTTGTGCACTAGGCCCCTGACGAGATGTTGTCTTGGCACCACTATCAATCACCCTACGCTTGCCCGAGCCCCGTGCCCGATGTGCAGGAGGGGGCATGTGTTGTAGCTGCAGGACTCCCTCCCCTCCGCGCTCCCTCCGCCTCTCCCGTGACTCCACGACGGTGACGCCAACAGTCACAGTCATTCGTCATTTGAATGATGCGTTTAGAGCATGTGCTTTGTATCTGGGGCCATCATCCCTGCATGACCTCTGTGGGTCTTCCTTTCTCTCTCAATACTGCAGAGGGATCCACGCTATTGAGGAGAGGAGACGATTGGGTAATAATTGTGCAGACCAGAGGGAAAACAAGGTTAGTTTAGATCCCACCTGGCGCCACTCACCCGTGCAATGATACTTGGGTCAGAGCCATTAAGAAAACATGAGGTCACGCCTTCATATGAAATATATGTAAACCCCAACTGTATAGCCAACGTGGGGAGCATCATTATAAACCGACGGCAGATTGCATCATACAGTATTTAAGGTGGAAGTGGTTGGATGGAGTGCAGTGCTTTGATTTGTGGCTTCATATCCTGATATAATTTCAGTCCGCCAATACCATTAAGGAAGAAGCCTTCACCGCTCTGATGCCTTAATATCAGTCAGTTTACTCTCTCTGTGTCTTTATAGATGACATATAGGGTTAAACAGACACAGGATGCTGACGCGTGTGTCTTTGCATGGCTGCTCAGGCTACTGCTAGACTAATCCTTTTTCTCCCAAAGTCAGGCGGATTATGATTTGAGGAATACTCCTTTGCCCTTCACACTCCATGGTGAAAGTCACAAACCTATCAGAGAGCATGGGGGGTAGAGGGATGTTGGGGGTGGCGGTGAAGGTGGAGGAGCGGGGAGAAGGAGGGAGATGGGGAGAGGAGCTTAATTAGGCCAGATCACCGCCGCAACCACCACCACCACTACCACCACCATCCCCAGTCCCCACACTATTCCCTTAGATCCCATCCACTTAATGTTCTGTGAAATCATATTCCACTCCCCAGAGAAGAGAGAGGAATCAGAACAATAAAATGACACATTTTAAAGAGAGGCAGCACCACGGGGAAATAGACTGTTAGTGACACATGGAAGATGTTGTGGGCTGATGGATAGCAAGCACATCTGTCTGGCCCATTACCAACAAACAGCATCAGGTCCAAAACACAGCAAGACAGAGGCTTCTGTACTTCAGTCAACTAAAAACAAGTTGTCTGTATTGTTGTTGTCCACTTATATTGCTGATGTAGTTATAGCATCAAGCATATGCATTTTCTTTAATGGGACAAATACTTTGGCTTCACATGCATTTCTGTTACTATGATAAAACAACTGTTTTAAACACCTTATATATATCCATAGGAATGCAGGGAAGGGATCAAGATTTTGGTATCGGTGGGGCTCTGGTTTCCATTTGTAGTCCGAGTAGTATTGACCTATCACAGTTTATTGAGTCTTATTCCCAGGTCGCCAAATACCTTGGTATGCTTTGGCAGCCTAAAGTGCCGATATTTAACAGCCTGGAGCACGAATGCCACCTGTTGTGTTGTTTCTCCAGATTGACTGACCACACCTGCGACCACATATATGACCTCATATAGCAGGGGTCATCAACTACATTTGTCCAAGGGCCAGAATTTTTCTCGGCAGACACTATCAGGGCCAGACGCTCTCGTAAAATTAAATTAATATTGTATCCTAAGTAATATAATATTATTTCATATATCAATTGGCCTTTGAAATGTATGTTATTTTTTAGCCTTTGTCAGCGTTAACAGACTCATATTACCTGTACGGTAGCAAGCCACTAGGGGGCGAAAACGATAATTTAGGCTTCATATTCATGAGGCTGTCAACTTCTAAGTGGGGAAGGTGATGCGGCTAATCACAGTGAACTGCTTGACATCCAGGCCGCTGGTGACATGAAGCCTGTTCTCCGTGGTGCTGAACGCTGAGCGCCTTTGGGTGGCTCGTCCCCAAAAGTATGACACACTGAAGACACTGGCCATGTATGTGCTCACGATGTTCGGATCAACATACACCTGTGAAGTTGTGAAAAATGAACTAGGACTGCAGGCGCATAAGGCAGGCATAACAGCTGTCAAGCCCGATGTTAAAAAGATAAGTGTCGGAGGGAAATGTCACTTCCCCATTAAACAAACGTGAGTATTTCAGTCTTGTGATTTTCTTGGTTTTACTTAGTATTTATTTGTTGGATCACAGGCTACTTTAATTTGATGTAAAGAGTAACATTTCTCATAACTGACGGCCTGGCGCTTTTATTTGTCGTTTGTATCTATTTGCTGATGTGCAAAGCTTGTACTTACCATGCTCTTCTCTGTTATATTGACGGTTGTTATTAAGACGCTGCAATAGTGCGCTATTGTGTGGGGAAATGAAGCCCAAGAAAGGACAATTTTGACAGACGTGAAACAATAAAAGAGAAACGCGTTTATCGTCATTTTTTTGATTGGAGGCGGGCTATAGCACAAGCTACTTTTCAGAGGGCGTTTGTTTCATTTCACTTAAAGAAAAATGTAGAAACGTACTTTGTCCTCTTCACCGGGCTATTCCTGAATCCAGTAATATTCTGGGGGCCAGATGGAAAGCTCTGGCGGGCCGCATGTGGCCCGCGGGCCGCCAGTTGACGTTCACTGTCATATAGCATTAATTCCACCAGAGTCAAAATGCTGAGATTGCAGCTACTGAAATCTGCCAAGCTAGTCACCGTTAGCACGTTGAGCTTTCTCCATTGTGATTGGATTAAACTACACTACTGCCCCATTTAGTTACGTGGAATAACTAAGTGAATTACCAAAAGGTCAGTTCATCAAAAAAGATATTTTTCATTTGCAGGTAGGGACATCCCTCCAGCCCCCTGTGACCCTGCAAAGGATAAGCGGTTAGATAATGGATGGATGGATTGAAGGTAGGGAAAAATCAATGAGTTAATTAAGTTTTCGCTTTACGGCTAGGCTATCTTGCAGGCTAACTTTCACTTGATGTAAGTTTTTTGCTTTAGCTGCTCAGCTGTTTTTTTCCTCCTCTCTGACAGAGAGTGACAAAAAGTGCAACAGTAGCTTCTAGAGTCTAGTACCAGTGACTGTGGTTTGCTTTTTACCAGTTTTGTTGCTACTGAAACTCTAGATTTCTATGGCATAATATTTTTTAATGTCTTAACTCAACTTTGATCAAATATGTTGTTACTGCGTTTTGTACTTGTGTGGCAATTTGGCCTTTAATGCCCAGAAATCAACCACCATAAAGTATGAAGATCTAAAGTCATTATGTTGTGTTCAACACCTTAATTTTGCTTGTGTGCACATTTTGATATTGAGAAGTGGAAACAAGACAAAATCCGAGTAGTGGCTGTGAATCTCCAGGGCAGTTGTGTGCTAAAAATACTCCGTAGCCTTAAGGGCTTGGTGAAAAAATAAAACCAAGTAAAATTTAAAATGTCACTGTGTCCCTTGAAGGTTAAAACAATGCTACTAATAGCTGATAGTTGTTCCACCATACTTAAAGATTATGAAGATGACGTCAGCTGTGAATTAGAGCTGCATCCTGTAACAGCCAATTCAAGGTAAGGAGTTAAATTCTCTGATGAACGGACCTTGTTACAAATTAAACCTAAGCTGCTTTAATTCCTTAATTAGAACTGTGTCTGTGTCATTGTTCTGTGTTTCCCTGAGCTCCATTTTAAATTAGCCACAGTTACCCAAATTTACACATGCAGAGGAGTCAAGCTGTAAACTTATAAAGGTTGCATTGTGAATAGCAAAGTAACATTGCTTTTTTGGGGGGGTGGGTCTGAGCTTTCTTTCTCACACTTTTTTTTTCTCTTTCTGTAGAAGCAAAGAGGCAGTGAAGCAGACAGGCGGCCCGGCATGCAGCAGGCAGCGAGCAGCGGAGACGTCCAGCAAAATGGAGGTAGTCAAACAGAGAGAGGCACCCAGCGTCAACATGCAGACAGACATGAGAGAGGGGGAGGCTGTCAGGGAGGCAGACAGAGAGAAGATGGACCAGCACAAAGATACACATGGAATACAAATAATACACAGACTGGACAAACAGCTGGCCAGACAAAGACAGACAGGCGAGTTGACACGCACATGGAGACTGACGGATAAGAAGACATGCAGGCAGGCGGGTGGGCAGGCAGGGTGGAGGAAATCCATGTAGACTAGATAGAGGGCAGACAGGCCAACAGGCAGCAGGGACAGACCTGCTGCCTCTCCACACCTCGAGGACACTTTGGCAGTAAAGAGAAGCTAACGCTAATCCTCCACTGTGTTTAGCCAGTTAGGGCCCTTCAAGAGCAGAGAAAGTGGCTTTACTCCCTACCAAGGAGAGAAAGAAGGAGGGAGAGAGAAGAGGTCCTGCATTTTCCAGAAGCCAGATAGCATCTAGGTTTTTTTTTCATTAGGACACAAGGCAGCATTATCATCCAGAACATCTGAATTTACCCCCATCCAGCATGCGCTCATTCTATCGCTCCCCTCCGATCATTTCTAATGCACTCCATCTCCCTCCTTCCCCTCTCCCTCCCACGTCTCTCTCTCTCAATCAGACAACCCCGTTTTTATCCCTTACTACGTCAGACTCCTCCATTGTTCTTCTTTGTCTTTTGCTTTATCTCTCTCCTGCTCTTTTTTCCCTCTTTCTTTCCCTTATTTACGGAGGGAAACAGCACCGTTACGTGTATTTTTCAAGATCCATGTTCTTCACACCGATGTTGGCCTAAATTCTCTGTGGCGAGAACGTGATAATTCCTTGCTTCCGAATGTTCATTTCCAAAAGTTGGGGCTAATTATTCGTAGAAACACATGAGCAAGGTATCTGTTTATATCCAAATGAATTACACTCAACTGTAACCTTAAGGTGCACTACCACCACCTAATATGTTGGAGTGTGAACCACAGAGCAAATGGAAATGATTTAAGAGGAGTTGGATTATTTCCATGTGTATGCCATGTCATTCTTAAATCTCGTAATTATTGCTAATATCAGTTTACTGGGACACCCTAACATAGATATATACAGTATGTGTATTTGTATAGGCTGTCATCATTGCTGATCGTGTTGTAGTTCAGCCACAGCGTATATCTTATAGTAAGAGAGTGGCAATGATGAACCAGCTGATTCAGTGCTGTCGATTAATGTTATTCTTGCTGATGTATAATAAACTGAACTTTCATTTTGTAGCTGGTTTCTATCTGCATCATTTTACAATCGGTTTGTAGGTTAAGCGACTGTACAGTGCCGCTTTGTAGGCTTTAAAATTGTGTGAGTTCCCACTAGAGATGTATCTAAGTAGCACATGACAATTACATCCTGTAGCCCAGTTGTAGGCACAAATGTACTGGTAAATGGACTTGTATTTATACAGCGCTTTTCTGGTCTACCAACCACTCAAAGCACTTTACAACACTTGTACACGGATGGCAGAGGCTGCCATGAAAGGTGCCAACTGCTCATCAGGAGCGATACAGCGCTTCCTATCCAAAGCCCTCACGATGATACTAAGCTCATCCGTACACACACTCACACAGCCATCGGGAGAAATTTGGGGAGGACACTTCGACTGGACTGTGGGAGCCGGGAATCGAATCAGCAACCCTCCCATTACTAGATGACCCGCTCTACCACCTGAACCACAGCTGTCCTGGTACCGTACTGTTCTTGTTCCTCTTGTTATTGCAGCAGCAGTAGTAGATTTGCACAAATAAGTGCATTAGCCTATTACACCACACCACAAAGCAGTTACGCTTAGGGCACCCTAGTGTCCGACAGCGGCCCTGTATCCAAGAAAGACTGCCACTTTGCTGTGTGCTATCAAAAGCACTCGAAAAGATCAATTACATCTAACATAACTACTTAAAACACTTGAAGTTTAATTGTGTAAGTCATGCACTGAATGTGCAGATACTATGTGATGTGTATGCCTTTTTATAGACCTTTTTCACAGCAGCCATTTTGACATGAAATAGTACAGTAAACACAGATGTTTCTAATGATACTAACTAAGGTCCCGTTCCATTCAGGTCAAACAGAGTCAGGGTGCTGCTGTGGTGCATGTTGGCTCACTGGAAAATCTCTGCTGCACTAAATGGAACTGGACCTTAATTAGTATCATTAGAAACACCTGTGTTGACCCTACTATTTCATGCCAAAATGGCTGCTTTGAAAAAGGTCTATAAACAGGCATTTCTCACTGAGCTAATGGGTCATATGCACCCAAAAACAATAAAACCATTCATACATTTAAATAAAATCTAGAGACAACAAGCAGATGACAGTGAATATATATAGATAGATAAATAAATAATCATTATTGTTGAGAATTAATATTAATTCAACAATATCACTGAATATTATTAAACAGTATCTAAAACAGTAGGCTGCTCTAAACGACATTTTTGGTAGGAGAGGCCTATATTTCTGTGTGGCGCAGTGATATCCTGTTATAATTAGACCTAACTGTTCTGCGGTCAGAGGTGCGCTCTTTTTGGTCAGGTAATCTGCGGCTTCAACCGTGAACGAGCTATTTGGTACTTTCTTGCCTTTTGTGTAATGTATAGTTTTTTTTCTTCATCACATGGACCACTATAGCCGATAAACGCCCCCTCTGCGGCAGTTTAGCTCCTCGTGTTTCTCTCAGTAATTATACGCCTCTGATTAAGTGCGTGAGTGAATAATGCAACCAGCTGGAGGAGTCCTCTCTCATGCCTTTTTTTTATTATTATTATTTGTTTTTTTCTTTTTCTTTTTTTTTTTCCTGCGGTATGCCTGGGTCTCCCCCCGCCGTGTGACCTGCGGGTGACGGGGAAACCTGCCATCCATGTGCCCGGAAACCCTCGACGCCAACACGACAGCAAGAGCTAAAAATAGACCGCTGGTGATAAATAATAAAGCCTCTCCCCATATGCCAAGCGTCCCTCGACTTTCCTCCTGATTTCAGTCTGTGCGGCTAATTGTACGACTTAATTTGAACAGGGAAGACGCGTAATGAAATGTAGTGATCAGCCTTTTCTTAATGGTTGGCCTTTGTGGACGAGAAATGTGAAATGAGACAAAAAAATAGACCCTAAAACTTAAATAGTTTGAAGCACACGCGTTATGGGGAAACACCAGCAGGTATGCACGTCTATAGCCTGTTTAGATTCACTTTTTAAGGGGCAGAGAGCTAATAATTTAATATCTAATTAAATAAGCCTAAAATCAAACATGCCTGTATTAGTAAAAAAAAACACTAATTTTCCACATTATAATGCATTTTCTCATCCACCATCATCTTTTTCTAAGACCTGTGTGTTTTCAATAAAACAATCCTGCTAAATCAAAGAAAGCAGTACCGTCCTGTGTGGAGAAAATGACACGGCGCTCCCCTTTTTCTGTTTTTCCTGGCTGTCTGGTCACGATTCAAATCCCTCACAGCGGGGAGCTTTGTGTTGATGCTGCTGCAGTTGAAGTCCGCATGGGAACCCCCCCTCCATTCACCCCCCCTCTTCTTTCTCCTCTCCATCTCTCTCCCACCTCTTCATCCCCCTGCTGCTCCTCTTCCTCCTCCTCCTCCTCCTCCTCCTCCTGCTTCTCTTTCCCTTTCTCTCCTCCACCCACGCACGGCTCTCCACGACCGAGAGGCTAAAAATAGCACCAGGAATCCCCGCATCAATTCAGAGGGAGGGGTGGTGGTGGTGGTGGTGGTGGTGATGGGGGGACGTCAGCGCACACAAGGTCATAAAAACCCCCTCCAATGCTTTTCTTCATTTGTCACAGCTCCCATCAGCATTTTTTCTCCTCCGGGAGACCCACACCGTATCCGATTTTATTTTTTTATCGCGCTGAATTGATACAAGTCCAAATTGTATCGATCCCAGTCTCTCTGTAAATCATATTAAACGCTCCCTCCTTTAATTAATTTCATGACACAGAGGTGGGAATGAGATTTCACTGCGGACTCGAGGCAAACAAACAATAAATCAAAATAAAAAATCGTGGTTTTATTTTTTTATTTTTTATTTTTATCAGAGCACAAACAGGTGGAAGATACACGAGGAAAGGAGCGGGAGCAGCCAATAGCTGTGACAATAAACTGAGCATGTGCTTGCAAAAATAGAGAGCGTGTGTTCCCCCGTTATTCCATGCTATGTAGCAGACAGGAGGCTGCAATGACAGGGAGAGCCCCTATTCTTAGTAGGAGACTATTGATTTTCTTACTGTCAATTATAATCATCGCTGATGTGTCTTCTGCAAGGAGAGAGCCCGTGCAACCTCCATCAGATTAAAGGTAAATCCCCTCCTTTCCTCATTACCTTTCACTTATTCCCTCTTTTTCTCTCAGTATTAACTAAAAAGTGTGAAAAGATTGCATGATGAAATTGCAATTGCAGGGTCTAATATCTGTAGCTAATAACCTTTATAGCCTACTTCATTTGCATTTTCACACCTAACAGCACTAGTGCGTGACTTTTTTTTTTTTTTGCGGAGATGAATTTTCATATCTGACATGTTGTAGCTTGAGGAAGCAGAAATGGACTGTTACTGTGTGGAATATAAAGGGATATTCTCAGCATTAGATTAGTCTGCTTGCCTGTGTGTGGAGTATTTAAAGGTTTTTTTTGTCTTTGTGTAGATGGTGTGAGGTGATCATGTAAGTGCGTGGTCTTCTTGAGACAGTTTCTAGAAGATGTTAAGAAGAGTGTAAGGTCCATCTCTGCCTGCTGGTGGTGAATATGGGGGGGGTCAGTTGGTCATCTCCTTTGTGTTTGTTGCTGCTCTGATGATGAGACGGGCACCGGGTCTTTGAACCTTTGCATTAGTGATGAGCTTTCTCCTCTCTTTATCTCTCATCACCATATTTTACAACCGGGCAAACCGAGCCTCTCTTGTCAAACGCTGGTCCCATCCACCCACACAGGTATGCACGTGTTCACATGCACAAACACACACCCTGAGGCACATGTTTTAAACACACACACATAAGCATAACCATCTTTACAGCTATATACAGGGGCACACACACACACACACAGGCAGACTGTATTAAAAATGGTCCTTGCTGGTTTTTTTCCTCTTTCTCTTTGTCCTCTTCACTCCCCCTCATCATCAACTGCTCCATTTAATGCAGTGACATGATTGTGCTGTGTGAACAGAGGTTGATGGTCCAATGCTTGTGCCAAGGCCGCGTCCGGAGAGAAGGTGTTTGTTGTTGTGTAACAAGGAGGCGTCATGTACAACCAGCAGCAGACAAAAGCCGGAGACGCTCCTGTCGGTGCTGCATTAACACTTCTGCACTTTGATTAGAGGTAGGAACGAGTGTCACGTACAACGTTTTAAAGCTAGTGAGATAACGTCTCAGACGCACAGAAACAAGTTACTGTAAAGGTATCGAATTAAAAACAAATATTTAAAGGAGCTTTAAATCTATTGTCTTTATTCAGAGATTATAGATTGTTTTGTACCGCAGTTTACTTCTTGTCTAAAAATGTCCACTGACAGTAAGATGTTCCTGGTATTGTCATTCCTAATCTCATAATTAAAAACCAGAGCAAATCTAATATTACACTAAATGAATAGAGCTGTGCCGTGATAGCCTTTTCTTCAGCGTGCCGAAGAGGAAACAGCCATAACAAGGTGGTGGTATCTGTGTGTGTGTGTTTGTGTGTAATGAGGGGGCGTTTTGTGTGGACTAAGGTGACTAATTGCCCTCTTGTTCATCCTCTGAGATGGATGAGAACACTCACCCCTCTGCTCCTCTAAGTCTACTGCCGTGTGTTAGGATTACCCAGGATGGTTCTTGAGTGTCCCCTTATTCCTTCAGTGGGATCTCATCTCATCTCATCTCGGATGTTACACCTGGCATGCCCGTGCATTACAGCTGCTGCCCGCACGGGCCACTTTATCATCCCCTGCACCTTGGCTTTGCTTGTGGCGGTAATAGAAAACACTTCATCACAGTTGTCCGCCTTGCACAGGCCTTTCCACTCATTTATGGGACTTTGGGATAGTAACATGTCAGCTGATATTTAACTGCGACTCTCACTGTACCTGCCTCTTCTTGAATGACGGCAAAGCTGCTTAGTCATTTGAGTAGCCGGAGCAAATCTAACTAATGATCTTAGTTGTCAGAGATAAATTCCACCATTGGGCGCAGGGCCCTGCCACTGCCGCCACTGTATCTCCCAGACGCACTGTCTCAAGCATGCCTTCGGTATCATCTCACATGGGCTGCATGAGTGTGCGATAATGCTGCAGCACCGGGTTGAGTCACGACTTGTCTATTATCTGTAGGATCGCGGGTTGTTTATCACGTGTGGAGCATGTCAGTGTTTCACGCAGACCAGACGCATCAGTCCAGCTGAGTACATGTCACATTATTCACTGGTCATAACACTGTATCACGACCTGCTGTCACTCCTGAAGCACCAAACTCTCTATCCTTGAGGCATCACTCCAGTTAGTCATAGTTGAGTGAGATGACAGCCATAGCCATGACGTGCAGTAGAATTGACAGACTAATTCAAGATGGCTGCCTTACACACAGTGTTCACACATGACACACACTCACTCACACTTTTTGTGTCTTTTTAGCTGTTGGCTGCACGTCTGCAGCAAATATTGACTTGTATTTGTTATGTAGAAGGCAGAAACAAGTCTCTCACTAAACTGCACTCTCAAAGCCATGATGTTACAGTATGACACCATTTTAAGATGTAAACAAGCAAATGTGCAGCATCATAATGTTTCTGTCCAGTGAAAATCTTCCAATTTGAGTTCGGATAAACCAAATATATACATGTTCTTTTACTTCTCACACTAAATAAACCATTTAAAAACAGTTTGTCTGAATAAATGACCGTTACAAAGCTGAAAACAGGAATGTTTTTCATAGCTCAATAAGAGTTGGTGTTTTGGAGACACATGGTTTTCAAAACAGAGCGATGATAGCCAAGTCAATTTTGTTTATAGAGATCTAGATTTGTCCCAGAGGACTTTAAAATCTGTACAACATATGACGCCCTCAATCCTTAGATCCCCCATTTGGAGAGGGAAAAACCCTACGTCAGGACTTTAACTACAAACTTGAGGAAACAAACCTCATGGACACATTAGACAATACACAGTAAGATGCCGAGAAATAGATAGCACACAGAGGCATACAAATATCTGTAAGAATAGTGATTATAAAAGCACATATGACTTATCTTTCAGCGTAGATGATGTGTTAAGATAATAGGCTAATCTCTGTACCTGTGTGTAATTATTTTTGGTTCACTTCACAGTACAACACGTTTTCTGTCTTCCTTTTCCTTTCAATTGAACTCGTTTGATCTATTCTGTGTTGGCGCACCTGCTCTTTTTAGATATCTCTCCCTCTCCAGGTCCAGTTTCTCTCTCTCTCTCTCTCTGACAGACACACACACACACACACACACACACACACACACACACACACACACACACACTATCAGTTTCTCTCTCTCCGTCTCTCACGCACACACGAATACTTACACATCTCTGCGCTTCGCCCTGGTTGGATTTCTCTTTCTCTGTAATTACAGGCTTCTTATCTACTTCCTATGTTACGTGCTGCAGCCATTGGCCTCCTCCATGTTTCCTCCTCTACCATTTTTGTGTCACAGATCTTCCGCTGCTTCTCCCTCCAGGAGCCAACAAGGCAGAGACACACAATATGCTTTTTAACATGGCTGAACCAGCCAAGTTTGACGGCTGCATGGGACAAATCCAAGAGGCACTAAATTCTGTTGGCAGTTTTTGCTAGAAAGAGGCTATTTGAGTGAAATATTGTAGTGTCATTATGGTTGTGGGTGTGTGTAAGGGAGAGAGAGGGCGGAGGGGGGAAAAGGCAAGACAGAGAGAAAATGTGGGTTTTGGCCGTTCATAGCCGCTTGGTGAATGAGTGTTTGTGTGTGTCCAGGAGTTGTAAAGTTTGATTTAATTATTCATGTGGAAGCAGTAACATTGCTTCCCAAACTAGCAAATGAAACTCCATCTTGCCAAGGAACTCACACAGGTCACAGCGACCAATTACTTAATGAAAATGATCAGGTTTCTAATGCAGCCCTGGCCGGAGCTCGACTCCAAATTCCTGCAGTACTTCACGTACCTATAAAACAGATTGTACCTCAGCTTTCTTCCAGTGGTTAGGCAAAGTGTGCAACCGCTGCAGTCTTTAAACCCATCAAAAGTCCAAATGGCTGAACCAGCTTTAAGGAAAGGATTATTACTTATTAAGAATAGCTAATGTATGATGTAAAAGTTGGCTGCCTCTCCCGTTGCCATCCCCTCCTGTCTCTTTGGCTCAGCCTCAACTTCTCTCTCTCTCTCTCTCTCTCTCTCTCTCTCTCTCCCCTTCTCTCACTGTTTGTGTTGTTCATGTTCACATTTTCTAATCTATTCTTATAGAGCACGAAAGGAAGAAGGATGGAAAAGGTTTAGAATATTTAAAAGACTCACATGTGTGCATAATGGTTGCAATCATTCCTCCTATTACTTGCACAACTCCACTGTAAGAGATGGAGGATGAAATTCACAGTTGGGTTTATTCTAAAGACATATACTTTACATTCAAATGCATATAAGAAGTAACACGTAAGAAAAATACAAGGAAAAAACATCATATCCACTACACATAAATATACAGTAACCAACCTGAGGAAGGTTTCCGATTATCTTTTGTGTATGGACATATTCCTGGAGTTTATGTATATTCTTAAGCTCTTAGATAGTGTGGTGGCACAGTGGTGCAGCGGTTAGCACTGTCACAAGAAGGTTCCTGGTTCAAACCTCAACTGGGGGCTGTTTGCACATTCTTCCTGTGTCTGCGTGGGTTCTCACCAGGTCCAAAGACATGCACTTAATAGGCTGATTGGTGACTCTAAATTGGCTGTAGGTGTGAATGTGAGTGTGAATGGTTGTTCTTCTCTATGTGCCCTTTGATGAACTGGCGACTCTTGCCCTAAGTCAGCTGAGATAGGCTCCAACCCCCCCAGTGACCCTGTTGAGGATAAGTTACAGAAAATGGATGGAATCAAATGTTAGAAGTTGCACAGTCCAAGCTCAACGATCTAAACCTACCTGTATAGGCTGGCATCCTTATAACTTATTGCTTCAGTGGTTTTATGTTGTTCTTTTGTTTTATGCTCATTCTCTGACATTCTTGTTTTATTTCAAGGTATATTTCACACCTCCCTGTGAAGAACCTCGTAACTCTGTTTTGGACATAAATCCACTTACTTACTTAGAAAAGAACCACATGATGACCTGAGAGGTCTGAAAAAGTTCAGCTGAAACAACAATATTTGAGGTTTCATCAGTCTGACTTCATTAAATCAATCTAAAATCTTTTTAGTACAATTTTCCGTCTTCGCTGTCACTCTCCTCTTCACTGCAGCTCGACAAAGAAACACTGTCTGAGGGGGAAACACAGAGGGAGGACTGTGGAGTGGATTTTGTTTCCCATCTGTTACAGTGAAGTCGTGCTAGGAAGGGATGACTTCACAGCCAGTATTGACAATATTTATATCTCCCTCACTGTAAATATGAGCATGTTTTATCACCAGAGTGACTTGGAAGAGGGGAGAAAAACTCTGAATTCACCCTTTAATCCAAGTTGCGTATCACCGAATTAATAATCCTCACAGCTGCGAGACATGTCTGACCGACATCTGATGGACACTTGTCCATCCTCTGCTCCTCTGGCTACTTGACACCACCAACAGAGGCTATTTTAGTGATGTGCGTCTTGACTCCTTCAGCACCGCGGACAGCACCGTCTGCGCCCAGCCTGTCTCTGTCTCCATCTAGCCGGATTCCTGACTGCTGTGACAGTAAAGCCTTTACCATGTTATACTGAGAGAGAAAGCATGCAACAGCAGCGAGCAGCGGCTCGCTCTCTGTCACACACACACGCAGCAGGCTGCGAGCCGACTGCAGGCTCTGCATGCAGCTCCTATTCTAAATATTTCTGCCTGGTAATACAAAACCAGGCATATTCTGCTAAATTATTAAATACCACACTGCAAGGCTCAGGCTGTATGGCATGAGGTAATCGTTACAGCTCGGTTTGTTTGACGCTCTTTCTCTCTCTGGGCCAACAAGTGGGAAATGTGTTTTTGGAAATAGATATCAAGAGTGTTTATTGTTGCCCTCACGATTTGAGTCCACTTTATGGAGAAGGCTGGAGTTGATCATAAACTATATCAGTGTATATGTGGGCAAAGCATAATCTTTGACAGGCCTATGAATCTGTTTGGGTGACGTAGCAGTAAAAGTGATTTCTGATTATGCAGAGTGGTTATGGCAACATTGACAAAGTCGATCTGTTGGGTCCACAGTGGATTAAGATGATCGACCATGTGAGCAGGATTTAAACACCTTTCTACACCTCGATAATCCCATTCTTGTAATATCCTAACAGCCTTAAGTAGTGATCGATCCGCTGCAACCTGTGCGCATAGCAGGCAATGGACCGATATTCAGTCGAAGGCGGTGTTTTGGCTGTACAGTGACGTTTTAAGGCAGGTCCTGGTCAAACCTACCAATGATACAAGTCGGTCCTATTCTGCTGGGACTGATCGCAATGAACGGGTGTCGGAGCTCTGCACGGCAAAGGAGCAACCACAGCGAGACGAGGCGATCAAGGGGATGCGGCATCGGTACGCGGGAGCTGTCCATCAGCACCAAATCCCCGACGAAAAGCAAGGAAGCAGCAAGCAGAGCCGAGACCAAGTCGCTCCTGTTTTCAGCTTGCCGCCCCCGCCCTCTTCTCACCACCGAGACCGCACTTCGACCACCGCCGCTCACCGCCAGAGCCTCCAGGAGCTCCCCTGTCTGAGCCAGCCCTCACGGAGACCTGTTCACAGCGGCGACCCTCTACCTCTGGCGAGCTACGACACCGCCCAGCGACCTTCACACCGAGACAGTGAACCCAACACCGGGCACCCGGCGCACCTGCAGCAGGATCCCTGGGCCCCGACCGGCTCTCAGCAGCAGCAGCAGCATCAGCATCAGCCGCCGCCGCCGCCGCAGTCGGAGAAGCAGCCTGTTTTTCCAAGCTGCCACTGCAGTTTTTCCGAGCAGGAGGCGAGCTTTTCTCAAAATCAGCACCACCATCCTGTCGATCCTCTCCCACCGCAGCCCTCCCCACCTTTTCCGCCGCCTATACCACCGCCACCAACATCGTCCTCCTCCTCTCTGCTGTTTTCCCGGGAATCTAAAAGAGGGGATCGTCTCCGAAGGAGTGCCAATAATTACCAACAGGCAAGCATCGTGGAACGCTGCAGGGGAGGAGGAGGAGCAGGAGGGCACCGAGACCACAGGCAGTTGTTGCAGCAACAGCATCAGCAGCAGCAGCAGCAACAGCAGCAGCAGCAGCAGCAACAGCATCAACAGCACAGTCATTTGAGACTCCAACAGAGGGACCCCTCCCCTGAAGGAATCCGTGCAAACTCACAGAAAGGGCGCTCTTTAAATGTATGTGAGTCAACCGAGGCTAACAGAAGAGCATTTGAGTCTCAGACTCAGGACCTGCAGCAGCAACAGATCCCACAATTACGAGCGCAGCAACAGCTACTGGTGGGGAGCAGCTTGCCTATCAACTACTGCGCCAGCGGCTCAGGAGAGCTATGTAGGACTCACCAGGCTCCACTGCTGCAACAGCAAGAGCAGCAGCAGCAGCAGCAACAGCGGCAGCAGCAGCAGCAGCAGCAGCAGCAGCAGCAAGGCGCACTGGGGCTCTGTCCCCAGCGTCCGCAGCACTGTGAACAAGACCGCAATAAGTCTGGGAGGATCTCCGCGCAAGGCGATCAGGCGCATCAGCCACACAGCCGCGACTCCCGCGTAACCCCCCCGGTAACACAACAGGCATACGCGGGGAACTCGTCTGCGACTGTCAGCAACAGCAGCAAAGACAGCCCCAACTACGGCTCGAGCTATCACCTGTGGCCAGAGAGCCCGCATAAAGGAGAGGAGAGGATACGCATCGACTTCCATAAGGTAGATCCTCTCCCCGTTTTTCTGCTGCGATATCAGATCTAATTAGGCTCTAATGACAAAAACAAACTGGCCTTAACGTTTTCACTCAATGGCCACGCCTGTCATATGATTTTGATAGAGCACATTCACGCAAGGCTGTGTGTACGGTGTGCACGCGCGTGGTGTATGTGTGTATGTATGTAAAAAAAAAAAAAAAAGGGGGGGTTATTTGAATCGTCATTCAGTGTCAGGCAGCTTTTTTCACCCACCATGTAACAACATGCAAACCCAGCGCGTGATATTTCTTATCCAACCTGCTGTTTTGTTTCATTTCGCACGAGCACGCGCGTGCACGCACGAAGGCGCTCGCGCACACACACCTGTTCCATGTTGCAGTGTTGTGTTTTGGGTTAGCCCACTGCAAATATTCAAATTCAGCTGCTCCCCCTCGGTAGCTGAATTAGAGACAAAGCGGTTGTTGTTTCCACAGAGCAGAGGGGTGTCTGAGTCTGAGCGGGGGAATTTTAATACTGTGGCTTCCAGACACCGCTCTGACACAATGGTTAGCTTTATATCATTAGGCCTGTACCTGTCGGTGTGAGTAGCTCCTGGCTGGGTGCTCCAACATACTTCCAAACTCACTTTATACAGTAGTATGTGCTGCATGGAGAGCTGTCCTCCACTCAGCAGTATAATATGTCATACACAGTGTAATATCTGTAGTTTATATAATGTGTATTATAAAAATAGAAGTAAGGACTCATACAAGTTATTACATCCGGCCAACATGGATCTAATGTCAGGCAGCATATGGTGCCGTGTGTGTGAGGATGTTAAAAAGGAGAAAGAAAGCTGAAACAAAGAAGAAAAGTTGTGCTTGTGGATAAATTTATGAATCAAATGATTTAAAATCTATTTTTAATTATAAAGAGTATAAATGTCCGCATGTTGCTCACAACGAGTGATGTGGGAAAGTGTTTTTGAGCACGAAAGATCACTGTCGTGTCCATTTGTTCCATATTTTGTCGATAAATAATCTCTTGATGTCTTTTTGGGCTGCTCAGAGTTGAAGAACAAATTGTTTTGGTACAGTTTGGATCTTGCAGAGAGGCTAACACCTCACAAGAGGAAAAATAACTGTTTCTCTTCACCACCAGTTATCTCTCCTGAGAAATCTGGTTAACAAAACACGGCTAATTATTGCTCATGAACAGAAGTTCAAGTTATTATATGTATTTTTCAAATGAGCAACAGTTTAGTCCCCACCGTTGTTTTTTATTTTTCCTCCACCAGCATTTGCTCCAGGTGCAGTCGATGTGAAGTTTTTATATCACAGGATAGGGAAGAGAAACGAAAAGGAGGCACTGATGAGGGTGTCGCATCTAAATAAGAGCAACAGACTCCTTTTTAAAATGCTGCAGCTGTTTTCAGGCGCAGAGCTGGCACCAGTAGCAAAAGGTGGCACATCGAACCACCTTGACACGACTGTCCTGAACTTGGCTCAATTTGGGAGCATCAGCAGAACACCGAAATGACCAAATGACTGAAGGGAAAGTAAACTTTTTTCTTGAAGTTGACTCTTGTTTCAAGTCAGAATCACAGGGTTGTTTTGCTGAGAGGGAAACTAAACCCAGAACATGACGTGTCTCAAGAATAGTGGGACTTATTCTTCTAGTTACGTATTGATCAGACATATACTGTATTTCCAGAATTCAGGCTCTTCCACTTGGCGTCATAATTCCGACTATACAAGAAAGGCTTCATTTTCCTCTAATCTTCTGTGTGTGCTATATCTTAGAGGTCTCAAGAGTCAGATATTGTGCACCAGCTATGACCTCAAAGTAGTTTGTACCCCCAATAAAGGAACTAAGAGTGAAAAAATACACAATATTCATCCATTTACCACAATAATATGGGATCTGTTGAGAATATAAGGATGTCGTGACACCATTATTGCTATGAAAAGCCATATTGTACTAATTATAGTCTAAAACGTCATTGTGTCAAAAAATAGTCCATTACTGTTTAAAGCAGCTGGGACATTAACAAGCTGTGGGACTGTTATGTCTTTTTAAATCTATTCTGATTCTGATACTGCTGCTGGACATACATTTTTATACCAGTCACGTCCACAGTATTCTCAGATAGCAAGATAGCAATGTGGAGAAGTCATTGACAACAGAGATCTCAGAGGGACACTTGAAAATAATCAAAATGGCAATATGAGTATCATAATTATCTGCTTTGTTCTGCAGCTTTCCGGCATGTAATTTCCACTGTAAACAAGACGTTAATTTATTACACAACTCTTACGTAATCCAGCTTTAATCATGAAATCTGAAAGAGGAAGAGAAAAAATCTTAGAAGTATACTCCCATGACAGATTCTGCCCAAGTATCAAACCTTTTCCACTCGCTCAGATCAGACCGTGCCAAGTATTTTGATACGGCTAGACACGCTTATCTATTCACGGATATTTGTGGGATCGCGGTTACATCTTATTGACTGGGCCTCAATGAGGCAGGCCCCTAACCCAGCTCCCATTTGAAATCCCTTAAACAAAACACTTGTGACAGAACAAGCCTGATAAAGTGTATACGATTACAGGATCCCACAGCGCGCCCTGAAACCCAATAGCTAGTGCACTGAACTGATGGTGGGTAGTACGATATTGTGTCCTGCCTCAATAACATTGTGCTTTGAAAGGTGCATTGCTGCTTCTATTGTGATAGGCTGTGTAAGTACTCTAATGCCCGCCACTTACTTCTATGGTGATATCTCCTGCAGGGACATGGTAGTACATAAACATTGATGGACTTGCTCTCACTTAACAAGGCAGATTTTTTGAGGATACACACACGTCGTGTTGAGCAGAAACCTGTGATTAATCGCTGTACAGTTTGTCAAACATGGTGCCATCCACGGCCAGAAGTTGACAGGGGGTTTTCAGGCTTCTGAAAATGAATCAAATGCAATGCAAAGTTTAAAATGAGAAGGCAAGAAATTCATCATGCTTGTTCATATTCTGTATTTATGTGACTTATGTCTCCTGCTGGGACAGTGGGGTTGATTTGTGGGCGCCTACGCTTGGAGAATCCTTCCTCGTGCATTCTCACGAGGAAGTTCATGTTTTGATTATTTGTACAAATCTAGGAATACTTTTTACAGAGAGTGAGATGAGATGATTGAAATTATAATAATTAAATGCAAATGATTCCATTAATTGATTCATCTTGACAATTTCAATAATTTTCAAATGAACAGGAAAGGTGTAAAATCCTCATTACCATTTCCTGGAGCCTAAAGTAACATTTTCATATTGTTTGTTGAACCAAAAGTTCAAATCCCCAAAGTAATCAGTTTAAGTAGTAATGTAACAAATCCTTGTATTTTTAAGATTCTGGACCCACAGAATGTTTAAATTTTTATTTGAATATTTGGTTTATACAATATCAAAACCCCCAAATAATCAATTTACATTCATATTTAAGAAGGGAAACAACAAATGGTCACAATTGTGAAGCTGTAAGAGGAGAATGTCTGCTTGAAAAATATCTTAAATTAATCGCTTATTAAAATAGCTTTAAGTAATTTTCTGTCAATTGACTAATCGACAGTTGGTTTTAGCCGAGCTTATCTGATGCTGTCTCATGATTTAGAATACAACAAATATTTGTTGAGCTTCACGTTTCACTATTTACTGACGTAGAAATCAGATCAAAGGTTAAAAGAGAAAAGAAGAAATAAAAATATCCAAGCTTGTGCCAATTCTCTCTCTCTTCTCCTGTCACATCGCCCATGTTTGTTGGGTGCACCGGGCCTGTAAGCTTCTCTGCTGTAGCTGTGTGTGTGTGTGTGTGTGTGTGTGTGTGTGTGTCAGGGAAGTGCCATCCCACCTTTCTGGAGAACATAAGGTTATATGTGTCATTGCAGAATGGATGACTTGAAAGAGGAGGAAAGCTATTACAGTAAAGCCTTTTGTGCAGATCCTGCCAAACTGCAGTCCAACACGCGTATAATCACCCTATATGATCTGAGAAAGGTCAACACAGTATATATCAAAGTGGCACTTGCACCAACTTAGTGTCTCTTTGACGCTGTCTGGAGGATTTATTGGGATCGTGTTTAGTGGTGGTTGTCTATTTGGAGCTTTGAAGAAAGATAACACTTATTTTTCTTTGTCTAAAAAATTGTTTTGAATATTTCCTGTTTTGCCGCTTTCACCCACTTAAAGTGTAGTTTCATTTTTCTCCAGTTTTCTCTTTTAGTCTTAGTCCTAACTGAGCCCATTTATTTGAAGTGAATCCTAGCAGAGCTCTTGTGTTTTCCAGCTTTCCTCCTGTCTAAATTAAAGAAAAGGCTGAGGTAATTGGGCAGCCAGTTCTCTTTAAAAAAAGGAAAAAAAAGTAGTTTATCTTATCAGTTGTGTGTTTGTGTTGGCTTTGTGATATTGCTGAGGTAATGTTGAACACTAAAATGTGGAACAATTGATGTCGACAGATCTGTTTACAGTGTTATGATTTACTGGTGGGCTTATGCCAGGAGAAACATTATGTTGATTTAAACTTTCTCTATCGGTCATCTCTCCGCTGTTGTTACAGGGCCCTGCGTTTGTTTTTCTCTCATTAGGCGTCCATGTTTCCACTGCCTTCTGCGCTCGAGTCTGTGAGTGCAGCCAACACCTTTAAAGTAAACACACCCCGCAGGAAAAAAAAGAAGTAAATGTCAGACAAGGGGCAGATCCTAGTTCACATCCTCTGTATATGACGACGGAGTGGCGCTGCTGTAGATCTCTGATAACACTAATAAACATATGAAGGTAGGTGTGAGTGAGTTGGTGTGAGGGAGCCTCTCAGTTTTGGCTGCAGCTGCAACACACAGGCAGTAAGTATGAACATGAAGCTCTTTTAATAATTGATTACTGTTTTCCCTATTTTTTTTTTTTTTTTTGTGCGTTGTGTTTAAGTGCTGTGCTGTGCTCCTGCTCTGAAATAGATTTGTGTTACCATGTGTGTTGCTATGGAGAGATCAGCCTGGTATTGTGTAGCAGTCTCTCTCGCTCTCTCTCTCTCGGGGGGTATTGAGTTTGGTCAAGGAAAGAACAAGACTATCTTTTGGATTTACGATTCATTTCACACTTGCCTTTTAACACACATGTGCAGTAGGGGCTTAGACACACATGTCCACGTCACACTAAACACACACGCACACACTAGGGTAGCCCACGCAAACACTAATATTACTGTAAGTGGTTCAAATAGTGCTCCACTTGATGTAGTTCATTCGCTTTGCGTTTCATTTGAGTGAGCCTACACAAGGAGAAGTGTATTGAATTACTTGCAGTCCAGTTGAATACAAAGAGTAGAAAGAAAGCATGTTGGGGCTTTCCTCTGTCGCTGTGAGCCTCGCTGCTTACTTACTCCGCGGGTAGAGTCACAGCATGGCAGATGTTTTCACTCTGCCAGCAGTCAATGCAATTTGTAACTTGACTGTTCGACCTCTCGTGATGTTTTCCTCTCTTAATGTGTGTTGTACCTTACATTTTCTTTTTTCTTTTTTTTCCCCCTCTCTCTACTCCGTACCATGCCAAGTCCCCACCACGGCTCTTTGCTTAATAAATGGCCGCAGTTCATTTATATGGTAATTCCTGTAAGATGCTGGCCAAGGGATGCCAGGCATATAATGTATCACCACAATGCATATGCTTTATGGCTAATTAGGTTATTGATCTGAGGCTGTCCCAACGTTAGGGCATGATCACGACACAAAAGAGTATGAGAGTGTGAGTAATGCAGCTGTAAGCAGATATTTGTCATTCATTACAATGCTGGAGAGATTTCAGACCTAAAGTGATGGCGTCAAGTGTGTGTGTGTGTGTGTGTGTGAAGGTGCAGGTGTGTGCGCGCGCTCGCGTGTCTTTCCACATGATGCTGCCGACGTGTGAGCTTATTGAGTCATTTCAATATTGCCTGCTGGCTGTTTTCAAATGTTTGTTAAACACGGTGTTTGGTAGGAGTGCGGAGTGCAGTAACGAGATGTGAGCGATGTGTGATTTCATCATACTTTGCTCACACAATCGACTAACGCTTCGCTCGCAGCCTGCCCTTGAAAATGCAAGTTTGGGAAGTGTCTCCTGCCATTGTGAAATTCCATATAGAGAGCGTTTGCTTTGTATGGCAGCATGTGTGCGCTAGTCATGTGAATACATGTGTGTGTACATTCATGATGAGTTCCCTGCCTCTGCCTTTGCGCTCTCATTGGATATGCTTTTTCCCCCCTCCTCCTTCTCATCAGGTCTTTATGCCCTCAGGTCAGAGTTTGACTGCTGAACCCCTTTGCTGCCATACTACTTAATTTACAGCACATGATACACAACCGTACCCCTGTTAAACTCTATCACAGCTTCCTCCGGCCACTGATAAATATTCAGTGAATAACAAAAAGCCGCATCTAGTCAGATCTACTGTGCCTTTAGCTGTTTATAGAAAATGTGAGCACAATTTGTTACCTTTATACAAACAAAAGATGTTTCTATGGGAATTAGAGTTTAGCCCTCTGTGTATTTGTGTATACATGTGTGTCTAATATATACAAATTACTGTGTGCATATGTGTATATCAGCCATAGTGGCTCTTCTCCAGCACATAGGCTTTACAAATTGAAACAGAAGATGAGTTGAATGAAGCCGCTTCCCCTCCCTCCATGTTGTTACCTCAAATCACCTAGTTGGAGAATATAAAACAGACAGCTAAAGTGTGATGTGTTTGAGGCCCGCTGAGGTAGACTACAGGCAATGTACGCTGCAGAAAAACATCTGCTCCATGGGGGCATTTTACTGTTACGTGTGTGTGTGTGTTTTCTGCTGCATGTATTTGTGTACATTTGCATGTTGGTTTGTACCTGTGTTTATGTGTAAGGGAAAGCGAGCGAGTGAGTGGGAGGATAGCTTTAGTATATCATTATCGTGTGGATGCCACAGTCTTGTCTTCAGATGGTAAAGGTCACATTAACTCTATTGCTCTAATCTAGTCATGTGGAAGACCCTCTTCTTCTTCTTCAAGAATCCTCCACTCGTCTTTTCCAAGAGCAGCTTCCTGTTTTTGAGTCAAAGCATCGGCCATTGTGTTTACAAAGAGGGTGAACGTACCAAATGTGTCCATTTAAAAAAACCCATTGATTTTCTAACAACGCTATTTTTATTTAACTTATTTGGTTCGTTCACACGAACTGACATGAGAGAAATGTAGCACCCGGTCTCCTCCCTCCCTCATCCTGCCTCTGTTTTTCTCTGGTTTATGTTAGCGGTTGGTGCGAGGCTCTTTGCGTGCTGTAGTTCCTATACAGCTGCTCCAGCCTCCATTATCAGCTTCCCTGTGACTGTTAACCCCTTAATGGGCCACAACCACAACCACCACCACACTCTGCGCACTTCCCCTTTTGTTACTGCCATGTTCTCCCTTTCACGAACCATCTCTCCCTTCTCTTTCTTTGAGAGAGTCCATTTTTGATCAATCGTTTCCGCTCCCCCAGCCATCTCTTCTTCTCTGTCAGACTGAAAAAAAAGGCTTTTTAAAATAGAATCAATTTACACTAAAGGGCCCAGGGGGCATTAGAAAACTGCAGCACTTAATTTCATAATCAAAGGAAAAAAAATCACAGCTGGAGGCTGTTAGCACAATTCCCAGAATTTTTATCATGTGAGACGTAATAGACATGAAAGACAGCTACTCTTAACTGTAGTACAGTACAGTGTGGGGCCTGGTTATGGTTCAGCTACCTGAAAACAAGATTACGTGCCGTGCACTAAAGTACAGTAGGTATGTGTGTTACGTTTGGTCTGTGGGTGAATACAAAACGTGCAGCTTTTGCCAAATGGCCTTTGTTTGAATTCACCAGAGAAAAGTGCGCTTCAGAGTCAGATAAGGATATTCAATTAGCTTGAGTCTATGGAAGTCGGAGCATGCTGGAGCAGAGTGACATATGGTAAAGGAGGAGCAATGAAACCTGATATCTTCTCATTTCATCTTGTCACTGTTTCATTCATTCATTCATTGAAATGTCAAACACATATACTGTCTGCTTCAGTCGATTTCTTCTTCGTGTTTTCTCAACATCTCATCAAAATGGAAGATAACTAGAATACGGGAGAATGAACGGTTTTCAGATTAACACAGATTGAGATTAAACGTCTTTTATTCTCCACGGGAAAGCTGCACACACACAAGCCTATTTATGTTATTCATTGGTTTGTTATTCACTTTGAAGCTGAGATGCTAAAAAATGAGAATTCCTCTGATTCCCCATCACTCTGTCTTGTCCTCTAGCTTCTCCTGTTGGCTCGTGTCCTTCTCCCATCATAAATCTCAAGCAGGACGTTTCCAGGCAACTCTCCAGTCAATCTTTACTGAGTTTGTTGCGCTATCGATCTGTCCTGTGCTATAGGTTGTCCTGGCTTCTCTCTCCCGCTATTGATGTTTTTGCCTCAGGGAAAGAAAGAAACTGCCTCGGCCTGAATTTACCGAGGGGCTCGTTTTCAAATGACTTACAATCACCTCACAATGAAAATAGAAGTTGTCAGGCGGTGGCATTTATACATTGGTACTGTTGTTGGATCTCACAATAGCGAATGCAGTTTGATAAGAATTGTGGGATTGCAGTGTGGGTTATGGCGCACTTAAGGGTGATAATCTCTGTGAGGAATATATGGCCACTGTGGTCCTGTTGGGATGTCAAATAGCCGCCAGGGGAACAGTCACCTAATGAAGATGGTTTAGTCCTCTGGGTCCACATAGACTAAACCATATTTCAAGCTTTTGTGGTTTGGTGTGTTTGTGTGTGTGTCTTCTGTCCCTGACCACATGCATTATTGGTTGTTTTGATAAGTGGGAAGGAAGTATCGGTATGAGAGGCCATTTAGGTCATAAATCATACTTGTTCTCACACAGCATCATAATGTTACATAATTTTCCACTTTCCTTCACACTACTATGCGCTCTTACATGTGCAGTCACAACCTACTAAGACACACCTATACTCATGTTAGACTCTACTATAATACATTTGAGAGGATAATTGTACACATGAATGATTCATCACTTGGTTTTTGTCCACAAACACACATAATTACACTTTTTCTGATACTGATACTGTATTTTTCTACATACACCATCATAAGTTCCTACACAAAACAATGACTTTCTCTCCGTAGTTATCTCATCCATACAATTTTACATGTACTGTCAGTCACTATATACACTATTATTCTACTAATTGCTCCAGAATACATTTATCATTTCATACAATATTTCTCTCTTACAAACACTATTATCTCTTGTGCACCCATCCAAACCTTTCATCTACAAGTTATGTTCATATGTAACAAATTCCCTGAAAACACTTTCAGTGCTGCAACGCAGAAAACACTGTATTAGCAGAGGAAGTCATGAGGAGGAGGTTGTGGTTGACTGTTAAGTCTACAAAGCACATATCTGATGTATCTTATACCAGAGGTTTGACATTTCAGATGTTAACTTCCTGAACCTAAAAAAAGATCTAACTGACTTCAACAATACTTGAACCATACTGTATTTACCATAACCCTGATGTTTCTCAGTGCTTTTAGTTTCTTCGCTTCCTAAACACAACTCTAAAAAACCTTGATCATGCTTCAGGTGCCAAGAAGGAAAACAAATTTCTTGTCTATATATTGTAGGGCTGGTTCTTTTTCTTCAAAATTCAGATGTTCATCGTTGGAAAATGATCATATAGAATTCAAAATTTACAGTGTATATACAGTAAAGCCGGGCTCAGACTGCAAGAGTTTCAGGACATTTTATCCCAGATTGACCCTTCCCAAAATCTGGTGTGGGACCTTGGTCAGTACTGGTGTTTGGCCCAGATCTGGTAACATGAGGAGTTTACAGATCCAGAGCCGTCCAAAGTGCTTGCAGAGACATCAGGGCTGCCCCGATAATATCAAACATGTTTGATGAAGAAGAGACAACCAGTGTTGTCATCTGCGTTTAGCCACTTGCTTTCGTTTTTTCTCACTGCAAAGTTTTTTTTTTTTTTTAAGATATTTTTTTGGCCTTTTCAAGCTTTATTTTTGATAGAGACAGCTGAAGAGTGACAGGAATGTGGGGAGAGAGAGAGAGATGGGGAATGACATGCAGCAAAGGGCCGCAGGTAGGATTCGAACCCTGGGCCGCTGCAGCAAGGACTGAGCCTTTGCACATGGGGCGGATGCTCTACCGACTGAGCTAACCAACACCCCCTGCAAAGTATTATTACAGCAAGTTGCTGCACCACCTCAGTCTCCATTTTGTTTCCATTATGTGAGATGGTGCATTGGTCCCTCTAATACGATAATCTTAAAAATATCCTGTAGTGTGTGATGCCCTATTATTTTCAAATCTTGTAGCATGTACATGTTTGAGATTAGATTGCAAAATTAGTTCAGATTTTAAAACTCCTGCAGTCTGAGCCCGCCTTATGTTCAGCTGGTTGTGCCTGTGTTCGTAAAATGCCTCTCAATCTAATCTATTGCATCCTCTCCATCATTGAACTAGACAATTGTAGCTATCTTTGTTAAAGCTAAATGTATAAAACACTGTGTTGATACATTTTGGACTGGACATTATTGATGGAAAAATGGCGAATAAAGATGCAAGTCCCAAACAGTGACATCACTCTGACAAACATATACTGTAAGAAGTCACCCATTAGTAGCCTGATAATCTCACTGAATTACCATTTAATTTTACTTACAACAAATCATGGATGATTTAAAAGTCTTGACCAGTCTAAACTGTTATCTTGTCACTCAAGTGAGGCTGCTGAGATGCCACAAATAAACTAAGCAATGTCAGCTCTACAGCGTAGTTTAGCGTTAGGCTAAGTGGGTTGTGTTCAAGTTAATTTAAATGTTAAGTGTTAGCTTTCATCCATTTACACCAAAATGTATTTCATGAATGCAAAATTATTGAAAAACAATTCTTCTGACTTATATAACCCTCTATGACGGATCTTAGGTGACGTGTGTTGCTATGAATGTTTATAAAAGACTACAGTGGTGTTAAAATGAAAGGTATCTCACCTAAACCTCCTCTCATAAGACTTGGTTTGTGTGGGCATGTGTCATGGACTGGTTTTGCTTCTTTATGAGGGGCTTCTCAGCACCAATCTGGCATCAATCAAGCAATCAGCTATAATAGGAGTCTATGGGGGTGGATGGGGCAATACTGTTGATTAACTAAAATAAAGAGGGCGCTTTTGAGAGCTGATTAGTGCAACGTTGAAATTCTTTTGGAGTCCCATTTCCATGTACAATGTCAAACCTTTAGGAGCAGGTTTTATGGAGGCACTCACACATCACAACGCTGAGAACATCAGATATAAGACATTATACTGAGCCATCACCCATCTAACATGTAGTAGGCTGTTTTTAAAGTCCAATGAGAAGTAAAGCGTAGTTTAAGGAACATTTCTTTCACATTTCTGACTTGAAGAAACTTGAAAGTAACTTTTCACAGCCATGGAAATTAAAACTAAACTAAAACTGGTTAAACCAATAGTAACCAATGTCATATGCCTGCCTTAATTTTCTCATTTAACAACCACATACTGTTGCTTCATTAGAAAGCACAGCTATAATCCAACAATGAGGATACGCGATTGATGCAGGTCCATTTTACCAGGTTTACCTGCGGTAAAGTGATGGAAGGACTGATTGGGTTTAATGGGTATATTATGTACTTCAGAGTCTTTCTTTCTGATTAATATACATCAGGAGTTTATAAAATCTGACACCGTGGACCCTCCTTCAGACCAAACTCAGGCAACTGCACCCCTCCTCATCCCCAACACCTCTTTTTTTTAGCCTATATTTGTTTATGTTTTGGTGAATTGGCACCATTAAAAGTATGCCAAATTAGCTATCAACAATTCATGCTTGCAATGTACCCATGGTACATTGTACAGACATCTATCATTGGATCTCTGAAGAAACTCAAGAATACTTGATTCTCATTCTAATTGGAGATGATATCCTTGGGGAGTACAGGTCATGCTGAATCTAAAAATATGTGTATCATGTCTATCTTGTTTAGATTTGGGTTGAGTTATAACTCTGAGAAGGAGTAAGGGTTTTTAGGAGGGAAATTAGGGCTCATGCCTCATATCTCCGTCCAAGCCCTCCCTTTAACTCTCCTCCAGTGTGAAAACGACACCTTCCCGCTATTAAATTAAGCACGTGTGAAATAGTATTAGTGTATAGTATAGTATTTGTGTTTTTATTTTGTGTCATATGTATTTTTTGTTGGTTCTTTTGTGTGATTTCTGTGGACAGCTACAGGATTTGAGGGTTGATTTTGGTCCTGATTATATTTACCAGCTTCAACGTTCAATTTGTTAACCATTTACCAGGAACAGTCCATGAATTATGGTCCCGATCTACAAATCAAGTTTCTAACAACATCCTCCTTTAATTTTCTGGAAATTGAAATTGCTCCTAATGAGTTAGCGGGTGTCCCAGTGGAAAAGTAATCCCCCCCCCCCAATCAGCTCTAACCCCAATCTCCCCAGGACCTAGTTTATAAGACACACTCACACGAGTACTCAGCGAGTAACCTTGTTGGGTCCTAATTATAATAGCGTTGTGTCTCTGTTGAACACAGCGTGTTATTAGTCCTAACAATAACACATTCCCACAGGCATAATGTTACCTGTGTCCTTTTTCTCCGTGGAGGTTTTGTCTTGTTTTTGGTTACTTTTTGTTGTTAATCTCTGAGAGGAGAGCACGAGAGGAAGACGGAGAGTGAGGGAGGCTGAGCTTCGCCAGAGGCCAATAAATGTCTCTGTTATCACGTTGCCGACATTTTTAACGGCGTGTTGCATGGACAGTGGAATCTACAGACAGCAGAATTAAATCTGACATTTTTACCTTTGATACTGCACATTTAAGGTAGCTGTTGTCTGTAGCTACAACTCTGCATTTATCATGCATTATTTACTTGTTTTTTAAAAGGGGATATTTTTAGTCCTCTTTAATATTGTTTCTTTACTTCTGTTTGGCTTGCTCTGCTGCTTTTCCATTACTGTATATTTTTACCACTGTAAAATAAACAAAAACCAAAATAATTGTGGCCACATCATGTTTCAGATGATTCATATTTGAAGTGAATGGTGCCAACAGTGAACTAAACAGCAAAAGAATCTCATCTTGTTTCTGCTGTGAGTTAATGCTGTCGCCCCATATTTTAAATCTAGTTCTTTGCCTCAGTAAAGGTTATAGCAGCCCTGAGGCGACTGCAGTGCTGAACTTGATTTTTTTTAAGTATTGTCACAATTTATTGTGTGTAGATTTTATTGTTGCCTTTTATTCTCTTGCCGCGTAGGGTCTACCCCCAGAGGAGTCCACTGACAGAGTAATGACACTTAGCATTTAAGCTAGCTTTAGTGTTTAGGTGGTCGTCATGGCAGTTGGTGTTACAGTATCTAACATCTTCTATTATGTATGTTTCATTTGGTTACGCCCACAACACCTTAGTACTCAAAGGTCAATTCAGAACCATCCTTGACCATGCCCATACCAAGAATCATTAGCACAAATGCCAACAACACTTGGTTAAACCTACGGAAAGATTGGGGTTTTAGTTAAATATCAGAAAAAGTCACTGTGGTCTGTCTTATGCTTCAAGTCAGTATTGACATTTTCAAGACTTAAAAGTGTGTCCCTAACATTAAGCAAGAGCTTTAAGTAAAACATTACCATTTTAATCATTTCAGTTTGGAGTGGATGTTGTAGGGGGAACAAAATGATGTGACTTTTTGCAGATATGGCAAATCTGAACATTTTGTGAAGGGACTAAACAGTTTGCATTTATGTTGAACATGAAGATTTTCTCACTAAGTTGAAAATTTAATCTGGCACCATTACCTTTTGTAAACAGCTTTTATTTTAAGTTCAGACTTAAGTTCAAAATCATTCTTACTTGCTTGACAGACCTCTGAAATAGCCGACATGCACTGTGTGGTAGGAAAAAAAAAAACCTTTCCGTACAGAAATTAATTTTTTTTGTCATGTTTTAGCTACAGTACTATATCATAGGATTGTTGCTTTTAAAACAGGTTAAGCTTGAAAAAAGTAGAACAAGCTCGTACTGTGTTTAGTCAGAGGCTAACAGCCAAATTCCACCGGCCACAAACGCGACACTTCCCATGTGCGCCACAGCCGCCGGGGCTAATCGTGGCCATTCTAGTCAACGTTTCAAACCCCACCAGAAGTGCCGTGGTCCATTTCAGAAGTGTCCCAGAAGCGTGTCTCCGCCCTGCTCCGCCAAGAATATGCGGCTGTTCTATTTTTGACGGATGCAGCAAGTAGCCCATGTCAATCTGCACATAGCAGCTCAAACTGGCCGGTTGGTTCCGACCTAAGGCAGTTTTAAAACCTCAGTAAAAAGTCTTGTTTTCCATCTATTGTGTCAAATCCTCTATACATTTCAGATGGTTTGGTGGCACGGTGGATAGTTTAGTAGGGCTTATATGCAACAACTGATAGGCAACACAGCAGTAAATCAGGGGGGCAGTAAATTTACGAATACCCCATGCTGTGGAATACAAAGGATAACCTGTTGGGCATACACATTGCAAATTTTGCATTCAGATACATCAATACAAATCAAATATGACATTTTTTTGAATTTCATTTTTAAAGTGGTAGAGCCTGCACCCCATGTACAAAGGTCAAAGCCTTGCTGCAGCGACCTGGGATCGACTCCTTTTCTGCACCCCCCCTCCCCCTATTAAATCAGTGTACAGTGGCTGCATTGTGGAGCGAGATGTTGCAGTACTGATGTACTGAACATTACACAATACGTTTGAATAAATGTATGAGGTGAAAAACACACTTAGCGATGTGCTTTTCATGTGCTTCAACACACACATTCCAGTCTTGTCCCACACACGCGCACATATAAGCTGCTCACTTCAGTGCACATCAAGCGAGTTGTCCGCACACTTGCTGATCGTACCAGACAGTGAAGTCGGTTCGAGAATGTTCTGTAAAAACTCTCTGAACACCGGCCGCCTCTTCAATCCCGATGACTGTCGCATCTTTGTGCAACACTCACAATAGCTTCAACCTATTCCACGGAAGGGCAGAAGCAGCCATTATTTAACGGCAGACACAGCCGTACAGAGATATAAGGACGTGAAGTATAGGGTGATAAGACTCGACTCACCCTTTCTGCTGCTGCAGCTTTTCAACTTGATAAAGATGACAAATTTTAATTCATGATGTTATTCCAGAGCATACGTCTATGCTGTTCATTTTTGAACGTTAGATGCTCTAACAAGATCACATTAAATATATATTGTTTATTTTCATCACTGCAGCGGCACACTAAGCACCGTGATGGAGGATTTTCCTCTCTGAATGTGGGGCTGCAGCCTCTGGTTTTCCTCTGTCTTTACCAGCGCTGAGTAATGATCCACATGCTGGTCAGGGATGGTCGGAGGAGCCCTGATGCCTGCTGGCCTGTCAGAGAAATGTGACAGCGTCTAGTGTGCAGGGACAAACTGGAGAGTGTAGCCTGCAGCTCTCAATCACTCCAGGGGCTGGCAGAGACACCCACAGGAAGCTGTCTTCCCTCTCCTTCATTTATCTCTTTCTCTTTCACAGTCTCTATCTTTCATGTTCCCTCAGTTGTCCCTTTTTCCCTTTACTCCTTCCTGTTCCTCTTTTCACATCAGCCTTGTCAGCCTTACACACTCACATACACGTGGATCTTCTCAAACAATTCCTCCTCTTGTTTCGTTGCTGCGTCAATATCCGACATAATCCGGTGCCTGGCTGAGGCTCAGCTTGTTCAACTAGCGCACATATGCACACAGCCACCCACCCACCCACAGACACAGACATATACACACACATAATTAAACAGCCTGGCATCCACATGCACAAACTCACAAACACACACAGAGTTGAACACACTTGATTTTAAATTGCACAATTCCATTTTTAGGGTATATAAGCCTTCAACACTGCAGCACAGTAGCCCCAACACTAAAGAGTGAGGATTTTCTATTAGATTTGAGCAGGCTGGAGAGAGAGAGAGACAGAGAGGGGAGCGAGGCAGAGAGTTGCCTTCATTTAAACTGTTCTGCACTGAGGCTTTTCAATTTGATTATGAGGCTCCATTTCATAGAGCCTGGATGCTGCGTGCCATTCAGAATGAAATTGAGCCGTTGGTCGGCTGGACAGCCTCAGCCTCCCCATGTCTGCTCTGTGAGGGCATCAGGGGACGACAAGGGCATCGTCGGCCCGCCGTGCCCTCATGCCGCACTGTTTAGTCAGGTTGCAGGGGAAATGCGAAGAGTGACGGAGCTTGGATAGCTGGCTAAGTGGGCGAAAGTATGGAACTGATTGAGTGCTTTGAGGTTTTGGAATGTGATGTGAGGACGCCTGCTGCAAAGTCTGTGAAGGACTTTACAGATGAAAAAGTACAGTATGCCTGTACACATATTCTCTCTCTTATGTGTCCCTCTTTTCACCAGCACTAAATCTTCCCCTGATGTGTAGAAACGCATTAAATGTCCATACAGACTGACTGATGGGACTATTGCCCATATTTGGGTCAGTCCTGACCTGGCTCAGTGACTGATGATTACCAGAAACAGGTAACTAAAGCTGAGGATGTAACAGCAGCCCTGCTCTCTTGGTGTCCATCATCAATCCTGTTCATTTACGTTATTGGAACAACACTTCCTGGGACCTTCTCCTTTTACATCTCAGGCTCTTGTGTGGTCCCATGACTGTCACAACACGGCCATTTTACTCTGATCAATTGGCATGTTATTGGTCAACGGAGACCGAATTAGGGTTACATTTGGTGTCTCATTTTTCAGCATTTCCTTTTTAAATACACTGAAGGGGAGATTAATCATATTAAAATACTTCTGGATTGTTATACTCATTGCCATTGCCTCACTGTAAGTTGATGAAGGGAGGAACTCGCAGCATTTTTTAGATAAGTTGGAGGAATTTATGATTGTTTGTTCAGTTTGAAATTCGGAAGCAAAAATCAATGAGCGCCCACGCAGGAAGGGTGTGTTTGCCCAGTATAGTGTTCATTTATTGTACAGTCACACCTGTTCAGACCTCACCCTGCTTGATTAATCTATACCAATATGACAACATGGCGCAATTACTTTGTGTTTGTCATGTTCTTTGACTTACCGCTGTGTCATAACCTCTGTAAATTTATATAAGCAATAGGTGTATATGTTATAGGTGTGTCATAAATGACATGCAGCATGGCAGTGGTGGAAAAAAAGTACTGTACTAAAATACAATTTTGATCTTTACTTGAGTATTGTAATTTTTACCTCCACAATTTTGAGGATAAGATAAGATACTTATTGCCAAGTAGGTTTTCACTGCCACTTGGTGTTATTGGTACATAGCAAACATTAAGTAAAAATATAAATATTACAATAGAAATATATATACAATATGTTTTAAAATGAAAAGAGCTGTACAGTTGTGCAGGAATTGCAAGTATTTACCGGGTAATGTGCAAATGTTCACAATGTGCAGATTATTTTTATATTATTCATCCCACAGCAGTGAAATTCCCCCCCCAAAAAAGGACATTGGCTGCTGTGGGGTTGTTGCCTCAGTCCTTTAGCAAGATACAATAATTTGCTCCTGATGTGTGTGTGAAGGAAAAGTCAAATCACATTAATGTTATGTAATAAAAGTCCCCAGTCAAAAGTAGTTTTTAGTTTTCCAGCACTGTGGTAAGACGAACACTAAAAATACACTCATGTCCTAGAAATGCACAAAACAATACAAGCAGAGTTTTCTACAAACATGCACAACAGTTGTCTTTGATTTGTTTCTCTCATATTATAGTCCAGGACCTGTATTTACATATGAAGCATCTCAGAACAACTCTGAAATTTGACTGGGACTAAAAATACTCCGAGCTTAGAGCAGGACTTAAGAGTTATTTACTTTGCACACACAAAAGCAGGAAATTCTCTTTTGACAATGAATGACATCATGTTGTGACACTCAAAACCAAAAGAATAATGGTGTTTTGTTGCTCAGTACATTCACAAGACTTGAAAGCGGATGTACTGTAGAGCTTGATGCAGAAAAAAAGCAAGTTATTTACGCAACTTATTAAAATAGCCTTACTAAAATTACCATTATACAGCTCACATACTGTATCTTACACCAGCTGAGTTCAGTCCAGCAACATTTTCTACACTCTCTTATGCTGCTTAGCTATACATTCATTGGTACATGCATATGTTTCTTCAGGATGATGTTATGGTGCTGTGTATTCTGTCATTACTGTGCTTCAGTGATAAAAATTAGGTCTTACCTATCGAGCTCCACTGGCAGCCCACATCAAATTCAAATCACTAATGCTGACTACACACATGCATATGTTACCTCACATCCGTTGTGCTCTTCCAATGAACGACGCCTGGCTCTGCCACCCGTACACTCAGTCCAAACTTTTCTCGTCTGTTGGTGGAAGGCGCTACCAGTTCCTACCAGAGCAGGGGCATCCCTCTCTAACTTTAAAAACCCTTCAGCTCCTCTGCTCTTCAGAAAGTACCTCCTCTCCTAGCACTACCAACAACTGGACATGCTAAATCTCTCTACAAGTAGTACTTATTGCTGCATGTCCTTGTCGCACTGTACATTGATTGTTTTCCCTTTTTGTAAGTCGCTGTGGATAAAAGCGTCAGCTCAATGACTAAATGACTAAATGATGATAATGATGACGATATTTCTGATATTGATAATGATTTGAGTTGTCATATTTGGAAGCTATTCATGAAACGTTTCTAATTTTGCCTGTCAGTGTCATAATTAACACTGCAGGTATATTAGTTAACTGTTGCTGCATCTCTTTCTTGCAGTTATAAATTTATAAATTACTGCATAAATTCACTTTTTGCAGAATGGAAAAAAATCAGTAACAAGACTTTTAATCCACTCTGCATCATTAAGGAACCTGCTGTTATTTTGATTTGTTTGCAAAAATTTAGGCAGGAGCTGTACTATTTTTGTCCTCAAATTAAGAGCAGCTATCGCCATATCAGCATCTACTTGTACAGTATTTCCTGTCATTCAAACCTAAAGTTCACTCACTGCACAGTCTTCAAAAGTGTAGAAGGGTCCTAATGGCACAGATTAAAAAGCAATTTAATACAGAAAAGGGGATTAGAAACACTATGGGCTGCACTAATCCTTAACCTTTAGTCCTGTTCTCATGGAGCCACAATATGCACAAGACGATAGCATCCCAGGACTGGAGTTAGTAAATTTCCATTAGGGCCGCCCTTCTTTATTCCCACCAGCACATTTAAAGGCATTAGGCATGCTTTGTCAAGGCTAATAAAAAGGGCCAGCAGTGCTATCACACACCCCCGACTTGTTTCGGAAAAAGCACTGTTCCATGTGAAGTTTTCATAACCCATTATGATAATCTGCCCGAGTCTCTGAAGGGCAGGGGATAGACAGGCAGATAGATGCTTCTGGGGTGACTGCTCTACAGCCTCTGCATGGATAGAACATTTTCTGTCTGCGTAACCAGGACAGAAACTCACTCCTATCTGCCAAGAAGAGCAGAAATGATAGACGACTCAATGCGAGGAGAGAAGAGTCTGCATGCCGTCGGGTCATAAAAGAAAAATGGGAACATTTTGTGCAGGTGATAAAACAAGTTTTAAAAACAGGTTTCTCTGCTATCTTGTTTAAATTAGAGGTTATTTACACAATATGCAAAGTATAGCTTGAAATGTTTACCCTCAAATATATTTTAACTTGTCCCTAAGTTACCCTTAACCTCAGCCGACACTGTGTACAGTCACATTATCCTTTAACTTTCAAAGGAAATGGTTTTCATCTTAAAATAGTGGGATTCTCTCACATTTGGCCCCAGCGGTACGCCTGATTTGAGAAGGTCCACATTTCCTTTTCCTCCGTTTCTCTTTTGGGCAGCGAGCTTCTTAATCTCTGCAGGGGAAGAGTGTTTCTCTGATAGGAAACAGGGTCACGCCAAGCATCAATCATTCATATCTAAATTTGTGCAGCGCAAAGATTCAATTTTCTGCACTTTGTAGGGTCGACTATTGGTTATATGGTTTTATTTATACATCAAAGTCCATTCATTATTTATTTGTTTTTGAGCCATCAAATTTTGATGCCATTTTTCTTGAAGGAAAAGCTGATGCACATGAAACTTTTCAACTTTAATTGTAAACGTGATTGTTCTAATTGAGCTTCAACCATTACTAACAAATGACCACGTCTTTGTTACCAGCTGAAGGAAGACCTTTGAGTATTTGGGACTCAAACAAGAACTGTTGATATTTTGGTTCATACTGTATGTTTGGCCACACGTCCTGCTGAGCACTAAATCTGTCTGCTTTTGTAACCAAAATTGTTTTGCAAGATCCTTCCCTCTCGCTTTGCCCTCTCCAGAGCCACAGAGATGTAACTCCCACACCAATGCTCTATTTAAAGTCTAAACCTGCATGTGTCTCTTCAACCTACTGTCAGTTTTTACACCTTTTTTGTTGTGATAGTATTGTATTTATCACTCTTCTTCCCGTTCACAGGCCACTACTGAGCAGAAGAAGCTGAGCCATGCTGGATCCAAGCCCTCCCTCTCCGAGAGCAGCGGCCGACTCCCTCAGATAGCCATGAACACCTGCAAGTACAATGGCGGAGTGGTGAGACCACTAGTGGGCAGCCTGGCGTCCTCGTCACGCCGCAACCTCGCGGAGCTCGACTCGGAGACGCAGCCCTTGCAGACGCTTCACAGCTCTGGCCTGGAGGTGGTGGTGTCCAAGGGCAACGGCGGCGAAGACCCCAGCAAGGCATCCAACGAGAGCTTGGTCAGGGAGGGCAGCGGGCGTAGCGGAGGCAGGGCGCCGCAGAAGAAGAACAGGGACATTGGCTACAAGCTCGGCCATCGGAGGGCGCTGTTTGAGAAGCGGAAGCGACTCAGTGACTACGCACTCATCTTCGGGATGTTTGGGATTGTTGTCATGGTGACAGAGACGGAACTGTCATGGGGGGTTTACACTAAGGTAGGTGTGATGCATGAGTGGGAGCTTTGTGTGTTGTCATGGCTATTGTTAATGTTTGATTTGTGTGGGGTTGGCAGCTGTCAGATTCATGAAGAGTGATTATTAGCACCGACATTGACATACTTTATCTAACAAAGGTGATGGGAATATTGCACAAATACAAATAAAAAGGACTGTCATGTGATCTGTACTATGACTAACAGACTATTGGTTGGATAAAATCTCAGATTTTGCCTTTTTATTCACTAGTTTCTCGACTATATCTCAATTTTTTCATTATTGGCATTAGATCGAAGTACTACGGGTATCATTGCGACTGTTCCCAGCATCTAAAATCACTACTTCACAGCAGGAGACGGATATATAGATAAAGATAAAGACAAGTAGCGATGAAGAGAAAGGTCAATAAAAGATAGGAATGACATTCCTGATGGTTTAAACTGCCTGACAGTATCTTTTACTTTAGTGTGGAGACACAGCACGCTTAAGGAACAAGTGGGTCTCTTGGGTAAAGACAGATGCAAAGGCAGTTTGGTTTCAGGGTCATGGTGACCAGGTCACACCCTTTGACCTGTTATTGTCCTTCTATATCAGCCAATCATTTCTGCTGTGTCAGGGCATTCTGGGAAGAATATTGTTCACTCAGTTCACTCAGAGCTGCTTCTAGCACAGTATTTACAGGGCTGTTTACTTGAGAGCTGACATTGCAGTGCACTGCAGTATATAATAGGTCACAGTGTCTTTCATCTCTGGAAATAAGACCAGCTCTTTACTAGTACAATCTGTATGTCAGTTAAAACTGAACAAGACTGAAGACTTATAGGTGCTTTTGCACGTATCAGCCCATTTACTACAAATCATGATTTTTTTTTTTTTTTTAAGCATTATTGATTACATGGTTCCAAACCCCACAAGAAGAACATCCCAGATGTTAAACTTATTATAGCTTTATAAAGCTGATAACGTGTTAGCAGTTGCCTATTCACACATCCATTTAGCTTCAATTTGGAGCCATGCTTCTGATTAATATTTACTCTTGTTTTAGCCCCATTTGTCTTCACCAACTTGTTTAATAATATAAGATGGTATTTTTCTTACCCTATGCTACATTAAACTGCTGTTAATAGTTGCTAACATTGTGTGTTCACTGGCTCATTGCTAAATGTGGGTATTCACTGGTTAGTTGCTAACTTTGTTTGTTCATTTGCTAGTTGCTAATTTGTGGGTTCGCTGGTTATTTGCTAACTTTTTGTGTTCACTGGCTGGTTGCCAGTTGCTCTGTGCCTCCAGCTGGATAGGTAGTGTACATCGGGTTCAGTAAATTTACTGAAAGCAGCTACCTGTTGTCAATGCACTATGTTGATGAAAACAAAAGCCAGCAGCATTGGGTTTCCATTTATTTCACAATATCATAAAATAGATTTGCAGAGGCTAAGTAGGCTAATATATTTATGGCTGTCCAAAAGAAGAAGGTCTAACAACAACTGGGACAAGTTGTTTTAAAAGACAGAGGTAGTTGGTAGTAATGCTAGGCTAATTTTTTACTAAAGAACATAGATTGTGATTGTTTTTTCACACTGTAGGGAAAGGGGCCACCAGCACTTCCTTTTTTTTGACTGTATAACATTCTTTAGGGTCACAGTTACATTATGGTGACATAGCTATAGCTGTGAGTAGGTACTATTTTTAAAACTCTGGTGCTTTCAGGGATGCTTAAGTTTGAGTATTGCACGCCAAAAATCTTTTAATTAATGATCTCAAATGTAGTCTGGCATATAAAAGCTTTCCGTATGCTTTAATCATCAGCCTTAATGTCAAGTGCACTTTTAGGTAATGGGCTTAAATCACTGGCATGTTCCTTTCATGAGGGATGATTTTTATTCCAGTTGTGTCCGTCAGATTTATTAGAATGTGTTTTTGATTACACATTTATATGTGTGAGTATGTGTCTGCACGATATAGAAAGTCAGGGTGGTGATCTATAGGATGATTAATGGGGTTTTAAGTAAGTCAATACGTTGCCTGTGACTGATACTGAGTGGGGTTCAGTCCATTCATCAAGCTGACCTCAGCTGAAATGGAAATGACCTCCCATCTCTGAGTGGCACAGCGCTTCCCCGCCCTCCCACATCAGACAGGTAGCATGTGCTTCGGATGGTCCATTTTCTATCTCACGTCACCATCACACAGCAGACACTTGAGGCTCAGCCAAGGTTTTCTGAGCCCTGAAGGAGGGAAACACGTTAAGAGGCAGTGAGCACTGGGACTGGAAAAATCCTTGAACCTCTGGCAGGTGGATTAATTGGTTTACTCAATGTTATTTCACCAGGGACTTCTCAAAACAATTTCAGACATTAGAATGTCTTGAGAACATGTCGCCGACCTGAGGGGCAAAGCAATCTAGTTGATAGCTAAAAATACATTCAGTAATATGGACCACCGAAGGACAGAGTAATATTGAACAGCTCTCACTGTCATCACACTGACGATTATGAACGATATTTCCACTTGTTGTTTTTGTCATTTGTTGTTGGTGTCGTTATTATAATAACAACCCTAGGATCATTATCCTGCTGCAGAGTGGCATTTTTACACCATGGCTGTTAAATTGATTTATCAAATGGCATTTTACCAACATAGAGCGGGCGACTTGAGTAGTGCAGGTTCTCATTTCTTAGATCTATGGTCCCCATGTACACACACACACACACACACACACACACACACACACACACACACACACACAGCAGCGCTAGAATCCAGCTGGCCTATTTATCACCAGCGACATTCAGCATGGTGGCCCCCCCTGCTAATGCTAGCCTTGCCTTTTCTGCACCTACCATTAAATAGAAAGTCCCCCTGTTAGTGCCGGTCTTTGATTAATTGGTAGTTTAGATGGTGGTGAACAGCAGCCATAGATAATATCAGGCTGCACCTACACCTGCAGCTGCATTGTTTAGCAACATCCTGGCTGCGCTGTTGGTGTGTAAAAAAACCCATTATCTGGTCTCAGTTAGACTTTTAAGTTAATAAGTACTGTGTGTGTGTGTGTGTGTGTGTTTGTAGCTGTTTCCTGAGGGCGTACTTGTGTGTATGCATGGAAGCATTTACAGTTATAGCAAATATGCAGAGCTGTACCTGTTTCTGTCAAAGACCTCATTTCACCTTGTTGCTAAGCAGTAACATACAACTCAGAAATCATTGGTTGTATAGTAAGTCTATCTATTGAGGGTAAATATAGAAAATGCATGTCTACAATGAATATATATAAAAGTTCATCTTTTTATTCCCATATATTAGATGATGATGGTATATTGTGATAAAAAAATATGTTATTATTTATTTCTAATATCTTTCTTCCTGTCTTTTTCTTTCACTGTAGGAATCTTCATACTCATTTGCACTGAAATGCCTTATCAGCCTTTCCACTGTTATATTGCTTGGTCTTATAATAATGTACCATGCCCGGGAAATCCAGGTGAGTCTACCACAGAAGTTAAATTAACATACTTTTATTCATTATACCTGCAGATTTTAGTATCAGTGTTGATGATAATGACCATGATACCATGGGCTTTGCTAAAACTAATGTAATACTATTTTTATTGTGCTTAGCACTTAAAGGTCCAGTGTGTAGGATTTAGGAGGATCTATTAGCAGAAGGGAGGGATACAATATTCATAACTATCTTTTCATGAGTGTATAATCACCTGAAAACAGGAATTGTTATGGTTTTATTACCTTTTATATCTACAGACCCAGCGGGTCCTCTTCCATGGAGTCCGCCATGTTTCTACAGTAGCCCAGAATAGACAAATTAAACACTGGCTCTAGATTGGGCCTTAAGTGTTTTGCGTAGCTTCTCCTACATGCTGGGAAAGTGAGGGTGAGGTTAAGAGTATTCAGTTGGATGCAATCTGCAATCACACTGCTAAATTTAAACTGACAATAATATATATACATTTATGACATACATACCTGTATGTTAAGCAATTTAGTATAGTACATATAAAATGAATCGACTGAATGTGATAATTAAAGTGATCATTCAGGGTATTTTGTTCAACAGTTAGAAAGCAATAACACTGTTTATACATAACAGACAAGTATGACTGTTCATTAAGTAGTCACTATCAATAAATGCAAGACAAAAACACAATGCATCTGTAAATTTCTGACATTATATGAGATTTTCTTTGCAGCATTGTTATTTTGTTGTTGTTGTTCTGTTTGTTTTAAAGTTACACTAAATTAGATTTCATGTTCAGTATGTTCTTTATTGACTTGATCTGAGCTGCATCAGACTTGGAAGAATGGAAGAATATTCTAAAACAAAATCTTGGTGTGTTGTTTGTTTGTCTTTTCAGCTGTTTATGGTCGACAATGGTGCGGACGATTGGAGGATAGCCATGACGTATGAGCGGATCTTCTTCATCGTGCTGGAGCTGCTGGTTTGTGCCATCCATCCCATCCCGGGCCAGTACGTCTTCACCTGGACGGCGCGGCTGGCCTTTACCTACACGCCGTCTGTGGCCGACGCTGACGTGGACATCATCCTCTCCATCCCCATGTTCCTGAGACTCTACCTGATAGGCAGGGTCATGTTGCTCCACAGCAAGCTGTTCACGGACGCTTCGTCTCGCAGCATCGGCGCCCTCAACAAGATCAACTTCAACACACGTTTTGTCATGAAGACCCTCATGACCATCTGTCCAGGAACTGTTCTGCTGGTGTTCAGTATATCCTCCTGGATCATTGCTGCATGGACTGTGCGCGTCTGTGAGAGGTAAACACATGGTTGTGAATAATGGATGTTGCTGGGGACAAATTGAAAAACAAAATGGCTGGTGCGCAATCACGCTTTGTGGATTACACCTTTCTTCCTTCACTCTTGTTGTCTCTGTTCTTCCCAAGCTTCTCAGCGTTAACTTGTTTTCAGTCAGTCATCTGCACTTGTCCACAGAAACGTGTGGAATAATCAGGATAGGTTACATACAAATACTGTACACATGAGTACAGGGAGGCTACACACTGATACACTCACGTACTACTGCACTATCTGAGTGTTTAAAAACACTCTGATATACGTTTAATTAGCTCAGAAATCACTCCACGACTCCCCACTCCTTGTTTTTATTGCTATTTTAGATGGCTTGTCCATAATTCATGAGTGTCTAATTGTTTGTTTGCTGAATGGTTTGTTTTGGTAATGCAGAGCAGCCCCCAGGATCCCCTAACCCGTTTTCTCCCCAAAATTGCGCATCGGGCTTCGTCTCAAGGGGGCAGCAACGATTCTCGCTGAAAATGAAAGAGGCAGGGAGAAATGAAAAGCATTTTTTCCCCTTTCCCGTTTTGCATTTGCATGGGGGAAATGAGACGTTAATGCCAGCTTTGATGTTTCAAAGTCATTTTTGGTTAGTTGAAGTGGAAGGGGGACTTGAGTAAGGTGGGTGGGAGAGTGGAAGATCTATAGCAGCAGTTCTTGTCAGACCCAATACGATATTGTACATGTGCTGCACTGTAAAAGTCAAGAATCAGCTCAGACAAAGGCTTTCAGCCAGGCCCTGAATACAGATGACCAGTGTCCTACAGCTTACTTCACCTGCTTTTACTAAGTACCTCCCCTCCCTTCCTCTACCTCTCCTCTTAACTACCCCCCTCCCCCATATTAACGCCTGTCACTAACCACCCTCCCCTCGCACGACCAACCCCGGATCCTCTGGGACCTTCAGTGCCTCCAACGGTTGGGTGGTGGGTTTAAACCTTGCAGGGTGAACCAGCAATGAAACCAGCTTTGTCACCAGCTCCTCTGGAACACAGACGCAGGACAGTGAGGAGTAACTGGTGTCACCTCATGTTGACACAGTCAAAACAACACACTTTTGTTCACACTGTTAATAGTTTGTTTACTATAAGTAATGACTTAAACACTAGATACTGCATTTGGGAATTTCATGGCTACTGGCTATTTGTTATGTCTTATTTCCAACTTTAAAGATACACACTATTACGTCATTAAAGGAAAAAATGCAAATTGGCTTTCTTACAGAGATTATATAAGAAGATCAATACCACTCTCATTGCTGCACAGTAAATATGCAGCTGGAACCGGGCTAACTTAGCACAAAGACATGAAACAGAGGAAACCAGTTGCCAGGTAACCAGCGGAAACTCCAGTTATTGGTTTAAGCCAAGCGGTAACCTCTGTGGCTGTGAAGTGAAGTCAATGCGGAAGTGCCAAAAACTGCAGTTCCTCAAACGGCCACTTGAGGCTGGCTACAGAACGAGTCAAATGTTAAAATGTCCAACTTCACAGCAGAAATAAACATGTTTACAGCCTGGTACAAAAAACGGTTTTTTGTCTCTATAGCTAATTTCTCGGTTCATGACAACTGTACTGAGGGCGAATTTCTATTTAACTCACCTGTTCAAATTATATTAAGGCTTAAAATTATGCATAATTAACAGTGTGGACACTTTGATGGACAGGTGGGTGCTGTTACAGATGGCTTGTTTGTGCAACCAGGCATCATCCAGCCTTTTTCAGTCATGTCTTTGCAGATTTTTAGTTTAGCCAGGAGGCAGAAGAGGCAGCCAACATGGTGCTGGCCAAAGCCACCGATTTTGAGCTTCAAAATGGCTCCTCAGAAACCTGTGGGTGACGTCACTCATTCTCTGTCCGTTCTTTATACTGTCAGTGGTTCCAGCCCAGAAATATAGTCCGGCAATAACTAAAACGGAAAATTGTTGTTTTTATACTTCTTGAACAAATTCAACAAACGAGATACATCGTGTTAATTAGTGAGCTTTAGACGATTGGGTTATCTTTGGGCTGAGCCAGGCTGATCCAGTCTTTTTGCTAAGCTAACAGGCTGTTGCTTCCAGCACAGACATTAGAGTGGTATTGATCTTCTCATCTAAGTCACTGCAAGAAAGCCAAGAATGAATGAATGAATTTCCCAAAAAGTTGCACATTTCCCTTAAATTTAACAATGAAGGTCTTGGCTCAACATTGAGACTGTTGGTATGATTGGGTCTCTAGTATCTCATTATCTAAGACAGGAATTCGATATAAATTATACGAGAAAGAACTACTGGAATGGACATCTGACACTGCACATCTCTAATCCTACAGTATGCTGGTGTCAGTTTGGACTAATATAATATATATGATTAGATGAGAAAGCACATAATCTATGACAGTCTTTGTTTTTTCACACACACAAACTCTTTCCATGAGCAGTGCATGCTGATAGTCCTTTGGTTTCGGTTTCAGAATAACATGTGTGTTCAGATGGGTGGATTTGTGTACGTATGTCTACGTGTGTTTTTTACGGATTGGTGCAAGCATGCACATGTTGGTGTGGGTGTGTGCATGTGTGTGTTTGTATAATGTTTTGTTGTACTTTCTATTTCCCCACTATGCTGCTCCATAGGGATACCATGTGAGTCCTCGTTCTCTAGCCGTGGAAAAAAACCCCAACAACTTATCATTTTGCACCGAGCTGGCGCCACTGCTGCCCTGAGTGGGGTTGGAGGGGTGGTGTGGTGGTGGTGGGTGGGAGAAGGGGCAGCCCCTCTAAAACAATTGACCAATAATCCTTTCCAAACTCAGTAAGGAGGATTAGGTAGGCCCTCTAGTTGGCATGAAAGTGGCACCATCCTTCTGCTAAGAAAACAGGCTTTTAGCGGCTATAGGAGCACAGCAGAGACCAACGGTGTGAGCAGCACTTTGAAGCAAGCGTCTCTTTGCTAACTATTGTGTGTTAGGCCGGTATGGGCTAGAGGAGAAGGAGGAGGTGGAGGAGGAGGAGGTGGAGGAGGAGGAGGAGGAGGAGGAGGAGGAGGAAATTTGTGCTTAAATGGAGCAGCTCCTTCAAGTCACCTTCACGAATCTGCCAGAGGGCAATTTCTCTTTTTTTTCTCTCCCTCTCCTTATGCAATTGTTATAGATCCATATTGCAAAGTCTTTTTTAGCTGCAACTCCAAAGATTTGTCGAGGAGCAAAAGCCTTTCTATTCTTTGTGTTCACACATTACCATCCCATTATGTGTCTCCCTTCACAGAATTAATTGACCTGTGTTGTAATGGTTTTCCACAGACATTTGTTGCTTCTAACCTAAAGACAGTTTGTCTCCTTAAAAAAGAGTCTGAGTATGTGAGCAGAGGACAAATGTCAAGTCATTTTGTGTACTAGGTAATGTCATTTTGGTCTGGGGTGTGTCTTATTATCGCCAACTAAATATGACTAGTGTTACCCAGTTCAAAGCTAGGAAGGTAAATGAGGGCATTGCTTTCCATTGTAGCACAGCACATTGTTCTTGAATTGAGACACTGTGGAAGGAGGAGTATGATCTGTGCTGGAAGCAGTGTTTCTAGTTTTTGTTTACACCCATAAACTGAATGTCCTCACCCCCCTTCGTTCCCTCCTCGGGTAAACATTGAAACAGCATGCAAGTTTTCATGTTTACTCACCAATCCCATCATTTTAAGTAAGAAAAAAAAAAGTGGAAAAAAAAGAGGCGCTTGTTTCCCAAAGTGCTGTGTGTGACTGTGTGTATCTTCTGTTAAATGCGCTGTTACACTGTCACATTGACCACGCTCCTGAGCCAATCAAAGGGCAGTACGGTGTGAGATTGGACGAGCACGGAGTCTACCTGGAAAATGCCTAGATGGGGGGAATGAAAGACACACAACCAGGGGGGCAGAGAGGAATGGAGGGTTGACAGTAGGGTGAAGTTTGGAGGAATGTTAATGTTACAGTAGGTGGATTTAAAGCTGATCACTGGCCCCCGTTTACGTCTTTCTTGATACAGTCATCTTCAGAGCTAACCTACCTCAACTAAGCTCCTTAACTAAGCTCTTTTGGCTTCTTCCTCACTACCACAAGGCTCCCTCCCTCTCTCTCTTACTCCTGACTGATCCTTTGCAGATCTCCTACTGTACCCATCTAACGTGGCATGCTTTGCAGTTTTTCCTCATCTCTCCCCACTACTGATTCCCTGTCCCAGTGCCTTCCCTTATCCATAACAAGCAGGCCTAATCTCTCAGTTACACACTTGCATGCATGCCTTGCCTGCCTCCATGGTTTCTCCCTCCCTTTTCCCTTTAACTGTTATCTAATTCTCTGTCTCTCCTGTTCTAACTCTATTATCTGAAACAAAATGCTCTATTTCGAGGCGATGTGAGACTTCTGTTTCTCACCTCGCTTTCTCCGACGAGGACCCGTAGGCTACGTAAAAGACAAGCCGTTGACTTTCCCTCAAAGTGCAGCACCGGATTATCAGGCTTGAGTTACTAGTCAGCTACACCTACACCCAAGGTCCGACATCCCAGATTGTGTCATTGCTTAGCCACAAGACACAAACAGCACCAGCCAAGAACAAACTGTCCGAATGTTTAACTAGAGAAACACACACCAGTGCAACTTGAACTTTGTCACGCCAAACCACAGTTTTACATAAAATATTCAAGTACATTTTAGAATTGTACAGTTTGCAGCCTACAAGCACAACCACACTGATCCATCACTGACACAAACTTAACAACAAATGCTATTGTTACTAGATTCAAATAAGTCTGTCGGACAAACAAACTGACACTCCTCATTGAAAAATACTACTGAACAATGAAAGCCAAAGGATCACAAAGTGAACTGTCTTTATCGTTTGTGATGCATTTTCACTCAAAGTGTCTAATATAGCTTTCCATTAATCTGAATCATTCACAAGATCTTTAAAATGAGCATCTCTTCCACAAAGACAGATAGATTTTATGCAAATTGTTGCAACCCCCAAGGACAGGTGAATTCTCTATGGTTTGATGACTTGATCTGATCATTTGTTTTTAAGCTATGCACGCTCTGCTGGCATAGTATTGATTGCAGCCTATGGCAAAGACATATACAAAGACTGTAAAGCATATTTGCATATCAAAGAATGTGGAAGTTATAATCACCCAAGATATGATCTGCACTGAGGATCAGGAGCTCTTTGTGTCTTAAAGTAAAAAGTCCCTTCAGATGACACCACATCCAGTTTCAGGCACAAATGCTTTTTTTTCTATCGGTTTGTTCGGTCCATTTTACGTGCACAGTTGTAAGGAATGTGTTTGTGAAACGTGAAATATCAGTGGTAACATATTGCCTACCAGTTTGAGAGACTCAAAACTGCTGCTGATCTCACTGTACCGTCTGTGAAGTCCTCTAATTCACTGAGTAGCTCACTTTCCTGTGAATTAATCTGATTTGAACTGATCTCGTGCTGCCTGTTTTGTTTTCATGTGAGGTTAGAGCCATGACCAAGCAAAAATGGCGATACCACTCATAGCTTTAAGCATTTGGTGTCAACGCACGCAGTTAGGTTAGCATATTGTTTTTGCTTACTTGTGAGTTCTGCATCCCTTCAAGCTTGTAGAAATAAAAAAAAATAAAAAATCAATTATTTATTAATATTGAAAGCTACGATAATGCTTTGATGGGGCTCAAAACGCACCGACTAGGGATCTACAGAACTGTAGGCGAGCACTGCATCAACCATGGCAGCACTTTAGTATGACCTCAAGTCAACTCAGAAGTAACAGTCAACATGTGAAATGCCCATGCAGAGATGATAATGTTATCTTTTTAAACCGTTTCATGATGACAACCGTTGACTAAACCCACTTTAGTCATTGCTGACTAATATAATTGTGTAAACGTTGTTCCATTGGCCTCAGACTTTCACTTCCTTGAGGGCAAAGTAAACTCAGTTGATGCCAAATTTCCCCACTTACAGTATCGGTGACTTTATTGTTCTGTTAATATTTACAAAGTGACAAGCTTCTAAATGTCACAGGATGTGCTGGCAGGTCTCTGGTGGGTGGATGTACACCTGCTAAACAACGAAATGAACCAAAAAAATGACTACTTTACGTTTTTATCAAAACATTTTATTTAATCTGTTTAATCAATTTGGATGCAACAAAATATTCCAAGAGCACTAGTCTTTTTTTTTTTTTCTAAACAAATTTTGAGCATTAAAACTGAACCGACATCTTACTCATCTCGACTCTTAGTCGTGTTTTGTCAGCTACAGAATAAAGAACAGGAGAGCAAAACTGCTGGAAAATCACCACTTTTTAAAAAAAAACAAAAAAAAAACCTTTTTCTATTTGGGCAGGCATTTTTTAGGGCACCAGAACGTGGGTAGAGATTAGTAAAGCAGTCTGCAATCTCATGGGTTCAAATGAGAAAGCGCTACCTTAAAGCCAAACCTGGTGTTGTGGGCAGAAGTACAGCAGATTAGGTGGAGTGCTGAGTGCATTGGGAAGACTGGGAACATGAAAGAAAATGCTTAGGTGTACTTAGTTGGCAGTGGAGGTGGAGTGGCGGTGGTGTTTCAAAGCTTGTTGTGTCCCCTGAAGGTTGGATACCCAGAGTTTGCAGCAAAGTAAACTTAACCACGACTGTGTATATGATGAATTCCCTTGAGCATATTGTTTCTGAGAGCAAAGTACCTTTAAAAAAAAAAAAAAAAAAAATGACACAGGGGCTGTTGTGATCTTGTTTCCAGCTTGAGCACAGGTTTGGTAACAGGCTCTACAGGGACTGAGAGCAGAACTCACTGTGGAGTTTTATAGAGGTGTCTCCAGTCTAATTCAATGAAACATCTGTAATAGGGTACCCACTATCTGATAACCCCAGAGACATAACCACACTCCAGCACTGAAACATTAAGATTAAGGGTTTTGTGAATGGAGCTTTCTGTCTGGTTGCCTTTGAGATTAAGACGGACAGAAAAGGCCTGACATTGTACCAAAAGACTTCAGTGCTCAGCTTAGATATGAAAGTTTGCAAGGGTAATGTCACAAGAGTGTGTCATGGGTTTACATTAGCTGATATCTTTATTATTTGTAATAGGGTGACTTGCAGAAAATCTCACCAGTTAAACAAGTGTCGGGAAGTTTTCATGCAGCATCTTTAAAATTGATGAGATTCACAAAAAAACACATTTGATGATTTTTGGATGAAGGCCTGAAGCCTACCTCGCTACAAAATCTGCAAGTCAGCAAACTCAAGCAGCTCTTTACTTTTAGATTCACAACTGTGTTGGTTGACAGCAATACATTATTAATTATTACAGTGCAATCATATTGCCACTGGTGCAACAAAATAATTGCATTGCTAGCAAAAATGATACAGGACATGTAACGATAGTCTCATTGAGTCATACTCAATCAGAATCTGATGTCCGGTTTTTGCAACACAGCAGGTTTATATTTTATACCATTTGGCTAACGTACAATTACAACACACCTTACGTGACCGCCACTCTCCAGTGTTTGATTATCAGATGAAGGGTCACTGTGACATTGAGCCTCATGGCTGGTCAAGTGTGTTTAAAAATTCATTGACCAGAGTTAAAGTCGGGCACAAAGCCAAGAGATGAAGATGGCTGCAGATACTTCCTGTCCTCTGCATACATGTCTGAACTGAAGTGAATGGAACACAAAAGTGTTCACAATGACAATGCTAGCATGCTGATGTGTAGTATATTGTTTATCATGTTCACTCTCTTAGTTTTACTGTGTTAACAGGCTAACATTTGCTAATTGACAATAGAGGGAGAGTTCAGCTGAGGCTGATGGGAATGCCAGTAGTTTTGTAGGTATTTAGTCATAAACCAAAGCAACAGAAAAGCAATGTTCACCTGATGATAGCAGCAGTAGGTTTCACCACCAAGTTTTAACTCGTCCTGAGGGGGACAAGAATCTATGTCACAAATATGAACCTCATGGTGGCATTAAAAGGTAAAGTCAGTGGGCCACCAAAGTCAGTAGAATTAATTCTCTGGGGAACAAAAACATCTTTACAAAACCTCATGGCGATCTATCCAGTAGTTGAGATATTTCAGTCTGGGCCAAAGTGGTGGACAGACTGACAGGCAGACAGACATCAGCATCACTAAAGCTGCCAGCAACACTAAATAATTTGACCAAAATCTAAATTTCAGATATTGTACTTCTGGTATAATGCCAAACCATTTTATCTAAAGTGCTCTGCAATTAAAACTTAAAAATATTTTTATAAAAATAACTTTTATTAATTTATCCCAACTGATTTTTTATTTGTTTATTTTCATTTTTTGAAACTATTATATAATGCACATATCATTAAAATGCTACAGTCCATTTGGCGTGTGCTGCTGCTGCTGCTGCTGCTGCTTGCTTGCTTTGCATTTTGGCTGCGCTGTAAAAACACTGTTAGGTTTGCAGTTTTTTAATTGGGTCATCATCACTTTGAGTTTAATCTGCTCATGTTTACTGCAACTAACACACTCCCCGAGGAGCATCCCAACATATTTGTCCCCAAGTAATCTCAGCCAGCACTCAAATTCATTTATATCAACAAGACTTGCACTTGTTGAAAAAAATGTTTTAATTTGTTTTTGTTGATGTGAGACCAAAATGCAGGAAGAAGAGGGGAAGTGCTGTTATTGTACGCAGGCGATAGCTGCAGAATGTTAAACAGCCGCTTTTGAATGTGAAGGAAGGCAATTGCTTTACTGTAGCGGAAAGTAGAAACAGAGACAACGCAGTGGTTCTCCTAGAGGAAGTTATAAAATAACATTTATATGTGTGATACTTCAAACAGTTCTCTTCTTTAGAAGCAGGATTATCCTTAGACTGAAGCAGTGTGTCACGGCGGTTTCACTGATTTCAGATTTCATGAATGTGAGGTGATTCGGCCCAAAATAAGATAATAAAATTAATTAAGATAATAAAATTAAGCATTAAAACTAATAGTTGATAAGAATGTGAAACTTTTGAGATTGAAGCTAGCTATGCTACATTCATCTGAAGTATCGCATGCACAAAGGCTTTTATTTTGTTCTTAAATTGAAAATATTGTATGTCATGATGTTCTAAAATTTCAAATATTCTTGATAGTTTGTGTGTGTATGTGTGTGCGTGCGTGCGTGCGTGCGTGCGTCTCTTTCACATTTGATCCATCATTCTGTTTGTTCAGAGGATGTGCTGTCCACTTTGGCCGCTGTGTTTTTTACTGGTCACATGTATCATAAGCTCACTTACACACAGTGGCAGTTACAGTATTAAATGACTGATTCATTCATTAGTACACATAAACAGACAACATTTTAATAATAATAGGCATGGCAAGACAAGACTAGTTGATACATTGGTAATCAAATTGTTATTGTGTTATTATTGCTGACCTGTTTAGTTGCAGATTGAGCCTTTACCCAATGTTGTCTTGTATTGTGTGAATCATGTTGTTGTACTCCCTCCTCTAACCCACCAAAGTTTCAGAGCTCATTTGGATTTAAATTACAGTATTATAGTACTGGATAAATAACATCATCTTATATTTGAGTAAGTGATTTCAGGATAATGCTTTCGCTGCAGAGTGTCTGTCAGGGAGGATTTAACAGTGGGGGATAAAACTGTCTGCTCGAGACACTATATACCTCTTGTACTGGAATAGGTTGAAAGTGGTGCCAGCTCTTCTCCATGCTATTCCAAAACTTGACACAGTATATTGAGAGCCTTAAAATGCTATTGATTAGCGCCCCATTCAGCCCCTGTCTCTATCCCCGTATTGCTGTCTTCTGCTCTTTATCAGAATTATTGAAATATGTGCACTGGAAATATGTTGCCACGTTAGGAAAACAGATAATAAAACGTGAAGCATTCTCTAAAACATTTTATCGCAGAAGAAGAAAACAACAAAAAAACGATGCCCTCTGCATTTTTTGTCAAACATTTTTATGGGGTATATTTACAACAGAGAGAACTGTAATACACTGTAACACATTGTTCACTCTGCCAAAAGGTGCAGCACATTTCTGCCTGCCTTGAAGACATGACTCACTCTCTGCAAGCCTTGATGACAAGATGAATGAAATTAACATACTAGTCACTTGTAATTACAATATTTAGGCAGCTGATCAAGTTGAGCCCCCTGGCAGCTATCAAAGGGCAGCTGCTGAAGTGTTGGGATGCAGGTAAAAGAGACAGGGGTGTCAAATTCAATGAGCTTCTTCCTTTGTTACTCATTCAATCCTACCCCACTGTTTACAAATGAAAGCCTGTCCGAGAAGACGCACAATCCCCTTCCACCTGATAATACTGCAGTATTTGTCAGAGGTGGTTTTCATCTCTAAATGAACCCCAGGTTTTCCCAGCTCCCCCTGCTCTCAATATACTGGCTTTGAAGCATGCAGGACGCAGACATCTTTTTTTATTCCTGCATGGTATCGTCCAGACTGCTTCTCTGCATGTCACTTAAGAAGCTTGAATCCCACAGACCGCACGCTTTTTTGTCACTCTGAGGGGAAAAAAGTGCTCATAGTTATTTTCTCTCTTGACTTTGGGCATGAATAGACATTTGAGAGTGGGAGTTTTAAGAACTGGAGAAGGCATGATTAGTTGATTTATGATGTTTGATGACAATGAACTGTCTTGGAGGAGAAGGAGGAGCACAGGTATTTCTTTAGGTTTTGTTTAAGTTTTTTTTTTTTTTTTTTTGCCTTCATTTGGAAAGAAAAACAAGAAATGCATCGTCTGGGCCCAAGTGATCCAATCTGTACTGGAGCACTAATTAGAGTTGATTGTTCTGGCCAGGTCACCGCTGGATAGTTCGAAGTCGTTAGCAATTCATGATTGGCCCGATCAGATTCCCCTTTAGAAAAGCCTTAACAAAATCCCAAGAAATTAGACTCCATCTTTGTTGTCTTTTCAGAAAGATGTTAGCGAGATGTTGTCTCAAAGTGTTTAATGAATATTTGATTTTAACTCCAAAATTAAATCTTATCTGATCTCCTCCTAGACAGCCCATTGGGAATAATGAGGCGAGTTGAATGAGGGTGGGTGGATAAGGCAGATTTGCCTCTGTGATGGACTTTTGTCTTGCTGCAAAAAGGTATGGGAATGTCATCATCAATCCAGCTTTGTGCAATGTGTGTATTTTTTTTATAGAAATATCTTATGCACTGTGGGCCTTTGGACTGACAATTCAAGCATGGCTGTCAGCTATTTTCAGCAAACAGCATGTTTGAAGTGATGATTTGCATTGCCAAACCTTTTATTTGGGGCAGCGTAAACTCTATGGAGGAAGATTTGCAGCAAACCGTGACCAATAAGCCAATTGTTAGTTTGACTTAATGCAGCTGTATGTGCATTTTTTGGATGCTCTGACATTACATTTGTTGGGTTGTCATATTCAAATCAAGTTTGACCTGCGGTACTCTTTATCCAGTCCCTAATGGCGACATGGCCTGTCTCTTTTTCATTTGAAACATGTTGTCTAAAATTGTCATTTCTATGCTAATGTACGACAAGAGTAAGTGATTTGGCCTCAGACTCATTTTTGAATGCTCTGTCATATCATATTTCACCAAATGGTTAATTTTTTTAAATTGACAGACACTGAACATGAAACACATGTTCAGTCGTTTTGCTCCCTCAGTTTGAAATCATTCCATCAATTTCTTTAAGAAACTGACACGATTTACTTTTTCTGCCTTCATGTCAGTTTAAGTTTCCTTCCCATTAAACACGTTTCTCCATTAAACTGTCTCAGATAGAAATTACTCAAAGAAAAACAATAGACGTGAATTATAGTCTCTCTTGCAAATCCATTGAATATACCTTCATTTTTCACTCAGAATGGACTTTGATACATTTTTTTTTAGCCTCAGTGCCAAACTGGCTTTACAAAACAGGTGTAACACCTCGCGCCATGATCTTTCCTCCTCCTCCTCCTCCTCCTCCTCCTCCTTCTCCTCCTCCTCCTCCACCCACCACTCCTGTTTGGTTCACACAGCACCACATCATTCTCCAGCATGCTCACGTTCAAGCAACTGTGTGCACTTTTACTGACTGTGTGTATCCCACTTCTGCTTATCTTCGTCACTTCAGGTATCATGACAAACAGGAAGTGACGAGTAACTTCCTGGGAGCCATGTGGCTCATCTCGATTACCTTCCTCTCGATTGGCTACGGGGACATGGTACCAAACACATACTGTGGGAAAGGCGTGTGTCTGCTTACAGGGATTATGGTGGGTTCCTTTCTTCTTCACTCAGATAAATACATAACATTCTCACAGGACTCCGACTGGAACAGTTATAAAACTAAACCTCAGCTCTCACTACACTCACTGCCAGCTACACTCTGACCATGACTGAACTCACTGCAAAAAGAAACACAACTTTGAGCTAACTTGAGCTATATATTATTCCACTCTGAACAAAAATATAAATGCAACACTTTTGTTTTTGCTCCCATTTTTCGTGAGTTGAAAGTAAAAGATCTAAGACTTCTTCTACGCACATGAAAGGTTCATTTCTGCTGTTTCTGCTGTTTATTTCTGGTTAAAAGCTGCGTTAGTGAGCACTTCTTCTTTGCCGAGATAATCCATCCACCTGATGGTGTGGCATATCAAGATGCTCATTAAACGGCAGGATTATTGCACAGTTGTGCCTTGAACTGGTTACAATAATTAAAATTCTAAAATCTGGAGTTTTATTTTGAAAAAAAATACATTTATTAGGAATTAAACTATGGCTGTTTGACATCGGGCTACAGAGCATTTTTGGGTGACCAGTCACAGTTGACCTCATCTAGCATGACACATCTTCTTCACATGGAGTTCTCATGGACTCCTCTTCAATGGCTGCTCAAAGTTGCTGGATTTTATCAATTGGAACACGCTGATTCAGAACTTCCTAAATATGCTTAATGTGTGACTGGTGTCTGGTGAGTATGCAGCAACTGGGATGTTTTCAGTTTCCACGAACTGTGCACAGATCTTTTCAACATGAGGTGATGGTAGTGGATGAATAGCATGGTGTCATCACAGTATTTCCATTCATTCAAATACCATCAATAAAATGCACCTGTGGTTGTTATCCATAGCTTACGCCTCGCCATACTATAACCCCACCACTACTATCCCAGTGTTGTCTTTAGCAACGTAGAAGAGAAAGCTTCTCCCAAGTGCCAGATGGCGTCTACGTGATCATTTGCCCACTCAAGTTGGTTACAGTCAGGTCAAGACCTTGTTAAGGACAACAAGCACTCAGATGAGTTTCTCTGGGATGTTTTTTTGGGCATTTTGGTTGTGAAAATCAACTTGTTGCATCAGCTGTCCAGGCTGGCTGGTCTCAGATGATCTTGCAGGTGAAGAAGCCAGATGTGGAGGTCCTGAGCTGAGGTGGTTAAATGTGGTCGGTGGTTGAGAGGCCTGTTGGATGTACTCCCAAACATTGGAAACAGCTTATGGTAGTGAAATGAATATTCAATTCACCGGCAACAGCTCTGGTGGACACTCTGTGGCATTTTGCTGTGTGATAAACCGGCACATTCATAGAGAAGAAGTCTTAAATCTTCGTCAAAACTTTCCTCAGAAATGGGAGCAAAAATTGTAAAAATGTATAATCCTTAAACATAGTTTGAGTCATCTTACAAGCAACTTTCCTGCTTTGTTTTGTTTTTTTATTAACATATTTTAAAAGCTCACAAACAAAATGTTACCGTGTTTGTTTGACCACGTCTTTGTGGAACAGGGAGCTGGTTGCACTGCACTGGTGGTTGCAGTGGTAGCCAGGAAGCTGGAGTTGACCAAGGCTGAGAAGCATGTCCACAACTTCATGATGGACACACAACTCTGCAAACGAGTGAGTCACAGCATATTACTGCATTTTGAGCAGCTGTGATGTTGTTTTTATTTTTACAACAAGGCTGTCTGAATGTTTTGGGTTGTAACCCGTTAAAGCAAAGTTTGTCTAGTTATGACCCATCACAATAGGATGCATATGTATGTATCTTTCAGGCTGTTAATTTCAATTTTAGGCTGTGTAATTTGTGATTTGTATTTCATGGTTTGCATTGCATTTTACACTTTATAACTCTGGTTAGCATGTAACAAAGACATACAGTGCCTTGGGGTTCTGGTTTAGGAATGTGCTTTGGAAAGTTTAACTACTTATTTGCTACTATTTCACCTTTCTCTGTAGTTTTTTCAGACAGTAATATTAATCACAGATGCCTGACACAACCCCTTGAAGAAGTTACTGTACATCTTATATCTTCCTCATCCTTGATTCCCAGGTAAAGAACACAGCTGCCAATGTACTCAGGGAAACATGGCTCATCTACAAACACACTAAGTTGGTTAAGAAGATAGACCACGCCAAGGTGCGGAAACACCAGCGCAAGTTTCTCCAAGCCATTCACCAGTAAGTCCTGCACTGCGTTTGTTTTGTGTCATCTAATGTATGATTAAATGTTTGACAGAAATATGTTCACCACCAAGCACCAAGAGGACTCACTCAGCATGCCCCCCAAAAATAAACCCACAGTATCATAATGAAAAATAGTTTCTTTAATGTTATTTGTAGTACAAAATATTTAGGCTGTATTTTCAACAGTTGTTTAGCTAATAAACTGATGAAATGTCGTTGTAGCTCAGGATATTTGGTAGTATCACGTCTAGGGATTGTTACAGTGTCCTCTCCTAGAGTACATTTTCTTTGATTGTTATGCTCTTACACATGTAAACCCTCACGCACGCACACACACACACACACACACACACACACACACACACACACATACACACTGCAATCTAGTGTAATGGTCCTTCCTATTCCCCTCCCCGTCCCCCTCTCCCTCCGACCCCCTTTTACCCTGTGCTTACAGTGAGAAGTGTAATGGTTTCACTCGTTTCGTGAATGTTGTGAGGTTAAAACTCTGTACTGTGTTCTGTCTTTGTTTTGCTCTATCACTGCAGAGCTCAGAAGTAAGTTGAGTCTTCTATGTATCCTCCTCCTACTGTTTCCTCAACATCCTCCTCCTCCTCCTCCTCCTCCTCTCTCCATGTCTGCGTTTGACATGCATGAAAAAAAAAAAACGTTTGTTACCAAAAAAAAAAAAAAAAAAAAAAAATGCTGGATGCTGAATCGTTTTTGGTTTTTCTTTTACTTCAGTGTTCCATTTACTACCCTTTCCCTCCCATCCCCCCTTTGAATGGAATGAAACAAAAAAAAAGCATCAACATTTTGCCACCGGTGTCAATAGTGGAGGGTTGTCTGGAGAGAACGTGTGAAAGAAAAAAGGCATCTTGCACAGAATGAGCTTGGAGCTTTGTTGGCCTGGCCAGCGGTTCATAATCATCTACAATGTACTGTATAATGTTGCCCATGATTAATATAGCTGCTCTGGAGGCTATATTAACCTACATCAACAGAATTCATCCTACACTCCTGATGGTTTTGTGATGACATGAACACACACACACACACCCTGTAATGTACTGTAGTTCTGATGAGGTTGAAATGTTTGCTGTTGTTTTAATATGATTTATTTTTGTTTTCCTTTCTCATTTAAGATCAAGTGTCAAAACTTGCACATGACATTGACGACACAACACATAGGTTGTACTCATAATGCGCTACGCTAATAAGTAGCACTTTTAGCCCCGATTCTTTGACAGCCATAAGGGATGACAAAGCCAAGCAAACAGACACATACGAGCTGAAACGGTTTCCCACAGAGATAGAGCCGTAAGCGAGCAGTCTCACTCTGCTCTGATATACTGATTTGCACATGAATAAATGCCCTTGAATGTCATCCTGTCTCATAATTTGCCGAACAGGGAAATTCTTCCTCTCACACATCCAGATGATGGCTGTGTGATGCCACCGCTAACAATGACACATTATTCACATCAGCGTTAACAGTTCTTACAGTGCCATAATGTATTTGATTAGCGATAAAGAGGCACAAACGTCGAAGGCATCACAAAACGCGTCCGATGTATCATCGCACGAGTTATTTCAAATGTCTATGTTGCCGTATGTTCAGCAGTGTCATTAGACAGTTTATTTCTGGCAAGCTTCATCTTTTATCTGTGCCATTCACACACACACACACTCATACACACACACACACACTTACATTTCATTGTGCACAAAGTCACTCACAGTCACTGCACGCTTACTGAATGACCAGTGTGTCTATACTGTATGAAGTCCTACCACTGATTTGTGTGTAGCACTGACAAAGGGCATGTCATCTTTTTTCCTTTTTTTAATGTCTTAATTTTGGGATGGAAAGAGATGGGAATGTCTTGATTTCAAACATAGATTTTTTTTAGGGTTTTCTTGTATGGAAGCATATTGCGTTCTCGGTGGAAAAAACATCATGTTTTGTCATAGTAATAATAATAATTTTTTTGAATTTTTTTTCACAAACTAAATTATTTTCGGGTTTAGGGTTAAGTTGTTTAAGTTGTTTAAGTTGTTTAAAAAGTGAGAAAAAGATCTTGTCATAACAAAAAAACAAAAGAAACACGCCAGGATAAAACATGATAAACACAGCCTTTATACTTTTTCAAAACGAACATAGTATGCTTCCAGATTTTTGCATGTTTTGGTTGGTATTGCATTGACCAAGACCAGGAATGCTTGTATATATTTATACATATATATTTTTATATATATGTATACATATAGATATGTAAAGTACATATATTTATGATGCATGCAGGCTGTCCTCTCTGTTTTCAATGTCATCAGTGAGAGAGCACGGCTGATAAAAAATGTGTTGTTCCTCCTCCTCCTCCTTCTTTCCTCCCTACTGGCCCCCTCTGCCCCTTCATGCCCCCAAACAACCTGTCTCTCTATGCTCCGCTCCTGCAAACCGCCCTCCTCCTTCTCTTCTCTATTCCCTTATTCCCTACACCGCTCTTCTTCGCCTCCTTCCCTTTCTCCCTGTACACATCCTCCTTCCCTCCTCTTCCTGTTCCCACCTCCCTGTGCCTCCACCAGACTGCGCAGTGTGAAGATGGAGCAGAGGAAACTCAATGACCAGGCCAACACGTTGGTGGACCTGGCGAAGGTAAGTCTCCCATCTGATGTGACCTTAAAATGGCTATAATAATCAGTTGCCCTCACTCTATGGAGCTTTGTAGCGTCTTCCAACTTCGACTGTTTTGATTTCTGACCAGATGACACACATTGTCTTAATATTAAATGTAGATCAACTGACTCATTCTTGGGCCTAAATGAGCTCTATAATCACCAGAGACAATCATGGAAACAAGTCCAGAACTGTCTCTTGAGTCAACTGCACGTTCATATTCAGATTTGTGAAATAACAACATAATTCTGATTTTTCCAGTAACATCTCATGACAGCGTTAGCACCTGAAGCTAACCACAAACTGTAAGCACTATCTGGCTGTATAAGAGGGCGAATGCAGTCATGCCTCTGCAGCCTTCTGTCCAGCTGTATAGACATCAGCTGACCCACCAAAGCGGAGCAGAGAGGGGGGTTCAAAGGGAGGTGCATGACTGCAGCCTCATTTGATGTGGATGGCATTTGCACTCCAGTGTGTATTTTAAAAGGTTCTAAGGCCAACGCCTTTAATGTGTGTTTACCTGCCCTTATGGGCAGACCCATCTGTGTACACCCTACAGTAGTTCAACAGCTCAGTATCTTTTCTTTAAGCTCCATGGAGAAGCATTTGAATGCATAGAATATATCATATATTTTATAACATAAAACTGTCATAGTCTGAATAGGAGAATGACATGCAGATACCACGTACATTAACAATAGCCCACTGCATCCACTGCGGAACAATAAGTGTCTAAGTAATAGAGATGTTTTTCATTACATAAATGAGTTGTGTCAAGCATATACATAAAGCATTATAAAAGAGCTGGAAATGGATTGGAGAAGCTGGTTGTGAAACGGTGGAAGATAAAATCAATGCTGACTTGCTGGAACTATGTAGCTCCTCTTCATACTGCTTCCTGTCTTTATTTCCTTCACTTCAGGCTGAGTAAGTCACATTTAGACTGTCTACTCATGTAATTTATGATGAACTATTATTCCCAGGCAATGTATACATACTGTTTCCTCTCTAAATTGAATCTCTCCTTGTAGATATTAAGATGTAAAACAGATTTTTCATCCAGCCTTTGTCCCTCCTTCCTCCTCTTCCTTCGTTTTCCTCCCATTCTTGCACCTCCGCAAAACACATTTACTTTCTCTCCTTCATTAGACCCAGAATGTGATGTATGACCTGGTGTCAGAGCTGCAGGAGCGCAGTGAGGAGCTGGACAAGCGCATCGGCACATTGGAGGACAAGCTGGACTCGGTGACGGGCAGCCTGCAGGCGCTGCCCTGCCTCATCTCCCAAGCCATAACCCAGCAGCAGCAGGACTTCCTGGACGGCTTTGTTCACCGCTTTCGGCCCGCCTCACTAGCCTCAGAGCGCTCCGAACGCTCTGAGAGATCCTGGACTTCCACCGCCCGTAGGCGGCGCTCTCCCTCCACAGCACCACACACCTCCTCTGATAGCGGATAACCTTGACAAACCTTCTGCCCCTTCGAGCCCCACCTTTCTCAACTCGTCACCTCATTCTGTCCCATCCAAAGCCGTCCCTGTAACCGCTGGCGAGTCCATGTCTGGACTAATAATGAACCCATATCTTGACCTCTGACCTGATCTTTGCCCTTAGTTTCTCCCTTCCACCCATCCCCTCTCCCCTTCCTTCCCACCCAACACCAAATCCAAAAACCAATTCCTCTGTGACTGAGCCTCTCAGCACAGGACTGGATCAGAGCTACTCCAAAAGAACAAAGAAAAGCAAACAGACTTAAATCAAGAAAAAACACAAATGCATCCAAAAAAAGAAAAAGAGAAAAAAAATTTAAAAATGACTGAAAACCGAGATAAAGTAGAGATATGGTTTATGTTTTAGCCATTGTATGGCTGTTCAAGTTAGCTTTTTTGTAAAAGCCCTTGTATAGTTAAAAAATGACTGAGTTCAGGGTCGCTGGGGTGAGAGCTGGCTATCACACCGGAGAGTCCTTAACCACGAGGGGGGAAGTTGGTCTGTGGAGCTGAGGGCCTCGGCTCACCTGCTGGCCCTCTGAGGCCATGGAGGACATCCGTCCACCCATCCGTCCGTCTATCTGTTTGTACGGTGAGGAGAGCGAGACAAACCATTGGATTTCCCTTTCAAAAGACTAGTGTCATGGATTCTTTCCCATAGGTTAGGGTGAAAGCTTTAGAAGAGGCTGAGAAAGCTCTGACTTCAGGTCAGTGTTTGAAAACGCGCTCAAGGGGGAGGGGAAACTGTCACACAAAAGAAGAGCAAAGGGAATGCATATGGCATTACTACTGGGTAGGAAAAATTTACACAGTTGCCAACTTCAATGTTTCAGCTTCCTTGTTCTTACCAAGGGAAAATGAGAGCGACTATCTTTTTTAGTTACATATTGACATGTGATTTTTCAGTGCCTGAATGTATAAATAGTAGAGGGTTATTTAATTACTAATTTCAGAGCTTTTTTACGATGTTAACAGTCTGAATACAGCATTGCATTCCTTTTTCAGATACATTCCTCTCCAAAAATTTAAAGAAAATGTCTTAATGTAATGCATAACATTGCCTCCATTACACAGCAACTCTAAATGTTTTGAAAAACCTTTTTTTCTTTCTATTTCTACTAACACCATGAGAAATGAAAAAGCTCAGAGAGTAAGTGTGTGAGTGTGTGTTTGTCAGAGAACGAGTTCACTTTTAGCTCAATGCTGCACACTCATACACACACACACACACAACAATGAAATATGTAGTAGTCTACCTTTCTCACCACCACTAATTAGAGCTTCCTGTGGTCTTCAGATAATGGCATGGCTTGAGGTCTGCTGGTATATACGGCCACACAGGCACACATCACTGGTCGAACTTAGAAACCAACCCTGCCCCTTCGCATGGTTCTGTGCAAAAATGACAATGGAACACAATCTTCCTCGGATGGCTTGATGATTTAACATTATTTCCATGTTTTGGATTTTATTATTTTACTTTTGTTTGTTTGTTGCCTTTCTTTTCTTTTGTTATTTTTTACTAAAAAGTTGCTTTTTTTACTAGGATACATAGGGTTTTTAGAGTTGCAGAACCTAGAGAGTTGCAGTAATGTGATTCTGTAATGCATTCCCTGTTTAAAAATATGCGGTGAAGAAAAATCGCTATTACAAAAAAAAAAAAAATCCTGAAAGGATACAAATAAAACTGCTGAAGAAACTTTGATGAATTGGTCCCTCTAAAAGTTTAACAGAATAGTTAGACGTCTGGAGAAAAATTCACTTACTTACTTTCTAGCTAGATATAAGATCGATACCGCCCTTATGTCTGAACGGGAAATATGAGGCTAATGCTAGCTTAGCTTAGCCTAAAGACTGTAAACATAAGGAGCAGCTAGCCACGCTAATTAATTAGTGAGCTTTAAAAGTGCTGGTAAGTGCATTTTGTTACCTTCTTACAGAGCCAGGCTAGCTGGTCTTCCTGTTTTTTTCTGTCTCTATGCTAAGCTAACCAGCTGCTAGTATCTTCATATTTACAGACAGGAGAATGGTATCAGTCGTCTCATGTAACTCAGCAAGAAAGCAAATTAGTGTATTTCCCAAAATGTCAAACTATTCTTTTATTACATAAGGTGTAAGGCCTCGGTTTTGTGTTTCTAAATGACATTGAAACACTATGATAGTGGAGAAATTAGAAAAAGGCATGGTGTAGCTATGACGTATTCTAGAGTTATGATGAATTGTAGATTTTTGATTTGAAGGGAAATATTTAGGATCTTTAAAGTTATGTTTTTCCCAAAGTACAAGTCTCAGGAAGGATCAGGAAGTCAGCGGGTTAGCGGGCTAGCATGCTGTCCTAAAGTAGTTTGAATGGTAGATAATCTGAGTCCCAAAAGGATGTTACATCATCTTTATGGCCCCTTAAGCTAACTGACGAGTAGGATCATGATTATTTCCTGGATCTTATTTATTTCCAAGCTGCTTCGGGCTCAATCTGGTCTGAGTCAAACCCTGTGAGACAGTGAGCGAGTCCACTCTCCCACAGGCTCTGGACCGGCCAGAGAGCACTTCATTTAAGAACATATTCAGTTTGCTACGAGTGGAACTTAATCAAGCATGAATATTAGCTTTTTTCCTTTCAACTTGAGTTGATGAAGCATGACTCTTTACTGCCCCCACCTTTAGCCACTTCTCGTACAGTGCTACACTCAAACCTTCCTCTACGAAGCGATCTATCACGACCATTACAGTCTCTGTTTCAATCAGTGTCATCCAATGAGTCAGGACGGCTAATGGAAGATTATCTGCTTGATTGCGACCTCACCTGCCTCTTCGTATCTAAGGTTTCCACCTCTTCATTAAATCGGAGGTTTAGCCTCGCACTTGTCATCTGTCATCATTAAGAACATCATTCCTCCCCTCCCTGCACACACAAAGAGGCTTCCCACATGGCCTGCAGCAAAGACCTTTGAGTGGTTTGAATAAAGAAAAAAAAAAAAACATATAGAAAGGAACCCCCAGGTCATATTCCATGTTGCACTCAGTGTGTAATATTTAGTTACACCAGGAAGGATCACAGATGCTGCAGTGTCTTCCCCAGAGAGATGTGACAGTACTGGTGTTAAGGACTTCATCCTTCATCAGGCGGCAGGAGAGAGGGCGAGAGTAGACTGAAAGAAAAGACAAAAATTAGAACAATAGCTCATTTACTGACAGATGTCCATTTTTGCCCAGGGGGGTTGTGAACAACAAGAGTGGGTGTCCTGTAAATATGACCTCATTGTAGATGTCGCCAAGTAAACGGGACAAATGGTGAACCGCAGGGGTAATGGTAGCTGGGTGCAGCGCACAGCATGTGACAAGCAAGCTGTAGAAAAACAATATCTAGAAAGGATATGAAATGTTTGAAATTCTGGGAAATTAAAGATAGCATTTTATTCATTTTTTTTCTGCTGATGGAGGTATGATCAGGTTCTGGTTTTTTTTCTTTTCTTTTTTGTAAAGGTTTGTTTTCTCCAGTCCTTATCTCGTCACCAACAAAGTCCTGCCAAAACACCATTCCAATATTTAATAGTGACCTGATATTTTCCACCAGAAAATAAAAAAATCCACAGTATTTTGTAGTGAAGTGAGGGATATTCATGATGTTATTCTGATGATGGTAGATGAGTCAAAGTGATAAACGCATCCCAGAGTCTTTTATTATCCTGAAAAAGTAGGCTTTCCTCATAGAGCAGGAATCAGAACACACTTCAACCGAACAATAACAGAGTGAAAACCCCCCCAAAAAGTGAAGAAATGTAACCCAATCATTGTTCTGTGTACACTGCCACATGATGCATAATGTACGTAGTAGCACTGGAATAAATCAACTTTTAATGGATGGCAAATGGGTTTAACATGTTCTCTGTATACTGTTTGCTGTTCCTTCATTTTGCAGGTGAACTTTTGTCCTAGCAAGGAGAGACACCAAGGTCAAATCATTAAAGACTATCTTCAGCTATGAGCACAACTCTCTTCTTCTTCTTTTTTATTTTTGGAAAGCTGTAGGTGAACCTTCATTTTGAAATCATTTCATGTGCTTTTCTTTCCATTAAATCAACAAAATAAGAGTCCAAACTCCTGCCATGCACGTCCTCTAGTCTGAAACGTTTTCACACGAGGTCCGTCCCCGAGGGAAAAGGGAAATGGCAGCAGCCTAAAATCAATTGTGACACTGAAAGGTGGGTTGGCACGTGTGTTGACAGATATAGACGTCGTGCATCTCTTCCTGTAAAAGTGAGAGGCAGGGACATCCTGAAACCTGATTACAGGAGGATGTATTGACATAAACATAAACATCTCTCCAGAGGACACACAGCTGCTGAGGCGCTGTTCCAAGGTGAACTATGGGCTGTACACAACACAACACACACACACACACACACACACACACACACACACACACACAGCCATTAATGTTCAAATAACAAGCTACTATTCATGTCCACATGCACAAACAAGGCTCAGCCTGGTTAATTACAGCCAAACCAGGAGGGACTTGGCAGCGAACCGATATCCCGCAAGAGTGGCAGAGTCAGTCACCCTGTAGTTGTTGCTATACAACCCCAAAGACATGCAGCAGTGGAATCACAGGGCACAGCTTCTCTGCTCCTCATCCCTCCCATAAGAGTACAGCATAATTAAATGAAATGTTGTTTTTTATTATTTTATATATGAAAAGGATCTTTTGTGATTTCAAAGACACACTAATAGATCAGAATCTCGTTTCATGACGTAAGCCAAAGTGGAAAAGTGGTAAAATTACACCCAGTCACAGATACCCAGCTTAGTTAATGTCCTGAGCAGGTAAGCTTTCCATTATTTCCTTCTGTAATAATGTCAGTCTCTTAATGAGCACAGTTAATTCATCCGGCTACTGAAAAGAGAAGAAAAGAGGCGTCAAATTACCAGAGATCTCCCCTAGAGGGTACTGAAGATCAAGTCCACAGCGAGAAAAGACAAGAGAAGGAAGCAGGTTGCAGAGGACTGAACATGACCCTCGGACTGGGGAAGGACGGGGGGAGGAATCAGCTTGCAGGGTGTTGAAGATCATCCCAGAGTGTGAAAAGGTCCTTCTGGGAGAGCTTGCGGCAGGCAGGGGAAGTCATTTATTGAATTTATTGCAGGCCCCACTTTTCTCCCTGTCTGCCCTGGGAGCTAATAGCTAGCAGCTGCATTATGCTTAATGCCCTCCCTATCATTTTCAGCTAACGTGGTTTGGCATCCATTTGGGAAATCGGAGAGAATAGGAGTATTGATCTTGGTTTTTGGCTTTTTAATGCACAATGCTTTAGTGGTGGAGAGTGGGTGTGAAGGGCCTTTTCATTCCACCGAATGTTTTTTGAGTGTCATTTATTTCAGCATCAATCATTTCTCTCCTTCTCATTCTATTTTTCTATCTCTTTCTATCTGTATCTCTTCCTCTGTTGCTCATGAGAGATCCGAGGATGACTGAACTGATACAAATGAGGTTGTCTGTTGGAGGCTGCCGTAGTTTCCCTGCTTCATTTAGCTGTGAAGGAAGAAAAGAGCTCTTTTCACAGCCCTCGAGCCATGCGTCAAGACTTCAAGCATGAAAGTGTACATGTATGAATCTACAGTGTGTATGTGCACGTGTACACACACATGTATACGTGTAGCTTCCCATGTGTCCTCCACTTGACAGAATCATTTCAGCCAAGGCTCGAAATTCAGATCTATGATCACGTCTTGCATCAAGTACTGTTTTTTTTTCTTCTTTTAAATCAGTTTTATAGACATGATAGCCATCACTCATCACCAATATGTTCAATCTGTTAATGCTTAAACATCCATTACATTTGATGAGACACTGAATCAACTTTGCCCCCTTTAAAAAAGAATATGAAATACTTTTTTGTCATCACACCAAATGTTAGCAAAAGCAAAACATTGTAAACACTGGTTATCACGCTGGTCTCTGTTAATACTGAGGTTTCCAGCTTATTAACTGCTACGTTATAAAACACACAACGGGAACCATGAATGAAGTCTTGAGATGAGATAAAACGTTCAGGTGGTGGTACTTGCAGGAAAAATCAGAGATAATTAAAAGTGATATTCACCAAAGTGAAATGTAAAAGTTTCCAAAAGTAAAGATAAGGCTCGAGATAAGTACAGGGGTAGGAAGAATTGACGTCGTATCTGTGACGTCACCCACGGGTTTCCAAAGAGACGTTTTGGAGCTCAGAGTGTGGTGGCTCTGGCCACCGCCATGTACATAGTCCTGCCTCTTCTGCCTGCCAGCCTCAAAGATGCAAATCGTCGGTGGACCTGAGGCGGGATGAACAACTCCACGGTGTTCAAACAAGCCATCTGTAACAGCACCCACCTGTCAATCAAAGCAGCCATGCTGTTAATTATGTTTAACTTTAAGCTTTAATATAATTTGAACAGGCGAGTTGTATAAAAGTTCACCCTCAGTACAGTTGTCATGAACGGTGAAATTAGCTATAGAGACCAAAACTGTTTTTTGTACCAGGCTGTAAACATGTTTATTTCTGCTGTGAAGTTAGACATTTTAACATGGGGACTTATGGGGATTGACTCATTCTGTAGCCTGTCTCAAGTGGACGTTCAAGGAACTGCAGTTTTTGGTACTTTTGCATAGGCTTCTATAAAAGAGGTGTTGGCTTATGATCCCCAAACTTGAGACCTCCATTAAAATGAATGAATTATCTGGCTGTACACCTCCACAGTTTGTCCGGTGAGAACGATTAATATGATGGTGACACTCTCTGTTCTTATGAATTGTTTATTGTGGAAATGAAATAGTAGGTGTGTGTGGTAACTGCAAAGACAATAAGAAAAATACATAAACAAATATGAAATTTTAAACATCTGAAATAGTAATGACTAAAAAAAATATGATATGATATACGAAGTGAGACAGGTGATAAAACACACAGAAACACCACACATGATAAAATGAACAAACTAAATGCTGTACTCACTTCTTACGGACGCACACAGAATATGAAAATGAAAAACACAGTCGAAAATATGAAATGGAGTGGTAATCCAGAAGTCCAACTCCTCTGAACTAGAAACGAAAAGATGTGCCAGCAATGTCTTCCTTTCCATTTTATAACATTTTCATTACTCAGTCATTCTTTTCCATATCCATCTTTTCTAATCATACAAATAGTATAATTTCATCTCATAGGCTGATTCACAACTTATTTCAAATATTCAACATACTTATGTTACACAGTACAGCAGGACCTGTACATACGCTGTTTAATGTTACTATATATATATATAATATAGGCCTTTGCTTCTATATAATATGAACACTGTCTATACATGACTCTTGTATTGTTCCGCATATTATGTGCAGCTGAGTGGCACCTACGCTGGCAGTAGAGGACACTCATGGCACCAACAGATGAAGTAGCCCCGGGCCAGGGCCACTGGTGGGACTCACTTGAGAAAGTGGGTTGCATTATGTGTTTACTGTGCTGTATTAGGTATGAGTACTGCAGTGTGTGTGTGTGTGTGTGTGTGTGTGTGTGTGTGTGTGTGTTGGAGAAGGAGGGGTCACTACAGATGTCCTTGCCTTGAGCTTTCTCAACATGAAAATCAGCACTGCTCTGGAAGAATCGCTGGCACAGAGTGACGTCACATTATACAGCAGTAATGATTCCTGGAGTCAGATATGGAGGATTAAATCTCACTGAAGAAAATACATGTAGCCACTGAAGGTGAATGTTGCACTAAAACACATTGAATACTGGTTATATTAAAATTACACCCCACACTTTGCTACTTCAAAGCGTTATACCAGAATGTATTTTATGAATTTCACTGTACTTGGTGGTGCATTCCAGGTTTGGAAAAGGTAAGTGGGAAAAAGAGAGAGACGGTAAATGGAATAAAGAAACAGAACAAACTCAGAGAGAGAGGTGGTGATCTCAGTGAGAAGCACAGGATCTTGCTGCCCTCTAGTGCCAAACACTCCAGCTCCCTCTGTGACAACAGCACAATAGGACACAGCTGAGATGAGAATGAATTATTCATAAATGACGGGATGATAAAGCAGTATTTCACAGGTCTTAGATATGAGATGTAATTGATATTGTAGGTCTGATATCGAGCATGTGCTTGTCTCTAAAAATAAGTGTGTACAAGCCACTGTTTTTGATAGTATCTGTAATACTTTAGGTATTAGTAGACAATGCTAGGCTTGTATATGCACCCAAGAATAGAAGTAGTATTAATGAGTGGGTTATGAAGTTTTTAGCCTTTGCTTATCAATAAAGTGTCGATAATTTGACCTTAAAGCAGCCTAAATGGCCACCAGGCCCCCGTTAAAGCACATGTATTATTTCAGGTTAGCTCACCACCTCAGTTTGCAGTTTCAGCTTCTCTATCTCTCTCTTTCTCTTTCTCTCCCCCACAGATTAACCGAGTAGTGCCAGTCAGCACCAGCACAGGGGCGGTTCAGGTTTAATGTTTAAGCTTTTACTCCCCCCTCACTTCTCCACACACATTGGCCAATCGCCCTGCGTGTGCGGAACTGAGTATCTAAAACCAGGAGTGAGTCACCTGAGTGACTGAAGAGGGTGAGCTGTGTGGGCCTGGTGGACACGACAGCCATTTTACAGTAGGTATCAGCTCCTGTTTCCTTAAAAGCAGCCTCTCTAACCAAAGACACAAGTTGGGGTCAAACGGGTAAGTAAAGTTGTTGGTTTTGAGATATTTTGTTTAAATGGTTTAAAACTAAATATGTTCTGTGTTGTTAATGTAACAACACTTGGATGTGCTGTCATAGTTTCATGACTGTTGCTGTGTATTAGGAGTTGTTGCAGCAACTTGCTGTGAGTCACAGCTCAGCTTAAACTCCTCTGTTATTAGTCGAGTCTGATACACTGTAGTCATGATGTGGTTGCTCTGTGAGTTGTTCTGCTGCAGCAGAGAGTCTGGAGTATTTCTGATGCTGGGTGTGTTTAAAGGACTAGTCCTGTGGTTTGGTATTATTTTGGTCCATGTGCCACAAATCACATACTGTACACTTAACATCAGCGCAGTTAACCATTTAGCAAACAATGCAGGTGTGTTTTGGAAAACCTTTTTTATCATTCCAGACACCTTTATTTCTATTAATATGAAAATCTGTCAGCAGACTCATTAATGATCATTAAATCTGCATTATCTTAGTCAAGGCCTGCATGTAAACTGCACTAAAATGTAATTATAATATAATGTTGACAAAAAGCAAAGGAGCCTTTGAGGTTATTGTGATGGATGATACAAAGCTGCTATATTACATATTTTTATTGCAACAATGGATCAAATGATACAGGAAGTGGTCAGACATTTACATTTACACCTTTTATTATCATGTGATCCGTATCTGGATACTTTATCTGTATAATATCACACATATCTACATTTTTTTTATTTACGTCTGGTATTAAAATCTGTTCTTATTATCTCAATTGGGTTCATGTCATGTTTGGATCTCATCATACAAATTAGTTTGTCAGGGCTAGTGGATATGTTGATGATACATGGTGTTTCCAGATCAAAGGAAACACTACCAAGAACAGACTTTATTAATTTATAACTGGCTTTTTGTGAAGGAGTATTTGCTAGCTTCTGGTTCTGCTTGTAGCTTTTGCCCGGCAGCTTGAGTTACCAGGAAGAGGTCAACTTAGGTGACCTTTCAGATCACATTTTTAAAATAGTGACAAACGCGCAGATAATTGTCTGACTCTGCAGTCCCTTTTAGCTGTATAGAACATTTTAGTCTCTTTCAGCTCACTTTCAGCTGGTGGTTTTTAGACCTGCAACTTTATTGTTTTAGTTCATTCTCACAAGTGCAGTCACAGTTAGAGACTAGCTGGTGAATATAGTTTAACATTTAGCAGCTAAAAGAGCCAGATATTTCCCTCAGGGATCTTTGGAAACAACTCTAAATAAATGCTAACGTTGCTCCATACCTCCTGGATGTGTAAATAGTATGCTTCTGTTTTCTAACTGTTAACCATATCAGCTTTAAAGTGATAACATGTCAGTGTTGTGTTGCTGTTGTTGTTGTTGTTGTTGTTGTTGTTGTTGTTGTTGTTGTTGTTGTTGTTGTTGTTGTTGTGCTGCCACCAAGTGGCCAAAAAAAGTTCAAACGGTCCACTAATTGTGAATAATATATGTATATATATTATTCAGGCCTGAAATAATGTTATTGGCCGGAGTAATGGGAAAAATACATCTAAAAACTATATGTCCTGCATTCTTAAAATGAAGTATACATGAAGTAGACAAATGTAGACAAATAACTGCAACTGCAAACACACAGGTTTGCTCCTTTAAGATTAGATTGATAGAAAGATGACTTTCCATTATTGTCTTCCTTATCTTATATATCTTTATCTTATATTAAATCATGTCTCAGTTTTTTAATACACTGAAGAGATGATTCAAAGTAGATCTGACTCTTGAACGTTCACTGTCATTTTGATTTGACTCATGTGAGAAACACTGAAGTCTTGACATTCAGGTGTGTTAATTATACATTTTAGCATATAATTATGGTCTATATGCTCACATGCTTATTATACATAACTAATAGTTTATTCTTTCCCTCCACAGTTTCTCTATGCCTCCTAAGGATTGTGTGATTATTTCTTTCTCAATGAATCTCTAAAATCAGCCAGCAGCATGAAAAGCTGGAGCAGGAAAATCAAGGGACAAGAGCCTGACGGTGAGGATAGGTCCTCGTCTAGTAAGAGGAACTCCATTAGTAATCCACCAGTGCCTGTGTGGGTTACTCACACACCAACACCAGATAATATCACAGATGATGGGGATACTAACTCCACAGGCCACACATCTAGTACTCCACCTTATGCAGACAAGGAGGACAAAAAAGGGAGCATGAAGGACAGACTGAAGTCCCTCATCCCACAGTCCTGGGGAAGCATCCTACATAAATGGACAAGGGAAAGTGACAATTTTAATGACTATGAAACCAGCACCAGTAGTATCCAGATGCTTCCTAATGGGACCAGGGTAAGCCCTCCTGTAAGTCCACTGGTGGAGCGCAAGAACTGGGGTGAATCACTGGGCAACTCCAGCCAGAACTCCCATAAACCTTTGTTAAGGGAGAGCCCCTCTGATGATCTGTTCGATCAGGGCCCACGAGAGGAATCTCTGCTTACCAGTATCCACCCTGCAGAGTACTATGCTGAGAAACTGGAGGTCTATAACCAGAAGTATTCTTATTTGAAATCCTGGCCAGGCCTGCTCAGACTTCTTGCCGGACTTCAGCTCCTATTTGGGGGTATGGTCTTCGCCTGTGTCATCGCCTACATCCAGAAAGACAGTGAGTGGTCCAACAGCTACGGACTCTATAACGGTGCTTATAACAATGGGCTAGGTATGTCTGGATACAGCTACAGAGGCCCTATGACTCCCTTTATACTGGCAGTAGCTGGAGTCTGCTGGATCATAACCTTCATTCTCTTGGTGATGGGAATGACTATGTATTATCGCACCATCCTCCTGGATGCCCCCTGGTGGCCTCTGACGGAGGCCTTCATCAACTTGGTGACATTCCTTCTCTACATGGCAGCAGGAATTGTTTACCTGAATGACTTGAACCGCGGGGGTCTGTGCTACATGACAATAGGTGTCAACCCCATCATGGCCAATCTGTGTCGGGTTGACGGGGGCCAGATGGCGGGAACCGCCTTCATCTTTATCAACATGGCAATGTATCTGGGAAGCTTCCTGGTGTGTCTGAAGATGTGGAGGCATGAGGCTGCACGTAGAGAGAGAGAGTACTTTATGAACAAGGTACAGTTCACTAATCCTATGGAAATTGAAGATAAAAGACAAGCTCATCGATTCTAAATTTAAATTGGGTAAATAGGGAAATCATTTCCATAAAAAGAATGTGCTTTATTCAGGAGTTGCATTTAGCTGAATATAAGTTAAATTCACTATTTTAAACCTATACAAGTGCAAAGTTCTCCCCTCCACTCCTTTGTGTGACTCCTTTACTAGGTGTGAGAAGAGAGGCTGTCTAAAAATGAAGTTTGGGCATTGCTCTTCCATTTTTGGGGGTTATTTTAAGCATAGGCCTATGTGACATATCAAACACCACATTTATTGCTGGTAACAGTAAGGGATACTATTACTGATTGCAAATGCCAAATAGCTCCAAAACAACGGTGGCAGATCAAATCCAATGAAATTTAAAGTCAGTCAGGACAGCAGTGAGCATGCCATTTGTCAGAGTTGATATGTCAGCTGGCTGATGCCATGGCAGACAACCAGGATTTGTCCTAAATTTTTCGATAAATGTGGCAGAAAAAGATAAAGTAAAGGTGAAGTAGACATTCTTTCTCAATGCATGACACATAATTAGAAAAATCTTTGTTGATAGCACCAAGCAGACAACATTAAAATGTGTCAATGTATGGACATTGAATTATGAGGAACAGAGTCCACCTATAAATGGAGATAACCCTGCTGCCTCCTGTGTCTGTGGTATCTACAGTGACAAGTTTAGTTTCTGTTGGAGAACATGCCTTTACACACACAGACCTACTCTAAACAGATAACTGACAACAGCCAATAATAGTAGCAACAATATGTAATGACTGTAAAGGAAATCTCACAAAAAATCAAATTGTCTTGATTTATTCAGAACCGAACAGACAAAGAATAAAATGAGGTTAAGAAGACAATATGAGCATACAGCTGTAATATGTAAGAACATCATTACAAAGTATTTCAGCTGAAAGGTCAGAGGTCCTCACTCACCTCATGTCACCTGACGTGATCAGAAAACCTTCAACTTGGTTACAAGAAACTAAAGTTCAGCTGTTTCTCGCTCTGACAAGTGAATCTGCACATACAGTAATGGGAATCTGAATCTTTAGCCTTGAAGGTTATCACAAGAACTCCTTGTACATAGTTTGCTACCTAACTCTCAGCAGACACTTTAATCACAACACACACAGAACTAAATGTTAACAGTGTAATTTTGTTACCAAAATGACATTTGTGAGTGACAAGGCATACAAGGTTAGTTTATAGCCATGTTAGAGGCCCTGTGTTAGAGGCTGTAGGTAACAGTAACAATGCTAACATGCAATGTTCAGCAGATAATGTTTAACATCTTAGTTTAGCATGTTGTTGATATATTTTAGTTTTGTAGTCCATATTTATAACAAATGTGGACTATAGTGCACATGGATCTATATGGGTCATCTACATCCCCAGTACTGTATATTGAAAAACAAGTACTCATGATTGTTCCCTCCAACAGCTGCCAAGCTTTTTCAAATAGAGTCCATGTTATCAAGCATCACAGCCACCACCGACGGCTGAGAAACAGCATGGTCAGCTAATATATTTGATGTCAAATAAGAAAGGGTGAGAGGCCAGGAGTGAGCATAATAATTTCATCTCCTGGCTGAGGGACTGCAACTCCAGAGGATTAGCTTGTCAAAGCAAAAGAATGAAGCAGCTTTACTCCAGGTTGTGCTTCTTTTTTTTTCGTCACCTAAATTTTGCTCCCAGTGCGATGACACAGGCCTGCACACACAGTCACAATATAATTTCATTTGTTGGTTCATATTTTCTAAATAACACTTTTTCTCTTTTACCTTTAGCCCCAGGAGGAGTTTCACCAGTCCATCCCACTAACACCTCAAAAACCAAAGCGCATATCTTTCAAGGATGAAATGGATAAGTCTCCGAGTAAAGATTATAACAAGCAGTATACACTCACCTCTGAGGTCCATAAGAACCCAGTTAGTCTGAACAGAGCCACAGCGTCTGAATACACCCCCAAAGTACACATCATCGCAGACTACGTCATGTGAGTGAATTTAAACTACACATGTTAAGGGGTTGTATAAATATTCTGACTATATTGGGGGGTTTTATCGATATACATTAGTCATTTACACTGTGCAACATAATATTTGACTCTATCTGACAACAAAAACAAACAAAAATCTTATTAATCTAAACTAAATTCCTTCCTTATAGAAAGTATCCAGACATCAGCTGTGTGGAGGAAAGGGAAAAGTACAAAGCTGTTTTCAATGACCAGTATCAGGAATACAAGGACCTTCACAGAGACATCAGCACAACTCTCAATAAGTTCAGAGAGCTGGATGCCACAATGGCACGACTTCTCAGAGATGGAAAAACCCGAGAGGTGAGACTGATATATAAAAACATTTTCCATAGATCATATAAACCATTTCCATGACAGGCAGAGGTTACGATTTGGCCACCAGACATATTAGAGCTATCTGTTTCTACATGGCGTGATTGTCATGGAGTGTTTTATATCAGGTTTTGTGCAAACTATTTGATTTATTATTCAATTTGTGTTTTAGGATCGGCAGAGGATTCAAAGCATTTTGAAGAAGTATCAGGAGAAAAAGAGTGTAAGTGATGGAGTTTGTTAAAACTCTTGTTTTCCCTCTAAAACAATTGAAAAATAATTTGGCAATTTCACATTTAACACAGATTTGTGTTAGAATCGCTGCTGTTGTGTAAACACCCAGGCAATATTAGCCTTTCTTCAATAAAGCTGTCCACTGATGCAAATAATATTGCCTCCATCATGAAATGTGGGTAACTCTGGAAATTCTCATTTAACGCAGCTACATTACCAAAATGAATCAGGCAGGACGACAGTTAGCAGAGGAAAAGAGAAGGAAAAAAATACAGATTAAGGCAATAGAGTTTGCTGCCACTGATCAGTTGATTATTTTATGTGTGTGTGCTTTTACAGGATCCGGCCTTCCTGGAGAAAAAGGAACGCTGTGACTATCTGAAAGCTAAATTAAGTCACATCAAACACAGAATCCGAACTTTTGACCAGGAAATGATGGCAAGTGGTCGGACATGAAGATCGGAAAGAAACCTGATGAGCAGACAAAACACATGACCTTTTTCTAATTTGTTCTTTGTCTCCTTTTGTGTTTTGTTGCATTGAATATGAAGTATTTTGAATGAGAGGCACCTTTCTTATTCTGGATAGACTAAATCAGGGTGGTCATACATACGACCTGTGGGCCCAATCCAACACACTGGATTGATTTGTATTAATTCAATAAAATAGCAGCGTTATTCCTGATTTGTCCACTGGACAGAGAAATAAATAAAATACTAGATTGTTATTCAGTTCCAACATATGTGTCTAGATGTTTTGTGCCATTGTAACACACATGTAATGACAGCAGCCTGACTGAATGTGGAAAAACTGAAACATATTATTGAAATTGCACTTATTTCTCTAAACACATCTCAGGTTGTTCATCATCTGTTTTATAATTGAAGGTTCATTAATTGTGAACATTTTCAGATTGTACTTTCATTTCTTTACACTAAAAGAAAGGGAACAATGTAGAGGTGATGTCATTTATAGGTTATTATGCAATACTTTACTGGTCCGGCCCACTTGAGATCAAACTGGGAACAAAGGGCTAAATGATACACTCCGTTTGTTAACTTTCATTTCTTGTCATGTTGTATTTTCTGCTGATGTTCCTGTCATTTATATCAACGCAGAGGAACAATGTGTTGATTCAGTGTATGTTTTAAATTAAAGTTCTGCTGGTGATTTTTACCATTTTTTAAAAAAAAAAAACCTCTGTGAAAGTTTGTATGATAAAGTTTTTTTTACCTACAGTAACTGTGTGATGTTCCTTACAACGTCTTTTTAGTGTTGTGCTGACAGTTGTTTTAATTTACACCTTCAATACTTATGGTTCAAGTCAGAACCTAAAGTGGTTTTCATGGTCACATCTTAGGGCAACCTTCTGCAAGGAACATTTTTCCTATTGCTTCTTAATAGTTCGGGATAGAGCAGCTAATAGATGAAGCCATATACTACACTGTACTACAGGTTCCCAAAAAAGGTGTTCAAAGGTCACCAGGTCACATTGTTGCAAGGTAATCAGTATTTCAAAGAAAACACATTATTAAACATAAAAAAGTCTGACTGTTCACTGTTGGAGATTGTGTCATCCTCTAGCTGTATATACTTAACAGCAGTTATCCTCCAACAGGTCGTATCCAAGTGACACAAAGGAAACCACAGAGCTTGAAATAAATCTTCTATTACTAGTCAAAAACACAAATAATTTTAACTGTGGTTGTTTCATTGCATCTAAACAACAGAGTTGTTGATTTATTTGACGAGTTCCCAGACAGGATTTATCACAGACACTGACAGAAAACATCTCGGTAATGTGGTGACATAATAATAGTCTATCTTGTGTGTCTTATGGAGTCAAGTGCTGTTTGGCCAAACTCCCACACATTAACTGACTGTTAACATTTACTTTGTCCCTTCTGCTATAAAATCACATGTACGTGCATTATCATTAGTGCTGTACACTGACTTGTTTGTCTGTATGGATGTAGCAGCGACAGACCTCGCTCACATCAGTGTCTATCAAGGTCACGTTATTAAAGTGTTTTGGTCATTTGGATGTTTTAGTACAGCTGTATTAAGGACAACAATGTTTGCTGCAGACTGATAAAGGACAGTGAAACCGCAGTTATCTCTTGTAAAAAGCCAGCAAATGATGGTTTACTGGTTTAACCTGGTTGGACTATATTGATTCATTCGGCTTGTTTTCAGTATTTTCATTAACCCAACAAAATTAACTTACTTTCATGACTGCAACTTTAAGAGATTTAAGAGATGCACCATTATTGTCACAATCATTAATCTGCAAATTTATTTTATATAGTAAATTCTTGGTATATAAAATATCAGAAAACACATGGTCCATAACCAGAACCAGAATATATTTTTCTGTTTACTTTTACACAAGATAAAACAAAACAAATCCTCGCAGCTGAGAAGTTGGAAATGGGATTGTTTTGCTTGAAAATTCACTTTAATATTAATTGATTATTTCGAATAGCATCTTTTTTTGTCTTGAACCAGAAATTAATTAGCTGTTTCACTGCTGGTTGCCTTTAATATTTCATGGCAAAATATTTATTTATACAGCATTTTAAGGAAATTTGTACAGAATGAAGTAGTATTTTAAATGACAGACTTAATTTTACAGTAAAACACCATCACCTTTTTTTATATGGCGTTCATTTTTATATCAATTTTATGGAAAAAGAGCATTTATTTTGATGAAAACAATTGTATTATTAGAGTAAAATATAGAATAAAACGCTAACCTTAAACGTGAAATCAACAGTATTAATATCCTTTTACCCTAATATAAGAAAAAGTTACACCGTAAAATCCTGCCAATCACAACTGCCAGTTTTTTACTGTAAAAACAAGTTTTTTTGTTTGTTTTACAGTGTATGCTGGCAATTGCTGTATGACCACCTACATTATGGAGCTATAATTATAATGAAAAATGAAAATATTATTTAGCCATCATTTACAGTAAACATCCTGTTATATAATGTCATGGTTCATTCATAAACTTGAATTAGCTCCAGTGTGTTGGATGAGGTGGCCAGAGTTTGCTTCATATGCATCTTTAATGTTTAATGTGAACGTCTGTCCATCAGAGAGCACGTGGAAGCCGTCAGGTGAGCCGGACTGTTCACCTGCCGAGGCTCTGTGCGAGTCAAGCAGCTCCGCAGGTTTCATTTACGGTGTGTTATGTTGAGAAAAAGAGTCTATAATGGGAAATGACGACGTTTACGACCGTCAGTGAGGTATAAAGCGGACACTGCCTGTGCCGTAAGGAAGAGGAGGAAGAGACTCACATGGATGGACGGGTGCAAAGTTTGACGAACGTTTTCTCAAGTGTGTGGGTAAGTAGTAAACTCCTAATGGATCATATGCATTGTATTTGTGTTGTTTAAAATCAATACTTTATATCATAATTGATCAATTATCTGAATTGTTGAATGTTTAATGGACTATAATGGACTTTAAAGCATTTGGTACTGAGTTCGTTTTGATCAGTGCCAGATAAAGTGGTCGGATCTAACTTGAAATGGAAAGTGGACAGACGCTTTTATTTGTTTGTTTTGATGTTTAACCATGGATGTGTCTAGTTCAGATGTTGAGACTTAATCAACTTGTTTTGTTGATGATTTTCTTACTTTCTGAGAGTAATTTTAAAAATTAAATATACAGCTATTGATAAAAAATAGTTCTGCCACGCCTGACTGGGCTCATTTTGTAGCTTTTCTCTCAGTGGGCTGACACTCAGCATGGTGCACACAGGTAACACACAGTACAAACAGCCCAGAGAAAGGACAGGTCTGTGGTTCTCCCCCTGCAGTAAACACCCCGCATGGCTGCCCCTGCTCGCCTCTTATCTGCTGTCTTTCTGAATTATTGAAGTCTGTTGGGTTGAGTTCCTCTGGAGCGATGAAGTTCAGCGACACCGGAGAGAGGGTTCAGGGGATGAACTGAGGTGAATGAAGGGCGAATAGGTGCACGATGTGCAGCAGAAGGTGCCTAAAAGAAAAAACCTGCTTATATTAAAATGAACAAAAGTGCTGACAGGATGAAGGAACGGGCATTTTATGTTCTGTATTCACATTTCAAGAGTCAGTTTACTTAAAAGGCATCACTCCAGGACATTCAGACCACACAAGATTAGAAGCGTCCACCTTCAAAGCTGGTGTTATGCATTGTCTTGCAGTGGTAAATGCAACAACACAAGACATAGCAGCCAGCTAATATTACTTATTAGTCCAACAGCAAGAAGCCCAGCTTGGCATCTGTCTTTCATGAAGCTCTCACCAATGACTAAAAGTCAGTACCAGATTTACTCTTGTCCGGCAGCCTCAGTGACTCCAAATCACCTGTGGTACAAACACTAACACTCCCCCGGTGCTCTGAGCTCACAGTCTGGGCACTGCAGCTAACAAACTGAGCTAACATTAGCTAACAGCAGCTATAGTTTGCAGTAGTTTACTTTACTGTGCATCAGGAAAAGATGTAGAGCAGCCGGAGGACATAAAATGTGATCCAGTTTCACCAAAATCAGTGAAATAGTTGCCAGTGCCGTAAAACACTTACATACTTCGCATGGGTGATCATACCCGGAGCACAAAGTTACATAGTGCAGAAAAAGGCGTACAGGGCACAGAGTGGGACTGACAGAGACACCATTCACCTGATTACAAGTTAATGTAGCATCAAAATGATTTTAAATCTGCTATTTTATGGTAGAAAAGTTGCACAATGGGACTTTGAATTAATATTTTTTCCCTTCCTCTCCCAGGTGAAATTGCAGTAAAATCCTCTGAACCATGTATGAGCCTCGCTACTATGATAGCCCTCCGGTGTACAGCCCGCCTTACAGCACCACCTCCCAAGGCTTTTACCCCCCAAGGAGTGTTCACTCACCCCAGAGCCAGTATGTCCCTTACACCTATAATGTTCCGCCAGACTCCTACTACATGGAGGAGAAGCCTCAACACTTCTATCGCTGGTTTTCTCCTCCTGGTTTCGTCAAAACCTTCCAAGGAGCTACAGTACTCATGTGTTTCCTCATCTTTGCCTTCGTGGCGTCAACCTTGGTATGGGACATGAATGGATTTGGGTACGGGGGCTACGGTGTTGGAGCTGGAGGAGGTGTTGCAGGGACGGAGTTGGGATATTATGGAGGCAGCTATGGCTACGGTAGCTCCTACATGACACCACAGTCAGCCAAGTCGGCCATGATTTCAATGGCGGCTATTAACTTCCTGGTTTCACTGGGGTTCCTGGTGGGGAGTTTCTCGCGGTCACGGATCATGCGTGGATGCAGGTTCTACCTCACTGTGTTCATTTGTGATATCATCTTAGCTGTCCTTCAGGTGAGTCTAACCAAATATAAATTGTGTCAATCAATGAACAATTTCAGCTGCCATGACAGCTTTAAACATCACACACAGAACAACATGTTGTAGAGAGGTGGAGGTGGAAATAGTAGCAGTGATGGTGCAGTAAGAGGAAAAGTGTGTTTTTAAGCTTTTTTATGCAGACAGCTGCTCGGAAATTATGTTTATTTTATTTTTATTTGACCTTTATTGAGACTAGATAAGTTAGTTCAAAGCCAATTCTCATTTACAGTGATGACCTGACCATGTGGCAGCAACAGAAGGCAAGTCGATAATAAAAAAAAAAATCAATAAAAAACAAGCAATGACCATAAAGATGGTTAAAAGCTCCATAGAGCTCAGGGTAAGATTATAGTGTCTTCATTACTACAAATGATCCCTTTCATATTAACATAGTTACTTGATACATTGTTTATAAAAACATATTGATTAGTGCAGCATTAAGCTTGATCTCTGACTATCCACGACAGTATCCTGTTTCAAAAGAAATACATCACATTAAGGAAGTATTGATACCATGGGACATGTAGAGATCAGACACGATACTAAGCTACTAACCTTGAAGAAAAATGTTGAAACTATACTACAGTACTATATTATATTTTTTAATAATAATTCCTGTTGTGATTAAACATGCCTCTTCTTTGGGTTCAAGGGCATCATCGACATCATCTTTGTGATCGGGGTGAACCCGATGTCTCAGAGCTCACAGAGCATGCTCTACAACCCCATGCTGATGATGTGCCAGAACATTCAGGGTAGTCCCAGTTTCAGCGGCAGCGCAGGGGCCGGTTTTCCGGGCGGGTTCCCCATGTATAATCAATACCTGCACCATTACTGCTACATGGACCCAGAGGAGGTAAGTAGGATTACTCTATTTTATTCTCTTCTATTCGATTTTTCTTTATTCTGATCTATAATTTATTCTCTCTCCTCAGGCTGTTGCGTTAGTGTTGGGTCTGATGGTGGTGTTGACTCTGTCCCTGTCTGCTTACTACGCCTACAAGACCCGCAGCAAGATTTGGCGCCACGGCAAAGCCAACATCTATTGGGATGAGCCGCTGGTCAGGCCGTCAGAGGGGCAGGATGTGCAGGACTGGGTGAGAAGTGAAGTGTGTTTTATTTATTTATCTCTTCATGATATTTAAACAGAGATTGAATGAGGTTTGTGTTTGTGTAAATGAGTGAGTCTATATTAGTTACAGTAAGTCTACAAAAGACGTGGTTTGTGTTTATTTCCTCTTTTCTTCCAGTCAGATAAAGAAACAAAAGCCAGACTTCACTGCTTACAATCTCATATTTGTTCTATTCAGTTTATAAGCACGTATAAAGGTCATGGCCGACATATACTCTTTGTTAAGTTTCTCATGTCTTCCCAGTGACCAGCAGGTTTCACAAACGCACATTACTCGCTGCTGTTGACTCAGAGAACGCTGCTGTTTATCTTCGGCACACCCAGGTTTCACTCTGACTGATCATTAACCAGACTGGTGATAAAAGCTGCACAGCAACCATATAAAAATAGCTGAGAAGCAACATTATAGGATTTCTTGTGAAAGGAAACACACGTTTAGAGTAATTTTCCTGATGGTTGGTTTCACGTTTCAGATTGTTTGAACAGGTATTATCACACACACTTTTCCTTCACACAGTCATGATCACATAAGGATGGACTGACTCATTTTAAACCAGGCAAAGAAAGCTGTAAATAGTTTCACTGTGTGAAATGATCACTCTTGAACAGGCACTATACTATAGGAGATTAAAATTAACAAAAAATAAAACGATACACAACAAACAACAACAAGTATACGAGTATACACTTTGTGTGACACAAAAGATTTTTAAATATAGCACATCTATATGTTCACTTTTTTCCCCATGTGATCATGATGTGAGTTAGTTACGCTATAGTTTATGTGCTGAAGCTCATTTTTGTTTTGTTTTTATGAGCGACCCCTTGTGGACTTTTCTCGACAGAAAAATGACTGCTTTGGTAGTTTTTTCAAACTACATTGTGTTCAGTAAAGAAGGTGTACGTTGTGTGATGTTTAATGGAAATGGGAGTACAAAGTGTCCAACTTTGTCTCCTTTATGCTGCTGGCCAATTCCAGTCACTTGAGGCCCAGTGGATCTCAACTTTTTTGGCTTGCGATCCCTCAAAATAAAGTAGTGTCTACGTGTAACCCCTCATCACAGCTTGTGGCTTTATTGAGGAGTTGTGAATAGTTCAATCAAAGGGTGATATTCCTTCTTTTGGAGGCCTGAAGAGGTAAAAGTATCCAATAAAAAAATCTGAAACAATATATATGATTTTGTGTTTTTCAAATTAGACCCACAGGTTTACAGTCCCGGACCATCAGTACTCCAGCATTTAGCAAGTTCTGTAGAGCCCAATGAAAACTGTGCTGTTTATACTTCACAGCGGTCGCCTCATGTGGCATTTAGCAGTGATTAATCTGCTCGAGTAGCAGTGTACTATGAATGTATCATGTCCACTATGACTCATTTTGGAAAAGGAAGAGACATATTCAATCAGTTTATTCAGCGAGGCCTTGGCCTACATACTGCCTATCACTGCAAAGCGTGTAGCGAGTTGCTTCATCGAGATGCAGGCCCTATTCTGGGGCACTCTTGTATTGCAGTGAAGATGCTTGCCTTGCAGGGAGGCATATATAATGTATGTGGCATGTATAATGTATAAAAAGGGTTGAGTTGCCTCAGCGTTGCTGTGTGAATCCCTACAGAGCGTGATGGCGCTAAATGATTCAGTATGCGAAGGGACTGCTACACACTCCTGCAGATTAGACTCCTGGCAAAGAAGTCATTTCCTTGTGTTTTGTGCTACATTTTTATTTAACAGAACAGAAAAGGAGAGATAATTGAGAGAAAATAATGTAGGATAACTAGATTAAAGCAAACACTGCATAATGTTTGAAAATTGTATGTTGATTATATATATATTCAATAAGACAGGGCAATTAATGTTTATTAACATGAGCAACTCCCCTAAAAGTTGAAGAGGAGAACAGAACTAAGACAATAAACACAATGTGGTGAGGCATCAAGAATATCTAAAGATGGAGTATGCAAAAACACTCAGAGAGATGTCTCATGGCGGTGTTATTTTATGTTGCAGAACTATAAAGAAATTATTCAATCAAGTAATTATATTAATCTTTTAATAGAATGAAGAAATGATACTTGATTCTAGAGATTCTTTAAAGTGAGTATTTATTGCATTTTCACTGTGAATGTCAATGTGTTGTTTTTTTTTAACAATTAGTGGATTTATTAATTAGTTCACTGACTGAATATTAATCAACAACTATTCAAATAATCTATTAATTGATTGAGTGACTTTGCCAAACATTTGCAAGCTACCACAAATGCTGATGTGTCACCTTGGGTATTGGCATTTATAGACATAAAATGAAAATAAACTATTTATAATAATCAGCAGTCTCTCTATATCATATAATTATATCATTTAGAGGGCTTCTAGATTTCCTTGTCTAAGTTCTTTGGGTTTGAGCTTTAGCAGAAAGTGTTAGTTTCACAAATTCTGACTGGACTGAACAGCACAGGAATTAAAAACACTCAAATTTCACAAAGCAGCGGCTGTCACAGCACCTTTCTGCTGCAGCAGATCAGATTCCCTGCAGCTTTCTGAGAGTTTTATTTTCCACATAGAGGATCATCCTCCGACTTCACATTCATGAGATCTATTTCACAGGCTGCTTTTTCCAGACATTCACATCAGCTCACTCGTTCCTCATCCTGTGCAACTACACTGTGATCCAGAAATAGGCCAAAGACTAGAAGTCATTAATTATGTATCATACAGTACAACAGTGGATTACAAGAGACATAATGCAGTTTCAGTTTGGTATCATTTGAGAATGTTTTCTATTGACCATGCATTTTGTTTGTAATTTTTCCCAGTTCCTGTGGCTGTAAATGGTTGTGACATCGCTGTGTTGTACTGTATGTGTTAAAATTTTCTGTTTGATAAGCGCATTGTGCTGTTTTTGATCTGCTGCCTGTTTTTACCTGATACTTCAGAAAGGAACAGCAGAAATGTTTGTTCCACTGATTTCACTCCTGTCTCGACCTTTCTCAGTGTGCTCATGATGACACACACACACATGCTCCTTCACTGGTATCATGCATGTCATGTCAGACACAGTTCAGAAAATTGGTTTTGTGTGTTTCCTTCCAATGAATTGATTCTGATAGATGTTGAAAGAAAAGATTTGAGGTGAGACACTGATCATTCTGCAAGAGAAGGGACTTCGATGTTAGAGTTTCTTCTTTTTCCTGTGTGTGTGTGTGTGTGTGTGTGTGTGTGTGTGTCCTTGTATCTGTCTGGCTACATGCAAATATGTCTGGCAGTGACACAGCCTCTCTCGTCCAAGTGTTTTTGAGCACAGTGTGTCGTGCAGTGTAGAGAACTCTCCAATTCTGTAGCTATGTGACAGATTCTGTACAGAAAAAGTTCATTCTTTAAAGCATAAAAAATAATTTTTCTTCCTGAGGACTCTCTCATATGTATCATGATGCTAAATATGGCTTTAAGAATCAAATTATCTGCCCCGTGGTGGAACAAACCTCGACATTAGATGAAGCTATTCTGAGTCCAGTCTTGTGATATTATCTTAGGTGAACCACGTTGGAGAGGTACGCAGCACCCAGCAGGCACCCACTGTTGTTGTATCAGAAAGAGCAGCACCTGACCTGAGGGTGGGGAATAGTGTGGTCTCCTACGGCAACGGGACCGTCAGCATCCACAGTGAGGGAAATTATAAAGGCAACAGGTGAGTGATGGTCGCAGCTGATGAAATGCACACATCTTATTTCCTGTGAGGATTCTGAGTGATGCTCTCCAGACAACAATTAAATGATAACAAAAAGACATATACATCCACCTACACACATTTTTCAGTGCAGATCATATCAGTTATGACGAGTTTTTTTGATTTTGTTCTAAAAGCTAGTGAAACAAATACATGGAGATCTTGTGTTTTACACCAGAAGAAGTGAAGCAATGGACTAAAAATCAAATTACTGGGAGTTCTGGTCAGTATCTGAACAGTCTGGTCTGATTAGATTGATTACATTATTTCAATGATGGGGAACAGCATTTTCAATTTCAAGGAAATTTTCTGCATATGTTGCTTCTTCTGTTATGACTGATCGTGGTTGTTTGGCTGCTTAGAAATATCTAAAAATTTGCACAGAACAGAGCAGCCAGATTAGTTCTTCACAGATCTTTCTGTGCTAATGAGATACATAAATAATCTTGTCTATTATTGTTATTATTGTTATGTTATTCATGCAAAATATTATTTGTAGACATTGTGAAAAAGTAATAATAATAAGCACTGGTCATCTGGTTGTTTCAGTAATTATAATAAAAATAAAAACTTCTTTTATGCAGCACTTTTCCAAACAAAGTTACAAAGTGCTTCACATGGTTGAAGCAGGATTAAAACATTTCAGGCCTGCAATGAGGAACATAACCTAACATAATAAATAAAAACATAAAAAACAGATAAGGCCTGTTGGAAATAGAATGTTACTGTTAGTGTTTCATTGTGGTTGTTTTCATTCATCGGCTTATTTCAAATAAAGGCTGAAAGAAAAAAACTTTCCTGACTAATTAAGGACCAATCAAAGTTTAGAAGAAAAGCCAAACAGCTGCCTTTTGTCCTAGCACCTAGGAGTGGGATAGTATGTAGGCTTACCGCTGAATACAATGAAGTACAATAATCTGAGATGAAATAGAAGCATGGATGACCTTCTCAAGTTCAGGCCGAGAGAGAAAAGACCTGAGTTTTGCTCCTTGACTGATAGAAACATAGTAGTCGACAAGGAACCAAGATGTTTTTGTAAAATGGGGATGGACTCCAAAAAGAATAATTTTATTCGATTTTGTTTTCATTTAGCAGGTTTTGAACATCCAGCACTTTAATTCTCACAGACAACATAATCACTGATAAATATTGCACCTCACTGGGACTTTCACGTGTCATCCACATAACAATGGTATTGAATTCTGTATTTATGTATGATATGTCCCAGTGACAGCATGTAACAACAGGGGGCCGAGGATGGAGCCTAGGGGAACACCACAGGTCAGAGGGTCCACAGAAGAGGAGGCATCAGTGACCATGGCCGAAAAAAGTTAGGCTTGATAAATAACATTTGAACCAATCTAGAGCAGGACCAATCTGCCAAGTCACTAAAACAAAAAATTATGAATCTCACAAAGATGGCATTGTGGTAATTTGCTATTGCTATTTTGGAACCATTATGATTGTTTCTATTTTATTTTTTGTGTATTTGCAACTATTTTTTGTTTGCATAGGCTACTATTGTGTATTCATATGCGTAGTCATTTCATTTATTTTTTGATTTTCTTGTTTTGCCTTTTCATGTTTTATAAATTGTTTTTATCGTTATTGTTTTTGTGTGGACCCCAGGAAGACTAGCTGACTTTGTGGAAGCTAAAGGGGATCCAAATAAAGAATGGGCTTGGAAAATTTTATTAAGATCAATGAAATCAACTCAACACAGCCACTTTAAAAATGACTGTTAATGGAATAATACAGTTAATGGAATAAAATGGCTTGTAAGCAAAATTGTAGTTGGAGTTGACGGTACAACAGAAAAAATCTGATTTTTAGCCATGTTAGTTGCATGGCACTGTGGATGGCATTGCCAATCTGTTGTTTGGTTGGTGGGCCACTTTGGTCCAGAACGAAATATCTCAACACCTACTGGATGATCCACTAACTTGGCTGGCTTTGAATAAAATGTTTTAACAACTATTGGATGGATTGCAATGAAATTTAGTTCAGACCAGGATGTAAAAACTTACTCTGTTTTATGACCAAATAGCTGTAATAGCTTTGCATTTTGATTAAATACTTCCAGGTAATTTCTTATTTCTGTTGCTGCCATGATACAACAAACAAGCTATCATTTTTTTGGTGAAAATAATACACATGTAGCATCAACAAAATGATCACCTTAAATTCAGTAAAACACTTCTTGATTTCATGTTAATAGCTTTATATACTGTAGCCTAAAACTTGATATTTTGAGAAGATAATGAAGCATGTTGCTTTACTCTTACTCCATACTTGAATATGATGTTTTCAGGCTCTTGTGGCCCAAAAGTGCAAAACACCAAATATTTGATACATTTAGAGGTCCAGACCAGAATATAGCAAAGCAACATGACACTTCCACCACCACTGTTTGCAATTTATGACAACAAATAGGTGATACCAGAGTCAGCAAACATTCTTTTCCTGAGTTTGCAGCTTAATCTCTAATAAATCCAATATAAAGTAGACTCACTCAGTAGAGTGTAGATCTCCACCAGGTGTGATCACTACCGGCTGATTAAGAGGAGTGAGGAGTCAGCAGTTAAAGCAGTCAGTAAAATAAGTTTGCCAAAAATTGTGAATCACCACAACCATTAGAGGTCTTTGAGCATACAGTCATAAATGTGCACAAAAATTATGAGCAGTATGTGACATTAGCTGCAAACTGATACACACATGGACACTCGCACACACATACATGACCAAACACATGATCCCTTCCAGGCTTACATCTGGCTGAGATAATAAATGTGTCTGTGGACGTTCAAGCACAAATGTAATACTTGTGTCTTGCTTTTCCATAGTTTGTCTGCTGAAAACAGCAATCGTCGGGGTGCAGAGCCTCTGTACCAGAACAGCAAGGTCACTGTTTCCACCAGCAGCTCCTCAGATGAGAATGACAGCATCAGGAAACCTCTACCTTATCATACAAAGAGGGAACAGAGGAAGGACAGAGAGCCCAGGCCTGCTGCTCAGGAGGTGATGGAGTCCCAGTATGAAACTGGTTATACCACTGGAGACACTGGCAATGAGCTGGACCGGGACCACACAGATTACCTTTACAGGTGTGCCATTGCTCTGCTGTATAATATTGGTGTGCTACGAAGTTTAGTTACTGTAATCCAACTCAAAGACTTTTATTTCAGTTTCACTGAGGAGTTGTATTGTCTCTGTGTTGCTTCAGATGCTTTTCCTCCATTTAAAATAACATAATATTATTTTTAGAATATTTTTTCGGAGTTTAGGACAGAAAACGCTAAAAGAATTAAAGATTTTGAATACCAATATAATTTCAGCTATCAGCAGCCTGAAGCAAGAAAAATCAACATTAGTGTCAGTTTTTAAAAATCCCTTGGTTGCACCCAAATTAACGTACTAAAGACCAATCTGAGAGGAAGCCTTTATTTCCTTCTGGCTTGACTTTTTCTAATTAATCACAGCATTAATGGAGGTAAAGTGCTCTGCCCTGAACCAGACAGTATTAATTTTATTTCAGAAGAAAATGCTGTAATTCCACTAAGAGTGGCCAGCATCACTAATGTCTTTAAGGCAGGTTGGCCAACTGTTAAAATGATTTTAATTTAATGCTGCTAAAAAGCACATTTTTGCTTTTTGAATAGTTTTAATTTAATAATCATTTCATGTCTTCATGTTAATATCCCACTTTAGGCTGTACCCCGAGATCATTTCAGACGAGCAGCGCCGGCAGTACAAGAAGGAGTTTGACTCTGATCTGGCCCGCTATAAGAGCCTCTGTGCCGAAATGGATGAAATCAGTGACCAGATGCACAAGCTGAGCCGAGAACTGGACGCATTGGACGAGGGCTCCATGAAGTACCAGGTAGAGAAATAAATAGCGGGGAAGCGCGCAGAGTGGAAAAATTTGGGGGGCAGACAGCCAGGAGAATATACAGTCATAGCTGTGCCTTTTAATTAAATCTAACAGCTTAGTTCATCCTCAGTGTGAGTCGATCGCACTGCCAAAGACACAGCAGTGGAGATGATCCAAGCTAGATTTAACTTTTGTGCTGCAATTTCAGAATTGACTAATATTGGTTATATTATATATATATATATATATATATATATATATATATATATATATATTTTTTTTTTTTTTTTTTATTCCCATTTTCAGGGTGTGGCAGATGAGTATAATCGTCTCAAAGACCTGAAAAAGGTGAGTGGAATGAAGTCTGTGTAGTGTGTGTTTGTGTTGTAATGTGAAATTAATTTTGGGAGATACACTTATTCACTTATTTGCTAAGAATTGAATGAGATGATTGATGCCACTCTCATGTGTGTATGCTGTAGCTTAGCATAAAGACTGGAAGCAAAGGAAAACAGCTAGCCTGACTCTGTCCAAAGGTAATGTTTCTTTGCCAGGTGCAGTCAACCACACCAGATTTAAATCACCACTTAAATGGAAAGTAAAATCTTACAGAAGAAATATGGGTGGCACATCATCACTCATATATCTTTTTTTTTGTACAGACTAAAAAAAGCTTTAGCTTTAGCGAGGCTGGCAGGTTTTTGGACAGAGCCAAGTGAGTCTTTATGCTAAGCTGAGCTAACCCTGCAGTCCAATATTTGAAAATTGTCTTCTAATGAAACAATAACATCTTGTGGATTTCATAATGATATAAGGTGTTGAGTGGCTTCATATGGAAATATGGTACACAGTCAGATTTGCAAAACGTGTCCCACATTATTGCTGTGGGCGTGTCTATACCTGCTGAATGTAACCACTGTGAAACAATCAGGAAATAACGTTTGTCTCGGCCTCGATTAATAACAGCTTTATCGAGGCCGGCGCTCGCTCTCTGTGTTGTTACTCTATGTCTCTCTACCAAAGCGCTCTCCCTCTCTCTCTCTCTAATCATCGGGCACAAATCAAATTAAACTTCTTCGTGTCATTATATTTTGCGGCGTAAATTGCGAGTCAGACTCAGATTTAGAAGCTGGTACATGAAATAAACAAAGTGAGAACACACACACAGGTAGATTATCAGAGTTTAGTCCGTAAATCCACCTGGATAGTCTCTGCTTCAGAGACATTTCAGGCTGTCTGTGGAGGTTTGGCCGATCTGAGTGTCTGATTGGCGGCCGGAGCGTGACGTGGGGCTCCGTTTTCCCAAAAGTTGAATCTGGCTCAAGAGAGATTTTTGCGCCAACGCCTGCGTTGCGGGCTGCCGGTGCGGAAACACACGACCCCCACTGAAATGAATTGAAAAACGCCGCCGGCGTCCGGTTTGCCTGTCCCTATCTGAATGCCGCCTAATCCAGAGCTGTATTGCTACTACTGCTGAGAAACATCTGATAATGTCAATTCATTTCTTTTTCTTCCAGACGCCAGATTATCAAGCAAAGAAGAAACAGTGCAAAGAACTTCGGCAAAAACTTTTCCACATCAAACGTCTGGTGAAAATCTATGACCAAGGTCTTTGTTAGTGAGTCTTTAATCTGTCCAAACATCTGAGGATGGACACTGAACCCATCTAAAGAAACAATCATTTATCCTCCATTTTCTCTTCAGTTCTACTGCTACAGTTCAGCCCATACCAACATGGCCCTCATTTTGTCACTGAACCCCGGCTGTCTTTGGCCCTAATGTTTACAACTTCTGTCTGATTTCTGCAGCTGTCAGAATAGATTACTGTCGAGATACAGCTAGACTTTTCTCTGTGTGGTTGTGATATAAACAGCTTAACTACATTGCACTACTAATAGTTGAATTTGTTGCACCTTGTGTTAGATTTTACTACATTTCAACAGCGATTTTAATTTCATGTTTGATTGTTATAGAATGCTGCAGTGTGGGAACCAATGAATGTAATTTTTTATACAGAGATAATGTCGTGACTGGAGATTCCCACACAAAAGTTGAATATTATTTAAATAAATTAAACAAGTTAAAACACATTTTGTCAAATGAATTCACTTTCATTAATACACTTATACATTTATGGTACATGTTGCAGTGTTTATTTGGCATTCTTCATACAGATGTAATTACAACACTTTTTCAAGTAGTTTAAAAAAGCAAAAACAAAAGACACATCGTCATCTTTTGATTCTTTTAATAACGTTGCCATACACAGGAAATTTTAAAAACTCAGTAACACAAAGATAAGAAAACATTAATAGTATATTTATCCTTTTTTTCATCAATGACATGATCGTGTGAGTTTGTTGCCAAAAAGAAGAATATCCAAACAACTTTCAAAAGGCCCAGTGGGAGATCAAGAAGCAGAGTTACATCCTTTCACCTGTTTATTCGTCAGTAAATGCTGAAATATGTATAATGTTTAGAGTTGATTTCGTTCTTTCCTTTCAAATATATCACCTGTGATTTTGTAAACTCGCCTCTTGAAATACCCGTTTGAGGTAAATCCTGGTGGACCAGCAAATCCTGGCCCATCTTCTTTTAACTCGTCACAGATAGTGTGATGTTTTGGCATTGAATATCCTCCAAGTGCAGTTTTTCCACCAGATTTTCATCCATTACAGTATCGTCTCACATCATTCACAACAGTAGAGACTGACATAGATGCCTAGAGATGAGAGCGTGAACATCTCTATGTCATATCATCAGTAATGGCATGAAGGTAAGCTTCTTTTTTGACATCTGAACAGATGACAGAGGTATTTTCATGTAAATACATATAGAAAAAAACATTTAGGAGCTAACAGTGAAAGCAATACTTTAAATGTTTAAAGGAACCTTGAAATACACAATGTAAAAGAATAAAACAGTCTCAACTTAGAAGAGATCCAAAACAACATTTGAACATGCAAAAAGACGAAGTTGGCCTCAATATATATACAGTTCAATACATCTTCGAGGGATCATTATTCCCAGAAACAGCAATGATTGACGCAAACTGGTATTTAACTGGTAGTGTTGGTTTTAAACTCTCTCATCACCAACTATATTTATTGAGCTAATTCTTAACATCTTGAATTGTTTGTTGTACTAGAACCCGCGTTGATGTCTGCCTGCCGTTCCTCAAAAAAAAAAAAAGAAATCTTGATCCAAACAATGCTTAATAGATGAGTTCACCATATTCAGTCAGTCAAAACTCATATTCAAAACACAAGTGAAAATCACTTTGGGGATCTGTTTTAAAAAGATACAAGACAAATGTTTGTGACTCCTTTCAGATTTCATAGATGTCCCAAATTCATACTGAATAACAAGGCAGTTGTCAAAAAGAAGGCGGTTTCTGGTGAAGAACATTTACAGAGGTTTGTGTTTAGGAAATATCAGACTAAAGCATTCTGATGTCTAGTGAGGTATTAGTCCATTCTTGTGTAACTTTTTTTTTTATCTTCTTCAACTACAGCAACAGTGAGCCCTGTGAATGAATGTAAATACACTGTTCACTTGATGATCAGGCAGTCACAAGAGTCCATTCAACTCTTTCTCTCTACTTCATGTGTACTAATTATTCTATTTAAAACCATCTCTGAGGATGATATGATAAACTTTGGTGATTTTTCCTTGGTTTTATTTTTCTTTCTGTTCCATGTGATCACTTCCTTGGCTTCTTGCTCAGTGTTGGGCGAAGAGAGTCCTTACTGTGTCTTATGTTCAGTTCACCACAGTTTCCTGATGCTTCAGATTGTTCAATTAAATCCATTATCATCATGATGCTGCATTGTAATGTTATCAGTTGTGTGGATAAAGAGGTCACTGTCTTACAAATGGTGAGCCATGGAAAATGAGCCCAGTGTGGGAAAAAGTGTTCTTCTGACTCTCATTGGCGGGACAGTTTTGTCCTCTAGATGTATTTATAGCAGGGTGCTGCTGCCCTCTACATGAAACTGCAGCGTCTTTAGTCACTATGGCATGTGGGTGGTGACATGACTGGCTGTGGTGGCCATATCGGAGCCCAGCATGAGGAACGGGACTCTGGCCTGAGACCTGGCACCAGAATGAGTGGGCTGGCAACAAGACAGATTCATCCTGGCACTGGCTCCTCTCTTCTCTGGAGGCCCGCAAGGAGACAGAGGGCTCGTTTCATGACGGGGAATAGAGCGGTTACAGTACAGTACATATGACGGCCAGCTGGCACTGCAGTTTCATAACCACACAGATGGATAGTGATGAGTCAGGAGGTTTCCTGTGGGTCCTTGTCGTCACTGATACCAGACGGAGACCTCGTCCTTCAAGGGGCTACTGTCCTGGGACATACGGCCAGCTGATTGAGCTTCCGGAGAGCTGCATGTCACGGATCAGTGTCTCGATGGGTGTCTTTCCTACCAGGCGCATAAAAAAGAGCTGCGAGATGAGGCTGGCGGGAACAGCGCGCAGGGCGGGGAGACGCAGGAGCAGGCGTCCGAAGCGCTGGGGCTGACTCGGGTACTGCATCCTCTCGTACTCTGTCAGAGCCACCTGAGCTTTCTCCTGCAGAGACTCCACGTGGACTGGGTCTGTTAGACCACAGGCATCTAAGAGGGAGGGAGGGAGGGAGGAGGAGGCAGTTACTTAATAGTGTGGGCAGGTTACATAAAGAGTCGTGATGAGCTGAGAGGAAGGTTGAAATCCTAGCAGATAATGTGATAAAAAGCCACCGAGGGGAACACCTACAAATATAATGCTTCATCATGTACAGTATGAGAAGAGCATATCATTTAAACCTATGAACCCACAACAAAATATAGACTTTAGTTAGTTTAGTTAGTAAGATTTGAATGCTTTTAGGAGAGGCATTCCAACTCAGCAATTTAAGGCAAGCCACTTAAAAAACTCTCAAAATGCTGCATGATGATTAGTGACACAATTATGCAGCACAAAATGCATTAATGCATTTCATTAATAAGCCAGGAGATGGTGCCATAGTAGGTATATTCACAGATTAAGATGTGACCTACCTACAGTTCTCCAGACACTTAATACTTGCTAATATGAAGTAATTCAGTATTTTAAATGTTTTTTCTGTCCTGTCATGTGTTCTTTTTATTTGTGTGTATTCATTTTCTTAAAAAGTCATGGTGATGTCATCAGGATGGTCTCAGCTTAGGCTTGGAGACTGCAAAAATATAAGTACATTTCAGTACAATATCAGTAAGCTCACGTTAAAAAATGAAAAGGTGTGGAGTTTGAAAGATGTGGGTGTTACAAGGCAGGGTTGAGTTGCATTGTGGGAAATGTAGGATTCACTGTTGAGCCACTGTTGCTCTTCTTCTTTTAATCTGTCTCTCACAAGTTCAACAACTTAATTGCTGAACTGTGAACCTTTAAAAGTGCCTGCAGTGGTTTCGCAGCACACTGTGTTACATTAACAGCAGATAAAGCAGAACAGTGGCAACAATCACCTGGTGAGAACAGTGCGATGGCCTTCAGACAGCTGTACTCCGCAGAGTCCACCTGCAGCCTGGTCAGCTTGTCCACCTGATCCTGGAACACCCTCACCTGGTCCATGAAGGACACCACGCGCTCCGCAGACATGGGCGAGGAGTGGAAGCCGGCAGCGGCCAACAAGGGTGCCATGTGGAGCGGCAGAGCCGACTGGGCCGCGTTAAGGATGAACAGCTCGCTCCAGCTCAGCCTCAGCAAGGCCACCTGTGGATTTGTTAGCGTGTTAATCAGTTTGCCCTACACTGTTGTCATCCATATTTAATGTTCACTGTATTCATTGTATATTTATGTTTTGATGTAGACTATCTTCTCTGTTTCTCTCTCAGACACTTTTTAAGTTTAATCTACTAACCTGGTCTGACACAGGCAGCTCAGGGAAATAAGGGATGTTTCTGGCCCACTCCACGGTGCTGAACAGTAGCCTGGCAGCCAGTTCACAGATGTTATCGATCCCCATGGCGTTATCTGGACCGGCCTGTTGGTTGTACTGGTGTCCATAACGACTGCTGGGGTACGGTTCGGCTCGCAGAAGCTGGGAAATGAGCTCTGACACCGGCTGACCTCCACCACTTCCTCCATTGTTGTTGTTGTTATAGAACTCGCCACCAAGGCCACTGGCGCCCCCTATGGGCGTGATGGAGGGGCTGAGGCTCGGTTGAGGTGGGATGCGACCGCGTTGAACTGCTGTAGTTTGGTTGGGGGACAAAGGGGAGGGTAAGGGGAGAAGAGGATGAAAAAGAAGAGAGGTGACAGAGAGGAGATGAAAGCAAGGGGAAGATAAAGAGAGGAGAAAATAGTGAAGGACAAGGGGAGGTAAAGGAGGGGATTTGGAGAAGAAAACGGAGAGGAAGAAAAGTTAAAACTGAGTTCAGCCAGCGGCGTATGTCAGATTATCAACAGACAGGCTTGACCCGATTAGGAAGCTATTCTTCAAGATTAAAGGAGGCATAATCGGGCCCAGACTGACTCAAGGAGAGCATGAAAGTGAGGAGAAATATTCTTGTGCTCGTCAGGCTGGATGAAGGTTATCTATGGAAATAAAACAAAGACTCTGAGACAAGAATTTACTCCCCATTAAACTTCAAACCTCTGCGATATTAATTCTGGAGGAGAATTACAACATGCTATTGCAGTAACCTTACTATATGCCAAACTTCACACACACAGGAGATTAATTCTGCCCTCAAAAGCACCCTGTGAGACTGAGAACATCACTTAGTGGAGAGAAAGTACCATAGCCGTGACAGACGGCATTAATGCCAAAACTGAGACAGCGGGGCAGGCTGCTGAATAGAGACTCATTCATTTGGGGATATGAATCCATGTGGCGAGCATCTGTCCTGCTCAAGTGTCCTTGAGCAAGACACTGAATCAACTCCAGCCGGACACATGCTGCTCTGTAGCTGAGTCTGACCTCTGACCTCTCTTTGGAGGCGGTCAAGTAGAGGGAATTTGTCTTTAGGGAGCCATAATGTGTCTCATTAACATGCTTTACGATTTGTGAGCATGAGAGAAAAACAACTCAGAGACGCATCAGGTTGGTTTTAAAATAACAAACCATCAAACATTAAGAGGTCAGATCTATTTTCTATGGTCACAATGTTAAAATGTCGTACACATTTGGGATTATCTGCCCTGTGCTTATTCATTATTTACTACTGTGTATCCATCAGCATGACACTGACCGATACCATGCTTTGGCTCTTCCACTTAAGGTGAAATCCCCGTATTGGATTCTGCATGATCGAGCTACCAAGGCAAAGGGGTTTCTGTAGCTTCAACCAGGGGCTTAAGGCTCTGGGACGCAGGTGTCTTAGCACTGTATCCCTCTCAGTCACTCTTACACAGGCACTAGATTAAGCCACTTAGTACGTGGCATTGAGCTGACACGCATGGCTAGCTTAGCCATGATAGGGCCTAGAAAGACATGTGTGGCATTTTCTCTGCACTTTGGAGCCCATGGAGCAGAAGGGGCGAAGATAATGACAAAGGCAAATTTGACTATGATTGATTTTCTTCTTTTCTAAGAGCTGCTGTATTGAAGTAATGAAAAGGCTCTTCACTGAAGGAAATCTCAATTATTTGCATATTTTGTACCAATTCAATTGCTGTACTTGCAAGAACTGAACATGTATAATCATAGCGTGTGTTTCACAGTATTTCACATCATTTGCACAGGGATCAAAATGGATGGTGGATTTATGGATAGACAGATACCTTCTTTACGCATGCCAACACGGAAGCACTTCTTCAGTCGACAGTACTGGCACTGGTTCCTGTGGTGCTGGTCAATCTGACACTCTCTGTTTGACCTGAGGACACAAACAAATGATTATGGGACTCTAGTTACAAAACTTTTCTTTGGCGTTTAAGCAACTTTAGAGAAACAGCAGTAACAGTTTGCCGATTTCCTGCAGGTGTCAGACTGTGTAATCTTCTCTGACCTCAACAAATGGTTTTCTGATTTTAATCTCGTTTTTATACAGATTACAAACGTGTAAAATGTGTCAAAAGAAAAGCTGTTCAGTTAAGTCATCACCTTTTATTCACAAACATTTTAATGGACACAAAGAGCTGTTTCGATCTACAGCATGATACCAGCACTTCCTTTTAACACATTAATATTGCATCATGAAACTAGATTTTTCATTAGACCACAGGAAACATTATCATGCTTGGAAAGCAGATGGTTGCATCATTCAGTGTTATTTCAATCACACGTCTCAGCTCCTCTTATGTGATTTTAGTATATTAATTTTATTCTTATTTAATTCAAGTAGAGCTGAGACACTGAGGTGGTCAACAGAAGCCAAAATACCAACATTGTCCAGTTCCAACGTCTGAAATGTGAGGAGTTGCTGCTTTTCTTTGTCATATATGATTGCAAATTGAATATGTTTGTGCATACATATGTTTCTTTAGAAGGACAGTTTTTCACCATTTATTGACATTTAACAGACTAAATGATTAATCAATTAACTATTATGGAACTAAAACTGTACATGATGAGTCAGCTACAGATAGGTGCAAAATGACACACTGAATCTGACAGCTCATCATTAATGACAGAAGTCTTTGTTTAACAATCTCGACGTGGATATAGGTCATACAGACACGTTTATTTGTGTTTCTATGTATGACATTCTTCACAAACATCATAGCACAGTGGAGCAGACACTAATGATTGTTTTCATTATCAATTAATATATATATTTTTTTTCTCAATTAATCAGTTGTGTGAAAGAGAATAGTGAAAAGTGTCCACTGGGGTTGAAGGTCACACATTCAGATTGACTTGTTTTATCTCACCAAGACTCTTGACAACAAAACATATATAATGCACTAACATACAAGACAAAACTGAAAAATCTCACTTGTGAGAAGGAGGAATCAGACAATGCTTTAAAATTTAGCTTGTTGATCAGCGACTAATTGATGTATTGCTTCTGTTTTACCATAGAGACACCTTTAAATCTTTAAATCAAATGTTTGTGGTTGTGTGTATGATATATTTGACACACATCATGGCAAAGAGCTTTGTGTGACAGCCCTGCACAAATTTATTTGTATTATATATGTATTATATATTCAGTAATTTATCACCATTTTTTAAAATCATTTTCATTACACAATTGACATGAAAACTAAAAAACAACTGCAGAGATAATGTCGAATGACACAAAGGCAGCAGACATGTTTATATTTAAGACTTCTATCGTCTGTGTTTGACTGTTTATTTAACAGGGACAATGGTCACTAACTTATCTAGATAGCAGACATATAATCACTGATACGTAACCATGCGTCGCTGTACCTTACGTAACCTTGTACGTCTTCAGCTTTTTAAGCAGTCTGTCAATAAAAAAAAAATACCCACAATGCCCCTCTCACCTGCATGTGTAGCTGAGGTTGCGTCTGACGCTCCTCTTGAAGAAGCTCTTGCAGCCCTCGCAGGTGAACACGCCGTAGTGTTTCCCGCTGGACTTGTCCCCGCACACCACGCAGTCCACCACGCAGGCCTTGTCGTCGTCTCCGGCCTCCATGTCGCTGCCCCCCGCCTGTGGTGAGCCGTCCTCTTCCTCCCCCCTCAGGTAGCTCTTGTCCCCTAGCCCGTTGGTGCCCCCGTTGGGATCTCCCCAGCCCCCACTCACCATGGCCATCGCTTGGTTACCGAACCACCGCAGAAGAAAATGGGACAGACAGCCAAAGATATCTGGTTGCTGTCAAGGTAACATAAACATGAAAAAAAAAAAAGTCCAGATTTGTGTGTTTCCCCCTCACCTGGAGAGAATCAGTCTTTTCTGCTTGCCTGTGCTCTCATTTGTTAATAAGTCTCTTTATTATTTATATATATAAAAAAAATAGTCCTCAGGCTAAACAAGCAGATGTCAATGTGAAAAAACAGGCTATAGCATTGAGGAGGAGGGTTGGTTTGGCTGAAAAAACAAGAACAGATCTGTCTCCTCCCACTCCACTATGACCTGGAAACAGTCTCAAGTGTGGCAACTTTTAGTTTTGCATGCCTGTGGATTTCAATGCCTTCCCTTTTTTTTCCCCTTCTTCCCTTCTTATCCAACTCGTAACCACCGTGTGTTGTTTTGTTGTCTTTCTTTTAAATCCTTGTCTTCGGACCAGTTCCTGAGATGGTTAAAGAGAAGCCTGGTCGAGCGGTGTCACGCTTTCAGCAGCCGTGGAAACCTTTAGCAGGAAACAAACAAATCAAACATTGCAGTTGTCCTAAAAGAAGAGAGCGAAGGTGCGACGATTTCTTTTTGCGAGTAAATGAAAGGTGAAAATCTCCTCCTGACACACGGCTTCACATACTGTTGTTCCTCACTCTCACACATGCACTCCCAGCTCTGTCTCTGTAGCAACAGTAATGGCTGAAAAAGGACCTCGGTGTAGCTTGCCTCAGCACATGCCTGGAGAGGCTTTGACCACCCCTCTTAAAGTACCCCTTACACCGAATTTCTCTGTGCCCACACCGATTATTCCTCATGCAAGGCAGCTGTCTGCCTAAATATTCACCTCTAAATCCTTCTAGAAATGATGTCAAGCTTACCTCAGAGCGAACATTAATGTCTCCGGCTTCCCTCACTGACAGATAAATCCTTTTCTCGCTCTAGATCTTCCTTCCATCCAGCGAGGCTGCAGACACAGCTCCCCTATTCTGCTGTAATCCTCTCAGCGTCAGCAGCGGCAGCAGCATTGTGACCCACAATGAAGACATTCCAGATCAGGCAAAACAAGCCAATGTCCGCACAACAACAACATCACTTTCATGTGGTCGTGGGCTCCTTCATCAAGGCCAGCTGCAGTGGCCGCAAAGGCAGTCAGTCAGTCAGGCAGGCAGAGGCAGGCAGAGGCGAGGGCGACGTGGACTGCCTGCACTCGAGCTCCAAAATACACAACACAAGTAGATCCTCAACACAAGGAAGTGATCTCTCTTTCCCTGCTTGTTGTAGCACGAGTGCTTGTTTCTGACAATATCCTCAGTGCTGCTTCCTTCCCTTCCCCGGCAAATTAAAAAAAAAAAAAAACAATCAAGAAGAGCAGGAGAGCGTCCGTCTGCTCAGCCCTCCATAGTTGCTGTGGTTGCTCTCCAGGCACTCATGCGGGCTTCTCCCCTCCAGCCTTTTGTCAGTGCTTGTCCACCAAGAACTAATGACTTGCGGCCTAGCCCCTGTGTGCTGCTTTCCGTCGGTGTGTGTGTGTGTGTGTATTTGTGTGTGTGTGTGAAGCTTTTCCCTACGGCTCAGGCAACCAGGAGGTGGGGGGTGGAAAAGGGAACGGGAGCTCCGCTTCCCCCCCTTCTTTCTCTCAGAGTCCACAAATCAAATTATGATTCAAGAAAATGGCCACAGCCCGTGATGGGCTGGATCTCTGTCGGTGTTTGCTCTCTTTCTTCGCCCCCTCTCTCCTCTTGTCTGTCTGTTTTTCTCCAACCTATTTGTGTGTGTTTGAGAGAGAGAGAGAGAGATCAAGCAAAGCAATGGAGGGAGGGAGGGAGGGAGCTGGGAGTGTGTGCAGAGGGGGAGGGGGCAGTCTCTGTGTGTGTGTGTGTGTGTGTGTGTGTGTGTGTGTGTGTGTGTGCGCTCCCCAGGGATTTGACACTGCTATTCAAGCCCTGTGGTTACCATGGTGCCGGCCGCCTTATATGGCCATTGGAGTCAAAGAGCAAAGAGAGTGGGCTGTGTGGGGCACACACACACACATAAACACACTCACACAGGAAGGATGTGGAGGATCTCTCTCCTCAGAGATGCAGAGAGCATGACCCCGAGGCCTCAAAAACCCACCCCGACAATACCAGATTACCCCGAAGCCCCGCGGCAAATACAAGCAAGCCGATCTCCTGCACGCCCTTTTGTCTTTTTAGAAAGCAATCAAATGTTGCATCTGAAAGTTTCTCCCCTGCAGTACACGAAGCAAAGCAGCAGCAGCAGAGGTGAACCTCATTTCTCAAAGGGAGGGTATATCTCTCCCACTTGAATAACACACTTTGATCTTGCGTACTCGCATAGCAGCCCGCTGGAGAGCAGCTTATTGTGCTGGAAGCAAAGGTTACCATTTTGTGGTCATTGCTCATTTGCTCAAGGCCCCCTCTCTCTTTTTCTCTCTCTGTCTCTCTCTCAGCGCTTTGTGGGGCACACAGTGATTTGTGTTCGAGGTTACCCCAAGAGGTCAAACTGACTTTCACACCCCTGTCGTGCTAAAAAAGCCCAGGGTCAAATGCAGATAAAGGGGAGGAGGAGGAGGAGGACGCACAGCGACCCTGGATAAGAGCTTTAAGAGATAAGTGATGAATCTGCTTGTAAATGTTCGGCTCTTTGTGGTTGGGGAGGGGAGGTTGCAGTCACAGATACAGCAAGATGGAAGATTCGATAAACGTGACTTGTCTTATCTAGTGAGCGTTTACAGAGATTTTAAAAGCACTCTTTTCACCCCCGACAGACATTTTTATGGCATTCCTAAATCTAAATCCAGCTTTGCCCCCTGGAGGACCGAATGTGTGTGTATGACAGAGAGGCATTGTCCTGCCCATTGTGCAGCTAATGGGTCATCAGAGGGTTGTGTGTGTGTGTTCGTGTGTGGGAGAGTGTGTGTTAATTTGAATGAAAGTCCTGTTAATTAGGCCGCTGTGCCTGCTTATTGTCACTTTTTGTGTTGAGAAAGATTAGGCTTGTCAAATAAAGGGTGCTTGTAAAGGCGTGTGTGTGTGTGTGTGTGTGTGTGTGTGTGTGTGTGTGTGTGTGAAGAGATGTCCACAGAGATACTTTTGCACCTATGAAACATTTGAGCACATTTGTTCAATTCATTTTTCTTTCTTTCTCCAATGTTCATTTAAAGCCCCATTGTGTAACTTTTCTACCATAAAATAACTTCAGACTTTAAAATTTTAGATTTTAAATCATTTTGCTACACTGATGTGTAATTAGATGAATGTTGTCTCTGCCATTACTCATACACCTGTTTCTCCTATGTAACTTTGTGCTCCGGGTATGATCTCCCACGCGAAATGCACAAAGCTTTACGACACAAAGTCACACAGCATCAGCTATTTCACTGATTTTGGTGAAACTGGATCATATTTTATGGAGAAAATGTTTCCCCTCTGTTGTCCTCCAGCTGCTCTGCATTATCTCTCTGTGATTTACAGAGTTTCCTGATGCACAGTGAAGTAAACTGCTGTGACCTATAGCTGCTGTTAGCTAATGGTAGCTCAGTTTGTTAGCTGAGCTGCCCTGTGTTTGCAAAGGTCTAGATTCGCATCAATCATAACAAAGACAGCTGTCCGTATTTACAACAGTGGTAGTGCACTCTGCACACAGGGAGTTAAATCTATGGACAATTTCTACGTAATGTTGCTTTGATTGTAACTTTTTTTAGTCCTTTTTTGTAAGATTAAACAAAGATTAAATTTACTCTCCAGCAACACTAGGCTCACATAATCTCAGTTTAACTGTTTCAGTGCACCCTTTGGATTTCCATCCCTGGATACTGGACTTCTTCTATGTCGTCACACCTAAGTTTAGCTTTACCTCACCAAATTGCAGCAGGCTATCATCATAACATGGCAGTGGCACATTCCCAAATGTTCTGTCTTAACCATTATCTCCAGTGTGTCAGATTCAGGAGGCTGTTTACAGATTATGGCAGAAATGTATAAATATAACATGCATAACTATGTTTCTATTAGTGTATGATCACCTGAAAATAAGAAACATGTTACCTTAGAATGAGATTTTGATGTCTAAAGACACCGCAGGTCCTCTTTCACAGAGACCACCATGTTGAGCTGCCATGTTTCTACAGTAGGCCAGAATGGGGAAAACCAAACAAGCCACCATAATTTCCGCTTTGCACTAAAAAGAAGTGGGTGACACCTGGGGGTTGTAATCAGAGGGCACTAAATCCACACTGATCCTTTAAAAGACTCTTTTATCAGCTTTCTAGCACATATAAAATCGAACATTTTCTTACATTGACAAGAATATTAACAACTAGTAAATTAAATTGTTTTACGTTAAATAAATAAAAAAGAACAGGCTGAAAACTGTATGATAAAGTATAGATCCAAAGAGATGCTGTACATGTCCATCATTTCCACTTCAGCGTGTGCGACTGTTTGAGAGATATCATTGAGGATAGGAGTGACGTGACGTGACCTTTGAACCGACAGTCAGGAATGTGGTTACTCCCAGTGAGGAATCCAGAAAATGCAAGACTGCAAAAGATGTCTGCCAGGCTGCCAACCGAACAGATATACAGTGACACACACAGAGCTGACACTAAAGCTTTAATACCAACTTACAGTTCAAAAACTCTCTTTTGAGCAAATATATTGAAGGGCCAGTATTCCCAAGTCACAAAACAAAGTAATATTTGACATTGTGTACCATTTAATGGTGTTTAATTTATTGGAGAACCATGTTAGTTGCAGTACAACGCTTGAACATTAGCGAAAATTGGTCTGGTGGCTGACCCTGCCATAATTTATATGCAATCAAATCCTGAAATGTGTGCACAAAATAACTCACACACACATACAGTGTAAGCAGGGTTTTCCTTCAAAACCTCAAGTGTATCTATGTATCTACATTAAACCTGTGACCCAGCCATATTACCCATGACTGGAAAGGTTTATATTGCACTGTATTACACACAGTGACATGTGTGCAGCTAGCGGCCAAGGCTAGCTTGCAAAAGATCATAAATATGAAGTACTGAAACAAAACAATGGCCTGTGTTTCATCAAAATGTTATGAAATGCTAACTGACTGAACTAACCACAATATTGTGTAACTGCTGTTCTTGTTCAAAATAACATTACTATTATTTTAACCTAAGCAATTTTAAGACAGGATTTAATGCACTGGGAGCACTAATGAATATTTTTCATCACTAATTTGCAGTGCTTAAAGTGATAAAATGTTTGACCCTGAAGATCTGTGGCTCCAACAAGGTAACGAGTTATTAACCCTGAAAACTAATAACACAAAATAACACTCAGCTGCCAGTTTATTATGTATACCTTGTTGCAAAAGTAGTCTTCAAATCTAAAAAATACATAGACTGACATTATAACCTTGATGAAGATAGGATATTAGACTGCATTAGTTTTAGTTAGTTGTGCCTGGCTCCAGCCAATCACAAAGCAGTTTACAGCAGTAATGAAGCATATGGTTGATCCCAAATAAATCCCCAATTTGTTAAATGAAATTCCAATATCTCATTTTTATTGTAATGAAACCCTAAAAAACAAACAAACAAAAAACATTTAACCTGAGTTTGTTTGGGTTTTCTAAACCTTCACACTGCCTTCCTTTTCTGTAGCCATTTAACGTCACTTCTGTTTAGGATTTATCGGCTTACACACACCTGTTGAGTCGTCATTCACCAGCCGTGAGTGTAAATAAAAAAATCAATTTCGACACTACAGCAGGTTTATACACCACCATGTTTGTCCACGTCTCTGCCAGAAGGTTTGAAATTGTTTAACGTGTACGTGCGTCTTCCTGATGTGGCGGTGGTGTCAGCTGACATTGTTAGTCTCCAAGTTTGTTGTGGATAGAAGGTCTATGATTAACAGTTCAATGCTGTAATTTGATATTATTTGAAGTTGAGCATGCCTCAGTGGATATTTGGTCTTTAGTCAGCTGTCTGACCCCTAAAATGACACCGCCATACCTTTCACGTCACGCGTTTTTTCACATTTTCATAAATCTGTCTCTCCAAATTTCTAGATTCTCCACAATTAGAATTTTGTGTGTAATTAAACCGTTTCTGTTTTGTTTAATTGTCTGCAATTCACTTCACAATCTTGTAATCCAGCTCATAAATCAGTCAAATTTAAAGTAATTCTCAGTTTTCTTTGTTTTTAAATTGTCAGACCTCTTTTTAAAGTTAAGATCACAGGGCGGGTCATTAATCCCCACCCTTGGGCATTTCTGGGCAGGCCCAAACACAACTCACTCAGCAACTGATTCAGTTAACATTTCAACCATTTAAGTTAACCTTTAAGGTCTGTTACAGAAGACCGTCCCATAACAAATACGACCATCCACCCCCGCATGTTCAAGTGTCTAAAGTTAGGCCAGCCCTCTCCCCGAGGCATCCCCAGCAACCACTGTAATTCAATCTCAGGGTGTTAGTCTGTGCTCTCAACCGCATCAGCATATGGAAAGTAGGTCTTTACTTAAAGTAATCATGAGGCAGCTTTCTCGCAGGGACTGTTTTCATCACGCTCTGATGGCTGTTAAATGTTTAGACTTGCAGTGACAGCTTCACCCTGAGACCAGCGTGACCTGTGACCTTTGAGGAATGGACAAGGCTGGAAACAAAAACAGAGGCCTTTTGTGCGGGTCAAAGGGAAAACATCTGCTGGGCTGAAGACACAGAGAGAAGAGGGGGGATTAACTCTCAGGGATTCATCATTTGGCCTTTTCAGCCACCTCTGATGAGAGGTGCCTGACGGGAACATGCAGAAAGCCACTGTACGTCACATCATTACGACCCAAATCCTCCTTATTTTACTCATTAATCCTCCAGCTGCCTCTCTGCTTAGCAGGAAAAATTGATTAGAAAAAAGCAGATAAATACAATATGAGGGAGAGTTTGATATGAATGCTGCTGCCGCTCTTATCACACCACCACAGGAGCCACTGGTCACAGCTAGTCTTTCATTTTTAAATTAAATTTGAGCCTGAATAAATGATCTGAGAGGATTGCACATCACAGTGCCTGTTGAGAAAATTCATTTGAACAATTCTGGCTTTGATATCATCATGCATTGTCGTGATTAATGAGTGTCTGAATTTTTTAACCCTACTGAAGCGGCACAGTATCATTTAAATTCGGCCAGTGGGATGATGTTGCCTACTCAGGAGGATAGATAACAAAAGAAAGCATTTCTACTCTCTTTCTCCACTTAACACACACTCTGCAGTTATTTGGCACCATATTGTTTATTTGTCTGTTCAGTCTGGTGGTCGACTCAGGTATTTACCACTACCCCTCCGTCCCCTCTGTATCTCTCAGTAACAGGGGCCTCTTTCTTCAGGCTAGCCATTTGATATAGTAGCACACGGCCGTGATATGGGTAACCTGATCCTTCAGAGCAAGTTACCAATTAGCCAAGCGTCTCTGGAGGGAAACCTCATGGTGTGATTCTACGTGTTATTTGGGTGTTATCATTAGGAAAGCTTGTTGTTATGTGAAGGCAGGTAGAACAATATGCAGGTGAGGTGAGTAAAAAGTACTGTTAAAAGTAAAAAAAATAAAAAGTTAAAATTGTTTTCTAAATGTTCTCATTATCAGAGTAGTTAGACTAGTAGTTAGATTTTAATAAAATACCTTTTGATAATACTGAAATACTTTTATTCAGCAGTTGCCAGGCAACCAGCAGAGACAGCAGGAAGTTGCCGCTCACTGGAAACACATAGTTTGTTAATTTGTTGTTTTTATATAGAATAAATAAACAAGATATAACATTTTAATTAGTAAGAGTCAAGGGTTAGGTAAAAAGCAACACTACTGTCATATCTGTTATATAAAATTAATATGAAGCAGCCAGGAGACAGTTAGCTTATAAAAACTGTACACAGGAGGAAATAGCTAGCTTGGCCTAATTAATTAGTGAGCTTTAGAGCTGCTGGCATGCAGATTTTGTTACGGAGTGTGGCTAGCTGTTCCCACCTGTTTCCAGTGTTTGTGCTAAGCTAAGCTAACCAACTCGCTCCAGTGGTATCCATCCATATCCAAGCAGATTTTCCAAAATGCCGAACCTTTTCTCTATTTTTTAAATTTTATTTGTCTATTTGTTCATTTATTTAACAGGGACAGCGCACATTAATAAAACATTTATGTAAATGCACCGAAGTTAGCCGAGTGGCTAGTTTTCAGCTGTAGTCCCTGGACAGATGTCACCTTAAAAACAGTTACTGAGATCATTTATAAGCATGGAGAACAATGATAAAAACAATTATGTTAAGAAAGTTAGTAGAAATATTAAGAACACCCTTATACAACATTGTCAGTTAATATTTAAAACATTCAACACAAAGGCTCATAATGCCAATGCACATACAAAACTATAAAATGAGTATATTAATATTAAAAACATTGTTAGGCACAGTGTAGAGAAATAGAATTTACTTTGCTGAACAATGGATAACTGGCCTGTTAAGTTATTATACTAGTTACTATAAAATATTATTACATCCAGTACTAGATGTAAGAAGGTTATATGACATTTATAAGTAGGACTATGTACACATCAGCCACTATTATAAAGCACAATTAAGCCAGTTTCTAGGTTAGTTAACACTTTTTATACTTGAAGTGAAATTGTTAATTCAGGAGCAAAGACTCTGTGAGACTCAGACCATCAAATATTGAAACAAATCATCAGATCAGTAACAATAAAAGCCATGAATAAATAAAATACAGCTTTTCATCATGATGCATCCCGTACAGCTGCTTAACCTGTTCCCTGATGTACTACGACATTTTCCCCCTGCTTGACTTAAAGGTCATTTACCTTGGAAATATTGTAGTCCATTCATTCATTCACCACATTCATTGATTAATCGAGCAAGGGGGTGTTCTTGCTGCAGTTGTATTGATTCCCCACTAAGTGGCAGTGTTCCATGACAATTAATACTGTGTGTGTGTGTGTGTGTGTGTGTGTGTGTGTGTGTGTGCCTTTTCAATATCACATTGTGACTGTCCTCTCACTGATCCAAATAATAAATCATTACCTGTACCATTTCTTAAAAATAGGCCAGTCTTGTTTCAAGTAACAAAATCCTGATTACTGACCAGGTAACAGGAGAGAATGTAGACACACATTTCTTGTCTTCCTCTGATAACAGTGTTCCTTGTGTGTATGTACAGTACACCAACCGCCCACTTCATTAGGTACATTTTAGTCCAGTGTGATCAAATACAACAACACAAAGCTTAAAATACTTTGTTTTTTTTGTTGATTTTTTGTTGTTGTTTCTAATATTTTAGCCATCTCATGTATGTAAATGGGGTGACCAAAATATTAGAAACAATATAATTCAGTCCAGTTTAACACTATTGCAATCTACAACCTCAATAGTAAACATAATTTAAAAAAAATTAGTAACTAACTAAAATAGTGTCAACAAAAATGGAGAAATTATAATCTTAGAATAATAGAATTTATGGCAGAGTTGTTGGATTGGATTGAATGTATGTATCAACTTTAAAACAGTACAATCAGTTTAAATACATTAAAGCCTTTGTAAGTTTATTGCATTTTATTGCAGCTTTTAATATTTTTACTTGTTTAGCGTACAGTGTACAGTGTGTGCATATAGTGCTGAAAAGAGAAAAACATTTGGACACCTGAAGAGGTGTTTTTTTTTTTTCCTATTGTCCGAAAACAACCAAACCCGGGCAAGCCAATCTCAACTCCATCAGCTGACAGGAAACCATCCCTGTAAACACTTCAGTGTGCTTTGTATCTAACAGAACATTTCATACAGTAAAACACAATAGAGCTCTGTTCCTGCACTACCTGGCAGAGCAGGGTGTGATCTGTCACACTCAGAGGCCCCTTCAAAACCAGTACATTTTGTTTAAACTGTGTAACCTTATCTACAGGAGCCAATGCTGCATGCCTACAGTAGCTGGATGGTGTGTGGGCGTGGTACAGCTTTGGCTTGTTCATCCATGAGCTGCTGCCAAATTGGACTGCTTAACACCCACATGGTGTTTTTGGGAGACAAACAGTATTTGGGTGTTTGGATAAATATGTTAGTAGCACTTAACTTAAAAGAAAAATCTGCTGTGCCTCTTAAAATTAATGATATGAAGTTAATAAGATCTCACTGTCACCATCTTCTGAAAATGCTAAACATGCTTTCATCATTTTATAAAAGGTTCATTATGTAAGATTCAGAACTATTTTACATCTTTATTTTATGTTTTATCACTTTCTGTTGCTCATGGGTGAACAGGTTGTAATGTAACTTAATGCTAAAAATAATAAAAATATGTAATATAACTTACTGTTTACACTGTTTATATTGCTATATCTACACTGTTTATATCTTTTTATATTTGCCGCCCCTTTTTTAGATCTCTTTATACTTGTATATATTTTATATTTCATGTTTATTGCTGTTTGCACCAGGGATATGTGGGATTCAATTGTCTGTATGTCCTGTACATATAGCAGCGTTAACAATAAAGTTGACTTGACTTGAAAATAATGAGGCCTTCCACGACTCTGTTGGTTTCTTATAACAACCTGTGGACTGTTTATATGTGTAAAAAAACAAATTTTCCAGGGAAATCCAACGGATATGATGTTTATTCTTCTCTCTCTGTTTCCCTACAGTGTTAACAGCTTGCAACACTAGCTATCATTAGAGCCTGCTAACATAAACCCAGCAAATATTTTGACATCGTTAGGCTAATTCTAATCAACGTTGGTCCATGAAGTCAATACGACGTCTCGTAGAGGAGCTGATATGAAAGTTCACTCTTTCAACCTGCGAAAAGATCAATACTTCCTATAGACTATGCACTATCACAAGAACTGAGGGCTCAAACCCTAAAAACAGCCCCAGATGATTATCTCTTCTTCATGTTCTCCCAGCATCCACTGCACCTAGAATCATCCATCAGTCTGCCAGGTAGTGACGTGTGATTCATTATTTCAAAGAACATTATGAAGGGATTTTCTATTCTAGCATGCCACATTTGGGGTTACACGGGATCAAGCATATGTCTTGGGGTAGAGACAGTGTTAAATATTAGACTGTTATGCGGACACTGTCTTCTTCTCTTTGAGACACAGAGCAGCTCTATGTTTGTGTTTAGGAAAGCAGGCGCCATTCTGATTGTTACTATGGTAACCAAGGTCAGAGGATAGGACTGTCTCACTCCCAAGACACAACAGATAAGTACATAACGTAGAAGCCTCTACAGAGTCAGATGCCGGACCGCTAAGGGTGAACATATTTCCACATTTTTATGCCAGCTGGTAAATACCTTACACTGTAGATGCATTAGTATGAGTGTGACCATTTATGGATGCAGAGTAATAGCCAGAAAGGAGGGCTTTGAGGCAGCATCATGTCAAAGATGCCTTATGCTGAACCAGCATAAGGCATCTTTGACTCCTGTGCTTTTTCTCTCCACTGACTGAACTGACCACTGATGAATAAAGTTCTCTAAAAACATACAAACTACAAACACACTTCACTGCTCCAGAGTGAGGCTTGCATGCAGACACTTGGCCATGTCATGAAGCTCCTGACAGTATAAATTTTCTCTCTCATATTGGTATCATATGATTTTCTCTCCAAATCCAGTGAAAATGTTAAGAATTCATTATCTTGACTGAAAAAATGCTTATTTTTAATATCCCACTTGGGTCGTAACCTCAACGTACATTTGACACACTCAGAAAATCATTCTATTTGAAAATTAAACAGGTGTTAAATGAGACATGTTGCTGTAGTTCAGACTGGATTAGATACCAATAGAGAGCACACATTCAAAAGATGCGTTGAAAAAGTGAGACCAAATGCTTCTGCGTGGGTTCAGGGACAACTTAAATTGCTTTTAGGATTTAAAGCATGATTTGTTCAAACGTTGCTCAATAGACACGGCAGACTTTGTTTGGCTCTCATGAAACAAGAAGATTTTGAATCTCTTCACAGCAGCTGGAAAGAAGTCACTACAGAAATTAGTATTCATCTTTACAGGATGTTTAGTCGCATTTATTTGATTAACTGCATAATAAACGGCATAATTTCTCCATCGGATTGTCTGCAATAAGATTGTTACGGAAGTAAATTCTTAATAAGTCACTAAATTTGTGACCACGAGGGCCTGAGAAGTCGCTACATTTAGCAAGAAAAAGGCAAGTTGGCAGCACTGGAACACTGGCTGCATCTCTTAGCCCCCTTCTCGTTAACATTATTGCTAACAAAATATGATCTGAGTGGAAGTGTTAAAAGCTGCCAAATGACTTAATTGGCTAACATAATTCATGATGTTAACACCATTTTTAAAGAAGTGCTTTACTGTTTCAGCTCTCACTTGTTGAATCACACATTGTTAGAAGCTTCCACAGTTGGCCTTTACACAGGATACACTTATATCCTTTCTGTACTTGTTATGTCCGTTAAACATTTGACCACATTCCCATTTGTCTCAAGACGGGAATTACAGTGTTGCGAAAGCTTCTAGTTTATTTCATGACTGGAGAGACACAAGATGTGTCACTTATCTTTGCTCTCCACATTGAAATGAGCCTGAGTTTGTACTCTCCTTTTGTCTTTGTATTGTTTTTAATCTAGCAATATTATGTTACTTTTTAAAGTAAAATTCAAATGTATTTATTCACATTATTATTTACACAGTAACTTGATACCACTCCCATGTCTGTCCAGTAAATATCAAAGTACAGCCAACAGCTGGTTAGTTAAACACAGCCAGAGACGGTTAAGAAAAGAGCAGTGAACGTAAGTTCAGATTATGAGTGATTCTTTTGCCCCAAAGTCACTGAAGTAAATATTGGACTCATTCATTACATTTTTTAGACCGATAAATCATAAGAAAATTAACTTTGTTCGAGACCTGTCTCTGTCCCAACAGCCACATACTCATGCGAGATTGGCAACACAGATATCTCTTCTGTCTGTCAGTGCTGAATCGTCGATCTAGTTTAATCAAAGATGATCGATAACTACTGAACTAAAACTTAAATAACTTTCTGAACTGTCTAGATTCAATTTAATTATCATTACAGTGAACTGCTGATTAGCATAATGCAGTAAACTGCAGTATAATATAACATATGGGAATGCTAAGTTTTGAAGTATTAACATTAATGATGTGCACTTTAACACTGATGTAAAGTTTAACACTACAAACACACTTTAGACAATATGAACTGTAACACAACAAACAACCAGCCTTACAGCTCTGATATATGAAGGCGTGGAAAATGAATAACATTTTGATTGATTATTACAAGCAGAGCAAACGTTAGATAACCACATGTCAATAAAAATGTAGACAGATGTAAACACCTGCTGAACAGATCTAATCTTTACAAATGACCCTGAGAAATAAGGTGGGAGTAGTTACCTACATTATTATTTTCATGACAGCTGTTAGGCCCCTCCATAACATTAACTGACGTTAAAACAAGCTAACGCTTTTTAGTGATGTTCAAACCGTGTTAGACTAAAAGTGACTATCGTTCTGCAACAGACAAATCATTTCATGGCATCATCTTTACTGTACCTCTATCTTTGTCACGTTTTTCCTCCTCTTCTTTCCTTTTCTTCCTTCCCTGGACACCACAGAGTTTTGGTCGTTTTCACATTATTATTGTCAATAACGAGGTGACGTCTGAGAGCAGGTACAGTCTAATCAGTCAGAGGAGGGGGGGCTTAAGAAAGTATTATTGTTATTATTATTATTATTTAATAGGCTTTGCTATTCAGTTAAATTAACGTTTAATTTTTTTTCATATCAAGAAATAATAGTACCAACGAGTTTTAGTATAAGAAAAGTGAAAGTTACTCTTTTTTTTTCTTCCCAAATTTGTGGCGCCCCCTGGACGGACGCCACACGACGTTCACAACACTTCTAAACGAGGTTTGGAGATCAGGGGTTAGGCTAACTGGTACTGGTTGTAGCTCCATATTTTTTGCGTACAGACATGAGAGTAGTATCAATCGTCTAATAAAACTAATAAAAGCAAATAAGCATATTTCCCAAAATGCCAAACTATTCTTTTATCTTTAACCTTTTGACCTAAAAAGCTCATTATACCTGGGATAATGATAATTCCTGTTTCCAATCCAATCAAGTTTCCCCTGTGATTTTTTCAGCAGAACGTACAATAGGTGGTGCTCTACCCTGCCTATACTATACTATCTACACCAGACATACAAAAAATGCAAAATGCAAAAATAAGGTTAGAAGAATCTTTAAAGTAAAGGCAATTCTGAGATTTCTTTCAAAATAAATTAAATATGTTGGAAAATAGTTGCTGAAAACATGTGAAAAGATTTTGCAGGATATATTACTGAAATGTGGAGTTCGAGGATGAAACAGTTTTTCACCAGTTTTCAGTCCAGATTTTTTGGGCAGTCCTAAAAGGTGGCTCGATAACACGCTGAGGCTACCCTGAGCATAACCCTGCACCCCTAACAGAGAGACAGAGATTAATTCATCTCGCTCAGAGTGTTTCAAAGTTAGTCATGTCATTTTCTGAATTCATCTGACACGTTTCAGTTGCTTCAAAATTGCTGCTTGACTGCAAATTCAGCGGACACGCCCCCACAGTCCTGAAGCTGAGAATACTGCTCATTTTTACCTGATTTTGACACCTAATTTCATAAACTTGTCGATATTTTTAATCATTCAAATTTGGCTGGGTGGTTAATAACGCTTTCTGCTTTGGTCTGACACACTCAGAACACATATTTATTCTCACTTTACATGGACTTTAATGATCACAACCAGCCGGATATTTTTTTTTTTCAGCTGCGATCAGGAAGAAGGTTCAGGATGCACCAGGCGGCACTGAGAGGATCAGGAAGAGCTTCCACCCTCAGGCCACTAGGATCTAGGATACGTAGGACTATTTATACACTCATTATTGTTGTTGTTTTATACTATTATTATTAGTTATTAGCTTATGGAAATACATTTCACTAATTGTTCTTGATTTATTCTTGATTGATTATATGTGAAAAATGGTGACTTGAATTGAATAACTAAACCTCTGTTTCTATATTTGACAGTCAACAGCTGGACAAACTGTGCACTGAAGATTTTGTGAAGTGAGGGAGTTACAGTAACTGATGCAAGGCATTAGAGAGATGTATTACACAACAAGCCTCTCTTACTGATTGTGCTGCGTCAACCAGTTTGGCAGCATCCTGTGCATGGATCCAAAATATAAATACATCCATAGAAAAAAACCCGGTGTTTATAAGTGAAAAAAAAAAAACAATCCACTTCAAACTCAATTAAATCAAGACTGACTGTTTATGTCTTGCATTTGTCTCCTATATCCTGCGTTTGTTGCCACCTTTTATCTCTGATCTTGTCCTAAAAGGCCTGGCACGTCAACAATGCCTGGCAGGAAGAAGTTGTGGCTGTTACTGTCAGGTTCTTGTATTTAATTTTCAATTGAGTCTGTGCGAGTGTGTGTGTGTGTGTGTGTCCTCAGAGACAGAGGGCATCTTACCTACGTCATTATGTTGGACTGAGACTTGCGGCATCAAAGAGTCACTGAGCAAGAGCGTCAGAAGGACAACATGAGCCATTGTCCTCGTGGTCTGCTGTCTACAGGAAAACATTGTTCATGATCCCATAAAAATTGTTCTTGGCGCGTTTGTGGCTGCACACAGTGAGTCCGATGAGGTCTTTATGATCTGTAGCTTTTCACCACTAGAAAGTGGAAGGTGTTGTTAATATCTCCTAATCTATAACACCTTATTGAAACTTTTATATTTTGCATTCATGGCTTTTTAGTTTAGTTTCATACTAATTTGCCCAACATGAAATGTGATGAAATGACAGCAAATATAGTTACAGAAATCTGCGAGTGAGAGGGTCAACATTTTCAAGAACAGACACTGAAATGACTCAATGTGTTAAACACAAACTGTGTGTGTGTGTGTGTGTGTGTGTGTGTGTGTGTGTGTGTGTGTGTGTGTGTGTGTGTGTGTGTGTGTGTGTGTGTGTTGATAACCTCTGTGTAGTGAGGGACAGCCAATAGAGCAGGGAGATGGCCCATTGAGGGAGGGGACTGAGGGCTGGACCTCTTCCCATCATGGGAGGTGTGTGGCCAGAGGAGTTTATAAATTCCTACCCATGTTTACACGTCACCCACAATCTGATCAATTCTCATGCTATCAACGCTTCAGAGAGGAAACATCTGGCTGACATCTGAAGGGTTTTTCTAGAGAAAAGGGGGCACAAACTTTCTAATAAATGGACTGTGGCTGTTCTGATATAATTCAGCATTACTTGTTCATTCAGCTTGCAGAGTGTTGAGGAGGAACTTGCCTCTGATTCAGGGATGAACCTTGTTTGAACTTGGCTGCACACTCATCGTAACCCTCAAGCTTTGGACTGTACTATATACAGTGTATTCTCTCTGACCCTCATTTGGCCATCAGCATCTATGTACAGCAGTGGATACTCCAAGTACAGCATGCAGGGCGGAAAGAAGATGCCGTACCGCTCAAAGGGCAAGAGCTGCGGATACTACATGCGCATTGTCTTCTTCTTCTCTTCGCTCATTCAGTCTCTTATCATAGTTAGCTTGGTCCTCTTTCTGATCTACGGTAAAAAGCAGGACTCGCCATCCACGTCACGTGTCCATGACCTGGAGGAGAGCTTCAGCCGACTTTCCTTAGAGAGTGTCAGCCTGAAGCTGCAGAGGAAGAATCTGACCACCCTACTCAACTCTACTCTGATTGAAAAGGCCCGTAACGACTGGGACCTGGGCAGGTGCCGCTTCATGTCCAACATCTCCATAGTCCTTATCCAAGATTTGGAAAGGAAGAATGTGAGAAACTGAGCTTTTGATTCTATTGAACAAGAACTTGCATAGTTCTTGTTTTTTTAGTATTACTGAAGATATACTCATGTTTAATTGAACTGCTATGTCTTTTTTGGAATTGAACTCAACCTTTCAGCAGCCTCTGAAATTCTGATGTCTGTATCAGTGTGATTCACAAACTGTTGTTTGAGTTAAGGGTTAGGGTTAGTTAGTCTAAGACAAGTTACAAATGAAAAGAAAATACCTGTAGTGCTTTCAGCAAACTGAGCCTCAGCAGACATAAAAATGTGCAAGCTCATGCTTCAATTATCCAAAGAGCTTTAATGTCATTCAAATATAGACCACTGATTACTGTCTACATTTAATTTGGGTGTTTTTTGATAAATATGGACATGAAATGTCGTCGTGAGATGATATTTTATAGTTTTGGAAACAAGAAGTGACACAACAGATTATTAGTATTAGAATTATTAGGAGTCAAATACCTGCATGTAAATGATCAGTTGTTTTTCCTGTTTGTCTACATTTCACAATGGGTCTGGAAATATTACTAAAACACCAATGGTCTTTCTTTCAATATCATATAAACAGCAAATATGCAATCAGGAGTTGTTGATGTGCAAGTACACAATAAATCCAATTGGCCCATGCCCTAGAGGTAAGTATGACATTTCTTCTGAGCAAAAATAATCAAATAAAGATATGAAATGTTTTAGAGAAAGACATATTTGCCTATTATTTTCTCTTTTGTATTTGTTTCTTTTTGTTTTTTAGTACAAGGTCCAGTTAATTGTGGGTCGTTGTTTGAGCAGATGAAAGCCAGGCTTGAGTTAGTGGAGTCCAACTTCACACAAACAGTACAGAAGATGAGGATGGACATGGACCAGATTGTCAAACAAAGGGACAACCTTCACTTGGAGGTCATTCAGTTGAGGAGAGACAAATCCACACATGAGAAGACAGTGGAGATCTTTAGACAGAAATGCAAAGATGACTTTGCCCACTCCTTGAGTGGTGTCTCTAATGTCACCAAGGCTTTTCTATACAAGGTCGATTCCCTCTTCCCGACACACATCGCCTTCCAGCTCACCTGTCCTAAACAGAGGGAACACCTGGAGCAGATTCGCACCAATTGCACCAGCCTGTCCAGAGAGGTGGAGGACAAGTTCCAGCGTTACCTGAACAGTGTTGGAGAACAGGTGTCAAGCATCCAAGCTGAAAACAGCCGCTTGAAGGCAGAGAACTGGCGACTGTCTGACGACTACCGTTGGTGCAGCCTGAACCGCACGGCCATGATCGTGCAGCACAAACAAAAGATGGACACCAATCAACGGAAACATGACGAGGAAAAGGAGAAACTCCTGTTGGACAAGATTAGGCTAAATGGAGAGATAGATGTCCTGAATAACAAAGTCAACTATAAAACTAAAGAGACTGAGCATCTTTCAGCGCAACTCAAGCAGCTCAACATGACCTGCATGCACAGGGTAAGAAAACATGACTTTACATGAAATGTTATAAGCTCTACAGGGGTGTAAGCAGCAGCATGACCTCTAGGGGCCAGAAGATGGGCTGTTTGAGCTTCTTCATTCAGCTTTTAATCACCAAAATTACTCAAGATTAAATATTTTCTTTTGGGCTAAATTTTAAATTTTACATGCAACCTATTGGACAATCTTGCAAAATCTGAACTATTTTTATTGTTCATTTTAGTGAAGCTGTGTGCCAGTGAAGGCAGTTAAAAGGAGAATTTTTCACTGTGAGCTGTAGACAGCAGCAGATATCACATGCAAGGAATGCTGGTGGGGATTCTCATCTATAGTATAATATAAAAGCAGTTGTCTGCAGTACCATAAGATATATTTGCTTATACACAGACGATATAGTGGATACCCCCCTCTATAAAACCTGTAGGAAGAGTAAAATACTAACAAAGCCTTTATCCGAGTGCTTTGAGATCTTAAGGTCTTACATAAGATGTATGAGATCAAGGAGAGGAGGTGGAGGAGAGAAATCGCCTGCCAGTAAAGTACAAGAGGGCAGAAGGGTGAGATGTGGGCAAATACATTATTTCTGCCAGTTATGTTAAGTGTCTGCCGTTATCAAAGGAATTAAAACAGAAAATATAATTTAATATAATGTTTTTTGTGAGTTCAAAATAGGTTGCATCGTTTAATGTGAATGAAATTCATGTGTTTAGCAAGTATAATGCTTCAGAATGTGTTTTGTTGACATTTCTCTCATTTGATTTCAGGCAACGTTTGGAAATCCAGGAAGCCCGACCTCTCGGCTAAACACAGCTCAGACTGGGTGGAACGCGTATGGTGGTGGTGGATCCAGCTCCTCCTCGTCCAGCTCTACTGGTGTGGGTCAGAATACTAGGACAGGGTCAGGTTTGAGCTTATCTGGGTCAACATACAATAGGCCAGTAGCAACAGGGGCAGGTTCTTCAAGCTCATCCGGCTCATCATACGGGTCAAGTAGCTCCACTGGGTCAACGTACAATAAGGTAGCAACTGGGGCAGGTTCTTCAGGCTCATCCGGCACATCATATGGTTCAAGTAGTTCCACTGGGTCAACATACAACAAGCCAGTATCATCTGGGGGCTATGGATCAGTAGGGTCAAATCCAAGTCTAAGCTCAAGTGGGACAGGCTTAAATAAGCCAGTACAGACTGGGAGGGGCTCAACAGCCACTGGGTCAACTTCTGGGTCAACTGGGTCAATCCCAAACTATAGCTCAGGCGGGACAGGGTTAAATAAGCCAATGACTAATGTGAAACCCCCCTCTAGCACTGGGTCAACTGGATCGCCAAGTAAAAGTGGGTCAAGCAGCTTTGGATTTGGAGGTTGGTTTGGGAACAGTAACTCAGGACAAAGTAAGACAGGCACTGGAACAGGGAGAGGAGCATCAAGTGGGAGCAACTTTGGTGGAACTGGAGCTGGTGCAGGAAGGACAAGTGGACAAGGAGGTGGGCCAGGTAAAAATAAATAAATTCAGTAGTTGCGGTTGGTAATTATATAACTGTAATTTATTATTCCCATTCTGGGGCATTTTATAAGTTATGGTTCACCCAGATGACAAAAAGAACATGCCATGCAGATAGCTTTGGTTGATATGATATATATCTGTGAGATTTCTGCCCCCACCCCAATACAAAAAGGGTAAGTGGATTGAATTGTCAGTTGAAGAATTGGAAAGTAAAATATTCAGTTCAAATATCTCTTTCTAGAAGCAATGTAATTTTTCAATGCTTTGGGCAACACAAACCAAAGTACATTTATCCCCATTCTCAGGGACGACGGATATCTCAAAAATAAAAGCAAAACTATCTGCATGGATAGATGAATTTGGGTGAACTAACCCTTTAAAGTATTCAAAAGTATGTATTTGATTCTAGCAGTTCTTTCGTACTGTGGAGCATAAAAGCAGATTGATTGATGATGTCATGACTGAATAGTGACAAATCACTGTTTTCTTATGTTTAATAGTCAGCGTTGCTCAGCACATTCAAGATCTGCAACGCCTCATCAACCCCACCAAACCAGAGTGAGTATGAAGCATTTTTAGCTGTAGGTGGAGAGTGAATGTCAAAGTGTTGCTGCTGTTTTTGTTACAGTATGAACAATGTGTGCACAGAGAGGATTTTCTATATCAGTATTACTGTTAACAAATCCCATAAAGAAAGCAAAACCAACTGTAGAATGTAATGGTCTAGTGAGTATTCACAGTGTTTTTACAGGATTGACTCAAAATATACTGCATGGCTCATGTTCATCGCAATCAAGGAACAGACAACACAGTGTTGATCATTAATCCATTAATTGTTGGTTTTGGTTTTATTCATGAGGATTTGTGACAATTTAGACAAACATATGTAGAATATTACCAAATTTATCCTACAACCAAAAGCAGTGCTCTTTTTAAAAAAATGTTTAACATCTTTAACTTTCTTTCTTTCTTTCTTTCTTTCTTTCTTTCTTTCTTTCTTTCTTTCTTTCTTTCTTTCTTTCCAGGGAGAAACAAGATCTCTCCAGACTGTTGGGATAATTCATCTTTATGAGAAAAAACAAAAACAGATTGATCTTCCAATGCATCTATTATGCACAGCTAAATTCATATAGGTTCATATATTGTATATCAATATAAATGTACCATATATCATATACGGTGACAGTTTATACTTCAATATGCATTTAGAAAAGCAATTTGAGTAACCTTTGCACTTTTGATTGTAAAATGTGAAGTTTGTGTGTTAATTTTTTGGATCTACATAGTATGCAACTTAGCATGATTGAGCACATATTGTTTTGTTTTTTACACTGTAAATACAGAAGAATAAAAGCTTTGTTTAAGAGTATCAACTGTGCCCGCCTCTTGTTTATAAACAAAGCTATTTAAGATATTACCCTATGCAAAACCCGGAAATTACTGTTTGTCCCTGTGTGCGTCACCTATTGTGTGGATAATTGTCTACAAATGACTCCCCAGCCCCTCCTGTGATGTTTCAGGCAAAATTTACTGGCAACACGATTTAATCCCTCCAGCATGTTTATGTTTACCTGCCAACCTGTCAGCAGGCCGGCAGAGCCAGATGGGAGGGACGCTCCTGTACACATGCTGTTGTTAAAAACAATGTGCCATCACTTAACTGAAGAGAACACGGATATCCATAGCCTACGTCCTAATATAGCTCTTATAAATAACACGAGGAGTGAACACATGAGGCTGGTGTTGATATCCGAGGAGTGTTCTGACCTTTCCCAAAAAAATCCTAAACACAGAAAAGCAGCCAGATTTTATCTTTACTAGTACAATTAATATAATATCTATAATTTTATAGAAAAATATCTAAAAATATCTATGTAATAAGAGTTTTTAATGATATTATTGACATTGATCAAAGAATGAGTTCAGTGAACATTTATTTGACTCTGTACACTAATACCAACATTTCCATGGAGACAAAATGGAGCAGGGAAATGAATCGTCACGAGAACAGACAAACATCCTGTTCGTCACACTGTTAAAGGACGGGATGAGAACGTACTGTTAATTTAAGAGCTAAAAGTGTGTTGGCGCCAATTAATAAATACAGTACTTAGAAGGCAGAGCTTGTTCCTGTCTAAAGGATATCCTTTGTTTTAAGTGTTTTTTCCACCGTATGGGAAGTGTGGCTTACTGCAGGGGTAGCTGTGAGGATATTAAAGGTCAACTGTTAGATGTTTCTGGGAGTCACTTTATTAGACTAACTGAGACACAGGACACATTAAAATTACCTCAATGGAAAATCATCGTGATGATGATGCTGGTCTGTGCAAATGTTTCTGCACATCTCAGCACATTTTGCCTCTTGACTCATGGCATTTATCTATTCCCTGTACACAAATAACACAATTGGCCATTGTTTCAGACAATAATTATTAGGACAGAATTATTTTATTTGTAGTCACAGGATAGGGTTTGGAGAATACAATAGCTGTTGAAGGAAAAGGAAAATGCCCAGCTCATGTTTACCAGCTGATTTGTGGATTCAACAACCCCCTGGAGTTTATTTTATTATTTATTTTAACAGAAAAGTGACAATAATATTATAATCACGTACATGTGTCCATCACTGCAACTCATTTACAAACCAAGACAAAACCAATTACAGAATATGTTCAGTTCAATAACAAGTGTAAATAGTTATGTGGTAGATATTTTAATAGGATTATGATTAAATATTACAAAGTATCAGACAGTGAAAGTATGAGGTACTTGTTTGGAAGCAGTCAAATTATTTGTACGATTATTAAAAAGGACCATATGTACTATCTCAGCTTGTGATTGTGCAAAACAAAAGTTCAAAGAGAAGTTCTGGCAATCTTGACAGAGTTGTCTTGTTAAATTGTTGACATGACCATTTAGTACTGTCACTGACATTTTTCCATTTATTTTCTTTCTCTTTTTTGGCAGCAATACCAATGCAATGTAATTTTTGAAAAAAAAAAAAAGTCAAACTTTGTGATGTTCTTTCATTTATCCCAAAATAGGAATTCAACCAACACTGGACACTATCTAATAGGTTTAAAATAAAGTGTGAACAGTCCTTTGTTAGTCTATCCATACTTTTAGTTCATTATTTAGGCCACATGTGCCACTGGGATCAGAATCATCCAGTACATGGCCAGTTTGAGGTTAAGTTATTCCCACACAGTATTGAACTCATTGCTCGCTGTTCTTTGCATTGTGGACAGCAGTGAGACTACAGACACAGAGTTGGGGCCATTGTGTCGCAGCCTGCTCGGCCACCTCCCTCCGCCTCCTGATGCAGGAAAGAGAACGGGTGCTTATAATTACGACCTCCTTCCTCACCTGGGGTTGCAGGGCTGTGACCTCTTTTGTCTGTGGCTGCTAATGTTCCCCCTTTACTGTGACTTCTAATTGCATTTCCTATCTGCCTGGCCTCCCTCGGTCCCATGGCTGCCCAGGATAGTAAAGGCATCAGGGGGCAAAGCCCTTGATCTTGTACTATAGATACAGATACTATAGTGTTGAGGGGGAGTGAGGTATTAGCTGGAAACAGCTGGGAAGGGAAATGTACCCTAGCATTGACGTCCTTTAGAACAACCATGACTTTCACCTTGACCTTTTTCTGCAAAAGAGCGTTGGAAAGAAAAACATGGGCCAATTTTATTGCTTAAAGGGGATGGGTTTGACTTCAAGTAACCTGTGTTTGAGCAGCTAGACCTAATGTAGCCTTGGTTTTATGGACAATCCTGGAGTCCTAAAGTTGAGAACAAAATATATTTCTACTGTATATGCCAAACTAAACATAAACACACTGGAAGCAAGAGACTTTACTGTGGAACAAATGACTTTTTCCCCCAAGTGTCAATTGTTGTTGTCATGAGCTGAGCTGCTGTAAGCCCAGACCAGCTCCAACTGTGTCCTGTTTATCTATGTCATTGATTATCCATCACATACTGAGAGCCTTACTGCTGCTTCACCACAGGCAGGGATCTAGAGATGATTACTGATCATCTAGTCTGCTAAGAAAGAGTTACAGAGCTAAAGCCTCTGCAGTTATTTGGGTTCAATCCCAAGAGACATGCCAATACACAAACTTGCACAACAGTTTCCCTTGGGATATATAACTCACTCTTATCTTAAGTGTATAAACATGTGCTGACAGCCGCTAAACTCATTATGTTGCATTCAGGTGATGGGACAAATCTGGGCTCAGCAGGATGTCCACTCTGACCCTGTCATACACAGTAATAATGAATGTTTACTGAAAAACTGAATTTTGCATGAGACCAAAAGTTATTGTTTTCTTTTTCGTTGAAAAATTGCTTTGAGGTTATCAGTTATCACACTGATGAGTAAAACAGAAAATTAAACCAAGAGAAGTGAACTCTCTGAAACATTTCACAATTATACATTTTTTTTTCTGAGCACTTCAGTGATTTGACAAAATGCAAATATTTGCATGTTTGGCATGTTTTGTACACTTTATGTCCATTCTGATGAGCTCTGATTTTCGTTGTTGTTTTATGATCACGTGACTTGTATTATCAAAACTGGAATATGTGAATTTCTCATCAGACTATTTTGAATTTGTGTCTCCCAATAATTTGTGAGAAAGGTAACAAACCTTTAACCTCAAGCCTTTCTGAACCTTACCAGTCCACTGCCTTAGGTCCTCAGGCGGGGCCCCTCTGGCTGTTCCAAAGTTGAGGCTTAAAGGTAAAGGTGGTCACCTTTAGATTTTTTGCCATCAGGGCCCCTTGACTTTGGAACACCTTGCCTGAGGAGATAAGACTGACAGAATCAGTGACTTGTTTTTATGTGATTGTGTAGATGCTCGTGTGTCTGTGTTATTACTTTGTAAGCTCTGTTTTTAAAGCTGCTGTATTAACAAAGTTATTATATTATTAGTATTTTTCCTGTTAGGATTGTTACAGATAAGTTTCCCACCATTTGAATCAAGGGTGTCGTCTGGGACAAATCTGTGACACTCTGCCATATAATAGAATTGATTTGACTTGAACTTGGATAGCCAGCAATTTTTTTAACCCTGAGGGTTATAACCAAGTGACAGCAGTCTGCTTCTTCCCTGGTGGCTTTAAGCCTTAAACTAGCTACTGCTTCCATCTAGTGTCCATAGCAGGGTATTGCAGTACTGGAATTGGAGGGAAATTAATGTGTCATGGGTATGTAATTAAGTTTCCTTCTGAATCTGCTTCTTTTTACATGTCTGAAGGGTACATTGGTATTCAAAGCATGAAACTTAAATATTTTATTGATTAAACATTCGATCCACAGTCCATGGTCACAGTGGTTATACTCCTCTGTCTACCTTCACTAGTCATTAAGCTTGAAGCATTGAAACATAGACACAACACTCCCAATTTCAGCAGACAGAGCTGAGGGACAATTCGTCCAGGTGTTGACATGACATAGAGAACCTGTGACAGGCAGACAGATGAGCCTTAGGGTGATGGCCCCAACAGATGGTGTAACTGAATAATTGATCCCAAGAAATTAAATTACTGCCTCTCTCACCCTGTTGGGCAAAACATTCCCACACAAGAGTTTTTATACTTATTGTTGGTGGAAAATGAGACATGAACATTGAAATATGGAAGCATATGGTATTATAATTACACTCTCATTAAACTCTCCAAGCTGTGTAAAAGGGCCGGCTGATAAAGCATGTTAATAGGGCTTGTTGAGAGTAATTTATTCAAACACGTTGCCTGATATACAGAATATTTACATAAATCTTTGTTTTGTGTTCTGAGTGAAAGTGAGCAGTCCATGGAAGCAGTATCTAACAAATATTCTGTCAGTGTATGGGAGACATATGCAAGGCGTATTAACAACTAGTCAAAGGAGGCAACTGTCATGGAAATTCTTGACCATACACCATAACACTGCCCCACACCCAAAAGACCCCAAAAGTACATGTATGCTGGTTTTACTAAACCCTCACACCACATTTTTTCAGATTAAACCAATGTTTGTGGGTATTTAGTAGTGGTGTTGATCCATTCAGGTCCAAATCTTGACAGTTTATTGCAAAGTATTTAAATTCTACCTGTTGTGCTATATTATATTTGTGTGGCATTTGCATGTTCTTCCCTTGTCTGTTTGGTTTCTCTCCAGGTGCTTTGTCTTCTCTAAACTGCCCGTAGGTGTGAATGTGGATGTGAAAGGTTGTTTGTCTATGTGTCAGCCCTGTGATGAACTGCAGACTAGTCCAGGGTGTACCCTGCCTCTTGCCCAATGTCAGCTGGAATTGGCTCCAGCCTCCCACGACCTTGATCAGGATAAGTGGTTATGGAAAATGGATGGATGAGTTGGACAGAGGGAGCTAGTAGAATTTGGGGATTTAGTTACACTTTAAATTAACAATTTGCTTTCTTGCCAAGAGTTTGGTGAAGAGATTGATACCACTCTCTTGTGTCTTTGTGTTAAATATTAAGGTATAGCCAGATGCCAGTTAGCTTAGCTTAACATAAAGACTGGGAACAGGGGGAAATAGCTAGCATCCTCTTTTGGAACAAAATCCCCCGACCTGCCGGCTCCTCTAAAGCTTAACATGATGCCATGTTGTATGTCTGTAAATATTTAATCTGTACACAAACTGCAGTGTTAAGAGCTAGTGGGTTTATGTGAAGAACAATTCCTTGCGGCGCAGGGACTTCCTGGAGTTTTCCCCCGGCTTCAAAGCATCCTCCATTTTTCGTGCCTTTCATATGGATGAACAAACATGATATAGCCTACATGTAAATACGTTTTACAGCTAGTTGGACCAGTTACCCTTGCAGAGCCAGACTCGCTGTTTTCCCCCTGTTTAAAGCCTTTATGCTAAGATAAGCTTACCATCCCCTGGCTAACTCTTGGAGGGAAAGCAAATATAAAATGGCTGCCTTTTGACACATTTTAAGTTTGTAGCCCTGCTACGTGGAATCAGAGACTTTGACCTACAGTATATAAACACCAATACGTTTGCCACTCTAAAGATTAAAGAGAATTTCAGTGACATAAATAGTTTTGCATGGGCCTGTGTAGATTAATCCTGCTTATGTGAAAAATATCAAACACTGTCAAACTACATTTTTCGACATGCTAAATGGTTCATATATCAAAACATGTACCTCTGCTCAATGCTGTGACTTTAAAGTCTGTGTAAAGTATAGAATGTAGTCTAAGTTTGTCAGACCAATGATGAAAAATATCAACATGTTTATGAAATTAGGTGTCAAAATAGTGTAAAAATGAGCAGTATTCTCAGCTCCAGGACTGTGGGGGTCTGTCCGCTGAATCCACTGAAGCCAGGCCTACTCGTGGGAGCAGCAATTTTGAAGTGACTGAAACGTGTCAGAAGAGTTCAGAAAATGACATGACTACCTCTGTCAGAGCCATTACAGAACTGCACTAAATCTACCTGTCACCTTTACACTGTGTACCCTGTACAACACTCCGCTCCAAATACTGGAACATATACTTCATATCATATGTGATATGTGTTAATATTAACCGTATTGATATTATATATAATTTTTATACAATATTCTTGTCTTTTTGCACATTCTATTTACATATTCTTATACTCATGGTATATTATATCTATTGTATGTATATCTTGTATAGTCAAGTATATATGCATATATTACTACATATCATATTATATCATATCTTGTGTATATATACATACATATATTTATACACGTGTACATATTATATATTGCAGTAATGGTTTTCAGCAACTATTGAAAGAAATCTGAGTATTGCCTTTACACAGACTTTAACACATTTTCTACAGCCTAATTTAATTGTACATAGTCTTTTTTAATCTCTATTTGTAGTCCATCTATCTATCTATCTATCTATCTATCTATCTATCTATCTATCTATCTATCTATCTATCTATCTATCTATCTATCTATCTATCTCATGTAAAGTCACTGTGGGACTACAGTAGTGTCACTAAAATCATGTGTGACTGAACCACCTGCAGCTCTGCAGCTACCTGTACATGTGATCGTTTATAGGGCTGCAGCCTGCCGCGCGGTGTTTCCCTAAACTCTGTCGTCACCACCCAGTCACGACAAGTGCGCGTAACGTTCATGTAGATGCCATGATCATGTTCCTCCTCCTCCACCTCCTCCTCCTCATCTAACACGTACACTAGGGGGTTGTTTCCCTCTACATGTAACAGCCATGCATTAAAAGCACAAGAGTCCTCCGTGTAGTGCGGTCTTCCAGACCCATCACCACCTGGAGTATTTGTGCACCATGCAAGCGGCGAGCACCGGAGCAGCTGATACCGACGCTACTGTAAACAGTAGCAGCAGCAGCAGCAGCAGCAGCAGCACCGCAGACGTCGACGACAGCGACGGGGCAGGGGAGAGGATGGAGAGGACGGTGCCAACAAGCGAGCAGCAGGACAGGACCAACAACCACCAGCAGCAGCAGCAGCAGCAAACGTCCTTATCGCCGTCCGCAGTGCTCGGTGAGTGTCACGGAAAAACGGCAAAATAAATTCCTGTGTCCTGTTCGTGCAGTGGAGATGAGAGGTGTGTGTTTGTGCTCATCTGTAAATGATGGGGATAAAAGACAGCAAAGAAAGAAAGCAATATGGTGCAGTCACTGATGCTTGATATACTTTATTGGATGACTCACAGGACACTGGAGGGGTCAATCGTCTGTGATTGGGTTTGGATTTCGGTCAGTCTCTTCTTTTCCCGCTACATGGTGCGCATTCCGATTCACACAGGCCCGGGAAGAGTCAGTCAGGCTTTTAGTGGTCCACAGGTGCATGCAGGAGTCATGTGCAGCGGAGGTGCATGTCCCGACAGGCTCTGCTCCACTCTGAGAGGAGTAAAGATTGTGTTTCAGGCTCACATGTCAGGTGTGTCCGTTTTGTCTCAGGTGTTGAAGACTTGGAGGATTTTATAGCAGAGATATTTCAGTGGTGAGTAAGCAAATGACTGGTGTTATGGTTGTTGCGGGAACTGCATGATGAGGGTTAGTGATCAAACATAAAATCTGATATTTTATAACCTTTGTCAGGTTCATCGGGATGTCTCTGCTAATTAACTTGGGGCTCTGACATTATCTATGGCGTTTTCCGGGACCCATGTCTATATCTGAGTTGAGTTTAATGCCCATCCAGCATCTCTGTCAAAAGAGGAGAGACTCAGGCGAAGGTCTGGTCATCTGGATATGATCATACAACCTTTACAACACTCACTCACTGCAGTTATTGCCTTGACTTCAAGCCAACATGTTAATCTGTTGGAGAAAATCTTGTATATAGATCAGGATATCAGATCTGTACTCTGTTAGGGTTAGGGTTACTCTGTACACTGTACTTTGAAATGAAAACTATTTTAGATTTTCTTAGAACTTCTGGGTAGATGTTATTTGTTGCTATAACAATTGTTAGCAATATATATATATATATATGTCAAAATCAACATGTTTTCATATCTATAAACCTTTATCCAAGTATCAGGATATTTATTGTTATTGTTATATGTTTGTTTATGAAAAATCACATTAAGCTACGTTTTCTCCATGTTGGACTGCGTTTTGGACGTCATTCTGTGAGACCTCTGACTTAGAAATAACTTCATTAAATTTGGTGATGAAATAATGTATCATTATTGACGGTGATATGTAAAAATTATGCAGTTACAATGGTAAACTATCAATTTCTAGCCAAGTCCATGTCAGCCTATAGTGCTCACAACAACAAAAGGAAGAACATATGTCTATATGAAATCCAAAGTCAAGTCACCAACACTGTGTATCTAGACCACAGGCACTAGACCACAGTATACTATAGTTTTTCAGTCTATACTATCTCTACTGCCGCCAGGCAGAGGATGATCTCATCAAACATGGTTAGACAAGCACCCTGAAGTATTTAGAAACATACAGAACATGTAAGACAAAAGGAAAAAAGCCTCCAGTGTTGGTGACTTGACTTGGATTTCATCATTGTCACACACACAGTGCTGCTCCACTGCACGAGAAATATGATCCTGTTAGTTTCTGTCATGTATTACAGGTGCAGTATATTACGTTTTTAATACAGGCATGTTGTTCTAAAACATGACAGCAGTACTGTTATCTCTGAGTTAGAGGGATGAGTAGGTGATGTGATAGTGTGCTGCAGAATGTGAAATCCTGACACGTCCTGAGAGAGTGTCACAGTATTCAGTGAACAATAAAGTGACCGGTCAGTTACTATTGGGCTTTTGTGCCTGTGTAACACAGAGAGTGTGAATTTAGTGCAAGAACCAACGTGTGAAAGAAGAAGCGGCAAAAATGATGACTTCAGAGCTTACACTGCATTGTGATAAAGTACAAGTTGGATAACACTGCTGGGGAGGGCCTGTTGCTTTGGTTACATTCGATGGTTTCAGAGGCAGATCCGCAAAGCTAGTGTGCTAGTGGCTATTTACACACAGTATACACATCGTCTATTTGTTTAGAGCTCATAACATTTGCTCAAAGTCATATGACCGTGCAGCACAGTCAACCTTCACGCTGGCTGAACAATTGTTTTGGACATTTCTGTCATTTTATCTTTTCCCTTAAGTCGCCATGACAGGGCAAAAAATAGGAAAGGACAAAAACAAATATCGTCTGTGATGAGTGGCACAGTGAGACTAATGACTAACCTGTCATCTGTGTCCTAGATGACCCTGATGAGAAAATATCACCATCTGCCTGTCCGCCTTTTCTCTCACACGCACTCTGTCGAGCCTTCTTTCGCACTCATTTTAAACTTTATTAACCTCGATCGGACTTACTCTCACCTTCTCACCCTGCTGCCACCTTTATTTCCTTTCAGATAAATTGTTTGGGAAGCGTCTTCTGCAGGCCCGACACTACATTATGTCTCGGAAGTCCTGGCTGAAGATGGTGCCCACTGAAAACTGTGATATCCTGATGACATTCCCAGGTACGGTAAGCTCCAGCCTGTCGTCCCTGCTTGTCCTGGGACGAATACCTCACTGTAGAGAGAGAACAGCGCACCATGATTAAATATCTTTGGTGGCCAGCCAGACACTCAGGACTTAAAGTGGTCTCTGGGGACAATTTGCTGCAGTTGTGGGTACAACTAAATTTGCAATTTGACTTCATACACACTTACACACGTCCAAAACACATCCTGTATATTATGTTACATGCAAACACACAGCTACTGATGGCTGTCATCTTCAGCAGGTGACTGCTGTTCCTCTTTGGGGATGCAGACACTATGTTTGGCATCATGGTTTTTGAGACGTTCCCCTTGTTACAGAGATGCATATTTTATAAAATAGCTGAAGGTTATATGTGATGTCTCACATTTGATGTTAACTGAGACAAAGAGAACTGATTATCCTCATTAATTGGAGTTAAAATAGAAGTAGTCCAAGCATCAACGCAGGCTCCAGCCTTCAAAAAGCAGATTTTCACTAACATTGAAATGTAAAATCAAACCAACATGTGAGCACAAACAGCTTTTGCTGTTAAATTAGCATTAAAAAATCACTTAAACAACCAGATTTCAAGATCATCATGTCTCTTCCTTGTGGCTCTTCTGAAAACAACTCTCCAAAGACTTTTGCTCAGTGTTTTAAACCAGTACACATGCAGCCTAGGTGACATCAAACCAACTGACACTTCATTCATCATTTACAGTTCAACTGCTTTCATCTCTTAGACTACTACAACTGACAGTTTAACAGTTTTCAGTTCTTACGTACAAAATGACAAATGAACTGCCTACATGTTTTTGCTAATGTTTGAAATACTGTACAGCTGTTACACTTAAATAACACACTTCATGGACACTTCAACTCCAACTCACAATGTCCTTTGACAAGTGCTAATCCCCTCACGTCTCACATGCAAAATATTTACATTTAAAGACAGTTTGAACACCTCGCTGAGTGACAAGTGGTGTGAGGTGTCACTCAAATGGAGGCGGTAGTCGCTTTTAACATTGGGGGGGTTGGTACGCACCTTGGATACACAAATATAAGTGTAGAAGAGCTGAAAAGGTGATTTTTTTCATAATATGTGAGCATATTTAAATGTAGCTTTTTCTAGTTGTTTCAGTGTAAAACAGTTGTAGCCTAAATTGCATAGTGTATGTTTATAAAAACATTTAGAATCAGAAAACATATTTTATTGCCAAGATTTTCCCATACAAGGAATTTGTCTTGGTGTTTTGGTGCATAACAACAACAGTATATTTTTTAAATAAAAAGAGCAGTACAGTTTGTTCTGCTAAACTAAGCAACATGCAATGTACAGTATATTAACAATCATAGCCTGAGCGTCTAAAAAATGGTAATAGACAACATTGTGAAGGAAATAAAATTAAAACGTCATATTTTTAGACATGCCTGGAACTGGAATATATTGCCCTGCCTTTAAATGTGAACAATCAATAGTCTATCATCAGATAACTCCACAACATATCATATAATCATTATTTTACTGATTTATGGACCACTGTATCCTGTAGTTCTACGATAAAAACAAACCATGTGCTGATTGCCAGGCTTTCCGACACTAAATATCTCCATAGGCAATGAGTCTTTGTGCATGCCAGTAATTTAAAATTTGATTTTAATTCATTTTAGATATAAAATGCTCTCATTGTTGGAATGATACAAAACAGCTTAATGAACACACAATACGCTGCAAACGGTTGGCTGAAACCAGTGGAATCAGGCTGTAATCAGTCAGCCTATGGAAAAATGTTTGTGATATATGTGGACAGGGATTTAATTGGAGTGACCTTTTACTGCCATCTCCACCCCACTGCTTCTCAGCCCTTCTGTCAGGGCGGTGAAGGATGGGTTTGGTCCAACCTCTTTAAGCAGTGGTAAACTCATTATTTTCTGCCTTTGGCAAACATGGCAGTAAACGTGTGAGGAACTGAAGGGAACGTAGGCAAAGAAAATGTTGATGTTACTAAAAAATGCAGCTGTAAAAGAAAATAACGAAACCCATGCTATCAAACTGTAAATAAAACCTTTTTTTTCTCCCTTCAGATGCAATAGATGACCACACTCTGCTGTGGCTCCTGAATCAGATTCGTGTTGGAATCCCACAAGTCAGCATTCAGGTTCGACAGCATAAACACACCCAGACGCACGCGTTCTTCATCACGACAACATTCGAGAGGTAAGACTCCAAAACTCATGCATGAGTGGGCCACCTCTGTCCTTTTTTTTAATTATCTGAGTAAGGACACTTTGGATAACTTTTCCACAGAGCCAACGAGTGTAGAGATAAGTTAGACATGGTGATTGAGATATCATTCCTATTGGTTATTGGCAATGTTTTATTTCAGTATTCAGTAAGGAGGGAAAACAACATTAACAGAGAGACAATCAGACCGGTTGTGAACAAACCGTTTTGCCATTTTATGTGAACAACCTATTGATGATTAAACTTATTACAGTTGTAGGATGTCTAATAGATGCATGTATAATATATTTAGCAGAAGAAGGCACCATTTTAAAGTTGAGCAAGAGTTTATCCGTTATGTCAATACGTTTAAACAAACATAAGCATACAAACATATGAACACTGTTTATTTGCATGTTTATGAATATTTCATCACCTCACAAGACAATACACATTTGTTTTTATTTATCTTTTTGTCATGGGTGTCTCTAGTTATGAGCCTATTAAAAAGTTTGACACATTAAAGGAATAATTTGACATTTGGGCAGATAAGCTTATTCACTTTCTTGCCAGGAGTTACATAAGAAAAGTGATACCACACTCATGTCTGTGCATTAACTGTGAAGTTAGGAGTGTCTTAGCTCAGCACAAAGAGCGGAAGCTGGGGAGGAAAGTTAAAGCTTGTTTACTTCGTGCAAAAATCTAACTGTAAACTATTCCTCCAAGCACATGTCAGCAAATTCAGAATTTAGAAACCACACTGACAGTTACAGCTATGTGCGTGTGTTACAGTTTGTTATGTGCTTATCCTCAATGCACTAATCTATCACACATCTGCAGCTTCCACACACAGGTTTAATCCTGCTGCTCACTTACCCTCTCTCCTCATCCTCAGCTTACTGCGGGGAGCAGAGCAGATGGGCATGCACAAGGCCGTCAAACCGCAATTTGGCGGCGGGATGCGGCGTTTTTCCTGCGATGAAGACAACATCTATGAGAACATAGAGAGCGAGCTCTGCTTTTTTACATCACAGGTCAGAAGTCAGAACTGTTTGCCAACACAATTTGTGTCGAAACTCAAAATATATGTCGTACACATACAGTACATGTAGTACATGTATTATGACTGTGATGTTTTTCAGGAGCGTCAGAGCATCATAAAGTATTGGCTGGACAACCTGCGAGCCAAACAGGGGGAGGTGCTTCACAACATTCACTTCCTGGAGGGGCAGCCGATCAGTATGCTGTCATTTATTATGATTGAACCAAAGCATCAGTACTTTGTGCTGTGGATTTTATGTGCAAAGTTATATTTGCACCATTTGGAATGATGTAGGCCTGCAGTAAATATTGCATTCATCTGATCTGACAAAGTTCAGTCAAACATGGAGCAAACGTCACCTTAGATACCGTGTGTGTTTCATGATGTGTCCTCTTTAGTTCCAGAGCTAGTGGCTCGAGGGGTGATCCATCAAATGTTTCCCCTTCATGAGCAGAGGATCCTCAACCAGCTGATGACATCTTGGGTCCAGGCCGTGTGTGAAAGGCAGCCCCTGGGTATGAAACATCTGCATTATATTTATTTATTTCTATAAAATTATACAAGCTTGTTGTTACTGGGGACATAATGCTTCCTCTTCTCAAAGTCTCAATATTTCATCTGCTTTGTAGATGATATCTGTGACTACTTTGGAGTGAAGATCGGCATGTATTTTGCCTGGCTGGGTTTCTACACTAACTCCATGCTTTACCCTGCTGTCATTGGCTTTCTGCTCTGGATACTCGCAGAGGCTGATCAGGTAATTTATATCAAGATTTATGATACAAGATCTGTCTGTCAATGCTTGGAATATCACTGAAAATCACCATTTTAATGCCAAGAATCTGAGCATCTTACTGAGATTTTCATGTCTGTTTTACTGTCATTCCCTTTGCGTGTAAAGATAAGAAGAGGAGTTTAAAACAAGTCGAAGCAGCACACTGTACCTACACAAAGCTGTGCGGCATAGATAATACTTTTAAAGGTTACATAATTGTCTTTTGAATCTCTCACGCTCACTCGCAGACCAGTCAGGATATCTGCTGTGTGGTTTTTGCCCTCTTCAACGTTGTGTGGGCGACATTGTTTCTGGAGCGCTGGAAGAGGCGAGAGGCAGAGCTGGCCTACAGGTGGGGAACCCTGGACACCCCCGCCGAGTCTTTGGAGGAGCCCAGGCCACAGTTCAGGGTGAGGATTGTTACTGAAGTTGAAGCATGTATGGATGAAAAATCAGTGTTGTTTACAACATCTAAGCATAACACCCACGTGTTATTAAACCTCTAGACTTCACGTCTCACTCATAAACAGCCATGTTACACTTCTAGTACCAGTCCCACTATCCTCAGGGCAAATAGCAATGTCAGTCTGGTTGACTGATTTATCAGTGAGCACTTGCGCAACTCCACAGGATCAGCACACAATCCCTGGAAGCGTGGATCATGTTTACAAGAGGAGTGTGTCTTCATGCTCCACGTGCTCTCAGAGAAGAGGAGGGAGTGGCAGCCTCGTTCCTGCCCCCGACCCCATTTCCTGCTGTGTGGAATGAATAGAGAATTTGGGGGAGGGGATGTGGGTCACCTCTTTGAACAAAACATGTGGGAACCCTCTCAACAGCCCGGCTAGCTCAGTCGGTAGAGCATGAGACTCTTAATCTCAGGGTCGTGGGTTCGAGCCCCACGTTGGGCGCTAAACTTTTCAGAAAGGTACTTTCAGGAGCATAATTACTCATCATGACATGAGACAATGATGTGGAATGTGTTGCAACTCAGTCACTGATGTGGTGTTGTTACTTTTGCACGTGCGTTCTGAATTCATGGCAGTTCATGATAGGAAATTGTAAACAGAGCAACTTTGATGGAAGTAAAAATATCACCACAAAATCCAAATTGGAGAAATGCAATCAAGCAAGCAATCAGTTATTATGGAGAACATTTTGCACAATGTCTAATCCATTTTCCCTTCTAAGATGATTGCAATCATGAAAAAAGAAATGACTGGCTGTTTTCTCTTCCTCTGCCGTCTCTGCAGGGCGTGAAGCGCTGCAGTCCCATTACGGGCTGTGAGGAGTTCTACTACCCGCCCTGGAAAAGAGCTTTGTTCAGATGGCTGGTCAGCCTGCCCATCTGCCTCCTCTGTCTCTGTTTTGTCTTCCTCGCTATGCTCCTCTGCCTGGAACTGCAGGTTTGAACAGATAATATTATATATGCCTGCCTGATATATGATATTGCATGATATAGTGCAAAGATGATAAATGGGGATGATATTGATGATATTTCTTCACCCTTACTAGAAAAGTCACTAATAACACCAGAGCTAAAAAACAGCAAGACAAGAAATTATATGACAGAAAAGTTAAGATCCATACTACTGAGTCTGTGTCACTTATACAAGTTAAACACAGCACATTCAAACATACCTCCTGGGAGCTCATATTCATTTAATAACCTTTTAAAAATAGGTGTGGGATTTGAGAGATATGAATGAATAAGACTCATTAAATATTTATCATGCTTCTAATGCACCTTGCAGGAAGTGGTGATGGAGATTCAAGAGCTACCTGGTATCACAAGATTCATTCCTAAGATACTTTTGGCGCTTACTGTAACCGTATGTGATGAAGTGTATAAGAAGATTGCCTACTGGCTTAATGACATGGGTAAGAGACACAAAATGAACTCTCATAGTGAATTATTATCTCTGTGATATATATATATATATGATAGAGAATTATTTAATGAGAAATGAAATTAAAATGGAACATGTTTGGCACCTTCTTAGTATGTATGAGTATATTTTTGTGCTACCCAAGTATGAAAAGCTTTAAGCTATGAGGGTCCTGTCTTTTACATTGTGTGTTAAAAATATGTATGAGGCAGTTAAAAGTAAAGCTGCACATTGATATATTTCTCCATCCAGAGAACTACAGACTTCAGAGTGCCTACGAGAACAATCTCATCATCAAGATGGTTTTTGTAAGTCATGCTTCTGTCGGCGATAGACTAGAGATACCATCTTGACTGATGCAGTGTGTGACTTCCTGTAATGCTTCCTTCCTGTGGTTGTTTTACAGTTTGAATTCATCAATTCTTACCTTAGCCTTTTCTACATCGGATTCTACCTCAAGGACATGGAGCGACTTAAGGAGGTAATAACTGTTGGCAATATCACAGACAGTAACAATTGAAAGCTAAGATAAGCTGAGCCTCATCCCCCTTAGTTACTGTTGTTATGCATGCCTGTCAAGCTTCCCATTATCACACATGGCACAAAGGCAGTTTACAGGGATAATGGTGACAATTTGCCATTCGAAATTTTCAGTAATTTTGAAACAATGAGCCGTTGTTTTCAGACAGATGTAGACAAAAGCAAGATTGTCATTTACAGCCGGTGACTGTCAGTTTTGTTTTGCGTTAAGCTAAAATTAGCAACATGAGTTGGTAGAAACAACAATGTTAAAAAAGGGGTCTTAAATACACACACTGCCACATACTGTACATGATATTGTACTCAAAGACTGAGGCGAAAACTGCAACCCAAGGGCAAAAAGTCAACATCCTCACCTGGCCTTGATCTTGTGTTTCAGTGTAGAGATACTTTGTCCTTGTATAAATATAAATAAATATCATTGTATCATTGTGTTATTTGATTCATTACCTTATTTGGCTTAGCTTACGTACTGGTTTGTAATTTCAAACAGTATTTTACTTTATCGATGAGTAACCAATGTGTTTGACAATGGTAACGCTATCTGGAGCTAAATGCTGCTAATATTACCTTAAACTCCGATAGCATCCAAGAACATGAACATAACCTAACCTGTAACCCCAAACTAATGTAGTTAGTTACCTTGGTTTATGATATACTTCTTGGCTCTGTAAGGTTCAGTTACTACATTATGTACAGTAGTAATCCAGTTAGCCTGCTAATGAATGTAGCTTACATTAGAGCAGATAAACTCTTTAATCCATTTCTTGCACGTTTCCCCTTGTGTTTTTGGCTTTGTAAAAGCTGGACATTGTTTTGGGCGACGGTGGAGAGGTACAGACAATGGTCAATTACAGAATAATAGAACAAGTAAGGCTTTTGTGGCAAAACTTAAGTGCTTGGACATGTTTTGAATTGAACAAATGGTGTGTTTTACTGCTTATTATGTCAACACTTTATTTTATAAACAGAATAATTTATTATCTCTCCTCTAAAAAATGACATATGCTCACTTTAATGTTGTTTGGTGCGTCAGATGCTTTTTAGGATTGTGTGCATGTTTTCTCTTTTTACTTCATACGGTCAGTGGTGACAGATATCGTCCTTCTCCTCACAGATGCTAGCCACTCTACTGATCTTCCGCCAGTTCCTACAGAACATCAAAGAGGTCCTCCAGCCTTATCTCTATGAGCAAAACAAGCTGGGTGTCTTCACCCCAAAGGTGCTGTGGGAGCTACTGCAAGCCATCATGCTCAAATATGGCCGCCTGGCTCTGGGAAAGGCCCAAGCTTCAATGACAGCCTATTCCTTCCTGGGTCCCAGAGGGATCCCTGTCAGTCACACTGCTAATGGTAACCCAGAGCCAAGAAGAAGAGGAGATCTGAAAGCTGGATTCAGACTGACGGAGGAAGAGTGGGACATGAATGACAGCAATCTGAAACAACGTAAAGTAAGCTTCACAGAGAAGGTCGACTACCAGGACGTCACGACAGAAACGCAGACAGTGTATGACAGCTTCCTCGAGGACAGTCCGACGCTGGTAGAGGAAGGGATGGATCCGTCCAGTATTTTTGACAGTTGCGATGAGGACAGCGATTGTGAATCACTGACTCAAGTATGTGGTCTGTTTGTTACTAAGATTTATCATCCTATTTTTTTTAGCTTTGTGGTTATGGCTTCTTCCTCTTCTCTAATCTCCATCTCAACCAGTGATTTAGTCTTGAATTGTCATGCTCTTTCTTAAAGGTAGACAAGTAGTATTTTCCTGAATAGCAATTTATAGAGACAAAAATAACCCCTATCAATTATCACTTATGATCCACTAAACTGATGTTTCTGGTTGATAGTTACTGATGCAACTGAAACTATCCAAGATGTCTTAGTAGTCACTAGAGAAAGTATCGTAGTCTAATGTTTACATTAGCAGGAGACCAAGGAGAATGCCACTGTGTCCTCTCCAAAGGAATCTGACTCTCTCTGTCAGAGAAGAAAGAACGTAGGTGAAGGGAGAGAGGATAAAAAGTCATGGATTGATCCACCAGAAGAACCCAAAACTGTCACTATGACCCAGGCCGAGATTGAGAGCTGTATGCAGACGTACGAGGTGGGGCTCGTTTTACAATCTTCCATCATACAAAATCATCTGTATCCAATTTCACAATAGTGTGTGTGCCCATGACAAATACTTATAGTGTGTAATGATCTTTGTACCCACCAGGACACGCTTCAGGACTACCAGGAAATGTTCATTCAGTTCGGCTACGTGGTGCTCTTCTCCTCAGCGTTTCCCCTGGCGGCCATGTGTGCTCTTATCAACAACATCATTGAGATCCGCAGCGACGCCCTGAAACTCTGTACCGGCCTGCGGAGACCTTTCGGACAGAGGGTGGAGAACATTGGACAATGGCAGGTCAGTGCGTTTTGTTTTGGAAAATGTACACCATCTGATCAGTCGGTCATTCCTCTCTCTTGTCTCACTGTCTTTCTCTCTATATTAGACTGCAATGGAGGCCATGGGTGTGATAGCCATTTTAGTTAACTGTTACCTGATTGGTCAGTGTGGGCAGCTACAGCGTCTCTTCCCCTGGTTGAGTCCTGAGATGACCATCATCTCCATCGTCTTACTGGAGGTATGCACTGTACTGTGAACGGTACATGCAGGTTGGTTCGTGAAGAGTTTTGTAGTTTTAATGTAGTTTTGTTCCTCAGGTGACACCTTTTAATGTTAGAAAAGAAGTACAAATGTGCATGGCGTGCTATATTTTGTTGTGCAAAACCCTTCAAAATTGATTTTTTTTAAATCCATGAATGAACACAAAAGCTCACAAGAGTTTTTGTTATGTGTATGAGATGTGCTGTGAAAACAATACAGAATTGGAAACAGACTGTGACTGTGCCTTGACGTTAACTGTGTGTTGAGCTTGTCCCTTTGTGGTCTCGGTGGTTTACAGCACTTTGCAATCCTCCTAAAGTACATCATCCATGTTGCCATCCCTGATATCCCTGGCTGGGTAGCAGAAGAAATGGCCAAGCTAGAGTACCGACGAAGGGAAGCTTTCAAGGTATAGTTGTATCATAGCTTGAAAGACCTTCGGCCAACGCAAGGCTTGCTGCTGGGTGCACTTTGTGTGATTTTTATCATATTTCTGTACATATTTCCCTTTGTGTCCCTCTGTGCCTTGGTGTGCATTGTCCAAAAATGTACACTAGTGTAGCCGAACAACAACATAACTTTATGTGCTTGACTATGCTTGTTTGTATATTGCTGTGTCACATCAGTGACTCTTGTTTTTATGGTGTCTTAGATAAGTCTTGCCAGGACATAGAAAAGTACCATTATGAGCAAACAGCATAACAACAAGTTTCAAACCGCTTGTTTGTGTGAACTATCTGCTAGATAGGATCACAACTTCTTCTAACAGTAAAGATGATACATGATAGTGCCCTCAGCTCAGCTATTCACATGAATTCAGTCCTCTCTTTCTTTGTCTTTTACCATCTTTCTTTTTCTTCCTGTGACTTTCTCCTCTCCCGTATCTTCATTTTTACACGCCTCCCTATTTAGAAGCATGAGCAGCAGGCTCAGCAGCACTTCCAACAGCAGCTCAGACGCCGTCGTGAAGAGGAAGAGCTCCATCGTCAGGCTGAGCTGCAGGCCGAGGCCCGTCAGGAGAGCGACTATCACAAGGCAGACGCTCAGCACCAGCACCACCACGACAAAACGCCGGGAAGCAAGCCAGGGGACAAGCCTAAGAGACCCAGCTCTCTGCTGGGAAACAACAATGTGATGAAGCTAAAGCAGATCATCCCTCTCCAGGGGAAGTTCTCGTCTGGCACCTCACGCTCACCAGCCCAGTCCCCAACAGGCGGTGAGGCAAAGCTGCCAGGATTTCTGAAGTTCTTGAAGTCGCCTGAGGTGAAAAAGGAGCCAGCAGTGGCAGTTGGAGCAACCCCAGGTTCAACAGTGAGCTCATCGGCGCCCCCTAGTGGCCAGGAGAGGTCACAGTCCCCTAACAGGACATTCAGTCCTGGGAAGCTGTTCAGTTTTAGCAAATCAGAGGGGACTGTGGTGTGTGTGAATGGGACACAACCAACGACGCAGCCTGCTAACGCTCAGCCGAACAGAGCTGACTTAAACACATCCCTGGAGGAATTACCTTCCAATGAGTCAGATAGAGGAGAATCAAGACCGCTGACTGATTTAGAAAACTCTGGCTCAAAGAGTTAATAAATGTTCAGGTGTACCAATGTAATATTATGATGATTATAATGTACAAATGTTCAGAGACAGCGACACACCTGTACTGAAGGGGAACACATTAGTCACAAGGACCACATGTAAGGTCAGCGAGCGGTAGACTTTCACTCTAGATGCAACCTCGCACAAAGTATTATACTGTATCTATTAAAACTTGATTATCTAGCTTCCATGTAAAATATGTACAGTAAATGTAACTCCTTGAATGGGGCTTGAGTAACCTTGACTTATGGTTCAAATACTGCATGACTGCCTGGTTTTCAACATCACCAGAACAGATTATGTTGATGTGAAGGATTTTTTTCCCCAAACACCAGGACCTGATCATCAATGAGCCCTTTTGTCAAAGGACATAAACAGCAGCTTCCCATTCCAAGTTTGTTTCTCATTCTGATGCCTGTATCTAATGCATGATACGTTATGTGCATGCATCACACGTCTGTCATGTTTTTTCAGTTGTGAAGCACTTTCAAAGCCATTGTATTCTTCCGCAATAGGTCAGATTATACTCACTGTGACCATAAAAAATATTCTATTTTTCTTAACTTTGATTTTCTATGAATTATTTTACTACATAAATTAGTGAATGTACTTCTATAATGCAAATAAATCTCACTTGAATAAACATCCATCAATAGATAAAGCATCGGCTGATTTTGTTAAGAGTAAATCGTTACAACTGGATGGTTTCACTGAAGCAGGACGTGTATGTAAACACACCTATGAAGGATGTCAAGATAATTATATAACTGCTCAGACCTACAATAAAGAGAGGGTTTTCTTCAGCATTGTTGCTTACTATAAATTACAGCCTTTACTGTATGTCATAGTGTGGTCGATAAAAGACAGACATCTGAAATTGACAACAGTACATTTATACAATAGACTCAAAGCAATTCATTCAACAATAAACACATTCCAAAATTACTCAGGTGATGGGATCCAAACCATATGACAATAGGAGGATTAGCACACTCTTCTATGAAGAGCTGGGAAAATAAAACACTGCATGGCTCTGGTTAGAAGTCACAGCTCGGAAACTTACGACCTAAAGTGTGTATTCTACTCGTTTTGACTGACACAAGCAGCCAAATTGAACATATATACTGCGTAACCTTTGAACAGCAAAAGTAAAACTAATTGACTGTCAGTCGCGCCAAACATCAGTGAAAATATGATGAACACAATTTCCTGCAGATTACTTTTTATAGATGTTGATGTTATAGAAGTGATGTTTCTAAATGATGTTTGTTTGTTTTGGCCTTCCAGCATAAAAGAACAAACTGGCTGAACAAAATGAAATAACAATATGGCTGACTTCGGGAAGAGAAAATCAGAGGGTCTTTGTCTTGTTACCTGATAAAATGGTCAGAACATTCACAGTATACATATTGTACAAATATACAAGACCTGTGGAGCTTCATGATCAGCTTCACCGACTTTATGAGCAGCAAACAGACGGTGTTTATTTAGCCTTGCTGTCAAAAACTAGCATCCAAACACACACTTCCCCACTATGACTCAAATGATCAACCTGTTTAAGCAAATGTGAATGGCACATTTATAACAAGGATTGACAGCAGTCTTTATGAGTATCCTACACATCAGTACAGCTGAAGATCTGCAGTCATCACCTATCCCATAAAATTTTGTGCTAACTTTGCAATGGCAAAGATTCAAGCACTGCTTATAAAACAGTTATCTCAAACTACTGAGCATCAAGCTTTGAATATGGCTACAAAAATCTGCAGGTCAGGCCGCACAACAACAACTTGCATCTTCTAGTATTCTCTGTATTGGCTTCATCGTGTCCTTATTGAAAAGACATGCTAATATCCATTCAACTCAACAGTGGTTCATTTATCACCTGAAACAACAATGTAAACCAAGGGGGCACTAAGACATAGTGAAAACACACTCACTTCGATTTAAGGCAATAAATCATCATTCATCAGGAGAAAACGTAAGAACATTTCTCTCAGCACTCCCATAACAAACCCTGAATAGATTTTTAAATCTAAGCAACGAAACATATTGCAGTTTTATTTTTAGTTACTGTAACGACAGTAATCACATGAAGGACGAGCTAAATGTAAGGGTTACTGTCATTACATGATTCAAAACAAAAAAATCCTAATGGAGTAGGAGCCACAAAAGATGGCATGTCACTTTATCACTTATATAGATTTAACTTAAATCATGCATATCTCAGAAATGGTATGATAACTCGAGCTGTAAATCCTTCATCAGCAGCAGAGGAGCAATGACTTTACTCCCTGCATATTTAAAAGAAAACTGTGTGAGCATAAGTGAAGGAAAACCAGAGGGTGTTGCAGAATAAGGAGGTAGATGTACGTTATTTTCAAACTACAAAGACAAATCTGAGGCAGAGGTATCTTGGAAGTAAAGAAAATACTGGGAGGAAGTAGCAAATAAACTTTTTGGTTACGGAGGAAATCTGAAGTCAAACACACACATTAAGACCAAATGTTTATGGGATTAATGTTATGCCGGCTGTGGTCTGAAATGTAACAATCCTTGTGTGCTTCAGTGTCAAGGCCTGGGTCTGCAAACATATATCCTGCATCTGCTGTGTGTGCATTTTATTTGTATAGACCAGTCTCTCCTGGGTGTGCGTCAACAGCACAAGCAATTTATGAATCGTCATTCAGCTCCCGACTGTCTGTTCTAGCGATTTTCCGTGGCGGCGCCGTGTTCTCCCCCTCTGTTTGATCCTGCTCTCGCTTTTTTGCCGAATTCTGATGAAGTAAGAAACAAACACCATGAATCACAAAACAGAGCATATCTGCTGTCTGAAATAATACGATTAGCACCAACTTTCTCCCTCATTATCTTAATAATCCTAATAAATCTTTACCTTTTTGTCCCACTGTTGATGAAGATACCGCAGTAGGATGTTTGTCTTCTCTGTGACGATGACTAAAGACAGACACCACAGACAAACACTGATTAGATCATGAGACACGCACACAGTAAAAAGCTGCAAAAAGAGTGGAACTCAAAGCATTACTATGCTCTTACTCAGATTTCATCAATGTACTTACTCTGCTCTGATGGATATTCCCGGGTTGGAAGATATACAGATGGTCTCCGGTTCTAAAACAATATTGAGATCTGTGTTAACATCATTCAAGAAAGCAGTACTACCACGTGACATCATGACTTTACTGTAGCACTTTGAGAATAAATGAGATGACTTACTGATGCTTTACATACAGAGTCTGCATGAAACCTGCTGAAGTTATTTTTGTTGTAGACGGGCAATCCTTTCAGGAACTCTCCCTGAGGACACAACAGAAATGATGTTGATGACAATGACCAAATTAAGAATTGTGTGTTTTGTAACAATGTATGAGCTAATGTAGGCTGTCCATGTAAGGGGTAGAAAAGAGTATATAAACAAAAAGGTCTGTGAGGGAATGAGGAAGAAAGGGGACCAAAACAACGGAGAAAACAGCACTGAAGAAATACATCGGGGGAGATCTACCCTAGAAAAGCTGCCATACCCACAGGGGGTTGGAGCCAAAACCTGGAAATCCTCAACGGAGTCTTCAGCATCTAGCGCAGTTTGATGTTCGTGATTTTTGAGATTTATGGACCTTACTTATTTCTACCAGACTGCAAGGAGGTTATGAGTGAACCAATGAAAATAGGGAAAGCATAGCCTGAGATTATAAGAGATATTAATTGTTGTATCTTTAATATTAACTTCTTGACTAATAAATAAAGTAATCTATCTGCATTTAAAGATCTCCTGGCTTCCTTGTGTCGAGTGCATAAGTAGCCTCTCCTCCGTGATGTAAAATTACAGATTGTGTGTAACTAAGTCAGGGTTTATAGATGAAAGCTGTTGTAGGTTGATCTAGACTCTGAAATGAACATTTCCCTAGGAGAAAAAGTATACTTGCAGATTAAATATTACCTAGCAACTATAACAACTAAGAAGGTAGCTGTCATTAACCAAAGTATTTTCATTATGTATCCTCACAATCAGGCCAGTTTGGGAAGACTTGGGGAGGAAGACAATTATCAGGTAGATTAAATACCTTCTCTCCTGCCCCTAGCATTAATTTAAGACTAAGAGTTTTGATATCAGGCCTTTGTGAGGGTTGAAATGGGCTCCTGTACTGGAGTGCCTGGGTAACAATATGAACAAAAACACTTCCCTCTACCAAACATCACATCTGAAACACACGGATAATCCCGGGTGGTAAAGGCCAAACACCAACTAGGTAGGAGAGAACAGCTCATTCCTCTTATATTTAACTAGATAACGTGACACTAATGTGGCATTCATGTTAAATAACTAATGTTGTAAGACACAACGTCCAATTTACAACCGCGTAAGCGACGTGTCTATTAAAGCCTTACAACCAGCTATTTGAATTAACACCCACAGTGTACAGAAATGAGCAAAGAGCCAGCTGTAAACATACCTTCTCCATGTTTGTCCGAGTCACAGCACAATGAGAGTGAAGACGAGCAGATGCTACTGTTTTAGCTAGCTAGCCACTAAGCCCTGTTGTCTTTGTCGTAGCCAAGATACCGGTTTGTTTACCAGTTCGACAGCTTCTTACGACTGATATACAACATAAACTACGTGTTACTTTGATGTGATCGCATCACGCCACTTGAAATCAGTCCAAACCCCGCTCTTGTAAAGGTAACTGCACACAAACTGAAAGTGAACGTCCTTAAGAAGCTAACTGCTGCTACTTCAACAACTCCATTTTTGTTTTTTCGTCCGTTCGGGGGCGGTTACCTTTCTCCCCCCTCCCGCGATTCAACGCACCTTATTGGTTGAACAGTGGTAGATGCGTGACGAGAGAGAAAAAGCAACGCGCTGATTGGCTAGAGGGCGATTATGTAACAGACCCATCTCCCAATACAAGGCGAGTTGTAGCATGAAAACAACACAAGTTTCTGTCTTCAGGATGACCTCCTCCATGTACAGAGAGGATTTATGCATGCAGCTCTCTCTTCTGCTGTTGCTGCTTATGAATTGAACAAAAAAGGAAAATACTGTGAATGTGTGAATCCAAGAAAATTCTATTTATGTATGATATATTCATTAAAAAAATGTTGATGGTAGTTCCTCACACAGTCCAAAGACATGCACTTAATAGCTTAATTGGTGACTCTAACCTCCTGCGACCCTGCGTCCTCATATGGGGACATTAGAGTTTGGCTTCCCTGCACCATAATACTTTATTTTGCTCAACTTAGACCTATTGCCCTCATTCAGGGACACTTACTGTGTCGTCTAGTAGTCAGAGAAGTTTTTTTTGTGAAAACTACTAATTGTTTAAAGACAATGCTTAGTTTTTATGAGAAATCAAAAATGCACACCAAACAAAAGCCTGGGTCTCCCGGTAGGTCCCTGTAGGTGTGAATGGTTGTTTTTGTCTTTATGTTCTCTGTGATGAGCTGGCAACTTGTCCAGGATGTACCCCGCCTCTCACCCTAAGTTAGCTGGGATAGGCTCCAGCCCCACCGTGATCCTGATGAAGATGAGAGGTTACAGATACTGGATGCATGGATGTTTGGTATTAGGTATTTTAACACTCCATCTACCACATCAAAATATAGTACTACTTCTGGACTATGTTGGAGGGGTTGTGGGTAAGTCAGGGACTTTACACTTTACAAGGAGATTAAACATGTTTTGGGTATACATCCTGATATTATGGCAGAAGGTGAATTGATTTCTTTACTGAGAATTCTGCTTTTAATGGCAAAGAAAACAATTACAGCATCCTGGTTGAAGCCACAGTCCCTTATCATGACAGAAAGGAGAAACAGGGTAAAAAATGTCTTTATCATGAGAAAATCACAGAGAAATTACAGTTGAAAACAGACAGGTTTATTTTTCTTTCTTCTTTATTGGTGTAATAATTTCTACTTTCAGCTGCACTTTAATTTTTATTGTACATGCTGCTCATGTTTAGGTATCATGAAAATTCCTATTAAGAAGGAGGAAGAATTAGTTAATGTGTGTGGACATGATTGCTTACTAGAGCTAGTGTAACTGCATAAGAATCTGTTTCTGTGTTATCTTATTGTATATGTTATATGTATTGTTGTTTTTGTATTTTATATGTGTTCAATAAAAAAAACAGTTGAAAAATGTTTGGTATTCTGGCATATGACATTATCCATCAATGCCTCCATTTTACATTCATGTCTGATTTTTAATTTTCACAACTTCTAATTTACAACAGATTCTTGGTTTGTAAGTGCCGCTAGTGGAATTCTGGGTTATCCTGCCTGATGTAATACAGGACCAAAACGACCAACTCCACACTCTCAGGGATAATCCTTTCCACCAGCTCCTGAAATATCCAATTAACGGTCTCTTTGCCTGCCTTTGGTTGGAGTTATAGTAAATGATTATGGCAGCCAGCCAACTATGAAAGTCAAAACAAATCTTTTATCCACAAACCATCTTTGGGAAGACTTTTTTTGTTCAAACACAAATACATGTCAATTCTGCTGGGATGTTTTTTTATTTTCAAGTTAACCAGAACCGGTGTTTTCATTTTCATTCATTTTCAACAACTACAACGAGACAGATTTTTAAAGACACATTTTGTCTTTGACACACAAGCAGGAAAAACAAAGAAAGAAATCATAAATCTGTTCACATGTAGTTATTCTGAACAAAACATCATGGATTAAACAGTACTGGGTAAAACTAACAGGCTTCTTTTTTATCCAAGGGGAATGAAACTAGTTTCCTGAAAGGCCAGTTTTCAATCTCCCGCCCATTATTAATGCATTGGGAATGCTAAACCCAACCCACACCCAGTATCACTAGTTAACCCAATTAATTCCAAGTTCTTTGCTCAGCACCGCCAGCATTTCAGATCCAATGTCTCTTCCCTGAAAGTCTAGGCGCTTTTCCAATGAGAACATTTAATGTGAGAGTGATTTCCGTCCCTTGAACATGCGCCTCAGAAGCACTTCGATGCCGCTTTTTGAGCTGATCCTCTTGATCCAGCCGTGGGTCCTCTTGCGTTTGATGTTCTTGGGTTGATACTCTGTTCCTCTTTTCCCTGTCCGTACCTGCTGGTATTGCCACGGAAGTTGCTGGAACACTCCTGAACCCTCAGCTTGTGAAGAAAGCGGCCCACATCTGGAAATTTGAGATCCTGCAGCCACTCTGGGCACAATCCAGTTGCTGAATAATCTAAGGTGAGAGTTACCAGGTACAGCAAGGTTCCCTGCAGAGATGCTGTTGAAAGATTTAAAATGTAATTAACAAATGTTATTCTTTAATATCAGAATCACATTTATTGGCCAGGTGTGTGTGCAGACATGAAGAATTTGACTCTGGTTACATGTTGCTCTCGATGTACATACAGATATAGACATAATACAAAAACAAGGAGCTAGAAAGGTAAACATAAACATGACATAAAAACTATGTACATGTGTACGTGTGTGATGATATTTACGTATTAAAAGGACAAAAAACTAAATGTAAACAGTTTGAATATCAAAATTATGCAACAATCACGCTGTAATTACTCAACTTGGACTACATTTATGGTGAAATACAAATTTGAACTGTTTCTTTAACTCACACCAGCCTGTAACTCTCTATCATTCTATATCTCTAATCACAGGAGTTGTGTTAAGAGTATACACGTTGTGAGGCTACAACTTAGTAATACTGTAACTATTGCAGCAAATGAACCCGACAAATGTAAATCAATACTGTTGATTGGCTATCATTAATATATAATGGGATCACCCATCTCCTAACTACATACACTACATCTAATCAGTATCTAGCTTCCACTAGCCACGTTGCTAACATACATGCTAGCTTGTGTTAGCATCGTGAACAAACATTTCTGACATCAAAGCACGTGAACTCGGTTACCTGGTGAGGTGAGTTATTCCACGCAGGCGGGAAAAGGACGACAGTAAAGTGTTCATGTTTAGATATTTATACAGTTGACACCGACATGAGAACAGTGAATGTCACAGGTCTGCCAGCGTCCCTGCGAATATCGAGCCAAATGATTGGCTCAGACCTTTCAGCCAATTGAAACGCTCGTTGCTGGACGGCGTTACTTTAGTGCCCTGAGTAGTGCTTTACAGGTTAAAACACAGTCTCTAGCTGTTTACTGACCGGTACCACGATGTTTCACCGATAATACGGTTTATTAGCAAAGATAACGACGACAACTGTAAGTGTCATGCTTTGAGGTTAGTGTCTGCCAGACTGAAGATACTAAACAAGGTAAGCAGCCTTGTTGTATGCAGACTGAGCTCTGTCTGAGACTCTGAGTGGTTGTTCAGGGTAAAAAGTATCAAGTATTTTACAGTTTTTCTTGAAATACAAGAAAGTACATTACATTGCTGCAAATGCAGTCATCATATATTAGTGCAGTACATTTCACTTAACTTGTGATGGGTCTCACTCAAGTAGAAATGTCATATAAATGTATTAATAAAACATTTATATACTTAATATTTGTATACAAACCAAATTATAGATCTTTTTCACAGCAGCCATTTTGACATAAAATAGTGGGGTCAACGCAGGTGTTACCAATGATACTAATTAAGGCCCTGTTCCATTCAGGTCAGAGTCAGGGTGCTGCTGTGGTGCATGTTGGCTCACCGGAAAGTCTCTGCTACACTGAATGGAACAGAACCTTAATTAGTATCATTGGTAACACCTGTGTTTACCTACTATTTCATGTCAAAATGGCTGCTGTGAAAAAGGTCTACAGGGTTAATGATACTTGATCATGATACTTGTGATTCTAATCCAAAGTTTTACGATTCAATAGTACAATAAATTCAGATTTTTGTTTGCTTTTTTAACACTTGACCATGGGAAACAGTTGAATCTTACACTACACATCATGAGTCATATTTCCAAAATTGATACATCATCAAGTCTTCTCTTAACTTAAACCTGCCGTTGAGTATCAGAATATTTTTCCAGTAAAACCCTTTCCAGCATGTACCGTTTACCGTACAATAACTAATGTAAGTCAGAACCAAGTCAAAACCATAATAGCATTATACATAACAGCAAATTACTAAATAGAACAAAACATAGTCATTTAGGACTACCATAGAAATAAATGAAAAACAAATGTTTTCCATCCACCTCAGTGGCCATTCAAACACTCATGTTCATTGCCCTGGTAATAATACACTGTGGGACTCTGTGCCCTTCATTCATCTGCTGGGATGTCCTCACAGATGTTTGAAAGGTTATGTTTGGATAAAGGGAACAATACAATATGATTTACATGGGAGAAGACATTTGAGTGCCTCAATAAGGAAAATGTAATTTCTTCCAGTGTTTGTGTGCTCACGTGGCCTGTTAATCTGGCCTGTCCTGAACCATTTTATTACAGCATCAATGTGTGCCATGCATAAACATAAAGCTGTAGTTGTTATTTACACACAGTTGTTGGCTCACAGGCTCTCCTCCCCACACACGTCAGAGCCGACGGCTCCGTGACAGGCACCGGACTGTCCCAGTACCAATTTGTTGATGTGAGTTCAAGGTTGACAGAGGGAGACAACACGTCTTCATAAGTGATGAAAACTTAAAGGTCATTTCTCCCTTCAGTGATGCAGCAACCGCACTGACACGTTTCCAGGCGTCAGTATGTGATGCTGGCTCTATAAACACAGGTGCAGAATCTGAAATTGGATCACACATGCAGGCCTGATCATGCTCATGTGTTCTCTAATTTAGATAATTAGCTTGGCTTTCATTTCTTATCATTATCTTTCATTCTCCCTGACCGCATGGACGCGCCCGCGCACGTACCTTTGCTATCCTGTCAGCCTTGGCAACAAGGAAACAAGCCTCTCCCATTGGCCTCCTCTCACTGTTGAGATGTGTGCTATTCGCCCTCCCCACTGCCACTCAGGAGCGAAAATGCCCGAAGACTGCTGTGGCTGCATCGGATACAAGGGCAGCAGGGCTGGGTAGGGTCTGGCCTGAGTGCGCAGTGGATGCTGAGGGGGGAAGAGAGCGAAAAACCCCGTTTGTTATCGTGATGGGTGTCTTATTGAGATGCAATTGGCACACTTTTATGGATGCGTGCTTTATCATCACTTCAAGCCCTTCCGTGCTCTGCGATAGTAGTCTAATGAGGCTAATAAGAAGCTGTGACTGATTCTGCAGCATCCCGAGCGTAGACAAATTGTTGCACCAAATGCAACGTTTTCCTCAGTTCAGTTTCGTCGGCCCTTGACTGCCCATCTGTTGGTGCAGATTTTCACCTTAAATCATCATCGCTAATTCTGCAGGTAAGGAATCGATTTTTATTGCATTGTGATCTCTAATTAGCAAAATATAGTCATCAATAAACAGCTGCACGATTCATGCATGCAGTCCTGCAGTGACAGCGCCAGAATAATAGATCAATCAATAATATAAGCGTAGCAATTATGGCCTCCAGCACCAGACTGACACTGATGTTTAATTGTTTTTATTTGTGATGCGACCTTAAATTGGGCCTACATGTGATTTTTGTAAAAAAAAAAAATCCCAAAAAAATTTCCTTCACTGTGCATTTTTATTGTTGTGAAACCTGATCCTTAAATATTTATGTCATGTTGTTCTAATATGCAGCCTACTACTGTGCTTTATGGCATGATGTTCTGGCGTCAGAGGCAGCTAAGCTATAAGGATTGTGCATTAGGCCTTTTTGAATAAAATGAGGTTATAATGGTAATGTTTTTTTTTGTTTGTTTGTTTTTGCAAATATATACGCATTTCATCTGCAGATATTATGTCAGACTGCGCCTACTGTACCGTGTTATCCCAGAGCAGCACACTGTGTACTAAATGTGTGTTACTGTAAGACTTGGCAGACATATCAACCCATATATTCTGCAATGCAGACAAAAAAAATAACATGGCTGAGTAACCTTCAGAGTGTTTGACTTTAGGGTTTGTGGATTTCAGATTCAAGTTCATCTCCTCAGCCATATTCAAATCCTCCTGATGGAGAGTAGGTCAGGAGGAGAATCCCTGATTTAAATGGCCGGTTTGTTGTTGCATCAGTGCAGATGCAGCTGGTGTCGTGTATATTGGGTGTAGTGGCATCTCTACTCAAGGGTCATCCAAACTGTTAAACAAGGTTAGATGACGTCTTGTCGTGATGTCAAAATGTTCACCATTGTCATGAGTCATCACCTCTTAGGACTTTCCTCAGTGGACACCTTTACCTCATCATCATGTACCACTTGTAGCTGACGTAGCATGATAGATAGATAGATAGATAGATAGATAGACTGCAGAACTGATCTGAAACACTGAAACACTTCGCAAATAAAATTAAGCTCAGTGCAGTTTTTAAGACTGACAGCTGAGCTGCAGCTTGGAGTGTCTGCTTCTTGTGTCGACACTCCATTTTGATGCTTGTGGAAAGACTGCCCTCTCAGTCAACATTCACTTGGCTCCTGGGTGTAACTGGATAGCACTTGATACACTGACCTTCAGATCATCCTTCCACCACCACCACCACCAACAACAACAGACACAGACACAGACACGCACATGCACACAGACACATGCACATGCAAATCCATTAACCAAAAGTAGATAGGACACAAAGAAACTATTACAAGTCTACTGTTTGTTATGAATTTATTACAGTGATTTGAATATCGGATACACGTAGAACTGGAAGGGCAGACCTCTGCCAGGGTGTTTTGTTTCTACATTGATGTTTGAGGTGGCTGTTATGTTTTGTCGTATGTTTAGTCATGTCACACCATTAACTTTAATTACAATGGGTTTGTGCATGCGTGACAGATTCATTTCATTTTGCCATAGACACCTGTGTTGACCTATCTCAATGTCAACAAAGTGAAAAATAATTAGTGTCCACCCCGTGATTTGGATCCAATCCAAAATGTAATCTGTTCTTCCTTGGCCCATTCTGGCTTAGTTCTTCCATCAAGTTTGATGAAAATCAGGCCAGCAATGAAAACACAAGCTTAAGCAAGCGTATTGGATTTGTTTCAAAAAATGCACTTAATCTGGGGGAAATTATGGTCCTCACAAGTCACAGTCATTTTATTTTGTCTCTCAGCAACAACGTGCATATATGTAAAACATTCTTTATAATATATTGACTAGGAGGCATAAAACACAACCATGATCTAAACTAGATGTTACATCATATGTCCTGAGCAGTAATGTGCGTACTGATCTTAGTTTCAGAGTTTCTGTATCCAGGAAACAATAAAGTCTTAACATGTAGATGTGACTCTTCCTCCCACTCTGTTTCCGAGAGATAATCAGCCTGTGTTTGTGTGAAAAATGAGGACTAATGTTGCTTCATTTTTACTACTGCCAAAAAGCAGTTTAGCTGTTACTGGAGCTGGGCAGGAGCACAAAGATTTTTTTTTTCTCTTACCGCTGAAAGAAGTATAGCTTGAAAAAGTGTTATCATACTGTTATGAGACATGTACACAGTCATACCCTATGAGTGACGTTTTCTATTTATGTATATCCTGATCCTGACCATGTGAAAAGGAGCAGTTATTAATAGCCGACATCAGCATGTGAATCGTCAGTCTTCACTGACATTGAAACTGTAGTACGGCACAAGTATTGTTTTTATGTTGTCTGTTTGTGAATGCGGATTCCCTGATTGTTAAGCTGCTTAGTCACCCAGGTGAGTGTGTTAGAGCCTTACAGAGCTGCACTTACTCTGACTGTGGTATTTTGAATTTGCATAACAGTTTGGAGCCTGAAAAACTGAAAGCATCCTTGCTCTTTGTGTGTTTCATTTCACTGAACTATGGCTGTGGTCTGATGAAAGGATAAAGAAGGCCATTTCATTGTAATTGCGTTGCTAGGAAACAACTTGGGTGCAATATTATAGTAACCAAGCTGGGATGCAGTTTCTTCCTGTTGAGCTGTTGACATTTGTAAACACTGCGACAGGAAATAAACCTGAAACCATTTATATTACGTATGTCGAAAAAGCTACTCAGAGGATTATAGCAAGCTTCACAAACCCAAAGCTATGTTCACACGTTGTCTGTTTTTCTATTTTGTACTCTTAATAAACATAATCTACCTTTTTTGTTATATTTCAAATGAAGCATGTGAGTGACGATCTGCATTTTTGTATCTTTGTGATGTTGTTTATGCAGGGAAGCACCATGCTGACTAGTATCACTGAAGGCATACTGTGCTGCCTGACTGGGAAGGCTGCCAGTTTGGTTTTGCCCCTGGAATCATCAGAACCCTCCGATGGTTTTGAGTTTGTGGAGGTGAAACCTGGCAGAGTCCTGCGAGTGCGGCACATCATCCCCGAGCGTCAGCCCGTAGTTACAGAAGAGCAGGTTGCGGGCAAGGAGAAGATGGATGGTGACTGTGATGATGGCAGCTCTCCTGAGGATTTTAATGATGAGAGCAGTACCGGCAGCAGTGTCCACTGCAAGAGGAAGATCACCGTCTACCGCAATGGCCAGCTGGTGATTGAGAATCTTGGTGATGTTTTGCACTCTGAGATTCTGCAGTGTCAGGATGGGGATTTGGAGCCTTGTAGCACTGTGGAGGTGGAGCTGGCTGACTACAAAGAAATGCCCTCTTCTCCAGACCCCAACCCAGTTCCTCCTCCAGTTCCTCCATCCCTTGGGGAGCAGAAACCTGCTCCACCTCCACGCCGCCGCCGTCGCAAGCCTAAGCGCACTGTGGTTATCGACTCAAAGAGGGTGATCTCAAGCTGCAAAGGGACGCACTCGGACGTAGCACTGTTCTTCGTGCATGGTGTGGGAGGTTCTCTGGACATTTGGAGCAGCCAGCTGGATTTCTTCTCTCGGCTGGGCTATGAGGTCATCGCGCCCGACCTGGCGGGACACGGAGCCAGCAAAGCCCCACAGATTGCAGCAGCTTATACTTTTTATGCCCTTGCAGAGGACCTTCGTGCCATCTTTAAGCGATATGCCCGTAAACGCAACATTCTCATTGGCCACTCATATGGGTGAGGATTTGTGAGATGACAATTGGAAAGAGCCAATTCTGAGCTCCTTCTATGGTAGTTTATCTAGTAGTGTTAAAGATGCTGTTGTTAACATGCTGTACCAATCTCATTATATTGCTTCCAGAGTGTCATTTTGCACCTTCCTGGCCCACGAATATCCTGATCTGGTCCATAAGGTGGTGATGATCAATGGAGGGGGTCCAACAGCTCTGGAGCCCAGCTTATGCTCCATCTTCCAGCTGCCATCTTGTGTCCTGCACTGTCTGTCACCCTGTCTGGCCTGGAGCTTCCTCAAGTAAGATCTGATACACCACAGTAAAAAATAACTTACAACTTTCAACACTCATTCAAAATATATGATCATTAAAGTGTACACTGAACAGTTCCAAGTAACACTTGCTCACTTTTTTTTCTAACCCCTAGAGCTGGATTTGCCCGTCAGGGCGCCAAAGAAAAGCAGCTGTTGAAGCAGGGCAATGCCTTCAACGTGTCTCCGTTTGTCCTGCGAGCCATGATGAGTGGCCAGTATTGGCCAGAGGGGGATGAGGTCTACCATGCCGAGCTTACTGTGCCCATCCTTCTGGTTCATGGCATGTGTGACAAGTTTGTGCCCATGGATGAGGACCAGCGCATGGCAGAGGTATAGTACATCTTCATATGTGAATGCAGATTTATCATGCGAGATTCAATATGAAAAGTTGTGTTTACCTATTGTATTGTCCTGTATTCATTTTTGACTCCCTTTCTAGATCCTCCTGTTTGCATTCCTGAAAGTCATTGAGGAGGGAAGTCACATGGTCATGATGGAGTGTCCTGATACCGTCAACACTCTCCTCCATGAGTTCTTTCTATGGGAGCCTGACATGTCCAGAAAAGACAGCAGCAAGACAGACACAGAGAAGACTGTTTCTCTCAGTGACACTCTCCACACACTGAAAATCAATAAGCCTATGGACAAATAACCAACAAGGAGTATAGTTTTATCACAGAACCAAGCAGAGGGCCTTTTTTGGCATGTGTTCTTAAAGGCTGCTCCAAGGCTGAGAGCTGTTATAAACAGGGCCACATCTTAAGGATGCGGACGGCCACTGGTGCTCAAAGATAAAGCAGGACTTGGCATCGTGCCAACCAGAAAACGATGGAACAAACATAAAGATGAGAGGAATGAATGCAAATACACAGTCAGTTTCTGCTTCGCTTTTTGATACCAGTTTGTGCTCCATCTCGTCATGTTTGCAAAACGACACAACTGGAGATCAGAAGGACTATGTCCATTCGTGATTTGTGTGTGAAATGTTTATGGTGAAGAACTGACTACTGCAAGATGCAAAACGCATAAAATCCATGAAATGGTGTGTGAAATCTTTCACCTTTATCTTAAATATTCTGTAAAGTACTGCAGAGCTTCTGTTTTACCTTTACAAAATGGTCTTACATCTGCTTTCAATGGGAAACTGGCAAAGTAATATGTAGTGAATTGAGGAATTACAGATCTGATTTGCCAGTAAGATGGTGAAAGATGGCTTATAATAAAACTCAAGTATTGATAATAATAGTTTATTATCAAATACTGACTGGATGGTAGTGGGAAATGGTACATTAAATATATACCGACATACATGCAAAATGTAATTGATAATTGCACCACATGCATACATAAATTACATTATGCCAGAAGGAGAAACACACATTGTTCATCTGCAGTCCAGCCATTATTAACCACATGCATACAATGTGCAGTGTGCGCCATCTCAAACACGAAGACTCACAATTACAGCTGTCGTCAAATACGATTGGCTCATCTACTTACAAATTACAGCAGTTTATCTTCCATATATTGAACTTTAATATAAAACCTAAATCCAAAAAGCTATGTGTGTCTATGTTAAGCACAATGTAACCAATTCATAGTTGCATGAAAATTAAGTAATATTCAATGAGAGATGTATGTGAACTGGTTTCAAAAACAGATGTAAACAAATATGGATGCCAAAAGGTTCTCCTCCTTTATTCTAGCAGCCATTTCTTCAATATTATATAATATCCTAAGGATACAAAGTACCGAGGCCCTGCATGACTTCAGAATATCTAAAGGTATGAGGGAGACAGTTGCAATATATTCTAATATTGAAAAAGTCCCAGTGGACTCCTTTCTAATCAAATAAGTGTTCCTTTTAATGTGTATTGTTTTGCCTTTGTTCTGAAATAACAGCAACTGCCATAACAAATCGTGGTTGTATTGACCGCTTTAAGCTGTTGTGTCTCTAAGCTGATAAATGCAAAACAAGAATATGTTCCCCTACTACTCTCCAGTCCCGCCTATTTATCTAATAGTGTCAGTGGGAATGAGCTAAACATTATGCTCAACGAAAGACATTCATTCATGGGTGCTGCTTTGTCTCATAGTGGGACTGTAAGGTGTGAGTAAAAGCACAGTCTAATATGTTCATATGACAGTGCTCATCTGCTGACTGGATAGTTCTGTTCTGTTTAGCACGACTAGCAGAAGGTGTAAAGTGGTGGAGGCGGAGCTTCAAATCAAACATGAGTCAGCCAAAGGAGAAAATCCCCCAAAAGAGGGACATTCGTACTGGCCATGCTGGTCTGTTATATATGCATTTTGACAGAATGCGGATGCAACATGACTGGTCTTATGCAACTGTGCAAAATAGAGAGAAATAGTGTGGACATGAACTGACCTGGCACTGACACCTCAAAAACATTATATATTCTCTATGGACTTTCCAAAAACCAACCAAGTGCTGCTGATGCAATGTACTGTATGTCTCCTTTGGTGTAAAAGGTCAGTAAAACTGTATGGACTACAGGGTGCACATGTACTTCCTCTTATGCTAAGTGTGCATATACAAATTGTCAGTGCTCATATGTGCTATATCTTTTTGTGGTTAACAAAATGTGTTAATGTTATTGTTGCATTTATTCATGGAAATCATACTATATGCACTGCCTGAATGTAGATGCATATAACATTATATAATCTATCAAAACAGTTGGATTCAGTGTATGAACGTGCCTTTCCTGGCATGAAATAAAGAAGATGTTCACAGTCTACAGGTTTTTTTTGCTTTTGTATGTTTGTTTGCAGTCTGTTGTTTTTCAGCGAGTAACAGCATTGCAAGTATAGATTAGAAATTTGAAGCTGATAATACAGCTTACTTACACAAAAAAGTAGATATGTAAGATTATTTATTCATTGTGATAACTACACAAGGACTGAAGCTGTAGGAACAAGTGCTATGACGTGATGCAGGACACAGCCACATAAGTATAATGAGATTATCTTTCCTAATTATTTTTAATAAATGCAATTTATTTGCCTATAATCATAGCAGGCTACCAAATTTAATCAATTCCACATAGTTGTTGTTTGTGCTGCTTTCCAGTATTTATTATTTAAAACATTTATATCTTTCTAAAATTATTATTTCATCTCCAGTAGCTTCAATTTTGTTACAGAAACATGACTAACATTAATGTTTGGAACAAGCTAAATATATTCAATAGGGTTAGATACAGTATACATAGACAAACTGAAAACAGATATAGGATGCAAGTATCATAGTTTATATTGGGAAGAACTGGGAAAAGGGTATTTATGAAAATAAGAGATTTAAAAAGCGAGATAAGAAATAAGGTAGACTGAATACAACAAGAACAAGACAGCACACATTTAAAAACATCTAAAACAGGTTTGTTGCTGAGTTAACCATTTCACAGGTCTCTTGATGAATTTTGCAGCAAATTTCAAGTGATCAGGTAGCAAGTTACATTACATTACATTTAGTCATTAAGCTGATGCTTTTATTCAAAGCAACTTACAAAAAAGGGAAACAATCAAAGTAAAGTGTGACTAGGATATGTTAGTGCAGCATTAAGTACTGTGACAGTACTTAGAGGGGGATACATTTAGCATGTCCAGTTGTTGGTAGTTCAATGACTTCACTCTTTTCACTGAGAAAAGATGTTTAACAGAGGGGAACTTGATGCTGCTCTGGTTGATCTACTACAGGTCTGTAATCTCATGAGGTATTTGTAGAAAAGCAAGTTTGTTTAAACATTTAAGCACAAGCTTCACACAAAGTTAGCAAAACATAAACTCTTCCGTGTAATATTAGAAAACAGCTTTCAACAAATATCATTTAAATCTAATGTACAGTAACATAAACTAATATATCGGTTCAAACCGTTAATATTACTGGTAATAATACGAGATTTAAACTCGTGTTTTCATCCATCATATGACGAGCCATCAGAGCTGCCCTCTCATTGGCTGAGCGTGTCCCATGCGTGTTGTGGTAAACAAAATCGGAGGTGCGTGTGCATGCGTAGAAGTGGTAATGGAGGATACTGATCTACTCACAGGGGGCTTAGTTAGCAAGCTGTCTTCTTTCTCTTCTGTTCACAACTGCTGTATCTATTGATTACAAGGTATTTACAACGCAAAGGAACAACGTCTAAATCAACCAAGAGGAGGTGGTAAGTGTCTGCATGTCGAGTTATCTCTGAATGTTAGCTTCTTAACTCACAATGCTAATCTGATGGCTAAACTAGCCGGAACTGCTGCACAGCTAATGTAGAGGCTAGGTGTCGGGTGTCGTCTATTTCCTGGATTTGGGAAATGATAGTTTCACTTTTTGTGTTGTCTGTAAAATTTAACTCAAACAATTACTAAACGGGGCTTTTAGGAATGAACGAGCTCTAATTTAATAATTTACCAAGGCTTCTGTGAACGTTAAACGCTAACCGTTTACCACCGACACACTGACGTTAAACGAATGAACCGGATAGGATGCAACCAGGCTAAGGTAGTCACTGTGATGCAGGAAATAGTCCCATCCCAGCGCGGAGTTAACGCGGACCAGCTAGCTGTCCTGAGATGATTACTTTCTCCTTTTGTAGCCTGGAAACAAGATGACAAGTTCACTATCATTGATATGAAGTAATTTGCACTATCCTGTACGTGATCAGAGTTAAATGGGACTTGAGTACCAGTGAAACTATCTATGCTATCAGACAAGCTAATGCTATGCTATGTGTCATTGCATGTTTTGATATATGATTTAGTTAGCTCATGTTTCTTTAGCAAGTTAGCAGATGAGCTAATGTTAGCTGGCTGGGCTTCCACACTTGTGGGGCCGAATTAAAGAGACAGGGGGTGAACCAATCAGGGGCGACCGTAGCTTCTCCAGCCCTGTCCGGGCTAGCTACCCAAAATGAGCCGTATATAAATACAAACACGAACCATACGACAGTATCATGTAACTAGACAGGGTTAAGTAACGTTATACTTTCTCCATTAATAAAGGTACAACGTTAGATAAATTGAACAGACAAATTGACCATTTCATTCTCGGTTGCACTGATTTCTGGACATTTTTTCATGACTTACATACATCTTCTACAGCCTAATTTAATTTAATTAATTGTAACTGTTTTTATCTCTATTTCTTATTTATATATATTTTAAAAAAGTTTTCAATTTTTTTTTTTTATATAGTTTTCTAGCACAGGTTTTAACTTCTTTGCACAGGCTAATTTAAATTCATACTTATCTTATAGGTTTATTTTAGTGTATATTTACTGTGTCAATTTTAATTTCATAATGTATGTTTGCATGCTGCCATTGGATGCGTAATTTTCCCTCGGGATCAATAAAGTATCTATCTATCTATCTAAGCCTAACCAGAGAGTTATTGTTGGAAGAGTCATGTTATTGTTACCTGTTACAATTTTTTGGTTTTTACAATACATAAAAAATAAATTAAGCTGGATCTAATCAAAGATGTCTGTCTGTGTGTAAAAATAAAGAATAAAAAGTAGATATAAAGATATATTACATATAAAACTATGCTGAATCAAAAATACTGAATCATAAAATCACCACTTTCCCATTCACCGTCTACAGGAGGTGCCATTGAGTTTTGGGATGGCGTCAGACGTGGCTTCCCAAAACCATGGTTCCAAGGGGATCATGACCTTTTACCCCACTATGGAGGAATTCAAGAACTTCAGCCGCTACATGGCATATGTGGAGTCCCAGGGAGCTCACAAAGCAGGCCTGGCTAAAGTAAGTACCATATTCAGAGACACTGTAATGTGAATGGGATCATATTTATTAGCAGAAATTATTTAGGCAAACATAAGTCCATCTGTTCTATCATGCTTTCTGTACATCAGGAAATACCAGTGTGTCAGGAAAAGAAATAAATGTATATCTCCTGAGCTTTCCTGACAATTAATAACAGTGTTAAGAAAACTAAATAACTCACTGTCCATTTGTCTTCCTAGATTGTCCCACCAAAGGAATGGAAGCCTAGAGGCAACTATGATGATATAGACGATTTGGTGATACCTGCACCCATTCAGCAGGTGGTGACAGGCCAGTCGGGCCTTTTCACACAGTACAACATTCAGAAGAAGGCCATGACTGTCAGAGAGTTCCGCAAGATCGCCAACAGTGACAAGTAAAGGACACAAAGCCTTTTTTTTAGTAAGTCATACTTCTGTTCAGTCATGGTGCTGGTACTAGTAAACATTTATTGTCTTTTTATAGGTTCTGTAGTCCACATTATGACGACTTTGAGGAGCTGGAAAGGAAGTATTGGAAGAATGTGACATTCAACCCTCCCATATACGGAGCAGACGTTAATGGCACTCTATATGACCCTGTGAGTTGACACATCTTGTATGTGTTTGCTGTTGTGAATATTCAGTGTTTGGTGATTGGTTTTCTGATCATAGTGGTGTTTCTCACCCACTGAAGTCTCATCTGTTGATCTTGTGTTATCTCCTGTACTCCTGCAGGAGGTCAAAGAGTGGAACATCTGCCATCTAGACACCATTTTGGATACTGTCGAACGTGAAAGCGGCATCACTATCGAGGGCGTTAATACACCCTACTTGTATTTTGGCATGTGGAAGACCACCTTTGCGTGGCACACTGAGGACATGGATCTCTACAGCATCAACTACCTGCACTTTGGAGAGCCTAAATCATGGTAAAGAAACAAAGTATTCTTTTCTTGACTGGGTGCAGAAAATAAAGATTTTAATTGAGGTCAGATACAGTTTAATTGAATAACTTAATTTGCATAAGTAAGGGCGCTTTCACACAGAAAAGGGAGGGCTTCTATTTCATATTAGTGACAGTATGGCATTGATGTAGCAGGGGATCTTATCCCAGAATGCTTAGTTTAATAAAAGTTGCATAGTGAGTTGAAATATCAGCTGACTGTAACTAAAAAGACTATTTTAAATATGTGCAGGTACTGTGTTCCTCCAGAGCATGGGAAAAGATTGGAGCGTTTGGCCAAAGGTAAGAGACCAGTGTAATATTTGCTGTACTGTATATAAGACTCTTAACTATCACAGCCCCTAACATCTGTCTGTTTTCTCTTCTTCTAGGGTTCTTTCCTGGTAGTTCCCAGAATTGTGAGGCCTTTTTGAGGCACAAGATGACTCTCATCTCTCCCTCTATACTGAAGAAGTATGGTATTCCGTTTGATAAGGTGAGCGTACAGTATTTGTTTATTTATATTTCATATTTCATACCCCGCTACACAAGCCAAATGTATAAACTGCAGGACTAATTATTTTATTTCCTCTCCCTAAGATTACTCAGGAGGCTGGTCAGTTCATGATAACCTTCCCCTATGCCTACCATGCTGGTTTCAATCACGGTTTCAACTGTGCAGAATCCACCAACTTTGCCACAGAGAGATGGATTGAGTATGGCAAGCAAGCAGTTTTGGTGAGGACCGCCAAATAACAGCATAGAAACCCATAATTAACCTAATTTGAATTTTGTCTTGCTAGTAAGAACCTGAACATGCATTCATATAATGATGATGTACAGCAACAGTATTACCTGTAACATTTGTCGATTTGTGTTTTTCTTTCCTTCAGTGCTCATGCCGTAAAGACATGGTAAAGATCTCCATGGATGTATTTGTGAAGAAATACCAGCCAGATCGCTTTGATGCGTGGCTGGCAGGGCGAGATGTGATACCTATTGATCACTCACGACCCACCCCAGAAGCTAAGGAGTTCCTGGGGGATTCCTTTAACGACATCACCAGCACCAGCAACAGTAACTTCATGGAGAGCTGTGGGGAGGACGGAGAGCGCAAGAGGTGGGAAGAACCAAAGATCTGTTTATGTTTAAGTTGTTATACCGTGAAATTCAGCACATGCATGGGTGATTTAGCACTCCTGGTTACTTTATGCATCAGTGCAGTTTGACAGTGCAGGCTGGCTTAATCAACCCTCTTTGGTTAAAAAGAGTACATACAGGACCAGTGATAGATTTAATCTATTATTAGTATTCATAATTAAACCTTAAAGTCAACAGCATGGGCTCAAGTTAAGGTAGACATTTTACAGCAGACACTTCAGCAGACAATTATTTGTATTTAAAAATATTAGATATTTAATTTTATGTTTAATATAAATCTAATATTTGACTATCAAAAATCTGTAGTACAGGTGACCTAACAAAGTACATGAAAGCTAGTGACTCCATAAACTATTAAAGGAGTTGTAAACTCGGTTAACTCTAGATTATACAATATATAATTGCTAAGTGCTCGTTACTATTAGATGAAGGACCCGATTACAGCGCAGCAAATCATTACTAATTACACTCAAGAAAACATTAATGACAAGCTTAATAATTATCGAGAATTACAGGGAATGTACTTTTCCAAGGATGCCCTGCACTACACTCATACAGACAAGACTGCACCTGAAGGTTGCCCTTTCAAAGGGAATGTTTTTATTCTGAAGTCTGAAGTTTTCTATGAATATTTTTGTTATCGGAGGTATTTTTAAAGGTTTCAACAAAGAAAGCACCAAAGAAAAATCACAGAACCAACCAGCATCACTGTCCAAGTCCAAATACTTAGCTGTTTGTGTGATTTGTCATGTAGTCAGAAACAAAGAATAAACTACCTAGCAAAACACAGTTGCAAAACACATAATGTTGACATGATGGTTGGGGAAAGAGGACTCTAGTCATGTTAAATCTGTCCTTGACACATCCTCGATGTCCATGGTACTTTCATAGTTAATACATCCACAGGCATGTCCCATAAAATGTTGAGTTCCTTTTCATAAATATAGTAAACATGTTTTGTCGTTGTATTGTGAAGTTTCCTGACATAAAAATCAAAGAAAATGAAATGGGATCAAAGTCTTCTGTCCTCAACTGTCTCTCTGTTTGGTTAACCCTCAGCGCTACACAGAGGATAGAGACCAAGAGACACCGAGTGTGTCTGGAGGTGCCCAAGGAGGTTGTTCCCAAGGATGAAGATGACGAAGATGTGGAGCAGTATGGGAAGCGTCCTAGACTGAGCCTTATGCCTCCACGTACGATGTCACAAGATGGCAAGAGAAATAAAGGTATTATCACCTGTGCATCATCTTTCTAGTTATCTCTAATATCAGTTGTTTTGTGATACAGTGTCTCATTGTTCTGCTTCACTTTCTAAACAGAGACCTCTGATTTAATTTACAGGCCCACCAAAGTTGGTTGTGACTCCAACCAAGCTCACTTTGTTGGATCCATTTCACAGGGGCCTGACCCAAAGTAACAGTGATGTCGCACGTCCCCCTCATTACACCAAGACCCGTGCCCCTGCGATCTCGTCTCAGTCCCAGCACAGAAACGGACACCTGTCAGTTTCAGCACCACCGACGTGGACTGAAGCCACCGCTCAGCCCGCCCGCAAAATGGGGGTAGCCAGCCTTCTCTTCCACAGAACGCTGAGTCCAAAAGACACTCTTCAGGTGCACAGCTACACCCTAGAAAAGCAGCAGCAGCCGCACACACAGCTGCAGGTGCACAGCTACGCCAGAGAGCACCAACCCCGTCATCTCCAGCACAAAATCTGTACACCGTCACACACGCAGGTTCACACCTCGTCGTCTCAGGCACCAAGCTGTGAAAGAACAGAGCCACAGCCAGAAATCAAGATTGTTCTTACCAAAGTAGCACAGAATGAATCAAAAGCACAGAATCTGGTGGAGCAGGACCAAAAGGAGGAGAAACCTAAAGTGTCTGTACCTGTTGAGACCCAGGTTGAAGTGGAGAAGCCTGAAGTTGAACCCACAAGCAAGTCTGCTTCATCTGAGACTCAGACACAACCTGCAACCCAGAAAATGGAGATGGAGGCCCCAAAGAACAACAAGCGAAAGGTCTGATTTTTTTTTTTTTTTTTTTTTTTTCTTATTTCTTTAATTGTCATATATTTTAAATAGAAAACGCATTGACAAATCACTCACCCCAAAGATGCCTCAGATGAAATGTCATGTTAAACTGTCATTTTTGGCTCTTTGTACGCTCTCTGCAACACATGCATGTTCGAGTACATGCTCTATGCTGCCTGCATTGTCTTCTCTGTCAACTTAACACCAAATTATCCAAAAACTTGTTGTCAGTCCTGAACAAATATAAACTGAAGTTTATATTGAGGGCTCATAGATACATGTGTCTTTGTTTCCTAATACTATTATGCATGTAAGATTTTTTTTTTGGTGGCTCTGTACTGGTGCACTTTCCTTGCATGATGTTTGTGTACTAATCCCTCTGAGTTCAGCGTTATTACTAATTCTGCTAACAGAACAATCCTTGGAGATCTCTGTAGTGGCAGAATACACGTTTTCAGACATTATTCCAAAGTCTGCCATGAGTGTTCAGTGTTATTCATGCTGTCCAAACCACAGAGTATCCAATGCCCCCTTGCGGATAGTGGCATTGTCATCCTGAAAGACACCATTCCTGTCAGGAAACCAGTGCCTGATGAGATGAAGGTGATCGCTCAGATTCATCATGTAAGTAGTTACGAGCTGTGACTAAGTCCTCAAAGGGATCAGTGGACCCAATGTTCATCTGGAAATATGTGCATACCAGTACAGAGCTCCCAACATGTTTCATAGATAGATATAGATCTATCCACAGATAGAAGTTTTATCGTGCTATGCACTTCTTCCTCCAGCTGGTGTCAGAAGAGCAGTCATACTGCAAGTCAGTTGTGAAGAAGCAACAGCAGCAGGCACAGCTCCGCCAGCTTCCCCGTCATCACCCTCTAATCAGAGAGCTGCACAGCGACGATGGTACGCAGTTGATGTAGAAGTACGTTCTGTGGTAACAGTTTATCAAACACTAAATTCATAAATGTCCCCCATCCTGTCTGTAGACATGTATGTAGATGTGGAGGACGAGCAAGAGGAGAAAGAGGAGTGGGCGAAGCCGCTAACCCAGCTGTGGCAGTGTCGGCCATATAGCCCCGAGGCAGAGAGAGAGTACAACAAGATCATGGGCCAGCAGGCCCCCTACTGCTCCATCTGCCTGCTCTTCCACACCTATCATCAGGTGACAACTACAAGCACTTTATGTTAAAGTTCTGTTATTTAATGTTCTTATTATATAGTTATTATAGTTTGCATCTACAGCAAGCGAACAGTCAGTCATCAGTATATGAATAATAAAACAAGCATTTCCCACAGTAATGTTTGAATTGTGTTAGTTGTGCATTAATTTATACACAATATCCAGTTTTACCAGAGCGTTGGATCCATCAGATATTCATATCAAGAATGTACTAACAAGTTCCTGGACTCTTTTCCCCTCAAGTCCGAGTCCAATAGTGGGAGTTCCTGCGTGATGTTGGTGAACCGTCCAGGGGGGCACCAGTGGTCCAAGCCACTCATCCCTGAAATGTGCTTCGACACTCAAACCAGCAAGATGAATGACAGCGGGGAGGGACAGCTGTCTAACCCTCATGTAGCAGAGGACGGGACCAGCCGGCTGGTCAGCTGTGCTCAGTGCTGCGTCCGCGTACATACCAGTAAGTGATGAACAGGTCTCTGTTGAATTGAGCATAGGTAGGAACACTTCAGGTACTTTTAAGATAAATATATGTTACATATAGTACATTCAGATCCTTTGATATTATTTAGGAAACCACCACTGAATGTTTATTCTTATTCTACTGTTAGACACAGTTATATCTAAAACAGTCATTGCTAAAGGATATAAATGTATTATGAATGAATACGCATATCATATGCAGCATTCACACAGCGCGTTTCTGAAATGAATCTTTTTGCTTAATGAAGTCCTATTAAGTTAAGTTTTATGAAATGTTTTCTTATTTTAATTTTAATTCATGCATTTTTCCAAAAATGTTTTATTTTGGTGTAACATGGCCTTGTCTTTTTAGTTTAATCAATTCTCCTTCACACACAAATATTTTGTAGCTGTTGGGTCATAATAATAATAACATAATAATAACATAATAACCTGTTTTCTCTATGATCTAAATGTTCATGTTCTCAGAAAAGCATGGGAAATGAAACCATTAAATATTTCCTGTGAAATAACCAACAAAGTGTCACTAATAACCGTGCTTTTCAGTGAGAAGTGAATGTGTGACATGTTCTTTCCTGTTGAGGTTGCTATGGTGTGTCTGGGGATGAAGCAGACCTAGACGACTGGCTGTGCGCCCGCTGCGAGGCTAATGCCATCACAGAGGTTAGTTATATGTCATTATTTCAGTACAAATAACTTACAATTAAATTGCTAATCATATTCAGAACAGACAAAGCCTTCTTGGTTTGGTTTGTTGTTTTCTGGTTAAATGTGCTAAATGGGTTTAACAGTTTTTCTAGGAACAGCGTAGAGAAAGCTACGTGGTGTATAAGCCACAGCTCACTTCCTCACATAACAGACTTGTGCTAGATGTTGACAGACACTGTCACCAGTATCTAATAGCATACCATAAACTCTGTGCATGCAGGGAAATTAAATTTTTTCTTAAAATTGAAATGATTTGCAGCTGCTGCAGCTCAAACCACAGTGGCACCATTGTGGAAATCATGGTGACATCTTGGTTTCACTGCAGCTCTATCAAGTACATCAAATAAACATGTACATTATGTGCACCATGTGATCATGAGGCTGATTCAATCTTTACTTCCTAAAATAAATATAAACCGGGGTGTACCACACCAGAACAAACAAATACATCTGATAACCAGCAGCCCAGCTTTTGTCACGCTTGTGTAAACTTGACTGTCTGTGATACTGCTGTCTTTGTTCTGAGACAGTGAGAGTTTCCTTCCTTTGTGTGTTATTGTCTTGGTGGTTTTGTTTTTCTGAACCTCAACTGTAAAATGTATTTGTCAGTTTCCTTTCTCTGTTTGCCCAGAACAAACAAATTATTGTGAGCACCTTTTTACCTTCTAATATTTCCTGACATAGGACTTCATATATTAAATGACAGATAATTCGAGTTACAATGGTAATAAACAACAAATTTTAAGTAAGAATTAAATACTAAGAGTTTAAAATTAAAATAAAGTATATAAAATAAATAAATATAAGGCAAAATAAATGTAAGTAAAAAGTAAGATAAATGAATAAATAAAATACAAATAAAAACAACAACAGGCAGAGGAGCAGATATCCATACATGGTGGCTAAGTAATATACACAGAGGAATTCAAACGTGCATCTCTTCCCAAACGTACTCTGTCATATCATCCCATCCATTAAACACCCAGGTACCCTGAAACAAGTCCATCTTTGCACAAGAGTGTCCATAGTGAATTGCAGACTTGCAGTCATTCGCTCCATCATGTAAACATTTTTTAGTCTTTGACTCATTGGTCTGCGGTTGGTGGTTTTACATCCCTCCAGTTCACCGTACTCATTTTCTTTGCTATAAAAGAATCCTCAGTATATATCGCTGATCTGTATTACATATGTCTTTGGGTATGGCACCCAACAAAAACATCGATTCTGACATCCACCTCCAAAATAATACCAAATTCTTTTAAACATTGTCCCAAAATCCTTGAATTTTTTTGACAGTCCCCAAAAAAAATGTATGTGGTGTCTCCAGTGTTTCCACATTTTCACCAACATAATGCCACATTGGGGTTTTCAGATTATAAAGGGAGTGTTAAAATATGTGATCTTTACTTTACACTCTTTCCACAATTGGCTCTTAATTCTTTTATGACACCCTTTCCATATGTCCATCCATGTAGTAATTCTTCAATTATATTATTTAATTCAAATTTCCATTTTTTCCTTAAAGTGGTCCAAGTTTTGTGTGGTGTCAGTTGCCAGGCACAAACACATTTTGACCACCAGTGGGCACTGTTTCCCTTTTATAGGTCATTGTGACACCTCAGTGGACTTTGGCCTCACACTGTTTTAGTTTTAGGTTGTCTGTGTTTTCAATTTCAGAATCTCACATTTCCTTTTTTAAGCATAATAAGAATTCGTGTCATTTCTGTTCTATACTATTACAGCTAATGCCACAGATTTTCTCAAATGAGTTTTGAGCAACATTATAAATGTTAAGAATTACATCAGTACTCAGTATTTCCCCATCAAGTTGTTTTTCCCCTTGATTCTCATCAGTCATTTGATATCTTGTTGATTTCCTGTGATATTTTCTTTGTGTTATGTGAAATATTTGTAGAAAAATGTGTGTCAGACTGGATCTGTTGTGATAGGATGGTTTGAACAGGATTTAGTAAGCCCATGAACAACATCTAGAAGTTTAAATGTAAAGTGTAAATCAACAGCAGCAATTTAGAGGTGAAGTGGACTTTGTCTCTGATATTGAGGCAAAGCGGCTGCTGCATATCTATTAGTGCCACTCTTCGGTTCACTTCCTCACAGTGCTGTATCTGAGGAACAAGTTTTAAGAAAGTGCAGTGAAGCGTTTGACAGCAGTCACACCAGGTGTGCAGTGGGTAGCAAGGATCAGCAATAGATTGAGTTTCACATAGCTGATACCTATCCATCTGATCCAGTAGAAGATACTAGATTATCCCCAGTATAAATAATATACAGCAGAACATCATATATGAAGATTAAGATGGATTAAAGATAGTAGTAGTAAAGTAGTATTTTGAAAAATAAAATGTTGTTGTGTGTTTCTTCTTCCAGGATTGCTGTCTGTGTTCCTTGAGAGGTGGAGCTCTGCAGAGAGCCAACAATGACAAGTAAGTGAAACCAGCAGACAGTGGTGCCGCTGCCACCTGAGCTGGTCCCTGATTTAGAACAGTAAAAAATAAAATGACAAGAACACTCATTTAAATGTGCAGTGAAACTTTATCCTGTCATATTGAAGAGTGTGCTTTAGGGGAAAAAGTGAGTGTGAATTTACTGTCAGAAAAGTGGTTATTGGTGTTGTCTGCTGCTTAACACACATTGTGTGCAGCATGATGATGCCACTGAAAATGTGGCTGTAAAATTATGGCTTATGGCAGTTCTAAAAGAGTAGTGTGAAAGTAAAGACAAGGAAGAAAAATAATACTCAGGAAGCATCTGTGATGGTTAAAATACAGCCTGGGCACGGTGAGGCTGACTGGTTGGTACACAGCAGATTGTTGTGCCCACCGCTCACTCTCCTTTGATCGCATTTAGTCTGTTTCTTCAGTCTCAGTTCCTGCTGAAATCCATGTGGCAGCTCGGGCCATTCAAGTAAATGTGTGTAAGGTTGCTCTCCACCCACAGCCTGTGGTTTCACTTTATCTCTCAGTGTAGAATGCAGTTAGTGAATGTCAGTTGACATAACAGGAAATGCCTGGAGACCGAAGCAACGGTTTTTCTATCAGACGTCTATCTTGAATGAGTTTCGAAAGAGGTGGACCACTTGTTAGTGGCTTCTCGTTATTGTTGGGAATAATGCAGCATATTTGCCAATATCTTTCCCATCTTCTATTAAAAGCTTACTGCCGGCTGTACTATAGTAAACTATATTTTATATTTTAATGAACACTTCAGTCATATAATATTACATCTGAGACCACTTACAGTTACAACATGAATATTTTCTGCTGGTTATTTTAAACCACACTTCTAAACAACAGTGTTTGTTTTTAGCTCTCTAGGCAACAACAAGTTATAAAAACATCTCTAAGTTCTCATGGTCTTCCTCAGCACATGAAGTTTTCTCATATACCAACAACAACATGCATTTATTTATATCGGAATATTTTTGTCACATTTAATAATTATTTAACTGAACACAATATGAATATTTGATGATAATCTCCACTAAAATAATTAAATATTTATCAATAACTTCTTCCATAAATATGTGTTTTTCTGTTCCTCTTTGTGGAAAATGACATTATCAATGAATACATACATTAGCCAACATAGATGGGACCACACGTAATGTTTAATTAGTGTTGCCACATTGCTGAATACGTGCTCTAACATTTCCTGAAATCTTGTACCCTGGACATCGAACTGTTTGTCCTGAGTCTGCTTCATGTTTGCCTTTCACACAGGTGGGTTCATGTGCTCTGTGCCATCACTGTGCTGGAAGCTCGCTTTGTCAACATCACCGAGCGGGGGCCCGTTGACCTCTCTGCGATCCCGCTGCCGCGCTTCAAACTGGTACGACTCAGAACAGTCCCAGCGGTCTGCTGTATGTTTGTGATGTAGATTGGCAACCTGTTCTGTAGCCGTGTGCATGAAGGTTGATTACCCTGCCTCTTTGCTGTTTCCCCTCAAGTACTTTAATATAAATATTCATTGCCTGACAGTAAATGCAAGCAGGCTTTTCTAACTGTTATTGGTCTGTTTATCACCTATTGCGATGCTTTGTGATCTTCTTATTCATGGCATTATGACTCAGGTTTATTTTTCCACTGCCAAGCTCTTTAAACCCGTAAACAGATATATTAAACAGAGCTATACTCTGATGGCATCTGTTTGTGATCTTCACTGAGGACGCACATTTTTGCTGAAGTCAAACTGATGTGGCGCCTGGTGGCCGTCTTGCACAGTTTCATTTCTCCTTCTGGCGCCTGCATGTTTCTGAATAATAGATCCTGTTTTAGCTGCGTAAGAGAGTCGTGACATTCTGACCACATTTCATTCAAAAAGAAATGGTGATAACACAGCATACCAAGGTTTTTATTTGGAAAATAATCCAACAGGCTGTAAATGCTTACCTTCTGTCTTACAAATAAGTCACGTATAAACTTGGTTCACAATAGTTGGCCATGTCTCCATTGTTATAGGTCTTGATCTCAGAGGAGCCTTCTCAGTTGAACTACTTCTAAATAAATACATATGATGTCATAACCTTGTTAAACTATCCAGAGGAAGTTGTGTAATTTCCCTCTAACATATCTGTGTTCCAGTTCGTGTCTGGGTCCGCCTGTCTTTTGCTCCCTTTGATAACTTTTTTTTTTTTTTTCACTCCCTCTCATCCTCCTCACTTGGCTTGTTTCCTTTCTCCTCCTTTCCTTCCCCTGTACTTCCTTTACTTTAACCTGTCTCTCATAACTTTTCCTCTTGGTCCCTATCCCCCGCTCTACGCTTGTGTCTTTGTCACTCTGATAGAAGTGCGCGTACTGCAGGAAACGGATGAAGAGGGAGGTGAAGGGCTGCTGTGTCCAGTGCTCCCACGGCCGCTGCTCCACGGCGTTTCACCCCACCTGCGCTCAAGCAGCTGGTATCCTCATGCACCCAGATGACTGGCCTTTCATAGTCTTCATCACCTGCCACAGGCACAGAGCGCCTCTCCTACCTGAGGTAACATACCGGGAACACAGTCGGGACAATAGTAAAGAGTTATGTACAAAAATTCACGGAATTTGTACCAACTTTATCTTGTGAAGATGTGTTTACTTTGTGTGTGTGTGTGGGTGGGAGGGTTAAGAAGAGCATTTGTTGTGAGAAGAAACAAAGTCATGTGATACACACTCACTGGTTGCTTGCGTCTTATCACACAGCTTGGCTTGGATTAGACAGTTTATCAGAAAATTCTACCCATTTTGTTTTGAGAACTGACATGCATGTTGAGGGAAAAAGTTTACTCTTTATTTGAACTTTCAACAGTGTTTTTGTGTGCTGAGAAGAAAAATAAGAGCACCTCAACTTTGGATGCTCCAATCAGACACCAAATTATATAATATTAATATTGAGATAGGCATTAATTCAGTCTGTTTTTATGTTCTAAGGATCAGCTTTAGATATATCTACAACTTTCCAGGGGACTCAAGTATGTCAGAGGTTTTGTTGACTGTGTTATGATACCAACATTTACTCCCTCTGCCCTCTCCCTCTTTAATTTTAAGTCACATTTTCAGTTGATTATATTTTTGTTTCATAAGATGGATGAATGCACCCATCTTGGTGCTAAGATGTCTTCATGTTATTGTAGATTATTGACAAAGAGGACCTTTGTGAAGACTCTGCAATTAGTGTCTCAGCCTTCAGCGATGGTGAAGTCAGCCGTGCAGCACAGAAATAGTCGGGAGACTTTTTTTTTTTTCCTTTCTTTTTTTTTTTTTTAAAGCTCTCAAAATCCTCAGGGACGTGTTTCTCTCGTACGCTGCTTTGATTCACTAATTGGAGAGACTGACATCTGTTTGGTCGCATCAGGAGATATGCAACGACAAAATGAATGTTCAATGAATGCAAATCAGCTTACTGTAAAGGTTTCTTCTTTTACTGTCATGGCCTTGAGCTACGCGAATACAAGTCTGTGCTTGTTTGAGTAAATCCTCTGCTGTAATACTCCAAATGTATTTTGTAGCATGAAGCACAGAGTATAATTTCTTTGGTACACATTACTGTTCAAATATTGTTTTAGCCATCACAGTAGTCTATTCCTTGCTGACTTATCTTTATAGACTCGTGCTGTTTATTGTACTACAATCACTTCTCTTTCACGTGGCAGTTAACACTGTGGAGTGATAAGGTTTCAGACTAACGCTCGGCTTCTGTCCCACAGCGCAACAAGGCCTCCATGCGAGAGCTGACACAGGGGCAGAGGGTGATATGTAAATACAAAAACGGCCGTTACTACCACAGCGAGGTGGTGGAGTTGACCACAGCCACCTTCTACGAGGTTGTGTTTGACGACGGGTCCTACAGCGACAACCTCTTCCCAGAGGACATTGAGGTTAATAGAAATACTTCCAATAATTCTTTCCATTGTCAAATAAAAAGATATTAAAGGATGAAGTGTAGTAACACATTTGCTCTCTTTTCAGAACCGTGACTGCGTCCGACTCGGTCCGCCCGCAGAAGGCGACGCTGTTCAAGTGCGATGGACTGATGGGTTGATATATGGAGCCAAGTTTGTAGCGTCACACTCCATTCCTATGTACCTGGTAAACCTCTTCTCATCTCTTTGTCTCAAAGACACAGACATCCTAAAGGCTTACCCACTTTGCAAACCACATCAGAGGATGGTGGGTTTTGTTTCTTATGGGTGGTCTGGAGCTTGCGCGTTAATATGTAATATCTTGAAGTGCTTTTATGCGGATAGCCTAATCATGCAGATTCTCCTCTCATTATGGTTGGTGGTCTATCAGAGAGATTTAAAATCAGCATACATGCAAATGCACATTATACATTAATGTTTTCACTTACTGTGTGTGTGTGTGTGTGTGTGTGTACAAAATCAGGTGGAGTTTGAGGATGGATCACAAATCTCTGTCAAGCGAGAAGACATCTACACTCTGGACGAGGACCTGCCTAAACGAGTCAAGTCACGAATGGTAACTTAAACCTGAACCTTTCATACTACAAGTATTCTGAACAGGTTGTTGTATGTTTGAGATCTGTATCACCAGCAGGGACTAACTTTTGTGTCAATGTTGTGTTTGGTCCTCAGTCGGTGGCGTCAGACATGCGCTTTGAGCTCTTTGCACAGAGCGATGTCAAACAGAACTCCAAAAGGCAAAGGGTCATCAACTCTCGATACAGAGAGGACTACATCGAGCCCGTCATCTACCGAGCCATCATGGAGTGACGTCCATATATTTTCTCCTCATGCTTTCCACCTCATCAACTCACCACACAGAGATGCAGTACCAGGTCTTTGTTTTGTGGTCTGCCTTCTCTGTTTCTGGCTACTGCTGATAAGAACGACCAACGCCCTCATCCTCCTCCTTCTTCCACAGCCTGTCAGGCTACATATTTATAAACTACGGCTGGGACTTTAAATAACTTTTGCGTGCATTGAATAATACCCTTACACCCCTGTTTCCCATCACACTTTGTGGATTATTTTTTCCTCCTCCGTTTCATTTTTCTTTTTTCTCAGGATGAAGCCATCATTGAATAATTAAATATGGAAAAGGTTGGTCTGTCGGACTGAGACAAGATGTTTGTTTATTTTTCTTTTCCACCACATTTAGCAGCTGTCAAGTAAATACAGCTTTACACATTATACAATGGACAGTTTTTCTACTTCAGTGATATTTCTGCTATTTCTGAATTCCCTTTGCTCTTGACTTACAGAATCATCTTATTTTTGTAATAATTTATCATAATAATAATTTGCAGTGAATTAAATTGTGCTTGGGAATGAGGTTTTTAAAGGAAGCATCATCTTGGTCAGTCTTTTCAATCAGCTGTTGACTACAATAACAATTTTAGTCCTAAATTATATCCATCAAGAACTTTGTTGTTTTCCCAAAGAAATTAAATAATATCTCAGTCACTTTTTGATACATCTCCAGATCGTACTTATCACTCCATGTGTCGCAGCACATGGTTCATAAGTATCTCTTCTCGTGGGTGTGTCGACGTGCGTCTACTGTGAACATAGAAGAAAACTAGACATGTTTTTAAAGGCCCGAGCCTTACGTTTCAAAGGGCTGAGCATACATTGGGTTTTCTAAAGCTTAAGGTTTATTCTAATTATTGTAATTAATGTTATTACATTTTATTTATGGGAGTGCATTGAGTTTGAAAACAAAGCTATTTTTGTCATGTCCCTTTCACAATCTGTAGAAAACCTCAGATGTATTTATATTTATTATATTGATAGGTTTTCAGACATCCTGTTTTAAATTTTGAGGCTCACTTTTCCTGTATTTGGATTGAAGGGTGTGAATGCCACTCCGGCAAGTCTCTCTCTAAGCAAAAAGCACTTATTGTTACCTCCTGCCACGGGACATTTAATATTTTGTAGACACATGGCTTCGATTAAGTTTAGATTTTCTTTTTTGTGTGTGTGTTTCTGATAAAAAGCTAGCTTTAGAGATGAACATTGTAACCAGGATATAGTTCGATCCCAAATAAACAAAAAAAAAGTGGCAAGAGGATCATTTTCACACTTGAGTAAGTTTTCTTTCAAGTTGAATCCTTCGGATCTACTTTAAAATATGTGTAGGGAGTTATGACAAGTTGCTGGTTTCTCAGGAGGTAGTGTTCAAACACATTTTTAGCTATTCCCATTTCATGGCTACTGTTGTCTGTTCATTTGGGTCTCTGTCCAAGGCAGCATCAAATCTGTTCTCTCTTTGTAAACATCAACTGTTTGAGTAAAGTTTGGAGTAAGAAAAAAAAACCTTCTTCAGTTTACTTTCTCGACAATTATGACACTTACAAATGAGCAGATCAGAGTGCAACTTTAAAAAAAACACAACTTTAACAGTTTTGCAGGGCTACATTTTTTATTAATTTATTTTTTTACCTTTTTATGTTTTTGAGCTACTGGTGTTGGATGTCTTAGCCAGAAGGCCTGCAGCTGTGCCAAAGCAGGTCCAGTCTTGTAAGCTGGAGACCACTGCTGGAATTTGAATAGATGGATGGCTCCTGGCTCTTCGTACCACTGCGCTCTTTACAACCTCTATGAACTCCGATTTATCACTTATTTATTATAGCTGTAAAAATACTTTAACTTGACAGTAACTTGCACACCTTTTTGCACACTAATACTGTAGTTGTTCCTCATTCCTCTTATTTCAAGCTGCTTACATACCCCAAAAACCATTTTGACATTTTCTACTCTGATAATCATACTGAAGTCTTATTGGGAGGGATACTCGTATTTAAGAACCCTGCTCATGGTGGTACAGTTATACAACAGTTGTGATGGACACACATATTGTAGAGCTGAAGTTTTATTCCAGTTGTGTAACTGAAATTTATGATGGAAACTTCCATCTGACTCAAACTAGAACATAGCTATTAAAATCAATAACAATAATATATAAAACAGGTGGACTTCACAAGGTGAAGATGAGTTGTGGAAAGTTTCAAACCCAGTCTGCACTGTTTATCAATTGTCTCCTCAAAATCCACAAAGCCAGTTAAATAAACTCCAATAATCATATTTAATGGACCTTTACCAGCTGTGCAGCACATAGTGCATTATTACTTGAAGTAAAGTGCTGGTATGCAGTCTAACAGACTGACACAACATGATATATGATATATATTGAACTGCCTGAAGGAATGTGATGTGATGTGACGTGACTGAATAGCTTCACCATGGAAGCCCGTCATGGATCTGCCTCAGATACACTCTTGGTATTGAACAAAAGTCTATTCTTTAAGTTGGATGGATTAATTTGCTCTGTTGCCATGAAATTAGAGAAGTATTAATACATTGAATTAAAATATTTAAAAGTTGTATAAACAAACAATAAACAATAAGAAAATAGACATTATATATTACAGCTGAATTATTTTCTGTCACATGTATCACAGGAGTTGTCCATAAATACACTTAAACATGTTTTCATAGCTGCTTACAACTACATAGTACTGTTAGAAATGTTACTGCTCACTTTTGTGACTATAGTTTAACTTTATACTTTATTTAAAATAAATAGATAGATAGATAGATAGATAGATAGATAGATAGATAGATAGATAGATAGATAGATAGATAGATAGATAGATAGATGTATACTGTGTTTTGTTTTGTTTTGAGATTTGGTCCTTGACTAAGACTTGGCTTATCTGGCATGTAAATCGCTACATGCTGCCTGAACTGTATTTTCCCCCCTTTTACACAGACACACATGAACACACATAGACATTGAGGTTTTAGCACAGTATGTGTAAAGGTTGTGAGATTTGTTTATTCATACTTCGTGTGCCCAGAGAAAGTGAGCAGTTCTTGAAGAACTCTCTGTTCTTTCAATGAAATGCCTCTGGGGGATTTTTTGGACTGCCTCATCTTCAATTTAAGGAAATACCCCAGGGGTGCCATTTCAATTCTCTTGACGTAAACGCCAGTGTACCTGTGGTTATTGACTCGTAGGCTGGTAAGTGAGAAATGAATACTCAGTGTTACTTCCTCCAAACCATGGTTTACGAGAAAGAAAAGCCTTTGTATCAGTACATTTTTCCCGTGCAGTGCTTGTATTCTCACCCAGGGAAGTAGTTAAGACTACCTAAGAATATATGGCAACATGTGTGTCCACACACTAGTTAATGCTTCTATGAACATTTATTAGTATACCATACCACATATATTAGTATATGTGACATTTTGGGCACAAGCCCTTCTTCAGACATGATACAGATACAGAGATACAGCTTACAAATACCCACTCAGAGAGATCACCTGACATGTAATTAAAAATGGTTAACCAAAAGTAATAAGGGCAAGAAAAATAATAAATATGTGCAATAAACCCACAATAAAGTGTAATGCATATGCATATTATATTATACAGTATCTCACAAAAGTGAGTACACCCCTCACATTTCTGCAAATATTTCATTATATCTTTTCATGGGACAACACTGAAGAAATGACACTTTGATACAATGTAAAGTAGTCAGTGTACAGCTTGTATAACAGTGTAAATTTACTGTCCTCTCAAAATAACTCAACACACAGCCATTAATGTCTAAACCGCTGGCAACAAAAGTGAGTACACCCCTAAGTGAAAATGTCCAAATTGGGCCCAATTAGCCATTTTCCCTCCCCGGTGTCATGTGACTCATTAGTGTTACAAGGTCTCAGGTGTGAATGGGGAGCAGGTGTGTTAAATTTGGTGTTATCACTCTCACACTCTCATACTGGTCACTGGAAGTTCAACATGGCACCTCATGGCAAAGAACTCTCTGAGGATCTGAAAAAAAGAATTGTTGCTCTACATCAGTGTTTCTCAATTCCGGTCCTCAGGGAACACTGCCCTGCATGTTTTAGATGTTTCCTCCTCCACCACACCTGATTCAAATGATCAGCTTGTCATCAAGCTCTGCAGTGGCCTGAGAACGAGCCACTCATTTGAATCAGGTGTGTTGGCGCAGGAAACATCTAAAACATGCAGGGCAGTGGTCCCCGAGGACCGGAATTGAGAAACACTGCTCTACATAAACATGGCCTAGGCTATAAGAAGATTGCACCCTGAAACTGAGCTGCAGCACGGTGGCCAAGACCATACAGAGGTTTAACAGGACAGGTTCCACTCAGAACAGGTCTCGCCATGGTCGACCAAAGAAGTTGAGTGCACGTGCTCAGCGTCATATCCAGAGGTTGTCTTTGGAAAACAGATGTATGAGTGCTGCCAGCATTGCTGCAGGGGTTGAAGGGTGGGGGGGTCAGCCTGTCCGTGCTCAGACCATACGCTGCACACTGCATCAATTTGGTCTGTATGGCTGTCGTCCCAGAAGGAAGCCTCTTCTAAAGATGATGCACAAGAAAGCCCGCAAACAGTTTGCTGAAGACAAGCAGACTAATGACATGAATTACTAGAACCATGGTCTGATGAGACCAAGATAAACTTATTTGGTTCAGATGGTGTCTTGCCTACAGTCAAGCATGGTGGTGGGAGTGTCATGGTCTGGGGCTGCATGAGTGCTGCCGGCACTGGGGAGCTACAGTTCATTGAGGGAACCATGAATGCCAACATATACTGTGACGTACTGAAGCAGAGCATGGTCCCCTTCCTTCGGAAACTGGACCGCAGGGCAGTATTCCAACATGATAACGACCCCAAACACACCTCCAAGACGACCACTGCCTTGCTAAAGAAGCTGAGGGTAAAGGTGATGGACTGGCCAAGCATGTCTCCAGACCTAAACCCTATTGAGCATCTGTGGGGCATCCTCAGACGGAAGGTGGAGGAGCGCAAAGTCTCTAATATCCACCAGCTCTGTGATGTCGTCATGGAGGAGTGGAAGAGGATTCCAGTGGCAACCTGTGAAGCTCTGGTGAACTCCATGCCCAAGAGGGTTAAGGCAGTGCTGCAAAATAATGGTGGCCACACAAAATATTGACACTTTGGGCCCAATTTGGACATTTTTACTTAGGGGTGTACTCACTTTTGTTGCCAGTGGTTTAGACATTAATGGCTGTGTGTTGAGTTATTTTGAGAGGACTGCAAATTTACACTGTTATACAAGCTGTACACTGACTACTTTACATTGTATCAAAGTGTCATTTCTTCAGTGTTGTCCCATGAAAAGATATAATAAATATTTGCAGAAATGTGAGGGGTGTACTCACTTTTGTGAGATACTGTATATTATATATCATATCAGAAAATAGCAAAGATAGGAGTGTTGGTTTGTCTATTGGTCAGTCTGTCCACCACTTTGGTCTAGACTGAAACATCTCAACGTGAGTTCAATGAATTGCTTTAAAACTTCACACATTCTTGGTCCCCAGAGGTTAAATACTACAGTGAGGGAAATAAGTATTCAAACGCTCAACATTTTTTCATTAAACATATTTCCAATGCAATTTTTAACAACAATGCAACGTGGCATGTTTGGAGGCGAAATGGCTCGGCACATGATACTATAAATACCTATATAGTATAGTAAACCACTGTAGTACCTACAGTGAAGTCTGGAGGTGGAAGCACCATGGTATGGGACCATTTTTCATGATAGTGGCCGAATCCAAAATATCAAAGGGAAGATGGATGGAGCCATGTATCGAGAAATTCTTGTGAAGAATCTGTTGCCGTCGGCCAGGATGATGAGGAAGAGACTCAGGTGGACCTTCCAGTAGGACCACGATCAAAATATACTACAAAGGACGCTGTCAGTTGGATCCAGAGGAGCAGAATAAAGGTGTTGGACTGGCTCAGTCAATCACCAGACTTAAACGCAATGGATAACTTGTGCACAGAACTGAAGATCAACTTTTTTACTTACTAGAATATATTTGACTTTATTTTATCATATCAAATTTTTCCCAATTTTTCCCATTTTTTTGTTCTTATCTTGTAGAAAGCTTCCATAGTATGTAAGATTTAATCTAGTTTGACTGGATGTAATGTTTCTCCATTTTATGTCATGAAATGAACCTGATAGGAGGCCAAGTCAGGCTCTAAGAAGTGAAGGCAGAGAATAGAGCCCATCATTATACAGGCAGGTGGCAGGAAAGCACAAATCTGATGTTCAGGAAAAGATGGGTTGATAGCCATCTCACTCATGAATAAACACACACAAAGACTGTCAGTTTACCACCTACAGCAGACGCCTTTTCTGAGCGTCACTGTTGGCTTTGTGCCCTTTGCCTCCCATCCTCCACATCTACACGAGATCATAACATCTGCTGACAGAGTGGGCGATGGAGCCAGCTCGAGCTGCTTGCTTTGCCTTCGCCCCCTGAGCCTCTGCCAGGTGTGGGGAAGTCAATGGTGCCATATAAAGTTGAGTTTTCCGTATCAGAATCATACAGCATGTGAACCACAGTGATTTCTATGATACACCTAAACACATCCCATACAGCTCACCTTACACTGTGTATTTGTTTATAGCAGAGTAACTGCTGCTTGGTGCAGAAGCATAAGAGCTTCTTAAACTAATAAAGGGAGGAGATTTGCCAAGACAGTATAGCTAGGTTTGCAGAGAAAATAATCACTCTATTGTCTTTGCTTGGGATTATCACTTTCCATCTTAAATGAGGATTTTCATTGCTGAATTATTTCAGTGAAATAAGTTTTCCAATTAAAATGCTATTCAGTTGCAACTTTCACCAAAAGCTTGGAGTGTTCCAGTATATTGTTTCCATGCCTTTGATAAAAGGCTTTTACAAGTGCTTCACAGAGAGTGATTTCCTATTTGGGAAACAAAACAGAAATTCATGACTCACCACTGAATGCTGAAATATTTAATTAGCTGCTTTGCCCTCCTATTATTTTTTCATCACCAGCGACTGTTTTCAATGAGTCCGTGGGAGCTAAAATTAACTTTAGAGCTGCTGTGTGGGACTGTTCAACAAACGTGACTAGCTGAAGTGGATCATCAGAACAATGTGATTTTTATGTGGGGTAATAGAGAAGGGCATATAATGACTGAACACACCAGAGTCATGTGAATTCATCTGAGAGTTGTGCCACTTTCGTTGGTGCAGCCGGTTCAGTTTGACCTGTACAGAAGCTTGGTTCATTGTGCTGAATTACTGTAAAAATCTAGACGAAAAAAAAACAAAAACAAGAGTCATCTGAAATTAGTATTTATTTATTTATATAGTAAGTATTTGGATAGTTAAACAATCTGTACTTTATTTGAGGTGAGACATGTGTCAAGTAATAAAGCTGTTTCTATTAAAAAGCTCTGATATACCTGCTGAATGCAGTGCAGATAATAAAGCCAGTGAAGCACCTAGCTGGTAAAATGCCAGTACTAGATGTTTGCCTCAGGAGCTGGTGGAGACCAAACCAGAGCTAAAAGTAAAGTGAATTTTGGACTTACTTTCATCAGGTGGCTGCTAATGTTGCTTTGTATTTCAGGCTATGACAACTTGTTCACCATAAGAACTTGTGTTGTGTCATCGGGTGTGTTTACATCTTATTTCTGCTTCCACAAAGACCCCCAAGAAAATCAGTAAGTGCATGCATTAGCATTGATGCAAAATAATTTTTTGTCATGCAGACATGGAAACAGAGCAGGAACATACGAGCAACTGGCTTATTGTTTTCACACCAGCGCCCTATCTCTCAGCATGCCTCCATATCTAAACTCCCACACCATCTTTCACCTCTCTCTGTGACCCGGCAGCTGTGGCTCCCTCAGGTCACTCTGTTAGTAGGGTATTATTGTCTGCAGCCGTCTGAGACCAGTCACATGGTTGTCAAGTGACAGCGCTCAGGTTACTTTGTGCTCTTGACACTGATGTTAATCTTGTTTCCTCAAAAGAGCAGTAGTAAAAAGTAAAAAGTAGTAATCAAAGATATAGTTGTTGATCAATGTGCAGCATTAGTTACTCATGAGAAGAGGAAGTTACAGCGTGGCATGAGTTTGTGAAAAGGAAGTAAAAATAACAAAAAGCTTTGACTTTACAGTATTTTAAACCCCTATAAGACATTTGTAAGACATCATAATATAATTGTACACAGATAAAAGGACATGACAGTTAATGAATGATTGATAACACTGTAAAATCATGAAAACATGTTGAGCTTGAAAGTTCATTCTTGATCTCAGAAACCGTAGTTTGACAAAAATACATCTTAAAAGTTCAGTTACAGAATTTCCTCCAACACTTTCAGCCACATCATGTCTACATGATTACAACTGTCATATATCTGCCACAGATTCATTATCTGTTATATAATGTTTTTAAATACTGAATAGAGAGAGTTAAATTATGTGTTACCACCACCTCAGAGAAACACAATGTGCTTTTGCAGTAAAATTTCACCTAACTAAAAGAATGTGACGCCACATCAGAGTAAAAGTCTTGCAGGAAGAGGAAGGTATTGTCACATGCGGTATGCAAGGTTTTTGGTATTGGTTTCCTGGAAGTAACATGCAAATGTGAAGCTATTTAAATGAGACAAGGTGCTGTGTTCGCATCTTATGCAAGATTAGATAGTAATAGTAGAAGAAGTAGTAGAAATAGTGTCATCCCTCAGTGAAACTAATATAGACATTATGAATCTGCTGGTTGTATTTTACAATTTCAAAGGAATGATTTTGTATGTCTTTCATCAAAAACCTGTTATTACTGTGGCAGGGGTGTAGCCAAGAGGCATTTTACATTAGAATTTTACATTAGGTACTATTCATTTAATGCACCAGTTTGTAGGATTTAGTGGCATCTAGCAGTGTAATAGTTAATATTTTACTCAAAACTTGCACCTTATTATTGATTGGTCATAGTCGTTCCCATTTTCTATACTGTAAAAACATGGTAATTTTAAGGAAAATAATTACATTTTTTACAGCAGATTTCTGTTTTGTTTTTTTAAATAGTATACAAAATTGTAAAATTGCAGACATTATCTGTAAATTAACAAACTGTTTTCAAGTATTATGCCAGTAATGACAAATTACAGTTATTTCTTGTTTTTGCACAGAAGAATAACTATATTGTCCATACAGTATTTCTTCTGCTTTCTTAAATGACATTAAAATGTATGTAAAACTATAATAATCATAATAATAATAATAATCTGTAATTAAAGCAAAAAAAACTTTTTTCATGGCATCAAACATTAGGCAATGTCTTAAGGAAAAAGACTGCCAGACATTTGTTTGCCAGACATTTTTTTTTACAGTGTACTTTATCTGATGAATCTTCTTCATTGGAGATTTGATTATATCTTTCTGGATTTGGATCTGTTCTTTGTGTTCATAAACATTACTTGCACTCACATTAATCATTACTATGTCAGAGACAGTGGACTTTACTACCCAAAGCCCCTCGTGTGGTGAAAGTCAGACATAAGACATTTGTCCATTAACAGGTCCATACAGTGTTTCACACTTCAAGGTTTAAAGCTGTCGACAGCTGAGCTTGATTCAGGGCTAAGAGACCACTGTCATGCTTACATAGCCCACACTCTGAACACAGGTGAACTGCAGGTCAGTGCAAACAGGGATTACTGAGTGAATAAATGTATGACTCAATTTCTTCCTGTCTTTGTGGACTGATAATGTTTACCTTTTGTCTAGCTCAAATTGTATTAGGCCTGCATTAATGGGTGATTCTAATCAAAAATCAACAAAGCAAATGGCATTAAAAGGGCAAATCTAATTTAATCTGTAACTTACTGCAGCATTGCATAATTGAAGAGTTTCAGGAATGCTGAGCTCTTACAGCATCACTTCTCAATTTTTAAAGTTTCACAGGAACAGGCAAAAGCAAGAAAGCTTTTATGTGGCTTTAAGTGAATCACAGAAAAAATGACTGAGTTCTTGCTGAAATGAGAAATCTAATCGTGATGTAATCAGATCATCTACAATGCTGAATGGTTGGTGGCAGAGACCTTAACCACCAGTAATGTAAGATAAGCGGTTGTCTTTTAGCTGCCTTGCATGCGTAGTACTTGTTACAACCTGCCTGCCACTTTTCCACTTCCTCTGACTTGAAAGCCTCCTCCCATACATGAAAAGATTTGCAGATTCTCTGCAGTGCAACAGAACAGCTCCGAACAGAGATGACAAATATGAAGTATTAGCATGTACGCACATACACAAGGATGTAAAAGAGTTTGTGTGTATTTGTGTGACAGAGACAGAAAGTCTAGATGAGTTCAGAAGGTGTGAAAGCCTGATTCACACGTCACATGAATTACCACATCGAGAGCAGACTGGGTGGCGACTACTGTTTCCCACAAGCTTTTTTTGACTGGCTATTTTATAATTCTAGTGTAGTGCCTGTTCAGGTGTGGCCGTTCGGAGCACATGTTGATTGCTTGGCACCCAGAAGAGATGCTTGCCTCGACTACCGTGATATGGCTACTTGCAGCATTGTCAAGAAACACTCACTAGTGAATAAATTACTTCACACTCAACACTGAACTTATTTGTGTCCTCAGCAACACACCCGCCAAGTGTGAATCAGATTGCTGAATGGTTCACAAGATATGTGAAGGACAGCCATGTTCACATCATACAGACAGACATTCTTTATCATAGATGATGTTGCTACAATGCCACCCATTGGCCAAATAGCACCACATTTGTTGTGGTCATTCAGATCTCATATCTATTCATGTCCACCAAAAGTGGTTGTATTGGCACAAAGCGTTCAGGGGTCATGGCATTTTTTTTTTTTTTTGTAATGTAGGCCCTGCAGACAGCATCTGAGCAAACTTTGAGAGCCAGCTATAGCAAAATTGTGTGTAATATCAAAAATCTGAAAAAAGTAACCTTTTCCAATGTAGTCCAGAGATGTTCTGTTCCAAATTTGGTGACGATTGCTCCAAATTTGTCGGAGGAGGAGCGAAAAAACAGATGTGGCCAAATATTGTGGGCAGATTCTGGCGCAAATGGGCGTGGCTTATATGACAGATCCTCTGGACCCAGGCAAGACTGGGGAAAATGTGTTACTGAGACTTACCGTTACTTAAGTTACTGTAACTTTTGTAAACTACTGTAAGTTTTTTTTGTTATAGCGCCACCATCTGGTCAGTAAATCAGGTGAACAGTTGTCAAGAAAATCGAACATCAGACATAAATACAGAGATTTCTTTCTTTATACTTAAATAATTCAAAATGTACGATGTATTTAAAGTATATGTGTGTTATGATGCTGATATCAAAGCTAGCGAATAAATGTCTGTGCCATGCTGACCAAACATAAACTATGTGTCTTTATCCCCCATTTTCTATACAAACTATACTATATGTGCTGTGCTGCCACCATATACAGCACTGTTTCTGTAATGGGACTTCCTGTTGTTGCCACTTCATTAAGCAGCAGGCAGCAGTAATCTAAGCCTATAGGTTTCCCTAAGGCTCTACTTTATCACATGATGGAGCGAGCCCATAATCGTTTGAGCAATCTTGTGTCTGCTACCACGCAATCTTTTCCAGCTCTAGATCAACCGGCTCTTGTGTGCCATGGGTGGAAATATACTGTGTGATACAGTTTCCACCACAAATGAAACAGCAAAATTGAGAAATTTACATGATGATGGTGTTCTGAGAAAGATAAGCTATTACAGGGAGCATTCAACCAACACTGGTGTAGAAACTTAATATGGTTACAATGTGGTGTGCATGACCCAGATCTTTGACCTTATGCTTGCTGTGTGGGCAGTTCGACTGAGCTGCTGCATATGTGCTAACCTCTAGAGCAGAGGTCATGCCAAATTTCTCATTTTATCTCTTCACTTTCTGCCATATCTGATCATGTTAAGAAATGATACTACTTTGATGTATTTTAAAGTGTAACAGACCAAGTAGATATCTATGTTGTCGTTGGTTGACAAATATGCAGAACTGAGCTGTTTAATTTGATTATCTGCTGCAACATCTTTGTTCAAACCCTCCCTGTTATTGGTTAACTAATGTTTGCAGAGAGAGGACAGTGACCAAATCAAACTGCGTCTTCTGTGTTTACTCTCTTTTGGAAATATTGCTTCATGTGAGCGTTTGATCATTTATTCTGTCCTTAAGCTACACGTGTCTGATTGATACCAGCACTCTGAATTAAGGACTTGACAGCCACAGTTGAAAAGGTAATATGTCTGTTTCTATCTTTGGGGAAATTTAAGGTCATAAACCACAGTGACATGTTTCATTAGTCTGGTGATAATAACTGAATATGATGTTTTCTCTCATAAACAAATAAAATGTCTTACATAACTTCATATTTAACAAACAGTAATATCTCTGTCAAAAGAAGGGGCCTAAAAGCTTTTTCCTCACCCCACAAGCACTTCTTATCTGATCATATGCTGATCAGTCTTACACTGCCAAATGTGGTCAAAATGAAGCCTGAATGATGCACATTATATTGTTCAAAAATAATTTCCAGCACGGAGACGTAATGTTTGTTTCTCTCTTTGCGTGGGAATGTTTTTTCCATATAATCGGTCTCCTAAGATACGGTATCTGCACGAGCATAGATAAAGGCTTGAAACAAAAACAGGAATTATTTGTGGGCCAAGGATGAATCCACAACCTTGGCCTAGCGGGGCTTAAAATAAGCTCCCTGGTGCACGCCAAAAGATACAAACTGACTCTGAAAGACGTACAGTCTATAAGAAAGCCATGTAATGTCTACTTTCCCCCAGCAATGTAGTACAATTTGCAAATATTTAACTAACCTCAGCTGAAAAAACTTAACATACAGACAGAAGACAGAGGTGAACTTGATCTAATTTAAATTATTAATGTTCAACTTTGGATATAAATAACTATTGTATTATTATTAAAGAAACAGGTCGGCATTGTGGAAAATACACTTGTTTGGTTTCTTGCCAAGAGTTAGATCAGAGGATCAATACCACTTTGACATTTGGAGCTTGAGCCAAGAGGCAATTACAATATACTCTATGGTACAGCTCGGATCGACTCAGCTCCACCAAGGTGATACCAAAAAAAGTACCAGACACTATCCACAGATTTTGCTTATTGAAAACCAAAAAAACGGTTCCAAGCTTTTCAAACTGAGTCAGTCCGAACCAATGTCAGTATAAAGAATGGACAGAGCATGAGTGATGCCATTTTGAAGCTGAAAATATGTGGCCTTAGCCATCTGTAATGGCACCTACCTGTCAATCAAAGCGGCCACGTTGTTAATTATGCATAACTTTAAGCCTAAATATAATTTGAACAGGTGAGTTAAAAAAAATTCACCCCCCTCACAGTTGTCATGAATGGGGAAATTAGCTATAGAGACTAACAGTGTTTTTTTTGTACCAGGCTGTAAACATATTTCTGCTGTGAAGTTGGACATTTTAATATGGGGGCTTATGGAGACTGACTCTCTTCTGGAGCCTGTGTCAAGCAGCCGATCGAGGAATTACAGTTTTTAGCACTCTTCCACATTGGCTTCATTTCCATGCCGTACCATGCAGAAAAAGCAGAAAGGTTTGTCTCCTCGCTGTAACAAACAGGAACATACTGAGAATCAAAAACACCATCCCTTCTATATCCTGCATTGTTTATGTGTTTGTGTTGAAGATGAAGCAGTTTCATGCGGTGTCGCTATGAAGCTAGGATTGTCATAGCTTAAAGTAGCTGGTACTAAAATTGAGTGAGTCGAGTCAAGACTAGCTGTACTACACACTGAGAAGAGGCTTTAGTTTGGTCAACAAACAGCTATAGTATATAACTCTGCCCCGTAACTTCTTTTTTATGTTTAAATAAAAACAAACATGTTATGTGTTTTTATTGTGGGTTTAGAGGAGTTTGAACAGAGCCAAGCTATTTGTTTCCCCGTTTCCAGCCTTTATGCATGGAAGAGAGATAGGGGCCAGTGTTTGAATGGGAGAGAACAAACAAAGTGAGGAAGATATAGAGGAAAGAATTTGAATGAGACATCTGCCAGGGTTTTTTTAAGTGTTGAAACTCTTGACTGTGACTACTGCTTTGCACATTATCTCAAATAAGCTCATCTGTTTGACTGGCATTTAAGGTGTATATAGTTATTTGATAGGATGTGCATCATTAGTCCAGAGAGAGCAGGACCGTGGTGTTTGTGTAGGGGTTGACTAAGTTAAGTCATTACCACAGAAAACAGTAAAAATGAAACATGAACTCTCTAGCATCCTTTCTTGCAACATACGGATGCTAGAGAGTTCATGTTTCATTTTTACTGTTTTCTGTGGTAATGACTTAACTTAGTCAACCCCTACACAAACACCACGGTCCTGCTCTCTCTGGACTAATGATGCACATCACAGAAAACAGTAAAAATGAAACATGAACTCTCTAGCATCCGTATGTTGCAAGAAAGGATGCTAGAGAGTTCATGTTTCATTTTTACTGTTTTCTAGATTAACTTCTCCTATTGTGATATATTGCCACACTTCTGTAAATCCATTGAATCTTACCGTCTTATTTGTGACTTGTCTTTATGTTAAATATGAAGCTTAGAGCCAGTTACCTTAGCTTATCATCAAGGCTGGAAGCAGGGTGAAACAACTAGCCTGGCTCTGTCCACAGGTAACAAATCAGCCTAGTATCACCTCTAAAGCTCATTAGTGTTTGTTATTATATGAGTTAATGGCTGTTATGTTAACATGTTGTATCTTATCTGTTTAATACATGCAGAAATTAAATATAAACCCATTAAATTGTGGTTATTCAAGGGAGGTACATCGTAGAACTAGTGGGCAAAGCAGTCATTTATAGTGTATTGAATCATTAGAATCAGGTTATTCAAAAGATTCGTTCACCACATCTTTCAGTGCCTGCCCGGAGCTCTGGCTGCATAGTGGAGATTCATTTGTTTTGTAGCCAGCCTTAAGTGGCTGTTTTTGGCAACGCCATGTTGGCTTCTTTTCATAGCCATGGAGGTCGCTGCTTGGTTTTCACTCCATTTTCAAGCAGGAATAATGGCAGTACGCCTGTTTCTGAAAACATCTGAGGTGATAAAGACGCATCGCAGTAACAGTGTCTTGGTTCATATTTGATCAGCAGAACTAGTTTTGATCAGAGTGAATTTCATGAGCCTGTTGGATTGCTGGATGGACTCACTGAGAATGACATGTGAGCCACAAGTTAGCCATGCTGGAAAGCATCCCCCAAAAGATTGAATTTAAGATTATAGAAAACAGATTAAAGCAGCACAGTTTGTCTCACGTTCTGTAAAGACTTTAACTGTTTGTTGCAGTCTTACAGCGTGGCATATAGGACATATCCCACTTTAATCCCTGACTTACTAATACTAATACTGTGTTTTTACATTTTACAGAGCCAGGATAGCTTTTTCTAACTAGCATGTCTCTAGCATCATATATATATATATATATATATATATATTACTTTTTGCCATAAAAGCAGTACTTTTCTGCTTTTCCTTTAAGGACCAGACAGCAGCAGTGTAGGATCAATTTATATGCCTAAATTAGCTTAATTTGCAATGACTTCTGGTCCATGTTTCTGGACATGATGACCACTGAGTACATAATGAGTGCCTGTGTTGAGGGAATGAATGTTCATGTTTTAAGGCCTTGACCTAAATTATTGCAAACATTAAAAGGGACTTTTGTTCCTTCTGATTGCGGAAGAACTACAATTAGCTTTTTGTCTGCCTAAAGAAGTGTCTGTGGCCAAGATGGCGATCCCTACAGGAAATGACTAAAATAAATGGGAAGTGAAAATCATTCAGATGTAATCACGCCAGTTTGCCCTTGCATGCATGGGATCTCCTGTCTCACATTTGTACTTGTTTGTCTCCCGCTGCCTGCCTGCTAGGGCAAAAGCCATGCCATTGCGCAGATCTATGATTCAGATGATGCATCAAACAATTATTTATTTTACCACAGTAAAGTGTGGCTCTACTCATGCAGGAATAATCAACCAAGTTGTCAATCAAGTTTTATTCTGTTGTGTGAGTGACTTTGTTTGCATGTTAAGTTATGCACTGTAACAGTGGTGAAACACAAGAATCCAGATTAAGTTCTTTTAAAGGGAGATTCATTACACATCTCTGGTGCACTTCCTTCCTGATGTTGAGCTTTTCCACAGCTGTCATCTCCTAGTATTATCACTTACATGTAAACCATGCAGTATCTTTATAGCATATAGAAGTTGCCCTGAAAAGGGCACAATTAATACAAGCACATGAAAGGCATTAGATTTTCCTAAACATCATTTCACTGTTTCCACCACCCACTGATCTCTTCTGCCGTTAAGCTCCTAGAGTGGGCTTAAGTGGGGGCTTGTGCACAGCAACAACACTGCCTGACTACACTCGAAAGGAGAAATGAAATGCTAATTCCAGTGATGGACCTGATGGTATCGCTGCTAGTTGCACCAATTCCACAATCCACACAGGATGAAGGATTTAATTTTCGTTGGAGTACGTATTTCTGTTATCATCACAGACCTGTCACTCAGGACTGGTCTGTTATTTAGACTCTTGTCAGTGGAAACAATTAAAGCATAAGAAACAGTGCTTTCGCCTTCATAAACACAGGTCAAATAAATTACAGTGTGCTTCCCAGACACAGTTAAAGAATGGAAAATGCCACCTCCTTGTATTGTTTTCTGTGGCCGTTGATCATTCCCTCTTGTAAGTGTAATATAAACGAATGATCCATGTGACGAAGGCCATGAATTGCCATGCCAGGTTTGAAATAGACCTATGATCCCAGGACACTTCTATAGGATTGTCTATGTGTACATGTGTGTGTGCGTATCTCGGTGTTTGCTTAGTTTCCTGGCTCCAGCTAATCTCCTGACCCCAGATGGGGACCAGTGGGTGAGCAGATTGTATTTCCTTCTTGATTTAATATTAATAGATCAGTATGCTACTCGTTTCCGGGGGGGGGGGGGGGGCATGGAAGACGGACCCCCCCACCCATCATTCCCATCCAGCATCTCCTTCCTTGGCTCTCAATCCAACAACAGCTTTTATAGGATACAAGGCATCGTGAATGTCAGGGCACAAATAAGAGGCAAGATCTGAGAGGAAAATATTGAATTAGCACAGTAACCCGAGCAGGTGTGAAGGACAGGACTATGGATCTGCAGCCATACAACAATCTCCTGTGAGCAGATACAAGGTCTGCAGAGCCAGTGTTTATTAAGCATCTTAGCAGAGGTCATTCAATTATTTATATGAGTACTTCGATTAGAAGTTTGATAACATAGCCTGTTCATATTTATGGGGACATCGGTGAGTGAATCCCGTAGCACTGCTTCAGCTTTAAACCACTGAAAAGAGAAGGTCTCTTTCAACAAAAAAAGATGTTTATATTTGATCCCAAGAGAATATTGGCTGAACTGTTGCAAAGACAGCAAATATTGTGCGGTTAGAGGCCTGACAGTGGCTGTAAAAAAAAGTGCTGGTGTTACTACTTAGACATGAAAGTATAAAGATTTCTATGTGAGTGCATGATTTTGGTTGAAAAGTGGCTTTCTAGTATGAATGATGAGCCATCAGTGACTATAAAGCTCCTGTAGGTGTGTGATGCTTTTTCAACATGATCTCAGATACAGTCCTGGGTTTTTTATACCTTTCATACCAACGAAATATCCAAATTACAAAGGAAGTAAATAGGGGAAGCATTAAGAATCGTTCGTACGTTAAGCTGGAAATGTCATCATGTCACTTCCATTTTAGTATAACTTCCAATGTATGTGTTATGGGTGTTTTCAGCAGTGATTCCAGTTGATCACTGGGATTCTCTGACTTTATGATGACGGTAAAAGCCACCCTGGATACAATACACAAACACAAAAACAGCTTGCAAAAAAACAGCTCGGTGAGTACTTATGGCTTGTGGGTAAGGAGCATCATCATCATCATGGAGCAATGAGGCTTCCACTTGTATAAGTAATGATTATTTGTAGTCCTCTAAAGGATCATTAGGGCTAAACATCTCTGGGAAAACACTCCTAAACCAGTGCACCAAAGCATACTGATCATGGGACACCAGTATTACATAAATCTATAAGAGATAGCTTTACACAAACTAATAATCTCTTTAAGCCACATTTTCGTCTTTGTGGGCAATTTTTCCTCTTTATCTGGCCATCATTTTGGCTGTGTTAGTGCATATGACACTTTTTTTTTGTAACAAAGTGTCTCTCTTGACAAATTTTGGAATTCAAATTTTAATTTTTCCAATAGATTAATAAAACACTGTGGAAGGAAATCTAAAAATTGAAATGCCAGTTTGATCACTTGATGTTATTCATGAAAAAGAGGGAATATAACTGATTGTTTGTGTTTTTTCATAGATAACAACAGTGACATCAAACTGGCATTTGAAGGGTTAAAATCCTCAAAATGATTGAATGTTTGGTAGTTTTGAGCAGGGCTGACGTTGTTTAAGAGATTTATATAGAAAAAAGCAGAATATTCATTTCTAAAGTTTTTAAAGCAGTTTTCTGGAAGTGGACATTTTTGTCCTTAATGACTTAAGAGGGTAGTAAATTAAAACGACTCATGAGGGTTAATTTGGCTATGACTGTAGGATAAAAGCCTCACACCTGTACAGCCAATCAAAAAAAAAAAAAAAAAAGTGCTGAGCAGACACATACCATTACAGCATGGGGCAGGCTGTTCAACAAGCTCCCTATACATTATTGCATCTCTATTATAGCTGCTGTAACAGTTGGGTGGGGGTTGGTGTCTATGCTATAAGCTGCTTCAAACCTCGGCTACAGTGCGGCGTTAACAGCTGACGGCAGAGGAGCACCACGTGAAGAAGCAGATGAAAAGGTGCATTCATTTCAGCTCTGTTAAAGCACAAGGAGAAGGAGGAGCAGGAGAAGGAGCAGGAGAAGGAGAAGGGGCGACATCATAACTCAGAGATACCTCATGTGACTGTTGCTGACAAACTGTGTTTGTACCCCGTCGTAAGCTGCTGCTGGTGGTGATAATGTTGACGGATGGGGGGTGCTTTCCATTGTATCAGCCTTGATGCGAAGTGGAGCTGGTGACACACACACAGTCAAAAGGGGGAAACACGCAGTCAAGAGTGGTCGTCTTGTGCTTCACAGAGCCGGGGGTACTTTACGGATTTCATCACGATGGCTTAGAGAGGAGGGAGAACACGGTCGTTTTATCGACCAATCCGTCTTTTAAGCCTGGTGTTGTTTTCTGACCCGAGGACTCAAGAGGAGAAAAAAAAAGGTAATGTCTATAATTATCCAAATAAATTTGGAAATGGCAATGAGACGCTGCTACGCCGTGTTTTACTCGACAGTGATGGTGGTTGGTGGTTAATTTAGGCAAATCCTGGTGGTCCAGGGTGCTCCTAACCTCAGCATTGTTCTCCTCCTGTCAGTTTTTTTTTCTTTTACACAGCGTTATTTATCCTGGTTTATTCTTTCATGTGTGGACTGACAGTACCTAAGCCCACGCCTGGTCACTAAATCTCCCAGCCTTTGGTGTTGTTACGCTGCAGGCCTGCCGACTGGATCAAGGCAAAATTTCATAGTATGCCAACGTAGCGTTGTTAGCATAGCGACTGGCTAACCTAAGCTAACGGTAACCGTTAGCTTCTTCATACTCTATGTCGTCTTTTATACAGTGCTTACACCCTTTGTATGTAAACATACAGTAACCGTTAGTTATGTTCCTCTTATAACCGTTTTCTTTCAACTAAAACAACATCCACAGGTAACCTTTTTAAGTCTCCATTGGACACTGAGGAATAGTGATTGTGGGACCGCAAAGTTCCGTTATGTTTGTTTTGCCTCTTCGTTCACTGTAAATCACGTAGCTAATTCGCTAGCTGTGTAAACTACGCGACTTTCTTGTTAAGGTAGAAACCTAACCCTGGGTTAACCTTAGACATAGCCTGAAACACAACGCCTTTGCAACCGTGCTTAAGACATGAGTGGGTCCGCCACTGCTGCCGCTACTCAACCCCACAAAACTGTGATGTGGTGAGCTAAAACTCAGCTGTGCGGATGTTGCTCGTGGTCGTGGTTCAGAGTGTTTTTCCTGCTAAATTGAATATATATTTGTGATTGCCACACAAAAATCTGTACAATTTGTAGGTGGAAATTAACCCTTTGTTTTGACCGGACACCCAGGAGTTGCTATGGTGTATGGCTGCATGCTTGTGCATGTACACATTTTAATACACTGACCTTTGCTGTAAATGCTGTTGAATTTATTCCACAGGTGTCAATCTGACATCCTGGCAGTTTGTCAGGTAACTTTGAGGATTAACAAGTATTTTTAACCTGGTGCATGTGGATTATAAGATGCTCGTTTATGCTGAAAGCATTGTTTTGCAGAGGTGTTACAATCATTTTCACTTGCCTCTCTCATTTCTCAGAATGAAACAGAGAGGCCTCAGATGGACTTTATATTTTAAACACAAACATGTCACATCTGAGACATTCTGCACAGCACGTTGTGTGTTAGATTTTAATCAAAGCTGGAGACTGCTTTCAAGATATATTTTTAGCGACTGTTGCACAGTGCTGGGTTAAAGTCTATAAGATGGTACACGACTCAAGGTAACTGTTCAAAACAGAGACCAGGCCACACAGAGATGACTAATGGCTTGTCCTGTCTGCTGTCGGGCGACATGTAGACTGGACACGAGTCACCGCATGTGGTAGGGCATGTAATGCTAGCTGTAATACATGTATAATCTGGAAAGTCCATATTTAGATGTTGCGTGCCTGCGCCATGTCGATTAAGGTTTACTTAAGAGGTGAGATTAACTAAATGGGAGCAGTTCATTTTGCATCACTGTTGACTGAATGAATGAAATAACAACAATGATTTGGGTAACACTGACCAACATTTCAACTTCATATTTCTTTATGCTTTCAACTACTTCCTGCTGTAATCTTTGTGCACTTCCATCCATCTTTTGAGGTACTATTATGCAATTTAGTATAATGCAGTGCGCCATGTTTGTATTCAATAATATGTGCTGTTATTTCTGTGAAATTATAATATTCCATCTCATGCGCTCTGCTGAAATGTGGGTGTAGTTTCCTGTTTCCTCTAATCGTTGCTTAGACCGCTTTTAAGTAGCAGTGTTTTCACTACCGTCATACTGACTGTGTCACCAAAACAAAATGGCAAACTAAATTTCTGCTACTCGTACTGGAACAAGTTTATCAAGGCTGCCTAAAAATAAATAAATAAAAATAAACAGCTGCTAATGTTAAAATTCTTTTCTTCTTATAGCTGTCAGGGAGGGAGGGTTGTGCGTGTAGCCAAGGGAAGAGATGTGAGATGTAACCTTTGTGGAGTCAGACCAGAAACAGTCATTACAACACTGCTCTCCATCCCACGTGTTTTACGTACGTTATATTATCTTCTGTTTACAAACCTCCCTGTGTCATCCTTTTACCTCCAACTTATCTTCAGTTTTTGACTCCACCAAGTTCCCCCCTCCCTTCCTGTGCCAGTGTGTGTCCTTCTCATGCTCTCTCAGTGTGTTATCGCCTTGTTTATTTTATCAATTTTGTTCTTTGTCGCTGACAGACGAATTTCTCTTTTGGAGTGTGTAAATGCTGTGTTCCTGTACCCTCTTGTCCTTTAAGGTGATGACCTGGATGGTGCCATGTGAATGACTGAAGACCATGAAGCCCACACACAAGCTGCTGTTCATCCTGTGCCCCATGCTGGTCCTTTGCTTTATTTACTACTCCTCCGGGAAGCTACACCTACACGTATGGGGCCAGAAGCCTCGTAAGTGACATCTCCAGTCTAACTGTAACATTTCTTCATCACCTGATCATCCATCTGTCATAGTCTGTTTGAAACCTACACATATTTTTTCAGCTGTTTTATTGAGCAAATCTGTTTGACATCTGTCTCTGTTTTGCTGCCTCTCTGTGCTGACTGCCAGTTAGCCGTCCGTCTATTTCAATATGTTATTTGTTTTTTTATTTTTGTTTTTTATTAGTCTCTCCGCTGAACCTGTAGTATGTCAAGCTGTATGTTGGCGTCTCAAAACCTGTCTTTCTCTCATATTAAATTAGTTTTTTATTCACTTCACCGGGGCACCGGATGTTGGGGGGAGAATTTAATCAGATTTTCTTGTACATCCAGTGTTAGTTCCTCCTTCTCTGCTACTTAAAACCACCCCTTGTGGGTTGTCTCACTGATGGAGATCTATTGACATACATCTACTTCAATTACTGTAGTAATGCAGATGTGTAAACCAAACAAGTTTCACACTCTTCTCACAGTGTACGTAGTTTCTCTTTTTTTGTAAATGGAAGGAAATGGCATGTTGGGATTTCCAAACACTTATGATGAAACACTAACTTGTGAAACAAAAGTTTCGCAGTGCCCTTTGTAGGATGCTGAGAAAGCAAGTCCTCCAATTCAACTTAAAAATACCACTGGTATGACTTACTTATGACTCAGTATAAATCCCGTTAACCTCCTGAGTTTCTGAGACCATATTTAGAAAAGTAATCTTGACTGACCAGGATGTTTGAGTAGTGTAACTGTTTCTTTGGAGAAAATATGGGGTCAAACTGCAAACTGATGACGGAAGTCAGAGGGGAAATTAGGTCATTCTGTGTCCCCACGCCCTGAAACAGCTGTCAAAATCCAGCAGAGGGGGCTAGAAGATTTCTCTTTAACAGTTTTGAAACATTCTTGCCTGTGCCCCCCTACAGAGTATATTTTCTAGGAAAACATTCTCATGTAGCAGCCTGTGGCACAAAAAACACAAATGTCTGTGTTTTGAACCGGAGTGAGAGCCTAGCCAGAGGGACAGCATGCTGTCTAAAGTGTGAAGTTTGTAGAAAACATTTTAAACAACCATGTGTTGTGTCCTTTATATCTGCCTAAACAGTTTAGATTACTCTTAGGCAGATCGAGGAATGTGCCCACTCTTTTCCCAAGTCATGTCAAGTCAAGCAACACTGATGTTGGGTATCTCTTCAGGTCAGATTCAGGATGGCACAGTGAAGCCAGGACTGAGGTTATGGTGTGGGCCCATCAATTCATACCACTCTATCCTTGGTGCCAGACATTGAAGTTGCTGTGACCTTTTGCCCACACGAGACAGAGTAATACTTCTGTAAAGCATGGAGACAAACAAAATAACTCTCATTTTCTAACTTTAATTTTTTTTTTTTTTTTCTAATTCTTCCTGGGTGTCATTTCTTTTTTCTGTTAGACAGAATTGCTCCCACTGTGAGGAGAAATAACATTTCAAATTTCCCTTGTCTTATGTGCTAGACACCAGTGGTGCATTTTCTATTATCTATTTGAACATGGAACTCTACCATAATGTGCGAGCTTCAAAAGAGGATACCTAATCAGATTGAAGCAATGAACTATGGAGCTAGCACTGAATAGACTTTAAAAGTGTCTCCACAGAGAAGTAGGTCGATCTTTTAGTAAGAAATGTCCACAGTTGCTCAGTTCTCATACAACACAACTTCATTTCTTTCTGTGCCCCCCCATTATTTTAGCATGCCTGTCCATTGCAAAGGGTCATGTCCGGTCCAATATACATATTTCAAACTGTCTGTATTGCTGAACTTGACTTTGCTCTGTCCGTCTACCTTACAGTATGTGATGTTCTTTTGCAGTTTGTCCACATTGGGGCGGTCATGGCAAAGTGCCTGACATGAAAGAGTCCAAATTTCACCGTAGGTTTATATATACTGTAGATAGTTTATATAGATGACACTTTAATTTAAGACCGTAACTGGATGTGCTTAATAAACATTTCTTTTCAATATTGCGTGTTGCATCACTGACAGTGAACAGATCCATATCACAAGTCAGTGATTTGTTTACACTGAGAAATATCGCCTTTCTGCTACAGCTGCAACAATTAATCGATTAGTTTTCCAACTATGAAAATAATCGCCAACTGTTTTGATTGTGTTTCACCAACTGTGTTTGAAAGAAAGATGTCGAAATTTCAGCTTCTCAAATGTTTTCTGGTTTCTTTAGTCCTCTATGACAATTAACTGATCTTCAAGTACGTCACCTTCGGCTTAGAAAAATGTGATCAACATTTTCTGGACCAAACAGTTAATTGAGAAAATGATCGACAGATTAATCTACTATTACTGCTACTTCCTTGTGCATTACTGTGGTGCCAGATGTTTGGCTTAAAGATGGGGAGAGTGGTAAGATCAGCATGCGGATGGTCTCTCCTGCCCTCCGGCCTTGTCCGCTAAGCTATGCTGCCTCACTGAGAGGATCAAATCTCGGTAATCTCTGAGTCTCTAACACTGTATGTCAACAATGAAGAACACTCACTGCTCTAGGGACAAATGGAAATCACACAGGCTTATGCCCTGCTCATCGTATACATCACCAAGATCATCACTGTAGTTGCCTTTTTATTTCTACCATGCATTCATTGCTTGATAGCGCTAGTGTACACTTATTTAAAGGGCCGTTTGTGTTTGACTTGTTGCAGCAACATAATTGTTTCAGTAATAATGCCTGTAATCATTGATCGGATTAGTGCTGAACTCTCATCTACCTGTGTCAGTGTCTGAGTGGGTTCATGTGACAGTTGTCAGTCCTCTATCAGCCAGAGTGGATATTTGAGTCTTGTAAGGCTGGAGTGATGAGCAATAGTCTTCCCCTACCTAATGGAGTTAGCTGTACTTGTTGTAGCCGCTCCACTGGTGCTCTGATTTAACATGGTCAAGAATTGCTGTGGCTGACACACCAGAGCCTGTTAGCTGTCACTTGTATCTCTGGCTGTTATTTTCCCTCTCATTTAACTCAGTTAAAGTCTGTGCAGCTATGATGAATTATATTCACACAGCCTGCTGAACTGCTGTTTAAAAAAAAAAAAAAAAAAAAAACAGGTTGTTTTCGTGTGCGCTTATGATGCAGCTGTACAAGTAATGTGATGATGTGTGCCGACGCGATTGGGTACTTGTGGTGTTAATGAAGCAAACTTTCTATCGCCTGCAGCGTGTTTTGTGTCTGTTAATATAGCCAATTTCAATACAGCTGTTATCACTGATCTGCATTCATGTCGTAAGACAGCTTCGCGAGTGTAAAACAGCGATTTGTTTGACTTTCCCAGTGCTGCAGGGTGAAAATTATTGGTTGCCTTGTTTAATTAAGGTAGTATTTACATGCAGTCAAACCACTGTTTTATAACCGCTTAGATGTTTTGTGTGTTTGGCTATATTGATGAAGACTATAAATGATGGAGAATGGAAGGATACAGAAAACATGCTGAAATGAAGTAATTAAGTAATTATACTTACCAGATAATGACCGCAATGAACAATTTTAACTTTTTAGTAAATGTCCACTATCTGGACCTTTTCCAGAACTTTCAGTCACATCTGGTGGGTTTCATCAGCAGATCAAGCTTGCTCAGTTGTTAGGGAAATGTCAAGGGGGGGACACCTTTTTCATTGTTGTAGTGCATTGTGGATGTAGAAGTTGTTTTTTTTTTAAAAAAGGTTGGTCAATAGTTTCTTTTGCATGTAAATGATGATTTTCAGATGTATCCACCCCATGTGGCCTATAATGCACCATGACACCTTTGACTTGTAGATAATCAGGTTTTCTGGACTGTTTTGTCTTTTAAGGCCCCCAGTGTAACTCAGTTCCAGGAGACTGACCAACACGTGTAAGACTTGTCATCTTCAACTTGTGTCAAAAGTTGTATATTGTAGTTGCAGCCAACTTTCTTTTGATTTCAGAGCCTCCCAACAGCATATTCATGTCTAAAAGTTTGCTTTGGCGATGGTAACAAGAACACCACCTCAGGGCGTTAAATAACACCTGCAGGGTAAGAAATAATGTGCTAAATCAGTCAAGCTGCTAACACTGCAGCAGTAGCCCATCGGCCACAACTTTAAACTCTGTTGATTTGACCCCTAAACCTCTTTTCTCGTGATGATTCTCATCATGATGTTGTTATGATTCTCTGTATATCTTCATATATTCTGTTTTTACGATAAAGATACATGATCTTTCCAGTGGGATTCCCCTTTCCCCCTGTCATTTAAGTGCAGTAAGGTCAGCGGTTGCTCAGGAGCGTGCCCTAATTATCTCCATCTTGGTTTTCAACATCAGGGATTGCCTTCTCTCGTCTCAGAGCTGCAGTTGTCATACGCCTATACGGTTTCAGCTGGAACGGAGTTTGAGGGTTACTGATTGGGGCAATTTGATCTGCCAGAAGCCCCCACATGGAGAGGTTGTGTTGTGCTTGCAGCCGATTATAAAAGAACACAGTCTTGCACAGCAATTTACACTCGCAGAATTTAGTGCTGTCTTTTTGTCGCAGAAAGCAACTTGTTCTTGTTTTTATCACGCTTAATCATCAGCATTTGGATGACTGGCAGAGCAGCTGTCCTCTGATTATTTTGATAGAAGCGAGAGACATTTTTTCATTTTTTTTCTCTCTCTAAAACCTGTGTGGTTTTTTGTTTGAAGCTAACTTTCTTAATTAAAGGTCATCAGTTGATAAAACACATTATAATGATTAATCTGAGGGGGGAAGTGGAATGAAAATGGGCGGCAGTTGCCAAAATCTTAGCATAATAAACACGGCTTTAACCCTTTTAAGAGTAAGTCGCAGGCATTCACTGTGGGTCCGTCATAGCTGTTAACACGTCTATTTAGAGAGACTGTGAGTCTTTCACACTGTCCTGCAAGTCTATAAGAAGACAGGCTCGCAGAGTAATTCATTCGTTAACATTCACACTGTATTGTTAATATACTGTGTGAATGGCCCGACTGTGATGGGAGATACACGCTGGAGGATCAGCATTAAACCTTTGATGTTTTGTTTCTTTCTGTCTGTGTCTGCCTTTTGTGTGCATCTGTTTTTGTGCGTAGCCACGGTCTGTGTTTTGCTGCAGCTGATGTTGAAAACTTAAAAAGTATTCTGAGTACTTTGGTTGGTTAATAGTTGCTTCCACAGCTCTACAGTCTTCTCCTTTTTTCAGTGTCTTAACCGCCTTTTGTTTTCAGAGGGTGATGCAGAAGAGACAACTGTAGTCCTGACTAAAGGGGCTGAAGTGAAAAGAATTCCAGGTAGAGGCACTGAGTCGCTGGCCATTTATATTGGGTGACTGTCAAGCTATTTTGAAGCGGTTGATTTTGGGCGAGTTTCTTTTTCTCCATGGAATTTAATTCTCTGCTAACTCAACAATGAAAGCTTTTTTTACCACTTTCATCTACCTATCATCATTTTTTTTATGTTTTATTGCCAAAAATGTTTGTGCTCATTCACTTCATTGCTCATTCAGTTCTAATGGGTAACTTTCAATATACTACTGCCATAATAACCACGAAAACACAATGGGGGCTTTCTGCACTTAATTTTCCACTTCATTGGACTGTCCACCTTTTGAATAAAGATTGAGACTCAGAATTATAATTCAGCCTACTGGGATTAAAGCTATTAACCTCTCCTCCTCCCCCTCCTCCTCCTCCTGCTCTCGCTCCTCTTACTCTGTAATGTCTGACATTTGCAGTTGGCTTTATTTTCAAGTCCAATGCTACCATAACTGACTGACCTCAAATGGTGCTAACTGACCATTTTGTGTTTCAGAGCTGGATACGGACATCACCGTGGGACGAATAGTAGGCTCAGGTACATCTGCAGCCCCACCAACCGAACCCTTACCCATCCCCGTTGTCCCGCTGCCATTTGAAAGTAAATGACAGAGCCTTTTTAAAAACCCTGCTGTAATTGGCAGCCACATTTAGTGGCAACATTTTTTTAAAAAAATAGCCAACTTCTCCAACCTGATCTGTTACTGAAAGTGAAAGCAAGCTTCAAAATAAATCCAAGTTGTTAAATAAATAAAGTACTGAATTCGATACCCATGACAACTAGCGAGGAGTTAAACATCTGGCCAGCCATGGTCCTCCACATGAAGGTGCAGTGTGATACAACACTGCCCTCTGTTGTCTTGGTTCAGTAACAAACGGTTGGCAAGTGAAGCAGTCTGCAGGACTTTTGATGTATTATACTGTGAAGGTTCCACAGAGCAACATTGGTCTCAATGGTAGGACCCCGCTGCTTTAATTTTGTCCCAAGCTGTTGCCTCAACTTAGCCCTCTGGCTGCTTTATGCTTTATGCAACAGAATCATAATGTACGCACACAAACACACATACACACACTCTCATCTTGGCTGCTATTGCAAAGTCCCCATCGTCCAGGGCAGTGCTTGGATCCTTCCCTAACCAGCCGTCACGCATTCCCATCGTTCTTTTTCTTTATCTTTCTCCTCCAGCTTCTCTGTGAAGACAAGATCCGCAACCACAGGAGTAATACCACGCTCTTCCTACTTTCAACTAATGCCCTGTCATGCTCGATAGCTGTTACAGCATTTTACAGAAGTTAATGTAATGTGTTAAATGTTTTATAGACCCTGTAAACATCATTTTAAAATATACTGTAGTAGACACTCAATTGACATTCAGAATAAAGATTTCAGTTCTCCATATCCTAATTTTCTGTGTTCTGCCTCAATGCTTCACCAGGCACCTAATGGCTGCCTCTTTGGTTGTCCATAGGTGATCTCTAATTTTCTTTCTAACTTTATTTTAAACTCAACAGATTGTTTTGGCTGGCTTCTCCCCTAACCTTGCTTGTTTGTCACAAATCCTTAATTCTAATGCTTGTTTTCTTTTACATTCACTATATTGTTTTCCCTGTGGAAGATACACAGGTTGTTCACAACTACAGCTAATGAGCTGATAGTTGAAGTTATGTAGATTGGATGACCAGAGCTAATTATCCAACTATATAAAGATTCATCCCTAAAGGATGCCATGCTTCATCAGCATCCGCTTGCTTTGTTACCTGTGTGGTAATGGATCATTTCCATCTCTGTTTTTGTCTTTCTTTTCCAGTGTATGATAAGCAGGGCTTTCTGCTGCAGCTGGACACAAAACTGTGAGTACATCTCTTCTGTTAAACATTTTTATCATTCAATGTAACACATGAAGCAGTTCTCCATCTTCTACTGCTTGTGATATTTCTAACTTCTTATATTTAGACCAGCTGAGTTCCCAGTAAGACTTTGACTCCATTAGTTTAAATATGTTTTACAGCTTGTTCCGCTGAACACTTAGTCATACATGTTCCACTTGATCAATGGGGAAACATGAAACATGAAAATGTAAACCTTCGGCCAATTAATCTCACTTTATTTCTATTTTTTTAAATAAACACATAGCATCTCATTGGAGACCTAACCAAAACCCGGTGACAAATGTGTAGATTTAATTGGCGGTGTGAGTAATACTTTAAGAGATTTGTGTGAACTGAGATGTAGTTGGTGTTTTCCTATTTATTCCAAGAGCGGCTGCGGTTTGTCTGGGTGAGAACATGCAACGTTGAGTCATTATGCGGCCGTCATTGTGTCAGCGCGTCCGTTGATATGTGTATAATTCCCTGAATTGGTTTGACACTCTTGCTCTAAACTGCCACGATAAGGCCCTTTTCTCTGGCCCTCCTATTACCATGCAGGCAATAATCATATGCTGCCATCACCACCCAGGCTCTCGGGGGGGGCACGTCTGTCCACACTCTGCACACACATACTGTAAGCACCATGTCAGCACGCACTTGGTTCTCACATGGATTCAGTTTATCTAATACAGTTCCTTACATTATATCTACAGTGTCATCAATTAGAGCACAAGCACACAAAAGTGCAGTTCATCTTGAAGCATCTTCAATTGGGTAATCTCGCTGGTGGTCTGAGTGATTGAAAAGTGCCCCCTGGATTTCATTCACACTTACCATCTTGAGACAAATTAAGGCCAAGCTGCTTGTGAACAGCATACTGAAATATATTGTATTATTATAGAAGAGTTTCAGTGCACAAACAGACTCCAGTGAAGCCCCTGCTTTCAACTATTTCATGTAGCGCTATGGGCCTCTCTCCCTTCTCCCTGTTTATTTGAACTAGATGCATAGCATACATCAGGTTATTAATGATCGTGCTAGTAATCGGGAGGTTTCTAGTCTTAGCGCTGCCAGTGTGATTATTTGAACAAGGCCCCTCGGCTTTGTCTTGCCACACACAGGGTGATGCGCTGAGCTGTTGCTGAGATCTCCAACTTCCTAAGCAACCCTGCTTTTTTTTTTCTTCTCCTATCTCTCAAGCAGATTGTTTGACAAGTTCAGTTTTTGAGGCTTCAAAATGTGCTGATAGTTGATAATCCGTCATCATATGTGTGATTAATCGCTGCCTCTGTTCTTTTAATCTACAGGCCACCAGAGTTGGCGTACAAGTATGGCAACCTCAGCGAAGGAACGTGCAAGCCAGGATACGCAGCAGCCAAGATGACCACCATCTATCCTAAGTGAGAAGGCTTCTTTTTACACATATTTTCACATAACAGAGTGGAGATTGATTAGATGCAGGCAGAAACTTTGCTTCCAGAACTTCACATACACAACCGGGAGCTTACAAACAAATCATTTTTAATTGGATGTCAGCAGGAGAAAAGCTAAAACTGTTACTGGAGCATACCACAACGCATGATGTCACTGCTCAAGCTAGCTTGGCCTTGAGGGATTTGAGTCAGAAACAGAGAAGCCCCCACATTCCTGTCCAATCTTTCCCAGTTTCAATCATGTTTCTATCATCTTCTCCCCCACCACAAAACCCTGACTGTGTCCTTGTGATCCCCCAGTTACACAAAAGAACTTTTGTCACCCGAGTACAAGGTCTCCCATCTTTCTCCTATCGCATCCTAGAGCCTTAGAGGCTTTCTCTATGAACGACACCAACCAACTTCCTGTCCTGACTCACCACGAGCTTCCTGGTACCCGGCCCACACAGTCTACACAATCCGCCATGGCCCTCTCTGATGTCATTGGCTCTTTTGATTTTTCTCTTTGCCTCTATTTGCCGCCCAGCTCAGCTCAATCTATAGGGCATTGTCCCATCAGCATTCTTGGAGCTAAGCTAATAGAGGGGCAATTTACCACATTGCTGAACAATAGCCAGTGGCACTTCATTCCGTACGTTCAAAGTTTTCGACCGCATCAGTTCAACAACAAATCCAAAAATACTACACAACAACTTTTTACTTTCTTTTTAAAATATGTTCTCATATTTTACATTTTAAAGTCGCTCCCTCTCCCTGTTTTAAAAGGGAAACCCGTAAAAAGAAGATGCTCTCAAATGTTTGAGTTAGTCTATTCAAAGCATATGGTATAATATATACAGTATGGAGTACTAGTATGTGAAGTGATAAACCAACTTGAAACAACACCATTGTCCGCGCTGTCAGCTGTATATTGCAACCCTGCTTAACAAGACAGACACATGCGTTTTGTGGAACTGCCCTCTACCTATCTGAGAGGCTACGTGTTAACAATGTCCTCCCTCGTAATGACTTCCTCTAATCAGCCGCACGTGTCGGATCAAAGTTCTGTACAGCACAGAACCCCCACCGGGAGCCCACTGATTACTACCACCTTCAACCCAGTCACACACAGGTCAATGAGCCCAATTAATGCCGCACTTTTGTGGAAGTTTGTGAGTAAGTATGTGTTTGTATTCACGAGTGCAAACCTATACCTACCTATACAATCCTGCAAGTATGCAAGTTTGGGTGTGATTTATTGTGTCCTCCGCGAAGCAATTAACGTGTTGTTTGTTAACTTGTGTGTTCTTTCTTTGCCTCAGTTGACTTTGTATGTTTACCAGGCAAAAGCAAATCAATTTAAAAGTCCTTGTTAGCATTTAGTTTAAATATGTGTGGCCTACAGTTCAGCTGTTAGAGAAAACCTACTTAACCCCTAGCAGTGAGGTCCTGTGGCTCTACCTCTAATCATCTCCCGCTTCCTCCATGTTTGTCAGCCCCGCAGAATCCAATTTATTTTCCACAATTCCCCCTCCCATCCACTTTACCCAAAACTGTTTGTATTGGAGCCCTAAATCAAGTGTTGGCAGTGAACTTGAAGCGGCACGGTTATGAAAATATTTCCAGTGAGAGCACAATGCGTCCCCGCTCGTTGGCTGTTTTGGGAGCCCTCACTTTTTATTTAACAACAAGCAGCCCCCTGTCTCTCTGCTTTGTCAGGATGTCAGTGACTGACTGTCGGTCAGGGCTCAGTGACTTGCAATGGTCCTGTGTTATTTATAGCCCCTCCTGGCCTCAGAAGTCTTGGGTTTAATGAATCTCCATTTGTTTTGGCAGGACAGAAGTCTCTGAATGTGTGTGCCCCTGTCAGGTGATGTGAGGAAGAGAGCGAGTCATACATAACTGCCTCGCCGCTCTCTCTCTCTCTCTCTCTCTCTGCTCCCATGTTTTAAAACCGGAGAATTATGAGGGTATCAAAGACCGATTAGGGTGCTTGGAAGAGGTTTATGCTAACCGGAAGACTTCCAAATAACGTCGGCCATGTTTGGTCATTGCGCCTCGGAGCTCCAGATATTTCTCGCAGAGCCGTGGCAGTGTTATAGTAACAAACTATCAAAGGCTACTGCTGAGAAATGCAGGCGTGTGATGGTTCATGTATCTCTTCCTCTTCATTCCAGTATAAAATGCCATTGCCAGTTAGTGCTGTCTGTTGACTGTGGGATCCATAATTTACAGATGGCGGGAAGGTGCAATAATTATGTCACTGGTGGTCTGGTTTCCGGCAATGGGACAGTGCAACAATCTCTGCAACTGTCTTCTATCATGAACAAAACAATACACACAAGCTCAATAGATCTCTTCGAGGCGCCTACCATTGTCTTTTCTATGTGTGTGTGTTTGTCTCCTGATTGATCATTTAGGTCTGACATGGAAATGCATGGCGCTCCATGCACGTTAGTGTCTCTCGTCTCGTGTCCGCCCAGCTTGACAGCAGGTCATAAAAACACACATCCATCCTGAAGCTGCACTCGGGTCGCAGGCGTGACTAAGAGGAAATGGCTTCTTTTGATTTTAGGGCTGCAGTTAATCAAAGGAAGACACACACAAACGTATATAGACACACAGGATAAGGAAGAGGCGATGCTGGAAGCAGCAGTTCATGGGGCATTAAAAACACTGGTCACAGACGTGTTTGTGAATATCAAACTCAGTTTGTTTTTTAATGTGGCACCATGACGTGCTTTCTTGCTGCCGTAGTTTAACTTGTCATGGTCAGTATTTCATATTTTTAGGCTCTAGCATTTATTAATTTTCTGGATACTTTTGGTATATTTGTCCTTTAAACTGGGACAACGGCGAGAACAACTTCCTCCCCTCTAATTCAGTTTGTTGAAACAGTCTTGCCCCAGATCATTTGAGGAAAAGCATTCTGGCACGAGTACGTTGTCTCTGCAGATTTATCAAAACGTGTGTCAGCTGTGATTTAGGCCTGGGTAGAAAGGGTTATGTTGATGGGTTATGCACTGCAGCCGCCTTCTGTGTCTCCCCTGCCTCTCAGATTTTATTACCCTCTTAGTTTTCGAGCTTCCTTGCTCATGCGTGTGCAGGCTTTGCTTGTTTTCAGAGGCTTTTGCAGGAGATGTGGGGATGCTGTTAGGTTAATGGAACAATTATCACTTTGTGGCTCTCTGTGGAGAGGAGAAAAGGTTGTGGGGGAATGCAAAACAAAATAAATAATGTTGGCCACAGGAGTACAAATGTCATTACAACACGGTGCATTTTGCTTGTTCTTTGTGCTCGTTTATTGAAAGATATATTTTTCTTCTGTTCTTTCCCGTGTCTCATTGCAGGTTCATGAAACCAGCGCCCATGTTTCTTGATCGGAACTTCAAACGTCTAGCAAAAGTCAGCAGTTACTTACCTCCATTTGGATTCAAAACACAAGGTAAGAAAGGTTCATGCCATCACTTATCTTCCACTGGGGACATTTCAGCACATTTTACAGTACATTTCTTGAAATGACGTGTTCATGGATCGTGTCCATTAAAAACAAATACAAGCAACAGTTTTAATCTGGTGTGTAGCTGCTGTGTGGGAGCTTGACAGCAGGTGCATGGTAAAGGATTTCATGTCAGATTAATGAGCTGTCAGAGTTGATATCAAGCTCAGATTTGTGTGTTTTCCATCATGTCCACATGATTTACAGCTTTGGTCTGAGGTGCCAGCATTATACTTCAAAAGAGGTGATGAAATGAGAAGTAAAGGCTGTCAGCCTTCTGTCCTTATCATCAGACACCAGTCATTCTGTTGTTCAGTTTTTAAGGTATGAATTCAAGTTAGTTATTATGTCCTGCTCTTTTTCATCATCAAGGTTTCACTTTGATGGTTCGGCTGTGGAGAATGCCAACGTTCTGCCACGTTGCACTTTTCATTATTTATCATTGTTGCGAGGCTGGTGTTTTTGGCAGAATATATTCTGCCTGAGGTTTGTTACTGTGCCTTGTCCTGAGTTGAGATTAAGTGAGATAATCCATCACAGTGAATATTTAGCCATGGAATGGAAATGCAAGCAGGAAAACTCCTGCTGCTGATTTATTCGTGTCGAGTCCAACGTTGGAGATGTCCGAAGCAATTATTAAAACAACAACCTTTTTATTTCAAGACATAACTTTATCTTTATCTTACATTATCGTGATAATTGTTTGACTTTTATGTCAGGATGGGCTCCGCTGGTTTCTTTTTGGATCTGGTTCACTGTTGGCAAATTACCCAGTTCTTTAAGCTCAGGCGCCAACAAATCTCTTGATGAAACCATTTATCTCTCCTCACTTTTTTTTTTTTAATTTGCCAAGCTTAATAGGAAACAAACAGACAGCAGGCATCTAATGTTTAGCCAACTTTCGCTTGTTCAAACAATGTACATCTCTGGCACCAGATTAGATCCGCTTTAAGTCTGAAATGGTTTCAATGAAGGTGTGAGGTATTCAGGCGTCTGTATTCAGCCCATCACTCTGTAACACCAGTAAACGCTAGTGGACAATGTGAGGTCACCTGTAGTGCTGTCAAAATTGACCTTGTTAGCTGCTTTAGTTCAACTACTGTAGCCAAATGTAGCTCCTACTATGATTTGGTGTTCTCCAGCATCATTACCACAATTTAGAATATTCATTGACAGCCCGAAGTACCTAACATCAATTTAAGAGTCTCCCCCTTCAACTTTGATCAGATTAAAATGTTGATATAGCAATTAACCTTTGAAGTAAGTGGCTGATGAAGGCTACAGCTGTTCATTGAATGCGTCTGCTGCTCATCTCTTTAATAAAGCTGCGACTAAAAACACTCAGTAAGAGATCTGAAAGGATTTGGATTGAATAAGTGGATTTGGTACTGGATGTAAATTTGTTTAAAAGCCCATTCCTTCTTCTGGGATTTATTTCCAGACATCAGAGCTCATTTAAGAAATGTTTTTTGATAGTTGAAATCAATATTGCAGCGTCCTTGAGCACACCACCAGAACAAGCTTCCAAAACCTGTTTGGAGCTAGAGGGTATTTCAGAAGAGGACGGATCAATATAATACTAATTTGTATTTTTAAACATGGGGCTTAAAGGAAAGCCCATTCTCTGACCGCATGTCTGCGTGTTTTACTGTGGCAAAATGCCATGAAACTAACGTACTATGTGGCATATTAAAGAGATCTCTACCCAGTTTTCAGCTTCAAACTGTGGCTCAGTCAGTGCTATAACCTCCTGACCAGACTGAAACAAGATGAAATGAACATTAATAAAACCTTGTATTGTATCATGCACTTAAATCACATGAATATGTGGATATTTTTCATTTATTTCTGTTTGTGTTTGTCATCACAACGACCTCACAAGAGATGAGCATTCGTTTGTGACATGACTTCTATCTTTGGACCAGGGAACTCGTATCTCCCGACACTCTGATTTTAGTGCCTCCACACACACTTGTACTTGTTTCCTGACCTTAACACACACTCCACCACTTCAGATATCAACCCAGTACACAGTGCCATGGGAACTGAACAGATAACATTAACCTGGCTTCAGTGACATGCTCTGTCACATATTTTCCAATACTTACAAGCAGAAGGTACAGTGATTGTTACCTTTGTGCTCTAGCATGTTCTTTACTGTCATATAAGCACACATGCACCCACACACACACACCGTCTCAGTCGCTATCAAAAGAGCCCTCCCTGTGTGACTGTTACACCTGGTTTCTGTTTTCTCCACGGACTGCGGTGGCAGTGGGGTTTCCCTTTTAGCGGTACTCATGTGGAGAGATGATACGTGTGGATGTTGAATAGAACGCCACAAAGGATTCCAAATTGGGAACGTGGAGGGGTGGTGGTGGGCGGGAGTTTTATTTTTACTTTTCATTCTGCCAAGAGGTATCTTTGGCACACATCAAACATGGCCTGAGAACAGTAAAGCTGCATTGATTTGGTCTCAGAGAAAAACTATACTTGGGAGCACTGCAGGATGCCAGTCAATAGTCGGTTGGAGTGATGGGCCATATTTTGCATTGGGTTATTGTCTCTGTGCAGTCTAAAGTAAGCTTAGTAAAGCTGTTTACATGATGTTCCTTAAGAGGCATTTTTCAAAAGTTTCTCAGTTTTGTCAGCCTTCTCCTGTTTTTATGTTGCAGAAATGTTGACAGGAAGCTGTGTATCATTACCAATTACATGGGTTTATGCTGATGAACTGAAATGTTTAATTGAGTGAATTTTGTAAAACTCATCAGGAAAAAAAATTAACAACAGCCATCATTAACAAAACTAATGAAACACTCAAATGTGAGGATTTGCTGCTTTTCATTATCACAGTTCACTGTAAACTCAGTATCTTATTTGAATAAAACCAGACGTTTGGAGATGTCACTGGACTTTTTTTTTTTTACACATATTAAAAGATGAGTTCTTTAAATTGCTTCGTTTAAAATCTTCAGGTTTGTTATCATCTGTCTTCAGGTCTCATGATGATCGTAGGTGGAGTTGCGTGTAATGGAGCGTCATAAAGTTTGGTGAACACAAGATCGTACAAGTTAAAGTATCTCTGCAAAAAAAAAAAAAAAAAAGTGCCCAGAACTGCACAGTGCTTTAAAAATGTTCAGCACAGCTCTTTAAATTGCTGGTTAAAGTGATTTAGCTAACCAAAAGAGACCTTTGTGTAATATTTCCTAGCAGTTGTTTTAGGAATTTAGCTGAGTGCAGATAACAGGAATGTTTTATTTACTTGGATTATGAGTATGATTGCATAATCGGAGTATGATGTTTACATTAGCTCTGCCTCAATCACATGATCAGTTTTTGGATTTGTCTGTGGTCTGTGGTCCATGCAGATATATTTCAGGATTGTTCGATATTGATATCTTTGATTAATCATCGTACTGCATCATATTATCATTTTTTACCATTGAAGTTGTTGAGTCAAAAACCTAATAAAGTGCAGGCCTAACAAATACCGCTCTCTCATCACATGATTCTTTCATATTGTTTAGACTACACTCGTCCCAACAATGTGTCTGTGTTTATGTGTTATGTGATGCTTCCGACCTTCCTCTACCAGCAAAGATTTTTGTCATTTCAAGAGTTCCATGTTGGACTAATGTCTGAACTTCTGACTATTCGTCTTTGGCACCACCACAAGACATACTTCCCTGAAATGTTTACCCCGGGTACTTATAACAATTAGCTTCCATGTCGTTGTCTGGAAGCGAGTCTTGCCCATTGTGATTTTTCACTTTTCACCCGCTTGGATCCAGGTGTGGTCCTCTGGCTTGTGTTTATGCTGCTCGGGGTGATGCTTGACGCCAGACATCGACACCACATCCAAACAATGGGCTGTTGGTCTGCTCGCCTCTCCTCAGCAGGTTAATCATTAGGATCGTTAGCCAGGGTGAATGGGGCTGTAATATGTCTTACAAACTGCTTTGAGGCCCCAGTCTAAACTCTTGTTCTCACTCTGCCGTTACTCTCACTTTTGCTGTTTCTCTTGGCTCCTCTTTGCAGACAGTGTGCTATATGGTGATTATATTAAATAGAGAAGGCAATGAAAATACCTCTCATTTTTTAACAATGTGATCCAGGTAGTTTTTTCCCCAAGTGGGATGCTGATTAACTGCAACCATAGTAGTTAAATCCAAGTAGTCCTAATGTCTGAACCTTCCACATTACTGCAAATGTAACGTGGATCTAAAATGGCCAAACTGTAATGGAATCTGCACATTTGGGATCTTATGATGAATTACAACTTTGAGAGGCCTAAAAATGGTCAAGAAAAGAAAGAAATGTATTTCATATCCAACACTGGAAGCCTTGCTCTAGCAGAATGCCCCGGAGAACATGGCAGGAATGTGTGCTATGGCTAAACATCCCTGTTTCTCAGTCCTGCGATCGGACGGGTGCTAGCCACGCAGGGAGACGAGCTCAACATCGCCCACTTAACAAGGAGAATGTGCTTGTTTGAAAACAGCATTCCTCTCTGAGTGCTTTTATGGGAGCGTTTCTACATACACACGCATACCATCCTGAACCCTGTATGTCCGTCTCTCCCAGATTCACTCCTCTCGAGAACACAACAGCTTTTTTCCCTCCATAATCCCATTACCACCGCTCCTGAGGGCTGATTGGTCACTCCTTATCTGTGACTGCATAAACGGAGAGAGGCGTTCTCTCCTCCGACTGTCTTAAAGACCACCTAGATTGCTATATCTCTGATGGCAGTTTGTTAATCTTTTTAAAGGAGCAATTCGCCCAAATTTGACTTTTCAAATATTTCATTTTCATTATTGGAGAACATTTAAATTGATATACTGCTTCACGAGGCTGACCCAGATGATAGCTCTACATTTCCCAGTGTCAAATTACAGGATATAGTCCCTAGGAAGAGAACTAGTTGTGTGTATCCAGTCTCCCACTCATTGCCAAGAAAGCAATTATCCATCAATGTATTTATACGCAAACTGCACATTCAGTGCGCTCATGTAAAAAGTACATTTCTAATATAGAGTAGAGCAATGTAATGAAAGTGTCAACTTAATGTATCCTTAATTGTCCTCTCACTGTGTGTGTTTTTTTCTTTTCCTTTGCAGAGAGAATCATAGACAGCATTTTAACTACCACGAAATATTACGGACTTGGAGACGAGCTGGACAAGTAATTATTGCTCACCTACTGCACATCAACAGGAAGTCCAGTTTTTGTCTTTGCATCAGTTCTTAATTTTGCTAACTTCTCCCACCTTGCAGTCTCAGCTGTAAAAGATGCATCATTGTGGGCAACGGTGGCATCCTCTCCAACAAGTCTCTGGGCTCGCGCATAGATGACTACGATGTTGTAGTGAGGTAAGATGTCACTGTGAAATAAACCATTGTGAATATGAATGTCAGAGAAATTTTGTTCCTCAAAACAACAGTATTGTGTATAAACTATGGCAAATCATACAATCTGTGATATTTAATGTATGCTAATTAAGTTAAATTAATTATTAAAGTGCATATACTGTAGTTGAAGTGTAAATAAAGACATTTATTTTGTGCTTGCAGGTTGAATGAAGCCCCGGTAACTGGCTATGGCAAAGACGTGGGGACCAAAACCACCATGAGGATTACCTATCCAGAGGGAGCAATCCAGAAACCTGAAAACTATGAAAAAGCCTCACTTTTTGTTTTTTCCGCCTTCAAACCGCTGGATTTCAAGTGGCTCAGACAGATGGTCTTCAAGGAGAAACTAGTAAGTAGTTTTTCCATTAATAAGGAATGAAAGTGAACATTAAACACACACACACACACACACACACACACACAACCCTGAAAGATCTAGAAATGGTGACTCACAGCTGATGTATAAAAGAATCCAAAAATAGAAAAGTGGCTACTGCACAGCAAAATTTAGCTTTGGACCACCTTAAATTTCTGTATTCATCTCAGTGTTTCATCACCTCCTGCACCCACTGAATTACACTGCAGAGAATTTCTACTATTTCTTCTATGTCTGAGTTATGTGTTATGTTTTAGCAGAACATAGCAGTCTAACCTCTGATCACATTCTGTACATTCCTTCCTGTGGAAATGTAAGCCATTTTCTTAAAGGAGTTAAGAGGACAACATGAATCTCAATTTTTTTTTTAATATATATATATATATATATATATATATATAGTTATTAAAAAGTTATTTTTCTTCTTAATGCTACCCTGCCATTTTCTCAGTGTTGTTTCCTTCTTAACTTGTTATCTCACATGTTTTGGATTTTGAATTAATTTAACCTCCATAAACAAATCTATTGCGTGTCCTTCAGAATGATTGCCACGGTTAAATAAAAGGCTGTGAATTGGCTTCTTAATCTCAAGGGTCAGACTGAATGACAGAACTGGCTTTCCCTTATCTTTTCAAGTATTACAGAAGGTAGTCATTTTTAACAGCTCCCGGGTCCTTTTGTATCCATTGTGCCTGGAGAAGCTCTCATAAGCACTTTGATTTTGTTCCTGTTAAACTGTCTCTAGTATCTCTGTGAGATTATTTCGAGTCCATTCAACTCCAGGACAGTGGAAGCACTTAGTTAAAGCTCTCCATAGAGTCATTAAAATAAAGGCCCATACCAGTGTTTTTACATGTTTTAGTCTATCTATCTACTATCTATTGTAAAATACCACACAGTTTAGAAATAGAACATTTAGTTAATTATGTTAAAGATGTATGCAAGTTGTAGCAAATGGGTTAAACCATGTAAAAGCACATGTACAGTCCTCAGTAACCAAACTCCTTTTTTACCTCTCCTTTGAGAGGGATGCTTCTGTCAACCCAGAGCTGGGAAACCTGCTTTATTTTCCAGCACAGCTGTGTGACTTTGAGAGAGCAGCTGCCAGCTGGATTTTTTTTTTTTTTAACAAGTTGACATTTGTCAAAATGGTACAGTCATGAGTGAGGGGGAAAAAATCAAGAGAAAAGGACAATGCCATTATAATAGGGGATGGATGGAAAGAGCATACAAAGGCAAGCCGTGGTGTGAAGCTGGATTAAAGGTTAAGAGAACAGAGGGAAGATAGAGAGGAAGGATAAAGAGAAATAGGGTAAAGGGATAATAGCTGGGGAAAAGAAAATGAGCAGTGGAAGGTAACAGTAAAGTAAAATGGAGGAAAATAGCTTGCTTGGCTGGCTGATGGCCCCTTCAGCCTTTGATAGGGCCCAGATTTTTCTGGTGTGTCAGAAAGAGAGGACAGTGGAAATGGCTGCCCGGGATAATTGATCTGGCCCCTGGCGTCCGACTCAGCTCCCTTTGATCTGCTGAGGAAGGAAGAATGTTTCTCATGGGTTAAAAATCAGGGAACAAAAAAAAAAACTGTCTTTTAGTCGGAGCCTTGATGATAATATGGAAGAAGAGAACTGACACATGTGCAAAGACCCATGTTTGACCTGGATGGTCTTCTTTTTTTTTTCTACTACGTCTGCAGTAGTTGATTTACTATCATATAAATACAGTATGTAACAGTATGTACATGTTTCCTGTGCAGTTTACTCCACTTTAATGATCGCATGAGCAGGCTAATTGGAATTTCTTTTTCGGTGCATCTGTTGGGCATTGAGTTTTATGCTGCCCAGTCCTGATGTAAAAAATGAGAAAACGTGGTGGTAAATTTGCCATTGCAGAATAAATTCCATTGGCTTCAAACATGACAAGACGGCTTTTAATCTTTTACTAACACAGCTACACAATCTGTGCATACAAAGATTTCCTTGTTCTCCTTTAGGATCTGCCAGTTTGTGATAAAAGAAAAGTTTCTTTATTTTAAATTGGACAGCATTGCATTCAGCAACTTCTGTATTTTTTCTTCTTCATTTGATGGCAGTGCCTGGTTATTAGTTTAGTAGGCTGTTTGCTTTCCACATGCTGGACCACGTTGATACTTTCATTCCTGGCGAGAAAATTACTGGGTCAATGTCTGCTGGTAGATTTCAGCTCGAGCCTTTTTCACCGACCTCATTTGTGTTATAATTATCATCCTTTTTTTTTGGTAGGCTTGGCTATAAAAACAACAACAAAAAAAAAGTGCGAGTGTTGATTTACATGTTGAAAAGAACCTCTCTCTGCTCCTGCAGGCTGTTATAGCAATAACAGCAGAACCCAGAACGCAGAGAGTCCACATGACATGTCATCAAATATTACTTGCATTTTTTTTTTTAACTCAGTTTTGAGTGATGGCTGCTGCACTTATTGTTGTTGTGCCATTAGAGTCTTGTTAGAGTTGTGAGTTGTTTTTTTGTTATTTAAATTTCTCTGCACATTTGTCAGTTTGAATTATGATTTAAATTCACTAGATTTAAATTAGCATGTAGCATTTATGTGCTAATAAAAAAAATTTTTTTATTAAACACATCTTGCCCATTACTGTTTCAAAATCCTGCTGAGTGGCACGTAGGTTTAGGTTTTTAAAACCACATGTTACCGGGGTAACCATATCTGTTTACAGTGGAAAGTGGAGTTTAAGTCTTAGCAACACATTGAAAGGAACTGAAGTGCTGTTAAAAGACAGTTACCCTAGCTTAATTGTATCTGACTCACACCCTGCATCAACTAATGCAGTGGAAACCTAAACATTAAGAAGTGTTTATGTGTGTATGTACATGTACCTTCAGTGAAGTCGGGGACACAGTAACTCATAAATGTTTTATTTATTTTCTTACTTATTTCTTTCACTTAAAGACGAGGTTTATCCAAGTCAAATCAGAGATTTTGTTTAGATAGTGATACCGCCTACTTCAGGATATACAGCAGGAAAGTAGCAGCAAACATCTCTCCCTCGGCTCTTTCCATTTAGTCTGTTCCAGAGGGAGAGCTAATGTATCTTTGGACACTTGTTCTTTGGAAGCTTTTACGTCTGTTGGTCCAGCAGGGGCTTTCTTTGTGTGACCTGCACACTCACTGCTGGAAGGGATGCGAAACCCTTTCACTCTCCTTCTGCGGTTATGAAAGCAAGTGTATTTCGTCTTCTCCTTTTGAAAGGTTAGTGGGTGGTGCACAGCCGCAAGTGACTCATCCAGCCAGTTGTCAGAGTGCTCAAGTATCCTGCACTATTGTGGCTTTTCAGATGCCTACAGCGCTGTCTTGGATGGCTGAACAAAATACAAATTAGCGAGGCAATTTCCCAATCTGTTGTTCAGTGTTTTGTACACTCTCACAAACACACACGCACATAAACTCCCACATGCTCACACATGCGCAGACTTCAAGGGCAAAATTCCAGATTTGCAAACTTGACCTCGATCCTGATCTGATCCGATCTTGCAGACACAGTTCTCTCTCTGATTGTGTCTCACATTTTAATTTACTACATATACAATGGCAGCATCACAAGACTTCCCACTTCCCACCCCGATCCTTCATCTTACCTGATTACGACTCTGTCGCTCTGCTTTAAAGTCCGACCCCACATACACAGCAGCCTGGTTGATTGCCCAGTCGCATACTGTTTACAAATGTGCTCAAACATGATTTTCACAATCACTGATATTTCTCTTATTTGTCTAGTTTCTTTGTCTAATTTTGCCCTTGTGCACGCAGCGCGCACTCACGGTTCATGCACACACAGCCGCAGTTGTTTGTATATGCAGGGATATTTTCAAACAGAGCCAGCGAAGGATATACAGCCGGTGGTAAACACGGGGTTCGAAGGTGGAGTGCCGGTGTACTATCTCTCCTGTTTGTTTACAGGAGCTCTCCCTGCTCTCTACAGGCCAGAGAGATAAATGATGGATGGAGACAATTTGAGGAAGAGAGTACTTCTCCTTTAATAGAAATACAGCCTGGAGTTTTCAATCTGAAGTATCAAAATATTGTAGCAAAGCCAATATTTTAAAAACATTGCACGTCTTAGGCAATGCCAGAAATCGAGTGTACGAGGAATTACCAAAATAGCCAGTTGCTTCACATCGCTGGCAAACTTCCAAATGAACTTCTTCCGGCTAGAAAACAGTTATGAAGCATTTCCTATTGTTAATCTCTGTGTAACGCCAAGATTTTTCACTTTGTCATTATAGCCAAAGCAGTTTATTGTAACTCAATCGCTGAGCACCCACCGTGAGACAGAAATAACGGCTATATGGCTCTTTTTTAAGCCCAAACATCTGCGCAGAAGCCCAAAGTAGCATGCATACATGCATTCATAAACATTTACATACTTGTAAACATGGATTTTGAACATGAACCAAGTGACTAACATACGGTCCGGATGTCACTGATTACCATGAGTGTTGTGTTTCAAAAATGAGTCACTGCAATGATTAACACTCAGACCTGTACTCTTGGTTCCTTTAGTGGCATCTCCTGATGCAATGGACATTTGATCATTTAAGTTTATGGAAGGACCTCCTTTTTTTTTTTTTTAGTCAGATACCAGCAGGGTCCTGCCAGTAGGCCAAAGCAGCAACCTGTTTTCACACAGAATCCATGTTTCAAGTCTTCAGGGTCACAGTGCTGTCAAGTGTTGGTGCTGTTTTCACGTTTGCCGTCATGGGAGTGTGGAGACAAGAGTTTCACACACTGGATAACCTAAGAGAGGCCAGGAAAAGAGAAACCACCATGACCTCAATGAGGGCAGAGGTCTTGGTATGTGTCAAGAAAAGCAAAGGCAAATTGGTGAATGCTTGAGATTCCTGGCTAACAAAGGGGAATAAAATCAAAAACCAGAGCTGTCCAGGATTTTACCTCCCTGGATTTTTTGGAAATCGCGATCCCCTGCTGTGCATCTCAGTTTCTACCGCCTACTTGGAAAACTGACTGGAAAACCTGTCAGACATTCTTTCTGAAATGGTTCCTCTTGTATGTGGTGAGACACTCCAACTTGTAAAATCAAAGGTCCAACATGTACACAGTGCTAATGACCTCCAGACAAGCTTAATTGTGATTGTTAGCAGTGCGGAGTCACCGTTTTTGTTTCTAAATTGCTCTAAGTCTATCTTCCGGAGTCGAGTCCACCTCGCCTGAGTCGTCCTCCCCGTAAACATCAAACACAACCACATCCTCAAACAGCCGTTTACAGAACCGAAGGACGCAGATAGAACCAAATTGTTTGATATCTACCCATCAAGGAAGGAAGAGCATCGGTGCCATTCCAGCCGTATTATGAGATCGTTATGGAGATTACACAAGAATAGGTCAAAACTTTGAAATCGTCATCATATACTGTTTCTGGTTGCGACTTGCAGCCGACAGAAAGCCGAGGTTTGTTTGTGTTTGTTTACATTGAAGAGCTTTAAAGTCACCCTTAGTAACCCAGCAGATGTGAAACTTTTCTGCTCTTTCCTTTTCCCCTCGTATTACAGCTCGGCGCTCCACATTTCTACACTCAGTCCCTCGGGAACTATAAACTAAGCTGTCTGCTTCATTCAATACAGAGAAACATTTTAGTTTAAAGGTGAGTTAAGTTTCATTGGCCACACTGAAAGCAAACCACACTGAAAACCATAAACGCAAGGTTGGATAAATCCAGGCTGTAAACTAAACTGTTTCCTATTTTGGCATTTTACATTTGGAGAGAAAAGTGCAACTGAGGTGTTATTTTTTTTTAGTTTTATGCAACAGGAAAAGGATGCATGTCATCATGTTTACGCTCGTCCTAATTTAGTTACTTCTGGCATTTTTTGTAGTTCTGTACATGATGTTCATTGCGCCTAAATGTTTTGAGTTCGAGTTCTTTCAGCACTCATTTTTATCATTGTTCCTAACCTTCTGTATCACTTTTTCCATCTGTTTGATCTCTTACTTGTCTTGGCTTACGGTAGGTCTTCTCCTCACCCTCTGCCATTGTCCATCTCTAATCCCGCGCTTTAACCTCCTTTTGGTGATGATTTGTATGGCTGTGATTTTTTTTTTTTTTTTCCTACAGCTGTGAAATTACAAGACAAATACACTTAGCCTTTGTAAAGCTTCTGTTGCAACACTTGCATAAAGAAGCGGAGTGCCTTTATAGTATTAGTCAACTCTTAGTGATGCATTAATGGTGCCTCCTTTTATGTCGATAACACTTAGTGCAGAGTAACGAAACTAAAATTTTACACGCTCTTCAACATGATCACTTAGAGTAAATATGTTGTTTATAAATTTCAGTGTAGCCTCTTTGAAATTATCAGTGTTGATGATCTCAACACATTCACACTTTTGTACATGTACAACTTGTTGGTTTGTGTGGGAAACCATGTTTACTCAAGTTAGTTCTCAGCAAATGTTGTTATTGTAGCAGATGGCCACTCAGATAATGAAGTAGCTTACTTGCAGACTATACAAATTTGACTTTCATTCCACTTTTAAAGCCCTTCAGACATTCTTAAGCAACCAGTTTTATTCCCTGCTTCTCCGAGGCTCACTTTAACTTTAGCATATGTGCTCTGATGCAGCAGTGGCGTGCTGATGGGACCTTTTTCTCATACAGTATGCTCACCTGTGAAGTATGAGCCTCTCCTGGGTCAGTCCTACTGGAGATAGATGGTGGATTGTCTCATTCCCAGGTCGTCAAAACACAGACGTTAATTTATTCCTGTTGGGAAGGAGTCTCAACAATCAACTATATTTGAGACATCAACCCAAGACCTAGGAGCATGAATCCCACCTGAACCCAACAACTATTCTTGATGCACTCAACTCCTAATGTTCCCATAGCAGTTGTAGATGTGTCTCTTGACTGATTTCAACAGTGGCATTATAACGTCCCAGTTTGCCTTCATCTGACTGTGATGTGATGTCAGCCTCTCTACAGTCTGCATGCATTATGAACAATTAACTCTCCCACTTCAGGGTTGTTTTAACAGGTGCTTTATTGGCGCATGCAGCCTTGTGCACACACTTAAATCTAATAATCCAGACCAATTTAACCATAAAGTTGTCACAGGAGAGGAGAACCAGCCATTTCCTTTCTGAACACAGCCCCGGTGACAGCCCCAAACACTGAACCTACACACTTATGTTCACCTTTTGAGCATGTGTGTGTTTGAGAGTACGTGGTGTAGGACCGTTCGGCAGCTTCCTGTTTTGTCCATGGTCGGACTCCACTGGCTCGGCGGTGTTTCTCTTGACCAGCTAATACACACTCACATGGAGGTTAGCGGTCAGTCCACAGTAGAAGCTACATCCTGTTCCCTGGAGGCTTTTTGCTTTGAGCTTTTGAGTTCTACCTCTGCAGTGCGGTTATTTAACAGTCCTTGACCAAGTTTGTTTTTACCTTTTTATTTAAACAGTTCCGACTTGGTAAATTCTTACTAAACTCATCTTGTATCACCACTGCACATTTTAGTATTCGTTCCCAGTAGCAACCCACAAACGCACTCTTTGGAGGAGTTGGAGAGCTAAACGAGGGTGGAGTGTTATCATTAACTTTCCCTGTCTTGTACATCCTAATTGGTGGAGGTTTGAGTGGGTGACCTTTACTGTAAGCAACTTCCACCATTCCTAAACTAATAGCTAGTTCCCACAGCCCCCTCCCTCCTGACCGTCCTGAATCCTTACATACTGATTGCTTTTACATTTCTTAAAGCCACCTGTACAGTTGTCTGAATATCTTCAAAGAGATCCCCACCCCATGACATTTGTGTCTATGTGCATGTCAGGTCATTGCTGTTTACAGCGAGGGGTGTGTGTTGTGTGTCATTAGCTTCTCTCCTTCCTAGAATAAAGGGGAAAAAAATGCATCACTCTCTTTATTCAGCGTACACAGACGTGCACACATCCAAACAGCACTGCTAAATAGATTCCTGGCAAACACAAGCTGTGTTGACAGGAGAGATGAGCTGCTGTTCCTGTTGCAGCTTGCCTAAGGCACAGAGCTGGGCCCATGTTCAAAAAGAGCCGCCACTGTTGAAGCCACAAAGCCAGCAAACTTGTTGCTACTGCCTCTGCCAACACACACAAACACACACACACACACCCACACACAGAGTCATGCACTGCTGTATCAAAGGCACCGGGCGGGTGCTTGACTATTTGAACAGGTGATTTCCCATTTTCATATGCTGACCCTACTGGCTTCGTGCCTTTTAGGAAGTTGCACTGTCAGGCAAGTCAATCACGCACTGCTGCTTCGTTACACATTTCATTAGTTTATCATCCGAGAAGGTGATCGATCTGTCGTAGTTTCAGTTCATTCATTTGCTTGATGTATAGACGAGTTTGTGTCCATTTTAGAATATTCAACAGCTGTTCTGGTGTGATCGAGTTGAAAAAAGTTACATAATATTATTCAGGTGTATTTGCCAGCCTGTCTGAGAGATTGTCCTGATTATAACTGCATTTTGTAAAAAGGCCTGAGGCCATATTTAATACTGGGATTCTGTTTTGGTGATTTCCGAACCGCACAACAGCAGCAGATACTAAATATCGACTTAAACGCTGCTTTTCCACCACTAAAAACCATGAAATTTAATATATAAATATTAAAGGATAAAGTAAACTCCTTCATCAACCCTGTCCAAACTCTGCGAACACAAAACGTGCAACTTATCTGTCAGAATACAAGAACTTTGGAGAAGCAGTGAGTTTTGACAGGAAAGTCAGGGAGAATCCTCATGAGGACATCTTTGGGGAAAAGAAAGTTGGAAAGATCAACCCAGCAGTGGAAAGGAAAATCCTGCTCCTGAGTCATGTATAAACATGGTTGTACTTGCAGAGTTACTGTAATCATCCTTATCTGTTTCATTTTCTGTATCGTCTGGCTGTAATGGAAATGGCTTGATTGACTAATAATATATGTATTTTTTCAGATTTTTGTTTAAATGCAGTAAGACAGAGTGACAGTGAGTTTGTATCTGCTGTTACTTTGGTAAATATTTCACTGAAAAGTGTCATAATGTGTGTTAAAATGCATTTGAATGACTCTGTTCACTAAAATGCAGAGAAATAAATGTGATAATGATATTTTGACCCTTTTCTCGACAACAAATCAAACCTTTTAAGAGGGAGACCTCAAAGCTCTCCAGGGCAGCTGCCCCCCCCCCCCTCACCCACTCCCTGATTCTGCTATTCCTACCAGAGTTTGTAATTACTGATGTCCTGCGAGCCCCTCACCCTGACTTCATCCATTAAAGGCCCAAAAGTCATTTCCCTAATCAGTGGTAGTATGGGGTCTGGCTTCTGGTTGGCTTCTGTGTTTTATGTCAGCATTACAGAGCATAATCCTCACTTTGATGTTTGGTTGGTAAATTGCAGTTGGCTGGAGGTGTCATCATGCCAATGTCACTTCTGTGTTTCATGACTCTGACCTCGCAGAGTAAAAACAGTCCAGTGTTTGTGATGAAAACCACTAACGCACATTTTTCTGTTTTTCTTCCCTCCTTCTTGTCCACGTTCCTGTCCATTTCCTTGCCGATACGTCAGAGGGGGACAGACGGTTTCTGGAAGTCGGTGGCTCACTATGTGCCTCGGGAGCCGACAGAGATAAGAATCCTCAATCCCTACTTCATCCAGGAGGCTGCCTTCCAGTTCATAGGCCTGCCCTTCAACAATGGCCTAATGGGCAAAGGGGTAAGACACATGGAGGCACAAAACGTGAACACGCACACACGCACGCACACACACACACACACACACACACACACACACACTAAACATAACCTTCCTTTCCTGCCAAATCTTCTGGAGTAAAATTTGGCTTCATAAACCACGATTAGCTTATACACTGTCTGGTCTTGGTCTTGACTTAGTCTCAACCCCTCAAAGTCTTGGTCTTGTCTCTGTCTTGATACACTCTGGTCTTGGTCATGACTTGGTCTCGGTTTAGTTGGTCTTGACTACAACACTGATACGGACATAGAGCTGTGATTGTAACACAGGAAAAACTGTAATGATCATGATCAGTACCACTTTGCTGATGCTAAGATTAGACGATGACACCTCTGCGCTCTGCACTGCACAATTGACTTTTTAGAATATAAAAAACTAAAATGTTACATAATCTGTTGTTTCTGCAGTCACTCAAGCCCTTTTCTCTGACTGTAACAGCAGGTCTGATTAGGGAATAATTGTTTATGTATTTTTTTCACTAACTTTCTAAAGATCAGCTCTGTATTTTACTTTAATTTTATTCTGCTTTCATCTTTTTTTGAAGGCTTTCTTTGAGGTCCTCAGAATGACAACCATACTAGTTGATTAAGAGGAAATGCCAAACAAATTTTCATTGTCGACATTGCTGAAATGTGTAATACCTGCTGCAAAGCTGGTTCAGTCTGAATTCTACAGTACTCGTGTTTAGTCAAGACCTGATGCAGCATTCTCGAGTCCAGACAGAGAACATTTCATTGGTTTAGTTTGTGACCACCAGCCAGACTGCAGAGCAGAGCAGAAAGTCGAGTCATGATGATGGAGCATTTGAAATCAAGTGCTGGTGTGTGTGTGTGTGTGTGTGGGTGTGTGTGGGTGCACGGTCGTGTATAAACAAGACAGTTTGTGTTCATGTATTATTGAGTTGTGTGTTTTGTCGGTAAGTAAAATTGTTAGAGAATTGGAGAGGACATGAGGAGTGTATCAGTGTATATCTGCCCTCTGGGGCCATCAGAACACCCCTGCATGAACTCCACTCTGCAACATGTGTTCAACATGTGGGCATCTGGCCTGTGTGGGTGTGGGTGTGGGTGTATGTGTTGGTCATTTGTGTGTGCACATTTTCTGTTTGTGTCTGGGTGTTTGCAGCACTGTCTCATACAATACAAGCTGCCAAGCTGCAGAGTTGTATGATTTGGCACATTCTTTCCCTCGAACACTTTCCTGTCATCTTCTGACCATCGTAGTTTATGTTTATGTATGTGGGAATTAATGAGGAGGTCTATTTGTTACACTGGTGTTTATGTTGAGTGAGTGTGTGTGTGTGTGTGTAAATTAATCTGTATTAGAACACGCAGTAGGGGGCTGGCCAGCTGCTGGTTCAGCTCCACCTACCCTGAGGGCTGCAAATCAGGGTAATGATTTAAATGGGGCCTCCCTCCACTCTTTCTTCTGCACCCACTTTTTTTTCCAACGTCCACACACACACACACACACACACACTTTTTTCCCCCCTTTATTCAGCAACGTCCACACACACACACTTGCCCCTGTACCCCCCAGATCTCTGGCAGCCCAGGGCGGTTAGGAAGCACAGTTCAACTCTGTAGATCACTGTGTCATAGCAGGGGTCTGCAGGGGTCGCGTCTTAAAGGTAATAGTTAATCACCAAGTGCTCAAAGTCAGTTAGCAGCAGTGGAGGAGAACAAAGACAGAGGTACAAAGGAGGGAGGGAAGCAGATACATGAGATGGAGTGGACATCTGTCTCTGAGTTAGTGTCAGAAACCATGATCAATTTCAAAATTGTCTGGCTCATGCTGAACATGTTCTTGTCCATATTAATCCCAGCGTTATCTTAAATAAATAAAGATGTTTGTGATGTGTGCCCTGTGATGTTCTGACCGCTCACATCTCTGTTTTTTTTAATCCAGAACATTCCAACTTTGGGAACAGTTGCTATAACGATGGCACTGCATAACTGTGACGAGGTAGCGGTGGCTGGTTTCGGCTACGACATGAACACGCCCCACGCGCCTCTGCACTACTACGAGACCGTCAAGATGTCTGCTATCAAAGAGGTGAGCACAGCACTTTATTCCCCTACAAAAAAAAAAAAACATCGGTACTGTGTTTTGTTGAGAGCTCATCACAGAGTAAATAGTAACTAATGAGTAACTTTTGTTGTGGTTTACAAACTTGGAACATTTGAATGAGCAGATTTTTAAATGAGATCTGGTGTGACATTCTCTCCATGCTAATGAGAAGAATATTTTTCCTGACCTGCTCTGGCCACTCAAGAATAACTGAAGAAACTGTAATCTTTGATGAGGAGAGACCACCACTGCCGTGGAGGAGCGTGGGAGGGTGAACTGGCCTACAGCCAAAACACATTCACTACAAAGCATTCAGTTTGTAGTCTGATGGTGATATTTGTCTAAGAATTGTGCATGAAATGAACTTCTCTCAGCTTTTGTGTTTGCATCCAAAGATGTGACAGTTTTGAGCTCCATGAGCACTGTGGCGGGACGTGTGACGTTGCACTAATTGGATCTGCAGTTCAGGACTCAAGCATCTTGTGTACTCTGACAGATGAGAGTATTCAGATATGAGGGTTTATTAGGAGGTTCTTTTGAGCTGGTAAAGACGGGAGGACTGCATAGTGTAGGCAGTGGTAGTGTGGCTATGTCATGGTGCTGATTGTACCATCTGTTTAAAATATGTTTGTTTGGCTCGGATGCCAGTCCGTCAGTACTCGAAACATTCATATTAATTCAGAAGATTAAATGTGTAGAATACTGAAACAAAATCTGAATGAAACATTTTACTTTCAGGTCAGTCTGGACAGTCGCCATTGTCTTATCTTTTGAATATATTTCATTAAAAACACAGGTTACTGAAAATAGACCCCAGACTACAGCGTTGGTATGGAGTTCTCAAACAATCCTTTTATTTCCAAGAAAACCAGGTCACAAAGAAGAGCGTGTGTCGTTCTTCTGATCATGTTTTCAGCTCAGAACCCAAAACAGAGTCAGACAAAGTATCTCAAGAAACCCCAAGGGCTTATAATCTTTCTGTCTGGTCAGTTTCAGTCTCAGTCACGTGCATGAAGGTTGCAGTGACTCTTTTAAGCTATTGGTGCCATGTACACAAACACATGCAGTGATTTTCTTCCACAAAATAAAAAACTTAAAGAACTAAAACTGCAGAATGAAAACATAAAAAGTGAAATCGGTAAATTCCCCAGACTGAAGTGGCACCGGTCTTTCACCAGTCACTGTATGAACACACTAACTGTTAGTGTGTCGTTTGAACAATCATTTTCTAAACGGTCTCACGACAGATCTCTCTCCTCCATCAGTCAAGTCTTCCTCTCTGTGTTTACACTGAAGCCCAGTGGAATCAAAGATGTCACCCGTGTGCTGACGTGTGTAAACCATGAGCTCAGTATGATGATAACCTTTGTCTAAACTCCCAGTGAACCTTTGGCATTTATTATCATCATCTTCATCAACATTGTCATCATCAGCCACACATGGCTAATTAATGGGAGTACTTTTGGCTTTTTTGTTTGGAACACTTAACCACCGTCGCTCCCTGGGGTTGTTTGATTTTCTGGAAACGCACGTACGCTGAGCCGTGAAATTATCCATATATTATTCGACTGCTTCGGAGAAAGCATCTGGATGAAGGTCCACGGAAATCTTGTAATTAAACATCATACACACGTCATAAATAAATGTCAAAATCTTGATCATAATAAAATGTCTTTGTGATGACAGTGTGGAGCCACATGTTGCTCCTTTTTTATTTTATCCTCAATTCTTAATCAATTTGTCAATAAGTTTGTTTAGCTTAGAAAGAGTTAAAGCTGCCATCATCAATATTTTTATTTGAACAATGTGAATGGGGTCGTTTGTAGTGACAAACACATAAAGATTTATCGCCCAGCAGCACAGTTCTGCAGCGTTTTACCAGCTTTTCACTCATTGTTTTGGTTTTGTGGCCCGCAACTTGCAACTGTTTTGATTCACTCCGACCACTCTCATCAACCTCATTTCCAGCCGCAGCAGAAAGTTGTTTTCAACAAAGAAAAATCTTTAATAATCCACTGTACACTACCTGCTTAGCACAAATCAGCTCAAAGTTGGCACCTAGCGTGGTGAACATACTGGAACATTTAGCAGCTAAAGAGCCAGATATCTCCCTCAGGAGGTGAATGAGAGGAAAACTAAAAGCAGAGTTAATCAGGAGGCCAGAAACATGACCCCATATTAATGTTCATTCATGTCTAGTGATAATATGTCAGTGTTACATTTACACCTTGTTTCTGCTGCCCCTCAGGACACAGGACATACAGAGACTCTTCAGGGCCAGCTTAACAGTTTTGATGCTAAATGGTGCTGGTTCTTTTTCTTCAACATCACTGCTAACATAAACTGGACAAATCTTGTTATGTTGTGTATCTGTTCCTCTCCCAGCTCCGTTGTCAATCAAACACCAACACAAGCCTGTCATCCCAAACACTCTGAGGCTCTGATGTATCTCCAAAGGCCTTTTTTCTTTTCAAGAATGGATTGTTGGATTTCAGTTGAACTTCACAGCCCCGTTTCTTATGTTAATATCCAGTTAAACTGTAGCTCATTGTTCCTTGTGGTCCTGCTGTGACCCATCTTATAGTGGTAGGAGGTCCGGGCCAGACAGACCTATAGTCTGTAGGAGAGTCTTGAACCAGCAGCATAGACTAGAGGCAGCTGCAGGGTTCAACCTCCAACCTATTCCCTCCTGTATGTTTCTTCCTCCACCCTTTGCCTCCTTCATCTGCTCTCTGGCTGTTCTTTAGACTCCACATCCCAAAGCACCACACAGGAACCACCGGCTCTGATTACATGTCGGCCCACTGGACTGAATCCTCATAGCACAGCAGGGAGGAAGACTTACCCAGTGTGGCTTTACACATATATATATATGCACGCATAAACACCCACGCATATAGACACTGGGAATAAGAAAATCCTAAACTAACCCACAGGTTTTAGAGTAAGCGCTCTCAAGTGTCTTCTCACAATGATCACAGGCTGTTTTTCATGTCACCCTGAATAATTTTTTTTCCCTTCTCATTCTCCCACAGTCATGGACACACAACATATCCAAGGAGAAGGAATTCCTCCACAAGCTGGTGAAGGCCAACGTCATCACAGACCTGACCAACGGTATCTGAGTTTACACCCACCCACAGTCTCCTCCTGCCTTTCCCAAAGGACTACTAAACAGGAAACAGGGAAACCGATCGACTCTGGGTTTCATATCAAAGGAGATTATTCAAAATAAAATTAAAAAAAAAAAAGATAAAGGAGGGTTTCTGTGGAGAGATGCACACATGTGCCTTCTGAACCAAAGACTCCTGCTGACTGAAGCAGGGAGGGGGGCGGGCAAGAGGAGGACTGGATCTGCCTCGTCTTTATCAAGAGACAGTCGCAGGAAAGTTGTGCCGGCCCCGTGCTTCAACGTTTACTACTTCAACTGCCCCCCCCCCCCCCCATCCACCCACTTCCCCCAAGAATCACAAGAAACGTATAGTAAGAGCAGAGGCGACTAGTTGACATACAGACGTCAGGATTTAGCTCGACTTACTGAGTAACTTGATGAAGGGACAGAAAAGAAAGGAAATGAACAGGAGAGACTGTAACAGAGCACGTGCGGGGATGGAGTTGAGTATTAGCAGTGCCAAACGTACCTCGTACAGGGGGAGAGGTCGCCCTCCTCTTCCTTTTTGCTGCCTGAATGTATTCACTTTCCTCAGTGTAAATATCAAAGATTTTTACTGTGCTTTTTAACAAGCTGCAGCACCCCACCCTCTCCACTCCCAATCCCCACCTGCCATTTGTTCATTCATTCATTCTCTTTTTTACTCTGTCCAGGGTCCAAAATTAACACTCGCCAAGCCAGATAGAGACAGCAGATAAATCAGAGAGGGTCACCTTCCACACAGACTGGAATCACTTCGAGACACTAATATTTCAGTGTTTTTAGGAATATACAGACTTCAGTTTTTGCTCTGTAAAGTAAATTGTCTGTATTAGTGACTATGAAGCAGGTTTAATGCTTGTGAAGCCGACTCTACACAGAGTAGTTGTGTGTTCTCCTGATGGGTAGTTATCCACGTGGCTGAAAAGTCACCAAAAAATTAAAGATTAATACAAATAAATTATTTAAAACTGTTTGTAAGTTTTCCATTAAAACTATAAATCTGTTCTTTTTTTTTGTTTTGTTTTTTTGTTAAATATTATTTTAGCTGTGAAAGAGTTTCCACTAAGTAACAAAAAGCACGCATCAGGAGAAATGTGTGTTAATTATTTTGGTCGGTCTAAATTATTTTTGTGGGACTTTTCATTTCTCCTCTAGTTTAGCAGCTCTGGCAGGTGAGCCTAAGAGTTAAATGTCTCTCTCTCGCTCTCTCTCTCCCTCTCTCTCTCTCTCTCTTGTATCTTAACCTCCTCTCTGTTCATTCATGTTGTGGTACTGACTTCATCACTTCATCAGCTGTAAGCCTCCGGGCTGCAGCGTAGTCATACAGTAACGTGTCCTGCCCCGGTCATTCTGTATTTCCAACCTCCTGTTGCTGCAGATTTTCTTGTTTCTTCAGTAAATGGTGAAATCTCGGATTGTAGAATATAAATATATATATTTTTGTTTTTAGGTTAATTTTAATTATTTATTTTGTTACAAAGTCCCAGTGTTTTGGTCACAGGCAGGCCTGCTTTCTGTTCTGAATCTGTGTTTCGTTCAGTGCTTCCTCAGAGACTGCGTCATCTTTTTAAGTTGGTGGCAGAAGCAGTGTTGTGATTGAATCCATTAACGAATCTACTTTGAATTGGCTCTGTGTTAAATGTTGTTAGTCTGCAGCCATCGATGTCTGTTCTTGATGCAGTTTATGTTGACACAATACATGTGCTATTTTGTGACGACGGACAATGGAAATTTCTTAAGATTTCCAATGAGGTGATGATTGCCGCGCTCAGTGTCAAACTCATATTACATGTGCTCATCAGGCCTCTGCAGATGAACGCTCTGCTCACATGCTTTTCAGTATTTCAGCACTTCATTAGCGTAGAAAGAGTTCAGTATTACACAATCAAATCTTTTGTTTCTCCCTCTGCTGAGAATGTCACATCTGGTTGCTTTTTCTTTTTTTTTTGTCATTTTATCAAATGAATGCGATAATCAGCTTTACATAGTGATGGTGCAATTAAACACTGCTTTACCAAAGCAGAAGTTTGTTATTTTACAGTTTGTTTTTTAATTTGTCAAATGACAATTCAATGGGAGGTTTCACCTCTTTTTCTTCTTTGGAAGTGCATATTTACTGTACATTGTACACACACACACACACACAGGTTCTCTTGCATTACTCTCAATCAGTAAGCTGCTCTTGTTGCATCTGTTACATTGCTCCATCACGTGTTCTTTCTCTTGATTAGTTTTCACAAACGCTGCTGGGATCGTGCAGCAGTTTGTCCTACCCAGTCCCCATAGAGCGGGTCCGCTGGGTTCGAAGGAATGGATGACTTTTTGGAAACTAAGCCCTGTTTGGGACTTTTTCTTTTTTTTTTTTTTTTTTGGAGAGCAAAGGTATAGGGAGCAGCTGACCATTGCACTATCATGAGGCGCTCTCAGTGCCTTACACCTCATCACCTGGAAACTGTAGCGAGGAGTTTGACACGCGGGGGGAGTAACTGCAGCTTGATCCAGTACGCACGATTAGCTCCAGGTCAGGATGGGTCACTCCTCCATGTGTGTGATTTGGGACCAGTCCATTTCATATCTGTGCTTTATATACAGTCTTGGAAGACTTGAAGCCTCATACTGGTGGTTTTGTATGTTTTAGCCCATAAACTACACGTTCACTGCAACATTTTTCATCAGTACTATATTTTTTTTTTTAACTGGTTTTTGGCAGCTTACTATCAAAGAGGCACTTCACCAGTTTAACACAAGAAGTTCAGTTTAGTCGTCACAAGGAGTAAGCCTGCTAAAACAGTTATATAATGTCTTCTGTGGCTCTGGAGGAGCTTTCATAAGTCTGAGAAAATGTAGGATCTGGTGTTTTTAGATCTTGACCAATAACTTGGGACATGTTGCTCTCTGCTGCTACAATTTTAATCATTTTTTTCTTTAATCTGTATGTTTAGGCCTCCAACTTTATAGAAATGCAATGCTAAATCACTGGAGTACCTCTTTAATGCTTGAATGTTGGAACATCCTTGAATGCACCAGCAAGTGAGAGACCCTGTCATTACAAAGGAGACTGACATAGATTGTGTTTAAAGATCCAGTGTGTAAGATTTAGAAGTATCTATTGGCAGGAATTGTATAATATTAATTAGTATAACATTAGTTAAATCAATTTTCATAAGTAAGTACTTACAAAAAATAAGTAAGTACAATAATTGTGTTTCTTTGCCTTAAAATGAGCCCTTTATATCTACAGAGAGAGCAGAGTCCGCCATGTTGAACCACCATTTTTCTACAGTAGCCCAGAACAGACAAACCAAACACTGATCTAGATATGGAGTTTTGCTTTTTATGTGAAATTCGCCTGAGTTGTTCTTACATGCTTGGAAGGAGAGGAAAGTAATTGACCAAGTGGTTGCCATCTGCAACTTGACTGCCAGGTACCACTAAATCCTACACACTGGACCTTTAACAAACAGTTCAATTTGCTGAAGAGAGATTGTCACAGCACACTGAAATAATTTGAAACCAGCAGCTGCTCTGAAGGCAGAAAATCAGTGTAAAATCTGATTGTGTGTTTTGGAAATAATATAAAATGTGTGCAATCTGTCGACAGAGAGCTGAAATGAAACACGCCAAACCACCGGTACAGTCTTTAAAGCTTTGAGACTAAGCAGATCCTTAGAGTACTCCTTTTTTTTTTTTTTTTTTTCTAGGTTTTGATTTTTTTTCTGAATGCTGGAGGAGTTCAAATGGTTTGGACCCAAATCGCATCTTCCGATAATCTGTTCATAATAAAGCCGAATGTATCCGCTTTTGTCATCCATCATCATATTTATAAACCCTTGATTTTATTTTAACATTTCACCGTCATCCGTGGAAATGAACATGATCAAAAGTGTTACTGTTTCTTTTTTATATACAGTTCTAAAATGGCTTTCTGCAACTTAATAAATAAGTTTGTAATGGATATTTGCCTGTGCATGTTGTTTGCATCTTTTGACTGCTTCTGTGGAGCGACTGGATATATTTTTCCCCAAACAGCTCAGCAGTGTTTGTTTTGTTTTGTATGTGTCTTTTTGTACATATTTCTGTACACTGTAAATTTTCAGTATATATATATATATAGTAAATATTTTTGATGTATTTAGTCTGCTTTATCTCAATAGACAGTACTTTTCATCGATCGCTTTATCAAAATGTGACAGCGGGGTGGCCTGAACGTCCTCGTTAGATGGCTTTTCCAAGCCTACTTATAGTCGAGGGGGCCTCATGTTATGCAGCGTACATCAGGTACTGTCTGCGTGTCACTTAGTGTGTTACAAACTGCAGGAAGCTCACAGTAAAGATGAAGGAGGGATGGAGCGGAGGAGCGTGAAGAAGGGGATTTCCTCTACTGCTCTGTACTCTGTATCTCCTACCTGCAGAGCCAGAGGAAATCATTTTTCAGTCCTCCAGCCACCGGACTTCCTCCCTAATGTACTCTCCTCTTCTCTTGTGTGTTTATGTCTGTCCCACTCTGCGTCCCTCTCAGACTCTCACTTTTCTCCCTCTCCCACTCCTCTGCTCTCCTTCCCCCTTTGTCTTTCTACTTTGCTGTCTCTTCCCATCTCTCCGCTGTGTATTTCTTCTTTCTCCTCACCTGTTCAACTCTGTGGCAGATCTTGTTTCAATGCTGTAGCCACCAGGGACCCATTCGAGACCTGTTGTCTCGACACACACACACACACACACACACACACACACACACACACACACACACACACACACACACACACACACACACACACACACACACACACAAGACTATTCAGCTGCAGCCGCAAAGCTCTTGCTGACTTTCACACACTGCAGCATCACCATAAACCAGAGGAATGTTGAGGAGAGCAGGCCGTCCAGCTGTGGCTGCTGTAAGTCAGTATTGGTGTGAGGTGAAAGAGGACAAGACGCCGAGGGCCCTTAAAGTGCTGCTGGACCGTCCCATCCTGCTGTTAATGGGGTGCCAGAAAGTTTCACCCTGAACAAGTTATGCCTCACTGGTCACCAAAACCACCTCGCTCTGGCTACTCTTGACTCGACAGATTTCCTGACCTCCACGGGGCGGGATCTAATGCTCTCTCCCCTCAGCAGGGAGGATATTTGCCACCTGGGATCTCCCCGAGGCAGCTGGCTGGCCCGGCCGGCTGGAGGCGGTCGTTCCTGTTCGTCCAGCAGACAGGGGTATGAGCACGCCTGCACCTCTTCAGCCGACGGGCCTTTTATTCTCGGCGACAGGTTCCCCGCCCCACCTCCTCTCAGCAGGATTGGAACGGTGGGGCCACGACCCCCGGGCCTGAAATTTAAACTCCTCGTAAAAAGAGTTGGAATGGGGAGTGAAAACACCCATTCAGACCCCCATTTTTTTCTCTCCTCTATTTACTTAATGTCGGGTCAGCTGAGATGAGGGAAAACAACATTCCCTTCTCCACAGTGTGTCCCACATTCTGTCAGTCTACCTTTGTCTGTGGATGTGACACACCTACAGGGCTGTCATGTATCACTGAAGTGAACTGAATGTTTTCTTCTCGTCTTGTCAGCCTCTCAACCTGATTTACAGTGAATATCATATTTAGAGTTTGACATCAGAGTCACTGAATTGTTTAAAGATGGCAGGGCTTTGTTTCTGCTACAATGGAAACAAAACGAACAAGTGCTCAGAGGCAAGAAGCAAGTCAGAAACATCTGCATGTTAAAACATCTGTCAGTCACTCTGTCAACTTTATGGCCTTTAGGATGAAGGAGAAAGTACAAATACAATTTTTAAACAAGTCTGGCGTCACGCATTTTGCAACACCTCATTAAAAAACAGCAAAAAACATAAATACATTCAACTGTGCATCATGCAGTCCTGTGTGGCCTCGACAATGTGTTCATTCATGCTAACGCTGCCCTTATTTGTGGCCAGGTGACAAAATTAATGCTAACAGTCAATCATTCATGTGTAAAAATGCCAATCAAAAACCCAAAGTTTAGAGTCCTAAACCCCAAAATATTTCCACCAGGTCCATTTAGTAGCCGTTGTAGGTTTCAGTCAGATCACATGATCTTCATCAGTTTGTCCAACTCTCATGACATTGTTCTTTAGGACTTCATGTTCATGTTCGCATCACTTTGGGGAAGTTACTCAAAATGTAAAATGTAAAATTTACATTGCATATAACTAGTTACTTTGATCTGAAAGTAATAAGTTACAATATTACTCTCTGTGCAGTGTAATGCGTTACTACTTTTGTGTTACTTTCACCAAAATAACCGCAGAAGTACGTCTCTGCGTCATAAAACAGCAGAGAGTAATGTGGTTTCATAGATTGTGGTCGACGCAAACTCAAGTTTAATGCGGTTCATTACAAATCCAGTGGGGGGTGATGTGTAGGAAGGCTATTCTTCAGTGCACAGGCTCAATCATGCATTCACACACACTTCTTACCACTGAATTTAAATCACTTGACGATATAGAACAATTAAATAGTACAGATCTTTTGACTAGCAGATGCGCATTTTCATTCAAAGTCGACAGGAACAAAATCAAACTTAGCAAAACCGTCTCTGTTAGTCTTTCCACTGTTCCAATAATCATTAATACTCATTTAGACCAAATAAACTCTTAATTAACAGAGTCTATGTGAAATATTCTGGCTCTGCATGTTATCGCTGCCACTATGATGCCTGACCTCTGAGTCCATTCTGGCTCTTAAATCTTATATTTAATGCGTAATGTTACTTTGTTACTGCTAAAAGTAACATATTACTGTAATGCATTATATTGGAACACATCACCTCCAACACTGGTTGGCATACAGATTAAGATTTGAAAGTCTTCACCATGGTAGTGGCTGTTCTGGAGTTTATTGATCATATAACATGATCTTTATCAGCAGATGTCACTGAATGGGCCTTGTACAGAGATTGTTTTGTCAATGGCTGCTTCCAAGCAAACTGAAATTTGAACATTTACATTTACATGATAACTGGGCAAACTCCATCTCCTGAGGAAGATCATGTGATATGACCTAAAGCTCCAGCACAGCTCCTAAACTGACCTTTTGATGAAACTCCCATTTCCAAGATCAAGAATGAACATTTTGTTCATTTTGAGTTCATGGGGTGATCGTGACTTTTAAATGAATTGTCATGAAATTTGATTCAGACATTGATGTGAAAAGTGAAAACTTTAGTGACACTTTTCATCTAGCATGATCATCAGGTCAAATTTTCCTTATGTTTAGTTAGACAAAAGAACTAATGACATTCATCAGCCTCAGCTGTACTTTGTGTTTTGTCCTGGCTAGCAAATGTTAGCATGCTAACACGTTAAACTAATGTGAAGAACGTGGTAAACATTAGCATGTTAGCTCAGAGCACCTTCTTACCTCAGGACAGCCTTACAGAGCTACACTGGCTGTAGACTCTTAGTATTGCTGCTTAATAAACAACTTAATAATTAAAGTAATTTATTAAGTAACGAGACTAAGAGTCTACAGCCAAAGTAACTAATTATAGATTAGTGATTATTAAAATTGCAGCTGATTGATTTGACATCACTCAGCTGTTCTTCCAAAAGATAAGACTCAGAGAGTGAGTGATAATGAGATTTCATAAGTGCACACAGTTGTAGCTCCCGTGTTGTGTACTCTGCTCACCCTCCATCCATCCACATAATAACACCTCTAATCAAGCCTTTGCTGACACAATGCTTTATGTTTTGTTTGTATGAACAGTGATACAACAAATCTGGGGGACGCTTGCAGGAATGCAGCTTTGAAATGCTCTGATGAAGTGTAAATTACTGTAGATTTGTCTGCGCTGTGTTCACTCGTTTGAGCATATGTGGAAACACGTTGTTATGGAGTTCACTGTTTTACTCTTAGTATGACTTTGTCCCACAGATTTGGCTTCGTTTTCCAGATTTGGCCTGAGGGCTTTGGACATTGTGCTGGATGAGGGGAGTTCCCACTTGAAAAGTGAAAACAAACTTTTAAAGTTTGGAACGGGCCCAAGACAGAGAGGCACCTTTTTAAATGGAGAGAGCACAGAAGAGACGGAGAGGAAGGACAAGCGGTGAGGGCAGTGACCTGTGCCTCCACAAGAAACCAGAGAAATCATGGAGGAAATTCAAAATACTCTTTAACTGTCCTTCACATCTGGAACAGTCGCTCTCCTTTCAGACTCTCCCTTCAGCACCACCACCTAAAAAACCAAACCACCCACCCTCTCCCCCATCCGGTCCTGAACTTGGATGGACTCAGCAGCTCCAAAGGCCCAAACTAGCACCCTGTATCCATGGAAACAGCTGTGAACATCCCTAAGAGCACTCGCAGCGCATATCTCCTTGTTAAAAATGTTCTCCTCATAAATTCAGTTTTATATTCTTACAAGGAAATGAAAAATTCCACAACAGCCATCGTGTTCCTGCAGCTTGCCAAAGACTAAACCTGTGTGAGTGTGTGTGTGTGTGTGTGTGCGCGCGCTAAAGATATATGTGTGTTGTGCTTGTATGGGGTTTAACTGTGGGTGTACAAACAGTGTCATGCTGCAAATCCCTCTCACAATGCCGAACAAGTTTATCACCCTTGCTCACAGTGATGGATGATGTAGACACACTTCTGAAAAGCGTACACACACACACACACGCACACACACACACACACACACACACACACACTTGTTAAATGTGTGGTCCTGGTTGCAGTGTGGTGCCCTCTGCTGAAACAGTTTACACAGTGATTCATTTTACTGAGGACATTTTTTTATCCTGGAGGTTGTCTCATCTTGACCAGGACTGACATTATTTGGTCCGTACATCGGTTTGATGGAGGTGTAATGTGTGTTTAAAGAGTTAAAAAGTGTTTTGTTTTGGGTAATGTTGGGAAAAGAAGGTTTTATAAAACTTATTTTGTCGTCTTTCAGCATTTCAGTAAGTCACAAGTATTAAGATTTTTATTATCGTAGCCGGGCTCTTTTCGCTCCTGTTGTTATTGAGCTCATCCTTATTATCTGCCGGTACATTCCTGCATGTCATGCACCTCAGCTGTGTGCATTGTTGCCTTGTTGGTCGCTGCTATTAATAGTGCCGTGGCAGAGACCAGGGATCCTCCCTGCATTTGTCTTTGCCTCTGCACGGAGAGTGGGCCCCGGAGAGGAAAGCTAAGGAGCTGTTTACCCAGCCTTTGTGCTTTGGCGGGCCTCAGTGTTTGCCCTGCAGGGAGTGCCTCAGCTGGAGGGCCTTTCCATGCGTCGGAGGGTGGGTGGGTGGATTGGGGTGGCAGGACGGAACGGGACAAACCTGCAGAGAGGAGGAGGAGGAGGTGGAGAGGGGCTGGGAGCTCCTGCAGTGGCAGGTGCATGGCTGGTGGTGCAGTGAGTCAGGGTCTGTGGTTTGTCTGAGGAGTTCCAGCTCCTTTACTTACACTTTGCCCATCCTTCAGGCTTGACAGAAAGTGACACAGCGCAGTAAAGAGGCCAGGGCAGGACCGACTGGGCAAACATATGAGACAAGATGGCAAACACGCAGTGAGTGTGCATACAAAATGAAGCCCTACAGGTGCGTGCAATCAATCATGCACGTGCACATGGAAGGATTTCTCAGTGGGCTCAGGTGCCCCCTGATCCCTTGGTCCTTCAAGTCTCTGTTTGAAGTGACTGTTAAACATTTCTTGTGGGAAAGTGACACAAAATGACCACAAAGACACTATAAATGCCTACAGAGACATAAAACGATCACAAAGAGAGACTAAATGATCACACAAAGCTGCAAAAACAACAGCAAAGAGATACAAATTGAGTAAAAAGAGACGCTGCTGTGTCTTTTGTAGTCGCTTTGTGTCTCTTTCAGTGCGGGTGTCTTGCTCCTACTGTATGTAGGGGGGGGGGCTCTTACAAGTCTATGCCCAGGGGCCCGTTGCCTGATAATCCGTCCATGCATGTGTGTCTATCCATGCTTGCATTGTCAGGGTGTGCGCCCTACAAGTGGAATATAGTAAAGCACTCGACATTTATGACCCTGAGAGTGTAAACACTGAGGGACAGATGTCACTCGCCGGATTCTTCCGCTGGAACTCTTTTCCAGAAACACTCCATGACCGTCCTCTATGACAATCACTCCCCCCTCTACCTCCCTCCCTCCTTCCCAGCGCAGGAACAAAAAGATATCTGAGCTATGTGGATGGGGAAGAAAAATCACAGCACTTTGTGCAGCGGACACCGCGCTCCGGTTTCACAAAGTCTCTGACAGGCGGGCGCGCTGTTTTTACGCATAGCCTCAAGTCCTGCGAGGTATTGTAGACATTGTTTAGTAGCTGTGTAGTAGACTCCTGAGAAGACACCGGAGCGACACACTCTCTGATAACTGGATACCTGAGTCCAAAGTAAGAGTTTTTTTAAAGAGAGAGAGAGGAATAGAAGCGCTTGGAGACGCGGACTGTAGCTGCGTAAAGGCGTGACGCATGGACTTGTTATGTTTAAGAAAGATATTTTGACCGATAGAGTGGCGCTTTTCTCAGTTTGAACCTCTCATTCAAATCCGCTTGAGACCAGCTGACACAAAAAAGAACAAGACTGATGAGATTTTAAATGAGGAGACCTCGTAAAGTCTCTCCTTAGACCTTCTGACACTGTACCGACCTTGACTTCACTTTAGAGAGAGACACAGAACATGTTGTGAGAAATTTCCCGCGGTGTTATTTACTCATTAACCAAAGAAGCTGTTTGGAGGCAAGACTGAACAGGTAACTGGAGGTAAGGAGAGGGGAGTCATGCCTGAAAAACTGGCTTAAGTTCATCAAACGATGATTGGATGTGAGTCAGCCCGGATACTGCACGAATGGCTAATTGAGGACTTTTTTTTCTTTTTACACTTCAGATTGACTGTGTGTCTGTCGTTCGCCGCATTGGAGTGTTTGTGTCACCGCAAACAAACTTCTACCTAATTAGGTTTTATGTGGGATTTACCCTGCGTGCGCCAGGCAGTTGTAAAGTTTATTTTTCCCCTGACCTGAATAGCTTTTCGTCTGCAAAACGTCCATCTTAACGCGTCATTTGGTCTCGTATTTTGTCTTAAAATACACATTTCTTTAAGAAACTGAAAATACTTCATTGCATGGACATGTTTCAGGAGTTTTCTAGGAGAGTTTCGAAACAAGAAAATGTGCCATTATTCATTTCACGCATAGACATCTGATTTTGTATTAAAAATAAATTAATTTAGGACGTTTGTTTTAAAGAAATGTGTGATTAAAATGTGAAAAACGATCTCATATAATGGTCATACTTCAGGATCTATTATAAAACCTGATACATGTTTGGATAATCTGACTTTAGCTCGCAGGTTAACAGTCTGTATTCACTCTCCAGCCCTCTCTGTTCTTGTCCAGGCTGCTGAGACTCTTGCCAAGAAGCGGTGACAGGACACCGGCCAGAGAAAAAAGGGATTTTGGCCGCGTAAAAAAACGAGGAGGAGGCGCCTCTCGCGTTGAAGCAGAACCGCTTTTAGATGGATTCTTCATGTTTGCTTCAGCCTCAGCGGAGACAGCCTGCTCTGGACACTTGCAAGCCGTGACAGTGAGGTGTAAAACATGGCACATCGCAGCGTATGGATAGCCACAAACATGAGCTGCACCCAGCCTGGAAGAAGCGGCTCGGCTCTCCTCTCCGGTGCGCACTTGGAGCAGAATGCGCACAGGACAGCTGGTAAGGCGCCATTCAGAGTGTATGAAGTTGTCTATATAGGGATTGAGATTGGATCTGATGTTGTGTTGTGATGTGAAAGCAGACCTGGGCTCTTGTCTTTATGTTTGCTGTGACAACACTGTTTGATGTTTGATTTCTTTTCACATCAGTGGCTCTTTGCTGAGCTCCAAACCTTCTTTGCACGCACCTGCCAGCTGTTTTAGGCTCCTCTGACTCCCGGGGGTCACTGTGACCTGGATTCAGTGTTGGACTGAATTTAGTGTTTATTGGGAGTGTTAGTGAAATGCAGTCTGGGGAGTAAGTGGGGTGAAGGTGTTTGTTCTGTGTGTTTTATGATGTGAAGTTTGGAGATTTACAGTCTGAAGTGTTTACAGGGTGCAAGAAGGCGACTCTGAATTATGGAAAAATATAAATCAAAGTTGCTGTGATATTGTGTGTGTGTGTAGGTGTGAGTATGTGTGTGTTCTCGTGGATGAGGAGGAAGCAGTGGCAGTCAGGAAGTCCTCCAGTGTGACCCTCTCCTGTGGTGGGCTGCAAATCTAAATATCAAAGTGCTAGTCTCTCACACACACACACACTCTCACACACACACACACACACACACACACACACACACACACACACACACACATATACACAGAGATACAGCTGCATCTATTTCCCTTCTCTCCTGTACCTCTGAGGGTATTGGGGGCAGATCAAGTCTTCTAAGTTTAAGGTGTTTTGACGTGCTGACCATCGAGCACATTCCTCTCCAGTTTCAGGTGAAACTGTTTTGATTGTTTCATGAACTGGAGGTTGGAGATGCTTTTTGAGTGTTTCCACAGCTTCTGAAGTGATTTTCTATCTGTAGCGCACTCACACAGTTCAGTTTTGTGGTACTTTCCATCCCAAACTGTGCAGTTTGTCAGGATTTATCCAGTCAGAGATGTAAAAGACATGCATCACTGAACCTTTCATACTTACTCTCTGACTCAGTTGCCCTCTGACTCACTCAGTCATGTACATACAATGTTACTCATGCACACAGACGGGGCTCAGTTGGAGGACGACAGGCCTCTGATGTTCAGATCTTGCTTTGGTGTTTCATGTCTTCACGTCTCAAGGCTGCTGTACTTGATGAGTTTGTGTGTGTGTGCGAGAGCTTTAGCATCACCTGAGACATGTCACACATCCGCAGCAGGCGTCCCCCCACTAAATGTCTGTAAAATGTGTGAAAACATGTCGTGAAACAACCTTGTTTTTCTATACTCATGTCCTTTAAAATCGCCAGTGTGTTCTCAGGCTGAACATGAGAGTATCGCCTCTGCTTCAGGCATCTCACACTCCCCCGTCACGCTGCCACAGCTTTCACTTCCTCCAGTCAAAGGTCACAGGGTCAGCGGCCCTGCCGAGGGTCAGGTACAGCGGGCCGGCGCGCTCTCTTTACCAGCAGCCTCCTGATGTGTGGTCTGGTTTGTTTTAACTGGCATGTGGCTTTACGAGAGCTAGCGTGCCGTTTGTTGGTGTTACGGGCTTAACTCTTTCTTGTTCTTGTGCTGTTCTGTGTTACTCACAGAGAGTCATTTAATTACTTGTGATTAAAATGACAATATAAGTATCATTATTACCACTCCTTTATATAGAAACATCCTCCATACATCCATAAATACGTATAAACCCACTGAAACAGGCTCTGTCACTGTTTGTGTGGTCTTCATTTCTCACTCAGCATTCAGCTGCAGAGCCTGATATTTCAAAGATGACTTTTATGTATTTAATTTAAGACTATATCGAGGATAAAACTTTCATTTGCAACAAAAGAATTTCTCATCAAATTTGCCAGTATAATCACAATATCCACCACACCCTTCAGCCAAGTGGAATTAATTGGTGAAAAGGTAGAAAGGAACAACAAATTCAGTTCTGGAGATCAATAAGTGTTCAAAAAGCAATACAGAACAATGCTTAAAGTCAAATAGTGTCGTCTTTTGCTGCTGATCTTCGGTCTTCCTTTGGCCAAAACTGCTATACTTAGAAATACAGTGATAAATTATTTTTAAATGACTCACTAGTCTACATGGCTAAATGTCAGCCATCAGTCGGGGCAACCAAGTTTGTGAATATACTTCATGAATTTATCTAAATCCAACGTTGAAGTCAGCTTAAGCTCGTTTGTGTACATTAGTATTCAGAGCTAGCTAGCTATAGCTAGCCTGTGCAACTTCATTTCTGTTTAACTACTGAACATTTACAGCCTAATAAAGCCGTGTGTAAGTCATATTATTTACCAGCCAAGCATAGAGGCACATTACTGGCTGTAATAGATTCTTTTCTATGCCGGCCTACATGTTCAGTAAACTGTTGGACTTGTTTATCCAGTATGTATATAATGAGATTTTAAGAGCACTAAGCAATGTGTTGTCAACTAATGAAAAGGACCTGCATCGTGCATTGTGTTGTAAATTATCGGGACCAGTTCATAGATAGGGACATTAAAAATCAGATAAAGTCTTGTAATATAACTTTAACTGCTCCGTAAAAAAGGACTAAAAGGACAAAAATCTGAGCACAGAAGTCGTCACACAAATAGAAAATTTGACCTTAATGCAAAAGGTGTAATATTCATCCATTAAAGTAGGGTGCAATCTTTTCAGATCAGTATAAATCTGTCATAAAAAGATGGATGCGTGTGGTGTGCAGGGAGTCTTGTCCTCAGCTGTGTCTCGGCCTCTGTGTGTAACGTTACTCTGGTTGTTTTGTCCCAGGACTAATGGAGAGAGTGCAGCGAGGGAGATTGATTATGCAACCTGGAGTGCCACAGGGCAACTTCAATCTGGAAGTGCTTAGAGTACGCAACGAACCACAGTGATTCCTTCAGGGCAAATTGAAGGAGGCATGATCTGACAAAAAGGAATTTCAATTTGTTAGATGTATTCCTTCAGACAAATGCTTCCCATGCTACTTCTGTTTTCTGGGTCCTTGCTTTTGTAGCAGAGGACAATCTGGTGTAAGTACGCTGGGGGAATTATTTCTGTCTCTGATCTTGAATTGTTTTGTTGTTGTTGAGCACTTTGACTTCTTCAAGTTCAAACAACTTAAATTATTTAGAACAAAGCAGCAGTTAATACTTTCGGAGCCGCTGATGAAACATAAAGCAAACTCCTGTCCTTATCGTAAAATCTCCCTCTTTAAAACAACTTTTTTCTGAAAATACTGAAGAATGTTAACTAGCCCAGCGGTGTTTGTGTCTGTGAGAGCATTTTTTGATACAATACGCTGTATTCTCCCGAAATTAGCAGGTCAGATTCATTAATCATAACGTCTGAGGGCTGCTTTGAACTATCAGGCCAGGTCATTAAACCAAGTCTGTCTGGGGCACGAGCGGGCGACACGGAAACACTAGACACACTAATAATGACCAGTATGTGTGTGTGTGTGTGTGTGTGTGTGTGTGTGTGTGTGCACAGATGGCCACTTTTCTGAGTGCTACTCTCGGGCTCAGTGTGGGCTTAATTTGGAGAAATAACAACACGAGATGGGAGCACGAAAAGGTCGTGAGGGTGGGAGCAGGGATTTCAGTGGGTGAGTGTTTGTGGTTTTGTATGAAAGGTGAAGTGTTCTGCGTGCGTGCGTGCGTGCGTGTGTGTGTGTGTGTGTGTGTGTGTGCACACAGAGCTACTTTGTAGTGGGAATATCGGTTTTGCAAAGTGTGTTTGAGAGAAAATAGGCAGGAAGAGAAATAAAAACAGAAACTGAGAGGTGTTTCTCTTCATTCATTCTTTCCCTCTGTCCTCTCTGCGGCCTTTTAAGTGTCCTCACAAACACCGGAAAGTGATCCTACCCTCTGATCACCGCTCCAACACGGCCAAAATGTGTTCCCATTTAAGGTGAGGCTCACCCAACTGCTCTCTGTGTGGCTTCCTTTTAAAACTTAATCAGGCAGGAATTTGGGTTATTAGGGTCAGGGACACTTGGAAACTGCCTTAGCGAGAAACAAAGCGAAGAAGAAGATGAGACAGTGAGGACACAGATGTGTCGCATCAGGAGGCTGTCTTCCATTCAGTGCTCATGGGAAAACGAGCCCAGTGCAGCAGATGATGGTGTCCTGTCTAATTTACCTGATCGGGTCACAAGACGCTTAAATCTGTTGCATTGTGGGTTTCTATGTGGCTAATTAGTGCTAACTGCACATTAGCTAAACTTTCCAGCGATCCTGCACACTTAATCTTGTACAGGCGGTTGTACATTATGGAGGTTAATGTTGATGTAGAAAATCCTGCAACAGCAGGTTCATTAAACTTCCTTAATGGTCAAGAAAGTTCTGTCTTTCCTCGCTGTTCAGTTTCAAAAGCTGATGCAGGTTTTCAGTTGTGTATTCAAGGTTGAATGTGATTTATTTCAACTTTGTCTTCACTAGTTTAATTGCTAAGAATGGGAAACATGGCGACATAGATTAAAGGAGCAGTGTGTAGGATAGGACACATAGTCAGTTGATCCATTGTTAAAAGAAAAAAATATTGCCTGGTGCAGCTTTAAACCATATCTGAAAGAGGAAATGAAGACGAACAGTAAAATGATGACACAAACTGAGAAAGTTGGTAAGATTGGTAGGGTTCATCCTCTGGGGACCTTGAACTTTTTTTTCAGTTTATTTCAAAACTTTGTGTTTTCAGACATATATTTGGCAGTTATAACAAACCAAGTATCAAGTTTAACGTTATTACAAAACTCCGAACCAAGACAGACAATGAACAAGATAAATGAATAAAAAATAAAATAAAAACAAGGGAAAAAAGAAAAAGGTTAGGCAGTTACATTGCACTTATTAAAGTCACATCTGAGTGTGTGTTCAGATATAACTGTATAGTTGCTGAGATATTTTAGTCCAAAGACCAAACTGGTGGAACAATAGACTGACATTGCCATTTGTAGACTTAATTTAATGTGCAATAATGGATTATTAGTGACATTTCAGGTGCACATAATTTTAGTTTTATCTTAAAAAAGTGGTTACAATGATGTGTGTCTTGCCCAATGAGACAAGAAATCAAATTTCACTATCATCTTATCATAACCATCATAAACAACAGACAGGTTTGGAAATGAGACAAATATGTCATGACAGATCCATCAACTTCGCTCCAAACATCACATATTAGTATTTACACACGGTTTCTGTGGAAATGGAACCACATGAACTCAGTATAACATGAATTTGACTCTAAGCCAGCTTAACTAACTGATGCACCGTCTAAAGAATGCTTATAGCTCCAAATGAAATATTATTGACAGATTGATGGACACATGATGAAATCAGAGTTCCTGGCAGGCGTTGACAGATTGCCAACAAACAACAGGAATAGCTTATTACATGGAATATTTAGCAAACAAGCAGTAATTAGTCAGGTATGTAGAAGAACAGAAATGGGTAAACATGAAAGGAAGAGTTTGATTTGCATATTTGAAACCAGCTTGCTGGAAATGTCTCAGATATCTGAGCAGGTAAATCAACATATCATGGTTTCAGGACTGAGGTACCTCATTCTTTTATGTGGAGACTGCAGTCATTCTGTTACACTCTCAGCTCCATTTGGTTGCCAAATCCCTGGATATTCCCATTATACAGTATATTAGTCAATTTCCTCTGCCGTGAGCTCTATTACAGCCTCGGCTCTCACCCTGGGGTTTGTCTCCAGCAGCAATGATGCTTCACAGTGAGAATATGTTTCCTTTATTAGACCCATGTGGCTGTGGTGGCTGAGAAGATGACAGCAGCTCTTTCTCTCTCTGTCCGTCTGTCGTAATAATGCCATCAGGGTTGCACCTCGTGCTGGTTACAGATGACACTTTTATGCCCGTTGGAAACGTGCATTTTATTGAGTTTGTTGTGACCCGCTGATCCCAGGTGCTTTGATGACCTGCAGTAACTCTGCACAGCACCTTTGGCAACCTGAACCTGCACGTGTGAGGGCGTTAATCCAGAACTGTTACACTTCAAACACATTGTTTCACACTAAAAGTGCTTCATTTATCACACTGAAGAACCATTAGACACGATCCTCTGGAGCTCCTCTCTTTGCTGTGAAGAGAAGGCTGCAGGGTCAGTGAAGTAAATCACTAATCACTCAGGTTTATCATTAGGCAACCAATAAGTTTACCTCTAATAGGTACTTCTAATGAGGTCCAGGTTGTGCTGTTCAACCCTACAGGCAAAGCTTGAAAGAGGTACTGTTCTCTATGACCTGTAGCTGGTTAACCCTGCACAAGCTGATAATCAGCAAGATTATCACCATAACACTAAATATGTATCTTAAAAATGCTAAATACTTCACTATATTATATACATTTTCTCTCTTTTTGGTTACATAGAGTGAACATGTTAGCCAACAGTTGCCTATTTCCATCCAACAGAAACCATAGCAACACCAGCATTCATTTGGAGACCTGTTTCTGTCCACCTGATTAATGAAAGTTCAATATTCACCTCCTTTTACTCTATTTTGGTCTTCATTATGTCATGAGGGAGATTTGGCTCTTTAGCCTCTAAATGCTCCACTATGTTCACTGGCCAGTTGCTAAGTTTGTCCCCTAAAAGCAGCTGGCTGCTGTGGCCAAAACTAATGCTGTGGCTAAAACTTAACTTAAAGACACTAAAACACTTTATAGAGATGAGGGAAACTGCAAGACTTCTTTCACATTACACATTGAACAGTTTGTTAAATAGTTGCTGAGAAATTTCAGTCCAAAGACTGGTGGACCTACTGACTAACTCCTAGAGCGATGCTGCTAGCATCCCTTAAAGGTGATGAATAACACTGGCCTGGTTGTTTTGGACAGTTGGACTCAAACCCAACTCAGGCCGGCCAATTTTACCTGCTCCTGACAGATTATTCCTCTATGCACACCAGAGTTTCCCTCGCTGCATGTTTCTCTCTCATTTACTACCTCTTACTGGCCCGAAAGAATCTCAGACACCTTCAGACTCAGATGTTGTCAGTCAGTTAATAAAACCTCCTTGGAGAGCGGTGAGGTCATACCGATTCACTCCTCTCTTCACCATCCTCCTCCAGGCTCTGCGGTGTCCACACCTCTGATTACGTCTGCCCCCTGTGTGTGTGTGTGTGTGTGTGTGTGTGTGTGTGTGTGTGTGTGTGTGTGTGTGTGTGTGTGTGTGTGTGTGTGTGTGTGTGTGTGTGTGTGTGTGTGTGTGTTGAATCTGTCTGAGAAATTTGACAAACATACGGTGTATCTTGTGTGTTTTCCTGGCAGAGAGGATTACGAGAAAAAGAAGCAGCAGACAGAAAAAGCATATGTGTGCCGATGTGTGTGCACATATATGTGTGTGTGTGTGTGTGTGTGTGTGTGTGTGTGTGTGTGTTCGGGGGTGTTTGGGTGGGTTGGGGGGCCCCCTACCTATCTGAACCGAGGCATGGGAGCTGCTATCTGTTTCTCATTTTGCCGGCGCTCTGTGGTTTTCCAGCAGTGACAGGCCTCAGAGTGGAAACTGGCACTAACGAGCAATTACATCCTGCCTGCCTGCCAGGGATTATGGGATTACAGACTGACCGGGCTTCAGTCTGCGCTCTCTTTCTGCACTCTCATTTTGTCATTCCCTCGCTTCCCTGTGTGTTCACCTTATCGCTGCTTTTAGACTTCTCCCATTTAGTGGTTCAATTATCTTTTTCTCCTTTTGCTTTCCCCTGGACAGTAAAGCCATTCTCTATTTTTAATTCTCCTTTCTCTTATCACATGATTTCTTTTATTATCTCATTCTCTCTATCGCTCCTCCTCGAGCTTTTTCTCCGCTGACTGTGTGGCTGCCTCGCATAGTTCAGGCATGCTGTCGTTAACTGCTGAAGAGTGAAATTGTGTTAGTCAGGAAAAGGTGAAGAGAGCACATTTAACATGAGATTAAATTTGTATGAAGCTTTAAATGAAGCATGATGAAAATGAGAAACAGGAGGAGGAGATGAGAGTAAAGAGAGTGTAGGAAACGATGAATCCTACACATCATATTAATGTCTAAAAAAAGGTGGATAAAGTTTATTTATATGTCTTAAAATGACAAAAGTGTCCCAGATGACTGAGACTAAGATGAGGATAAAAACATTCAGATTTGACGTTACACCCTGAAGCTTCTCGTATGACACGTATCTGAACTTATATCAAACTCTGTCAACAAAGCGCCAAAAGCGAGATTCAAGTTACAAAACAAGTTTCAGCACTGATCTGGATGCATATATGCAGAGCTCTGGGGCACATGTGAGTGCAGCAGACATCATCGTGCTACGTTTTGTGGGACCTCCGCAGACTTCTCTGTGTCTGGTAGTGATCAGACGGCTCTCCTGGTGTCCAGCATCTCCTCTTACACTGCAGGTGTCTTTTATTGAGCCAGTGGTGATTTACTGTACTCTTGTTTTTCTCCTCGCTCCTGCAATCAGGCACCGCGGTAGTGACAGGTTAAAGCTGGAGGTCAGAACATTTCACGTATGTGCACACGCGGCAGAGAACAGAGTGTGTCTCTAATAGGAGGTCATTATCAGAGAAGTTTGGCTTTTAGAGGGAGGCGAAACACCGGAGAGCTCCAGGATTTCTTTTTTTACAAGGTGAGAGGTTTATGGAGGCTCTGTGGGCAAAGCTCAGGTCTGAGGGTGTAATAGTATACAGTAGGCATCAGGATAACTAATCAGAAACACATTTATGATGTTGCCTTGCCTCTTTTCATAGAAAAGATGTGTCTGTTGAAAGTAACAGTATTATTACAGCATCTTTGAAAGTAACATACATGGAGTTACTGGGTTATTTATACAAAGGCAGAGAGCAGACAGAAAAGGGATAAAGATAAGTAAGTTGTAAAATCAAGCCTGATCATTAATCACTGTGACAGACTTTGCATAAAACTTTTTGCTCGAGGTTTGGATGTCTAAAGAGCACAAAGGAAAATATGTTCTTATTTATTGTTCAGTCTCCATTTTAACAAATGAGCTAATGTAGTAGATTAATCTTAAATGGGATACATTTAAACATTTAAAAGGTAACAAATCATGGGAACTTCACTGGAGTCAGACTGCAGACAGCTGTTACTGCTGCTCTGCTAATCTAAGCTAATTAGCTTTGAGTTTATCCAGTGTTACTCTTTTGTCTTCATTATGTTTAGATTATCTGGTACAAAAACCATACTGAGATGTTGGCACATAAACAAAAACAGTTGCCGAATAAAATGTGAGTATTAGCTGTAGCTAAAAGGCTAAATCAGCAGCTAGCTTTAGAGTTTTCCAACTGTTTTCTTTAAAAGTTTGCATGCTGTGCCAGGTTGATATCAGATGATGGTTGTAAGATGAAGGTCCAAATGTTAGCAGTGATACCCCTGCTTTATACTTCTACTCAGTCCACATGATAATCAGTGAACCGGTGTTGGTTTTACACTGACAACCTCTGTTTTAAAGCTGATACTTTTACCTCATAAATATCCCTAAAATGAAATCATCCATCCTCTCCAAGCACTTAAACAGTATTTGCAATACCAATTCACAGCAGCAGAATAAGCTCTGGGAATAGTAGCTGTCTCTGGTTTTATGGGTTGTACTTGCTTCAGGAAGGGTTACCCTCTTAACTGACTGTGAACAACAACTGGGGAGCAGAGGACCAACAATGCAAATGGAAGGTGACAAGAACTCCGCTCCATCCAGCCTGATGGACAAACCAAAGGCTTTAATCAGCCAAACAAGGAAGAAACACATGCCCTGCTTTCTAAACACACGTAAAACTGAAACTGAACACACACACACCATCAGTAGGCTTGTGTCAGTCTGGCGCACTTCAAGGACCAGTGTCCCGCTCCTTCTCTTCTTCCTTTCTCCACCCCTCGACTCTCCCACCCACCTCATCCCCGAAAAAAGGGCTGTAGGCGTCGGGCTGTAAACAGCTCCAGAGCACTGGGGTGAAATGAAGCAGTAGACAGGCCAGTGTAGACTCCCAGCACGCTCACCTAAACTGGGCTAAACACTCCCAGCTGTGGCATTAGGGACTCAGAATGGCACCTCTCCTGAGGATCTGTAGCCTTCTGTCCGGCACAGTTTGGTTTTATGTTGCAGTCAGTGGCTGTCTGTCTGTTTGGCTGAATTCCACTCAGTTTGTCTCTGCTTTTGTCCTCTTGTTCCCTCTCCCACCCTTCAGTGTCTGTAACTTTTCTTCCCCTTGTCTGGATCGCTACAGCTGGAACATGCAGGATTGCATAAATGCATCAACAGGTTTTATCGTGACCTGTGATCTGTAACCTTTTGTCAGTCTTCCATCTCACCGCACCAGCAGAACGGCTGGGATTGTTTCTTACTGTTAAATAAACATGGTGCTCTACATATCGGTGAGATCTATAAATACATGAAAAGTACACGCTTGAATAGATTACTATGGGTGTACAGTGTTGTTGTAGTTCAGTGCAAAGATTATACAAAGCATCTTAGAGATGACAGATGTGGTTTCAAAGATGCTGGAGGTATCTGTGGGTGGAAAGTTGTTTCAGAAAAGTCAGATTTAAGTAGAGCAGACATTAGCGCTGAATTGATGAGTTGATTAGCAAGAAAGCAGGCTAACTTTATTTTTTCAGAGCTTTGTAAAGAAAACTGGGAATAAAAAGAGGCAGAGAAGACAGACTGTACAAACAACAAACATTTTTAAAAGATGCTAGATTAAAGATGCACACTCATTCGAGATGTTATGGGAGGCTGCTCGACAAAAGCATAATTAAATCATTTTTAACCTTTACCTCAGAACAGCAAGAAATCTCTGGTCTGAAGACTCGAGGCTCCTCCCAGTGGTCACAAGCTGCCACATGTAATCAGCAGAAACTTCATCATTGAAGTCTGTTATCAAGAAAAGTAACAAACATTTGCTGCTTCTAGCTTTTAAAATATTTTTCTGTGTTTTTTATGATTCTCAGTTTTATATACTGTACATGAACATGAAGTCCTTAGAGTGCTCAGGAAAATGTAAATCTAAAGATCATGTGATCAAAAGCTCCAGAACAGGGGCCACAAGGCACAAGACTTACTTTTACTTCTATAGACTTCTAAATATATAAAAAAAGAACAACGCACTCATTGGTTGAACTAGTCCCAAGTGGTAGACATACTCTATGCAACTAGAAACGAGGGGTCTCAAGTAAATCTGTCCCTTTTTGTTTTAAGGTCATGATTCATTGTACTGGTTGGTCCGTCCACCACTTTGGTCCATCTCAACAACTACTGGATGGATTATCATGAAATCTTGTGCAGATGTTCATGGTGCCCAGAGGATGAATCCTAATGACTTCTGTGATCCACTGACTTTTCCTGTCAGAGTACTCCGACCTCAGCTGAGAGGCCACAAAAGAACCCAATGGCCGTAGCTAGCATGATCCTCCACCCTGCACGTACTATATATAAACATGTGCAGCCGTGACACTTCTTATCACCTGTGCTGCATCTCTGTGGTTTTTTGTCTGGGACCTCCGCGAAGTACTCTTGCTATGCCTGGTTCCCCCTGCTTGTACCTCTGCCACAGGAATAACCCTGAAGAATGCCTTTGACAAGTGTATCGCAGATGCTGCCTTTTGTTGCCGGACTGGGGCTGTTTGCATGGATGTATGAACCGACAAGCCAACACTAGCCACACTAGCTGGCAGCAAACACTGGTCTCCTACTGAAGCAACAACAAACACGCCGTCCTCATGCATTGAGGACGTGATTTATGTGACATGTCGGCTTGCTCAGGGGCCCACGGGGCTGTTTTTTTTACAGTATCTGGACAATTGTGAATGTATAGACATCATATAGCCCGCATGTTGTGCCTTTAGTTTATGTTACCCTTTTCAAGGAGAGTTCTGGGAGGAGGAAAGTTAACAGAGTAAAAGCCTTGTTCTTGTTCTTACATTCCTCTCTCCCTCGCTTTCTCTTTCTCTCCAGGTGGGACCAGATGGAGGGCTCGGAGGAAGGATAGACAGGAGATTACGTCTGTAATGTCAGCAAAAGCGAAGGTTTGTGAGGAGCGGACATCGGTGCCAAAAGAGCACCCTGAAAATTTCCTCTCCTTCTTCTTCTACTGTTTTATCTCCCTCCTATCTTCTGTCACTTCTCCTTCTTTCCATCTCTCTCTCTGTCTCTCCTCCACTCTCTCTTTTTTCTGTATTTTCCGTTCACTCAAATGAAATCATCGTCTCTGCAAATAGCCATCTCGTTTTTCATTTCCACTGTACGGGCCACTATAAACCAGAGGATGGCTTATGTGTAGGTATAAATTGTTAATGAAATCCATCCCCTCGAGGCTCAGAGCTGAGCTTTCCATAAAACCATGTCAGGGCCGACTCTTTCATTGCTAAATTATAAACCAGTGGACAAAGCTTGATCCAGGCCGGAAAGAAAGCAGAGTAATTTGACTTAAGTATTACTGAAGAGTAAGTGAGATCACTTTTGATTAAATAAGCTTCAGATGAAGTGCTTCTGTCTGAAGAGCTTTTGAAGATCTCTGTGTTTTATTTGCTCTTATGAGTATTTGCTAATTTTCCTAATCTGTTCTTACATCTGTAAACCACCACGAGAGCCGGTTCCTCTGGCGGTGACCATCTTTTCTTTGTAGTAAAAGCCAACAGCAGAGCTGAGCCTTTCTGAAAATAGCTGAGAACAAAGCGCCATCAAAAATCTACTTAGAGGAATATTTTGACATTTTGTCAAATATGCTTATTCGCTTTCTCTCTTTCTAGGATGAAAGCGATATCACGCTTATGTCTGTATGACAAATATGAAGCTCCTCAGCAGGGACTTAGCTTAGCATAAAGACTGAAAACAAGGGGAAACAACTAGCCTGGCTCTGTTCAACGGTTTAAAAAAAATACAACTACCATCACCTCTAAAGCTCACGTTATATCTTATCTGCTGGACATGAGAAAGCAAACAGCAAAGCTCTATTACACCGCTCTATTATTCCTGCTTTTCTAGAAATATCTGAGTGCATAATTATTAAATAAAGCAACACTAATCCATATTTCTACATCAACAGTGGGTCAAAAGAGTATAGGTAACATGAAAGGTCTGCAGTCACCATCGGCTCACAACAAGAGACAACAAAATGAAGTTAACAAAATTAGCGGCCAACTGGTAAACATACTGGAGCATTTAGCAGCTAAACAGTCACATATTTCCTACAGGAACTGGTAGAGACCAAATCACTGTTAATGGGAGAGTGAATAATGGACTTACAGTTTAGAAGAGAACAGAAACATGACTCTAAATAAATGCAAATTTTATATAAGAAGAAATGTAACTCTCAGACTGATTGTCACCTTCATAAGGTCATAATATATCATAGTCATGTAATTAGCTTGTTGTCCTGCCCCCAGAGTGACCAAAAAAATAATTAATGCAGGTGAATTTTTATTTTATAAGTACTAAAAATACCATTTAATGAAAAAGCTACTCTGTTACAGTAGTGCAAGTACTTGTAATCAGTTACACCTCATGCCGTGATGGCAGCTGTCTGTTTGGATGCTATTTCACAGCTTTTTTCACTCTTTTGTCCATTAATTATGCTCAGTTAAATAAACTCCTCAGAATTCCTTGTGTCCTCTGATGTGTGACGTCTGTCTGCTGTAGGTGCTGCTGTGGGTGCTCCTCTCTCTGCTGCCTCTAGTGGAAGGAGCTCATATGAACGCTGGTGCTGCTGGTGTGGGATCAGACTCGGGTCATGCTGTGGGCCTGTTGGGAGGACAGGAGGAGCGGGAGCTTCCTGTGACGCTTCCAGAGGTGGTGGAGGATGAAGAGCAGGAAGATGACAGTGACCCTTACTCTACTTGGCATCCTTTAAATGGTACAGAAGCTCTTATGAAAGTGTAATTTACAGCACATCTGCTTCACCAGACAGCATTAGAGTGGAAAGAGGGCGTGAGCCTGGTGATCTGCTTTGTATCTCAGTCATCAAAATGTATTTATGTGATTTAAAGTGTGACAAGTCATTTTAGGTTAAAAGGCAAAAGTGAAATTGTAGATTCTGTAGGAGAATGTGTGTTTCATTGTAACTGTCTGCTACTCTTTCCGTTCCATTTTAGACCCCTTTGTCATAGATGAGGTGGATGACCATCCCAGTAGTCGCTGGGCGGGACGCTCACCACGCTCTTCTGACCCCTCAGAACCTCAACCCAAGGGATCGCCAAAGAAAAAGAGGAAGAAGAAAGAAAAGAGTAAAGGTAAAAACAGGCAGCCGAAGCAGAGCAGCAGGGACTGCCGTGTGGAGAAGAAAGAGATGAGGGTTCGGGACCTGGGCCTGGGGTTTGACTCGGACGAGATTGTCCTCTTCAAGTTTTGTGTGGGCTCCTGCCAGTCTTCAAGAACAAATTACGACCTGGCACTGAAGGCACTGCTGGAGAACGGCTCGCTGCCCCGTCGCACCGCTCGCAAGGTCAGCAACCACCCCTGCTGCCGGCCTGACCGGTACGAGCCGGTTTCCTTCATGGACGCCCAGACCACATGGAGGACCATCCCGTCGTTATCAGCCGCCAGCTGCATGTGTATGGGCTGAAGAAGTGAACGAGGGAGAAGGTGACGAGGAGGGGTGTCACCCATCCTGAACCAGAGAGGAGTCAAGAGGCTTGGAGGAAGGCCTGAATACAGGGAAGAGCCAGAGGGAGGTGCTGTAACACACACACACACTCACACAGCAGAGGAAGTGATGGAGGCCACTTGTTGGCTTTCCTGTTGAGGAGGAGGAAGAGGCCACAGGTGGATGACTGACTGAGGGGGAAGTGGTCAGCGATTCACAGTCTGGATTTATCATTACGTCTTCAAAGAGTGAATTGTTTTCAGCTGAATAAGTGGCAACTGACGCAGGATACTCCAGACCAGTTATCACACATGAAAGAGACTCTATATGTGAACACGATGTTTTGATTTTGACCTGAAGGTTGAAGCTCAAGAGACACAATTAAAGGACTGATGCTGTGTTTATATTCTGATGCAGACTAACACAAAAGACTGACATGATGTTCACTATTCCTCACAGTGAAGCAGCTCCTCCTAAAAGCAATATCACATAAAAACAGGCATTACATCGTTTCTATGTTCAGGTGAACTCAGCCAAATGGATGCCATGCATCTTCATGTATTACTGTATAAAAGTAAAATATATTTATTTCTGATAAATTATTTATTTATTATAGCTTGATATGAGAGCTGTTTTTATTAACTCTATATTGTAGATAAATATCTATTTATTGCAGAGATTTTAGATTTCGTGTTGACACGCATACAGTACGTCCAGTTTTTGTTTTTTTTTGTTTTTTTTAAGGTGCTGTTTTTCACATTTATCTAATGCCTCATAAACCTGGGCTGGACAGCTAATTCTTGTCAGAATTAGACTGGATGCAATATTAATATACAACATTTCTGACACTATCCAAAAACCTCAGATTCTCTCTCACACGTCGCCCCAGACAGACTTTAAAACAAATCTTAGAAGTATAATCAGAAACAGATTGATCTACATTGAAATGATGTGGTATATTTATTAAAGTCTGACAGCTGTTTTCTGGTTTTGTGGGTAATTCTGGGTAATATCAGCTTGTCCCATCCATAGTAGGAACACAAAGACAGCATCAGTGTGCAGAATGTGTGTACAGCAAACATTTATACTACAGGACCTCAACGTTTCTCATCTTGAAGTGGTTGAATATTTCCATACACTCTCAGTATGTCACATTATTATTATTATTATTATTATTATAAAATCTACTTTATTTTTGTATGGCATTATCCTCTAAGGGAATAAAGTTTTCTAATATACATCTTGGCATCACTGTTTTTCTTGTATTTCTCTCTCTGAGTGATCTCCATAATGATTTTTGCAGCGATCAGGACAAGACTTTTTATGTTGTAGAGCCACCTGCTGGTCTAACATAAACACCAAAAAGAGTGTGTGTGGACCTGTTGCCCCCAGTTTGAACTGAAAGAAGTGTTACTCTCCTGCCACCTGTCTGTTCAACTGAGAAGTTTGCTTTAATTTGTTGCTCTTGAACCATGAGAACAGGCAGGACTCAGCAGTGTGTTGTCTTTGGTGTCATTTTATTTCTCCGCACAGAACACATCCAGAAAACACCACAAGGTCATACACCAACACTACTTTTTTCTTCTTTTAACAGGTGACATGTTCATATTAACTGTTTACAACTGCAGTTATCAAAACATTATATGCAAATGTGCAATATAAAACAATATTTAACAAGGTTCAAAAGGTCTACATTCAGTTTTCCCTGCATCATGCAACACTGGTAAATGGCACAGAGTAAATTAGCAGCTGGTAGATTTAAAAAAAATGTAACAACAACACATCATGAATAAACACGTATTATAAATGGCACATATGGATTCTTACAGTGTTTTCAAACCTTTTATTTGTTTGTACCCATGGGGTATGATTATATTTCAATTTCCGTGTTTGGAAATCATCACAACAGATTTGATCGAATGTCCTGACTGTGTACTCTCAGCAGAAGTCTTAATATAGAGCAAGATAACCCTATAATTTGTCAAATTAAATTAGCAGGCGGACACTGGAACAAAATCATGTTCAGCAAATCACCAGTGCCCCTTCAATATTACCACTGCACCCGCAACAGACCTTTTTCACAGCAGCCATTTTGACATGAAATAGTCAATACAGGTGTTACCAGTGATATTAATTAAGGTTGTATTCCATCCAGGTCAAACAGAGTCACGGTGCTGCTGTGGTGCATGTTGAAAGTCTCTGCTGCAATAAATGGAACTGAACCTTAATTAGTATCATTGCAAACACCCGTGTTGACCCTACTATTTCATGTCAAAATGGCTGCTGTGAAAAAGGTGTATGTATTACACGTACAGCTTAAAGTTCCAGCAGGTTGGTGCCTTGTGTTTTTTTTTTCTTGACACATTCTGGTTGATATGACGACGTTTCATACTGCACAATCAACTTAACCTTAAAATAAAGGCTAAATTCACTGTAGAGGCTTTTCTGCATCATATAAGAGAGATGTTTGTGTGCTAATGTTCAGATCATTTCAGTCACAGTTATGTGTTAAGTGCTGTTTCAAGTGTTTCCTTCATTTAAGCTGATATGGCTCTTTGGGAGTGATGACTCCTCATGTGGAGTTCATCACCGGCAGCGTTGTTTAGTCTTTCTCACAGTTGAATTTAAAAGTACCAATTTGATGTGTAGGTGTGGTGAAGCAGCTGCCGGTTTCTAAAGTGATGATAGCAGATGACAAATGTCCATCAAAGGCATTTCGCTGACTGACATGAGCTCGGTGTGCTGAACGTGCAGGTGACAATGTCCACTCGTCTAACGTGCTCAGAGAGCAGCGGCGTCACGCTGCGTCCTGGAGAAGTCTTGGTCGCCACCTCCTGTTTGGAGTCAGCTGCTACTTCCCCATTACACCCGACGATCGCGGTCGATTCGACGCTGAACGGGTGAAAGTTGACCCGGGCAGTGTCATACTCCCATGCCTGCCTCATTGCAAAATCCGTAAAGGATTTATTCTGGATGCACACCCGTGGCTCCACATCGTTCCTGTAGCTGGCTGTGCGTAATGACGCGTAACTTGTGTCATTGCTGTGCAAAGATGGAGGGGAGTGTTGACCTCCCACCCAGCCAATGTTGTCATCACGACTGTCCTTAAACCGAGCCACTGTCTTCTTCAGCTTCTCGCAGCCTTTTAGCAGCAGGTTCTTCCGGCACAGAATGTACACCCAGGGGTCTAATATGGGGTTGAATGAGGCGAAGCGGATGGCCAACAGGTCGCTCCGGTAGTCAGGCTTCCCCCCAGCAGAAATATAAGCAGGGTCGTACAGCTGGTTCACGAAGATTCGCACCTGTAACACACAAGATAAGTGCTTTAATAACAAATAAACACCAATAACTACATGTGTTTGGGACACACAGTGCACAAATATTGTAATATAATGAAACAGCCTGTTGGTCTTACCACTAAAGGGATGGAGCACACCAGGAAAACGATGGTCATGAAGATCATAAGCCAAAACATTTGGATCTCCGCCGCTGAGGTGACCGATGACAGCCGGGGGAAGCGGCGGCGTGACCCACCCTGCTCGCACAACTCCGTCCTGACTATCCCCGTCCTCTGGTTCATCCCCACCAGCGACCTGCACACCGCCAAATTACAGAGAACTGTCACCGCGATCAGCACCAGCATCACGCCGCCGTACAGGAAGGAGTAGCAGGCTCCGAGTGGATTTGTCGCTCTCCAGTCCAGAAAGCACCAAGTCCCAGGAAAGTGACTGACGTGCTGCCCGAAGCCAAAACTTGGCATGATGCACAGTACAATGTTGGCAAGGTAGGTGACCAGGAGCGCAAAGCGCGCCATTGTCCGGTCTATGTACTGGGAGTAGAAATACGCATGGTTTATGGCCAAGTATCGTTCCACAGCCATGGCGCACAGGATGGACATCCCGGCTGAGCCGAAGAAGAGCATAGAGAAGGAGAAGAAGTGGCAGAGCAGCGCTCCTCCCGGCCAGCGGTTGGCAACATATGTGGCGATCACTACCGGGCTGGTGAAGCACGTTCCCAACAGATCCGTGATGGCCATCCCGCAGACCAGAGTGTAGAAAGTGGTTTCCTTCTGCTCCCTTTTGGAGATGCACAGCACAACTATGGCGATGAGGTTCCCAAGGACTCCCACGGCGAACATCGTGGCTGAAGTGACCAGAGACTTGGACTCCAGCCGTAACGCAGGAAACCCACTGTGGTTTTGGCTGAGAGAGAGAGGCGGCAGCGGCTCGGAAACATTCGCGTCGAGTTCTCCAAACGTGTCGTTGATCATTATTAAAAGCAACAGTTCGCAATTGTTAAAGTGCAAGAACTTTCTGCGAGGTTTAGAAAAACGAGCTCTGGAAATATTGAGCGCTAATCAAAATAAACAATCATTAACGGCAAAGTTACATCCTGAAATATCCTGTTTCCGACAGAGCATAAAGTGCATTACATTGAAGCGAATGTTTTGTTCAGTTTCCAGCACTGTTTGGCTCCCGATGCGCCCACATGAAGGTGTGCCTGGTTGTGTTTACACTGCTCGATGCTGCGGGTATTTAAACTGTGTGCTGATGTCAAGAGAGTGACGCGCGGGCTGGAAGCGCAGCGACACAGGTTTTCCCAGGATCACATTTCCACAGCCGAACAATCAATATTCAACATTTTCATTAAGTCATCACGTGTTAACCTCACAGGTAAAATGTCAGGAGCCAGATACAAACATCTGGACTCATTTAGTACAAAAACTTAACCTGATTTTGTCTTTTTTTTGTGGATGGACTGACTTTATTTCTAAAAATAATAATCCAAATAAACAAATGTACATTACAGAGAATATTAGTCTAGTCTAGATTAAATGTCACAATATTTTCGGCCTACATTTGTTTGATCTTCCAATTAAAGTTACAAGATTTATTCTGGATTTATCATCTTATTATATGTGAATGATCCCCATATCCAACGCAGTATGCCCATGATTGTGATAATGGTTAATTAGAACAATAAAACGAGTTTGTGTCATATGCTCTAGAAATGATAGCAAAGGGACAAAAATGTTGCAGATTGGGTCATAAATCCAGCACTTCAGCACCAAGGTCAGCGCCTCCAGTCCTATCAGCACCACGGACACGGAACTGACGTTTACAACCACAAACTCAGCGTTTAACCCATGAATAACTTTATGCCTGATTAACCTGCAATCGATGGTACAACACAGACCACAGTTTGTCTGTACTGAACCATCTAAAGCAGAAAAATCCTTTCCTGTCCGACCACACACTGCGGTGGCTTCATCAATGACATCGACCGTAGAGCTCCACATGCTTCTTTTGCAGGAGAGGACTCATGGGGATAAACTGCCAATGTTAATGATTCAACATATTTGTGGCTCCACTGTCCCTCAGACAGCACAGCTCAGCACACCTAGAATACAGTAAAGGAAACAGTATGTAGGATGCTTTGTTTGTTTGTGTCAGGCTGTTTCAAATGAATCAATCTGAACGACAAAACAAAGAGCACAGAGAGTTTCAAATGTTCTTTTAAAGAGTCTCCTGAGGCTTCTGAACTTTTCATCTCTATAAAACATCCACTGAACAAAACACCGCTGACAGCCCACATAGACTACAACTTCTAATGCAGTCTAATACAAAGAAGCTGTCAGTCACGTGGAGACATGCTTTCCTTTCTCTGTTTCAAATGTTTGAGGAAGCTCAGCTCAGCAGGTGTTTATTTCTCCACCTGGAGTCGTGAAGTGCGTAATTTTCCTGAGTGTGAATGGCTTCTCAGTTTTATAAAGGGGAAATCTAAAATAAGACGTTTGTGTTGAGGAAGAGAAGCTTGAATTCATTTTCATCTATTCTACATAAATCTCAAACACAGAAGAAAAAGAACAAAATACCCAGAGAACCGTACATACTATATAGAAAACAAACAGCTTATCATATCCAGCTCCAGGTCTTTCTGTCCCATATAGAATTTTCATTTCCTTTGAATTTCGTTTAAAAAATCCCGCATTATAAATATTCCTACGGTTTATATTATCATTTCATGAGTAATCATAATAATTAATTCAGTAACTCTCAGCCGAAATTGCACTGCGCAATGGAGTCCCCCTGTGGTGCATCTCCTTTTTTTAAACTGACCAATCTCACCAGCTGCGCTTGCAGGGCACCGAATGAGTAATTCTCGTTAATAAAGTGCTAACTGCGCACAGATTGAGAGCGCAAATTAAATACAATGCGCTGTGAAAAGCTCGCTGTAGATGTTTTGTTAGCATCGGTTTGTCCACCCTCATATTCAGAAGATGTGAGTCACTGAACTGAACCACACATTGGAAAGTTGCTGCTCTGTCGGGGGGTTACAGTTTGTTTTGGTGCTTAAACAGTGGTGGAAAGAAACTCCGTTAAATGAAAGTCTGGTGGAGCTGATTTTTAACTCTCACTCTTTTATATACTTCACTTTTTTTATAAACTGTGCTCATCTGAAAGAGTTCATATTTTATAAACTCATCATGTAAATCTCCGTTTGTAAAGCAGTTACTATTATAGCTGTCAAATATTTTTAGTTGAGTAAAAGGCAGGCACAGTATCCCCCATGAAAGTGAAAGTATATTAAAATACTCAAATACAGTACAAGTAACCTTAACATTGTACTTCAGTTATCAGGTGATGCTGACTGCAGTTAAAGGGTGTATGAGTTGAGAAAATTCAGCTTTAATCAAACTAAAATAAAGTTGTTTGAGATTTAGAAAAACTGAGATTTTAGACATGCGTGGGGGTCCATCGATAACTAGATGAGGTACACCATGTGTAGGTCGCCAGTTCATCACAGGGCTGACACAGAATAGGCACTTTATTGATCCTCGAGGGGAAATCCTGTTTTCACTCAGGTTTTCGGATTTTATCCGTAATACAGCCACACACACACACACACACAGCCACACGCACACACACGCACACGCACACACACACACACACACACACACACACACACACGCACAAAGTGGAGAGAAATGGTGAAGAGTGGTGCCCTGGAAGCAGTTAGGGGTTTGGCACTTTTCCATCTTCCATACTTTGGTCCATACCTTCCCATTCCCAACCCAGATCCCTATAAACTTACTGTCACCTCAAACAGAGAGACAAACAGCCATTCACACATGTGGCTTATTTATTAACCAATTAACTGCATGTCTGCATGTCTGCATGTCTTTAGACTGTGGGAGGAACCCAGAGTACACGGAGAGAACCCACACAGACATGAGGAGAACATGCAAACTCGAACCAGGAACCTTCTTGCTGTGAGGCGACAACACTATCCACTGTATCACCGGCCTTCTATAATATACGTAGAAATACGTGTAAATAATTGAATCTATATTGTATAGTCAGTGCTACAATAAATTATAGAGATATAGTGTCTTAATGGTATAGACCTACTACCAACAGCTTATAACACACACACGCACACAGTAGCAGGATGATCTTATCAGTGGAAATGAAAGAATTCATCATACACAATGAAGAAAGGTCTGTCTAATGGTAGTCTGTAGAGGAGGCTGAGGCTCTCCATCTCTGTCTGTGTAAGTGGATTCCTCTCCTCCTCCTCCTCCTCCTCCTCCTCCTCCTCTTTCTCTCTTGGACCGATGCCTCCTGGGTATGTGTGTGTGTGTGTGTGTGTGTGTGTGTGTGCGCGCGCATTTGAGTTTTCCCTCTATGCTGTAATAACCCAAAGCTTTCAGACGTCACTGGTTTTGATGTCCACACATAAAAATACACCTTCTCTCCACACACACAACCTGAGGGACTCATGTCCGCCCACACATTGAGGAGACATGTGTGTTTAATAAGGATTTTTTTTAGCGTGTGCGTGTGTGTCATTGTTCTTTTCACCCAGCACATCATGATCCTTGGGGATTCCCCATCCAAATTACAGGACTTTAATCTCTTTCCAGAGCCCATAATCAAGCATCCTTAGAGGGCATGTATAGTCTGGAATGATGCACACGCGTTCATTAGGCTGGCTGTGAAGGGAGGAGGCTGATATATGTGGAAACAGTGTTTGGTTTTATGGTGTTAATGATCTGATTGGCCATCTCAGTTCTCACTAAGCAATAACGCTCAAGAGCTTTGGAAGATTCACACTGCTTATTATGTACAAAACACTATAATCGATTTTCTGTCTCAAGGTGAATCGATATGCAAGTTAGGTATTGATCAGCATGGGTTTACAATCAAAGTGCTGCAGAGCTCACAACAATTCCTTTCCTTTTCCATTTCACATGTTTAATATATTTAGATAAAGGAATATTTAGATAAAGGAATATTTAAATCGCCTCCTTTTCTTCCTGTGAATAAATCAAACCCACTCACAGGATGCGCACACTGTGTGTCATACAAGAAAGGATTACCTGTTGAAGGTCATGAAGGTGTTAATGTGAAAAAGCTTGAAAGACCCTGAAGGAGACTTTTACCTGGACTGCAAAAATGTGTTGACGTATGTGAACCCTCAGAAGATTTATGGCTCATAAGGAAGCCCATTTGTTTCTGCTCAGGTAAAAATATTTGCCCCCCGTTCGAAAATAAATCAAATGAGGTAGAGCCTCTTTGTTTCTTACACCATCTTTTATTCACACACTTCAGCTCCTCGGGGCGTTCATGCTGATGGCAAATTTCCTTTCTGGGCAAAGTGAAAGAATGAGATGTGGTGATGACGTCATGTTGGTGACGTCTGCACGCCTCCTCTAATTGGATGGTGATGCTTTACTGTCTTTTATGGCGTCACACTGCTTAGAGCTTGCAGTGGCAGGATGCACTGACATCATCCAGCTTTATCTTTATTTTTCTGCCTCCTCTCTGCACAGATCCGATCACACTGCTGCCGCCTCAGCTGCAGCATGCCAAACTCATTACACCGGGGAGCTAAGGCTCATTTACTCTCTCTACCAAATCCTATTTCTTTTTCTGCTCTCTGGATCTCTCTTTTTATGTTTCTGCCTTCCAGTTTTTTTTGTCTTTGTCTCTTTCTACTAATATGTCTATCTTTGTTTCATGAAGTGCATTTTGAAATTGTGTTTATCAGCGTTTATATAATTGCTTTTTTCCCAGCAGGTACACAATGGAAAGACAGTCATCCATGTATGTAGGCCTACAATGGGCTCTATTGTACATTAGATGAATGAGATGATGGGTGTGATAAACCTCAGGCACAGTACACATCTGTTCCTCCCACATACACAAACACACATGTGCACCAAAACACAATTTGAACTTTTGACTAACATCCCACTACATGTCAGTGTGGGTCAACCATGTGCTTGTGTGCGTGTGTGTCCATCCTACACATCTCCATCATTCAGTTTGTGACATATTCACCTGGAGCAAATGTGGAATATGGAAATATATATAGATAGCCATATTAGGCCAGCTGAGGCTCTTTATTTATTTTGTATTTTGGAAATACATTCTTCAGAGAAATTGACTTCACAAAAAGAGATCTGCACTCTTGTATAAATGTTCAAATGGGTTTTTTGTCTGAGTGCTTGTACTCTGGCATTTGTGCTAAGAGCTGTTTCATCATTATCGTCCTCATTTAGAGGAGACCCCCTCATCAACCATCCTCTCTCACTGGAGATGATAACTGCCTCAGCCTGCTCAGACAGAGTGCAGCCATCGGTGCTAATGGTCCTCCATACTGTGTTTTCACATCATGTTTCAGGTGGTTGCAGGATATTAAACATTTTTATCATGGAAGCCACTAATACAACCACATAGATTTAAAATACTGGCAACACAGAGCTGTGTGTATAAAAGATGTGATGTTTAATGATGTTGTTGCCAATCTAATCAGTGTCCTAATTTCTGGTTTGGGAGTGCAAGTTGTGAGGCGTGGAAATACTCGTCTAGGGTATGAAAATGTGTGAGTGTGAGTGCACACAGACGTAAAACACAATACCAGTTGTTTTATCAAATGAGATATGTTTAACATCTGCTACACTTTATGTGTTAATGTAAAGATGTATCACACTAGTTCACAGCTGCCTCAATAGCAATAAGTTTCAATAAGTTTGCATTTCAGACTGGTGAGTTTACTGACCAACACCAGGTAGAGGAAAATCCACTCTGCTGCTGCATGTCTGCTGTCGTGTATCTTGACTTTATACAATTTATTCTTTAATATTAATATAATGAAAATAAAATGCCACAACAGCAACAGAAAACACCTCAGCATGGCTCCAATCTCTTGAGGTTTGCTCGTGAAGAGAGGATGTGATTTATTTTTTTCATAACATTTGAAATAAGAACATTTTATCTGAAGAGAGAGAAGAATGTAAGATGATAATTCATTTTGTATGCTTAGAGAATTTGGCATAATTTGATTTATAACAACTATTTGTCTTCTGTATCTTCATTTAGAACAAGAACTATATTTTATGGTACACCTTGCCTGTAATGTAAGTGATGGTTAAGATTGGCGGCGTGATACGAGATAAAACATTGAGGTGATGTATCACATTCATTGTCAGTGTTCAGTTGTTCTGTGGTTGAAGCGAACTGTGCTTTTGTTTCACCCACAGCCCGAAAGTAATTTAATTCAGTAACAGTCAAGTTTATGGTTAACACTAAGAGTAACCTGGATTACAAGTTCACCCCTCACCAGGTTTGGGCAGTAACTACTTACTAATGTGTTAGTATTTTTCATCATTTCTGTAATTAAGATCAGATTTCATCTGAAGTGTAAAAGTCTAAGATGTAAAATTAGATTGATTTTGATGTTTTTTGGGATAATTTTGCATAATTTCATTAATTCCAACTATGTATTATCTCTTATTTTATATGGGAACTGCACTATGTTATTTACCTTGTCTGTGGTGTAGGTAATTGTTTAGATAATTAGTGATAATGTAAGACTGTGTAGTGATAAATGTAGTCGCTCTTCATGTTGAAACGGACAGGTTATGAAGCTTACAGTATATTTAACACTAAGAGTAACCAGCTTTACAGTAGTAATGGCTTTTTCAGTAAATCAGAGTATTGTCTGAGAGACAGTAAGCAGGAAAAAAGCCTGCCATTGGCAGACTAATTCAGTCAGGGTTCTTCTCTTCTGCTCCAGAAGGTCCCTGTCCCTGTAACACTGGTGGTCACCTGAGAAAGTGTGGGATGAGTTTCACAAACTTCCCTTAGATTCATCATGAACTGTAAAGCCTTGACTCACCACTGTGACCTTTACGCTCAGGTTGGATGGCCTAATTTAGGAACTCGCAGGTGCACACACTCGTTTATCTGTGTACTTGTATTTCTCAGAAGTGTGATGGACAGTACTTGTTGCAAATCAAGGGACATGTTGTTTGTACAAAATGTTCTTCCAAAAACTGGGAAATGGGTGTTTTGCACCCTCAGACTGGAATATATTACAGACAAGAATACAGCTCAATGAGCTGATTTATTTGAATGCTTTTAAGTCCATTTTGAAAGACCTGGAGACAGAATCATCAGGGTGTCGTTGCTTAAACTGATATTGTTGGATTCATGGCTTGTACTGCACTTGTTTTTTATCTGCTTTAATTTACTTGCTCTTAGTTTGTGCTGCTGTCTGTCTTGGGCAGGACTCCCTTGAAAAAGAGATTTTTAATCTTAATGGAGCGTTTCCTGGTTAAATAAGGTAAAAAAAAAAAAAAAAATTTAAAGTGTGATAATGAGTTCATCTATGAAACTAAAGACTGCATCTTTTTGCCCTCCACTCACTCACGTATTATTACTATAATATGACAATCACTGGTATTATTAGCTGTCGCCTGACCTTGTCTTTCCTCCAGTGGGATCCCCAAACAATATTTACTACTACCTCTTTATGGCGTCTTAAAGTATCAGTTTCACTCAATCCAAATTGACTGAATACCGAGCCAGAGAGTGGAAGAAAATCACATTATCCACACAATTTTGAGAAGTTCAATGAAACCAGGAGGTTTAATAAAAACTGTATTTAGAACCTGACACGAGGGTCGAGTATTTGATTTCATATCGCTGTAATATAGCAAATGGAAACAGTCACATCATCTTTCACTGTGTGAAATGAAAACACATTAGGATTATTTATAAGGGCATATTGACACTGTGGAGGTAATTACTGTGATACCTCTTACACGCACACACACAAAGAAAGAAGGTTAAGTTACACTGTGTGTGTGGTGTGTGTGGGATGTCGGCGTTAAAAGGTACAGAAGGTAACGGAAAACAGAGTTAGAGGCTACAAGACATAAACTGTGGAACAAAAGTTCAGTGGTTGTGTTAAGGTGTGTGTGTGTGTGTGTGTGTGTGTGTGGGAGGGAGAAAGAAATATCTTCCTGGACCTACTCGTATGTGTTTTCACCCCCTGGGTTTAACACTCACATCTAATGAAACATGTAATAAAACACTACAGGCTGTTTTCAGTGTTTTATATCATAGGTCATCCTCCCGCAAAATCTCTGCCGGAAGAACATTACACAACAACTTTCATTATTATCAATTAATATGAAATATATTAAAATTTTAAAACTTTACGCTAAGAGTTTAAGAGTTTTAAAAAAAAACCTACAATTTATGTATATTTATGCAACACCACACAGTATTTGTTTAGTATTGTTACAAAGTCTCTGCTCCATCCTTAAATCATCAGCACCTCTGCCACTACTTTGCTGATGGAGAATTTATGTCTTTAAGTTAAATGAGAAGATACCCTGATGTCTGCCTGTTTAATATGAAGCTGGAGCCAGAAATTAGCTTAGCTTAGCATAAAGACTGAAAACAGGTGGAAACAGCTAGCCTGCTCTGTCCGTAGGTGACAAAATCCACCTACAAGCACCTCTGAAGCCGACTAATTAACATGTTATATGTGTAATTGTGTGTTGCCGTGGCTAGCCAGGAAATAGTCCTCACTTGTGTATGTCTTCGGTGTCCCTTGTCATGTCGTCTGTGTATTTCCACCAGTCCTGTGCTCTGTTCTCTGTGTTCTCCTCAGGTCTTTGTTTGTTTTCATTCCCCAGTGTCATCTTTCTGTCTGTGTTCCTGCTCCTAGTTTTGATCAGTTGTGGATTTGTTTGTTTTGGACTTCTGTTATTTGGTCTTGGATTATTAGATTTTGTATCACCTGGACTCCTCAGCCGCTTTTCTTTATTGTGTTTTTATTAAATAATTTTTTATTAAAGTTACCTTTTTGTTCACATTTATGTCTAACCTAGTTGAACTAACCGTGACAGAATGATGAATGAACTCTTGATTGTTTTGAATGATGAAAATTAATATCTATGTATTACCTTGCTGATTATGGAAATCAATAAAATGCCATTACAAGTAATTAGATTACCTCCTTTAGTTACATGGGGTTGTAGTTACAGTTGTAGTACATTAAAGAAGTGATTTTATTAATCATTACAGCTCTTAATTGTTATCAAATCTGTGAAAAATATTCTTTCATGCCTTCTTACTTTGCCCTGTTCCCCAACATTAACTAACTTATTAATTAATAATAAAATAAATTAATAATTAATGTATGTATGTGTGCCAATAGGTGAAATGTTATGTCAGCAGTAACTTCTTATCTTATATCCATGTTTTGTTTGATTGTAAAGCTTGATCTCTGTTTAGCTCTTCGTGTTTTTACCTGGACAGGTGGTAGGTTCCAGTTAGGTGAGGTTGAGAAGGTAAAATACCTTTCATTGGAGTAGAGGGGAGGTACACTGTCCGCTATACTTTACTCTACTCTGTTTCAGCCTTTCTAACGATCCCTGCTGCAGTAGCAGCCATTCTCAGAGGGAGACATATCAACACAAGCGGATACTTGACAATATCATGAAGGTATTAAACAGACTTCCTAATTGGAAGGAACTGATGCGAGCTGAATCACTTTCAAAGGCAATTAAAATCTGTTTGAGTCAGAACAGCAACAGGGAGATAGTGCCACAGGGAAGCTACTCAACTGATAGAAAAATAAGTCTCTTATCTGCCACAATGTATCATTATCAGAAGCCATTTGAGTCTGCTAATTGAAATATTTCAACTGTAAAAAACATCTGGGACGCAAACAACAGAGATGCAGTTGAATCTTTATATTTTCCTAAACTTGTAATTGGCTCCCAATCTTTCTCCAAAGCTTCCTCTGCTCAGTGTTTACCAAAAACGTGACATCTCAGCAGCCTCGTCTCTGTGGCAGCACCTCTGACTTCACTGTCTGCTGAACATGTGACGTCCGTGCCGTCTGTCATCAGTTCTTCATTAGGAGAGAAGAACATAATATACTGTCAACGCTTTAACAGTTAAACTGATTTCCTGACCATCGTGAAGAATGAGAAATGAAGCTGCAATTTATTTTCAAAAATGTAGAAAATTCAGTGTTCAATATGTAGAGTGTTAAAGCACTTATTCCCTTCTGTTAATTGGTTTCTCAGTCATCTGTATCTTTCTATAACATCATACATTTTGTCTGTTGTTTTCGTGTTCAACCCTGAAAGCTTAAATTGCCAAATGTTAAGAGCAGGTCATTATTGCTAGAGTGTTTCCATGGCGATGGCACGATGGGCTGCTTGTAACTGTTTTTAAATATATTTAATGGTGAGAAAAGAGCACTGTATTACAAAAAATGAAATATATGATTGGCAAAAAGAGTTAAGAAACAAACAAACTAAGTCAAGCACAATCCTAATAAATGTATATTATATTTGCAAGATGAAAATGTGTCTCAAAATGTTCATTTCATGAACTACTCATTTTTCCAGTGGGGATTTGAAATGAGTAGTTCATTTCCAATGGGTTGATAAATTCATTTTAACAAACCATATAGCAATATGAGCGTGAACAAAGCTGGTAAATGGATCCATTTGTTGTTGAATGAAGGAACATGTGAGTCTTTAATTTTTCACATGTCAGGAAATAAAAGTATATACTTTCAAATCAGAGTCTGTGCAGAATGACATTTATAACTTTTAAAGTTTATTTTAGTACCCTCACTCTTTGCTAGTCTTTGCTGTCCACATTTTTATTCTATATGCAACCTTTGAATCTCCGACAGCTGCTTCATTTTTCACACCAGCATTAATGAGAAGCCTCTACGTCCTGCCAGTGTGAAACTTGACATAACATGACCATGACACAACTTAAAGGCCTGGCACACTCAGCAGGATCTCTTCCCCCATGGACAGTATAGGAGCGAAGAAAATGTATGGAAAATATGACTTTCAGGAGGAACTTTCCTCACTGAATGACAAAGTGATTGGTCAATGGTACAACAGGTCCTTGATAAACTGCAGTGGTGGTCCGCTGCATACGTTGGAGATCAGTTTTCTGAACGACATTAACTGAACCACAAATGCCATAATTCATCTTCTCTCTGGTCATATGCCAAACGGATGGATGTGGGTTTGCTCAGGAGTAGAGACTTAATAGAATGAGCAGTGCTGGAGGTGAATACAAAATCTGTGTGTGACCTAATATGACAGAACTGAGATATTTCTTCAGGTTTAAAGAGGACTGCCTTAATTTTCTTTTTTCTTGACCATGTAAGATGGAGAGGAACTGAACAAGGCATCTCAAATATTTCCAGTGGGGTCTAATATTATAACACTAAAACATATCTAGTAAATGTTACAGTATAGTACTATTGTTCCTCTGAGGATGGATCCCAGAACTAATGTCTCCTGTGTTTTTGTATATTTAATGTCTCATAATATTCTTAATGACAGACAGCCAACAGAAAAGCTCCCCACAGGAAAAAATGTTATGTTTAAATGTTATGGCCCTTCCAGGAGTGCACTTGAGGATAAATGCATGCAAATATCATTTAGTTTCCTCTCAAAATCTGAAAAATTTAATTTACACAGATCTGAGGGGTTTAATGGAATCAAAAATTAGAGGAGATGTCTGTATGTAAAAATATGAAGCTACAGCCAATAACTAGCTGCTTAGCTTAGCTTAGCTTAGCTTAGCATAAAGATTGGAAACAGAAAGTATATCTACCAGTACCTCTAAAGCTCCCTAACACATTTGACCTAATTTGTTAATCTGTAAAAAACAAAAACAAACAAACAAAAAAAAACATCTTCTTGTGGTTTCACTGCGGTTTATGTGCCAGACTTTTTATTGGCTGGTCACAGTGACGCCAAAACTCTGGAGGTGTTAGTAGGTGGATTTTGTTACAGTTGGACAGATCAAGGCAGTTTCGCTGTTTCCAGTCTTTGTGCTAAAGTTAATTTCTCATCAAACCCTTGGCATGACAGTGAAAAAGAATAACTGCCAAACATCAAACTATTCTTCAGGTGAGCGAGCTGTCTGTAGCACATTGTACGCTGTCTGCAATGACAATGTTTTTTATTCTTCTTGTCCAACTTTCTTAAGTAGTGTTGTGTCAAAGCTTCGCTGTTCACATCACTGGTAGTCCTCCCACAGTACTTGGCAGCAACAGAAAATATTAATACCTGTATGGCCCGGTGGTGTTTGATGGGCGCAGGGGATTCATGTTCTCAACAACACCCATCTGTTCCTTCGAGAAACAGAAATGAGTTGGAACACTGTATGTCTGTAACTGTGCTGTTTGATATCATAGTGTCTTCCAATGTTTCACATGTTGTCCAAGTCGCGTAGGTTTGTTAGAGGTTTGTACGTGTGATGTGGTCACCATTACAGCCCTTTCTTCAGAAATTCAATGAGTATATAAAATTAAGGATGTGTTTCGTTCTTCAAATTGATATTCAGATCTTCTACTGATGCATCACATGGAGTCTGCTACTTGTACTTTCTGTACCTATGATAAAGTGGCATTTCTCTCTGTGTGTGGCCTCTCATCCTTTACATCTTAAACTATATACCTTCCATCTCTTTCAAGGTATCTCCTTTCCCTAAAAGGATCTAATTTCCAGACACAGTCCAAGACATAAGTAAAAGGATTGGGTTATTACTGCACTGGGCTCAATGTCAGTCTGCATTTGCATACTCCAATAGGCACGTAGGCAAGGCAAGTCATATTGTTCCCGGTCTGAAATAATGAGCCATTATTCCTCAAAGGGAGATTCTGTCTTCTTCAGTATTCAGTTTACATACATACAGGAAATGATGCTGCTCAATGTGCACAAATTACAATGTCTTGCATGCATAAGAAATGTAGACAGGACCAGCCATATGAAATATGCAAAACCCACTTTGACTTTTCATTTCCAGTGTTATGTAAGAGATTGTCTTTCTAATTTGAAAACGCAATGTATCTCACATTTCATTTAAAAATAATTCATTTTACACTGAGTTTATGTAGTACAGTACGTAAGTGTGTGTGTAGTTTGTAAGTTTGAGTTTATTTGAATGACAATAATGAGCTGCGAAATGCAAATTAAAAGACAATCCTCGACTTCCATTTACACAAATTATTATGATGAGCATTGTATGAGCATTACCTTAAGGATATATATCACAGGCTCAGGTTCTAAAACTTAGTTTATGATCACTCTTCCATTACACTGTGCAATGATAAGCCCTCTCTGCATGCAATCAAGCAGAAATCCAATAACTGAAATAAAAGCCTCCTCCTCCTAACTGCAGCTTTTAATTGACTTCCTGTTTGTTATTTTATTGCATTCAAGATAAACAAGCAGTGGTAGAAGAAGGGCTTAGCTCCTATCCTTAAGGTTAAAGTATAAATATCATTACGTAAAAATACTCTGCTTGAGTAAAAGTAAAAGTATTAACAGCAAAATGTACTTGAAGTGTCTTAAAATGTATTCCTCATCCAGAACTGTTAAACATTAATGTTATTATTGATGCACCAAAATGTTAATTAGTTTTTAAGTTTAGCTTGTTGAATGAAGCTGGTTTGAACTATTTTATAACACTACACACCCCCTCACATATTATTTTTAAATAATATTTTTATTTATTTACCTTTGCACACACTAAAATACATAAAACAGAGCAAAGCAACAAACAAACTAAGAAAAAAATATAAAACAAGTTGTGATGTAATCATATTATAATATAATAAAAATATAATTATTTAATTGTATTTATATTATTTTCCTAAGTTGGAAGTCCATTGAAATCGATTATCTTTTTTGCAAGAAGTCATGCATGACTTTGCTCAACACCAACCTGAGCGGGTCAAATCAGCCACAGTGACTGTGTGGGTATGCAGAGCCTCTAATCATATATCATATCATATAACGTTATCATTTGTTTTGAGTGTAAAATCAAAGTAATTGGTAACTGTAGCTGTTAATGTAGACCAGTACAATATTTCTTTGCCTGAGGTATGGAAAGTGTGTGTGTGTGATACCATTTTGTCACACTGAACCACCTCCATCCACTCACTACTTCTTACTCAAAACAAACAAAAGACAAGATAGAGGTTTGTTTGAAGCTTGTTAAGCGGTATACAGACTAAACTGAGTTTAAGAAACCACTTAAACAGAATGTGAATGAGGGAAAGTGTTTCTTACTGTTTCGTATTTAACCACGTTGCCTTACATGGAACGAGTTATAAGAGGAAAGACTGACTCATTTGATTTAACATATTCATGCTTCTCTTCTGTGATGTGAAGGCTTTACTGAGATAAGCGTACACTTTGTTTATGAATCAACCACACATGAATTACATTCAGTGAAAGACCTTAGAGTACATATTAAAGAGTGACACATCGTTAGCTGCTGGACTGGGAGGGTGTTCTGCACCCTTAAGGAGCTCTGCAGACATTAGTTAGTCAGCATCATGTATGCGGGCGGCCATTAGGTGAAAGGTTGGGTGGATGTGCCCTTTACTTTGACAGCGTTTAAGTAATGACTGTGTTTCTGTCTGTAGCTCTGTAGCGAACCATGCCTGGTAAAAGAGGAGGGAAGGAATAGGAAAGGCTAAAGACATTATTATTATTATGCAAATTTTGCTCTCATATTCCAGCACCTTTGCTCTGTGTTTTTGTATTCAGGAACAACATGAAACCTTCATTAGCTGAAGCCAGATGTGTCCGCAGAGTAATTTAATACACAATGTAGGAATCAGCTATTGTGTAGCCTGAAAATTATGTCAAGAACAACAATACACATGGTAGAAAAAACTTCTTGTGAGTCATAGTTTGCTTTCTGAAGTCATATCATCACATTCATGGTCACTGTGGGATTGTAGATTCACTTAATGATGAATGTTCAGGTGAAAATTGCAAACAGTGTCCACCTGTGTCATCACAATATATAAAAATACAATGACCACACACACTCAAATGAATGCAAATGTATTCTAATGCATATTACTGCTGAGGTACCTTGGCTCCATTTGCTCAAAATGTATTTAACAAAACACTGTGCACTTATTACTTAAACCTTTTAAATATCCTCTCCTGTGCAGCACATTAGATGTATCTTTCCATTTTCACGTCATGCTGGGAAATCAATGTTGCTGCTGTTCATTTTCTGTTTATCTGGAATACAGAGTATTAAAAGTTGTTGTGGTTTTCGACAGAGCCGTGTCATGTGCTGTGCTCGTACTTACCACACGGGCCAGAGTATCTGCAGTAACATCAGAGGCTACTGTTTACTATAAATGTACCTTCTGTTCAGATCATACAAGCACAGTCAACGTAAAGCCCTCATGTTGGAATGCACAGCCCGCAGGGGAACAAACCACCTCAGATTACAACTCAAATGTTAACCAAGTGAACTTCTAGCGAGGTCCTGTCTGACGCAAAAATGTGTTGCTTTTCATAACAGTAAGTGTTCTTTCCTCATGAATAATCTCCAACGTGGAAACTTTTTAATACTTTAAAAATGTCCTCCCCTCATTCTGCAGAGCCTATTTTAAATCCACCGGAAATTTTATAATCAATGTTAAAGGTCTGCCTTAGAGGAACACTGATGAACATTTTGCCTGCAGAAAGATGATAATAACATTTCAGTGGATATAATCACAATCGAAAGCTCTTTATTAAACCTGGAGCCAACATATGTCATTTTTATGTTAAAATGGAAGTGCATGGTCTGCATCTATATAAGGCTGCTCCAGCCATTGTTATTCCATAAAGAACTATATGCATAAAAAGGGTAAAACAATAAAATATTGAGTGCCGTAACATGTAAGAGGATTATTTTAATTCACGACATTTGAAGACATTTAATGATCCCAGACAATGTATTTAAAGGTCCAGTATATAAGATTCAACAGGCTCTTTTTACAAAATATGGGGAACAATTTGATTACAATATGCATAACTATGTTTTCGTTAATGTATAATCACCTGAATATAAGAATTGTTATGTTTTTGTTACTTTAGAATGAGCCTTTTATATCTACATGTGGGTAGATATGGGTCCTCTTTCATGGAGTCCGCCATGTGTTTCTACAATAGCCCTGAATGGACAAACCAAACACTGGCTCTTGATCGGGCAGTTTGCATTTTTCATGCATTTCACAGCCAGTTTCTCCTTCATGCTCTGAAGGGGAGGGGGTGAGGAGAGGGTACACCACTGCATGCAACTAAATCCTACACACTGGTCCTTTAAAGCTGGATTACTCTATATGTCTTGTATTACCTCTGAATCAAATGACATGTGAAGGGGGTTGTAGACAGACAGGGTTAGTAATTGGCTCATATTGCTCTGTCTCTGCTCAGAGTGTGTAAGTACACAAATGCTTGCAAACACATGAACCAGAATTCAGCTTTTGAATAATATTTTCCATATGTAAAGGGGGAATAGACAATGCCTTTAATTAGATTAATTTAGATTTAATTAGACTATTATTTGAGACATTTTGGTATATTTGAAGGACAAGTGTATAGGATTTGGTGTAGTTACTGATTGCAATCCTGTGATCTCACCCTTTCCTACCTAGCATGAAGGAGTCACGCTAGGATATCCATCTGTGGATATTAAATGCTCATTCTAAGGTAGCAAAAACATAATGATTCTTAATTTCAGATTATTATTACTTTACATATTATTATACTATATATTATTATATTCCATGTCTTTCATATTCTGTAAATAGAGGCCCCTAAATCTCACACAGTGAACCTTTAAAGTTGGACATATTTTCATATGGACACATATTTTCATGGTGTATTTGAATATTTATAGTGCAAAGTAGGAAAATATGCAAAGCATCACAGTTTTGAGGGACTGCAGCGGTAAACATGAGAGCATTTTTCTGCAGCAGCTACTAAAAGTGCGTAATCGGCTCAGTCTAATGAGCAAATGATTCAAGAGGCCAAAACTGTGGAATATTAATGGCTGCTGAACTTGTTATTTGTACTTTTAACACTAAATTTTCAGTGCAAGATTGCCTACATGTCACCCACTGAAATTCTTAGAAATATGAAGGCGGTGACGGTATTTTAAAACCTATTAAAGCCTGGGGTAGGTCGTGATCATGTTTTGCTGTATGAATCATCCTTCCTCATTACGTGTTTTTCCTCATCACCTTTTGGTTTCAGCGACATGAACTATTTCCTGGCTGATAGTTTTTATGTGAGACTCACACTCATCAAACACGTTCACCCGGCCTGTCACAGTTCATTGCCACTCAGATGAAAGATCAGGGTGTTAGTCACATTAAAAATGTATTGGGTTTAGTCGACCTTGTCTAATGACAGCTGCTCGACTCTGGACCAATGTTCTCTCACCTCATCAGGTTCTGGGAGGCTTCACACCGTCTACAGAAGTAGTACCACAATATGAAAATGACAAAGATGGTTTGTTGCTATGTGGGAAGTATATGTGTGTATAATTAAAAAATAATGTGATGATGAGTCATCACAGGGTTCTGAAATTAAGCAGTTCAATGAAAAAGAACCCGCTGGTTAACATTTCACTCTTCGTTTTCCTCCATCATTAATATTCATGATCGCAACTGAATGGAGAAGTCAGAGCTGTGGATATTATAATGTAATATAATAAATTGGTATTTTTGCAATTTAGCATCTGCAGTTTCAGAGTGTAATACCACTCTTGTGAATATGGACACAGTACACATCAAGCAAGTGCAACAACACAAGACATAGCAGCCAAATAATATTACTTACTAGTCCAACAACAAGAAGCCCAGCTCAGCGTCTGTCTTTCAGCCTTTTATTTCACAAAGCTCTTGCTAACGACTAAAAGTCAGTCCCAGATTTGCTCTTTCCCCCTCTGTCGTTACCAGATCCGGTTCTAGCACGACACCGGTTCTGCTTCCGGTCTGTATTTGCTCACGCCCCGGTGCTGAAAACCTCTTCTTCCTGGTGGTCCAAAATATTTGTAGTACAAACACACAAACACTCCCTCCGGTGCTCTGAGCTCACAGTCCAGGCAGCACAGCTAACAAACTCAGGAAACTCTGTAAATCACAGAGAGTTGAGTGCAGCAGCTGGAGGACACCAGAGGGGAAAATGAAATATGATCCAGTTTCATCAAAATCAGTAAAATAGTGGTGGTGTGGTGTGTGATTTAATGCCATAAAGCGTTACAAACTTCTTGTGGGTGATCATACTCGGAGCACAAAGTTACATAGTGCCAGAACTCCATTTACCTGATTACACATCAAAGTGTTATTTTATGGTAGAAAAGTTACACAATGTTGATTTAAAAAGAAAAATATTGTGTCACTCTATCTATATCACTCTTCTTTTCTTTAATCTCCTTTCAACATGTGCAGAAGTAGATCATAATGTACAGTGCCGAGTCTGAGTGAAAACAAGCGAATATATAAATTTAAAGTATTTTAAAATACTTTTTAAAAACGCCGTTATTGTGAAGTTTCCGGATAGCCATGTGTCTTTCACACATATATGACGTCGCCTATCATAATCGCAGCGATTGGTCGGTGTAGTCACAGACACCTCCCCTCTCGTCTTTCATTGGTTGCTGTGTTAAATATCCTCTTGCTGATTGGCCAGAAGCGGCGCTCAGCTATTGGCTGGTTTCCCGCACTGACAATTTGAAAATCGGTGTTCGCGTTCACAGACTGTGGAGCAGCTGATAGACAAAGATCAGGACATACCAACGTATACACAGAAAAACAAAGGTAAGAGCTGAACTTAAACTACAATTACATTTAAAGTTTTGTTTGTTAAGTTTAAAAGTTAATTATAATATAGCGATATCACGATGTTTGAGGTGATTGAATGAAGCACAGCTGTGGTTAAAACACAGTTTTGTTGACTGTTCCGTGTAGCTGTAAACACGTTTTATATGAAACTATCTGACTATCTATCTTGTTATTAAAAGCGAACTCGTGTATTTGGCAGAAAGTTGCTGCAATGTTTGCCGGGGAGGACGGTGCCCAGCTGCAGTGCTGTGTGGCGGTGGAGCAGCTGAACGCCTCCGGTCAGACCACCCGGAGGCAGGTTATCCGTAAAGCCTCCGTTATCCTGGGCAGGAACGAGTTCCAGGAGATCATCCTCCGAGTCCACGACGGAAAAGTCCCGCAAAGTTACCGAATGAAAGAGTTCAAACTCTTTACCAAGTTCGCCAGAGAGGGGAAGTGCACCGTCAAACTGCTCCCTGAAAACATCCAGGTGCTCATCTCCAACTGTCCCCCCGACCGGCTGAACCTCTTCCTCAAAACACTGAGCATCAAACACCAGGCCTGGCAGAGCAGCAAGCCTCTGAGCGACCGAGAGAAGCTCAAGGCCGGTCTGCCCCGCAGCTTCGAGGCCATCAGCCCCCTGCAGCAGAAAGATATCCAGAAGGTGAACGAGATGAGGAGTAAAGTGGCTCCCAAAGGACTGACTGACCGCACCAATAAGACGACTGTGGCAGGAACAGGACAGCAGGTCAAAAGGTCGAGGAGTGACACCAACTTCAGCCCAGTGAGTTAAACACACAGAAAATAATTATTTTTCCCATCACAGTGTTAATCTGTAGCAGAATGCTGATCATTGATCATTTCAGGTGAAGGCCAACCCAAGTAAGAAGCCCATCCTGTCTCTGCCAACACGGAAGCTGAATAAAGAGCAGGCAGCTGTGCTCAGTGCTGTGCTGAGCGGCAAGAACGTCTTCTTTACTGGAAGTGCAGGTAAATGACAATCATTTAAAATGAGACAGACTTTAATGATCCAACACTGGGGAAATTCACTTGTCACTGCAGCTCGTACACACAAGATGGATAAGAAATTACTCATAAATAAGAAATACATAGAAAAAGACTTGAAGTCATGCTGGTGTTAAAGAGTCTGGCTGTGGTAGAGCTCCTTCTTACATGGTGGGAGTATCAGTCTGTTGCTGAAGGAGCTGTTTAAGGCCTCCACAGTCTCATGCAGGAGGTGAGAGGAGTTGTTCATGATGGATGTCAGCTTTGATAACATCTTCCTCTCCCCGACTTCCTCTATGGAGTCTAGGGGACAGTCCAGGACAGAGCTGGACCTCTTGACCAGTTTGTTGAGTCTTTTTCTGTCTCTCTCCACGCTTCCCCCTCCCCAGCAGACGTCTGCATAGGATAATGCAGATGCCACCACAGTGTCATAAAAAGTTTTAGACACTGAGTCCTGCAGAGGACCTCAGTCTCCTCGGCAAGTGAAGACGAAAGACATCTGTGTTGTCTCACCAGTTCAGTTTAATGTTAAGTTTAAGTAACATTTGTAATAACACGTAAAAAGAAAAAAAGGCACTCTTGCATAGGTATATGATACGTATTACATAACTGTCTTTGTCTTTTTTCATTTTAACATTTCAAGAGAATCTGGTGTAAATCTCCACATTTATGTGTTTTTCCCCCTCCTCATGATAAACAACTTGTGTGAAATTGTCTCATTTGAATGTGTTTTTCAGGTACAGGAAAGTCCTTCTTGCTGAAGAGAATCATGGGATCTCTTCCTCCAAAGAGCACCTTTGCCACAGCCAGCACAGGAGTGGCTGCATGTCACATCGGAGGAACAACATTACACAACTTTGCCGGTTAGTCGTGTCTCTGAGAAGACAAAAATAGTTTTTACGTAAGAATGACAGAAGTGTCTCTCTGGAAATGGCACATGATTGGTGTTTAGAGATGCTCAGAGGTTTTGTTTTCCCAGCATCAACAACTCACACTGTATGTTATCCAAATAATTGGTCTGTTTTCTGTTTCACCAAGAGACTATCCTAAAATTAGACTGTGCTGTTGACAGATGTTTGTTGTTGTAAAGAAAAAAAGCACAAGGCAGAATCACTAACGGTATGAAGAAGCCCAAAACTCAGATACTCTACTTACAAAGATACAACAGAAAGAAAAGCAGCAAATCCTCACACCAATGAATGTGTTTTTCTTTGATTCATTATGAATCAAGGAGGTGGTATCGGATGTTTTCCAAGTTTAATTAAATCTCAATATGCAGTATAGGGTGTGAATTGTTTTTGCATGGGTGTTATTAATTTGCATCCCCTCTGACCATCTGTCTGTACCTTTGCTCTTTCTAGGAATTGGCTCCGGCTCTGCTCCACTGGAACAGTGTATCGAGCTGGCTCAGAGGCCCGGAGTGCTGCAGCACTGGACTAGCTGTCGACACCTCATCATCGACGAGGTCTCCATGGTGGAGGCCCAGTTCTTTGACAAGCTCGAGTCGGTGGCCAGGTGAGAGAGACTCGAAGCTGAATGCTGATTGGTGCAATTATTATTAGTAGTATTGAAACACACCATGAACTGATTCATGGTGTGTTTCAATACACCTTGGAGGGCACTGAGCACTCAGATCTCCTCATTTCACACAGAGTGCTCCTCAGACAGTGTTTGAGCACAGTTAGACTTCCAGCAACAGGGATCATTTCCAGTTTTGTGTTACGTTATGTTTCCAGTTAGAAAAGCTAATTTCCTAAGTTTTCCTTGTTGACACATTGCATTGAGGCCTAAGGGCCCAGCGTGTAAAATTTAGAGGCCTCTATTTGTAGAATATAGCAGAAATGAAATGGAACATTCATGACTGTCTTTATTAGAGTATAATCACCTGAAAATAAAAAATAATTGGTTTTGTTATCTCTTGTAGAATGAGCATTTTTATATCTACAGATGTTGCAGGTCCTCTTCCTGAGCCCACCATGTTGAACCACCACGTTTCTACAGAACAGACAAACTAAACACTGGCTTTAGACAGCCTTTTGTATTTTATGTTTTGCAGCCACTCTAGTCTTTCCTTCGTGCTAGGAAAGAAAGCGTGATACAAGGTGCTTGGATTCAGCAACTATAGCGCTAGAAGCCACTAAATCCTACACACTTGGTCCTTGGAACTTGTAGTCGTACCTTTTCTCTCCTGACCGCTGAGACTGTATGACCTTTTTGAATAGTTAAAACACATTCACATAAGCCACAAGCTTAAACTTTCAACCTTTTCAAATGTACTTGATGATTTTTATGAATCACAAATATGATGATATTTTATATTATTAGAAGAATAGATTTATAATCCCTATATTCATCTTCAATGACTTACATCTTCTCGCTGCACTCCTGCAGGTCGGTGAGGAGGTCCACTGAGCCGTTTGGAGGCATCCAGCTGATCGTGTGTGGTGACTTCCTCCAGCTGCCTCCTGTCTCTAAGGGAAAGGAAAAGGCCAGCTTCTGCTTCCAGGTCAGACCTCCATGGATCCTAGAACTTCCCTTTTTGTTTATGTCATTGATTTCCTGAAGAGCATCAGTGGGTGTTACTAAAGACCTTTTCCCTCTATGAACCTTCAGGCCAGGAGTTGGCGTAAAGTCATCCAGCTCAACATGGAGCTCACAGAAGTGCGGAGGCAAACTGACCAGTCCTTCATCTCCCTCCTACAGGCAGTGAGGGTGGGCAGGTAAAATAATGAGCACTGTCCATTATACAAGCAATTGTTATGCTATGCTGCAAAAAAAGTTATTCTAAAGGGCAAGTTCAATCAAGTTCTGTCTTAACACCTTTCAGGGTGACAGAGGAAGTCACCGCTAAGCTGATGGAAAGCGCCTACCACCAGATCGAGAGGGATGGCATACTAGCAACAAGGCTGTGCACACACAAGGACGACGTGGAGCTCACAAACGAGAACAAACTCCAGCAGCTGCCAGGTGTGAACTCTTCCGTTTGATTACTGAGTTTTTTCCAGCTCGAAACAGGTGTTACTTTGAAAATTGGCAAAACTGTCATCAACGAGTCATGTTTGGCGATCTTCCTGAAACCCTTTTTCCTTTTTCTTAGAAGTATCATCAGCCTCAGCTGGACACATCTTGTTTTCGGTTGTTTCCTGTCCTGCTTTGCTTTTAATTTGTAAGCTGTAACTGCATCCGGAAACTGAGCAGTGTGTTTGATCTGCTGGTGCAGCAGGTTAAAAAAAATTTTAGGCTGTTTTTGGGCAGTTATGGCTGAACAAACATCTATCATGAATTTGTTGTGTGTTCTTCACATGACTTTGCCTGTCCCCATCATTATTATTTTTATTATGACCCTGTTTAATTAATCACTTCCTGTCTCTCAGGGTCAGTGCGTGTCTTTGAGGCACTGGACAGTGACCCAGCCCTGGTGAAGAACATAGACGCTCACAGCCCCGTCAGCAGGCTGATCCAACTCAAAGTGGGAGCTCAGGTAGGCCTGTGTGTGTGTGCGTGTGTGTGCGCAGAGTCTCAGTCTCACTACCTACTGCAATATTTTATATAACCTTGCACATGTTGAGAATACAGCGCTCAGTCTGAGTGAAGACACTCTTGTTCTTTCTAAGGTCATGCTGACAAAGAACCTGGATGTCGCTCGAGGTCTGGTGAATGGAGCACGAGGGGTTGTCGTGGCTTTTGAGGCTGGAAAACATGGTCAGTATTTATTTATCTATCCTGAAACATGATGGAGAATACTTGCTCTGAAAAATGTAGGGAAATACACTTATTCGCTCTCTTGCTCAGTTAGAAAATGAATGGCTTATGTCTATACAATAAATATGAAGCTGAAGATACTCTGCTGAGCTAATGGTGACGACTGGAAACATCTGGGGAAAAGGATAGCCTGGCTTTGTTAAAATTAAAGATTGATCTCATCTTTATGCAAAGCCAAGCTAACCATCTCCTGACTCAAGCTTCATAGTTATGTACAGACATACTTTTCTCATTTCACCTATGGCAAGGCAACACATAAGTGTATTTCCCAAAACCTCAATGACCAACAACAACCTCAAATTTCATGCAATTCTTTCTTTACTTTATTTTAAATGAGGTTTGGTGTGAGCAAAAATGGGTCATGTTGCTGAGAATCTCCTACAACTACCCGTTTCTTATGTTAACTGCTACTACATGATTAAGACTACAAGATGGAAGAATTGGTGTTTCCACAGCCACCGCTGCTAACTACAACCACATATTCTCCAAAGTCATGCCTAAACCTCACGCCAGCGAATCGTAACCTAAATGAAAATTGGTTTAAATTATTATTTCTATTTCTTTTTTCTTTCAACACCTACAGTTCACAGCTGCCTTGGCAGTACAGTTTAGTGCTGAGGCAGCTGTGCTATTTGTTTGTCTCCCTCCATATGCGTTAAGCATCGCTTGACAGGTATAAAAAAGGTAAAAAATACAAGCTATTATTGGTATTACGGTAACATGAAAAACATGACTGGAGGATATTTGATTGAAGATTTAGTCTTTTTTGTACAATCAGCAGGCCAGACAGAAACAAAATTGGGAAATTCCTTTAATGAGAGTGCCTTTTAAATTATGACTTTCAGCAACTTTTGTCCATCCATCCTGACTCATTTTGTTTCCTCAGGACTCCCACGTGTGCGTTTCCTGTGCGGCGTTACAGAGGTGCTGAAGCCCGAGCGCTGGGTGTTTAAGTCAGGCGGTGGGATCCACTTGAGTCGTCAGCAACTGCCACTCAAACTGGCCTGGGCCATCTCCATTCACAAGAGCCAGGTGAGTACAAGTTCAATCACAGCCACGCAGTAGGCTGCATACAGTTCGCTCAAAAATTCATAATGATGACATAACTATCTGTCTGAAGATGTCATTCAGTGTCGCCGTGGGACACCAGTGTTTTTGTGTGGGTTTCTTTGAATGAATGACTCACTTGATGAATAGTTGGTTTAATTTAATTGTACTGCATTTAGAGTCTCATCTAGACAGATAAATATGGCTGTCTGTCTGAGAGGGCCTTGGCAAGCCAAGGTTTTCACTTCAGTGACGGAGCATCCACTGGATGGATTGGCACAATAATGAATCTTCATAACCTTTGCGATTCCCTGTCTACTCCAGCAGGAGGTTGACCGCTGTAGTTTGTGTTTAGTGCTAACTAGCAAATGTTGCATGCTAATGCCACGTCCCTGTCATATAGGATGGATGGTAAAGATGCTAGAGATTCCCGTGTTAATGACTTGCAAGCATTATTGGGGATTTGGCAAAGCCGTATATCGGTCGGGTTCTATTATCATTTCCTGTTAGTATGAAATTTGTGATATAATGTTACTGTTTTGTATACTAACTGCTAAAACGTGTGTAGGTAGGTCGTATAATATATAGAATTGGTATGTAGTCTGAATTCTGGACACATTTTTAGTTTTGTTCCTCTGTTCAGTATGCACACTGCATTACCACCACATTAACCCCACTACTATTCCCAATTCTCCTTTTCATTGTGATGGATGGATGTCATGCTGCGCTATTGAACAGAGAGTATGTTAATCTCATTCACAGGCTTCTGCATGTGTGTTTTTAAATTCGTAATCACTATTGGTTACTGAAGAAAAACTGAGTAACTACTCGTTTTAGAAGCATTTGCGCATGAATTTCTGCTGTCTTTGTCTTAGAAACCTTGGCTCAGTTTGCCCCCCAGTGGAATAAAACGAGAAGCCAGTGTTCATTTGATGAAATGGCAATGTTCGAGACCAGTGTGTCATCTGGTTTGAAAAATGTTCTGGGGGCGTGCTGATGGCTTACGAGGGTTTAAGGCGCTGACCATGTAATCGAAACCTCCATGATTCAAGCCTGGCCATTGACAAGCCCCCGCCTCTCTCCTCTGTCCCTGTCATCCGTCTGTGTGCTATCTAATAAAGGCCATCGCCAATCAGTCAACTTTCTCAACTACAGCTCCCACTCTGCTCCCACACCGTATTCTATATCCTGACCTCTGAAATTGGTTAGAGAGGAAAAAGGGGTCCCTTGAGGTAATTGAGTTCATTGGTCAGAACCAATGTGTCATCAATGTTTGATTTACAGCAGAGGAGCTAAAGCGCAGGGAGATGAAAAAAGGTAATCCCACACCTTGATCCCTCCAGAGGAAATGAGCAGATGTAAAAGAATTATAATACCTGAGAATAACAGGGTGGGGGTGGAGATATCGTCCATGTGGCTTTGATTCTTGAAATAACTGCCCTGTTGGAAATTCTCTCAATTCTATCGCTGAGCAAAGATCTCTCTGCAAGAAAATGGCCCTGCTGAAACAGGTCAGGTAGGTGATTTGTGGGTGATTTTGTAGGTGTTTTTACTGATAACTCACACATGCAGTTAGCCTAATCGGCCATTTGCCTGACACTGTACTAAAGAAGTATATTTGATATGCTAATTATGTGCATACATTTTCATTTTTGGACACCTTTTTTGTCAAACTCGGGAGTATCCAGCGGTGCAGACTGCTTTATTTTGAACCACAAAATGCCAATAAATTTTGGGTTGCAAAATTGCTTTTGCATGTCAGCACATCAGTCATTCTGACTTGTAATCGTGTCAGCCTTTATTCACTTTTACTGTTTTGTTTTTTTTAGGGAATGACACTAGACTGTGTGGAGATCTCTCTGGCACGTGTGTTTGAGAGCGGCCAGGCATACGTGGCTTTGTCCCGGGCTCGGAGCCTGGAGGGTCTGAGGGTCATGGACTTTGACCCGCATGTGGTCAGGGCAGATCCAGATGTTCTCGTCTTCTACAAGAAACTGAGGAAAGAGAGGCTTCTCATGCAGGTGAGTGCATGTGATGATCTGCAGACATTGTTAACTCTGTGCTGTAGAAGATCCTTTTTTAATTGACTAAACATTTCCATATATTCAGCATTGGGAAAATAACTTCCTGTCTCCATTGCTCTCTGCAGGCCTCCATGGATGATTTTGTTGGCAACAAAGAAAATTCTTGGTGAGAAGGTGACTTCATCTCCATCTTCTGAGACATTATGCACTGTGTGCATGAGTTATGTGCGTTACCGTCTTTGTTTTTTTTCCTTTGGGATATTGCCTATTATCTGGCAGTAGTCACACTGCCACCTTCTGATCAGTACTGTAATTTGTTGGGGTTTTTTTAAGAGTTTATTTTTTATTGCCTTGATTTTTAATTTATCATGTATTCAAATAAAGTTTTAGTGAACTCACATCTCTGCAAGTTGTCACTGAGTTTCAATCGTCCTGCCATTACTGAGCACACAGTAAGAAATTAACTTCAATCCTGCATTAATTAAAGTTTAAGTCTGTAGATGCCCGTCTTCACTTTCTCCCCAACTCATTTATTTAGTCAAATCAAGTTGTATAAAGGGGGCAGCACGGTGGTGCATTGTTGCCTCACAGCAAGAAGGTTCCTGGTTCGAAACCGTGTCTGCGTGGGTTCTCTGAGTACTCCAGTTTCCTCCCACAGTCCAAAGACATGCACTTAATAGGTTGATTGGTCGAGGTGTGAGTCTCTGTGCCCTATGATAAGCTGGCGACTTGTCGCCAAAGCTGGGATAGGCTCCAGACGCCCCGTGACCCTGATGAGAAGCGGTTACAGATAATGGGTGGATGGAAGTTGTATAAACGTTAACTACAGGGCATCATTGCCTGAAATAGGTTCACAGGGTCAACATGTTCTGATTTCATATCATCACCTCCCCATAATCATTGTATAGTGACAGTTCTGAAACAGGGATGCTGCATTTACTATAACCTAATTTGCACTAAGATTTATGAACGATGATGTGGATTTTGAGAGCTCTTGTATCAATTCTAATTTGTACTATTGTACACCCAACTGTGTGTAATATCCAAAGCTGACACATCATAATTTAAGTCCTGAGTCATCAGGCAATCACAAAAAAATCAAATACGGCAAACTGGAAAGCAAAGAAAATCTTTATTTTTCAGAGAGGATAGTAATTCCATGACTGAACCTGAGGTAAAGTCTCCGTTGCTGGAGCATCATACTTGATTTTTTTGCATATGAACTGACCACTGAATAAACCGAGCCCTTTCTTTGCTACCTGGCTACACACATTACCTACACAAGCAGTGACTCATTTTACAAACTGCTTCTGACCCTATCTACACAAGTATGCACTGTATACAGAAAGGGTGGCATGTATTTAGTCCAAAAACCCAAGAATATTCATTTACATTAATACACAGGAGAACAACATCATAACTGTCCTGACTATTTTACAATTTTAGCAGTTAAATAGCTGGAAGTGGTGAGAGCTGGCAGGCAGGTCATTTCACGTTGTGGAACAGCTTGTGTGCTACCTATAAAAGACAAAAGAAAGCACAGTCAGCATCTTCATCTGAAGCCCAAAAAATAAAATCAAGCCACGTGCAGTCTGGTTTCTCGTGTCCTGTATGGAAGAGCACATCATGTTCTCTCCACCTCCACCCTCTCTTTGTGTCAAACTTACACAGTGGTCCCGTGCATGCAGGAAGTCAAACAGTTCTTCTGTGCAGTCCTCCTCAGTCCTGGATTTGGACCCAACCCGGGCTTCACAGGCCTCCAGACGCTCCTTGGTGTGCACACAGTGTGCGGTCTGCTCACACTTTTCTCGTATTGTGTCTAGAGGGTCCTGCGAAGGAGAAAAAACAAATGTAGTATATTAATATTATTCTTTTTTTTTTGTTTAAAACAAATTAACCACATTTGGTTAATACATATGCATGAAATGCTACAGCTATTACCAGCAACACTACACCAACATGATTCATTGTCTCCACTATTGATACCGAAGTTTAATTTTTCACCTGACTTGTTTACTTTAGACAACCATGTAGAAATATTTGTTAGATGTAAAAGTCCTGAATCCAAACTGTTAGCTATTACATATTTTAAGTATCAAGATTTAAAGTTCTCATTATGCAAAATCGCCTATTTCAGAATAATGTATAGTAAATTACTGAATTATAATTATCAATGCTCTCATGCTCCATCCTAACATGAAAGAGAGACTACAATGGCCACAAAAAACACATAAGGCCCAATGTGAAGTCTGGTGACAGGCTCTGTAGAAGAGGACCTGTAGTTAGGAGATTAAAAGTCTCATTCTAAAGGTAACAAAAACATGATACATTCTTATTTTCAGGTGATTATAAAGTAATGAAAACAGAGTTATAAATATTATATTCCATTTCTGCCGTATTCTGTATGTAGTCCCCTGAATCTGACACACCTGTGTGTACAGTAAAATTCACTGAATGATGTACAGTGATGTATTCATGGTAAAATCACTCTGCTGTTTCACAGTTATCACTTCGCTTCAATGTGGACTTGACCTTTGCATACAAAAGTCTAGTGTGCATACTGCTCACATGTTTGTAGTTTATTTCTAATATAACATTACATTCATCAAATGTATGATGTCCAAACTTACCACCATGTCTTCCTCCTCTTCTTCTTCCTCCTCCTCCTCTTCCTCCTCAGCAGGCTCATCTTCCTCCTGGTCAATGACAATAACATCACATTTAATACATTTAATTAGGTCTAAAACTGAACACATTTTAAATTTGAGGGGCTTTTGCAATGTTGTAGATGGGTGTTCTATTAAGTGAGTGCTAAATATGCAAATAACCAGAATGAACTGCTATTTTAATGAACGTCTTTACAGAGAGCTGACACTCTGGTGGACTGCTCAGCAGAGTCAGGCTGCAAGTGTGTTTGGTAACATGGCCAAATCACACTTTCAATGGGCCACACAAAAAGCGTCTAAAACAACAAATATCGGTATTTTTCAGTACCTCGTCCTCCGGGTCGCCGTATGTGAGCATTTTCCTCTCGAAAACCATGATTACAGCTGTGAGATTCACCAAAAACCCCGGCAGAGGACAGAAGCCCCAGACACTCAGCAGCACTACTTTTCGTTGAGGACGTGAGGTCGGTCACACGCAGGAAGCTACTAGAAGGATTACCGGATATAGCTTCCTATTGGTTAAAAGTGCGTATTGACGTTGGTTTGGACCAATCATATGCATGTGTTAATGCGTAAGGCCCGCCCACTCATTGGTTAACACAGGCGGAACTTTTGTTTCGGCTCGCGGGGCAAAGACGGACCGTAAGAGCTGTCGCGCGGCATCATGGCGCTGCTCATGGACAGCAGACTGTTGATGAGGAGAGTGAAAGATTTAAGATGTTTCACTCCCAGACGACACAGAGTCAAAGAGAAGTGGGTGAGTCATGAAGACAGTTCATAACGGACGTTATCTGTAAAAAAAACCAACAAAAAACATTAGACTCAGTCAGAGGTGTATAGGATGTTTGGAGCTGTCAAGGGTGTCTAACCACACAGTAGATATTCAAAATAAGAGTATTAAAGGTCCAGTGTATAGAATTTAGTGGCAAAGTTGCAGATTGCAACCGACTGAATACCCCTCACTTCACGCTCTTGTTTCAAACGCGATGGGGAAACTACAGTAGCCGTGAATAAACGGTCAAAGGTTTGTCCCTTCTGGGCTGCTGTAGAAACATAGTGGTTCAACATGGCGGACTCTGTGGAAGAGGACCCCCTTAAATGTTACACACTGGACCTTTAAAAAATAAATGGCAATATCTACAAGTCATGAAAGTTTGAGATTTTATGATGATTCTGTTGTCCTCTCAAACAGTATAGATAAGATGTGCCCCAAATCGTGGCTCCAGGTCCAGTGTGTAACATTATCCATCTATTGGCAGAAATGTAATATAATATACATAACTATGTGTTCATTAGTGTATAATCAGCTGAAAATAAGAATTGTTGTGTTTTTGATATCAGAATGAGTGTTTTATATCTACAGAGGGGTCCTCTTCCACAGAGTCGGCCATGTTTTTACAGTAGCCCAGAAGGTACAAACCAAACGTTTCACGTTTTTTGCAAGTTTTACGACCACTGTAGTTTCTCATTCATGTTTGGAACGAGATGGTGAGGCGAGCAGTATTCAGTTTGTTGCAATCTGCAAATTCTACATCCTGGACCTTTTAACTTGACCAATTAAACAAAAACAAAATAAAGCATTAAAGCATGTAAACATTTAAATACCTGCTTTCAACAGGCTGCCACACGTACCAAACACCCTCCCACCAGTCTAGCCCTGCAGCACTTTGATGCCACGTACGGCATCCAGCTGGGGAAGCTGTGGCCATCAGTCCGAGTCGCCTTGCTGTCAGAGAGGAAATACGGAGCCCTGCTCAATAATTTCTCCCATGATGCTGTTCTGGCAGGCTTGGAAGCCCAGGGATGTAGAGACTTCACCAGTGATACAGATACAGAGGGTAGGTGTGCGTTTCCAGTGAACTTTGTGAACTTCAGTTTACTCTGGTAGAGAAAGCTTTCAAGTTTTGATACAGAGAGTAAAAATGTAGAGTTTTCTTCTTTCAGAGCAGAGCAGACAGAATTCAATGTACATAGATTGGAGAGTCAGTATTGTTGTATTCAGCATCATCTCCATACAGACATTTACCTGAAACAAATCCTAAGGATCACTGTATTTGCTAATGGCATGTCAAACATGGCGTTTTTGTAGTTTTCAAGAACTTGCATGTGACTATCGAGCGGCAGCCACTTTATATGCAGACACTTGCTCATATTTTTTTATTTAGCAAAAATTCATCCTCAGAGACCTTTTCTGTTTTGCCCTGAGATTGGTGCTAAAGCATTTAAAGCCTATAAATAACCAAGGTTGCAAGGCGGTACAATATGACTCATATTGTTATTTATTACAATAATAAATTAAACTATAACATTGTTTGAGTGTGAACTTTTTAATTACATTTAACTTACATATATACATTCTTTCCTCCTCTATTTCTTTCTCCTCATTTTGCCATTTCTGCAGCTCAGACATCTGAAGTTTCCACTGAGGAGGAATCCAGCTGTGTTTCTGTGGAGAAATCTGACCCTGATGGTCAGCAGCTGCCTCCTCTACAGCTTAGTCCTCACATCAAGTGCTTAGTGTTTCCAAGAGGTGATATCACAAGATTCAAGCCTGCTAGGTGAGTTTATTATTAGAAAACATTGTGGTTTAAAATTCTAGTTTAAGTCTGGCAGTTTGTAACATTGTAACATATTTTTAAACCCAAGTGGTTAAATATTTAAGGGGAACATCTTTCAGGTTTTTAATCTGGTTACCCTGACTTGCTGTTCTCTTATCCTCTAAAGACCAGACATGTGCGGGTTGTTGGGTTACTACCTGATGGACGCAGCATCTGTGCTGCCTTGTCTCGCATTAGGAGTGCAAGAAGGTCACAATGTGCTTGACCTCTGTGCTGCTCCAGGAGGCAAAACTCTGGCTTTACTCCAGACCCAGTCTATAGGTAAGAGAACTGCTCTCATCTGTCTGTTTTCCTCACTCAGACCATGCAGAAACCTTCATGCCTTCCCCATCTGTGAGAATTATTGCTGTTGTTCTGTCTGTCAGTTGTAGTTAACCCTCCATCATCCGTGTTTGTACCTAAAGGTTTTTTGTGTGTGAATGACTCCTCTGTGTCTCGGACGTTGCGACTGAGAAAGGTCCTCCACAGCTATGTTCCTAAACAATTTTTGAATGATGAAAAGCTACGCATCACCTCCTTTGATGGCACCAAGTGGGGGGAAATCGAGAGGGACACTTTTGACAGAGTAAGCTGGTGTCACGTCATCATGTTTATCATTTTTCAGAACAGAATTTTCAGATTGATGCTAACCACTCTGTTCGCCTCATCCTTTCTTTTCTGTGTTCAGGTTCTTGTCGATGTCCCGTGCACTACAGACAGACATTCACTCATGGAGGACGACAACAATATATTCAGTAAGAACAGGACCGGTGAGAGACGTAAGCTGCCACAGCTACAGCTGGAGCTGCTGCTGTAAGTTTTGATGAAACTATAAAAATATAACGTTTGGTTATTACAACTTACATTTTATCATGTTAATATACAGTGACACAGTCCACTTTAAAGTGTAAAGTGACTATGATTATTTCATATAAAGTGAACACACCCTCTCTCTTTATCCTGCAGGGCGGGAATCGAAGCAGCCTGTCCGGGTGGAGAAATCGTTTACTCCACGTGCACACTTTCTCAGACGCAGAATCTGAGTGTGGTGGAACAAGCCATCTACTTGGCACGAGAGAAACACGGCATCCACCTTCAGGTCAGTCACACGCACACTTTAAACCACATATCAGAGATCCTGTGATAAACTCAAGAACCTCTGGGAACCAAATGCAACAAATAATTTGTCCTTTTTTGTTCTCCTTTCCCCCTTCTCTTGTCCTGATCACATCAGGTTGTTGACCTGCGACCCCTCACACGCATGTTTAGGAAAACCTTTCACTTCGCTCCCGACCTCCACCTGGGTGAGATGGTCATCCCACACTTAGCCGCTAACTTTGGCCCCATCTACATGTGCAAGCTAAGGAGGCTAACATAGACTTGGTGGACGGCTTTTCCTTAAACCTTGTGGACATTTGAATGAACTATGTCACTTCTTTATGGACTCATGAGGTGATCTTCTGGACCCTTCAGCCTCTGAATCTGTGTAAACTGTGGCTGTTAGAGCACAGTTGAAGGAGAAGTTTATATCATGGTGGTGGACTGTTGAAACACTGGACTTATAGTTGGTTGAATGTGACTGATTTCAATGACAGAAAACACAAAGAATAGCACTTGGAACATGTCATTATAACTGGGGACAACATTGAACTAGTATTTTATGAAGATATTGGACTTTGTTAAACCAACAGGAATGCCAAATTAAAGTTCTTAGTATTTATTTTTGGGACACATTAGATGACTAAACAAGCTTTGCAGCTGTACTTTTATTTTTGCCCTGTGGGTGGCAACAATAGCTTAATATTAAAGTACCCTGTATATTCTGTGTCCACTAGAGGACACTAAAGATACGTCCATAGAGGAGCTCCAGTATGCATGTCCTCCTGCACTGTGTCAGATGCATAGAGATGAATATTTTAGGTCGGGGAATCACATTACTGAGACACAAATTTCCATCAGAATTACCTGCTCTCTTTAACTCTCCAGTGAAAATGGGTTTGGCTTGTTCTAGATGGTTATTCATCAGGTTTGATGGTTTTGCCTAATAACGCGATATGTGGGTATGTGAAAGGAGGGCATAATGAACAGGCAGGTAATGACTTATTTGACCATTTGGCTTCCCACATCTGAATCTGTGCAACTTTCATTATTATGGCTGGGATTGACTCCGTTTTGCATTGACATCACTCAGAGGTGAAATGTTTCCTCTTATCACAAGCTAATGTGAGCGGAGAGGTGCTTCTTTTTCCATCACACCGCCGATGACCCTTTATGTTGTCCTGGCCAGGCAATGTAGCGTGAAAAAAGGTGTGCGTGCGTGCGTGTATGTGTGTGTGTGTGTGTCTAACGAGTCCACCATCCACATCCCACTGTCATTAAGCTGCTCCAAGTGCAGGAGCTGACTCCCATCCCCGTACAGGGATGGACGGCAGCCATGCGGCTCCCAGATGAACATTAAAGAGGCAGCAGAGAGCTAAAATGGGACATCTCGCCCTGTTTTGCCCCTCCGCTTTTTTATTCCACAGATGAGTGCAGATAATTTTCTGTGCGATTGTGAGTGATTACTGTATTACTGCGGTAAAAGGGGGATGTATCTGGGAATGCAGAGGGAATTAATGACACATAAAAACTATTTTTGTATTGACTGCTTTCGTCTCCAGGGCCTTGAATGCCTCTTCGCACATCTTGTGATTACCTAAACGTATTGTAAATATGTGTTTCCTATGGGCTCTTACATAAATTTACATGTTTTAACACTCAGGAGACGGCAGACTGTTAGAGATGAGTTACTCTCTATTCTGGCTGTCTATAGACTCCACTGCCTGTCTGCTTTATTATTGAATTAGCCAATGAAGCGCTGTGCATTTGTGTCCCTGTGTGTAAGCCTGTGTTAGGAAGACATATGCTGTGTATTAGAAAGATGAATCTTATGGATTTAACTACACAACCATACTTCTGTTGTGTTTTCAAATGCAATTTAAATGTTGCTTTTTTTTCCTAATAAACATGCAGAACACTGTGATAGTGTTTTATGCTTTCACTTCATACCACACAAGCTGCTGAGTGAACTCCATATATTAAAACTAAACACCTACAGTGGGTTATTAAATAAAATAAAGACAGCAGAAGGGGAAAAGAAACATGTCTTACAGGTGTTAAGTCTGTCTAAATGGCTTGATTACCTGCCGCAAGGTGAACATTACGATGTCTTTATGTTTAGTAAAGACACATGCTGTCTTAGGTGTAGTCTGTGTAATTAAAGCAGAAGCTGCTGTTCCTGCTGTGATGTTTTGCAGCCCAGAGGTGAAGATCAGACATGTTTCCCTGTTGGTGGTGGGAGAGAGGATTTCACTGGTGGGGGTCTTTTGTTGCAGATGCACTGTGTAGACTGAGCCCAGCAGGATGCGCTCTCTGCTGCTCTCAGCCACAGGGCACATAGAAAATGCTATATGGTGTATTTCTGTTTAACTTTTACAAGCATCCAGCTGTCTGTTGACATTAGTGAAAGGATCATTCGCATCACACGTTTTACTGAAACTCGTATTACTGTAGCGCAGCAGACTGAGGAGGTGGAGAGTGACTGAGAGCAGGTGACATGCATAGGTTGACCTCCTCTTTATCCCTTCATTCTCTTCAGTTTCCATTTTTGGTTTTTGCATAATTCATAAATCATGTATGTTTTTTTTTTTCCCCAGAGAACTGCTCTGAAACAATCTAGATAGATAGATAGATCTACTACCACAGCAGTGGAGGTCACAAACAGATTTGCAGAGTCTCATACATTAATCTACAGATCTATTTACATAGACACTTTTCTTCACAATGTAGATGGGTTATGTGATAATATATAATTTGTCAACTATCAGAGATTTTTCTGTATCATTAATGTCGGGGTAACAGTTTTTCATCCAGATAGATAGATAGATAGATAGATAGATAGATAGATAGATAGATAGATAGATAGATAGATAGAGCTATGGCAGTTGGTAGGAATGACCTCCTGTAGCGGTATTACTTTATTACTTAGCGGTATCACTTGTAATGTGTGGCATAGACCAGACAAGATATAATGACTCCCATACTGTAGCTCAGTCTTGCTTTTATGTAACATTCATAACAGATATTTACACACTTTTTGTTGCAGCTAATAGTTAAAAGTGTTTCCCTTCAGAACTAAAGACTCTTTAAGTTGCTTCAAACACGCTCCGTCTATCAGCCCATATACTCGATATGTGATCGAGGCATTCTCCGATAGACTCCAAGAGCTGGCTGGGAGCAGTCCTGAGCGGTGCAGTGAGGCCCACATTGGAAATGCAACCGTAGGTTTAGACTGCAGCCAGATTAAGAAGAGAGAGAATGGGGGTTTTCTTCTCTCTAAGAAGATTACCCGGGGAGGGGTGAGATGGCAGTCAGAGTGTTTAAGAAAAAAAAGGACAAGAAGAAAATGGAAGATGAAGTGGAACTAAAGGAGGGTGGCCCAGGATACACAGTTTAGCCACCTGTTGTCTGCCTCTTGATATCACTCTTTTCTTTGTTTCTCTATCTCTATCACATCTATCTTTGCCCTGTCTCTTGGCGCATTAACTATTAAACTTATTAAGATAAAAGAGTTTAATAGTTCTTGGGTAAAAAAAAGTGGAAGGATTGCTGTTACATGCTTTAAAGAGAAGTTTAGATGTCAAGCATCATGTGTGAGTTGAATTTCTTTAAGCATTATGTTTTCAAGTAAGTTTTTTTCAGGTTTTTTTCATGTGTCTGTGCAGCTGTGAGCCTGATTGTACTTGTGCTTCCCTCTCTCTTAAGTTCCTGCTGGTGGTTTCCAGGAGGGCTTTGATGTGTATCTGGGCAATGCACTATTAGAGGGATTTCCCTGGGCCTGACAGCTCAGAGAATATGCGGCGAAATGGCAATGCCAGTGGGCTAAAAGAATGCTGGAAACAGGATTAGGATCATATTCTGGCAGACCCTGTCACCTCCTCAATGGGCCGAGGTTTCTAACGCTGGCACTTTTCATTCTCGCCATGGTTAAAACCTTTAAGAGAACCATGGAGAGGAGGGAGGGGAAAAAAGCACTGATTGAATGGTACACTGTGATTTTTGTGCGGGGGGCTTGCTCCGGGGGGGCTGAGGGTGTGTGTGAGAGAGAAAGAGAGTCGAAGCAAGAGATACAGCAAACCAATCGGTCTGTGTGTGTCAGACTCTCATATTTTGTGCTTGTTTCAAAATATGTGAATGTATAGTACAAAGAAAAAGTACTAAGAAGACTTTTTTTGAGAGGTTCGAAGTACAATCTTAATGTTGAACTGTCTGTCCTGAGTCTTAAAGTACTGGGTTCGTATCCTCGTATCGCTACCACAACCGTCTGATTTTCACACACAAATACACACATGTCATCACGTGCTTAAAGGAAAGTAGATTGAGATATGTGTGTGTGTGGGTGTGCCCATAAATATGTGGTTATAGTGGTGAATATACAGCCCTGAGTGTTAGAGATGGAAGCACCTGATCCAGCATCAAGGGCTCAACACACTTGACCCTGCAGCAGTACAATCTAGCAATCCCTGTTCAACCCCCAGGGTGTGTGTGTGTGTGTGTGTGTAGGTGTGTGAGTGTGTGTGTGTGTGTGTGTGTGTGTGTGTGTGTGTGTGTGTGTGTGTGTGTGTGTGTGTGTGTGTGTGTGTGTGTGTGTGTAGGTGTGTGAGTGTGTGTGTGTGTGTGTGTGTGTTTGGGGGATGGGTGTTAAGAAAAGAGAGAACATTTGGAACAAGAGTATTGTGTTATGTTCTCTGGCCCAGATGGCCCCATGGGAGGAAATCCTGCCGTGTATCTGGACAGATTCTTACTCTGGATAACAAGGACATTCACTTCTGCTGCATATCCACACCACAATCTTATCAGTCACACAATCAGGATGCCCTTGGACGAGGACACACACACCCATATACATGCATGTGGTGTAATAAAACACAACAAGGTTAGGGTGAGGTGTTACACCTCCATTAACACTGTTAATCTGGTGAGATCATTATCCTCCTCTATCCGATTTTTGGACGGTGGTCATTCATAACGGTCAGAGAGAGACCGCTCAATGCAGCGGCTGAGGTGCGTTTGTTATTTACACACTCTGAGGGGGTAAAATGTATGTTAAAGGCCGATTCAATTAACACTAGAACAATGTCACACAGCTGGGGCGAAGCACTTACAGTACATGTAAAGTTCAGTGTTGGAAGAGCAAGGGCACATTTTGGAGGAGGTGGCGGCAGAGATGCCCAATTGCCCTGCATGTGTTTGAGTGTGTGTTTGAAAGTGTGTGTGTGTGTGTGTGTGTGTGTGTGTGTGTGTGTGTGTGTGTGTGTGTGTGTGTGTGTAGGGGCAGGGTTGGGTGGGGGTCTGTGCGTTTTGACAAACCATGCTGTTAAAGATATAATAGCAGCATAATCACCGCCCCGGGCCGTCATTCTTCAGGATAATGGCCTGCTTATTCATTGGGGATGGCTTATGTCTCCGTGCGGCTTTTTTATTTTTCAGATTACGTTGTTCTTTTTCTGTCTCTTTTGCTCCCATACTCTGTCTCCCTGCAAATTCTCATCTACTTTTTTTGTATTTTTTTTATATTGTTCTCTTAATTTGACCTTCTTCCCATCCCTGCATTCTTCACCTTGCTGTTTTTTTCCCCTTTCACTATCACATTTCCTCTCTTACACTCATTATTGAGACTAACCTAACCTAACCTTAAATATATAATTTGTATGCTTTTTTACATTTACATTAAAATAGGAATTGCAGATTAACACTATTACACACTATACACACACACACACACACACACACACACACACACACACACACAAGGTGTGTAAATATTCAGCACAGATAGAGAAGTCTTCATTATAAAGATCCAAGCAATGTTTTTATTTGTGATTATTTTACAACAACACTAGTTCAAGTCTACATTGTTAGGGAGGAGTAAAGGAAACAACACTGCTGATCTTCCACTCACTTGCTCCTCCACCATTATAAATCTATCTACCACTGGACCACGTAGTTTGACAGAGACAGTGGGGGGAACAGCATTAGAATAATAGCAACAACAGAAGTCAAAGAGAGTCAAGACAGCAGTACACAGAGGACTCGGGTCGATTATTCATTGAAATCTTTTCACTTTCTTCGACTTAGATACAAGAAGGTGGCAGTTTTTCCGGCAAATTTGTTCAATTGCTTCTTTCCAGCCGGTTCCAGAGAAGAAAGTGAACACATTTAAAATATTAATTCAACCCAGGATCGTTACACAGACATCCAACAGAGGAGGGGTAGACAGCGCCGCCGGTGAGCTCAGCAAATACAATCTTACAATTTGACAGCTAAAGGAATTTTATCTGAGACGACTGAGTCCATTATCAATTATACAACATAATATTACAATTACCTTACCAGTAAACATTAATAGATAGACTTTTTTTGTATTTTACATACTAAAATAATGTGCTTTTTTTTCATATGAAGACATTAGCTTCCAGAACACATTAACAGAAAACATCAGAGACGTGTGTGATTCTCCTCATCAAGTGCTAACAGTCGGTCTGACTTTCAATGAAAAGCTGCATGTTTCCTCAAGAGAATATTAAGGCGAGAATAAAATATGCGTCGAGACATTTATATCCAAAAGTCCAAATTTGTTTACCATGTCATTTTGTATTCAACAGAAATTGATCAACCCCCATGGTAAAGTGATGTCAGTCATGTTGCTACCTTAATTGACCGTTTTAGTGCGCAGACCTTTTGAATTCATAAAGGCGGTCTTAAATGGTATGCATGTTCATAATTGCATTTGCCCCAGCTTCCTCAGCCCAGGGCAAAATGTAATTAAAAGCTTTGAGAATTTACTCACTGAAATCATTTTCTCATTATCAAGCCAGCCTCTGTACAAAGTGGCATATTACTGGCCATTAAACTGGTAAATTAGTCACTTTTAATTATGCTGTTGAGGACAACATGGCTTGAAGTTTATTTTTATTTATGTGCTGTTATGTAGTACATGCTATGTACATAACCGCGCTGCTTAATTGAAATGTCAATGGTCCTGTGACAGAAATGGTCTCTTTTGCTGCATGAGCAATACCTTTGTTCCTCCTGGCCAACGAGCCTAATTCCTTCAAAAGTGCCTCATTTATTCACATTATCCTTGTAAACATTATTTGCATTGTCTTTTATACTGAGTGCATTCATCATCAGCTGTGTACATCATGTTCAGTGATTCTTTTTTGTGTGTTTGCTTAGAAGGTCCAGCATTACATGTCTGTAATCATATGAGCCGGAAACACGTTCACTCTCCTCTTAGTCGGGACATTCACTTGATACGTCGCATTTTTTGAGCAGTGTTCATCATCTTGTGGGTTTTCTTTTCCCGTATTTTTGGACCTTGAGCTGCAACAGAAGCTTAGAGGAGTCAAACAAGCTGTGGAAGTGTCTTAAAATGCTGTTAAATTGAGTTCTGTAGGTCCAGAGCTTGTTGGCATGTTTTATTTTTGGACATATCTGCATGTCCTCTGCCCATCTACTCAAGAAGAGGTCAGTATACGGCTCCTAAAGAACTATCACAGTCACACAGACACGCAGTAGGATGGAGTGATGTGGAGGCCGAGGCTCTGGCCTAGTTTACATTGTCCTCCATACAGTCTGATTCTCAGTTAGACATTGTGTCCAGTCCCAGCGAGGCGGCGTGCTGTTTGGCCCTCAGACGCAGGTTCTCAATGCTGGTGGTCTTGTTGTTGTGGCTGGTGAGGCCACTTGCAGCCGACGCCTGCAGCAGCGGGCTGTTCCAAACTTGCTGGGCATGATGGGACAGGGACTGGTAGTAGGACTGGCAGGGCAGAGAGCCCAGCGGCGCGGGGGGCATGTTAACATTCATCCCCAGGTAGGGGAGTGAAGATGGGGCAGCGAGGTCAAACGCAGGGTAGTGCACCAGGTTGTTGGTGGCAGCCATGTGCTGGCGGAACTGCTCCTGCAGACGAAACAGGCTGAGAGGGGAGGAAGAGTAAGAGTGGCTCTGAGAGAGAGGACCGGTGCTGGCCAGGCCACCGCTGGAGGAGGAGGGGGTCACGGACGGAGAGACCAAGGGAGAGTCTGGACAGAGAGAAGAGGAATACATTTAATCATTATAGTCAGTTTGTGAAGGATAAAGAAAGCTCCTTGTCAGAGAAGGAGTAAGAATAAAGTGTCTGGTGTTCTTACCTGGTTTAGGGCTGAGTCTTTTGCAAGCCGGAGAGATGTCCCCAGGAGTCACTGCTCTCTCACACTTCATCTCCTCTCTCTGAGATTTACTCTCGTCCTCCTTATCTGTGGCATTATCCTCCGTCGCCGACTCACTGCCAGAGTGTTCTGCTGACGTGACATTCAGCTCCATGTCCAGTGGTACAGGACGGACTATAGGACCCTCTGCCTCCAGAGAAGAAGAGGAGGAGGAAGAAGACGATGAAGGAGGGAGCTGGGTGTCAGGAAGGATAGTCGTGGAGGGAGGCGCATCCTCCTTCTCGCTCCCTCCTTCCCCTGACGCTTCCTTCTGCTTCTGAAGCTGCTCCTTCTGGAGGCTGCGCTGCTTCTTACGGAACTTGGCTCTGCGATTTTTGAACCAAACCTGATGGCAGAGTGGGAGGAGAGCGCGAGTTAGAGGGAGAGCGAGCAGAAAAGATGTGGTACAGTCGTAGGCGCTTCAGCACACAGTGAGCGTTAAATGATTGTGTGGCATATGAAATGCCCAAAAGAGTTAATAAGTGGCAGCAATAACAAGGCTGTAACATAAACTTACAGTTTAAAAACAATTTTTCGCTATTTAACTAAAATCACCAACCCTTTTAATTAACACTGTAGCATTCAGGTAACTTTCTGTTGTTAAAAGCTAAAGTTAAAACTTCACAGTGTGAATAAAACATAAGTACTATATATTTTTTTCTATATTGATAATGTACTGTTATGATCATTCACTGTTTTCAACTCTGACTGTGTGAAGCTGATGGTTTTAATTAATGCAGGAATTAAAGTAGGCCTATGGTTGTTTCCTTTTTCTATTATTTTGATTCATCTTATTACTCCTTTACACCCCCCAAAAAATGTGTCATCCCAAATACTCCAGTCCCACAAATTCAGGTTGATACTACATAAAACTTTAGAAGACTACATTAAATAAAAGTTAATTAATAAATAATAACAGAAATTTAAAAAAGGGGGGGGGTACACGTGATAAAACCACAATTAAACCTTAAAAGCTCCTGTAAACTTTACAATCACACACATATCCGTGTGATTTTTATCAACTGGTCAGTGTTTTTAATATAGGTAAAGGCGCACCTGTACACGGGCCTCGGGCAGGTTGGTGCACATGGCCAACCGCTCTCTCATCACCACATCCGGGTAGTGGGTCTTCTGGAAAGTCTTCTCCAGCGCTTCGAGCTGCTGTGCGGTGAAGGCCGTGCGGCTCCGGCGCTGTTTGCGGTGCTGAGAGCCGTAGCGAGCCTCCAGGATGATGTCTTGAAATGCGCAGCCGTTGGAAAGGAAAATACACACGGCAAGTTTATTTTACTGGGCAGGACTGGAGCGTGACACGTTAACTTTAATCTGCAGGAATCGATGCATGAATCTCGGCTGCACCGTGTTTCCAAATAGGCCTCACCTGAGTGACATTTTGGCCACAAATATTTGTGCGTGTGTGCGTGTGTGTGTGTGTGTGAGCGTGCACTCAATTACCAGCTAGTCTCTCCGCCAGTGTGAGCGCGTGCACGGACGGCCTGTAGTCGGGTGCGTGCTGCGCCTGTTGCGCGGCCTGCTGGTGCAGGTTGTACATGGCGCTGAGGGAGTTCATGGCGTGCAGTGAGTAGCCGTTCACCCCGTAGTGCTGCATGGTGAGAGGTCGCTACCTGCGGAAGGGAAGCAGAGGATGGTTGTGATGATGAAGAAGAAGAAGGAGCTCGGTGTGTTTCACTCAAGGACATTTTGACATTAAGGGTGGCTGCTGTTGAACACGTGATCTGAAAGCAACCCTCCGGTTTGATAAGAGGAACTAAATCATCTATTTATGGTGGATGATTCAATGATAGGCTGTGAGACTACACGAGCTTTTTTTATTAGGAAATGTCAGCAGGTCCTCGCGCTCAAGGGCCAATAGATTTTAATGTGCAGACAAAAGTGTTATCCATTAACATCCAATTATCGCTCTGTTCAATCCATTAATTATACAAAAGACTTTTAATTGGGGTAATTATCACTCGTTCTCATAATGAACCGTGACGGATGCCTTATTCATGAATTTATTCACGTCGTTTCTGTGATCCCGCAGAAGCCAAATCCCCGCTGAAAACGTTTCTTTGACAGATCAAGGCGTCGATGAAATGTGTTGGAAAATGAAATAAGGAGATTTGTTCCGGGTCTCGGTGGCAAAACCTGCAACCGGATAGCAGGATTATATTTTAATAGGCTGATTACGGAAATGCTGCTCTCAGTTAGTGCCTTGACTTTTTCACTTCTGAAAAACACACACACCAAAACTTGCCATTTATTTTATAATATTTATAATTAGCACTTTCGGCTTTTAATGATGTGATCAGATTAAGTTCCTGCAGGAAAATTCACCATGTTAGAGTCTTTCACATGGCTGCAATTTTCCCCTAAACTCTATTTTGTAGTTCTCCTTCACGACCGAGATTTTCATAGATGAAACGCTGGAGGACACGATTAGATATGTATTAGTACGGAGGAGGCTGACAGGAGGGAATATCTCGGAGGCCCAAACAGTTATTATAACTATTACAGAGAGACCACAGGGAAAAGATATAAATCTTTCTGCTGGATGACAGGTACAGCATCCAGGGAGCTGGTTAACTTCTTGGACAGATAGGCCTAGTTTGGACAAAACTTCCTGGTTTTTATTTTACTAATTTCGTTATTGGTTTTATTTAATTTGAATAACTTAAAACGACCAAAGAGTGTGTGCTGACAGCGAGTTAATAACAACAAAACAACAATTATGATTTCAATATGTTTGAACATTATTTCGATGTATTTAATCTTCATATTTGAATCGTTTAATTTGCTCCATGCTCTTAAATTAATTATAATTTGAAACTTAATTAATGATGACTTATTACTGATTCAGCTCTTTTGATTAGGACTTGATAATTCTTCATTTAAAGCGTTGAATTTCAAATTTCAGTACACTATTCAAAGGTAATTGTGTAATAAATTATTCTATAATAATAATAACAATAACAATAATAATAATAATAAAGGCAATTGTAAACCTATCTGTGTAAAAGAGCAAAGACTGGGTGGTCGTTCTTGTAAAAGGCCTGTGTGTAGGTGCGTGAGTGCATGCCGTGTGCGTGAGTGCATGTGTGTGTGTGTGTGTGTGTGTGTGTGTGTGTGTGTGTGTGTGTGTGTGTTATGCCCGCAGTGCCCATTCCCAGCCTATTAAGTGGCTGCGGCGGCTGATGAATGTGATCAGAGGGCAGTGGGGAATAGTTTAATTCGCCGGGACAGAAGGTGCTTCGCTAAACATTTACTTTACTCCCCCAAGTATTTGAGTTGAATGGGCCCCCCGCACCTCCCCGTCTCTACCCCGCCTCCCCCTTCCCCTCTCTGGCGGCCTCTTATCCCATCGCCCCGGGGCAACGTTTTGGCTGAGATGTATGGCTTCTCCGCGGGTAAAAATATGCATGTTGATCCCCATTTGGCTCCCCGTCTAATGGAAGTGCAAATAGGTTTCGACTGCGAGGCCCTCCATTTATCATCAACGCTGACACGGACGGACGTACAGTGGGACTGGGTGGTTAGCTCTGGGTTGGAGTTCCCGCGTGTGCGTGCGTGCTTGCGTGTGCGTGCGGGTATGTGCGTGTACTATGATGGGCCAAAGATTTCCCTCAACTGCGCCTTTTCTCTTTGATTTTCCGTGTGTTTTCTCTGAAAATAAAGGCGCACATTTTAATTAGATTAAGACTCAAATCAGAGATGTGTACAAGACGAAATCACGTATCTATAAAATGTAGATTTTTATTTGTTTACACCTGATTAAAGTTGATTTTAATCTGACTTTTAAAGCTGCAGAGAAAGATATCTTTAATTTCAGCTGCCTCACTATCTAACTTCTTAGCTTTACACCTGCTCTCTCGTGATAACAAGCTTTATCCACCTTTTATATTTACCACTACATCTCCAGTTATAGCCTGTATCCTCCTGCCCATATCAAATCCAGCACAATAGCTCATCACTGTGAGTCTGTCAGTGTTGTTATTGTCATTCATAAGCCTCTCTCTCTCTCTCTCTCTCTCTCTCTCTCTCTCTCTCTCTCTCTCTCTCTCTCTCTCTCTCTCTGTCTGTGCTCCAGGCACTGGGCCCTCCTGGCAGCCCTCTGCTCAGTGCTTCGATTATCAAACCGTCATTATGTAAATTGGCATGTACAGTTCAACTCTTTGATCCGACTAAATTAGGAAAAATGTTATTTGCTAACAGCCCCCAGGGTCATGAGTCGACCTGACAATCTGCTCTTTGCTGTGTCACAGTGTAAACTGTCAGAGGGCGAGCAGGGACATATTTTATTATAATAATAATAATAATTATTATTATTATTATTATTATTATTATTATTATTAAGCCAGATTGAAATTTAAAAAGTATTTAAATGTCTGAATTTATTTTCAGCATGTGCCAAGTTTGGTCAAGTTATTTTTAAGACAACAATAACTCAAAGACAATTATTAGCTTTTATTTTGTAACAAGAATGCATGCAACTGTTGTATGTTGTATCTATAAATGCGTACTACTTCAGAGTATTTCTGTTTTTTATTTTTTATTATTTTAAACCATTTTAATATAAAACAGTTTCGTGCGCGTGTAACTAAAACAAGAGTCACTTTTTGGTCATTTTTGTGCACATGAAGGATTATCTTAAAAGTAGCTTTTTATATTTGTTTAATTGTGTATTATTTCTTATGCGAACCTTTATGAGTTTTAGTTCTCATGTCAGGACCAACATTTTGTTTGCACATTGAAACTTTAAAATACACTTTTACAACCAAGAAACTGAGCAGACAAAAATCAGCTACAGGCTAATAGCATAACATGTATGTCTGCCAATTGTTTAAAAACACAATAAAGTTAACTTTAATTTAGATTAAATTACTGTAAAAAACAGGCTGTTAAAAGTATTTTTATGATGATTTCTGAGCACCATTTTTTAAAAACACCACACATGAGAGGTAGCCTGAGTTTAACTGACTAAACAGACATTAAAAAGTTTTTACCTCTGGTCCACACACTCCCGTCACTTCGCACACAGACTATCCGAGCTCCTTCACTTCTTCTCGGCTTCAGGTTTCTCTTCTTCTCCTCCAGCTTCCAATTGGTTGTCGTTTTGTGTTTTTAATGCCCACTGTTCCCTCGTCCTTTTGTCCGGCAGTGACAGATAAAGTCTGGGAGGATGTAAAAGTCATCCACAGTCTTGTCGCTCCGCTTCAAGTCCGTGTCGCTCGCGCTCCACCTGCTCCTCTCGTGCTGCTGACTTCGCTGTGTCTCGCGCAAGAGTGGGAAACCGCCATCTGCTGGTGCGCGAGAGCCCGGTGGAGGGATTTTAAGGAGAGCTTCGCGGGGGTCATGCTGGCTTCCTATTGGCTGTCAGAGCTGTCAATCAAGCAAAAAAGGGTCTCGCTGGTCGTCCAGCTGCAGACTGTGGCGCACTGACTTCTGGAGTTATTTCCAAATATGATCGATTTAAGCACATTATGTCCGCTAAATCCCCCCCTGTGTCTGTCCACGCGGTTTCATTTAACCCACCAAAATTAATAAACATTCCCGAAATGAGCTTAATTCTTTTGCTAAATATGTAGATATTGATTTTATAGTAGCCTATAGGATGTTTTGTTTTTTTGCAAATCTGCTGTAATTTAAAATTTAAGTGAGTAAAATGTTCTTGTCAAGGTGAAAAAGAATAAATAGACATTTAAACATTAAAAATGTAATATAAACCTGATTTAATGTGTATAAAATGATTTTTTAAAATCTTTTCTCGAGCTGCTTGAATGCACTCGCACTATGAATGCAATTGCCTTCCTTTAGTTTTTGTGAAGCAAAGCAACCAACCTTTAGTTTGTTTGCTTTTCGGCTTTTTCCTCCATGCCACTGAAGAGAGAGAGACTTTACAGAGATGGCTAATAGATGCCAGGGCGCAGGCTGCTGCCTTTAGACTCTCTCCCGGCCTGGAAGGATTTGGGATGGGATAGGGAAGACAAGACGCCATCTCAGCCTCCAAAAAACCCCTGTCTTAAAATGACTGCGGGTAAGAGGATTAGGGCAATAATGCCCTTCTCTTCTTGAAGGGTTTTTAGAGAAGATTTCTTCTCCCGGAGCAAAACCGTTTAGGTGGGGAATTAAGGGCAGCGCAAAGTAGCCTTTTAATGTAAAGCTTGCATATTTTGTTGGGAGATTCGTTTGGGAAAGCGTTTGGCCTATAACGCAGTTTTATCTCTGACCATGTTTCACGTTTTTCAACAGTAAACAAAAGATTTCATGGAGGAGAGAATAGTTATGTCCGTGAGCACATTAAACTGCACCTACACTGTTTATAGGCATTTATCATGAAGCTGAAAGTTATGACTGCAGTGTGTGCGACAGTGAAGAGAGAGAGGGGGGTTTCTTTTTAATTTTTATTTCATATTATACCTATTTTAAATCATATATCCTGTAAGAATAGAATATGGATGTTTAAATATAAAATACCTATACAATTAAATAGGAAAATAAATGACATTGGTGGGACTCTTGTAATATAACTATGTAAATGTATAACTTTATTATCACTATTAATAAAAGACCTGCAGGTAACTTGAGACGGATTAAATATCGGATGTGTTTATTCGCTTAAACCTTGAATTAAGTACAAAAATGTGAATAAACCAGTGTCATTTTAAATGTGGTTACATTTGACAAGACATATTTTTATTGAGTATTATTAGTATGAGTTATTGTCGTTATTAACTGGTGTAATTAATGTAGTCGTATTTGACCTCCCTGGCTCGTCTTTCCGTCTAAATCTGTTTCTTTTAAACCAACCTGAAACTTTTTCCATGTGTGCTTCAAAGTCTTTCCCCTCGCCTGGAAAAACTCGTGTGCCTCTCTGGTTCTGTCGCCTTGGTAGGCTCCTATCACTCAGTTTCTTCTTCTTTCTTTTTTTTCTCCGAGGTCTGAGAAAGAAAGAGGATTAACTTGTGAACCAATGGAAATAAGAACTTAAACGGGAGGTAAATCTGGCCACTGTCTCTTTGTGAGGACCGTCTCTAAAGCAATTAAAGCGAGAAAGAGTTTCTTCTCAGCGCCTCTCCACCTAAAGCTCCTTAGAGCGACTAGAGCTGTCCGGCGCATCTGAAGGGCTTAAAACAGCTCCCCTTACCCCTGTACCCAGCCATGACCCGCTCAATACAAGGTGCGCAAACAATGACCTCCAAACCAAAATTTAAAAAATGCTCACTTGGTTCATCATAACCCTAAAAGTTAGTTTTTTTTTGATAAAACATCTGGGCCATGACAGATGATCTCCTGTCAGCCTCCTCTTTGCATAATTCATACAGATATCTGAGGTGAGCTTGCTCCTCTTGTCTCAGCCTGTATCTGATAGAGGTATGAAGAACAAAACCATCTTTAATTCTGCTCTCTAATAGCTAATTAATACTCTTAATGATGTTTCTGCAACTTCATGAATACATTAGGTCTAGCAATCCAGCAAGCCTCAGCCTCCCCGGCACCATTCAAGGGTATTTCAGCATCTGTTCATCCCACAGCAATTAATCATTTTGATGTGTAGTTTAAAATCGACTTCTTGCAGGAGACCTTTTTGACAAGAATAACAAAGCAATTTGCCAGGAGCCACCTCTTAGACACGTTATTAGCAGCACTTCCACAGTAAGACCTGATTTTCCTATTTATTTTAGAATATATTAGATAAATGAATTTTAAAAGATAGTGACAATTTTGCGGTTTATTGTCAGCGCCACGCCTCTGAATCCTCCTGAAATCCCCTTTTATTGGTGACAAGATCTCAGGATCTCCTCTGCAAATCCCTCCTCTAAAAGTTTTCAACCTGTCAGTTTCCTCTAAAAGCTGTATAATTCTCTCCATCCATCCCCTCCTCTCTTTCTTCTTGCCCTCCTTTTCTCCCTTGTCTCAGTCCTTCTGTCTCATTTCTTTTCCTTGCCTTCTCTCTCCTCTCTCTCTCTCTCTCTTACTCTCTCTCTCTCGCTCTCTCTGGCCCGGATCCCTCTGCACAAGGGGCCCCATTGTATAGTCCTAATCCAGAGGCAACACAGCTTTAGGGACATGCAGGGATAAAAGGCCCATTAAGCCCACAACTTTATGGGGGCAAATCTCTCCCTAATCCTTCGCTTTATCTAAACAAAAGCCCCTCTGCCTTAATCCACCTATGTGTTGAAAAAAGGAGAGGAAAAACTGGAGAGGGTGGCAGAGAAGGAGAGAGAAGGAGAAAGAAAAGGAGAGAGAGAACAAGAGATTGTTGGGGGGAAAGAAAATCTCACACACTGTAGGATTGAACGAGGAGAGATCATATGGGGAGGTTTCCTGGAAGAGCTGAGTAATACTGACAAGCTTTCACCTGCATGCAGGAACTTTCACACGTGTTAACTCCAGCTGCTGCAGGCGTGAAATGAACCATCACCCTCTCTTATTTAAAGACACAATTAATATCTTGACCACATAAATGCAGACACACGATAGAAGTGCACGCATGTTATTGAAGAAATTGTGGAACAATGCGATATTAAAATAGACATAGAGAGAGTTCTGGTCTGAAGTAAAAGAGCGTAGGAGGGTCTGCTGAGGAAGTTGTTGGGTGACGATAACAGTGAGGTCACAGAAGCAGATGAAGAGAGTACAGCTATATGCACACATGTACAAATATCATATGATTTAACAGATGATCATCTGGCAAAATTGTATCTTTCCAATCTGGTCATTATTGAAAATCTAGGTGTATAATATAATATTAGTTCATTAGTGTATTGAAATAACTGCTCAAACGATTGGAGAGTTATAAGAGTTTACAATTTTGTGATTCGATCTCTGGTGGTCTTTTTGTTTACAGTTATATTACATATTTTTATCATTATATAACTTTACAGTTTTCCTCATTTTGAAAATCAAACTTAAATCGCTCTTAGCTGTCCAACTCAAAATGTTCACACTCCTTTTATTTACAGACTAACCTCTGCTCTGTCCATAAAATGTGCGCCCACTACTGAAAACCTACTGGATTTTACAATTTGAATAATATTAAAACTATCTTTCTTTACATTTCAGCAACTACAGATCCCACAAGGCTTTTATAGCTCTTGTGCATCTCCTAGGATTACTGGATGTGTTACCTTTGAATGCAAACGAACAAAAACAGAAAGATCTCATCTTTTTAGAGATAAGAGTCCCTGACACATTCACATGACACTTTAGGACTTCTTGAAGATTTACTTTCATGTCTACAGTTTAACTAATTTTTATGTTACTACATACATTTTTTTAAGTGTCCATGTTTTTGTCCTGCTTTTATAAGAGTCACAAACGATCCTATCCCTAACTACCCACCCACGTTACTCCCCACAGACTCAAAACAGTCTTAAATTGCCTAAATCCTGTTTGACTCAGGTGTGGCCTTTCCTCTTATACCCTTCCACTAATATTGACACAGGGTGTGGCCTGCTTTGACCAGATTCCAATTAAAGAAATGGGTCCACAAGGCCAAATCTCAGCGATGACAAAGCCAAAGCTCCTCTGTGGAGCCAGAATCCCTTCACTTCCTCTAAAACATCTGTCTTTACTCCAGAAAATCCCACTGTATCTGCTCCACTTTGGACAATCGGACCCTAATCTGGAGCTGGGTTTAGCAGACTGAGAGCTCAAGTCTGATGGTTTTAGCCAGAGCTGTGAGGGATAGGTGGTGATACCTGCTGCGCTAAAATCTGTGTTGACTGTGGCATTATCCCGTGAGATTGGGAAAACCCATTTATTTTCCTCATTTATGTAAGATCCTTTCACAATAAACGCCCCACCATCTTGTCAAAGATGTCAAAAGCATCACACTTCCTTTGCTTTTTCTTTAAGCATGGCACTCATCATGTTGCCTTCATTAACACCCTCAATTACCGTCTCCTCCTCGGCTCCGTTCCTTCCTAATAGAGCTAACACAGAGTTAATGAAGCAAATAGTTGGGACAATTTAGTCATTAGAGACAATTAAGACAATCCAATGCAATCCACCTCAGACCAGCAGACAAGCAGAGGAGTCGCGGGGAGAAATCCAGCAACCAGCCACCCAAACCAAGCGCAGTCCTCTGCCGAGTCAGCCAGTGCAGAGAAAGCTTTAGACTGGATTGAAGGAATTTTCCCTCTGGTGGTATCACTCATAATACTTGAACCATTATAAGGCTGATCAGCAGTTGGCTGAAGGCATCTCTGTTTCCTCCATGCAGGGATTACACCTGGCCTCAGGAGGAGGAAAATGTTTCCCAAAGAGGCAAGCAGACGGAGAGGCAGACACAAGGCAGCCTGGATGCATTCCACCACAATAAAGTATAAATCCTCCTCTTCACAGCGTATTACAGGAATGAACATAAGGGATTGTGTCATTGTTGCCCTATAATCTGGCTTTAAATTCCTTGTTTTACAAATGGTCCTCTTTAAAAAGCTCGTTCTTTTTGTGCACATCTTTTTTTTCTCCCTCTCTTCATCCTGTATTAACCTGCTGTTTCCTCATCAGCAGTTTGTTATTTTTTGTTCCAGTGCATTTCAGATTGGGGGTTTTGAGTATTATAACTATCTATATTTGCAGGATTCCCAGGTAAATGCGTAGAAATGCTGTTTAATTACACACAAGGACAGTGGATCTACTCTCCTTCTAAAGGTCTTGTGTAAAGTGCATCATATTTCCTTTTAGCCAGTGGAGATGGCATGTTCCTATTTTGGCGTGTCACCAAAATAGACCATTCACACCGCAAGATACAGTATATGCTAGGATATTATAATTTTCCAAATGCCTTTCCATGTGTCCTTGCCCTCAAAAGCTAAGGGTAATATCCTATCCTGCTTTTGGAAGTGGAGATGGTGGCACTTTTTTCTGTTCGCTGAACAGGCAGCCTGCATGAAATAACTCCTGATGGAAATGCTCAAGCTGACATCTTCTCTTGTGTCAACACTTCTTCGGTCTTTGCTGAGCCTGAATGGGCTGTATGTGTATGAGCAACTAAGCAATGCAAGCAGTTATCCCAATTAATGACAGAAAGCTGTACAGAAAACATCTTTGCCCTGAGGATGAGTGACGATGACCACTTAAAATCACCATACATAAAGGGTTTGCAAAGTTTGCAAATCAATATTTATTTTATATATGAGTTATAAGCTATTCATAAGGGAAACTTTGGGGTTTCCAAATTGTGAAAAAATCTCTTTTAATGGTGTTTATCCTTCATAATGTGTTCATAATGCATTAAAAGATAATAGTTTCTAATAGGCCTGCAATTATAAAAGTTACTATGTAATTAATAAATGACATTTTACTTTTAGATAGTTTTGCAATAATTCATTAGGGCAAAATTGCCTGCAAAATATATTCATTGTTAATATTTAATAATGATATATAAAGCATTAGTGAATTATTTATTAACCACTGGTGAATCTTTTCAGAAAATGGAGTTTTGTTTTTTAGAAATGGCATTAAAGTTTAAACAGACATTCGTGATATGATGCGTCCTAGCAACTTTGCCAGGAAACATAAGAAGGAGAATGACATGTAGTCAGAATTTAACTGTGATCATATCACATAATACTCAGCCACAAACATGCCCCATAAATCTTCTTTTAATCTGAGATTTTTCTGCTCGCTTTGACCATTAGGCAGTGATCAAGTTGACAGGCATTCAAACAAAAGAAGCTCTTCATCAGTTTCTTATTAAGATGCGTTAGTTGTGGTGATTGTGTTTTTTTAGAGAAACAAACAACTGTGACTGATAAGATGTGGCTCAGTGAGTGCGGACTGAAATGATTTATGGAATATCGATGTTTTGGCTCGCTCCAAGCTCAAGCCTCTTTCTTTTAAAAAGAAATGAAAGTTTGAAGACTGAACAGAATAATGGTACAGACACAATTTAATCGCCAAATTAGCAGTTTCTTAGAGCAGTAATTAACAGTTACATCACTGCTGAAACATTCATGGGCATGATTGGTACTTCTCACACACACCCTCACACAGCCACACACACTCTCTGACAGATTGGGGTGAGGCCAGGCAGCAGGTCTGGTTCCAGCCCGCTGTCCTCGAGGCTCTTCACTCAGTCTCTCTCCCTTGTTTTCTTCATCCTGCTCCCTGTTTGAGTCTCAGAGGCCCTGTCCCTCCCTCCTCCTCCTCCTCCTCCTCCTCCTTCTCTCTCCATCGCCTCTGAAAGGAACCTTGCTGGGCCCAACTGTCTGTGTAACGAGCTGGGCAGGGCAGTCACAGTGGGGAATGCAATTGTGTGTGTTGTGTCAGTGTGTTTACACTTCTGTATATATATTTGCAGTGAGCACTTAGTGAGGTTTTTTTTAAGGAGTCTCCCCGTGAAAATGTACTTTAGACTGTATCGCCATCTCCTACACACACACACACACTGACAGACCCACAGATGAACACACACACACACACTGACAGACCCACAGATGAACACACACACACACACTGACAGACCCACAGATGAACACACACATATGTTCTCACCTCTCAGTGATCCTCCAGCACTCTTCCACAGCAGGGCGCAGAGGGAGGAGGTGGAGCAGGAGGCTAATGGATATGTTTGTTTACCTATTTGTCCTTGACATGATCAATTGATCAGCAGGCTAATTCACTGCCACCATGGGCTCATTACATTTCCATTTAAATTGCAAATGGATTTCTTCAAGGCTTCATCTTCCATTCCCATTTCCACTGCGTGTGTGTGTGTGTGTCTGCATGGATGTACAGTAGAGGTGTGTGTCTGTGGACACTTCTGGAGCACAGCACAACATAATGCCCTCACCTGCATTCATTTATTTACTGTGCGTATGAGACAAAAGTTTTATTTCAGAAGTGATAACCCACCCTGTGTCACCTCTTTTGTCCTCTTTATTTTAATTTCACATGGAGTACAACAGGGATAATTACTTTTATCATGAAGTGGATGTCAGTCATTAAATAGCTTTCATCAAATCACACTAACGCAGTCCCCTGGGAGCAGTGTGAGCAAATTCCTGGGCAGTAAAAGCCTGTGATTATGTGTTGCTGGGAAGATTACAGTGAACAATTACTGATGTGGACTTTAAACAGTGGGGAATGAACAGCCAAAATGAGCAGCAGCAGCAGGAAGTTGACATTATCGCAGATGAGCTTCTGGTAAAGCTGTTTGCGGTCCAGAGCTTCTTTTGAATACATTCAAATTTCATTTGAACCTTGGATGAAAAGGTTTTTTTTCTATTCATTTCAAATTTCGAATTACATCTTCTTCTTTTTTTTTTTTTTTACTATTTTAAAGCAAGCGATTAAAATTTTGCGGAATATGCTTATTTTACTTCTTGCTGAGACTCAGATGAGAAGATTGATACCACTCACATATTTATGTAGTATGAAACAGGAGTCAGGAGACAGTTAGCTTAGCTTAGCATAAAGACGGTAAACAGGGGGAAACAGCTAGCCTGGCTCTGTAACAAAATCAGTCCATCAGCAGGTCTAAAGCTCACTAATTAACACAAAGTAACAGTTTTTGTCCATCCATCCATTTTCTGTAACCACTTATCCTCATCACGGTCACATGGGGCTCGAGCCAATCCCAGCTGACATTGGACCAGAGGCAGGGTACATCCTGGACAAGTTGCCAGTGCATCACAGGGCCGACGTTTATAGACAAAGAACCATGCATGCTCACATTCACGGGCAATTTAGAGTCACCCATGAATCTATGAAACCTGCATGTCTTTGGACTGTGGGAGGAAGCCGGAGCATCCGGAGAGAACCCACGCAGACACGGGGAGAACATGCAAACTCTACAGAGAAAGGCCTCAGGGGGATTCGAACCAGGATCCTTCTTGCTGCGCGAGATGACAGTACTAAGCGCTGCAACCAAAAAAGATATAACGCATTAGTAAGGATGTGTTGGTGGGTGGATTTTATTACTGCCTGACAGAGCCACGTTAGCTGTTTCCACCTGTTTCCAGTCTCTTTGCTAAGCTAAGCTAAACAGCTTCTAGCTGAAGCTTCATTTTTATTGTACAGTCATGAGAGCCTCTCATCTAACTCTAAGCATATTTCTACAAATATGGAACTACTCCTTTAAGTGTGAGAGATAAAACAAGCAGACTTGGAATCATGTTGTTCTGCTATGTTCAAAACTCAAAATTGACAAATAGTAAGACAAACGGATAGATGGACAGACGGATGGATACATGAATGGCAGGGTCTTTACTATGACATCTCAAGGGATTCATTTGTTTCATTGGCTTGTTTGGCCATAATGGGCTTTATATGATGACTCCTCACCCCTGTCAGATTCCACCATGATCCAAACAAACACACACATTCATCACCATCTAACACACACACAGTTCCGATCAATGGTCATAAATTTGATCCATGACAAGTCTGACACTTGCACCCACGAGGCCTTTGGTCACTCTGTTTCTCTTGACCACTCCTTATGCAACACACACTCACATACTCACACACACACACAGACAAGCACTTTTTCCCCTCTCTCACTCCTTTCCTTCCCCTGACACACTTGTCAAGGACCTCGTTGACCCCTGACCCCGCCCCACTTGGCACCGTTATTGATTTTTTCCTCCGACCCTCTCAATCTGGGATGAAGAAGGGTGAGAACGGGAGAATTAGTCGCCATAGTCAGGTATAACGGAGGGGACGTTGAGGATGAAGGGGAGCGATCAATGCACACTGATGGCTGAGCTTGCAGCAGCAGAAACGACAGTCAGCCATGGAGAAAATCAAAAGGGCTTGAGGCAAGATGCGGGAGCAACACTGATTGGGGTGAGAGAGGGGAGGCGGGGGAGGCTAGAGGGAGGGTTTGTTTGTTGTCTTGTCATGTTTTGGCTTTTTATATATATATTTTGAGTATTTATTAACACGAAAGAATAGAAAAAAAAGAGAGATGGTGATGGAAGTTAGGAGAGAAAAGTACTGTAACTACAACACTCCATATATTGTACAATGAGTGGAAGAAGTCTTCAGATCATTATAAAGTAAAAGCATTACAACCACACTGTGAGAGTACTCCACTACAAGTCTAAATCCTGCATACAAAACCACATTTACTAATTAAAAATATATCAGTATTTACTAAAAATGTACTATTAAAAGTAAAAGTACTCATTCTGCTGTCAGTGTTTTACTATTATATATGATTAAATCTGATGTTTTTGAATTAATATTACTGCTGCATTGACGGGTAGATTAATTTACCATAATGCATCTCACTCTACAAGATCATCATGTCTGTGTCTGCCCTGTGAGCACTACATTTCTCTAGTCAGATTTTAATGAGTTCAGTTCTGTTTTCAGTTTTGTGGTGATGCATTTTTCAGCTAAATGGTTTATTTATTTTAAGAAGTAAGGATATTTTTCTCAACGTAATCTTTCAGATTAACAAAAAAAAAAAACTGACTAAAAATCACCAAATTAGGAGATACATTAACCTAAACTGTCAGACAAAAGTATGATATTTCTCTGTGAGATAGTCGAGTAGAAAAAACTTTACAGCTCAAAATACGACTTGCCTAAACTTCTGCATGAATGCACAGTTTGGTAGATTTTCATCTATCCTCTTAGTCCATTCCTTTTACCTTTTTATACACAAGTCCCTTCTCCCTCCTTCTCAAAATCTCCTTCCTTACTTATGGACACAAAGTCTGATTAAACTTAGGTCAGACTACAGTTCAGTCAAACTTCTGCACAATGAGTGGGGTCGGGTAGCTCATGCAGGCATGATTTCATCATCACATGTTCCATACACCCTCCAATTATACATGTATGTCCACTACCTATGTCTCATAGCCTCTCATTCAATCGGCAGACAACAACACTGAGCTCCTCTCTAATCCTACACACTCTTAGAAATGTACCTCCCCCGTTTTGTTTTTAACATTCAGGCACCTCTTATCTCTCTACTGTACACTCCATAATAAAGGCATAAAATTCCCAAATTTTATACATCAAATGTTGTGTGTTTGAGGCTCTGCAGGAAGCTTTGTGAGCTCATGGATAGTCTTATGTGGAGCAGCAAACTAAGATGCATATTACTGCAGTAAATGGTTAAAAACTTGAGTGACATGGACTAAACTTTGCCTTAAGACTCATCACACACAGACCGAGATGAAAGATAGGACACCGTACCTGTTTCTCTCTGCATTTTTTGTGCGGTACTTCTCAATTCTTACAGAAAGTCCACTGGGGTAAGGAAGGCAAAGACTAACATGGATGAGAGGGCCACCTTTGTTTTTCAATCCATCCAGCAGAGTTTTGAAATTTGTACATTTTTGATACAGGATGACCTAATCATCAATCATCAATAGCAGTCATGTTATTTTTCTCAGTCTGAGTCTACAAACACTTCACAATCACATGTCCAGATGTTCATGTCTGCCTGTCTTTCTCCATATTGTCACTGAGACTATACATATTTGGTACTATGTGGAGTATCTTTGTGTTTAGCAGATCAGAAGTCAGATTTCCAGCAAAGTTACACGTTACCCCCTACCTTGTTTTTGCATGTCACACACAGATACATCACATAGATGTTTGTTTGATATGTGTGCTGTCTCTCTTAGTGGTACGTGAAAGCTTTTTAAGCAACCATGGGTCCTTTTTTTAACGCGGCTTGCAATAATCCATTCTCGCTTCACCACTCCACCACCACCACCACCACCACCACCTCCTCATGGATCAGGTTAGAGATTTCACAGCAGTGTTCGGAGGTGACACACTTAAACATAATCTTTTTTTTTCTTATTTAATTTCCCACCATCCTCTCAGCTGATTCTCCCCCTGTCACTTTAGACGCAGCTGAGAGACTGATTTGGCTTCCATAATCTCTTCTTGCATTCCCCCCCTCCTCTTCTTGAGAAAACCTCGAAATATCATAAGGAGATTATTTCATTCGTAATTGATTGAGTGGCTCCTCACCACAGACCAAGATACTTCAAAGTGTCTGAATTAAGACTTGGGGTGGGGGGACTGAGGAAAGGAGGGGGTGCGATGAGGCAATGTGGCTCCACGAGGCTACTGCTGGGGTCGAGCAGCTGAGCCTCTTTGGCTGGCAAATAAGAGTTGAGTCTGATCCTGTGATGGCAGCTAATTGGCTAAAGCAAAGACGTATCGGTCAGGGGAACATTTAGATGAGGCTCCTCAGCTCCTACAGACTGATTTCAGGCTACAACTCGGCCCACTAAGGCATGAGGAAGAAGTTTGTAAACTTTGGCCTTTTCCAGACAAGTTTTATTGCAGTTTTCAGTCTTTTAGCACACTTGGTATGTTAAAGGAATAGTTTGACATTTTATGAAGTATGCATAGTCACTTTCTTGCCAAGAGTTAGATGAAAAAATTGATACAACTCTCATATCTTTCCATTATATATGAAGCTGGGGCCAGTAGACATTAGCTTAGCTTAGCAATAAGAGTGAAAACAGCTAACCTGACCCTGATAAAAGCTAACAAAGTCTGCCGACCAGTCACCTCCAAGGCTCAAGTTTCATCTTTTTGTATAAACCGAGTGTGTATGTGTGGGACTATTTCTTGGCGGGGAGCCGTGACATACTAGAGTCTCCCTTTTACACTTTATCAGGTGTACGAAGGAGATATAATGTGTGGCACTTGGCAAGAGGCACTTGTCAACAAATGTTGTTACCGTTAGACAGTCTAGATGTTTCCATCTGCGTTCAGCCTTTATGTTAAGCTAAGGTAACCACCTCATGACTGTATCTTAATATTTAACATGCGAAAGTGGCTAAAATGTCAAACTACTCCTTCAGACAGAAGGTGAAGTCTGTATTTGTGACCACAGGAATGCAAATTATTTTTCTGAGTATCAACTTATTTGTGAAAGCTTTATTTCAGACGTCACTATAAAGGTCCTCATCCTTCTCTATCACCTCTAAACGTTCATCCTGCAGATTTCGAGCTTCCCAAGCGCTCAGTATTTGAACTCCCAGCCTGCTCATACCTTCCTGCAGCCTTCAAGCTCTTCCCTGTGGCAGCAGAGATCCAGTCAACCCCCGTTGTCTGCAGAGTCAATCCAAGTATCAGGTTAAGCATTATCCTGGCACCCCCTATCAGAGGGACACACAGATCCCAAATGATCACTTATGAGTCTGAAGCAAAGTCTGTGGGCCCTGAAAGAGAGGATGGGGACACTTTCTCAAGTCTCCATTTCATATCTTTTCACCCCAAATCACCCATCTCTGTCTAATTTTCCCCACGTCTGACTTTTTCTCTCCTCTCTTTCCCCCCTTTTCTCTTCTACTCATTCTTTTGTCCCTCCATCACCCCATTTCTCACTATCAGTCCTGACCCAATGCTGATCTTAATCCTCTTACCTCACGGCTCCATTACCCACTTCAGCCATTTTTGCATATACACCAAAGAAAGAGGGGCGCCTCTTCTCTTTCTCAAACCCCCAAAGCTCTGTCCTCCAATCCCCCCAAATATAGATCTTCCAAACCTCTGCACATATACCATCTCTTATTGTATATAATTTCATTTTCAATCAAATGTGGATGTTTCTAAATCTGAGGGGACAATTTTATGGGGAGCAATGAGCCTTTGGAGGATGGGGGTAAATTATTCGTGCCCCTTTTCTTCTTGCAAGCCCTCATCCAAATTGAAAATGGCATAAGTCAGTTCCCAGGCGGGTGTGGCCGAGCTGTGGGATTATCTCCTGTTTTGTGTTGTTTTAATCCCTAAATGCCACTTCTGGTCCCATCAGTGCTGATAGGGAAATGCAAATGTAGCCCTGCACTGTTCATTTGCTGTATAGTCATTTAACACGTCATTGTTGATAACATAAGTGAACAGGAAGTCGTCCTTCAGGCAATTTATTTATTTATCTGAAACGTTCTTTTTCATGCTCTGTAATTCATCATGTCAGCTATCTCCATTTCAACACGCCCGTTTATGATCTCTTCTTTTTCTCCCCTTTCTAATTTAGTGTTTCTCTCTCTCAAGGGAGAGATTAACCCCTAATCCCCTGATGTCCCATGGTTAATTGATATGATTTAACTATTACAAGGCCCTGGGTGGTTCCACACTGCTACCTCAGAGAAAGCGCACCCTCCGCTGAGAACCACGACCTTCCCTCGTTCCCCCATCCGACCCTCCCCTAGCCCCCCTTTCCATCTCCACCTCTTTCAATCCTCCCTTTCTCCCCATATATCTCTTTCATCTCCCATCTTGTTGTGCCTCCCCTTTTCCTCCACCATGTCGCCCACTTCTGTCCGCCCTGCACCCCTCTCCCACGGGTCACCATTCAGAAGCAGTTAGCGGAGCACGTTGGGAGTTTGTCAGCACCTTGAGACCAAAAATTCAGTTGAAAGACTTTATAGAGCCTTAAGTGCCTTGGGATGGCATGCATTGTATACTGTATATAATTGGAATTATGTTTATGAGTATGAAAATAAAAGGAGCTCAGGAAAGGTTTCCCCTTCTATTCCCTTTACACCTTTTCTGTTCACCGCTGTGATAAAAAATGAGACAAAAATCAAAAATTCACAGAGCTTTTCTCTGCACAATATTAGACTTACACATGGACGTAATGTTCAGTGTCTGAAAATGAAAGAAAATTAATTCCTTATAAGGATTTCATGTTTTTGTCTGCCTATTCAAAATGTCAAAGCTCTAATCCTGGTTGTGTTTACGCCATAGCTTTCTCAGTCTCAGTCTGTCCTTTACAAAATAATTATTTTATAATGTTTCATTAATGGTATTACCAGATGCAGTCATGAACTTCTGATGGCTTAAAGTCATGAAAGCAAAAAGTGAAACTGCTGTGTATCTCAGAGTGGATTTAAAACTAAACCACGGTGGAAAATCCCAGGATTTTCAAGCATTTCCCACAACAAATCCAGCGATTAGTCTGCATCTCTGTTGCTCGTAATCTTCAAATCTTGTTTGTGCAGTAGCAATATTGTGCTATGAAAATCCCATATAAAGAAACACCAAGAGGTTTTATGTGTCTTTTGCACATTCTCTTATTTTTGTTGTTTTAATAAGTGAAATGAATCACTGACTTTTACCTCCCTCATATAATGCTCTTTGTAGTTATTTGTAGTTCCTGATAAACATGTCATAATTTGTGTTAAAGTTAGTAGGTAAATTCTCTTTTAGATGTTATCTTAGAGTTAGATGAGAAGATGGATACCACTCTCATGTCTGTATGCTAAATTTAAGACTACTGACAGTTAGCTTTGCTTAGCCTGGAAACAAAAAAAGCAGCCAACCAGCCCCTCTAAGGCTCGCTAATTAACTCTTTATTTCATCTGTCATTTCATGTATTTCTTTTTTGTGAAGTCACTAGTTCCCTGGTGACCACAAACATTGTTACACTTCTGTCTCTGTAGCCTACTAAATGAAATGAGCCTAGCTGTTTCCAGCCTTTATGCTAAGATAAGCTAAGCTAAGCTGCTGCTGGTTCTAGTTTCACATGGGCTGGTACCTATCGATTCATCGATCTAACCTGCAAATGTTAGTAAGTAAACCAGCTGTTTTCTGGCCATTTCAAAGCAGAGTTTCTCGAAAAGAATCGAAAGCCTCAAAGCGACTTAACTTAACTTTATGCTTGTGTACATGCTTGTAAAAACACATGTAAAAAAAAAAACTTGAGTGAAAAAAACAATTTCCCTTCTATTCCTCTTCTTTTCTAAAAAAAAAAAAATGTTTTCCTAATTTTGAGAAACAGTCATAGACACTGAATCCAGGTTGACTGTTGTCTGGTTGTGTAAATCGTATTTGAGTGAGTGTTTGTGGTGAAGAAGAGCTTTTATTTGACACCCTTACATTCCTCATATACATCCTTCTGCCCCTAAACCTGTGCAGAGTGTGTTGACTCTATTATCAGTCCTGTGCTGAAATGTTACACCCTGACTGCAAATACGTAACATGAACTTCCTTTCACCACATCTCTCTTTCTTCTCCCTCATCTCTCTCTCTCTCCTTCCTCCTATATATATACACGTAATCATTTTCTGGCATTCATACAGACACACTTTACTCACGCATGTCTACCACACACACACACACACACACATATCCCTGCCTACCTGTATTGAAACCTGAGAGTGTGTCGGTGAAATCACTGTCATATTTCTCAGGCTGATGGAACATTCTGCCCAGGTCCGAAAACATAATAAATAGAGGGCCGCACTGTCTGCTCTCAGCTTTAGCATGTATTTGTAATGTGATCATTCTCCAACCCGCAACCTCCTCGTGCGCTTTTAGTGTCCGCTCAGATCACAACATCCTTCCCTCGGCTTCTAAAGAAGAAAGAAACAACAAAGGTCTCTCATAATGTTGTTGTATATTTAAAGATGGTCTTAAAATTGTCTGCAGCCTGCCTACTTTTAAAAGTAATGAATGTATCTATGACGATAGGATGTAACTGGTAGTTGTACACACCGCCTAATGAAAAAGAGAGTAACAGTATAATGAACAAGGTCTTGTATTTTTGGTGTGTGTGCATGTGTGTGTGTGGAGTTGTTGTGTCAGCTGAGGACTTTGAGCGAGGTCTGTATAGGTGTTGAAGGAACATGTCATCATCAGTGTTGATAGAGTTGTTTGGGGTTTGGAGTGCTAATGGAGGAGGGCTAAGAGGGTATCAGTGTGTGTGTGTGTGTGTGTGTGTGTGTCAGTGTGTGTATTCAGGGTTATGTGTGTGCATTGCCCTGCCGTTTACCTTTTGGCTCACCTAAACGTCTGCGTCCACTCGTCTTTCTTCTCCTCCCACTCATCCTCGTAGCCCCTGTAAGTCACTGAGGTATTTCCACAGCAGCGTGTCAGTGTTAATATTTGCTCTGATCTCATGGTTGGGCAGAGGAGCTCCTCCTTGTCGCCCAGCGTACACCTTTCATAACTCATCAGCCGTGTTTACAACACCGAATGCCAAAAACTGGATGTATGAAAATAGCATTGGCTAAAATAAAACTCCTGTAGATTATCATTTTATTTCAAGCATTCGTGCTCAGATTCAGTTGAAATGATTAAGTCAGAAGAGGCCATCAGCTTCACAATACATTTAATGTTATGCTGTATAATTTGTACATCTGTCAAATGTAGTCTCACCAGACCTGTGTCCACACAGCGCTGTCCCAGTTCACATTTGTACCATCATCGACCAGATTAGTGTTAGGGTAACTTGCAATTTTCAGCATGTAGGTTGGGTTGTCGGTGTTTTAGTCTCACATAGCAACAACAATTCTGAAAGCAATAACAAAGATACAGAAAACACTGAAATAGTCTGCCTTGTACTAAAAGCCTACCTCCCGTTAGCCAGACTAAGCAGACAGTAGTATACATGCTGTGGAAGCTACTTTTTGCTCTGCAACTGTCTTGTCTGCATCTTTGGTCTGTAATTACTTTTTCCGGGAATAAAACCTGTTGCACTCAGCAGCCATGAAATACTGAAATATCACCCATTTACTTCTTATTACTCATTATAGAAACATCTATAGACATTAATATACATTAAACACTTTCAGACACTTCTTGCACTCTTGCATTCCTTTTACCCAGCATGCATTGCACAGACAACTTTTTTCAGTCTGCAGTTATTTCTCTGTTAGTGACCACTGAAACAGCTTTTTCTCCGCAAACATTTTGACTCGTCATCGTAGCAAAAGGTGTCACTGATAACATTGACAATCAGCTGTGGACATAATAATCCTCACTAGACATCTGGGCAACACAACACAATGGTGCACATACTTTAGTGTGGAGTAAATGATTTGAGATGCAGCATCAGAGTCACATTTTATCCAAAACACAACCTGGAATCATGACTCCAATGCATTATGGTCTACTGAGGCTTCTAAGAAGAAACCTGATATCTTATTGATGAAACTGCACCAGAGGAAACAACAAAATCATCCTAAAAAGTCAACATTGTTTTGTGTTTTAGGTAGATTTTTTTGTCTTTAATCCAGTTACGTGTCTATGTGCCCGTGTGCTTCTCTGTGCCGCAGCATGTGTGATGCTAGAGTGTTTATCTTTTCAAAGCGGCGTCTCCATGGAGCTGAGTTGTCTCGGTCAAACCTCTGGGTCACAGGGTCGTGAACCCTGAGTAAACTTCAAGCTGCTGCCTCCCAGCAGGAGAGAGAGGCCCAAGTCAGTCTATTCAGCAGATCAGCTGCACATAAAGAGCAAACTCACTCACTATGTAGGAAAACTAAAGGAAATTAAAATATCAGTTTGGTTGCAGCATGTGTCAAAGTATTAGGTAGATAACTAGATATGTTTTCATTATCTTAGGCGACAGCTTAACCATATATCATATTTGCAGACCGGTGCGTTGTAGACTTGTTTGCTTGTTGAAAATCCCCTTCATATGAAACCACAAAAGATGCAACCTTTGTTAGCTGTTTATTGTCTATCATCCCTCTGTAACCCTCATCAGAAAGAGTTTAAAAGTGTTTTATCAGTCCTTCAGTTCTGCCTTCTGTCTTGTGTTTTCCCGATTCATTGTTTTCTCTGCCATTACAGCGGACTATCAGACTTTTAATTGGCCCCTGGCAACAATTTGACAGTCGATAGAGCAACGACCCTCATTAAACACCTATTTCACTTCCATTTGGTAAAAAAAAAAACAATCAGCAGAGTCTGACTGTTGATTGAGAACAATGATGATTTAGTTAAACTGAGAATCCAATGCCTCCCTCCCTCAGCCCTGCGATCAGCACAGAAAAACACCTTATCCAGTCGATCCTACAGAGAAAGAAAGAAAAAAAAAAGAAAAGCTGGCTCCTTTTCTTTATCCCCAAAGCAGGATAACAGCCCGCGTTAGGGGAATATCCACGCCTGCCAATTGCAGTAATGGCCCCTAATTCCAAATTAATTCAGTCTAAATGAACTGTCAGAGGGAGATTGATTTGTTGGAGCTGCTGTCTTGATGAGTGCTGTCGTGGGAGGGGGTGATTAGGAGCTGAGGCCTGCGTCGCTCTCCCACAGCCTGAGGCTATGAGGCTGGATTTTTTTTTTTTTTTGTTGGACCTGAGCAGTGGCAACACCAGCTGTTTCTGAGATGACAGGTAAGGGGACATGTGGCCACTTGGGGATGACGTCCACTGAGTAGGTGGGAGTGGGGACCGAGTGATCTGGGGCAAATTTTCTTTTTTGAATTGATGGGACAGTGTGACGCTGAGGGGGAGGTTGATGAGGAATAGTGTGTGTCACTTATATAAAGAGAGAACTTCCCACAAAAGAGTGCATAAATATCCAAAAAGACCACCTCATTTTCAATTACTCACGCAGAATTGTGTGTTTCTTTGTGTTTCATCTATAAATTGAATTCCAGCCTCCTCCACACACCAAAAAGTTCCTCCTGTATATAGTTTCAGGCTTTTTCTATGAAGACAACCTTATTAATAGGCTCTCTTCAAAGTTAATTAGCTGTGGAAACGAGGCCAGGGGCACTGGCGTTTCTACCCCAGAGGACTTTGCTATCCCCGCTGATTCCCAGGCTAGGCTAATTATTTCCCAATAACCTTACTTACTGGCCATGCTCCCTCCTCTGGGCCTGAGCCTAACAAGCGTCACCCTGCGAGTCGATAGGCTGTTCTGCTTGGAAGTTTTTAGCCACCTGCCTCCCCGCATGCCCGCCACCCCAGAGATGATTTCCTCGTCTTCCTCCGTCTGAGAGGAGGCGAGTTCAGAAGCTCTCGGAGCCCCAAACATGCGGAGGCGAGAGGGTGGTGGCTTTCTAAAGGCACTGCTGTTTGATGTTGGAAATTAAATTCCTTCAAATTCGCCATTAACGCTATTACTTAAAGTATTGGACACACCCCTAAGTATCCAAATGGCATTATGTCTGCTGTCATTAATTTTGCCCTCTCCTGTAGCTCTCCCAGCAAATATCAATATCATAAAAAAAACTCTAAATAGTTAACCTTATTACTGCGGCTGTTTATTTTGACTGTTTATTTACTTTCTTATTTATATATTTCCTTTCCCACACACCCAAAGCAGAATGGTCTGCCCTCATATACCGCACATATGAATAAATATGGGCCACATACATATTCTGAAGGCTGAAAAGCTGTTTATCATGCAAAGAGGGAACATCAGAGGCTAAGAGGGGAGGTGGCTAAAATAGGCTGAGCTATTAGAATAGATATTAGAATATATTAGAATATTGGAAATTAAATGTGAACTCATGATCCTTTGACATACTTGAAGATGAAAGCAGAGAGAAACTCTTCAAAGAACAACGTTTAAGATAACAGTTGGGCTAACCGTATAAAATGGCATTTTCCAGGTGAAGGTCATGATAATTATTGAAATGTGGCATCTCACCATTTAGAGCAGACATAAATAAAGTCAGTCTTTAACCTATAGTATATTTTTATGACCCATTATACTGTATTTGTCCGATAAATTACAGCATGTGTTTGCTTCTACAGGAGTGTTTTTCTCATTCAGCCATACAACATTAATCCCCCTTTAAAGCCGTACTGTTACAATCCTCACTAAGCACACAGCCGGAGGCCTGCAACGCTGCACACACGAAGGGTCAGGGAAACATGTTTTTCTTCTTCATCGATACCCATCATAACAGATTAAATGCGAGGTTTCTTCATAATAACTGAAGGATGCATGACATGTGTCTTTGGTAAGTTGGTTGTTTTTTTGCAGACTTGTCATGCATCCAACTTTAAGTGCTGTTAATTCCCGACGGCATCCAGAACAACATGATCTAAGAGATGTTTGTGGGCTTCAGACGTGAGATGTTACTTTGTTGTTCTTCTCATCTACAAATATTTTCATCAGATCAAGTAACGTCTTGAGGTTTTAGTGGAATAAATATCAGATATTCAAAAAACAGACACATTCAGATCATGTGCAGCTATAAATAATCCACTGAAGATCTAAAAGGATCTTGTCTGTGGTACTTGGTGTCCTCTGTCAAGAAGGTGAAGGTGAAGATGAACAATTATCCAAATATATCAAAATATCATCTTGAAATAAGGAACCTGTCTTTGCTTAGGGTCAACCTGCAGTGGTAGAATGTAACTACACGCTTACTCCTCTTCAGTTCAGAGGGAAATGTTTTAATTTTTACTCCACTACATTTATTTGACACCTTTAGTTACTAATTACTTTACAAATGAAGATTTTTGCACGAAACACGTGAAGAATTCGTGTTTTCTCATGAATTAAACTACTGTGCCAGTACGTTCACTACAGTATGTCCAAGTAGAGCTGTAGATTAGTTGATTAAGTGAAAATGTAAAAAAAAAAAAAGGATTTGGACAAAACAAACATTGAAAAGTTTTACTATTATCATTAGATAACTGATTAATGGAGAATCAGCAGATCAATGAAAATAATCACCAAAACTACAACAGTAAAATGTTGCTTTCACATTAATGCATAAGTAATAACAATGTAATGATATGACACATATTATAGTTGTAGTATTAATATATGATAACATTCATAGTGGTCTTTTTTTACTTACTTACTTTAATACTAAGAACATTTTTAACAGAAATACTGATTTTATTATTAAATATAGTCAAATATGCTAAGCATGCTTTCAACACTTTCTGCAGATGACAGCCTTGTAGGGAAGTGACGGGATTAAAACCTCTGTAAGTGTTACAATGTGAAAGGATGGAGCTGCGATAGCAGCAAACACCATCAACAGCATATAACTACAACAGACTGAAAAGGTGAAACAATTATGAACAAAGGTCTGCCTCTGGCTTTTGTCTGTTTTAGAACAACAGACAGCAACAGACAAGGCCTGTGGTAAATAAAGGAGAATTTACAGTAATATGATACTTCATAATCTGTATTTATTTTGTGATAAATACAGATTCTAGCATCATTCATGTATCAAATGCTTAAAGTTGATCATAATGTTTAGAAGACACTGTCATAGAAAGACAGATTTTTTTCATGCAAAGGATCAAATCTAATTTTTCCAAACTGGAAATAAAATCCAACGTCTCAGACTAAATCAAACACATGAATTCTCTTCTCTTCTTTTCATTGTCTATAATCTATTTCCACCAAAAGTTTCCTTTTGTCTTCTCCCATAATGCACCTGGGGCCAAAATAAAAGCCAGGCGTCTCATTTCCCTGATGGACCTCCGCTCTGCCTGACACCACTGTCCACACACTCGTTAACAACTTTACTCCTCCTGTTGCCCCCGGCGATGCGCTGGATGGATGGACGGCCCCGACGTTTCCTTGTCTAACTCTCACTCCGCTTTTCTCCACATCGTTCCTCTTCCTCCTCCCCTCAGCCTCTTCCTCTACCTCCTGCGCCACAGTCACCTTCTCCTCCTCCTCCTCCTCCTCCTCCTGCACAGCTCTGACCTATCGCTCCACGCTGCTTTTCTTCTGTTCGCCTGTTTTCTCCTCATTTGTTCAAGAAGTCAGAGCTATTCTGCTCTAAGCCTGTTCTTTGATCAATACAGAGTAGGGCTTTCTGACTGCATACATCCTACACCATGGCAGCTTAGCCTATCAATACTATTTAAATTCTCCTTATAGCCCCAAACAAGCCGCTGCATTATTTAACAGGCATACGGTCAATTGCACATTATCTACACAACATTAACAGGTAAATGGTGTTCGTGTGGAATCTGTCTAACAGTTGTCGTTGAGCGATGTGGCTACTTGCATCTTTGTCACACTGGACAGTCAATATGGTGGGTTTAGTCTCTGAATCTCCTTATCTGTCTCTAACTTATATGACATTTTCTTAATGCAGTGTAAGACAGAGAAATGTCGGGGTCTTTCAGTCGAATAAAAAACTTCAGAGCTCAGCTATTAGAGAGAAAACATCCACAACACGCTGTTACAAACTGCACAACACACTCTTTTTTTTTTATAGTTTCCTTTGTTGCCCCCTGCAAAAATGGTACAGCCTCGTTCAATCCAAAGCAGCAACATGACCATAAGTGTAATGTACTTCTAGATGTAGGAAAGAATGGGCTACAATAAAAGCCGGGTCTCATTTAGTGTGGAAATGTTTTCCCATCTCCTGAGTTGAAAGGGGAAATATTCATTAAGGAATAAATCAAATGAGCCATGACTGCGACAAGGTTGCAGTGGAAATTCAATTTGTATTCATAAACAGCCACAAGCAAGGAGGTGATAATTCAGAGGAGTTGGGTTACAGAAGCTGTTTGTTACTTGTTATTTAAAACACCCGTGTTGTGTGTGTGTATATGAAGTACGTCCATGTGTGCGGTTGTGTCTTCCTGTGTGTGTGTTTCTGTTTCAGGCACTCGATCCTCTCATGAAATAATGAAGTCTGTTGGATCTATTAGTGATGATCATTTTCCAAGTGTTGTTTAAACTCTAAACTCAATCAAGCTAAACAAGCAGCCGAGCTAATGTTCTTTCATTAATGTAATGAAACACGAGGTGTTTATGAATTGTTTTGAAATGATTCTTCATTAATGACATAAACTGCACGGAGTTGCAGACTTCATTATTAAAACTATTGTAACACTGGTTTAAATGAAAGTCCTTCACACATGAAATAAATAGTTGTTTTTTTTTCTTCTTTTCGTGAAAATTAGCACTTCATAACAGAAAATATTGGTGCGAAACTGGTAACGTGATTTCACGTTGGGGTGCAAAAAGCTGAAGATGTGTCTGTTGCTCATTTGTTTAATTAAAGGGTTGGTGGTTCAATTCCTGCCTCCTCCTGTACACGTGTTAAAATGTTCTTAAGCAATGCATCCCTAACTGTGAAGACCTGCACTATATTTACTATTCGATGTGAGTGAATCTCTTTCAGCATTGTCAGATTCCAGACAATGGGTAATATGTGTGTGATTGTATGCGTGACGTCACCCACAGGTTTCTGAAGAGCCGTTTTGAAGCTCAAAATCTGTGGCACTGGCTGCTGCCATGTTGGTAGTCCTGTTTCTTCTGCCTCCCGGCTAATCTGGAAATCAGCAAAGACATGAATCATCAGTGGACCTGGGACAGGCCGAATGACGCCTGGGTGCTCAAACAAGCCATCTGTAATGGTACCTACCTGTCAATTAAAGCGGCCAGCTGTTAATTATGCATAACTTTAAGCCTTAATATAATTTGAATTTTTTGTGAGTTAAAATAAATTCACCCTCAGTATAGTTGTCATGAATGGTGAAATTAGATATAGAGACTAAAACTGTTTTTTGTACCAGGCTGTAAACTTGTTTATTTCTGCTGTGAAGTTGGACATTTTAACATGGGGACTTATGGAGATTGACTTGTTTTGTAGCCAGCCTCAAGTGGCCATTCGGGGAACTGCAGTTTTTGGCACTTCCACATTCACTTCACTTGGTTGAAAGTTGAAAAAATTTAATTATACAAAACAAAGGTAAAATTTGTGTCTCCACAGTAATTTGCCAAAGCTACAAGTTGGCACAAAGTTACATAAATTGTTGGAGAAAAATTAAGTTGGTTATCAAATGAATAACTCAATCTTCCACGTGATGCCTGCAGGATCCTGGTCACTCCAAGCTCTCCAGTAATCATCCCTCTGTATTTCGACATCCCAGGCTGGTGGCTAAATACACTCAGAAGTTAAGATATTTACATTACTCAAGTATCACGCACTCATACTGTAGATGGGCTTAGAAGACGCATAACATTATTCACATCATTGTGCACACACATACTTTCTGATGTGCTTTCATCCAGACCAGCGCTGTTTTTTCCTGTCAGATAGCTTTTTTCTCTGGTAAGCGCCTCAAGTGTCTGTTTGCCTTTTTTAGGTGCGAGCTGAGCACAAATTAACGCACATTAACACATTTATTTTTTATGTTTAACCCTGTGGCCTTTCGTTTCTTTTCTTTTCTGCAAGATAAAAATATGCAAAAATACTTCACATACAGTCACATTCAGAATTTTGTTCTCAACAGTTTGGTATCAAGATGGTTTGCATGGATTTAGCTGTGTTGCAGAACCATGTGTTTTATATTTATAGGCGTGTGTTAGTATGTATATGGTCCACATGTAACGGACTGTTAAAAAGGGAGCACCTCCGTCGATGACCTTGTATGATGAACAGTGACACCCAGAAGACTTCATCATATCTTTATTGTATTTGCATTTAATTGATATTCATCCAATGTTAGATTGATGTGTTTCTTGTTAAAAATGCCTTTGTTTGTCCCAGCAAAAAAAGATGTCTAATAATTTGTTTGTGAAGTATGGAAGAACAGATCTACTACTACACAACACTTATGTCACCTTATAAATACTGTAGTTGGAAAGCACACTCCTTTGTTACTCTTTAACCGCTCTACTTCAACCTAACGCCTCCATCCTCATAAACAGCTGGAGTCTCTTCTCCTCTCTGCTAGAAAAAAAAGAACAACAAACATATTTAGAGCAGCGAGAAAGGAGGAGAGATGAAAGATGGAAAGAGGATGAGTTCTCTGCTGTGTTGGAGAGGCCGCCAAAATCCATTACCTAAGTGTTCTTTATCTTTTCCATATGCTTTTGTTGTCTAATCTATCTCTGCAAATCCTGGATTCAGAAAACAAACAAATGGATCAGTGCGCCACTGCAAACACCACAGAGCAATACTGCTTCAGCGCTGCCCTGAGGCCAGGGGCAGAAGTGCAGGAAGATGATGGATGAATGGATGGATGGATGGATGGATGGATGGATGGATGGATGGATGGATGGATGGATGGATGGAAGACATATAGGAATAATTATGGGGGTGATGAAGATAATCAGGCACAGCAGCTGGAGAAATTCGAGGACAGGCGATGGAGTTGCTAACTCTACTTTCTGCTCTGTCGGATCCTCTACTTTGGCCCTCGCATCCTTGATCCTCTCGGCTTTTACTCCCCTCCCTTACCCGTTCTCCCCCCTTTCCCTGCTCTCTTCTTTTAAGGAGGATTGGAGTTTATTCCAGACAATCCACCCCAGTTCAGGAAGTGGAACGAGAGGGACTCAGGGAAATGCTGGATCATGGACGGACTTCCGAGGAGGAAAATCGTATCACAATAGTGCTGGGACTCTTATCAGATTTAAGTGAAGGGGTTTGGGGTTTATAAAGCCAGGAGCTTGAGCTCAGTGGTAAACTTTTAGATTGGTGGGGGGATGCACTGATTATTGAAATGGGTTTGAGCCTTAAGGAAGAGAGAGAGCCTTACAGGCGTCTAAGTTTCTAAACAGGACGAAAAACATAGAAGCGCATCATGCATCACTATTACACAACCCTGATTAGCTCTTAGCTAACACTGAAACAAACTGTGCTCTACCGTACCAGCATTAAAACCAGAATATAATTAGCTCATAATTAGCCTGATCAGCCTCTGTCAGTAATCAATACACACATTATTAAACCATTAATCAGACCAATAACTTACAGCAGTCAACGTCAGACAATTTTATCATACTATAGCAGACACCTAATGTTTCTGTCATGAGAGAGGTGTTTCAAAGATTTCTCACTAAAATAAGAGCTGACTGGTGGATCAGATACAATTAAACACTGACTCAAAACACTGTTAATTCGCATCTATCGTGTGTGATGGTATTTTATAGTTTTTTGGCCACTACCAAAGAAACTGTCCAGTTTCCTGCTTCCTATTTAGTGCTGAAGAGTGCGCACCTACCTCTGATAATACTGCAGGACAAGTAAAAATGTGTTATTATGAATTATGCTTACCTTAATTACAGAAAACCAATTTACTCTATTGTCTAGAGTTAGATGAAAAGGTTGTTACAAATTGTTAAAAGACGATGTAATGTCAAAATGGAGGACTTTACGCACTGTGAGGCTAACGATCCCCACTTGTTCCCAGTCTAGATGCTAAGCTAAGCTAAGTGCAGCCCAGCTTACCATAGGTATAACATTAGTTCAGCATTTTGGGACATTCACTTTCTTGCTAATTTTTCACTGAATATGAACCCGCAACCAGCAACCAGCTAGCTTAGCCTAGCACACAGAATGCAAGTTTAGTGTTTAACAGCTAGTCTGGCTGTGTGAACCTCAAAGGCTCGCTAATTAATGTGCTATATCTTGTTTGTCTAATCCACACAAAAAACAAAGTTTAAATACTAGAACTACACTTTTGCTTTCATGCACAAACATGAGTAAATGTGAGTGTATTTCCACAAACATCCCAAAAGTCCTTTAAACTACAGAATCAATGCCTAAACATAATATGTTTAAACACAGCCCGCTGGATTAGCACTGATGGGATTCATGATTTTTGCACACTACAAATGTCACAGGTGATGTTGAGACAGCCTATAGATGCTCTTTTTCCTGTGTTTAATATCAGTTAACTGCAGACAAATGACTTGCTGGAACACAGCCACACACTTCTTCATGTTTCAGCCCTCCTCCAACCTCCCCCATCACGCTGTAGGCTAAACTAGCTAGTGATCAGTCCCAGTCATTAAGCCCGGCAGCAGCAGCATGCTGTGTGAACAAACATCCCTAATCACAGCCTCTTAAAGACTCCTAATGAGTCTCTGCTAATTAGGCCTCTGTCTCCGAGTCAATCTTTTCTCTCTCTGCCCCACTCTGTTAGCCCAGTCTCATTTATCTGCTATAGATTAGTGGATGGAAGGGTCGGTGAATGTGTGTGTGTGTGTGTAAGGCCGGGCCAAATCAGGCTATTGAAAATCATCAGTAGTTAAAGTGAGGGTTTAGGATGGAAAGTCATGAATGATTAAAGACAAGGTTTTGTCTTTTTAGAAGTCTGAAAATTTTCACACATCACATCAAACATCTTCTTGATACTTCTGCTGACTTTGTCCACAAACGCTAAAATTAAATGATAATTCCTTAAAATGTCTTTGCTTGGTTGCCATAATTAAAGCGAACATTAGCTGTTTCGATACTCTTTCAGGGATCCAATTATCATTGTAAATGAACTTTTTAAAAACATTATTTTTGTTCTGGTTCACAAATCAGACCAACAACCGATCCAAAGTATTCAACTTAAACTATGAAGCAAGCATCAAATAAACTTCTCACATTTATAGCAGCAAAAGTTTACTCGCTGAATTTATATATATAAAAATATATTATATTATTTGTTAAAATTGGAGCCAGAATCCTAGTTGATTAAACAGCATATTATTTCAGTTACATAATGTAACATAGTACAGTAAATACTCTACTGCTTCTGAAAGTCACGTCTAGTTGTTGATTTTGTGATTGAGAACTGATACATTTGGGTTAATGGACAATTTCTAATTTCTAATCTCTTCTAAACTTGATTAAACTAATTAATTTTTTGATTTGATTAGATGTTTGTTTGTTTTTTTAAATGAAGACTGCATTTAATATTTTGTTTACAAAAGAAACAAGACAGAAAATTAGGTAACTTCATGAGAAGAGGCCTCAACTTTACGATATTATTTTATTGTGAAAATCTGGTTGCATGTCATGCAGAGGATGCGTTCCAGTGTATCTCACCATCCTCCATGAGAATCTGTGTTATACAGATACTTATGTCACATTTTCAGAAAGCCTAACTAGGTCATCATCACCGCTCCCTCCGCAGAGTGAAGGCTTCCAGCAGCAGCAGCTATCGACAGACTCCAAAACCCCCGGATTCACATTCAGACTGAACAATACAAATCCTGGCCAGGAGTCACTAGAAGAGAGACCTCATCATCTGCCAACCTATGAACCGTGTGTGTGTCTCAGAGGATAAGTTTGGAGATGAAGATGATTTGCCCGAGGCTGTCACTGACCACACTCTCAACTGTTCCACGTCTGTCTATTTTTTTCTTGTCCCCTCTTTCTTTTCTTTCTTTGTTTCAGATCTGTGTCTTAACTCTGCACGGCCAGCTTAAATGAGGCTGAATGTGGCCAAAGTGCCCAAACCGTGAACTTATCATAGAGTTATAGTGTCTAAAAACGATTCTCCAATTCCCAAACAAGTAGTTTTGTGAATGAACCAGCATCACAGAGATTGTCGATCCACAAAACATCAGGAATATCAGCTGGTGTCAGTGCATGATATGCAGTATGTCGTCAACAATCAGTGATGTCAGTGTCAGTATAACTCTGTGAAATATTGTTTGCAGTCACAGTTATTCACATTAGTTCAAATCAAATCAAATCAGACTTTATTTATATGGCACCTTTCATACATGAAGTAGCACAAGGTGCCTCACAGAGATTAAGAACAACAATTACAAGAGAAAACAACATAGATTAAAATCAAGGAAAATTAAGAAAACCCAACCCACCCACCCCCACATACACTCAAACAACAATACATATACACTCATACAGACACTACCACACATATGCACATACACACACACCGACCCACACATACGAACACTAGCTGTCACTAAGAGACATGGCCTGTAGTTATTATCACACAATCCCAGCTACACTTTAAATAGCATTTTCCACAAAACATGTAGTTTTAAAGTGAAACTTTGATGAAGGAGAACATCATAAGTTTACTTGTCATGAAATAGGAACAGCTGTATAATTATTCTTCTTAGATTTATATTTGCCGACAGTCAGCCTGCATTTGAGAGTTTAAAAGAAGAAGACATTTAACAGGCCGAGGGACTAAGATGCAAACACTGTTGTATTATAAGTTGCATTATGGGACTTGTAGGATCTGGCGTTTTTTGAATGTGACCCATTTTAGAAAATTAAAATCTGAATATCTGGGCCTCTGTAACAACAGTTTTGACCCATTTATAATTCTTTTTTTAATCTGTCTCTTGCAAGTCTCAAACTTTATGGACTGAGGCTCTTAATAGGTACATTAGTTGCTCTTCTTCTTTTGCCTTTCTGACAGCGTAGCCTCTTTAAGGCATTCGCCTCTCCAAGTGGTCGATACACATACACATACACATACATAATTCAAAATGTAACTTTGGGTTTGGTAACCAGCGACCACAGATGTCATCAAATAAACCAAAACTATAACTTTAAACACTGCTCCACGAGGTATGATTGGTGTTAATGGCATTTTATTCAGCTGATATTGATGTGTGAGCTGCCAAACCAAACCGATTTCCTTTTGGCAGCTTTGAGAACACACACACAAACCCTGGATCGGCACTGCCCTGTGAAGGAAGGCGGTAATGGCTTGTTGAGCTGCTATAAGGCCGGGCCTCGGGGCTGGTCACAGCCATATCTCACACAGTATCGATCAGCTCAGAAGCTAAGTGTGGCCCACAGCCCTTCATCCCTTCCTTCTTCATCTCCCTCTCCCCCTGTTCTTGATCCTGTAAAGTTATAACTGTACTCATGTCAGCCGGGTAATTATCATTGATCTGCTGCTGCACAAGGTGACAAATTCCACTGCTGCTCTACCAGCTGATCCGTGATCTGTCACGGCCCGCTGCCATGACTTCACCACAGTGCAGTTGGGCACTTGTTGCCTTGAGATTTCACCGCAGCTGGCAAACCTGTAATTTGTGCAATTTCTATGTCAGATTTTTAAAATAATTAAATTTCTTTTCTGGCACTTCAAAACAATAAATGGCACACTAATAAGAGGTTAAAGTAAACGCTCCCAGAATACATCAGCTTTCCTCGAGATCAGATTCTTGTTAGATGATAACTAATGACAGCCAGTCTGTGGTGAAAGGCCACAAAAAGTCCTAAGTTTGCTTTGAAAAAATAATAGATAAAAATAAAATAAAAAAATAACGATAATGCATAATAATAAACTTAATTTATTAGCATAAAAGTAGACACATAATACCCATCCATTCATTTTTCATAACCACTTATTGTTATCAGGGTCACGGGGTGTCGGAAGCCGATCCCAGCTGACACTGAGCGAGAGGCGAGGTACAACATGGACAAGTTGCCAGTTCATCACAGGGTCGACACATAGAGACAAACAACCATTCACACTCACATTCACAGGCAATTTAGAGTCACCAGTTAACCAAGAGGCCACACAGACGCGGGGAGAACATGCACACTACCTTGGCAATATACACCATGAGTTGTTTTTTTCCATTTTTATTTAAAGTCTTTAGATTTCTAGATCTTCTCAAACATCTACCCAACAAAACAAGTGTCAGTTTGTAATTGTAGAAATAGTCTGTGTCCTTAGAATCCACAAGAAATCTCTCCCTGACATCTCCTGTTCTTCTTCCCTCTGAGTGTTTTCCATCCTTTGGCTGTTTTACAGCACAACAGAAGCTGTTCAACTCCACAGAGAGCACTGTCTGCTACCGGTCTATCATATGTGATGGTGAGCTTGTTGGAGCTTGATATGGAAACACAGACAAACTTGAGTGCATGCAAAGTAGCTTAAGATAATTAACCTCCACCATCTTTACAGCTACACTTGGATACAGTCTCCAAAACACAAAACACACGTCTGGGGGGGGGTCTTCCTACTGAGAAATTGTTTATTGCATCATTTTGGTATCAAGTGCTTCACTGGCATCATAGAGCATCCTGACATTTTCATCCCACTTACCTGCTGGTACACACTAGCAGCAAGTTCATCATCATAGAAAAGAGTCTAGATGGTGTCACATCATAACAAATTAGGCGGACAGGGCAACAGGGCAACAGATTGGTACATTCATCATGGGAGAAATAGATCATGTCACTGTCGTCTGTTCTGTGGAGGCCTATCTACTGCTGCTGCTGTGGGCCTACGGACGGGGCGGCCGAGGTACTACATCAAACACAACTGTAGGAAATGAGGCCTTCATGACAAGTAATAGGTTTTATTGAGTGTATGATGAGTGTGTTTGAAATATATCAGGACAGTTTCAGCGTGGCACACTTTGTAGTTTCTCACAAAAAAAAGTTTCTGCTCTGCTTTTTCCTCTGGACAGCTGACGGATGACTGATTACTGAGGTGAGCAGAAAGATTTATTAGTGTTTATCCGCTCACCTGCAACACTGAAACCTCACACAGAAAAATAAAGTTTGAGTGTGCATGAGTATTTTAATCTTTTAAAATGTCTTCCTTTCAGTTCGCGTAAGCGTTTAAGCAAAACAAAACCAGCTATCAGCATTCTCAAATCAAAGTCCATTACAGAGGGAGTGTGGTTGCTCAGCGTCCCTATATCCTTTTGTAAAACACAACTGATAAATTCTCTTTTTGTAACCTCTGCAGGGTTCAGTGGCCACGTTCAATGACTGTGAGAGAGGAAGAGACAGGGAGAGGAAGAGCGACAGGCAATCATTTCTCTGTGCGAGCGGCAGAGCGGGTAGGCGAGCAGATGAAAGCCCATTTTCCTCTGATTAAGTCCTCTGAAAATATTCCATTTGTCAGTGCCACTGCAGCTGAGACAGGCCCTGGCCTGCACAGCCAGCCGACTGTATCTGTTGACTATGTAGCCGCCGCGATTTACATCGCTCACTGACAACATCATCATTTCCTCCTTTAATGTCCTCCTTCACTTCTGTCTATACCTCCCTCCCATCCCTCTATCCCTCCACCATCGCCACTGCTTTCCCTCCTTCATTCCCCCTCTCTCATCCCATCTACAGTGCTCAGCACCAGCCCTCCCTCCCTCTCCCTCCATCTCCTCCCCTCTCTCCCATGCCCCCCTAACAGCCTATTTTTGTTTGATCTGCCCTCATTGCAAGGTTGACTGCTACCAAAGAGGGGAGAGCAAAGCGGGACCTGGCTCTGTCTCCGTCATAGTCATTTTCAATGTCATAAATTTCAATTTCCAATCTTTCTGCCCCTTTTTTTCCTGTTCTTCAACCTCCCCCCTTCTTCTTCTTCTCTCATGGCATACCCATCATGGGAATTTGTCAATTCTGTTTCTCTCTGTCTTTCTCTCATTCATTCTGACTCCCTCTCTCCAAACACCTATTGGCTATTATCCTGTCTCATGTCTTCCCCAGACTTCTGCCACACAGAATGCAATTTTCTCCCGGCCGCATCCGTGATGAGATCCAAATGAAAGATCATTAATATTTTGTTCAAAAAGAAATGGAGTTGTGTCTCCTATTTTAAATATTGTCATTTTCCCTCCCCACGCTCGTCTGCCATTGAGATGCTCTTTCTCACCTTCCACCACATCAGGGGGATGCAGATGATCACATTTTTTTTTTTTTTTTTTTTGCTGTTACTGCACGCTCTTCACCCCCAGCTCTGATGAATGCATATGCGTGCATGTGTATGTGTTGGTCTGTAAAAAGCTGTGGAAAACCCGACAGGCATACAAAAAGATATTTGCTCTTTGTCTCTTCAGAAGGTCTTTAACTTGGAGACACTGACAGGAGCAGATGAAGCAGCTGTGAGTGTTGCCGTGTCAGAGAAGACGGAGTGGCAACATTAACAGAGCCCCGGCCGAGTGTCTCTGACAGACTGACTCGAGTATAAAGAGAATAACTGTTCAAGTCAAGTTCATTTATTGATGGTATTGATGAGCAGGATAGACGCTGTTAGTTATCTGAGTTAAATGAAATAGAAAATATAACATGCGTCACTTATATGTGTATTATATTGTCATTTATGTCACGATCTAACAGAAGTTATTCAATAGAAGGATTGTGGACATTATTAAACAATGTGTTGGACAGCATCAATGTTCTGTTTTGTGTAAAGCACGCTGGACTTGACTGTCTTTCGTCTAAGAACTTGTACAGTATGTGCTTTGCACTCCTGTGTGTGATGGGCTATTAATTAAATGGTATGAAATTATTTCATTAATTTTTCATATTTAGCCCAAAAATCACAGGTTTGTCTGTAGAGTCAAATAAAGACAAACTTGTCTGATTATTAACAATTGTCAGAACTTTATTGTAAACATATCTATTCAGGATTTGTAATCAGTATAACAACAATTAATACAAGGTTTATAGCACACTGTAGCATTGTTGTAAACAGATTCACACATTGCTATAAGCCAGTGTTTCTCATACTTTTTACAATGTACCACCTCAGAATATATTCAGCTCTCCAAGTACCACCAGTGTAACAGATGTTGAAATACAGTAGGCCGACTCTATTCAGTTTGTGCAGGAGGAAGTTTATTCCTAATAGGAAGATTATTTATTGTTGACTGTGGTTGAATCCTGGAACGAGTTCAAGAATCAGATCTACTTGGATGGTAAGAGGGTACTCCTGATCCACACTTCTCTTCCTTATAGTTCCCGTTTGGAGTCACAAGTGTAGTGTTTTTGAACTATTAATTTTACCTCCACTTACTATCTCCTCATCATATTTTAGCTTGTAACTAATCACGGATGTATGCACGCTAAACACTACCTGCATGAATGTGACAGGACTATGTGGCAGGATGATGTTGAAACAAAATGTAACAGGATTTTTATTCAATTTTTAATAAAATATAGGTGTTAAATATTTGCAAATTAATTTATTCAATTAAAAAAATATATATTTCGGAGATTCCTCAAAGTACCACTCAAGGGAGCTTGCATACCACCAGTGGTATAAGCCATTCGAACAGAGATTATAGTTGTTTGCTTATGTTAAATCTGATTAGGCAGTGTTTGCATCCTCCAATATGTTTGACTCTGCAAATGAATAGTATAGTTTCATTTTGCCAGCCTGTTAAAGAATAATGATTGGACATACAGCATGCAACTAAAACATCCAAACATCCAACTGATAATGGTCCAGATTAACCTGTTACCCAGGCTCCAACAAGCTGCCTGATTAGGTGCAATGTATATAGTTTGTCTGTGCTTTTACTGTGTTTTCACTGCTCCCCCACCAACCTAAAGTGTCGTCACCTAAAACAAACAAACATGAATATGTAATAAAGCACTGAGCTGATAGAGATCTTTAAAAAATATAGATATGGGGTCCCTTTTTAAGATGACACCTTTAGATCAAGTAATGAAGCAGGACACCTGATGGTTCTTATCACGTCAGCTGATATTGTATTTTAAAGGTGCATGTCACCAAACATGTTTTCTTATAAATGAACACAAATCAGAGTGCATGAGTTAAAAATGAGGAGCACAGTGAAAGCTGACAGGCTTCCCAAATACAGCGAACAGTGTGAGGCCAAGCTGAGGATTTACTTTGCTGAATAGCAGTTGCTGCAGCACCATTTGGACACCAAATGCTTCAAAATTAAGCCTGAGTTTAATGGGGCTTTTAAAAAAACAAGCAAAGAACGAGCAAATTAATGAGCAAAGAATACAACTGACTGAACAGACAGAACGATGGCTTTGATGGAGAATGTGCACCACAGGAAAAAGAAACAATAAAGTTGTGAAATGTAAACTGGGAATTAATCAGCATTCATTAGCCCACGGGGCCTTTCCTCCTCCGAGTCTCCTCCTCACTCCGTCTTTCTATCGCTTAATGTTCCCTCTCTCATTGCGGCATCATGGGTAGCCCACTCACTGCTCACCCAAGCGTTGCCCATTTGCCTGCTGTCTCGCCGACTCGCTCTCTAACCAAACTTTACCTCCTACCTGACACTCTCCCCCTCCCTCCCTCCCTGTGCTCATTAGCATCACATTAGCATTTAATTTGCATGGCTCCAATCTGATTCAATTCAATCTGCTCTGTTTCTCACCTCCTCCTCACCTTTTGTTTTTTTTAATCACTCCTCAGCGCTCTGCAGAACTTGTTCCTGTCTTGTGTTGTGGATTGTGTTCTTGAACTTCAGATGTTTTCAGAGGGAATGACGCCTTTTCTGCTGCTGTCTCTTCGACACACAAAGTTTAAACGAGGATACCACAGTTTGTATTGTTTTTTTCACACTTCCTACAAACCACTTATACTTTACTTTATTGCTGAAAAACATGCTGAGTTTTGAATTATGACACCAGATCACTGTATCAGTTTAACATGACATGTCTTTTATCATCAGCGTTTGTTAACCAGACAGCGATGAAACTCTCATCGTAAAAAAAAAAATATCACTGGAAGGACAAACCTGCTGTACTGTACTGTTTTATGACAATGTCAGTAACCTCACTTTTCATGCCAATGAAGCTTGAATGGAGTCGAAATTCATTTCAATCTCTTGGCTGGAAAGACACAGTAATTAGCCAGGTGAGCAGAGCGGGGCGGGGTCACGCTCAGGCAATTAAGAAAGTGACAGCCCATCCAGCACAGTGACAGGCTCAGGCCTCACACACACACACTCTCTCTCTCTCTCACACACACACACATGCATTCACCAAAATACAAATGTATGCACACAACCAACATCCATGTAATAACCAGCTTCTTAAAAGAGTCGTCTGTGAGCAGCCTAATTAACATAAAAGCACTGGATCTCTGTCATCCATCCACTCTCATCTTACATCCTCATCCTGCTCAAACGCGGAAACAAGAAATTCATCACGTCACGGGCAGAAGTCTGTTTTCATCATTTAACTCAGTCGTTATTTTCAGTTATCACGCGTAACAAAAGCTTTTCCCACACTTGAGTCTGTAGAGAGAGCTGATCAGATCAGTCTGGTTTGTTAGTGTTAGACCTTTGCTTTGAGGCTACCTGTGTCCATACAGTATATGGGTCTGTGCTCTGTGCACTCAAAACATCATATTAGATTGTGCATTATTGATTTTTGAGTGTGCTGTTGAGAGACACTGTTGTCCCACAATGCAATGCGCAGAGTAAATAGTCACATAATAATAGTGATAATAATGTAATGGAAAAACATTTTTACATTTTTTAAGCTTAATTGGGAGATCAAACCATGTGATTAGAGCCTGATTTACTTTGCTAACAGCCAAATATCAGCCAAGTGCATCAACACAAGACATAACAGCCAGCTAATATTACTATAGTCCAACATCAAGAAGCCCAGCTCGGCGTCTTTCAACCTTTTATTTCACAAAACTCTCGGCAATGACTAAAAGTCAGTCCCAGATTTACTCTTGTCCAGTGGCTTCTTGCACAGTTACTCTCTCTTTTTCTGTTCTTAACTTCCTCCATCATCCTCTTAGGTCTCTTCACCTCTGCCATTAGTTATGTCAATAGAAGCTACTGAGCCTGGTTACATTGACTGTTCTCCATCAGCATTCTCTCGCACCCTAGGCTTGAAAACATCCTCCTCCTGGAGGTCCGGCTAACTGAGTAGAGCTAACTGGCTAACAGCAGCTGTAGTTGAATGAGTGAATAGTTTAATCTGCCATATGCAAAAAAACAAACAAAAAAACAACAAAATGTGTTGGAGGATAAACTATGAGCCAAATCATGTTTAAATATTTACCTTGTAAACAGGACGATCTATCACATTGTGTGTGTGTGTGTGTGTGTGTGTGTGTGTGTGTGTGTGTGTGTGTGTGTGTGTGTGTGTGTGTGTTGAGACAGGCAGAGTCTAAAGAGCTCACCTCACCTGTCACTGCTCTGCACCTTAATAAACTGATGACAGCTGAACAGTGATATGATATTTGTTTTCTGTTATCACATCAAATCACTCCCTCATTTTGCGTACACACACACACACACACGCACACACACACACACACACACACACACAGTCATCTAAGAAACACACAGTTTGGATGTGATGCGACACTTTTGCACAGTGCTCATCTGTGCAGTTAAGTGTTAATGTGTTTGTGACATTAGCCAGGAGAAGGGTGCCTTCTCCCTTTGTCTCCCATCTCTATGTCGCCACCCCAGCACTAAACTCTCAGTGTGTGTGTGTGTTAGTGTGTGTGTGTGTGTGTGTGTGTGTGTGTGTGTGTGCGCGATAGTGTGAGGTGGTGGGATACGGCGTCAGGCAGTTATAAATGGCCATCATTTCCCAAACCACTCTGTTCTCCATTGTGGAGCGCATGTCGCCGCAGGGCGGGAGGGAGGTGATGTGTGTGTGTGTGTGTGTGTGTGTGTGTGTTTGAGTGTGTGTAGGAGGATGTAAGGGTGTGTGAGGGGGTAATAGAGGAAGTGAAGGGGCTGATGGTCCCAGAGGAAAACTGTGACGGTAGAGAGTAGTGGAGACGCACCACTAGGTAGTCTGGAAAGCTGTGCTGAAATCAGTGTGTGTAGAGGAAGAGACAGTTGTCTAAATATAAAGACGTGAGACTTCTACCCTCATGTCACCCTAATTTCAGGGCCAGGACTGCAGAAATACTGAGTTAACTGCAACCCCTTTGAGAAATAACTGACTAGACACAGAAAATCTGTAGAATATTAGAATTTAAAAACAAATCATATTTGTGAATTTAACTTTTCAGTCACATTTTCATGTTTTTTTTTAGTTTGATCTCCTTACATGATGATCTGTGACTATAATTAAACTGGAGAAACAAATCTGTTCACTTTATTATAATTTAAACATCATAACCGCCCCTGTGTAACATGGGTAATGTAATTTCAAAATGTAAACATCTCTTCAAATTTTAAATCAATTTTATTTAAATAGCATCAAATCAAAACAAAAGTTATCTCATGACACTTTCCATATAGAGCAGGTATAGACTGTACTCTTAAATAATATTATTTACAGCGACTCAACAGTTTCCACCATGAGCAAGCACTTTGTGACGGTGGCAAGGAAACACTTCCTTTAAGAGGCAGAAACCTCGAGCACAACCAAGCTCATGGTGACCGGTTGAATTTAGACAAACATCAAACATCTGTCTGTGTGTCTCTGAAATCTCAAAAGGCTCCCTTCATGGATGGTCATTAAACACCAGGATCTTTTCTTTTTTCGGCAGATGAGAGAAATGTTGAATGAAAGATTGCACAGAGTTACAGAAACTAGCAGAACAGAGGCTAGCTCGGACGTGATGTCATGTCATATGTGATGCTAAGCATGATGGCACGTTCCCTCTTTAGTCATGTCAAGGACCACGTGTGTGGCAGGAAAAGTTTGGATGCAACGTTACAGTGAGGACTGCATTTAATTTAGATGCTTCGGCTCTAAATCTCTTGTTGTTTCTGTACATGTTGGCTCACTGGAATGGCTTGTTGGAGTTATTAGTTGTGATTTTCAGGCCGAACAAACCTACAAGACAAAATATAAAAACACAGACAAGTGAATAAAACACACACATTATGTGTTTATTCACATTTTATTGTAAGTAAACTACCCCTTCACCAACACTACCCGTGAAATAGTCACATCTAGCAGTTTGGTCTCTAGTTATTAAATTTTCCTTATTTTTTTCAGTAGGTTGGGTTTACTTTTCTGTCTACTACCAATGTAGTGACAAGAGTTAAACACTTCAACCAAATGTTCAACATTTTGTCGCTATTTATTTAAACTTTACTGCTCACTTGCTAACTAGTTTTTTTTTAGGTACTTTCAATGTGGTGCTAAAGTGTTGACTGATTCAATTTGTAATCTTATTTGTCTACTTTGTTTCCTCCTAGACATTGTTTCTATATTTTATTTTATTTTTTGATTTGTTTTACCAAATTATGGTTTCGGTTTTAATAAATTAGCCTAGCTAATGAGGAAGTACCTGGGTTAATCTACCCCTGGTTTGGACTCACAGGATGATGTGAATAAATATTAACAGGTATTGTTAGACCCTCTTTACGACGCTGGAAGAAAATTATATTTTGAGAATGATTTCATCTACTTGCTGTGCCGCAGTGTTGAGCCTTACATTTTCTCAGCTTGTGTCAAGGGTTCATTTAAAGTGTTACTTTCATAATACTGCAGAGGACATTTCTTGGTGCCAGCTAAACCTTAGGATATAATATGTCTTTTGTTTTATTCTTATATCCCTCTTTTCACTCTCACATGGATCTCTCTCCAAGCATTTTACTCACTCTGCTGTACGGCTGCACTCTTATAACTTAAGAATCTTTTGTTAATGGTATTGTGTTTTCTTTTGGCAGTCACAAAGTTGTGGATTTAAAACTGTTAATGACGTTTGGCTGTGCTTGCTCACTATGAGCTTATATTATCCTCTTTTCTCTCTGGGTGATAAAGCAGTTTGGTTACACTACGAGTCCAACCAGTGAGATTAAATTGGTCTATCAGAAGCAACTCTTTGAAAGATAAACAGTCGTGTCCAGGTTCATCCAGTGATTTGGACTGACATCAGTGGATATAGTTATTGTCTGAAATCTCTTGATTTCTCTCTTTCCTCGACGCTGCGCTTTGCTTTCGTTTTGTTAAGTATGACTTCCTGCTCTCTTCTTCTCCGACACACTGCAGTAACATCTTTCCCATCATTCAAACATATTCACGAACATTAAAAACTTATATTTCTGCTGATGATCTCATTTCCCCGGTGTCACTCGGGCTGCTTATGATGTGACACTTTCCCTCTTGTTCTCAGAAATGTTATAAACCACAAACACTCCATCTTTGCCTCTCGTCTCCAAAAGAGGTTAGAAATTAAGTGGGGGAAACAGCAGGGGACACTGTGAGTATATGTGTACACCCACTTCAATATATTACAAATGTCTTCCACTTAGGCCTATTTCAACCAGGGGCCTGATATGGTTTTGATACAAGAGACAAGTGAGGAAAAAGAGAGGGCCGGTTAAGGAGGGGAAACGGCCAGTGTTTGACAGGAGGCCTTTCTAAATCCCACACTCATCCATCATAAGTGGCATTTGTGCACTCTGAAGGCCTGATAATAGCCTTTTGCATTTTCACACTACGCTTTGCCTTCTGGATTTGATCGTGGGGGGAGAGAGAGGGAGAAGGATGGAGGAAAAAAGGTGAAGACTGTAGGATGGGGGACACACATACTGTGGTTTCATTCATTCTCTCTTTATTCCCCCCCCCCCCCCCCCCCCCAACTCCTCATCATCCAACCCTTGCACCTTCAAGGCTGCTTCTCTTCTCTTCCCCTCTACATTTTGGGAAAATCACTCTCTGAATTGGAAAAGGGACCCTGGGGCCACAGGCGCAGGGTCCATGTTTCGTTTTTTTTTTCCCCTTTGGATAATTGACTCTCGTTGCCTGGTAATTCATCGCTTGCATATGCCAGCTAATTCATCAGGAGAAGAGAAGCTGCCGACCTCACAACCTTGCATGCCCCGCCGCCCCACACAGCCCCAAACACACACACACACACACACACACACACACACATCCCACATCTCACCTTGCTAAATCGCACATATGCATGCACACATATACAAACACACACACACCATTCAGGGTTGAGTTTAGCCTCCTCCACCTCCACCACCACCACCACCACCACCACCTGCCCCAGAAGAGCCAGGAGCCTGGAATGAGAGGAGGGAGCAAGCGGCAAGTTAGCGGATGAAAAACCTGAGATGATAGATGGGGCGCATTGTGGCATTATGAATGAATTATACCTCCCAAATACCTTGAGCAGTGCAGACTGTCAGCCTGTATCTATACTAATCTGGGAGAAAATATAGCTGTTTCCACATTAAAGGCGGCCAGCAAAGAACAGGCCGCAGAATTAATTGAGCAATCAGGCCATTAGAGAGAAACATCATACTGAGCCCGGTTTCTGATGTAGCAACATTTATCACTGCTGACCAGGAATCTGCTTCCACTCCTGTGTTTTTTTTTTCTTCCTTCCTCTCTCTCGTTCTCTCTAATGTGGCCCCATCTTCAAACAGATTAGGATTATTGTGACAAGACAAAGGTATCTTTTGTCTTTTTCCATAGCCGTGTCAGCGCCTGCTGCATTTATCACGGTTGTCACACAGTCTTAAGGCTTTCAGCTCGCACACCTTGTCCCATTTTTCTCCCAGCGGTGGGTCCATGTTAAATTTACAAAGAAAAGTACATTATTGGAAAATGTCCCCGGATAAATTGTAGTCAGATACATGAGCGTTTGTTTGCATTTTTTCTTTTTTTCACCCTCGTTGAGTTTCAGTTTTATGATTATTAGGTGGATCTTAAGAAAATATGATTCTGATTTTTTCTTCCTCAAACTCGCTGTGTGTGACATTTTAACTCAGTATTCGGTTTTTGGAAGATGTTAGTTTTGTAGGTGCTCAGTAATATTTAAAATATGACTTGAAGGTTGATAAGATAAAGAAAAGTAGAAGAAAATTTACTGTTACTGTGTTCAACACTATTTAAACTTCAGTCATCTCAACTATTAAATGCAGCCAATTCATTGATTGAAGCAACATCAGTGCAATTATTTGGACCTAAATAAAAATTAAATTTATGATACATGTTACAGAATCATGCAATATATTTTATATATACTGTATATTATCCTATTACTATACTATTATACACTGTTGCCTATAAAGTTGGAATAATTTTCTTTTCCAAACACATTCCTCTTTTTATTCCTATTTATACACATCAGGTTAATTGTGCTTTAATTTTCACTGTGATATGTTTGGAAGAGATTGATCAATAATGTTTTGAGAAGATACACTTTATCTATCAAGAACAAATCACATTGTCACAGTCATTTCATGAGAAGAGGTAAAAATATTTTAGTCCAACTTGAAGCTAAATTTAGGTGAAATATATGTTGTCGTACTGTTGTTGCTCTATTATTAGTAGTAGTAGTAGTAGTAGTAGTAGTATTAATAATAATAATTATTATTATTATTGTATATTGTATTATACATTAGCAACTATGAGTTTCTTTCTGTCTTTCTTTTCTTTCTTTCTTTCTTTCTTTCTTTCTTTCTTTCTTTCTTTCTTTCTGCAAAGTGTCAACAGTCTATAAACATCTGGATCTAGAGGTGATGTGTGTTACTTTCTGTGCCACAGGTGCATGGTGCTAAAGTAAATCCTTCGAGAAGAATTAGATTTAATAAAGAATAAAGTAAGATGTTCCAGGGCTTTACACTGTGATATGATACTGTATATCTTTCCTCTGTTTACAGCTGCATGGTCTTTGTTTTAACTCTCTAACATTTTTAAATATTCGTCCACGTGCCAGAAAAAGTCAACACTGCAACACGTCTGCAGCTTCAATCAAAATAAACCCTCTAATAAACACATTAAACCAGAGATCAATGATCCGATGTACATATGTACATAATAAGACTTGGTGTCCCTTCACAGCTGCTGACCGGACAGGACAGTTTCTTTAATATCTGATGTCTATCACCCTCTGCTGGAAGAATCAGAGAACTGTGCTGAGATCAGTACAAGCAGCAGAAATCAGCGATTGTTAATAATATTAAAGAATGTGCACAAAAGCTCAATATTGTCTCGAGCACTATCTGTTAAATGAAGTACTCCTTCACTAAAGTTTTAATTATGTCAGTTATTTCCCTTTTTTATGTGATCAGCACCTCAAATCTGCAGGTACGCAGTGAACATGATGATACTTTACTTACTTAAATTACTTCATACTTACACTACATACTATATACATAAAACTACATACATACGTGATACATTGAATGAATTTAAACATATGTTTTAAATAGGTTATAATTATGTCTGAGTAGTCAAATCTGTCAGAACTAACACATTCATGTATTTTCATTTTGCTTAATTTAACCTTTATTTAACCAGCTGAGATAATGGTGACCTGGCCAAGACGGCAATAAAAAACAGTTCATTACAAGTGGCTGTTTGTGCCTTTGGAGACATTTTTGTAGCAGTGACCTGAAGTGTAGAAATGACTTGCTATGCTATGTCCTCCCTACGCATTCAGAGGCGTGAAGACTACTTTCACATCAGCACTAAGTTTGGGCTTGTTTGACTACGATCTGTCTTCTGACTTCACCTTGGGCACAGGTGAGCACCAACAGGACTAACTGTAACTGTAACGGTAACTCTGTTGTTGATAGGTAGATGTATCCATATTAGATCCATTAGGACCATTTGTAAGTATGCAAATAGACTTGAATAATTGAGGCACCCCATGTCATCCCGTCTCTCTTCACACTTCTCTGTCTCTCTTCAGCTGCTCCGATCAAATAAAGTAATAAAAGATGGTAAATGATCTCAGAAAAAGAATTTAAAAAAGAAATAGAATTATTGATCTAACTAAAAATGATCTGTCTGTCCATCTATGAGCACCATGCTCTGAGGCCAGACTATCTGAAAGTGCCCAGCAGCAGTCCTGAATGCAGAGCAATGTGGAGTGAGGAACACAATAAATCCACACAAGGATTTTGTGTCTAGGTAATATCTGAAATTGGTAGAATTGCATGCATACACAATCACCACGGTCATTATTTTAAAGTGAGCATTTTCCAGCACAGTCAGTCTTTTTGTTAAGATGAAGGGAAACTCTCTGATCCTTTCCGTGGCCGTGCCTCATCAATGCCCTTAGCATCAGTCATTGCAATGTTAACTTTGTGTCTGTGCACATTTTATCCATATAGTACATAAAGTTTAAAAAAGACAGGCCATTCTGGTAAAAATGTCAGCAGGTGTCTTCACCATAAAAAGTTACAACACTCCTGTTGAAAGCAGAAGTTTTTCACATCCGTGTTTTGTGTAGCTGGAGTTGGATGGTGATGCAATGCATTATATATTGCATTAATCATTATATGACATGACATTTTAATACATGACAATAACTTCCTTGAATCAATTGTCAAGTCCCTGAACAGTACATGATTATTGGTAACTAATTTGTTTATGTACAGTATGTATGTGTACATGCACATAAAGCTCAATATATTTGTCCTGATGTGTGTCTTTGTGTGGATGTGTATTTGTATTAAATTGTGTCATATAAGTCTCCTGACTAGAACTTTCCAAACAAACACTGCATTAATTTGTTGGTTTAGTTTGTATTTGACATTTATTGTGTTTTTCTTTCTTTTTTTTTTTTTTTTGTGAATTCCTGGACTTTGAGTGTCTGTATGGTGACCTTTAAAAGACAGAAATCACCTGTTCAACACAGGCTCACTCAGCAACAGTCGCTGTTGCGCTGACTAAATTCAAATACAATGTGATGGACAAAATGTAAAGATCTTATACTGATGGTTTGTCAGGGACTGTCTGAGTTTACATGTGGCAGAGCAGCACATGATGAGTTAGGAAACATGGAGGTGCCGTTCATGTGTGTGAGGTGTACTAATGCTGCCTCCTACTGGAGGGTCATGGAACAGACGGGACAACCTCTCAGGTACAAACAGCAAGTCTATGAACTTTACACAACCACACAAGTAAAATTATATTAAGATTAGAGATTACTCTTATTAATGTGTATTTATTTGTATTTATCTGTTAAGCATATGTGAAAGTGATTTTTGTCAAGTGATACACAATCTATGCATGCTGTTCATACTATACATACTGTCATGTCCACCTACCTCATGTACCTGCTTCACAAACCATATTTACTTTAGCACTGTTGCAATATTGTCTTATTCTTAATCTGTCTATGTTGGGAAGGCAAATGTTACTATCTATCTATAGTTTAGTAGTTTAATGTTTATGTTTACCTGTCGAGCCCCTTTATTTTCAGCTGTATTTCTGTTTATATCTGTGTATGTACAATGAGAGCAAAGTGAAACCAGAGTCAAATTGCTTGTATGTGTACGCCTGACCAATAAAAGGTGATTCTGATTCTGATTTAAAGGATTAAATACAGTCATCTTGCCTGATATATACTAGAGTCAAACTCTCGCATAACCTAGAGGGCCCAAACAGCAGACACTGTGCGTCAAGAAAGAATATCTATCAGTGCTCTGCACAATTATTACTGATATATTGTGTTTGAGTGCAGCCGTGACTTTTTTCAGTGAGTTTTGACTGCAGCCACCGAGGGGCAGCATAACATCCCGTAACATTCACACTTCCCCATGAGAGTGACATGAACTGGTTTCTTTGAATACATCAAGCCTAAAGTTGAAACAGTAAATCAGTTAATTATTTAATCTGCAACCATTTTAATAATTGTTTAAGCATTTCCAAGTATTCACTGGTCAAGACATTATCGTGTGCATTAGGAAAATGTGGTACACATTTCTAACTATTATTGATGTTATACAAAACCAAATGATTAATCCACTAATCAAATAAGAATCAGAATGTTAATTGGTTATGACAATAAGCGTTAGCTGCGGTCCTAATCCAGTTCTTATCATCCAGATGTAACTTCCTAATTTGAATCAGTGTGATCAGGATGTAAAATAAAATCATTTAGCGCTGTTGTTGAAATAGGTTTGAATGTACAGTTGTACAGGGTTTCAGTCATATCACATTAAGATGACGAGCTACAAGAGAATTATTGTGATTTGTTCAGCAGTTAGGCCGACTGAAGAAACAGTTCTTGCAAAATCACAGTGGACCGATTTAACTTGATACAGACAAATAAATGTATTTTAAACTGCTAACAGCTCTAGTCACAAGACACTTTACTTTCCCCAATTTCATTCATCCAAGTGATTTATTTGTATTTCTGTATTTGTCTCAATACACTTTATAGTTACTGTTGATGTTTGTGTATAAAAACAACATGCAGAGGCTCAATTTTAGACTATTTCTTAAATTTCCATGTTGGTGTAGTGCCAGCTGAATGTTTGTAAATGTCAAGACGTCAACCTGCTCTGCAATAATACAAAATCTCACGTACAGATAATATGTGCAGACTGCTTGTGCACAAAATGGGATTACTGTGGTGTCAGCCAACCCTGAGCTGAGTTCAGCCAGGTTTTCATAGACACTGTGGAGCTGCTGGTGCTCGAGTTTGTATGTGGGTGCAGTTGATTTGTGTCTTTTTAATATAAAGCTGCATGTGTGTTGCTGTGTATTTACTGTAAATATACACTATGTCTATGGACATTTTCTATCAGTGTCCTTAATAAATAAAATAATAAATAATAAAATATGTTAATATCCATCCATTTCCTGTAACCGCTTCTCCTCATCAGGGTCTATGTGGAGCTGGAGCCTATCCCAGCTGGCTTTGGGCGAGAGGCGGGGTACACCCTGGAGAAGTCGCCAGCTCATCACAGGGCACATAGAGACAAACAACCACTCACACCCAATCACCAATTACCGCGTGGGGAGGAATTACGAAAAAAACCCCCAAAAAAAAGGCCCCGGGGGGGGTTTGAAAAGGTACCGTTTTGCTGTGAGGCAACAGTGCTAATTGTGCCACCCATTATCATTATTATTGTTGTTGTTTGTTGTTGTTGTTGTTATATACTATTTAATAACTTTAGGTTGTTTGTTTTTTTTGCTTACTGTATATGATAATGTATATATGCATCTGTTCTTACTTCTGGCTGCTGAAAGTTAGATAGATAGATAGATAGATAGATAGATAGATAGATAGATAGATAGATAGATAGATAGATAGATAGATAGATAGATAGATAGATAGATAGATAGATAGATAGATAGATAGATAGATAGCTTTTTTAAACTATTGATGCCTGAAGGGAAATTCTTGTGTTGCAGCCACAGTGTGTAAAAGAAATGTCCTCCATAACAGGAAGAAGTGCTACAAAGTTTGATATGAACTTAACTTTAGTATTTAAATGTAAACCTGAATTAAAACAGCATTAAATAAAGGACATAAAGCAGTAGTGAGGACTGACAGTAGGTGCTGAGCAGCCATCTCTCAGGTGTGTTACCTGGTTTGGCTCCACGCTCCTGTCTTTCTCGCGCCAGTCCTTTGGATCTCGCGCGCGGTTTCGGTGCCTTTTCGCACGCTCCGCAGCGGACCAATCAGAAGCCAGTATCCATCCTCAGGAGCGTCCCGTTGCTATGCAGTTGTCCTGAAACCTGCCCTGTCCTGTCCGGCAGCGAGGGTGAGCTCTGCAACTCATTCATCACTTTATTTTACATACAAACAGATTAATTCACTCTGAGCGACATACAGCACTTTAAATACACACTGCTGTTTATTTATAGGTTGTTGTTACATTAACAGAAACCGTCATTGTAGTGTAAATAGAGGTGTTTGTATCAAAGTTGGAGATGTTAGCATGTTGTTTAGCAGTATGATTAATGCTACAGTACACAACATGGCTGCAGGTGAGTCGTAAACATGCTACTGAATGTATTTTTATTTAAGCCCAAATGTTAGAGGCCAGCAGGCAGCTGTAGTTACGGTAGTAACTCGGTTGGAGACAGACACGCCTGTTGCTGTGTGTCCCTCCAACCCCGTCGAGAGCACGCCCGAGCAGATTAGCATACCACCAATGAGCACGGATATGCAAATGTCCCTCCTCTCTGGCTTTGTCCCACTCAGTTTTAATGTGAAGTTGCCAGATTTATCTCTCAGTTGCAGCATACAGTGGACTACAGATAAAGTGTGTGTTTAGTCGAGAAGATACGAGGATAACTCGGCGTTACTATTTTACCCTTTGCTCTAAGGCGGATTTGGATTTTATGTACAACATGACATTTGAGGAACTAAGTGGGGATTACTCTCAAGAAAGGTAAATAATATGGATTATGACTTTTATTACAGGTGCATGTAGAGCTGCTTGTGTGCATGCAATACATAGATTAATGCATAGAGCTAATTTGAAAGCTCTAACTGATCATTTAAAGCATGTTTATGGGCGATAATGAGATTTAAAAAACTGCGTTTAATCGGCTAACTGACCATGTCGCGAGCCCACTTTTCGATAACTAGCTAACGTTAGTTAACACGACGCTTCACGCTGGTTAAAGGTTACAAACTACCTGAAAAGCTGCTTTAAATGTGTCGTTTCACTTTCCCACAGCTGTCAAAAAATGTCTCCAACCGCACACTTGTTAACAGTGAGCTTTTTTTTTTTATACGTGGCGACACCAACTTGTGCACCCAATCTGTCATTTGTGCTCGTGCCGGGTTGGTGAAGCTAGCAGTCCGGCTAGCCGCAGATAGCAGGGTGGATCAGAGGGTTGGTGGTTCAGTTGTAACGATGTTAACATTAAAGTGTTTGTCTCTCTCTCTCTCTCTCTCTCTGTGTTGCAGAATGGATTCAGTGGCGAAAGCTTTGGAAGAAGTCCTCACCTCTGCCTTACCACAGGGCTGCATTACAGTGGGAGTCTATGAGGCTGCCAAATCACTCAATGTGTAAGTACAAGGTTATGTCTGCTATTGACAGCTGGAGATGTCTCACACATCCTCTAAAGCACATATGCGTGTCTCTGCTTTCTTAAAAGTACAAAAAGACTAAGCATCTGTTCTCTTTTCTTCCCTCAGAGACCCTGACAATGTGGTTTTGTGCATCCTGGCCACTGACGACGAAGATGTCAAAGACGTCGCCCTGCAGATCCACTTCACCCTCATTCAGGCTTTCTGCTGTGAGAATGACATCAACATCCTGAGAGTCAACAACACCCGGCGCCTGGCAGAAATACTGGGTGGTGGAGGAGGAGGTGGAAAACAGAGTGGGGGTGAACCTCTGGACCTACACTGTGTCCTCGTTACTGTAAGTATCTTTTCTTCATGTTTTTAAATCAATCTTGTGATGTTGTGATTTTACTGAGGATGTTGAGACATGTGCATGTGAGTGAAACTCTTGTTTCGAGGAAGAACTTGCCAGTACTTGTTCTTGTGCATTTGGTAAACATGTGTGTGACTCCTCCCTCATATGACTTGTCAGGAATTCAGCAGAGGGGAAATACCTTGTATTTGCACACAGGAGCTATTTGTAGCTCAGTGCAATAACCATATAAATGACTGTAAATGCATTCAGATCACTGATTTTCTTTTTATTAATGTTTCAGAGCCCACAGTCGACATCATGGAAGGACCCCGCTCTGAGCAAAGTGAACCGATTCTGCAGAGAGAGCCGCTGTATGGACCAGTGGGTACCCATCATCAACCTGCCTGAACGATGAACTTTTCGCCACAAAAACCTGTGAAAGGACTCTTAATCTGCACAGGAAGTGTGGTGTGAACCCTGATGGACACATTACCACCAGAGATCAAATTCCAAAGCACTGCTGATGGGGAGAGAACATTTTTGGAGGAAACAAAACCACAACCCCGCCGTCTACACGGGGTGTATTTAAAAGAGTTGTAAAAAAAAAAAAAAGAGCCGGGAGATGGATTTCTTCTTTGGACAGGACTGTTTGGAGTTGCGTCTGTCAGCCTTTGCAACCGAGACGAGATGGCGAGGCACTTGTATCGTCACACAGGTGGAAATTCAAAAAGAGAAAGCATGTGTGTGTGCTTTTTAATGTGATGCCGGACACTGTACAGAAGGACTGTATCATGTATGTGTGGTAAAGCCTCTGTGCCGAGTCAGAAAAGTGGGGAGAAAAACCAGAAAATGGAGCTGTTGAGTGGACCAAGGCCTCGGCCTCTCTCTGCAGAAACAAAGCACTTGTTGAAACACTGGACCTTTTTGCAATTTCACTTTCACTTCACTTGATTTCAATTGTTAACGTTGACGTTGTCATAATTTAAAAAGGGAAGGGCTGCACATCCAGTGAAGACATTCTGTGTATTTAGTGTTTCCTACGCCAGCTGGTTTTTTGCCACAAGTAAAATAATTCATTTGTTACAATTTAAGTTATTTCTAATGATATTTAAGTGTATTTATGTTTCATTTTTTTACCTTAACTATTTGCTAAATCTGAATACTTATGTATTGCTGTCAATAAAAAGTATTTTTCTTTTTTGGAGACAGACTTGCACGCTTTTTTCATTTCTGGAAATTTTAGCAAAGCCGAGCTGATTTCTGACCTTTAGCACTCGCAGTTGTAAAGCGGAGTCACGTGCGGATCATAGAGGTCATGTTGGCCTCTGTGGCCTCAGTGCCATCTCTGAGCTGAAGAGAACAATAATCCTCAGCGCACAGGCTTCTGCCTCGGTCAGCAGGACCATGTTCATTCATCCAAACAGGTTCCCTTTTCACCGATTCTCGGTGATTTGTTGGACAGTTTGGTTTGGCCTTTTCACCAGCTGACTTCCTAGAGTCATGTGACGGCCTAGGGCATGTGACACACATGTTGCACGGTTAAAAGAGGGAATATGGACACACAATCACCATATTTAGCATAATGCATTGCACAAAATATTCATAACAGAAGTGACGTTCAATCAGGTGTTGTCATGCTATTTGTGTGAATATGTGGTGAAGCTCTCTGAACAACACATGACTCGAACTGCTTGGAAAATTTTGTAAATGAGGCACTGGCATGCAATCTGTTGCGCAAGCCAGTCTGAACTACTCCCTCCACTCCCCCGCTCCTTTCCTTTTCCATACACACACACACACACACACACACACACACACACACACACACACACACACACACACACAGGTGATCTCGCTGGAGTTGAATGTCGGTGATGTCACTGGGTTGTTCTAAGGCAGGCAATCCCCTCTGAAAGCGCCGAGTCATGATCACGAGAAGAGCAAAGGCAGAGGCTGTCCTTGAGTTGCACAACCGAGCCCAGCCTTTCATATGAGAGAAATCATGTGATATTATTTAATATTGTTCAATGAAACAATGAGTCACTGCAAAGTACTGGCTGCAAATCAGCACCCCAGAACCTCATTAAGATTCAACATCCCACTACAAGACCCAGAAGCTCCCCACTGCAGATAATAATAATAATAATAAGTAAAATGTCTATCTCCCTGCAGTAACTATTAAACATAACCTGTTTTATTGGGTACACTGTATGAGGATGTACAGGAGAACATATAAAACACTGTCAGATGATGTAAAAATGCTCTCAAAGCAGCTAATAACTTGTACCTGTACTTGTAAGTGTTCCTCAGAAAAAAGCCCCCAGTGGTTTCAGTTGGCACTGTGTGAAAGGTCTGATGTGTGACTGCAGGGTGTGACGCTGACTGATGTAATGTGGTATTGTTGTGATCGAAGGGAAAAGGTTATTTTAAGATCGGAGCAGTGGAATGGCTGATGTAAGTGTTATAATGCGACTTACAGTGAAGCCAATCTAGAAAAAGGTTAGAGTTGAGGTTTGCATATGTTTATTAGCGCCTGCTGGCTGTACGATATTGTGGAACAAAGTTCAGGTGCAGCATTATCTAGGTGTTTCTGAAACAGAGCAGAATTTCATGACCTGAAGTCACGGTGCAGTTGAATTGTTACATACAGTAACTATAGTGCAACATGGGGAACATATTGTGTAACCGGTGGTATAATGTATAATACTGAGTCATTGTGCCAGAGATTAAGAACATACAGAAACCCATGCACTAAACTGCGTGTGAGGGGAAAAGTAAATGTCAGGTTAAGATAACGGTGCTGCAGAACAAAGGGGAAATACAAGTTATACTGTGACTGTGTGGACTAAGCTGCAAATGGAAGTATCAAACCCTGAACTGATTTCATCAGGTGACGTGTCGACTAGTTGATGTATTAATCATTTAAGATATTCCGCCTAAATTTGATTTGAATGCAGATTAAAGATGTTAATCAGATAATGTTCCAACAGCCAAGTAAAGTCTAAATATTCACCGACTAAAGTCTCTTATCAAAACTGAGCTGGGTGTTAACATTCATTCAACAGTCAACATTGTGTTTTGAGGAATTTCCCTGAATGTTGTGATTCATTCTGCAAAAAGCTCATTTATGGACATTTGTGGAGGAGGTACCCTCATCACTTTACTTCAGGAACATTAGCAATACTTCAAACAAGTATTAAATGTAACTCAATTAAAGTTAGTTAAATTTAATTAAGTTTTATATTTTATGCCAACATGTGATTTTTATCATGGAACAAGTTACAGTCTTTAATTCTTATTAGACATGGTGACTGCACTTAAACCTCAAAATAGCTTTGCATAAATCTAACCTGAGAACGTCTAAACTGCACTATTTAAAGCATCATCAGATAAGTGGGCATGGAGGCCCTTTAATATACACTGTTGCCCATAAAGTTGGAATAAAATATTTTTACCTCTTCTCATGAAATTATTGCGACAATGTGGTTTATTCTTGATAGATAAAGTGTTTCTTCTCAAAACTTTGAAAATTAAACCACAGTTAACCTGATGTGTATAAACAGGAATAAAAAGAGGAATGTGTCCGAAAACAAAATTATTCCAACTTTATGGGCAACAGTGTATAACAACAGATCATGTTTTAGAGTGATCATATGTTTTATATGTAAAATCAGACTGATAGATATGGCTATAAAATACATGAATTAAAGTAAAAAGTAGAATAATTGTCTCTGAATTGTGAGTATAAAGGTATAAATGTTACATTAATGTAATATGCATTACTATGCATTACATTAATGCACACCTTTTATTTAACATCTATATGTACAAATACTTTGCATACTGTGAGGTCTTGCTACTTGCATATTCCTGCACCAACATATTTGACATATATTTATGGCTTTTAGCACTTGATTTTTATCTTCTTTATATTTTTTACTTGATGTTTGTTATGCACCAAAAACACCAAGACAGATTCCTGTATGTGTTGGCAGTAAACCTGATTCTGATAAAGAAGGATGAATAGGAATTTATTTATGACTACCACTGGCATTGGGTGGATGATATAAAGTAGATATGACACTGGGAGTCAATGGGCTCAAAGGTCTGAGCCTACCAGAGGAACAGCGGTGCCACAGCAGTCTGCTCTGTCAGCCCACACCCTGCAACCACCACCCTCACCCTCCCTCACCTTCCTCTCCCCCACATCAGCACATTCCAACACACTGACACTGTAACTGCCAGGACAGATTTTCACAGCGGGCCACATGGTCAGTGATCCGGCCTGCCAGCCGCTGGCTGCATGCCCCCCTGTGACTCTAACATTGCTGCACAATGACAAACTGGGATTACTGCAGAGGGGGATATGCTTCAGGCCTTCAGGGGCATTCATGCTTGCAGAGAATACCCAGGAAGTCTCGATCATGTGTGTGCATAACAGGAATACCTCTACAGAGTTAAAACGTTAGCTAAAAAGCTGATTTATTCCACTGTGCGTGTTAACTTTGGCATTGAATGAAGGTGTTCTTCAGGCTACACAATGCGAACACACCTGGCTTTTCCTGCAGCGACATTTGATCTTTCAAAGAAAACAGCACGATCTGTGAGAAAAAGACAAGAAGGAAAGCGACGTCTATTCATATTTTAGGTCATCCAAAAACAATAAATAATAGGTGACAATGTTATTTCATCATTTGTCAGTTTCAAGTGTGAGAGCTGTCACGTCCAATTCAGTGTTTTCCGAGTGCTACAATATGTGACAATGAGTATTATTCCTGTCTGATCTTCCCATTGTGTGCAGGAGAAAATGAAACAAGCTGTTTATCCACCAGCTGGCCAGAAAACAAGGTCAGAGAGACCTGAGTGGCCACCAACGGCGAATGAAAACAGACTCTCAGGGTAAGCAGACATTTTCCCAAAATAGTTACTCTACTCTCCAAGAGCGGAAATCAGGGTTTGGTACTTTCTATATTTAGCCCTCTTCTGTTCTCTGACAGCCATGGCGAGAAGCCCGGAGGTCTCTCCTATCCCGAGTGAGATATAAATAAATGACTAATGAGAGGAAATGGCCCCAGAAACTCTATCCAAACAGTAAAAGAGTAAAATCAGGTTTCTATATTGAATCCTGTAAATCTGAGGATGTTGTCAAGACAGCAGTCCAGCTCAAATGTTTCGAGAGTGCAGCACAACACATCTTTATTGAGATATTAGTACAGTATTGTACCGCAGGAATGCTTCACTTTATTAATCTTAGTTAAGTCTTCATACAAAGGCTGGTATATTAATAAAGACATTTATCAAAATGCAGATTCTGACAGTTAAATTAATCCATCAATGGTACAATAAGGCCGTTACGGAGTTTTGCATGAATGCACAGAAATAATGACATGGCAGTGGTAATCTGAACTTTTCCTTAAGAGGCATACAGGAATGATTTATTGCAAGTAAGAAGAACTGACTGTTAGAGACAATCATAAAAAAAATACAACTGGATAATGATAACACCAGATCTTGCTGATTTGAAGACCTGAACGTACCCTTTGGAGAAGGCAACAATACCAAAAAACTGCTGAAAAGCGGAGAGCACCAGGTAAGTGAAACACAATTTAACATGTTCTGCTAGTGACAAAAAACAGATGGCACAATATTGTTACAAATCACTTTCATCCCACAGATAAAAACATTTGATAGAAACATCTTTTTCTTAAAGACATCCTCCCATTAAGAGTTCTTCATGATACAAGGCAAACATAAGTAAGGCTTTAGAGTGAAAGAAATTTAATTTATGCTATCTATTCTGTTTTGTTTTTTTTGTTACATTTTACCATAGCAGATAAGTTTCCCACAGAGAATCACAACATGAAGGACGTGTTAGACTGTAGATTGAAGACCCCCACCGACACAAAGGTTAAGTTTAAACATGAAATATCTGAGAGCAGTCCTGGGAGAGTGGTTTCTTTTTAAATCACCATTATACCTGTGCCAGAAACACTGTGGCACGTAACACGTGGCTCACAGTGCTGCGTAACACTTGCTGACGCGCCATCAGCTTCCTAAAAATAGCGTACCACAGTAAGTTTTCAAAGGAAAGGCTAAAAATAGTCTCATTCAGACTCATATTTAGATGTTTTCACATGCAGTCGTTGGTTTGGCTTGGTCCCAGGGTCTTCTTTGCACAGTGTTGACTGCTGACTGCATTAATGTCATTAATTATGTATTTTACATGTTCAGCTGAGAAACTTCCAAAAGCATCACAGCACTGAGGTCATATTATCCCAAATGGCTTGAATCTGAGCATAGATTATCTCGGATTAAAGAGGTTTATATGGAATTTATCTCAACACGATGGGCCATTAAATCAAGACAACACTGTATTATGGTAATCATACCTACAAATACCAGACGGGAACACAGTGGATTAAATGGCATGTGGATTGTCGTGGATCGGTCACAGCTGCTGCAGCTGTGATGGGTTGCAGAATACTTTTGAGTAATTGCACACCAGATACAGTGACATTACTGCCCTAATCAAAGATACATTGTGGTAACTTCTGAGTAGAAGCTCAAGGCGAATCCTGATCCCTGAATTCAGCGATTTAAACTGCACAACATCTGTAAAATACTGTTGGGATTGAACTGTGAAGCCACATGATGAGAGCCATTATTAGAACTAATACACTTTTAAAGGACTGAGGGGAAACTTTGGCTGCATGAATCCACTGAAGTTGACAGAGACAATGCCAGTCACAGCCCAGAAACGATCCGATCTGTCACTGGGCAGTGCCAGTGTTCAACAGTATTCAGACAATAATGTCTGCTGATTATTATTAAAGCAACATTTCGTACTTGATGCCGTCACAACTCATGCAGCCAAAGCTTTGTTAGTGGTCAGAGCTCAAAGTGAACAGTGGCACTGTCAAGGTTGATAGTTTCAGAGAGTAGTAAAGGCGAGTGGGGCTTCTTTCTTTGCTCATTACGAATTGCTGTTTTTTTTTGAGAAAACGGTGTTTGAATTGTTAAACAGAACAGGTGAACACATGGTAATGATACGATCACAGTCCACCTCTCATTCCTCCCAACAAAAAGAATACAGCAACATTAATAAGCAAAAAAAAAAAAAAAAACACATAAAGGCTAAGTGGCATCCACTACAATATAGTGCAGGGTTTTTTGTCCTTGAAGGGATTGTCTGAAGCGGGGATGCCCATTAGGAGAGGATCGTTTCTGCCGTGTTCACTGCAGTAGTTCATAAGGTCCGCAGAGGCCTTGGATACCTACAGAATAATGGAAGATTAAAGATTAATTTGGGGATTTAGTGTCAATATTTACACACAATCAGCCAATCTAATGGTGCCTGAATTTATAATTCTAATTCATTCTACGATGCTCCCAACATTACTTAGTAAAAAGCGAGAAATCAAAATTTTAACAGCAGCTCTCAGGTGATCACATAGCCAATCAGACGTAAAGGTTTTCCCTGCATTTATCACATTGTTCATTCTTTTTAAAAACATCCTCATATTTTCTCAGTGATATGTTATTCTGCAAAGCGAGCGTCGAGGTGATCACACCAAACAAGTAATGTGTTGGATTCATGACCACAGACGATGATCACGCATGGTTTTATTGTTGCGCTGTACCTTTATCCTCTCAATGCTCGCCTCTATTCTCAGCTGCTGCACCGTCCGCCGGGCATGAGCGATGTTATTGGAACTGTGAGCCTTCGAAGACATCCTGGGCAAATCAACACTGCAACGAGGAAGAACAAAGAAAAGGTTCAACTTTTTCAACAGATAAAACATGGAAGTGATACTAGGAAACTGATGATTGTAAATAATTATACATTAAAAATCGAAACCATCTTTTTGTGCACTATGTCCTATAAAAATTATAGTTTCATGCACTGCACATATTGGACAACACACGTACTGATATTGGCCAAACAATCAGCCTACTGATATATAGTTCTCTAAAGCAAGTAAGACACACTTGTTTCAGATTACAGAAAGATCTTGGTCGGTCGTGACGATGATGACAGCTGGAAAAACTATATTGTGTATCAGATAAAAATCAACAGAACGAATAAGCAGAAAATACACAAGAACAGGCCAAGAGTGTCATATTGATATTCAGCTGTGAAATGATGCAGGCGAGTCATGAACCATACACCTGTTGCTTTAATAAGGATCAACGACTCCTCTTCCATACTTCCTCTTCTCCTGCAGGTCTGTTCCCAAAAGTAACATCGACCAACACGCACGGTCTTCATCATCAACAGGCACACACAAAACTGATGCATGTTATTTTTGCAGGTTTTTGTGCAAACGTGTGGTGGAAAACTCCGACTTTTGTTTGCTTTTTAGAGTCTCTTTTGTTAGCCTTCAGGCAGTGCAGTGCCCGTGCTGCCTGACGTGGCATAATAATGCCACATTGTTTCAGTGTGTACACTATGATCTGCACTGATAGGTGCTAAACTACAACAATGACACTGCAGGATATCTATATTTAAACTACAGAAATGTAAAGATTTCAGTGTTGAAATGTTTAATGTGACCGAGGGGCTCCAATGTGTGGGAGAGTGAAGCCGGAGATGCGATTCCACTTCCTGCTAATCATTGACAGACTGGATGGGAACAAGCCTGGACACATCCTATCGTCCATGTGGGAGCTCTGGCTCCAGTGTCTCTCCCCTGCTGCTGCTGATCTTAACTTCCTTTTTGTATTGCCATTTGTCTGTTTCTCTCATACAAACACACACATACGCACGCATTTCCTTTAACATGTTTACAACACACACACACACACACACACACACACCGTCTTTCACCAAAACGTTTCTCAGTAGGGAACAGGAAGCTTCAAGAACAGCTTCTCAGAAGAGTATTGTGAAATTCAGTAGAAAATCTCCAGGCTCAAAGTTTATTTAAAAAAAAAAAAAAAGACAGTCTGAAGTTGTCTGTTACATGCCATAGCAATTAGATTCACATTTTGCTCCATCTGCATATTATCATAATGTTTCCTGGAACTCCAGACATGTTTTAACTTCAATACTTTGCCGCATAAATGATCCAAATACTTTGTTCAAGTGTACAGTGTTGGGTAATCAGGCCGCAGACACAGTAACCGTAAATTAAAAGATAATACAGGAAGGTGCAGTAAATGCAACAGTTGAGAGCAGCCAACTTTTTTATAGCAAGTATTCGACTTTGTTTGTTTTGTTAACCCTGTGTGCACCGCGTTCACTCTGCAGGATGGAGTCCGTCCAGACAGCTTCTGATGCTGTGCTCTTCATTTGTTTCAGGAACAAAGAGGGAGGGAGGACTAAAGACAAAAAAAACGGAAATGGGAAGGGAAGGGAAGGAAAAAGTCCATTTTCAGACCTCAGGCTTTGGAGTGCCTGATTAGAGAGTTTTATTTCCATCTAATCACTCCAAAGGAAACATGGCCAGAGATGACTCAAAGAGCTAAAATGTTATTGATAACATGAAAGTGAGACATGAAAGGGTCGTACATTACAATGCAAAGCAAACAATTTTCCTGAGGAGACATTCTTAACTTAGTCATAGAGGCGAGGCACCGCAGGTGAAGAGGGCAAAAAAATCCTTTTATCCATACATGATGAGTGACGGCGTTTATTTCTATAGTCTGGAGGTCTTTAGATGTAACAAAAGCACCACAGTTTGCTTCAAACAAACATCAGTTAAGCTTTAAATGACCCGCTGCAGTACCAGAAAATGACTAAATTTTCATTACACTGCAAGACTAATCTAAGATGTTGACACGGTAGATATTTTCATGCTTTTTCCAACCATAAAAATGTCACTTAAGGAACAGTTCGTATTAAAAGTGACGTGAATCCAGACTTTTGAAATTAAAAGCAGATTCAGACTACAGATAGATTTCTGATGTCTCACTTCAAACAAATCATTTCAGTGACGATATCAGTCACCGGTAACAATGATGACGTGACTCAGTCCTTGGCTGACAAATGCAAATCAGCATAACAAATCATTTGCGCCAATCCTTAAACTGAAGCACCGGGTTAGTCACGACTTCTTTGTGCTGCACTTCAAACATTTCTCTGAGCGTATAATTCACTGCTGCCAGGTAAAAAAAATGACAGACCGCCTGGTGCTACCAAGCAAACCAGGTTGTGTCTTTTATAAATTGTGCAATATGCAAACATGGCACAGAAACTGTTGATTAAGACAACAATGAATAAGGAGATAACACGAGAAGTGCAAACAGCCTTCACACGGCAGGTCTGCAGCGACAATTACACTTGGAACTCCTTCACCCTGGAAACCCAAGAGCTAATAATACATGATTTGATTTAACACTGCAACCTCAGCTCCCCTACACATAGAGCAGAGTAGCTGTACCCTCACAATTGAGAATAATTATGAGCAATATGAGAAACTAGGCAGAAGCACTCCAGACTTCTGCACTGCCAAAGTGCCCTTGAGCAAGACATGGAGGCTCTCCTATAGCCAAGGGGACGCTAGGAGAGAGGCTGGGAGACATGCAGCCTGCAAGATGAGAGTCGTGCTAGCACCACTGCTAGCGAGCCAACCTGGTGGCATGTTTATTGCCGGCTGTCAACTACTGGTTGTGCAAACTGTTTTGAGGGTGCAAAACAAGCAGCAACCGTGGCTGCAAATGTGCTAAAAACTGTAATTCCTCGACCGGCAACTTGAGGCTGGTTGCAGAACATTTCAACCTCCATAAGCCCCCATGTTAAAATGTCCAACTTCACAGCAGAAATATGAAATATAAAATGTTTACAGCCGGGTACAAAAAACAGTTTTGGTCTCTATGGCTAATTTCCCCGTTCATGACAACTGTACTGAGTCTGAATGTTATATATCTCACCTGTTCAAATTATAGTAAGGCTTCAAGTTATGCATAATTATCAACATTGCCACAGGTAGGTGCCGTTACAGATGGCTTATTAGAGCACCCATTGTGTCATTCAGCCCACCTCAGGTCCATCGAAGATCCACGTCTTTGATGTTTTTTTGTTTAGCTGGGAGGTGGAAGAGGCAAGACTACCAACATAGCTGCAGCCAGCGCCACAGATTTCACCAGCTTCACCTTTCTGCAAAAATCGCTGTGCGGGCTGTGCAGAGAATTTTAATTTCGTGGACTGTGTTATGCACTTCTTTTCCACCTCAATATAGGCTAAATAAATAAAAATGGACGTAATCTGTGACTTAGGTTTCTGAAGAGCTGCTGTAAAGCTGAGAGTGTGGTAGCTCTGGCCGCCGCCTTCTTGGCAGTCCTGTCTCCATCGAATTTTGGCTAATCCACAAATGGGCAAAGACATGGAGTGTGGTTGGAGCTGAGGTGGCTCAATGAAGTTTGCATGTAACGGCATCCACCTGTCAATCATTTATAACTTTAAGCCTTAATATAATTTGAACAGATGAGTTATAAAAATGAATTCAGACTACACTTGTCATGAACGGGAAAATTAGCTAGGCTGTAAACATCGTTCTGTAGCCAGCCTCGAGTCATTCAGGAACTGCAGTTTCTGGCACTTCAACGTTGGCTTAATTGTACAGCCACTGAGGTTGCCGCTTGTAAATTACCTTTTTACAATACATGTTGACAAGTAAGCAAGGCTGAAAAGTCTCTTCTCATGTCTCCATCTGTCACGTGACAGGGCGTGACATGCTGGGAAAAAAAGAAACATCAGCAGCTGTAATTTCAGATGAAGTACAGATGAAGTACAGATAGAGTTCATAGTCTACTACTCTCAACATATCAGTTCAACCAGTATGAGGAGTAGAAGGAAGAAGCAGGAAGAGGCCGCTGGCATTCAGAAGTGATATTTGCAGTCAAACCATTCTGTCTGAGTCACCTCAGTCGAACTCTGTGATGTGATGCCAGCTACCAGCAGCACCGGTCTGACTGAAACTCGACAGGAGGGCACTGATGTGTGTGTGTGGCATTAAGCACCACCATGAACATATAGGAGCCTTGCAAAAAAAAAAAAAAGTTACCTCCAAGGATCAGAAAAAGACCACCCCCTTCACAGCCCACCCTATCACAATACACACACTGCAGAGCAGCCAGGACCACCTACTGCACAGATCAGTGCATTCTCGCTGTGCTCTACCTTACACACACAAATCCACCCGCACACATGTGATTCATTAGAACGCCGTTCAAAGTGCCAAGAACAGGGAGCCATTATGACTCAGTGCCATTAACACCAACACTCAGAGATGAAAAACTGTGTGTGTGTCTCTTACACTGCTACTATACTGCAGCTCAGACCCAAAGAAAACTCTTAAATTTCGCTGCTGGCGAATACAAACGACATCCATAAAAGGCTGAAAGAAGAGTCGGTCCTGTCAACTGTACAGTATGTGTGGTCCCTTCAGTATCTGAGGCTTTTCACACATAAAGTGACACTGCTGGATATAAACTGCTTTAGGGCTTAAGTGTTGCCGGCTGCACGTCAGACTTGACATGAAGTGATGAGAGGTAGGCAGAGAGTTAGTCATTTTCTACCCTGTCTTTTGTGGTTTGTAGGACTATAAAAACACAGTAACTTAGCACCTATAGTTCACTGTTTGGGGGACAATTAATGTACACAAGGTCGCAGAGGAGCAGATGCACACGTCCAAATATCAAAAACGTGTCGTGGGAACCTGCCTGTCGATCTAACTGGGTGACACAGATAAGAAAAAATCTGTACAGGTACCAAAAAAAAAGCCATGCTAATGTCTGCAAGCACTTGTGTGTGTTCACTTATATGCAGGCCATGTAATTGATGCTCTGACAAACCTCGCTAAAGTTTATGATACAAGATTCCTCTCAAGTTTCCAGCTGTTGTTGTTGTCGGTCCACAGCTTTGGTTGTGACAGAAATATCTCAACAACTGCTGCATGGATTGACATTCATGATCCCCAGAGGATGACTTGTAGAAACCACCGACAGTATAAAGAATGGACGGCGTATGCGTGTCCTCCGTAGTTGTTTTGAAGCAAAATCTAAACATGTTTATTTCTGCTGTGAAGTTGGAGATGAACTCATTCTGTAACCAGCCTCAAGTGGCTGTTTGAACTACAGCTTTTGGCACTTCTGTGTTGGCTTCACTTCACAGACACGGAGATTTGCAGCTTGGTAAAAACTTAAGATGCCCCCTGACTTTTTGTCTAGAACAAAAACACCTGCACACTAATGACACTCACTCATCACACCAAGCTAAACATTATAGTTGCTTAATTAACGTCAGTGTGCATGTTTGCATTTGGCTCAAAGCATCACCACTCAGGCTCACAGAGCTGCTAGCATGGCTGCACGCTGTCTTGTTACTGGCTGGTCTACGTGCACAGACCACAGATATAAACGATGGTGCACTTTCTTATGTGCTAAAATCCAAATCAAAGTTCAAACTTTATTGGCAGTAACACTTCTGGTGATCATGGTAAAAACACCATGAAATATCTCCTGCCTGGCGTCTGTCTGACTTTATATTACCAGCTGAGAAGTGAAGAACAGTGAATTGTGGAAAGGCGATATTTGGAGTCTAGACAGATGTCTGCTGCTTTGAACAAAAGAGAGTTCAAAGACTTGGGCCCCAGCCACAAGCCAGTATATTGGTTGTTATCCCTTGTGTACTTCTCACACACACACACACACACACACACACACACACTCTCTGTCATGTCTCTCATGTACACCCCTCCCCCTACACACACTCTCTCCCTCTCTGTAAGTAGGAGTTTCCCAGTCTGCAGGCGAAGCTAAAAGTAGCCTTCTCATGGTCTCCTGCTGCCAGTCAGCACTTTTCCAGCTGAATGAAAAACCGTCTCTTGCTACACCTAAAACATGAACCCACAGTGGAGTTCGCCACTGATCAGATCAGATCAGTGCCACTGTGCAGTCTCCCTCCTGCTTTACTATAAACACCGGCCTGTTCTCACTCGGTTACTGTGCTTATCAAACTCAATAATACTCAGTCATCAGTCCTGCTGCTGAGTAAAGTGGGATTGTGTTTATGAGCCAGAGGGAGAGACTCTGGCTGCTGAGTGTGTTGGACTGTGAGAGAGAAAAAGGGTGAGGCAGGGAGGAGATGGTGAGAACCACCAGAGTGACATCACCGCTTTCCCACCAGAACAGAGAGAGACACTGAGAGGCCCTGCTTTCTTTTCTTTTGGCTGACACTGGCATGCAGTTGATACTGAAAATATCATGGTGATCATTTTGTTTATCAGGATAAACAGAAACCATAAACACCAGAGGACCCTGAAGACAGGTCATTACAAGTCACCACAGACTCCAGGAAAAAGTCCTAATTCTGTGTTTGCGAGACCCGACTCCCCAAAATACCTTTTTAACAAACTATTCACACATAGTTTGCACAGAAAAGTGCAGGTAGAAATAAGCCTAACCAATAAGCAGACTATTTGCCAAATATTTGCTGGATGCAACTTCTCCAATGTGATGTTCTGCTGCTTTTCTCAGGGTACTACTACTTAAGTATGCATTACACTACGCTAATAGTAGTCTTCTTTGCTATATTTAAAATCATAATTCGCTACCAAGTAGGCCTACAATTTGAATTACATCCAAACCTTTCATCTGCATTTTTCTAGCTAATTGCCAGAGACACACAGGAGGTGGAAACGCCGCAAAGCGCTGCCCATTTCCTCGACAGGGCGGAGCACGATAGTTTCGGCGTCTGTTCTAGTCTTTCTGCGTGCTACGGGCAAATCTGGCAAGAAAACAAACTGTGGGTTACTGAAAACCCATGAACAAAAACTGCTGCAGCAGACACTGGTTTGGAGAGGTGAGCACACCGAGCGGAACAGTGCAAAGAGTGGGGAGTAATTTAGGGAGCGAAGATTTGGAGAAAGACAGATCAGGCTGTGGCCTGGTTGTTTGTTTGCACTGTGTTCCCCACAGGTTCAAATATTTTCAGCCACGTTTAACAGACAAAGTCTGATCCATTCATGCTTTTTATCATTTATCAGATAATGCATTAGATAGACAGATAGAGAAAGTAATTAACATTTTGCACTATTTATATAGTGGTCAAGAAAAGGGGGGAAAAAAATCCACATGATCAGCTGCACCAGTGAGGAACAGACAGCTGAGAGAGGCAGTCATTTAGGTCGCGTGCTTTAAAGGGGAACTATGACAAGAGCAGAGCTGCAGCACCACCCCTCAGCTGCAGGTATGGACGCTGAGATAAGTAAAGTTGACAGAACCCCACCCAGGCCGCTGGCTGCAAACCAGTATACAAAGGGAATACTGGGAAATCAAGTGCTCTCTATGCCAAACTGCAAGCCTGCTCGACTGTGACTGGCTGAAGGGTAACCATTATTCCTGTGTAAGCATACATTTCCAGGAAAAGCTGCAGGACTGTGCAGAGGTTAATGGAAACTTGTCTAGATTAAACATGCGGTGCTGCAAATACACAGCTCTGTGTTTTGTCTGTACGTTTCAGTTAAACTGCGCGTACAGTAGCTTCTCAGAATCTGCACAATCCTGCAAATTCTGTGGCTTGACAGGATGAAAAAAAAAAACAATCCAACACACTGTAACACAATCACACAGTGTCTAGACAGAAGACTAGACTGGACTCATTTCTGCAGGATTTCTAAATCCTAAATTCATGCGCAATTACTTGAGGCTCATTCCTGTCCAAATAAACTATGAATGATTCCTTGTTTCAAGCACAGACTAGATGGCTGACAGGTTACGCTGCGGGAATTACAAGTCAGCCCAGTTTGTTATGAACGCCGTTCAAAAACACTTTGGTACAAAACAAAAAGCTCTGCATGTCAAGTTAGATACGGTTCAGCACGTCCGTGAGATAGCAAGCCGAGTAATCAAGTGTCCTTAAACGCGATGATATTCAGGACAGGATTGAGTGAACATGACCTGCTGCACATACAGTGGCTGTTAACGAAGAGGAGCAGCATGTGTGTCAGGGTCTCTGACATAATGACAGATAACAGTGATAACAGAGGGGACATGTAACACTGTGGTATGTAAGGATACAGGAGCGGGGATTCACATGGAGAAATAAGACGATCTCCAACCAGGCAACCTTTAATTAAGCTCCACTCTACGCAGAGCGCAATTCACACACTCATCTACTCGACTAATGTCGCCTAATTTAGACTTGCAGAGTAATGGTGCAGCAGAGATTCATCGCGCTTCATAAAAAACTCAAGGGTTGTCCTTTTATCCTTTTCCCGAGCTAATAATTAGTTTAATTTATGGATAGTCGCACACGGGCGGTCACTTGCTTTTGCAGACGAATTATGGGTGCATTTTCACACCATTAAAAACAACAGCCAGAATTCTGTCCTTGACTTATTTCACCTGTGTCTGCACACCAGTGAGTCTGCTGGTGAAATATGGCTCCTGAGCTGCTGAGTAGGACGTTTTAAGCTAGCAGGGTCAGCCATCCTGTTAGCCTATTGTTGAGATTGCAAATTATCAGTTGTGTAATCCTAAATGTGGGTGCAGCGTGGTTTAAATGTTATGGGGAATGTAGTGTAAGTGTAGTGTAGGCAAGTGAAGGTCTAATGGATACCTGCAGCAGGTGTAGAGGGGGGTCGGTTTGGGATACAAAACACAGAACACCTTGAGCTTTATTTTCAAAGGTAAAAACATTCAACTTTTGTTCCCAAACCCTTGCTAGACAGTCAGTGTGGGGATCCAAACAGCACAATGCATCACATTTGTGGCATCTTAGTGCTCTAGCAGTTTAAGATGCTGACCACGTAACTGCGACGTCTCGTTGCTTGTCTCGTACAGGTGACCTTGTGCATGACATTTCCCTGTCTCTCAGGCAGACGGCAGAAATTCCCCCACAAAGAAAACAAAGTATTAACGGCAGAGACAGTCGTAACAGTCGTAACAGTGCAGTGCAGGTGGAAAAATGAAGTTAATTCCTGCACTTACACACTAACATGAAAGAGATATGACTAATATGAGAAACTGCAAGAGGCGTGAAGAAAAGACACAAAGGGTGACATCAATGACTGTGAGCTGCGTCTCCTTTCCATTGATGTAACCGTCAGCCGAGTTCCTTGCATTCCTTCCAAAGGTTTGGAGGTAATGAGACAAATGATGTAAAGAAGCTTTGTTGACGCTTAACAAGTATTCAGACACAACTCCCGGCTTTACACACAGGATGCCAAACGTCTGGGAGCGACACAAAAACAGACACAGAGGTCAGCCAGCGCCTCAGAGATATCATTAGCAGCTAGAGTGTGCTCTAAAAATAGCCGACAGGTCTGTGTAGCTGCTGGCTGCAGCGGCGCTGGTTTCTGCTAAAAACTGCTCAAACAGAAGGAATTACCAAACTGAGTGCCAGCTGGGTATCATCCAGATTATCAAGGGCTTTTTTTGTAGTTTCCACTAAGGTGCCTATGAGCTTCTGGTTCCCCAGTAATGGGCCATTATCAAGCCCAGAGCAGCCCAAAACAAACAGAGGCCTATGGCAGATAATGCCCTTCAGACGTCACTGCAGACGCACAGAGGGTGACATGCAGGAGACACTGGCGACCTAGGCAGAGAGGCTGCCAGGCAGCGTCTCTCTGCTCTGCCCCTCGGAAAACAAACAGCATTGTTGTCCCCAAAAAAAAAAATGCACAAAAGAAAGCTTAGTACAAGCTGAGTGGAGTTTGCTGGAAATGGACGCGGGGAAGGAATGAATGGATGGCGGGGCAGAGGGCTGCAGAGAAAGACGTGCGCTTGTGGCTGAGACCAAGAGAGAGATAAGAGTTTGTGTGTGAGAGAGAGAGAGAGAGAGAGAGAGAGAGAGAGAGAGTTCAGCTGGAGAAAGCAAGCCGTGCAGCTGTGTGTATGTTGCATTTGGTCGCATGCCAGAAATCTGCAGCCGGCGACAGGAACGCCATAAAACTTAAAGCTATTGTGAGTGCTTTGCCTTTCGTCTCAGTCCCTCTAACCCCTGAAAGCTACTATTCATGACGAAGGCAGGGAGATACTACACAATGGATCTCCATCTCTCACCCAACACTGCCCTGCCTATATGGAACAATAAACAAAGGTATTCAGTCTTTCCAGCCTCCACCCCTGAGCTGGTCCGACCACATGTGCGTTACTGCTGCAGGGAAGGTGGAATAAGAGAAGGCCAAAAGGTCTGCAGTGCTGCTAGATGGCCATCAAACAGCTCCTCCCTGCCGGAGCTAGAGTGGGAAGGGTTAAACAACAGCAGCGTGCATGGATGGAATAATTGCTAACGGCACGGACGTCACACAGCTCTTCAGAAAACAACGTAAAGGTCGTAAAGGAGAGTTTGTTTTTCAAGCAAAGAGGAAATGGGATTAGTCAGAGGGTGACATAAACGGGGATGAGGTGTGGGTGCATGAGAGACAAAGATTGAGAGTGTCAGAGGGTGCAAAGTCCATTTTTGTGAGTGGATATTTGCCTTTTATAATATTAATGGTATACACACATTATTTTTAAAGCTGATGATGAAAGTTGGGCACTCTTTGCTCGCTGAATACTTAAATTAATTTAAATGAATTCATTCCATGAAATCTATTGATGGAGTCAGACTTGTACTACAACTTATAAATGAGGTTAAAGATAATATTAAGAAATATACTCAGTCGGCTATGAAAGCGACAGCAGCTACCAACCCTGTTAAACAGGACAAAGGGATTAGGGCTGGAAAAATGTAGTCTGCATGGTTTCCTCTGCCAGGAAGGGAGAGAGAAAGAGAGGGAGACAAAACAAAACAAAAAAAAAAAACACTTTTCATTTCATTTGGTGGTGAAATTCCACATTGAACTTACTTGAGACATCCACAGGAATGTCCCAAACAGAGCTAAATTAGGAGGATCCCCACTCTGCTGCCAAGAGAAAGGAGACACAAAGCTGTGGCACTCTTGACTCATTGTTAGACAGGCGATTATAATGATTATAAAGCATGTCTATCAAAACAGCAGAACATTAAGACCTGACAAAAGGTCTGGCAAAATGCCCCTAAAGTGGATTTATAGTTATGCGTTAAGAGATTACAGCATAGATTACAGCCTACGTGGAGCCACTGTAGCTGACGTGTGCCTCTTCAAAAATCTAAATACATGTCAGGCCTAGAGCGGCTACAGAGACACCATGTGGAAGCCACAAGAACTGTGATTGGTCAGCGTGTGTTTCAGATGCCGGTGGAGACTGATGAGAATGAAGACAACATCAAGCATGTTGAAGAAAAGCTCAGTGAACAGAGTGTAAACATGGCTACTTTAAAACAAGGCAGTTCTCTCCTGTTTAGTGATGCAACGGAGTAAACCTTCCCGATGTCGCTCTATAACATAAAGTGAACTGATGTATACACAATACACTACACTACTACCTACACCGTTAACCTCACGCATCATGTATAAATCCAGCTTTAAACTTTTGGGCATTAGTGTGCAACACGGCTGAAACAATTAGTCGATTAGCCAAACACCAAAGATTTCATCTGCAGCTATTTTTGAGATCATATTTGGACATTTTAAATCATGTTTCAAGCAAAAAAAGTAAAACATCTGCTGGTTCCAGCTGCTAATATATGTGGGGATTTTGGGGGTTTTTTTTTACTCGTTGACTGGACAAAAAAGCAATCTTAAGGTGTCCCTCTGGGCTCTAATATTTCATGAACCTGACACTTGAATCGAGAAAAAAATGGACACGGACTTGAAAATGACAATAATCTTTGGTTGTAAATCAATTGAGTAGGTTTGTGCATTCATACACATGTTTTGATAACTGTGTAACTACAACAGTTTGTCAGATGTTGACCATGTATTAAAGCATAACTGAAACTGCATCCACGTTTCAGAGCACTCGAATCTCCCGTTGCACGAGACATTAGTCAAAATTTGGGCACGGCCTCAATAAATCTGTGGATATTTGAGAAGCTATGCTTACTCTAGTGCGTCGCTCTGAGGGTGAAATTTACTTGTCTACATACTGCTCAGCTTTGTCGTCGCAGGTCAGAGTTCAAAAGGCCGGCCGAGACAGTGTAGGTATCGTCTTTCTTTCCCGCGTCTGAGCAGTTTCTCTTACTTGTGTGTCATCTCTGTGCTGAACTTAGATAAGATACAGGGATCATGGCACAGAGGATATTGGAGAGGTGAAACCTGAAACACCTTGAATTTAGTTTAAATATTTTAAGAGTCATAAACTACCCATAAGACCGAGCATTAGTCTGCAATAGGAAACTGCAAGACACACTGTAGCTGGTTGGTGGAACTTTTTGGTCACAAACAAGCCACAAAATACTGAAAAGAAGAAGAAGTACCTGAGCCTTCCTTCAGCCTGCAGGAAGTGTGTGATAACCAGGAGTAATAAACGATAAGTCACATGGTCTCACAGTGTCTTTATCTAATAGCACTGACTGCTTTCAGTCCAGGACCCAATGATCTACATTATCTCTGAGCAAGAAGGGACATTTTTGAACAAACAAGGACAGGAATGACAGGCATGAGATTACTCCACGTGACCACTCGAGACATGTTGAATGAGGAGAAACCCATGTGCACACACGCGCACAAGCACAAAAACAGGAACAATGATGATTCAAATTTCTAAAGAAGAAAGAAAATAGTGCTGATACCTAATTCCTCAAGAAAATGAAACATTCATCATGATGAACACAAATCCATGACACTGTTGGATAACTGGTAGTAAGTACCAGCAGAATAAACATTCACTGAATTAATATCCAAACTGATTAGCACTATCAGTTCATGACTACATTATTACAATGAACTCTGCAAACATTTACTGTGCCACAGTTTCCGAGAGCCAGGTGACTGATTTTATGGACCCTTTATGACAGAGCTTTATGATGGAGTTGAAGGTCTTTTTCTGTACTGAGCGGGAAGAAGGACAAGGTCAGGACAAAAGGCCAAGACCAGAAAGAATGAGACTCAAAACAGAAGAGCAAGAAGGGTGATTCAATTCAGACTTTCCTGTAATTGTTAAAACTTTCAAGCATTTGTTGTATTGTCCTATGTGGAAAATCCCATCTGTCTGAAAACTGTGCAGAATGGAGAATGTATTGCAGATACTATTATTCATTGACTCATTCACGTGTACTCATCCATATAAGGTCAAATTAAAGGAGGACAGCAGTGATTTAGTGTCATAACGTCAGACTCACAAGAGACAGATTAATAAAAGAATGGCCGTAACTGAAGCAGTAGAGGCTGAAATTTTGTTTTTAGTAAGAGTTAAGCTCAGAAAACGACTCAATCCTACATTTCCCATAATGCAACTTCCTTTATTAGACATTCTGCCTTCTTAATGTCCACTTCTTCACACTCTTCAACTGAGTTTGTAACGCTGGCTTTCTGTTTCCGACAGAACGATGTCAACCACAATGTTAACATGCTGATGCTTAGCAGGTCATACTCGTTTAGCACGTTAGCGCGCTAACATTTGGTAATTTGCACAAAAGACAGCTGAAGGTGGGAATGTCAATAGTTTTGCATTTGGTCATAAACCAAAGTATTTTAAAATTCATGATGGCATGAAAGAAAAACTCACCAAAGTCATCTTTATCCTCTGTGGACCATGAATGTCAGTGCAGCATGGTCGAGCTATTTCTGGACTGACAGATGTTGCCATCTCTGCAGTCATGCTGCTAGTATGGCTCCAAATTTGTGTCCATTTCTTTATTGATTAACCTTTATTTTTCCAGACAAGACATTAAGAACAAATTCTTATTTACAACGACAGCCTGGCAACAGACAAGCAGAGACAATCTGATGACATGATCAGGGTAAGTCGGACTTCATGTGTCATAGTGACGAAGCCAACTTTTAAGAATGGACGTGCATGAGAGAATGTCATCACTGAATAAAATCTCAACAAAATCCCCTAAAAGAGGAGGGAACCACTGTAATATCATTCAAAATGTTGCATGACGGGGTGTACAGTGTGACAACAGGGCACGTACTTGCCAGTCTTGTTACTTCCAGTAAAAAATACTTTTGGTTTTGTTTTTAAAACATCTGCAGGGAGGTTAATTGCAGATGAAATGAAACTTCCAGAGCCCATGTTGCATCATTTAAAAATGTTTTGGTGTATGCATGTCAGATAAATGAAGAAGATTCAGTTTGATTACAGGACATTTAAGACGCATTGACTTGCTCACAGACAGATTGACTTACAAACCCCCACCCCGACATGCACACGCACAGAGGGGTCTGTGCTACTATTAATCAGAGACCACATGAATGGCTGTTCCACCCTCCAACCACTGCGACTCCGTTCATCTACCAGTTTCAAAGACATGTCGGGTGGAGGAAGAGTGGGTCACACTGAGGCCACTTCCTCTGCAGCCCACCACGAATCCCTTCTAAAATGATGTCTGCCTCCGCCTCCTCATCCTCCTCCTCATCCTGCCTTCGTCTCCCTTTACTTCCTCTTCGTGCTCTCTGAACAAGCAGGTCAGCTCTGAGGTCACCAGATCCACCTGTCCCATTCATACAAGCTGTCATGTTTATTTTAAAAAAAGGACTGTGGACACTTAAAGTCAGGTTTATGTCCACAGTCTGGCAATAAAGGATAAAACACAGAAAGCTGCCTGAGCCATGAGGTCACATCTTAAAGTAGAAAATCTCAAACAAAACTCTACTGTGGTAGAGCTCCAACATATACGCATGTGTGTGCACAGAGATGTAATCATATTTTCCAAATGGCGCCAGGATGAAATGTCTGAATTGCAGATTTCTGAGGCTGATTGCTTCTCGTGAGCAAAAAAAAAAAAAATGTTCCACATAATCAGATAACTGTCCAGTTTTCCCAATAAGAAGCCCATGCAGAGGGAACATTGCCTATTTGTTACAGAACACAGAGGTAACTGCACAAGGAGCCACTGTACAAGAACCATTCCTGGACAAAATGTGAGGCCTTGTGCACCCGAACGAGGAAAACGCCTCTATATATCATAGTCAAACAAAGCCTTAGAAGTCTTTAAACGTGAGTCGATTTGACAGAGTGTGAATGAGGCACCTGATTTCAGCGACCGAGGACACGCTGAGATTGTGTTCGAAGAGACAGGCGTTGATTGTGTATTTCTCGGACACCTGTTTATGCTGGTTTCAGACAGAGTAACTTTAGTGGGGCCTCGGACAAAAACTTTGGGGCCCCGGGACTTTAACGTGACAAAAAAAAAAAAGGGGGTGTGGTTTCTCCTCTCAAACACTTGTGGATGCTTGTGGACCCCACAGGTGTCGAGCTCCTCTCCAGAGTCTCTAGCAGGCCTCAGTGAGGAAGCACACACACAAACACACACTGGTCTTTGTTTGGGGTGCCAGCAAACTTCCCCACAGACTCATAAAGGGCGCTAAAGAAATGAAAGAATCCATCAAAGTGACACTGTTTCTCCAGCCTGCTCACACATACACACACACAGACACACACACACACACACACTATAAGCGTTATGAATGATTCATTTGTCATTGGAGCCTTTAAGATGAGATGCACACTTCTGCTGCATCTTAAACTTTCCACGTGAAACAGCACCACACACTGTCAGGAAGTCCTATTCCCATTCCTATTCTTCCATACCTGTCTGACAGGAACCTTTGTTTATGCCGGCCGGGCTCCCTCACAGGAAATGCCCATATTTGGTCTACGGCCTTATGAAATGTCAGGAAATAACTTAAGCGATGCATAGTTTGTGTCCTCACAAATAAGGTGCGTCTTCCTGTGAGTGGGAGGACTTCAAAAGGACTTCGCCCAGTCCAACCAGACAGAAAGAACGACTTTACACAACATTCATGCAAATGTGACTGTAGAGGAAAGGGCACAAACTTATGAAATACAAGGTAATCACATGTGCACTTATGTCCATTGAAGAGGACAAAGCATTTCACTGAACTTAGGTTTCATTTATTCTGAAATGTATGCATGGATCAAGGTATACATAAAAGATGCATTAAGTCATAAAATTTAAAGGACATTTTAAAGAAAAAATATTAATTTTAAAGGAACTCTGTAAAGAATTATATCACAGACATGTCCTTATCTCTTTACATTAGCTTTAATCGTTAATCAGGCTTTATTTCCGTACCAGGGTCTTGTCTGATTATACATTAAAAAAGATGTATTGCTTGTTTATGGAAATCAGACACACACTGTGTCACATCACAATGGTTTAGGGCAGGCCTGGGCAATTAGTTCCACAAAGGGCCGGTGTGGCTGCAGGTTTTATTTCCAACCAAGCAGCAGCACACCAGACTTGAGTCATTTAATCAACTGATCTCAGTCTTCAGAGAGTTGATTGGTCAAACTGTGTGCTCTTGGTTGGTTTGAACAAAAACCTGCAGCCACACCGGCCCTTTGTGGAACTAATTGCCCAGGCCTGGTTTAGGGGAATACAAAATACCTACAAAAAGTAGGCACGACAAGTTTTGGAAAATATGGAGGTCTAGTGTGTAAGATTCAGGGGGCATTATATATAATATGCATAACTATGTTTATATTAGTGTATAATCGCCTGAAAATGAGAATCAATATGTTTTTGTTTGTTTTGTTGCTATGTTGCTACAGTAGCCCAGCATGAACAAACCAATACAAAGAGATTGCAATCAGTTACTACAACGCCAGATTCCACTAAATCCTACTGGTCCTTTTAATTCTGCGTCTCTTTAGAGGACTTGATGTAAAATTATTAAATATTAACAAAGCATATTATTATAGCACAATAAGTACACGTGACCCTCAACCTGTCGACCCTGTGCGTAAATGACACTCTGCTTGGGCTGGTTACCATAGAGTCCTTCCAGTAAATAATCCAGACAGTAACATGATCTCTCACACACACACACACACACACACACACACTGTCTGAGCTGACTCACATCACAGGTGTAACATATGCACAACATGCAGGAAAAAACCTCTTTCACACGGAGACGCACACACACGATTTATCTCTCGTGAGGATAAACAGAGATGACAAAGTGCAATGGACAAGTTTACAATATGTTTTGAACCACCTGGCAGCGCCAAGGTGACAGATGGCGTATGTGTGTGTGAGAGTGAGAAAGAGTGTGTTAACAAGCGAGGCACAGATAAAGGGGTTAATTGTCATTAAGGGGAGATTAGGTGACACAAGAACGCTGGCATTGTGTAGGAAATGGGACTAATGTAAACACTTTCGCTTAGATTTACAGCCATAGCTGAAAGAACACTGAAGCACCTTTTCCGCTTTGTTGAAGTGGGAAGCTTTTTAAAGCAGCCGGCAACTGAAGGGAGGCAGGACGCAGTCAGACAGCGCCACCATGTGGGATAAACAAGGTACTGCACATTCCCCAAATCCACAACAGCCTTCTATGTAATTTATGGTCCTTTGTACAGAATAACAAGCATCTAAAAAGTAAATTAGTTTCAGTCCAGAGTTCTGAAGTGTGGTTTTGCTCGGACATTTATTACACAATTAATTCTGTGAACCGATAATTTTAAAAAATCCATGCAAGTTTCCAACAAAACAAAAACTCTGCTCTCACTCAGTCCAATTTTTTCATTCAAGTTTCTCTCTTTTACTGAACTTTAGATTATCTTAAATGCCAACTCATAAAACACACCAAAGTCATGTTGGTCAGTCTCCAAACTCCTCATTTCACAGAGTGAGATGAGAAAATATTCTAGTAAAATTACTGTTTTTGTAAAAGGAGTCTGGTCTGGTGGCTTTGAAGAGAGCGTAGATAAATGCTACAGTTCCTCATTGAAAAGTCTGACAAAGTAATGCAGTGAAAATATACTAAATATATTGTCCATTTAAAATGATATTGATGCCTAAAATACATTTCCTGCAGTACACTGCTCTGCTTCCTGTCAGTGTTCATGAGGGAGCTGTCATCGAAACATGACCTGCCACACCTAGACAGTCTAGAAAAGATCTTAGCAGCAAATGAGCTGTTGAACTAGGTTTTCTAAAAGTTAACAATGTTTATTTTTACTCAGATCGTGGATGCTTAATGAGATGTACAACTTTGATATCATATATTCATTTTTACTATTTCAAGCCAGAGATTCAACTATATTACAGTGCTTTAACAATGTTCAGTATTTTGCTTTTGACTCCTCATTATCATAAAAAACAAAGTTTCATGCTGAATATATTGAAAACATATAATGGAGAGGACCAGTGTTTCCTCACCACTACTCAAAGGCTGAATTCAAATTATGTAACCTCTCTCTCTCTCTCTCTCTCTCTCTCTCTCTCTCTCTCTCTCTCTCTCTCTCTCTCTCTCTCTCTCTCTCTCTCTCTCTCTCTCTCTCTCTCTCTCTCTCTCTCTCTCTCTCTCTCTCTCAAAGGAGAACCCACAAAAAGTGCTTTAAGGCCTGATGTTGTGTGAGAGAGACACTGTTCATTTGTTCGTACAGATAGCTGTCGGGTGTTAAGACATCATTCCAAACATCATCCATTCCTGTGACATTACCACTGGGGAGGAAACAGAGCATCAGACCACAAAGCAAGAGATGTGTCCTCAATGCTGATCACTCTGAGGACATTCAAATGTTTTCCATACTGCTGTTTTTGTTCTCGAGAAGTTGGCAGTAATTCCCTGTGATGGTTTGGTAGCAGTGTGAATCCTAACCTGTTTTTTGGAGCAGGTCCTAAAATTGCAGGTGGATGACGGAGTGACGTCTCTGCATGTGGTGGTTTGAAGATAAAAATAAGCCTAAAATAGACAATTCTGTGGAATAGCCACTGAGCTATAAATAACGGTTTCACCGTGTTCTTCTCACTTATTTACACATTTCTCTCCTGTCGACCACAGTCCTCTAAACACACACGGTGGCAGCTCACAAGGTAGAGCATGTTGTCCAATAATCACTTTATGAATGTGTGAATGAGACGTACAGTCCATTTACCATTTACACACTGACTTAAAGATGTTCTAAATACATCAGTTAATATATTCATATAACTGAGTTAATGTTGGAAACTGATTTTTATTTTTATTTTTCAAAACCCTCAATGTTTTGGATTAACTGTCAACTTAATTATTTCATCTACAAAATCATCAGAAAATAATAAACAATGTCTCTAACAATTTCACAAGGCGAAGGAGGCATCCTCAAACTGCTTAAAACCAAAACATATTGAAACGACTATGCCTTCTTTCACAGAAGACACATTGTGAAAGATGGAAATTAGGAAAAGAACATTTGTAGATTGATCAAAATGTCAGCTGTGAAAAAAACCTCTGAGAAAAGCAGCAAATCTTCACATTTAAAGGTCCAGTGTGTAATATTTAAGGAGATTTTCAAATTAAGACCGTCATGGAGGTTTATAAAAACTTGCAAGTAAAAATAAGTTATTGAAGTAAGCTAAAAGTGTATTCATATTTATTATTATTATTATTATTAATTAGTTATCTGCTTTAAGGTCCAGTGTGTAGGATTTAGGTGGCTCTATTTACAGAATATGGCAGAAATGAAATATAATATGCATAACTATGTTTTAATCAGTGTATAATCACCTGGATATGAAAATCATTGTATTTTTTGTTACCTTAGAATGAGACTTTAATGTCTACAGACACCACAGGTCGTCTTTGACTATGTTGTATGGCCATGCTTCTACAGTAGACCAGAATGAACAGACCAAACACTGACTCTAGATTGGGCTTTCTGTGTTTTTGCACAACCACTGTAGTTTCTCTTCACACTGAGAAGGAGAAACAAGGTGGATGCAATGAGCAACTGGTGTAGTTTCTCAATGCAGCCACCTTGTTTCGTAGATGCCACTAAATCCTACACACTGTTCTTTTAAGAAGCAGCGGTTTAGTGTTTTACTTGATAAATGCCAAACGTGTTGATTGATTAGTGGCAAACTTATTTTCTGTTGAATGGTTATTTACTTCATTGTTTCAGCACTGGTTAAAGACAATGGCATTTCATTGCTTGTGAACTGATCAGCTCTATAAATCTATAAATATTATTGTGTTGTGTTTGGATTGTGCCTTTAAAAGCATCTGGTTTTGGTTTGCTTTAAAAAACATGGACTAATATTTTTTATTATTATTACTTTTTATTGTCTATAAGTTGCCTGTAAACACTAAAATACATTACAAACATTATAACAGTAATAATTTTACATATATATACATATAACATCATACATATTATAAGTTAAGCAACAAAAAGGGATATATTTGATGTGTAAATGATAATCAACGTCACATAAGTCTATAGCTGTCTGCTATGATTAACCAATTATTTATCATACATTTTAATTTATTTCCTTATCTCTGCTTAGTTTCACTCTGAATGTTCCTGTGGTGAAATCAAAATAGCAACTGAGGCTAATTTACCGGCACATCTCGCGCCTGTAAACGTTACTCTGTGGAGTCCTGACAGGCAGTCAGCTTCTCGGCTCATTTACTAACCTTGACAGTTTGACGGACAGTTGCAAAATCTAACCTCAGATCAGTGTCTACGAGGAACTTCAACCTTGGACAGAGTTTACACTCTAAACACACCTATCTTATCTGCTTCCTTCTCTCTGTCCAATCAGAGTTGAGGATGAACAGCTGTGTGCAGCACCGGCAGCAGACTGAGGCCTCCTGTACAAAAAGTCTTGAAACGTCAGCGTGTGTTTCCCCAATGAGTTTGTAATTTTGGAGTTGGCTTTAAGGTATTATTCTGCAATGTAAGGGGATCTTTTACACCAACTAATCTTTTCTTAATATGTATCCACAATTGTGTCTTTTGAAGACATTGCTACACCTAAATGTAGTTATCTCTTGCAGTATTACAAAACAGGTTTGTCTAAAATCATGTTATCTGACTAACTGATAGTAAAAATGTACAACAGCCAGGAACACAGCTAACAAACAAAAAGGAAATTCACCTGCTGAGACAACAAAAAAGAAAGCCAGACTCAAGATGGCGTTATTGAGTTGACTTTTTGACTCATTTCCACCATAATCTTGTTGTTTTGCGCCTTTGTGGAGGGGCATTTTAGATCCCAACATGCTATCACAGGCCTCAGCGCTCGGTAGGCGACGGCAAGTCACAACATACCATAGGCTGTCATGAGTTACTGCTTAAATGTCTTTTTTTCCCCCCAAAAGCCAGTGAACACATCAAAGTTGGTTTACCTCATTTAAAAAGAAAAGAAAAGAAAAGAACCCTCAATCATGACAATTTGAAGAGGAAATCCTTTGTTCACTATCTGATAATCTAATAATCTAACAACAATGCTAAATGTCCTTATGTGTGAGGGTTTGCTGCTTTTCTTTCTTTCATATGGTAGTTAGTATGTTGGTGCTTTGAGCTGCTGGTTTAGACAAATGCCATCTTAAAGATGTACATCTGAACGAAGTAAAAAACAGATTAGTTAAAAATAGTTGCCCTAGTTGTTTCCTTGTGATGATTGGGCTTCAATTCATTCAACATTTGCAAAACATCATGAATAAGACTGTTTCTATCCTGAGCCACAGTACACTGATTTGAGCTAAAAGCTTAAAGATGAGCTCTGTTTCTGTGAGGAGGAGGAGGAAGTTGTGGTGATTCCATGGTTTCGCCTCCAATGGGGATTTTAGGTGCTTATTGTTTGGGTGGAGACGCCAGTTACTACCTTTTCTGTCTTTCAACTGTCTCCTCTTGACACAGACAAGATGACTACAGACGCTCTGCACGAGGCGGAGCAGAGAGAGAAACTGAGAGCTATGGCGATGAATCAGAATAAAAAAATCTTGACGCATTTACAGGAATGAGGGGGAAATTAGGTCTGTTACACTACCTTTCTTACCTATCTGAGATGGTTGCTATGACAACACTTCCTGCTTGGCGAACGTGTACAGAGTTTGATGTCGATCTGATTAGTACATGTGCACTTCCTGAAGACAGCAGAGACTAAAATCTACCATCTATCACCTTTGTGGTGCTGTCATACTTCACTCCCTCTAGTTTTCTGCCTTCAACAGAGATTTCTCACTGAGTCGGTCTATTTTGAAGTGATAAAATAAGGTTCCAGTAACGCTTGGTATTTCATGAAAGCAAGTAATTCTGTTGCCAAACCAATACATGGGTGTGACTGTATATCCACAATGTCACCACCACTCCTCTCAGTACATCTGCTCCTGGGTAGGGTGGAATTCAAGTAAACCACTGTAGGCTAGGCCTTGTGACTACCAACACACACAATGTAGCGCATGCACACACACACACACAGCAGAAACACCAACTCCTGCAAGCGGTTAAAGGCTACAGTGCATATTTCTCTAAACTACAGAGGTGTATAGCTCTGTTATTATAATAGTAACCAGACATGGATGTCTGTTTTTGGCTAACCAGGCCGATTAAATGATGCATTCCTGACGACCTGATCCAATACAAGCAGAGATATTATGATATTAAATGGATGTCTACCACGGTATCTCAAACTTATATTGTCGACCCCTGCTCTCAAGTACGGAAAGTACTACTCATCAAAACACTGGCATTGAAAATTCACTGAACTTTAATTAACATCAGATTGTAGGACAGCATATATTATATTTACGATTGATTCATCTGTCTGAATCAATCTATAAAATGTCAAAAAACAGTGACAGAATTTCTCAGAGGACAGGATCACGTCTTCAGATAGCTTGTTTTATCCACCCAGCAGTGCAAACAACTGAAATACTCAATTTATATCCAACAAAACACACGACAGAAACACCACATGTAGTTACAATACTACTACAGGTGTCTGAAACAGAGAGGAGAGCGTGAATGCACTCTTTGATGAGGTAGAAACATATACTTTAGCTGTGTGTTTTCACATGTCGAGAAAATATGTGAATCATTCAGCCCAGCATGGAAGTAGTAAGATCACTCGAAAGACAGCAGAGCAAGCACACACAGGCACATACGCACGGCAACCAAACCAAACCAAACTCTGTGCAATGTCAGACCTGCTGGGAATCCACAGACAGCACAATGAGGAAACAGATCCTGGCTGACAAGAGGCTCAGACGGTGGCCACCGCTGTGTCTTCCTCCTTACGCCAAACTGGCTGCTTGTCAGAAAGTCGCCCACAGAGTTGCCGATCGAGTCAGGCAGCATTCTGTGTCAGAGGAGATGCACGCATCGAGAGAAGCCTCTTAAGGCCCGATAAGGTATTAGAGCATTGGTTACAGCTGCGTGTGCCACTTCCCACATGATCCCAACAAGTTATCCATTGTTCCTACGAGTTAAACTCATATGGAGACATTCAAATCAAGCTGTACAGAGGAGTTCCCAAACCATATCCTCTCTCCTTGCATTAGGCAAGGCATTGTCCCCATCTCAAACAACCAACCTAGCCCCCCTCATCCTGTTTCTAATCAATTTACATGCATCACACATCACGTTAAATCCTGCCAGCAATCCAGCCTAACCTACTCACACTCAACTCCAACTCCACCGAAGCTGTTGGAGAGTTTAAAAACTGACAAAGGTTATTTCTACAGCATTATTTGACACACCGGGCTGAGGAAAGGAAATAAAAATATCTTGTGAATGTACAGATTGTGGTTTGGGTGGTGGTGGTGGGTTTGTTCCGAGGAAGCCTTATGACCAGACCTGACAGCATTAAACAAGGCAGCTGTTCATGGACGTCACCATCTAGGCTCCTGCGATTACCAGTGATACCAGTGTACAGTAGGTCATGAGCACACAGGAGGTGACACAGATGTTGCTGCACATGTGTGCACGTGTCTTACATCTCAGTTTGGTTTCTCTCGGGCTAGTAAAGTCGTTCACTCCCTCATAATGAAAAACTTAAAACACCGAACCAAACCCCTGTCATCAGCGTGGAGGCAGGAAGTGTGTGTGAGATCGTCAGCTCACAGTGTGTGTGTGTGTGTGTGTGTGTGTGTGTGTGATGCAACCCACTCATGTTGATGATGGGGCGTTGAGAGGAGGCTTTGATGGCGGTGAATGGTGTACTAATGAGTTGGCCTTATCAATGGCCGGTCTGTATTCTGTCCTCCTAATGGCTGGGGGGACATTAACAGAGCAGTTGATGCCCCATGTAAACATCTCAGCCTCTTCTTCCACCCCTTCTCCGTGTGTGTGTGTGTGTGTGAGGGCCTTCAATTTCAACCATAATCTAATTGGTTCATGTTGGATTGCAGTGGCAATGTTGCAAGCAAGTTATTGCATAATCGACTTATTTGAAGGAAGTGTTAGTATCTATTTAAAAAAAAAAAAAAAAAAGCTTTCCTGTGCTGGAATAATCTATTTGTTTTCCAAAATAAGTAATTATGTGGCAAACACAGTAGGTGGGGCCTGTGGGGAATAATCAGGGCAGGAGGCCCAGACAGCACAGTGCTGAGTAAACCTTAAGCTCCAGCTATCACCTGTTGAACACTACATTCATGAAGCAGTGTGTGTCCTCAGTGGAGACACGGATAATGACAATAAAACGTCGTTAGGTGTGTATATTCGCTCATAAGCATAAAGGTGGCAGCAGTGACAGTAAATATGTCAGACTTAGACCAACTGTTGCTTCAGGTAAAAAAAAATTTAAAAAAAAAAAAAGCGCGGTTATGTCCGCTGTTAATGTGACAGTTTATCGACACATGGCAGTCTTACCTGGCCGGGGTAATGTACAGTCAGGTTATTTAGCCGTGTCTCCTTTCACTGAAGCCAAACTGTATCCGTCAACAGACTGGGAGGAGACCTTTCCCTCTGCTCTGTCGCTCACGGCGCAATGTCACAACTACACTAATGTGTTTACACCACAGGCTGAGCAGGAAAACCAGCTCTACGTGGACCTCACCGGACACTTCAAAGCTGCCGAGTCGTACCGCTCTCACTTTCCGCTGACGGTTGGTGTTAATATTCAACTGTCGTTTACTTTTTTTCTGTCTGTCTCTCCCTCTCTCGCTCGCTCTCTCTCTTCCCAGCACGACCAGTCAACCCCCCTCTGCTTTCCTTTTCCTCCGCCACTTGGACGTTTTGCGACGAGAACAGCCGAATTTAGTCGGGAGGGGAGAGGCGGACCAACCGAAACACTGGCGGATGTTCACCAGCGGCAAGCTAACGGCTTTTTAAATACTACTTCCGGGGGAGAGTTTCAAATTAAGAGCGTCTAACTCAAAGACTCCAACTTTGAGTTATTGAAGTACGTTAAAAGTGCAAATTTATGATGATAAACGTTATTTACATAGAACCTTTCAAAACACAGTTACAAAGTGCTTTACAATAAGGTGGAACACAATGAAACCAACCACAATAACAATAAGATAAGAGCAATAAATCAATCAAAATTAGAATAAAATGTGACATACAATATAAATTATGGAAGCCCTAAGCTGTCGTGCATTCATATATTTTATTTCCTCTGTTTTCTCGTGATAACGAGTTCATATGTTGTTATCCCGAGATAACGGGATACTTTTCTCAAGAGCTCAATATAATACAACTTTGTTTTCACAATACAATGTAATGTAATATTGTAATATAAGAATTAATCTGAGATCTCAAGACAGCAAAATAGCCTAGTATCATTGCAATTGCAACATTTTCCTGCTCCTCTGACATTTCTTCTCAAGAAAACAAAGACCTTCAGGTCTCGAAAAAATTATCCTGTTATCTTGGGATAACAACATTTCTTATTTCAACACAATGTGCCCAACTGAGATGGGATTTTTGAGACTGATATTGATTACTGATATGGCAGCCAATATGGAGAATTTTTGAGCTGGAATGAAAATAGACCTTTCTATGTAGATTTTGCACCAATATGATGATGCGGCTTTCAACACTTAATGTTAAATGATTTCAATATTATTTAACATTTCTTAAAATTGTATTTACTGTATTATTTTATTTCTTAGGTCTCCCATATAAGTTCAATTCAGACTGCGGTTAAAAGCAGCAAAAAGCTCAACTTCCTGTCTCACTAGCTCTCTGTGGCCAGCTTGACTGATGAGAAAAGTGAAAGTATGTTTGTTGTTGTTCTGCAGTGAGCCTTGCAGAGGCGCACTCTCCCTACACTGAGACATGTTCACATTCAGACATAAAGCATGTACACCGCCAAAAATGTAAGCAATTTAATTAGCTCATTTAACATATCTCAATAATGAAACCACAGTTGAAGGATATGAATAAAAGTCATGTTGGGTGTGAGTGTAATAACACTGTATATGTATGATTTTTTTTATTGTTTAACAACATTACTTAACATTTTATTGCAGAAACAATAAATTTAAGAAAATTATAAAAATTAAGGACTAAAAATTAAGTTCCAATTCTTTGTTTAACATGTTTAGTATAGTATGTAGAACTGCAAGTTTGGGTCACTATTTTACGTATAAGACAAGTGGCATTCCCTTTTCATTTGTTTAATTTCTTTAATGTACTGGCAAATAAGATTAAAAATAAAAACTTGTATAAAAAACATGAGACTCATTCAGGGCAAACACTATGACAATACACGTGTGTATTAAGTAAAAGGGTTTTTTTATTTAAATTAGCATAAAAAGCAAAAACAAACTAAGAACCATGTATAATAGGCTACAGTCAACTTCAAAAACATTGATAGAGTTTGATGTATATATTTTGTGAAGTTGAAAATAAGCACTTTATAAAAAATAGATATCTACATTGTAACATAATGAACGTACAGTATGCATTTCCCAAAGTGGCTATGTGGTCTGTACATTTCCCCCCAATGATATACAAAAAAAAGATCTCTTGAAAGACTAAGATTGACAGCAGTACTCAACATGATCTACTTTCTATGGAAGAATATGTATTTGTGACAGACTAAGGCTTTGACTGAGCATACAAGCAGAAAACTTAACACAGTGGCTAAAATGTATCCACAAAATCTTGCTGTCCATCTTTGTCGAAAGCTCAAGTCTTTACAAAAGATTCTAGTTTCACCACACTGTACTTTAAAACAGGAGCGTGACAGCTGTCAAATGCAACTTCTGACCACCAAGAAACAGTTCTTTACACTCTAATCTCTTTTTTTTTGGTGTCAAAAGCGTTGTGCAACATTTACAAACACAACATAGTTTACATGAAGTATGAAATGTAAGAAAGAATTCCACCATGAAATGAAAAGGGCTGATAGGAGTGTTGACAATATTCAGCTTTGAGAGATACTGTTGGTAACAGGGTGGCACGTACAAGTCTCACAGGTGAGGGTTGGACTGGTAGGTACATGCAGGGTGGATTTGTTGATGCCGTTTATGGGCCAGTAAAAGAGAAAGCCTGTTTGATTACGTGTACAAGGGAGGGGATCGTTGGAGCAGTAGGTAGTATTACAGTGTGAAATTTACTCCTGGGCTTCTTTTCCAGTCATCTTGTAGATCTCAGAGGGGCCATCAACATGGGTGATGGTAGTAGTCAGCTGGATGTCCTCTCCACTGTTTCCTCCAGCATCTCCTGCACACAGAAACGTCACACATCTTATTTGCTTGGCTTCTCGTCGTGCACATTCCTTTGTATTACTGCAGGCAATGATCCGTTGCATATCAAGTTGGTTTAGCTGAATCTCATTAACATTAATACTTTCAGCTCGTTCGAAACAGAAGCGAAACTGATAAAGTAAATCAACACAGAGACTGAAACTTGGAGAGAGGTGCCCCTCCCAAGAGATTGGTTGACGCACTTCAGGGAAAGCTTCCAGAATTTCAAAACCTCTTTTTCTCTTCCTGTGTCATTGACGTCAGGAGATGGATGGATGGTTTTCATTACTTCCCTGTTCTCCACCCCGTCACCCCCCTTCCCCCATCCTCTCTTCACTGTTCCCCTTCCTTTCTGTCTGGAAGGAAGCCTGGTGTCCATTAGAATCACCCTCTCAGGCCAAAGAGACCCTTCTTTCCCCTGGGAATCTGGGTCCTTCTGAATCACCACCAGCACCCCCTCCTCCAAAACAAACTTTGCATGAATAGGCAGCTTTACAGACACTTCAGAATGAAGTGAGTTACTGGGACACTAAAGAAATGTAACCATTAACTCTAGTAGAAAGAGAAGGTTAATTTATGAAACATTTCTATGTTCATTTATGTATTTATGAGTTAATCTGGACTGAATTTAACAGAACTACTACCAGGAAATTAATAAAAAACTATTTTATGCAAATGTATAGTTTATATACGACATTTAACTACTTCAACAGCTGAACCCTTTAAGTTGCATCCAAACCTACTGTAAACCAACACTCCCATCTATGTTCTGTCTTTAGAAAACCAGTAGAAATGTGCAGTTACCAGTGATGCACTGACCACTTGACTGTCCGTCTCCATAGCGCTTGTGAGACGGCGCATAGAGGAACATGATGGCGAAGACGTACAGGTTCCACATGCCATAGATGCCGGTGAAGAAGGCGCTGTTCACCTGCACTGTGTGTTCTCCCCAGTGCCAGTGACCCTCATTCACCTGGACACAGACGAAAGACAAAGTCATACTTTTATAGTCACTGAAAATTAAAGCAAAAGTCACCAATTATCAGCTAAATTGTCCTAACTATGGAGGGAATTACTTCTGTTTTCATAACATGATGGCACTCACCTGGCTGATGATGAAGAAGATGACAGTCATGGCAGCGCAGGTCAGAGTGACCAGCATGAGGAACTTGAACCTGAAAATCAGACCCTGAGGGAGTGATAAAACATTTCATTAAAACCACAAATACACTCCATGTGGCAGAGAAGTCCTTCAAGACCAAAATGTTTGGTTGTTATCAGTGATGATGAAAATCAGAAACACAAGCTTGCAGATGAAAACACCTACCTCATAGTGAAGGCGCCTGGCCTTGGACATGGCAGGCAGGGACGTCCTCTTACCGCTAATATTGCGGAAGACTTGAAAAACCATGAAGCAGAGGAAGAGGAAGTAGAGACAGGCACAGATCCCTGCCACAATTATGAATGCCATCTGATGCAACAACAGTCAAGAAAACAACCAAACAATACCCTCCTTAAAGTGATGCAGAGTGTAGATATATGGAGGATGTAATTTTCTTATTTGTCAACAAATACAGATACAAATACAGCCTCATATGCATAGAATGAGACTGAAACATGGGTGGATAATGAGGGGAGAGACAACAGATAAGGTTTCACAAATTTAAGACTTTTGTCTGTTTGCTTTAATCTACGCTTCACTATAAATCTGTAAAATCGTAAAAAAATGCTTTGAAATGCTCCATAAGGTTATGCGTCTCATTAATAAAACCATAACAGACTGTACTGCAGTAGAGGGCAGAGCAGAAACATGTCAGTGATGGGCCTTATAAAGATTTGATGAGCCTGAGCTGAGAGTCAGGAACACAGAGCAGGCACTTCTATTAGATGGGACTCAAAGACTGAAAGAAGCTGTGTGTTTTTGAAGAGGTGTGCTGATGAATCTTGCATTGCTTAGCTTGGCAAGCAAGGCTAACAAACCAGTACACACACACACACACACACACATTATCCTGAGACCCTGGGCAATACTTTCACATATGGCATTACTGAATTATTTCTTATCTTATTAGTCTTGAGATCAGTTTTCAATTTATGCTAAAAGCCAACTAGAAGAGTGTTGCATACATGTACTGCAAGAACTGGAAGCATCAACATGTTGGAACCTTTTAAAATATAACAATATTCATTATCAACAAGCCTCAATAGCTACATTTAAACACATATGCAAGGACGATAAATATGTTTATAGGCTGCAAAACTGAAAAACATAAATGTGACCATTTTTTTTATTCGTGTTCTACCTGTCAGACAAGCTGTTTGCTCTTTTTCTGACACTGTTGTCAGATTTATAGTTTTAAAAAAAAGGATACAGCAAGCTCAGTTCCTACGTCAGATGCCCAGATGCTGTAGAAGGGGTTTGTCAGCTGGACTCCTCTGGTGACACAAAACAAAGACAGAAACAGCACATTTATGCTTCCTCTTTTGTGTGTGTGTTACAGCATCTCATTGTGAAAAGCAGATAATACACACAGCATGCGGAGATTCATTAATACAATGGTTTATATACTGATGTGTATCACTTTTGTAAAAACAGGTCTCTTGTTCTAAATAGTAAAATAAAAAAACTTCTCACCTCTCACACATGTCAAAGATAAAGAGGCAGAAGGAGCCAAACACGATGGGTCCGACCTGCTTCCAGTAGACTGAGAAACGGTTCCTCTCCGTCTGGTCCTGAGAGAAAATGGACAAAACATATACCAGAATCCTTCTTGGTCAAGGACATACTGTATATAATATTACTGTCCTGTAGCCAAAATGAATACTTTGTTTCAAGGTACCTGATGTGACTGAGTGCACCAGGCTAAGTATTGATGACAGGTTGTGAAAAACCTTTTAATATGTACAAAACGTTCTTAAAACATTGTTAAATATCGAGAATTGGTTCAGATTTATGTCCACATATTACTGAGATCAGATATTCTGATGTCTCCTCAGATTATGGATTTGAAATGCAATGTATACACACCTGACACTCAAGGCAAGCTGGCATGATCAGATGAACCAAAATAAATATGGGTGGAAGTAAGTTGGATATAAATACAGCCGTAAACTGTGTGTGTGCTTCTATACCCATTGTTCAGTGCTACTACGCCCTGACAGCCCTGAAACCATCAAAATGCACAGTGCCTTTGAAAGTATCCAACCTCTTGGACTTTAGATCAGACCAGATGTACACCATACATAAGTAGGATTCTTGCAGTCATGTGTAAGTAAACCTGTCAACACTACATTAAGACAAAAGGAAAAATGAACTGAAGGTGCTGATATGTACAAATATCCCATAGATTACAGTAGCATAAATGATTATAGATAAGAAAGTAGAAAGAATTGGGCAGAGTCAGTGCAAAGACAGGAGTGACGAAGCCTACGGTGGCAACTCTGAAAGCTCAGACACAGTAAAGGTTGTCCTGGATCCTGTTTAGGAAGCGAGTTTAGTGAAAACTGAGTTTGTTAACCCTGAGATGAGCTCTGGGTTTTTTCTGTTCCAACTTAAAATCCAGGTCAGTCACCACGGTAACCATAAACCTAACCTGCTCGCTGGCAGATTTTCGGTCATTTCTGTCACATTATTTCCTCACTGTTTTAGTCCATTACTACAACTACAGGAAGTGAAATGTTACAACAGCACAAAGGTGATAGATGGTAGATTCAGTTACTGCTGGGTTCAGGAAGTGCGGTTAATGCTCATGTAGGTCATCATGAAACTCAGATGAACACATGAAGTTTTTTGATTCTGATCCATCGTCATGGCTCTCGGTTTCTCTGTCCCTTTGCACTGAAGCTGTAACAGTTTGTGCAGAGCTTCTATAGTCGCGTTTGTGCAAGCGGAAGAGACAGTTTGTATCGAGTGCAGACCACAATACAATTCAGAATTTGTGGCAGGACTTCAGTTTACTGTTTGCTTCATGCAACTTGACAGCGCTTAGCAGTTAAGCAAAGAAGCACGGGGGAAACAATGCAGTGTTCAGATGGTCAAAGATGACACAGACAGAGGCTATTCAAGTTGCAAAAAGGCTATCAAAATTTTCCAACATGTCAAGAAAGTCTGCCACCTATTGTGCATGCATGATTAATGGGACCCTTGAATGGAACAGAGCAATCATTAATCATGAAGAAAATTAATGTTAAACGAATCTAAATTGATAAATCTTTCTATTGATGAACATGACAAAAGCTCAAAAGGGGAGGGGGTCAATACTCTAGACACTGTAACACAACATTCATCTGTGGTTTATTTGCCAGCAGCTCTTCACAACGACACAAGCCAATTACTGAAGCTCTCATTGGATTTGAAGTGAATGTAAGGATGTAAAGGAGTAGAGCCTGGAGCTCTGGTGCAACATGTCAAGCAGGTAGCTTGTATAAAAATGCACATACCTGAAGCAGCCTGGAAAATCACATCTCTAAATTGTATGTAGAGCCAGACTGATATAATGGAAGGCCTATTTTTATCTAAATATCGAACAATATTAGCATCTGATGTATCGATGTGTGAATTTTTTAACTCCCTGATATCAATATCAGCCCAAAAACATCCAGTATCAGTCGGGCTCCAATTGTATGAGAAGGTGAGGACAGCATAATTTTGAAATATTCAGATTGGCTGTGATCAAGCACTCATGTGGATGTCATGCACAACCTACTTGAACACTACACTACACTACAAGCACTAAATATCCAGACACTGCATGATTGAGAGTTAGGTGCTGCAAACAAAGAGTGTACATTGAGGCACAACAAACAGAAACACAAACAGGAGCTCATCCATGAGTGTGTGCCAGGGCAGGACCTTGAGGACAAGCAAACATGTTTAGGAACAGAAAACGAAAGGAACATGTTACTAGTCGAGGCATCAATCAACATCAAGAAGCAAATTAAAATCATTTTTTGCATAAGCGAGTAGAGCTCAGCCTCCAAGCCCACAAGAGAGAAACAGCCTGCTGTCCAGAGAACTGAGGAGCGGTAAAGAGACTGTCATCCTGTCTGAAGCAGACATGGAGTTAATAGTCTGTCCAATCAATGAGAAAAATCTCCATGACTGCCCCAACCCAGGCCAAATAACAGACGTCACATGAGAATGACCTTTGAGTCATTTGTGGGATGAAGGTCAAGTTCAGGGAAGATTTTGATGGCTGACACACAGCATTCACACATCTTCACTTCTCCTCTGCCCACAGCCAATGCTTCAAAGAGCTGTGTTTCCTGGACAAAAACAACAGTGAGAGAAGATGGGCAAAACCTTTTTACATAAATCTTTTTTTATTATCATTATTTAAACCAGAAATTGGCTGATCCTGTTTGGCAGACAAACACAAAGTGTAGATAGAACTGCAAAAAGCAAAGACAAGCGGAAGTATTTGGGGATTTATGTTCATGGAAACTGTACCTAACAAATTTCCACCTAAAAAAAAAAAAAAATGACATCCAGTAATAATTGAACTCTCCACATCCGAGTTCACACACACAGACACATATTCTGTGTTAATTCAAGTTTTCCATTAATGGCGCTCACCTCTGTTCATCTTAAACAAGAGTCTTATTTCATCCACTCACTGAGGATCACTTTTATAAAGTAACAAAAAAAGGCACTGGATATCTGGCTTGCAGACCGATGAGTATTGAGATGTAGTGAGTGTTATTTTAGAAGGTTGTAAAGTGGTGATTGTCGACTGTGACACATTGAATACACACATAACAGACATAATCTCGGTATAATGTATACCAATCCACCCAAACCCATGGATAAGATTCAAGGCTTCCAGATGAAAAAAGCAAAAACACATCCAGAAGCTCTCAGTTATCTGCTTGGACATGCTTTAGACTTTTTTTAAATGAATCTGGATTAAGGAAGAGAAAACGGCATACAAGTTGTGAAGCATTCTTCTAAGCAAGCAAGACACCGTTACGTAGTCCCAGAATGGCTCTGATAGGACTCTGATAGGAGCATTTAGCAGGCAAGCCTGTAGATCAGCCAGAAAAAACATCAAACATCAAGCTAAACGGTGCCGTGTACAGTACCATGAGGTGCTCCCCGCAGAAGATGATCCAGAAGGAGAGCAGCATGGAGTAGAAGATGCCCTGCCTGATGTCTCCGAAAAGCAGCATCCAGGTCCAGTTGAAGCCGATGGAGAACCACTCCACTGGGATGTTGATGAACGTCATGGAGATACCCAGAGCCAGGATTACCCTGAGGGAGCAAAAACAAGTCTTAAAACTATAAAAACCAACAGCTGAGGGTCGTAGGATTAAACAATTTTTGGCATCACAAATGGGAACCACGTATTTGTATATTGTGTGTTTAAATAGATGTATTGATGTTTGCTCATAATGAAGGTTATATGTTAAGCAGTAGAATTCCTGCAGCATTGGCAGCCACATCTACAACCCGTGGACAACTTATTTGCAATAAAAAAACAAAACAATGTAGTGTTGAACCACTGTTGGTGGATTCAATTCAGGGTTACTTTAATTGGCAGGCATTACACCTGAATCTGGACTACATCTCCTACACAGACAAAATCAATGTTTTACAGCAAGGCTACATCTTCATCTGCTGTAGCGGGCTCATTAGATCTTGGGACATTATTGATTAGATGATCCATTCAGCTACAAGCACAATGTGTCCCCACTGACCTATCCAATTCTACATAATTCACTACCTTGCCAAATAAGCCTCATTATTACAGCCAACCTCCCTCAACCTTGAAATCCAGACATCTACAGAGAGAGAGAGAGAGAGAAATTAGGGTGAATGAACTAAGAAAGATCGGCCTACAGAAAGACAGAATAGAGCCTGTCTTCTGGGCGTCTGCAGCCTGTCCCTGCATGCTGCCAGTAGATGAAAGGATGATCGTAAATAGAGAGTTAAGAGGGCAAAACAGAGCTACACTGTGTGTGTTTGTGTGACAGACTGAGAGGGGGAGAAAGAAAAAAAAAAAGAGCAGAAGATAAAAGGTGACCTGAAAACATGTGGGCGCAAACATTTTTTTGCAAACTCTGTGAGTAATAGAAGTAATGTAGCACAGCTTGTAAGCTATTCGGCTGCAGACAGCTCGTCAGCGATGCTCTACAGAGCGAAACCACATTTGACTGGTATGCAGGGAATGTGTCCTGAGCACCACCAACACACAGGAGAGCCGGAGGCCCGTATCTATCTGTGAGAGTGCGTGTAAGTTAATGTGGTGGAGGTCTTTACAGAGGACATTTTGACACGTGATAGCAGAATAAGCACAGGTGTCACTAATAACATTAATTATGGGTGCGTTCCATTTGGGTGACACACACTGAACAGAGCCATCATTAACGGTATCAATCCTACCTGTTCTTTTCCTGTTATGACACAGCATCTGTTTTATGTCTGCTTTTGTAGAAGCAGAAGTTTCTGAAGTCACAAAATGAAGATGATGGGTGTTTAAGTGTAATATCTCAGGGTTTACCCATTTCATAAATAACAACACCCTCAGACCTTTTCCACATTTAGTCAGAGACACACATCTGTCCTCTAAGTCTTAGGTTTACCATTCAGATATCTCTGAACTAGCATAACAGCAGACTCTGATGAAGCTTTTACAGCATGAAAAAATCATCCGCTATCCACAAATAGGGTACGACTCGCACTTCCTCAGACCGTGCTTGTCATTTGGGAATAAGAGCCGTGAGCCGGAAAATACAGAGGGAAGGAGAGACACATTGACTGTGCGTTTCTCTGGTGTGTATGTCCTGAATGTGTGTGTGTGTGTGTGTGTCGGCTGAGTGCTAGCTTGCAGATTTTCTAACACGTTTCACGCTTCGCCAGGCGCTTCCTGCGGCGCAGGACACCAGAGCCTACTGATCTGTCTTCCCAGCATGGCAGGGGGTTCGACAAACACTGGGCTCTGAACATAGCTTCAACCTTCTACACTATGAGGTTCAAACTATCTGCTTCAGTCAGGTCGAACTACCTGCATTTGCTGCCCTAACATTCTTGGTTAATATTTAGTTAAGGAATGAACACAAATATCTCAGGTTAGGAATCCCTCCTTCACGCCAATATATTTATACATTTTCAGAGGAAATCTGGCAAGAGTAAAGTCTTTATTTGCTTTGAAATCAGAAACCAAGTGGCCCATTTACACACATTTGATTTACTGACTGCATGTGTGTAACAGACAGATAACATTCCTCCTCAGACACTTGAATAACACCTCCTGATCTCAGTGACCTTCACTGCACAGAGTTAGCATGCCCTACTTGTACATTTCATTCATAGTTAATAAATGCCTTCAGCCAGCAGACACATACAGAAACTCCACAGCATTTAAAAGGTCCCATATTTTACACTTTTCTGGTGTTTTATGTGAAGTTTTGACATCCATAAAAAGATATTTTTGTGGTTTAAACCACCAAAAACTATCAACATAGTCTTATGTCTTCTCTATGGAAATGTAGCAAGAACATGCCGTTTTGTCTCATTAATATTAATGCTTTTTCTCTGATTGACTGACTGTTTTCTGAGTGACACGTGGCCAGGTTGGGTCTGGTGGGTCTGAGAGGGCTGTGCTGGGAGCATGGCCGTAAACCTCTTATTTGTAGGCATTACTCATCTTGTGATGATTGTGTCAGCTGGAACTGTGACGCCAAAAGGTATCATTTTCTAATAATAAATCTGATGCTAACAAGACAACACTACACAGACGATGCCTTACTTCTCCAGCAGCACGGGCGGTCTGCTCATGAGGGTGATCCGTCTCCAGTACCAGATCATGATGATGAGGATGCTGGGTGTGAGGAATGTCTTCATGGCAAACCACACTTTGGTGAAGCCTCCGTTCTGATGGATGCTCTAAGGAGAACAAAGAAATATCTCAGCTGTGCATGTTATTTTATTGGCAAACGAGGACTAAAGCTAACACCATATCACTCGATAGCCTAATCTGTCTCACAGTTGAAAGCTTCAAACACACAGGTCCTAAGCGAAAAGCGAACTTACAACAAGACGAATGTCTTTGATTTCTCCGATCCCCACATTGATCTTCTTACGCTCGTTCACAGGCAGGCGGATGTTGAGAAGATAGTACTTATGGGCCACGCTGCCAACCTCCATGAAGGGCAGCAGGTCACACTCATAGTAACGTCCCTCATTCTCAAAAGTCTGGAAAACACACAGTAACACATGTATCTGGTTTAAGACACATTCGTCCAGGGTACTTTAGACGCCTTGAATAATATCAAAGCCTACAGACTTTACTCAGCTCCTATAATTAAACAGTCGTAATCAACCTGCACAACAAGGCGTCGCTGAGTTGGGATATATCAGCCATGAGCTGAAGGAAAAGGTTTAAATATCCAGCTGTGATAAAAAAAAAAAATGCAAGAGTGCCCGTAAGTTAGTTATGAATCAGCCAAAACTCGTGCCATTGGCAAAGTATCAATACAATTAGCGGTAAACTGGTGGAGCAAAATCCCCTAAGTAGTATAAGAAATGTTGCAATATTGTTGCAACATACTGGAATGATTTATTGCTTTTAGTAATCCCTCACATAATGGTGAGTGTCATTTCCACACCTTAGAAGTCGTGAAGTTGCAGTTGAGCTTCCTCTGTTCAAACGAGTGGGCCATCTCTGTCCATTCACTGACTGTGTCGTCTCTGTAGGCCAGGCCCACGTCTATCATGGCCATCGCTCCATCGTCTGGAAAGAATCACCACAACAGAAACTTCACTTTCAGATAAGTACGGGACACTTTCAAAGACTTTAATCACATCCTTACATACTCAAACATCCCCCACATCAAAGTACAAAGCGTGCACAGTTATGATTTAAGGTTGGCATCAAAATCATTACGTACAAAAGAATTACACAGAGCTTACAGAACAAATTTCTGGACTGAATAAGACGTTCATGTTCATCTGTATTCCAATGCCTGTTATACCTCCTCACTTCACAACAATGCTGGCTGTTATTAACCAAGTGACGGGATGAAATTAAGTCCTGGTGATGGACAGCTATGGCCTTTTAACTATAAGGGCGCATTCAGACAGAGTCAGCCAGGGTTGTCTAGTGTTGTGAGGCGGTGAGGTGATCTGCTGGGGTGTGTTAGTTTGTGCTCAACATAACCGCTGTGAAACAATCAGGAAATAACTTTTTATTTTGCTGATTAACCGCCTTTCTTGATGCCGGAGCTCCCTCACTCTCATTCACTGTCTATGTTGTATGTCTATCTTGACGTCGGCCTGCTTTTTTCAAAAAAAAAAAAAAAAGCTGGATCCGACTCAACATCTCAGCAGTCATTCTGTGTGCTAGCACTGACATGGAGACTTTCCCCACTACAATCTGAAAACATGCAGTTCATTTGCAATTCAGGTAACATGCAAGTGTTTCACATGCTAATGTGCTTCAGAGTAGTCCAATGTAAAGAAAATGAGGACTGACATTTCATTCATTTAAATCACAGAGTCTGAGCTTCATGACTGCAGTTCTCTCATAGGGATAGGCTGGATTTTTAACTAGACTAGATTTTGGCTGATATTTTCTAAAACAGACATGTTTATACAAGCCCAAATCCTTTGAATGTTAATATGTGGTCCTGTCACTTGCAAGGAGACTGAAACAGTGAGATTAACAGAATTATTTCTCGTCATGTAAACATATTCAGTGATTCAGTCTGCTCTCCATGGTGGGCCAAATCTAGGTTACTTCATACTTGACATAAACTCCAACAAGACCTTGAGCCGGCCTCCGACAGCCCAGCCCAGAGAATCCAACGAAAACATCTAAAGCCAAGCTATTAAAACTGCATCTTTAGATCACATTACAAAGCCAAGTGTTCTCTCCTCCAGCCCTCCAGAGTGCCTCTTGTACTGTTATGAAACAAGCTGGAATGAAGAGAAAGGAACCCAGTGGCCTGTGCTGTAAGAAAGAAAAAAATAAGTAGAGGAGGGGGAGCCAGATGAGAACTGGCAGCCGACTGTCTCTGTAATGCCCTACACTTCGCCATTGGTCGAGCCAGACGCCCTCGAATGTCAGCTCACTTCATGCAAACATTCCACTCCAGTCCAGCGGCCATCGCCACGGAAACTAAGCCTCCTCAACAGCTGTGTTATTGCTGGACCCCGGCCAAGGGGTGCCTGGTGCCGGGGAGGAGCGGGGCAGGTGGGTGGAGTGGTTAATAAGAGCAAAGCTCTTCTTGGCGACGCACATTGTTACACAGATAAGGTAGTCAAGGAAGAGATTGCCTTGTGTTCGTTTGTCATACAGCTGCAGAGAAGAATCCGCCTACCTTTGGCAGAGATCGCAGCGTTCTGGTCAGGATTTAGACAGACGAGTGGACGCCATTTTGTTAATTACGGGAGACATGGCGCCATTGTTTTGGGGGTTGGAGTTTATTAACATATAATCAAGTATGTTCTCTGTTGAAGAAATGTGAATCCTATCCAATCTGTTTGAATTTGAATAAAAGTTCAAATGTATATTTGATTTGGTTAAAAAGCCATATTTTTTAAATGTATTTATTCATATTCCTTAAAATCTGCATAAAACTGTCCATTGAGAAAACAATACCATTCAAATCAGTTAAATCGTATGGATATGGTTTAAATATAGCTGCATATTAAATCTATGTAATTCAAATGGATGGATATGGAATGGAAGTCCTGTATTTTGGCCTAAATATTTTTTTGAGTGCATGAGTTACCTGATACCTCCATTGCATGAAGCAATTTTCTTTTGACTCATATTGTTATAATACAACAGTCTAAATAATGACCTCAAACAGGTCTTTCCACAACTGATGAGCCTGAACAGAATTTATTACCAGTGCCAGGGGACACACACAGTTATATGATACTACTTGATATATTAGAGAGACCAGACAAAGAGGGAGAACACTTGGAGAAAAGTAAGCAAGAAGTTTGACTACCTGGTAAATTCTGAAAATATATGTCTGCTGCTTGATTCTAGCTAATGGTGAGACTTACTTTGAGCCAAACTCCATTCAGAAAACATTTAAAAAGTAGTTTGCTTGTCTTGCCTGACCCAAGTAGAAAACAGCATTATGATGTGGTTATTTAAAATCGCTGTAAAATCTGTTTATTTTTAGCTCATGCTGCTGTAGTAAGCCAGATTAAGGGTAAATATTTACTTGAAAATTATAACAGCGTGACAGTAAAGCAAGTAAACACATGATCCCACAAGTAAACTCAAGCAAGTAATGCAAGGTGAAAATTCTTTATGCTGTATGTGTGAAGACACCAACTATACATTTTGGAGCTAGATGTCTACAGGCCTTAAAAGTGACCATTAAGATCTCAAGACTCATAACCAGATTAAGGATCTGGTTATGAGTCTGACTGTGGCATTTTGAATCATCTAAAGTTTATTGAGGTTTTGTGAGACAAGAGAAGAGTGTATTGTAATAATCTAACCGAGATTAAGTTAATGCATGAATTACTGTTTCTGAGTTCTTGGCAGATAAAAATTACCTGATTTTTATAGGATTAATATACTGGACAAAATGCTGATTATTGAAGATACAGTTAGAGTTTAACTGTGAAAAAAAGTATGCCATCCAGTTATAAATGTCTGCAATGCTCATGTGAAGGTTGTTTAATTGATTGGTGTAATTAGTGTCAAAGAAGTGATAAGTGCGTCACTGGCAAAGAAATGGTAACAGACAGTATTGCAGTTTTGACATGGGCCCAGGAATGAAGAATATCTGGGTTTAGTGAAGGTTTTCTGAGGAGAGGTTGTACTACTGCCAATCTAAAACCAGAACAAGGCCAGATAAGAGTGAAGATGGTCACATTATCGTTCAGTAACGATGGGTAACAAATGAAATATTGTTTGTGATGACGCTATCAGAGAAGAAAGACTGATCACACTTGATCAGTTGATGGTCCAATAACAGCAGGGGTCGACTTTAGTATGTTAGTTTGTACATTTTAGCAGGTTCTACTTTATAGCACACTACGTCTCAGGATGCTACAGAAAAATGAAAGATGAATGGGTTCATGAGTTGTTTAAATCCCACTCCCGCAGCACTAGCTTGTTTCTACCTCACGCAGCGTCAACATTACTCAGCCCCCTTTACATCCACTTATTCTCACAGCACCTCATCTAGCTCAGAAAGATCAAAATGAGTCTGTAGCATCTGGCAGAAAGACCCGTCTGTGGTCCGGGCTGATTCACAGCCTCGTCTGTCTGGCAGCCAGGCAGTAAACAACCCACCGCCCCTAACACATTTCCACTGAAGCCAAGAATGTGAGCAAGCAAATGATGCTGACAACGAGGCCATGACATGACTGTTTAGACAAGTCTTAACCAGAAAAGGCTGGGCATATGAAATTACACCACAAACTTTCAAACTTTTTGTTCTCTGCGTTATTACAATTGCCTCTTACTTTCCTGTTGATTTCAAATTGGACTATGGTGGATGTGTATCAAGGTTTACAGGCATTTGTCAGCGTAGACATGACTTTATAACACAACTTGTTACAAAGCTCACATTAACCTGCATAGCTATACATTCCAGGCCATGAAGCGAAAGATGTAAATGAGAGTCAAAATGTCTTTCCCAGACTCTCCCGGTGATCAAGTCACTTATTAGACCTTCTCATGATCCGCTCTAATCCCTTCTTTCAGGATCCAAAGCACCCTACCAGGACACCAAGCCCTGCCTTCTTCGAGATACCAGTTATCTCCTTCCCTTCCCCCCTTTTCCTCTCACTCCAGCACTGAGTTGCTGTCTATACATGTAACAAAAGTGTTGTTTGACACTGTGTGGAGACCCAAAATGGATTACAGTTAAGTTGCTGGTGGAGTTTACCTCATGACAACAGAAACTAAATATTTCTGTTTTCCTTGAAGCTTTAAAGCAACACTTCGTAGGTGTTTGAAGTAATTTAACGCCCCCACTTCCAGAGCACAACACAAGACATAGCCCAACAGCTAGAAGCCCAGCACGGCGTCTGTCTTTCAGCCTTTTAGTTCACAGAGCTCTCGCCAAAAAGCTAAAAGCCAGAAAGCCCTGAAATTTACTCTTGTCTGGTGACCTCTAACTAGGTCGCCCTCTCTCCTTTTCTTTCCTTGGCTTCCTCTGTCAACGGCCTCTTCGCATGTTTATCCCGGATACATTGCTCAGCCAAGCTCTGGTTCTGGCACGATACCAGTCAGCATTCCCCCACACCCAGGCATGAAAACCTCCTCTTCCTGGGGGTCCAAAACACCTGTGGTATTAACACCAACATTCCCCCGGTGCTCTGAGCTAAGCCCGGCTAACAAACTGAGCTAACAATAACCAACAGCAGCTATAGCTCACAGCAGTTTACTTTGCTGCCCGTCAAATCACTGAGAGTTGAGACGAAGCAGATGGAGGACATTAGAGGGAAACCCAGAAAACATCTCTACAAAATATGATCCAGTTTCACCAAAATCACTGAAATAGTTGGTAACATGTGCCGTAAAGTGTTACGTACATCTTGTGGGTGATTGTACCTGCTGCACAAAGCTACATAGTGCAAGAACAGGCGTACAGGGTGCAGAGTGGGAATGAATAAATGTCAGTGCAGAACAAAAAATACCACTGTGAAGGGAGTCACAATGTATACATGGAGGAGTATGATGATCTCCATTGTTATGATGCCATTGTGTTGTAGTACCCTGCATTGTTACCAACTCATGATCTACAAATATTGGATGTTTATACTGGAACATAAATATTATGAAATCATATTGCAATCACTGCAGAAATGATTACACACGTCATTTATCCTAGCTACAAAAAAAAGGGTGTAAAAACACAAATCTTGAAAACTGTTGAAATCCATTAAACTGGGGTAGCATCATATCAAAAGTATGTGTATCATTTGGTTGTGGGTGTCAGGATTGGATAATAAGACATTTCATTGCTCCGAGGCAACCAACAAGAAACAGGTCCAGATTACCTCTCTCTTTATATCCGTCTCATGGGTGTCTGACTAACCTATCCACAAACGCCCCCAAGGGTCTATAGAGAACAACCAGCAGGGCATCCATCATTGTTTGCTGCCTTTCAGTGTAACAGAAATCCAATCTACTGAAAAAAGACATTTCTCTGGATTCCCTGAGCGCTCACCATAATAGACTGAAATAGGAACACAGCCCGACCATGTCTCGTAGGAAGGTACTTTAAGAAACACAACAAGTATTATTGGCAAAGGTGGAACGACTCTGCACTTTGAATTATGAGTAATTAGAAGTGACAATAGAGGTGAATATTTCAGAGGCTAGCTTGGTCACATTGAGCCTCTGCTAATATTTGACTTCAGATTGTGAGGACATAACAAAAAGATAAAATTGAAAACTGAAAAAATGCGGCACACAAACTTGCAAGGTACTGTCAACTATTAAATACAATTAACCAAGGAATTATTACTTCATTATTACCTAAATTGCTTTTGTTTTTTTCTAAGATTATCTTAATACCAAGTCATTTGTAAGACAGCATGCCCTCTTACAAGCATGTGCACATTAGTTTAGCCTTTGTTCCCTCTCCTGCATCTTGAAAGTCATGTCCCGGAGGAGAAACATGAGCCAAGTTGTCTCACCCGTTGGTTTTAACCCATAAGAAAACTTTGGTTCTCACCTATCTGGTTGTACATCTTAAATGCAATGTCAAACTGCAAGATGACCAGCATAAACTGGAACCAGGGGCTCATCTCCTTGTTAGGCAGAGGAATGTGGACAGCAAATACAATGTTGTTGGCCTCAATCTTCTTGGCCATGGCCTCGTCGAAAGACCGGATCTTGTCACACTGGTTAGGACCCCAAGGCATGAACCATTTCGTTTCCTCTCGGTGCTTGATTGTGTCCACACACTTTGTGGCCAAGTAGTGGACCGCTGTGGTGGGGCTGGGAGCTGGGGGAGACAAATACAAAGCGGGAGACATGTTAGACTAGGTGTCATATTGAAATACTGCAGCATGCAGTGTTTCCAGTTCCTGCCAAGTCAAATTTCCCCTCAAACTAATAAATCATTCAAAAAGTTTGAGCACAAATCAATAAATAAAACTTGAGCCTTGAAGATTAAACTGTGCACGGACAATTTTAATATCTTAGCAACCATTAAGAACAGTCAACAGGTTGGGTCGGAGCCAAACCCAGTCCAAACACTTTGGCAATTACTTTTCACGCTGTTTAGAAAATGCCTGGTAGCAAGGCTCTCTCTCTCTCTCCCTCTCTTGCTGTTTCTCTCTGAAGTGATGGGGAGGGAAAATTCCCGAAAGCTCTCAGGCACCAATTACATTGTTTATGCATTGAGATTCATGAGTTTGACAAGACCAGTGTTTGTAGTCTCCACTCACAGGATTTTAGTAGTGCTTGGGAAAAGATCTATCATTATTATGCGCACAGAGAAACTTTGGTCTCCTGTTGTGAAAGCTGGAGGTCTGATGTGAACGACATCGGAGACATTTGAGAGTCGAGTTGTAGCCTCAAGGCAAACAGCTAAACTCAAGTTTTTTTTTAAACATGTAGCCTAGCGGAGGTGATGTCAGACATTTTGAAGATCAGCCTGAGCTAGGATTTCCCCCTTATTATCTGGTGCAACAAATAACACAAGGTTAAGTCGACCCATGTATTAAAGAAAACCTTCAGTAACTTCAAAGAGTATTCAAGCCACTTCATTTTGTTTGAACTGTGCAATGTTACAGCCACAATTCACAGCACATCCAGTCAGATTTGGAACTGACAAGCACAATAATTCATAGAGACACAGATACATTTTGATAAATTATTTTAAAGGTGGTGCTGACTTACTGTCCAAATTGGATCGGGTGCATTAAAAATTCATTCGAATGTCCTGTAAACTGTTAAACTGACTGGACATCAAGATTAAATATATTTTTAATGAGCAAGTTTCCACAAACTTCAGGTCAAAGCAGAAACTCTACCATGAACTGTACAATTATCCATGTGAGAAACAATCAGTCAATTTATAGATCAGTCATTCAAAATAAAATTAATCTGCAACTATTTTGATAATACATAAATCATTTTATTCATGTTTGCAAGGCAAATTTCATAGTTCAGGCTTCTCCAAAGTGTTTCAGAATATGCTGTTTTTCTTTTTCTTTAACACCAGCATGACTCATTTCTATATATTTCTTATGAGCAATTTATTATCCGCCTTGTGTGTATGAGCTGCAGTGACAAGTGAATTTCCCCAGTGTGGGATCATTAAAGTCTATCTTATAATGATAATGAAAATAATCATTAGTTGCAGGCCCAAAGAAATGGTATTGGTACTGCTGATTTGAAAAGTGCTGGAAGTTCATAAGAGCAGATTAGGCTACATAATTAGGACATTGAAAAAGATGCTTCCCAGAGCTGGTCAGCTCACCAAACTGAACAAGCAGACTCAGTCAGAGACAATACAGTAAACCAATCTTATGGCAAAACCCCACCTGGTCATTTTGTCCTTCACAAAAACCACAGAGGTTTCAGAGGTGTTGCCCCAGACTTTGTTAGCGTGCTCAGATTTGGTCATTTTGTCTTGGTTCATGGGCTTCTAAATATGTAAATATGCTACATAGTGAAATGGTTTCCCTTTTGGCTGTTATACAATCCGAAGTCTGCACAGGGTGTTTTATTTTGAAAACTGACCAGATTCTCTATGTTGTTTCTGTGTCTGATTTCCAGCCAGCCACGATTAGCTCCGGTGGCCCTGTGAAATTTAGCCTTTACAGGGAGTGCTGTAAAGATCCAGAGAACGAGGACAAAAGATTATTTCACCTGAGGAACTGAATACACCACAGCTCACCCACCATCATATCCCACTCCTACTGCACACGATGGCACATATCTCAGAATACCAAACTCCCATGATTTGAATGTGTCAACAGAGCAGTGACTCTTATCACACAGGCAAAATAGGTATATAAAAAGTCCCAATGGAGCCCAATCAGCCTTGAAAACCACTAAATCTCAGTGGATAGATTAATATGCAAATACTAGGAGAAATACTCGAGTCCTGAATATACCAAGCAGTTTGTGACGTATCTAGGAAGACTCCATAAGCTGTAATTACTGTCGAGGGTGCTTGTGGGAAGTACTGACTCACTGGGGTGAACATGAAAGCCCAGATACAGCTCATGAAAAAGATTAGTGACATATCTAAGGAGACTCAGAGCTGCTAGCACATAAATAATACTGGATTAAGTAAGACTGGATTTTTCACTGCAAGAGAGCTAAGAAGGTATGAAACAGAATAGTCTGTTTAAGTACTGACCCCGTTACTTATCTGGACATCTAATCATGTTCATTCGTAACAGAGCTGAAGGGCGTTCACCACAAATACACACCCTTTGGGCAAAAGACAATCCACATGCTCATAAAACTCAACCAAGGCCATCTTCAAGAAAGCTCCAACTGTGTAAGTGTGTTAACAGCTGCGTAAAACTAAAGTAAAAAGCACGCACACACCTCTAGCAACAAAGAAGAGACAGCAGACTGAATTAAACCCAGTTATCTGCAACCCCCTTTAAGTTCAATTATCCAGTGACCCTGTGAGTCCTGCAGCACACCGGCTCCTCCAGTCCCCACCGCAGTGTGTCCAGAATAATGGCCGTCCCCTCAGCCGGCTGACCCCATGCCGTGTTCCCGGGTTTGTCGGGAAACAAGGGGAGAAAAACCCCTTTCTACTCAATTACCCCTACCGCCCTCGGCCACCGGGCAAACACAAAGGAATCTGACTTCATTAAAACCATCTCCGCCAGGAACGAACCAAACAAGCTAATTTATCACCAGCTATGTAGTGAGCGAGAGGGGTGTGGATGGTTTCCAGATTCAGCCCTGTACGAAAGATAGGCATCTTTCACATGGACTTGATTTCTATCATCTGTGTGTGTGTGTGTGTGTGTGTGTGTGTGTAGCTGTGTGCATGAGTGAATGAGTGGGTGGGTGGGTGAATTTGAAGAAATTTGACAGCGACTCTGATACAGTCCTCAAGGCAAAATGCAACTTTGACAGCTGTGTGCACTTGTGTTTTTGTTTTGTGTGTGTGTGTGTGTGTGTGTGTGTGTGTGTGTGTGTGTGTGTGTGCGTGCGTGCGTGCGTGCGTGTGTGTGTGTGTCTGTCTCAATGCAAATGAAACTAGGGGAAGAGAGTAGGAAACATGAATGCTCTGCTCTGCCTGCCAGGCTTTAGGGATTTGGGGAGGCTTCACACAGGGGGAGAAGACTGAGTGAAAGGAAGGTAGAGATGCTGCCTTGGGCCCCTCACAGCAGACAGACATTATATATTAGGAGGTGGGGGTGAGGAGAAAGGAGGAGGAAAGGAAGAAAATGGGGGGAAAGAACATTCGTGTTTGGATTAAAGGAAAAACACAAAAGGTTGAATGTTTTTCAGAGCATTATTGTGTTTAAAATTAAAGATTAACCCACAGAGGAAGGTATTTTTTCAGGCGAACAACGGCTGTTGTGGCATGCGGGCAGCTAACACCTTGATACAAAGCAGTGATTTAGCAGAGGTGCACTTCGGTGTCAGTTTGAAAGCGCCGCATTGTTTGTACACGACAGCCGTGTGTAGGTTAAATACAGCCGAAAGTTAGCGTTTTACCGTGTTTTAATTACTGTACAAATGTTGATTAACGCTCGCATTGAGGCATGTAACAAACAGCACAACTTTAAACTGTGTTTTAACCGTTGACGTTTACATTTCAACAGGCACGCGCGCACAAAGACAGACGTTAGCTAAACGTGATAAAAGTGACGTTAACGTATAAAAACTTACCAATTAATCCGCCGACCATGAAGGCAAACGCCTGGAACAAAAGCAGAATAACTCCCACTATCACCAACTTTTTGGTGCTCATATTTTCAATAATAGCCCCCGCCATTGCGAAGAAAAAGGCTGGAGTAAAAAAATATATCACACCGAGCTAGAAACAAACAATAATGTGGTTGAAAGAAGGGGGGAACGGAAAAACGTTGCATCAACGGCCACTACGAAAGCAAGCTGGGCCCCCTCCACCGCTCTGCTCCTGCCTTTCAACTTCGAAGGAGGAGAGAAAAAAAAAAACAGGAATCACATGACCGAATAGCACTCCGCTTTATCCCCGAGCAGCCAACTCTAGACTAGGGGAAAGATCTGTGAAGCGCCACCGCATTGCAAAAGAGGCTGGTAATGCAGGTTACCGTGTCATTGAATGCTCGTAATAGCGCCACTGTTGTGCGGGTACAGCCTCCAGGGCTATTTAAAGGAAGGTTTTAGAGGTCCTATCCCATGTTTAGTGCCCAATAACCGTCAACACATTGTCCTTCACAACCTATTCTTGATTCACACCCAGAGTAGATGGTGTTATCGGCTACACAAAAGATATAATGTTCTGCAGCTTTGATGATGATGAATGATACACATGCAAAAGTGATGTTTTACACTAAGTAGCTGATTTTAAATGGACTTTCATGCCCCACTGGAGGTTATTTGGTTTGGTATTTAATTCAGAGATGCAGAAATTAGTCGATTAATCCATTAGTCGATTGACAGAAAAATATTCTACTATTCTGATTTGATAATGACAGAAAATGCTGTTTTTCAGCCTGTCAAATATGGAGAATTAATGCTTTTCTCTGTTCATACCATGGCATGATCTTCATGGAGATACCCATACTTGTTACGAGCAATTTGTTTATCATGTATTTCCAAAATATAAAAACACTGAAGCTCAGTCGGAAAAATAATAGAAAATGCTGTTTTTCAGCCTCTCAAATAATGAGAACTGATGCTTTTCTCTGTTTGTATCATATTAAACTCAATATCTTTGGGTTGTGGTCAACAAAACAAGAGGTTTAAAGACATTGCCCTAGACTTTAAAAAACTACATCTAGACATTTTATAGAACCAAACGATTAATCTAGAAAATAATAGGCAGATTAATTGATAATGAAAATAATTTTTAGTTACATTTTTTTTAAGCTCTAATAGATGGTGGAGTTGTAAAAAACAAAGCAAAACAAAAAAACAATCATTTTCTTGACTTCTCTTGGCTTTTTTACAAAATAGTCTCACTACCAAGGTACCTTAGTAGTAGTAACTCTTGTGGAGCTTTCTGTCACCTCACATGATCTGTATGAGCAAATTGTTATTGCCCAGTTAATTTTAGATGAATGTTAGATGTTCAGACACATTTTAAAGACTTCTTGGCCACATTGGTTCAAAAGGTTCAACATTCACTCTTGGCCTCAGACACAGCAGCTGTCAAAATAAGGTCTACTTAGTAGTTGCCTTGGAGCTTTCAAACATATGGTATGATCTTCATGGAGATGCCCAGTTCTCTTTGCTATGAGTAATCTATTTATCATGTATTTCCAAAATACCCTAAAAATACTGAAACTCAGTTGGAAAAAGCTGGAGTTGTTTTACCACAATGGATTTTTTTTTAAATCCTAAAACAGAGGAGGAGGATGCTTCCTTACTGTAGATCATAGTCTGTATGTGGTAAACCTGTCCCTATACAGTCTATTAAAGTGGTATTCATTACACAGGGCCTTTGGTGTTAAGCTGTGTGATGATTAAAATGCTTAAAAAGAACAAAAGTTGTTTTTTTCATTCACTCACTGAATGGGCTGGGCTAACAAGCTTTTCACTGACTTCATATTTATGTACATCATTGCAGGATATACATTTCCCATTTGTAAGGCTGACTGCTGCTTCTTCTGGAGGAAACTGGTGTGTCTGTGCAGCTGTGAAGTGAGCTTTCATGTCTTCTTCCTGCTTAGACAGATGCTGCGAGCTGCTACATCATCCCATTCTCTCACCCCGAGAGAGAAACTCAGTGAGAGCTGGCTGATAAACCTTCTGACAGTTTCTGTAGGTTTGATTCATATTATAAATGCGGGTGATGCAGAATGGGTATTGGTGCACATTTAAGGATTAGTCTGATTCCTTCACTCCACTGGTTCTCGAACTCTGGTACGAGTACCACTGGTGTTACACGACCTTCCTGTACTTGGAGGAATCTCTGAAATATTTTTTAAAATTAAATAAAAAAAATAAAAAAAACATCTTCAACAGTTTGGATGGAAATAAACTAAGATATTGCTGGAATGTTATTTAAAATAAGTTTTGCATTTCCTAAAATATATTGTTTCAATACCAGCCTGATACGTTCTCACGTTCATTCATGTAGTGCACCCATACATCCATGATTAGTTATCAACTGAAATGTGACTGGAGATTGTAAGTGGAGGTAAAAATGAATGTTTCAAAACTGCAATCACGACTCCAAACAGAAAATATTTGTAAGAGAAGTGCAGGTCAGGAGAACCACTTTTCGGCCAAATGAACTCTGGTTCTTGAACCAGTTCTGTTCAACAGTCGACAATAATGTTACCTGCCTCCTGAATAAACTGAACAGTAGCTGAAATGGATTTCCCCTATGCTGCTGGATTTGAATGCCTGTCAAAATAGTGGTACCTGGAGAGACAAATATTTTCTGAGGTGGTATAAAAAGTAAGTAAAATAAAAAGAGAAAAACTGCTTCACTCATTATCCTTGAAAATGATCAATTACAAAACAGACATGTTTGAAATACTGGGAGTTTTATTTGAAAGCCATCCATGTGAGCATTTCAGGGTCAAGTAATAAAGAGTTGACATGTGTACAAACCACTGTACGCCTTTTAAAATTCTCAAGCACAGAATATGATAAAAAAAAAAAAGTATGCAACTTCTAGTAAGTGTGCAACATCGCATTAATAATGATCAAACACAACATACAGACACAGCGTAGTAATGCGGTAAACTGTTTTTGGTATGAAAGAAAGGAAGGCGTGATGGTCGTGTCTTCTGAACAGTGAAAAGCAGTGCTGAGAGCAACAGAGGATATCTCCAGCTGTCTAAAATGGCTTCCTCTCCTAGTTTCCTATTCATATTATCGACTTAGATAAAGACGCAAAGGCAACAAGCTGTTGGATGCAACAGATCAATAAACTACTTCAGTCAATTAAAGATAATAAAGGAAGCCATCTGACTATTGATGGGATGCATTCCTGTTTATAAGTCTGATGCACTGCACCATGGCCAAGGCATAGAAGCTCCCATACAACATGATAATATTGGTTTTGGCACTTAGGGATTGGAGTTAAGGTAAACAAAATGGCAATAGGGAGTGCTGGACAAGGTAAGAAGTCAGATTGGTAGAGAGAGCCTGGAGTTCAGAAACGGCCACGGATTCTTTCCAATGGGTCCGTCTCCCACATCTTGGAATCCCAAGCCTGGAACCAGCCAGTGAAAGTTGGAGGCTCTGCTCCCTGTTTGATGGTTGTGATGGGCAGTCCTCCACGACCAGAGGGGTCTGAGTCAACATATTCTTTTGCTGGATGACCAGAAGAAGGGAGAAAGAGAAAGACAGAAGTGAGCAGGTAGCATTAGTAGCTTAGATTAAGTTTTGAAATGAGCTTTTATTCTGAAATCAGCTGCCTGCTGCTGGGGATGAGAGTCAAGTAAAGTTGCAGGCCTTAAAAACCAAAACAATAAGGCCAAAGAGGCTAAAAAGCTCCAGAAAGCTGAGGGGAACTGCAGAGTCGGGTGATCATTTTCAGTGGGGTTGTTTCACATTACACATTTTTTTTCTCATTGTCAATATAAAATATTGATTAGTGCAACTAATATGTAACTGAATATGTAGCACGTAAATTAATATTGAATTTCCCTCATTAAGTTTTATGTCTGTCTTACAGCTACATGGTTGTCAAAAGTTCAAAACCTGAAGGCAACACTTCAAGTTGTGCCCAGACAAGACACCTACTCTCCTGGTATGGTACACACCATTCTATATTGTGCCACTCCACAATACAGAATTTAAGAATAAATTCCATTTTCTCAACAAAATGTGTGTATGTGCTCTGGAACTTTTAATACACAAACACAAACATTTTATTGTCGTCCTGCTTAGAATGCAGGATTCATTTAAAGTCTTTTACTTTAATTAAACCGAGCAGTTATGACTCTGTAGTGCTTTCTGGCAGCAAGTATACGTAGCAAGACCGTATGATGTGAGTGAAGAGTTTTCATGCTACAAACCTATCTTGGGAGCTCCAGTCTTTTCTACTGCATTAGCTTCATTGCCGATCCAAATGAAGATCTACAGGGAAGAGAAACACACTCAGTCACTCCAGTTATGCAGCGTTTTAACAGTATGTAGAGCATCTATATAGTCTTTGGTGTCTCTAAAATCCAAAAGGACATTTCACACATGACGACAGCTCATCTTACCTGGTCCCAGGTATCCAGGATCATGACATCATCAGTGGCCAGGTCTGACTGAGCGAAGTCTCCTGGTACTTCTTCAACCTGATAGACAGTGCAGAAGAAAACTCAGACTGGCTGTGTGCAGTATTAGCATAACCAAGAGAGGGTAAATCAAATAACATGTTCCAAAGCTGTAGCATACAAGTGACTTACATCGAGTCTTCCAGTTTTGTTGGAGCAGCCAAACAGACGTGGGGGTTTGACCATGTTCTGCAGACTCTTGGAGGTCTGGTATTCCTTCTTGCCACCAAGAGCAGACCAGAAATCAGCTGAAAGGGTGAAGAAAATACAACAGCCATCAGCTCAAAGTAGCATGCCCCGTGTTTTTCATTTTTCTGCATGAACAGGAAGTGAATTTTGTCCACCGCTGAGAATGATGCAGCTGCCCTTTGGAGCAGTCAGTAACACGATGCATCATCTTTTCAAGTTTAATCAAAACCAGACCAGAAAAGCAGCAGTGATGTCTTATCGGGCAAATCAGTCATCGGACCAATCAGTGTAGCTTGTTAGAAAAGCTTGAATTGCATGGAAAAATACAGCATGTTGTAATTAGACATGATTGTAGCAGTAAGGGCCTTTCATGTTTACTTTTTGAAGTCAAGTACCTTTATTAGGACAATCAGTGAAACTTTTAAACAACAAAACAGAGTCCAGCTGCTGTTATTCCTCAAAGTTATGGCAGAATTAGACCAAATATAACTAATACATATATAACTTATGGCTTTAAAAGAGTGCACAGCCACTAGACTAATAAATATAACTGAATTCACACAGAGTAATTGTCAAAATCAGCCAGCGTCATCAACAATATCCCCTAAAAATGTCACCATAGGTAGATAAATAAAGTAATTTACAGTATATAAAGTTTCTTGTCATGGAGGATAAATATTAACCAACAACATGGCTAAACTAATAATTTGCCCTCTCTTGTTGTATTGCATACAGTATATTGGTCACAAACCTGACTCTTTGCCCTCCGACACCTGACTGGGACTGCCACCCAAAAAGCCCACCACATGCTTAGCAGCCTCCATCTCCTCATCACTGGCACCCGTGCCCCGCCAGACAAACAGGGCGTTGGAGGATTTCAGCACAAACACATCATTGGTGTTAAGATTGGAGGCAGAGGCCTCGACCTGAGGAGACACACATAGAGAGGTAGAAATCAGTGTCCCATAAGCATGTAATAAAGACCCAAGTCTGTTTACTGGCAGACAGCTCACCTCAACAGCTCGGGTAGCATGAGAAGAGCTCTGCCGGATGTGGAAGAGGCGAGTGCTGCCGGCCTGCGACTGTCCACCTTTGCGTGACGTTCCCCCAGTGTGGATGATCATAGGTTTGCCCTGGAACAGGCTCATCAGGTGTGGAGGCTCCTGGCCCTGAGTCACTCTCACCTACAGATGTAAAAATTCACCATGAAGGTCAGAAGAATAAATGTAAATCATATGGAAATTGAGTTTAGACTATATCCTGATTTTTGGGCTTATCACATTGTATGGCAGCATATCAAGTAAGTAGTCAAACTAACAGGAAGATTTAAAGGATCATGCCAATATGTTTACAAGTTTTAGCTTGTAATTTTATATACAGTTTTTGCTGAACATTATTACATACAGTCTTTACATTTCAATACATCATAATAATAATCAATGCATTTTTCTTTCCTTTGGGTTCAATTAATTTCTGTATGATCTTAAACTCAATCAGCAGACTTAAGTCATTTGCTCAAGTTGTGTCCATCACATTGAAAAGCACATCTGCATGACTTTGTCTGTGTAACAATGTAACATCATTGCACGCTAATATATGCTAATGCAGTTTGAGTAAAGACTTATTTGTATCATAATAATACAAACAAAAATAGGAACTTTGATATAAATGAATGCAGACTTGATGCTCACTGTGATAGATTCATAAATAAATTGTATTATTATTATATTTATGGTACGTAGAGTAAAGAAGTGCAGTGGTTTGAAATCAAATTGAACATTACAGTGACACTGCCCTCTGCTGGATGTTTGATGTTGGTTGTTTTATCATGGCAGAGGAGTGAGGTTATTACTGACATTTTTGCTCTTAGTCAGCTGTACTTAACCCTCTGTAATAATCAGGTAGTTAGTTTTCAGTTTTGACACCTAAGCTGCAACCTCTTACTCAACTTCCACAATCCTCTTCTCGTATATTAAGAACTCGAATGACTGCACCTTTGTCTATTCGTGTCAGCTTCTGGGAAAAAATACTCCTAACATAATTACTGCTTACACTAATTGTATGATTTTTATTATCCCTTTAATACTGTTGAGTCAAAGCCAAGTCTGATGTTTATTTTGTCAGGTACTGAGAGGGAATGACTGTGGGACCGTACAAGAATCTCAGCTTGTCAGCGCCGAGCTCTAACCTGAACCGGGGCTCCTCCCATTGAGTCATCGAGCTTCACCGTGAGGAACGCTGATGCCGCCAGCTCATCCTGTGTGCACTTCAGCCCCTGCCTGACACAGTAACGCACACAGTATGAATGTCATTTACATGTACATGTAGTCTTAGACTGGGCGTGGTGGGGTGATGTGTATACATGCTCTACTGCAGCCTGTTCATACTGTATTATACAAATAACACTGTTTGTATGAAACTTCTTTTTACCCACCAGGTGTATATGATGTGTTGCTCCCGGCCTCCCACTCTGTAGCTGTAGAGGATGAGGTAACAGTCTCCACCATAGAACTGACCATAGGAGGAGGGATCCACAGGCACCTTATCGCCGTTCTCAACACGCCAAATCTGAAAGGCAGAATATAACCAACTTCACCACACTGTTTCATCTGTAACGGATTAAAAAAGAACAACTTGTAGCACACTCTTACCTGAACCTTGCCCTTGCCATCATCCACCATGCCGTGCTGGGCTGCCATGGTCTTGTTGGAGTGCAGAGTGGAGGCATCGAAGGGCACCTGTGCCACTTTGGCAATGCGGCCGATGGTGTAAGCCTTACTGGGGCCCGTAGTCTCGTCTTTGTCCCTCCAGTCGCTGAAGAACTGCTTAAACAGAGTCGTCTCACCTCCGGCAGGAAGAACTTGGATCTGCGAGGGAAACAGGTCAATGAAGGATTTTAATTTATTACCTGCTTGTCATAACCAATTTCCCAGCAGAGGTGAAAAAAAAAATGCAGCTTTCCTGCAAGATTTATGTTTATGCACATGTCAGTATTACCTGTGTCCTTTTGGCGTACCCCTTGTCTTTGATGAACTGCTGTCCTGCTGACATGGCTGCTTTACGCTCTGCCATGTTGGCTTTGGGTCCTGGTTGGAGTCAGATAAAAGATGACATGATGAGGCTGTAATTCTCAAAAACGTGCCGTCATTTGACTCTCCCTTGTGCTAACAGAGGTTGTTGAATGCAGGTATGTAGTGAGATTATTTACTGGGCTTTTCCCATTGCAAATATGAATTTATGCCGTGACAACTCCGGGAGGATCAAAAAACCTCAAACTGATCCCTGAAAATTAGTTTAATGTAGCTCAGCAGTTCCAAAATTGAATTGTGTGTAAATAAATCAGAATCAGAGTAAATTGAGTCAGAAAGAGATATTTCATATGTTTAGCTTGAGGGCACAATAACACGTGTTTCAGCCAGCATGTTTATAATCATAATGTAGAAAAAAATCAGTGCTGAGGGCAGAAAAGAGTCTAGTCTGTTACTGAGTCTGTGATGCTGTCAGTACCTTTCCAAACAAAGATGTTCTTGTCCGGCCCGTTGTCCAGGATGTAGCACTCTTCGGGAGACAACATGGCCTGTTTGAAGGGACTGCTTTGAGCCACGATGGACACCTTCATCGAACCAGATGCATCGGAGATCTGTGAAACAAAGAGATCACATCAGCTACCAGCTCTGTTTTATCATAAGCTACCAATAAGGGCTTCAAGTTTTGTTTTTAAATCAGTACCACAAGAATGCACCACAATCTTTTTATAAAATGATCAGGCTAAATTTAAATTCCTTCTTAGTGAAATATCCCTTTATGGTCTCCAGTTGTGAAATCAAAGTCACATTTATAGTCTATGATTTCAGTTTAATCGTCAGTTATGTTACTCACCATGTAGAGGGCACCCTTCTTCCTGTTGGACGTGTCCGCCTTTTCGTCATCCGCAACACTGGGGGCAATTTCAGGTTTGGGCCCCAGAGCCTACACAAGCAGAGAAATTAATCATTGTGGTTCTCTTTTTGTTATAATTATCACTTATACTCAAAGTTAGAACTGTGTTTTTTATACACAGATAAAGAAAACAACAGCATTGATGGTGATTTGTTTTGTAGATTAAGTTCTACACCTTTTCTCAGATTAAAAAGGTCTTGATGAATATAACATATATTCTGTAAACTAACCCTCCCCCTCATTAAGCCTCTCTGGAGTTTCCCCTCCGCTCATGTTGTAAAGGAAGTGTTTACAATACCGCCTTGGCACAGAGTTGGCACAAGAGCAGCACATTACAAAGGACAGCACTGTGTCTACTCGTTCCCACGCTGACTAACTCAGCGACCGCGAAATGCATCAATAACACGTATAGCTTCTGCTCACAAGCGATCACCTTTGGGGTGAAATCTTCAGTGCATGGCTGACATTCACCATGAGAGGGCTAGAAAAAGAGTAATTGTGTGTTACCTCGAGGATTTCTGCCGTCTCATGCCCCTCCTCCACGATGTGGAGTTGGCCTCTGCCGTTTCTCATATTATCTCTGATGTCGATGGCGACTTCAGCGGCCTTCAGCTTCTCAAAACGGTTACACTCACTGCCGCACCACTGATAGATGTTCTGCAGGAAGACAGGAAACAGATATTAAAGTCATAATCCTCTAGAGCTCAGGCAGCAAACACACCTATTGCATTGGTGTCTGACAAACAAACATACTTTATTTTAATAAAGAACCTCATTATTTGTCTTATTTGCATTATGTTATGAGCAACAGGGATCTGGTTTATAAGTGAATTGGCACCAGTATGAAATACTGTGTTTGAACTATCACCAGCACAGATTATATGCTGCATCCTTTCCTGTGAATCCCTAATGTTGAGGGAATGACAGGAATGGCGGACTCTGCCACTAACAATGAAAATGACTATAGAGAGAGATCATTACAGGTAAATGTAAATACATTTAAAGGTCCAGTGTGTAAGATTAAGTATTTATTGGCAGGAATGTAATACAATATTTATCAGTATGTTTCTATTAGTGTTTAATCACCTGAAAATAAGAATTGTTGTGTTTTTGTTGTCTTAAAATGAGCCTTTTATATACACAGTGAGTGTCCACCATGTTGAATTGTCATTTTTCTACAGTAGCCCAGAACAGACAAACACATGGCCCTTTGCTTTTAATGTGAATTTGCCAACCAGCATTTTTCTTAAATACTTTGAAGGTGAGGGTGAGGCGTGGCAGAGTATTCATTTGGTTGCAATCTGCAACTTCACTGCTGGGTGCCACTAAATCCTCCACACTGGACCTTAAATGGCTATTGCTGAAAAAATGTTGACCCTAAATAGTATCTGGGGTATGATTTGATTCAATGAAAATCTTAAGGATAGTTACTTTAATTATAGTGCAGTTATATAAAAGACACATTAAGTATTAGTAATATATACACAGTATGGAGTATGGAAGCTGCTATGTATTGAACATAGATGGTATTGAACACGCTAGCACAGAAATATTCAGTGTTTTGAGCTCACCTTGCCCAGGTCAACAATGAAACAGTCTCCCTTGTTGAAGCTGGACCAGGACATGTCCACCTCTGTTGCTCTGATGGCCCTCCGACCCTTGATATGCAGCAGGCGCTTCACGTTCATGTCGTTGGTCACCACATGCTGAAAACCTGAGGCCACTCCCCCTTTCTGTGACAAAAATAATAACAATTCAAGTGAGTTAACATCATGCACACATTTTTAGCTTATAACCTTTATATGTTCCCCAAATAAACAGTCACAAATGAACTAGGAGAGTTCTGAGGCAGGATGTAAGCATGATTTCATGAGACACAGTGGGGGTGAAATGAGTTTTACAACAATGTAAAACCTCAAAGGAAAAGGAAAAGCTGTGAATTGCACCGCCATATAAAGAGATTATCATGTACTATAAATCACAACTAACAAAGCCAATAAACCTTGTTGATGCAACAACATGATGCCTGCTTATAGAAAGGAGGATCATGTTTGCTCTGTGCGGCAGAGGTGTACCTGGGAGGCGGGATTGTCTCGTAATGTGCCATCCTTGGTGAAGCCATTAAACAAAGACATGCAAAATAAACACCACAGATGAGCAACAGACACACTGCTGATGCTGTTTGATGGGCTTTTCAACATGTCCAAACTAAAGCTTGTGGATGTAAAACAAAGAGGGACTTGCTTGTTCTTAAATTGGGGGCTTAGCGATTACCCACAAAGGCACAGTCTTGAGTCTCGTTAGCATGTGGAGGAGTGGCTGTTTAGTCCTCAAAATGGAAACCACATTCATGCTCTTCATCTTTGTGCCTTTCTCGAGAGAGAGGCAGTAAAATTTTCCATGGCAACAATGCAGACTCTGTTTATTCAAATGGAAGGATTGTGTCCTAACAGTGGAGTTACCAAAACTATGAAGAGATAATGAGGTTTAGAGGTTTTTTCTGAAGAACACGAGAACAAGAAGTGTGTGTGCGTGTGCGTGTGCGTGTGTGTGTGTGTGTTTCTGCACATGTGCAGAGCAGAGTTTCCACCCTCCAACTTTGCAAAAAGTAGTAAACAAGACTAATTACATCCAACTAAAGCCAGAAGGGGGTTTGGAAGGTTTTCATGGCAATGAGAAACAGATGACTGGTAAAAAAGTGGCCTGGTTTGAGTCTTGAAATGGCTTCCTGTGACTATGGTGGTTGCCTCAGTTACAGTCAGTCAGACACACCCCAGTATGTGTTGCGGACAGTGTTGTGTCAGCTTTAACTGCATGGCAAAGGTCATGGTATATGATAATCATTAAACCTGGTAGATATATTTAGGCCAAAGAGAGTTCTGAGACAGATTGCCTTGCTTTGTTTTCACACTGTGCTGCAAAAAATACACCGCCATTGCTCACTTTATGTTTTTTGGCTTATATTTTTGAGTGAAAACAAAATAGAAACATTACTTTAAAGTCCACTCATTCATGTAATCATCAAAAAAGTCTACTCTACCACTCCTCACATGGTACAGTTTGTTCAAAAAGTGATTTTCCTTTTTTTGTTATTTTCTAGCCCAGAGATCGTCTTGAAACCTCTTGTGGTGGTTGGGGACCACTGATCTAGAGTATTTTCATTCAGATGGTGACACCACCTGCCTGAAGTCATCTCTGCTGTGTAGTGAAGCCCACCTGGTACTTGATTCCTGACTTGAAGTACCCCAGAAGGGTGTTGGATTCGTAGTTCTGCACCTCCCTGTACTGCACCGGCCCACCGCCCAGGAAATCATCCAGCTGCGTGGCAAAGATGGCTGCCGCTCCACTCTCATCCTGAGAGCACTCGTCCCCTGCAGGAAAAGAGACATTTGTAGTCAAATTGTCTTTTCCCCAGTTTCTTTTCAGACTCTAATTGCATCACATCGATGGTCATGGATCGGGTTTCTCACATTATTTTACATTAGCAGAGCAGCACTTTAGTTTCCGCAGTGACCTTATTGGACCTGTGAGTCAGGACTGGAAGCTTTGAATCACATAAACCACATCTGCAGCGGAGGCGCTTTGTATCCTGCTATTACTGTCAGATGGCACACAACACGGATAAAACTATTCCATAATTTTACATGACTAACATCAATCCCAGACGGAGGGATTAATTATGTTCTCTTGTTATTTCTGTTTCATTTCTTACAGATGGTTGCAATGGCAGCGGAGAAGTAAAAGGACGGTCTGTGTGCTTCTTCTGGCACTTGAGTGAAATGGCTGGGAACAGTACAAACATGCAGGGACTGGTGCCTGCAACTTGTGGCCTACAGGGGTATTCCACATATGAGTCATCATAGCAACAGTTTCTTTTAAGACTCAGCTAAAAATGTATCGAGCATTAGAAGACTTTGCCTTCAGTTTAGGAATTAAAGTAATTAAAGTTGTGTGTCACTGATCGCTCTGTTCAGGCCTGAACTCAGACCGCACAGAAAGGGAACTGCACCGTGGAGAGGAATTTCACAAAGCAGTATGACTTTTTTTAGTGACTCATACAGTAGAGGATGTTTCAGGACAGACGTCAGACGCATAGTCTGATCTATAGTCTGTTTAAAACAACAGCTATAGTGTCACCACATGAGGATGTACACATGGCCCAGTTTGGGTATCACAATGCATGGATGTTCTGTGCTATATGTGTGCGATATGTGGGTCAGCTTTGGGGGAAGCTCCTTTTATTACTGTTAATATTTTACTTTAATAAGGAACTGATTATTGTACTTTTACCTGCTTCACGATCCAATGCTTTATGGCCTTTCAAACAATGGGAATTTGCTTTGGTGAGTTCACATTATACAAAAGCAGAAACCTCAGAACATCATATAACTGCTGAGCGGCATAAAACAAGGGGTGAGACCATAAAATAGCAATGGTTAAACTATAAAAGTTGCATAAAATAACAAAATAATGCAAGGAGAAATAAAATTTAGGGAAGATGCTGCAGTAAAATGTGTGTGTAAAGTGTGAAATGCAAGACTCTTCCTGTTTTGAAAACAGGATGATAACACACGATCTACAAAGTCAGATAAACAGGAAGATTTCTTTCTAAGTAATTAGTAGCTAAAAAGTTAAGTTATTAACATGCACTGAGGTGCACATATGAGTCTATGTCTTACCCAGCCACATGTGTATGTTGTATGAAGGGGCTGAGGTGGTGTAGAGCAGCAGGTAGGCATCCCCGGTGTAGAAGTTGCCATGCAGAGCCTTAGGAACCGGCTTCAGATCCAAGTTCTCAATACGCCACACCTGCAACCCTGGCTGCTTTCCTGCACCCACGAACTCCTTATGGGAAACCATGATGGCTCTGAGAGAAAGACACAGATGAGATGAAGAAAGAAGGAGAAGAAAGAAGAGGGTAAATGAGGAGATGCAGGTAAACAGAGGGAGACAGGAAGTCATTTTAATATGGTAGACTTTCAAAACTGTGTTTTGGACACTATGACACTCGTGAAGTTGTGGTTAACAGCTGAGAGAGACAAACCAACGGTGGATATAAATACATGTGTTATCTTTACATGAGGCCTCTCACCATATTTGGTCTTTCAGCATTTAGACTGAACCAGATAAGCTAGTTCTTCAGCCGGTAATGAGCTGCCCATTGCTGCTGCTGTCATATCTGTAAATTCCTCAGATGTCTTACAGTAGTTATATCTGACATTTGCAGTTTGTGAATGATGTTTTCACATAATCTAAATTGATTAAATCATCTTTTACAGGTTGGGAGTATTGTCATAGAGGCCTGTAAAAACATGAGGTATTGCATAAATGCATCATCACAACGCCTAAAAACGAGGCTGATTTTCATGAAAAGTTTAGAGACACATGCATGCCAGCCTCTCAGATAATGTTAAATCCAAAATAAAAAGCGTCAGAGACAAAAAAATAATAAATAATAACATTTTCATTTCTAAAATAAAGCTCTTAAAACCCAAAACACTGTCTGAAGTAAAGCATGCTTCTAACTGAAACTAGACTGATGCCAATATTTCGAAGCATTATGAGTTCATATTTAATCAGGTAATAATCTGATAACACAAGAGAGATTACCACTGACCTAGTTTTTAACTTATATTTTATGTTTTTATAGCTGATACAGAGTGAAAACAAAACTTGTTATGTTGCTGTTTTATCACTGCATGAGCTCGACTGCTTCAATAAATTAATTTATGTACTGTGTCACAGCCAAACTCTTCAGAGATAAAAGACGTAAGATTTCTTTTTAAAGTTAACTTCAGATCACGGTGAGAGTGAGCCTTTGTACCAGCTGAGTTCGGAGATTATGCAGATTTGATTACACAAGAGCCAGATTACAAGTCGGTGTGGCAGCAGGATTATTGCTGCAGTGAGTCTGACGTTAGCTCTGATGACACAAGATCAGTCCACTTCCTCACTTGTGTTTATACTCCATACTTTACCCTGTGATCCTCAGACTGCACTATAACTACACCACACGCATTGTGCAGAGTGTATTATTTACAGTCAGATATTATAGAGATTACATTGTGCTGTTTGAAGCCAGCCTGCCACACCAACCAGTAATCCATACAATCACACATCACCACCGCCACCCGAAGGAGTCGTATTATTGTGGAGTTTGTTCAGCTGGTAAATGAGTGGCCATGCAGCTCAGGTTTCAGCAGCAGAGAGAGAAAACACCCCAGCAGACTTCCTGTAACAGACTGATCAATAAATCTTCAGATCACTTAAGATTTATGCTGTCTGGAGCCAGAAGCACTTTTAATAACAAAGATGTGGCATCATACTGCAGGTCTCTGAGGATGAACGCAGAGATGCCTGCTGGGAAGAGAACCTCTAGTGAGTTACTTTATCTAATGTGCAAGCTCTGCTCTGTCTCCTGTTGACTGGCTGTTAGGATGTTTATTCACTTACTTGGTCTTAAATTGGTGATGTGCATAACAAAGAATAGAAAGAATAGAAGCCATGATTCATTTTAAATTACACATTTCAATATTTACTCTGCACAACTCCATGTTTTTCCTTTTTTTTTTTTTTACATATTACATAACATCCCAACTACTACTTCCAGCACTTCTATCGCAGTTTTTTCCGTCTTATTTCATTCAAAAGACATCGCCAGAGTATATCCCCCATAATAACATGATAACAATGCTATATCTCTCTGTTTCCACAACAAAAACGACACATTTCGTCCCTCTGTCGTCCTTAGACGCTTTCACTGACTGCTATGACTCATGACAGAGAAATGAACGGAGATTTTCCACATCTGGAAAATCCACTCGCTTCAAACTTTTGCAGCGACTAAAACTGACCACATAAAGCGCACAAAAACACAGCGATCAGCACATTATTTATGGACCCAAACCCGAGCAGCTTTAATCTAACAAATCATGCATGATTTTATGCGGGTTTTTTTTTTTTAAAAAAAAAGGCTCGTCGGACATATCAAAGTCCAAAAAGTCACATTAGGAAGAAAGAAGTGAACTCACAGTTTGCAAGATGAATCACACAGGAGAGAGGAACAGAGGCGATGATGGAGGCTGTAGATGTGGGAGTGAGCTGCGTATGGAGCGTCTTTATGTTTCAATATGTAGTAGAGGAGGAGGAGGAGGAAGAGGAGGAGGAGGAGGAGGAGGAGGGAGTGTTCAGGCTGTTCATGGGTCTGTATGGCTGAAGAGGAGAGAGAGCCCTGATTGGTCAACGGAAGCAGCGCATATAAAGATGCTCCTGCCAGCCTGTGTCAGAGAGGATTTTCTGATTAATTTAAACTGTACTGAAGTGAATCAAGTGTGAACCTGACTCTGTGTGTTATTCACACGTGTTCAGACAGGAAGGGGACAAAGTCCATGAAGTCATAATTTCTTCATGAAGCAGCCGGTTGAATCAACAGACTGTCTGTTTGTCTTTGGTTTAAAAGAATCATGTGAGTGAGAAAGTCAGCAGGGAAAAGGTGCCTCCCTTTGATTTCCTGGATTACAGAGTCAACAGGATGAAACAAGGAAACGGTGGCATGAGTTAGATTTCTGTTTAAATGCTCTTCAGCTTCAAAAAAAAAAACATCCCTGCAGACATCAGACACCACAAATACCACAATAAGAGGATGTACCGTATTGACTTTGACCAATACTGTCTCATTACACACACACACACACACACACACACACACACACAAACATATTATTTACTGCAGCTCTGCACAGAACCTGCTGCACCACAAATCCCTGTTCAAACCTTGAAGGCATGCCCACACAAGTCACATCCAGCCTTTACATACTGTACTCTGTCTGCAGACGGTGTGTGATTCCTCACCTCAGGGGGTGATGAGCGACATGGCTGTTTGTACATAAATGTTACGCACACAGTATGACGATGTGCATACATCCTGCAGAAACAAAAACTAGGTGGGAGCTTCTGTATAAAACCACGGCAAGAAGACACTCCACAGCAAACCTGATTTGGCTGCCAGTGGATTTTCCAGCTAAACATGGGGGCTCTTTTGTTTTGTTTTTGTTTTTACTTTATTTATAGTTTACAAGTTTTTTTTCAAAGATAATAACAGGACAGAAAAAACAAACAAACAAACAAAAAAAGGCTTCCAGACAGTTCACAAGATAGCTATTCTGTTCAGACAAAGTTGTCGCAATATCAGTATCTCCACAGCAAGTTAAAATTACATGAATAAGTGAATCCAATCCAACACCATACTACATAGTTATATAGCCAGATAAATCAGAGTCCCTGTGGTTATCAGGTGATGTGACACTGTGCCAAGAAAGGTCCCCATGTTCTCTCAAATCTATTTTGTGTATTGGGTTTGTACAGATGGAGTTTTTCCATTTTTAATGGACAGCATTTCTTTCAGCCAGTGTGCAAAACAAGGTGGAGTGGTGGACTTCCAGATCAGGAGAATAAGTTTCTTAGCCACCACCATTCCTATCTGCCAAGCCATCTGCACGTTGCGTGGTAGCTCAATAGTCATTACAGAGCATCCAAAGATAGCCAGGTCATGGTTAGGCTGAATGTCTTTGGAATAGGCTAGCGAAAGCCACTCAAAGATTGCAGTCCAAAAACTATGCAGAGTCGGGCAGAACCAGAATAGATGCGCTAGTGATCCCTCAGCTGGACAACACTTGTCACATACAGGAGACACCGATGGAAAGATGCGGTTTAGTTTTGTTTTTGAGTAGTGTAGTCTATGCATCACCTTATATTGAATTAGCCTGTAGCGTGAGTTAATAGAACAAGAATGAACCCGGGACATTGCCTCTTTCCAGAACTCTGCTGATATCACTGAATTCAGGTCGCTGGCCCAGGTATCCCTAATGTGATCTGAAGAAATAGTAGTGGTAAAGCAGTTCACAAATTTTGATACCAGCTGCTTCGAGTCTGGAGGGGGTAAGAGATTTTCAAGAAAAGGATGAGTGGTAGGGGTGAATTCAAAGTGTGGGCAATTTTCCTTAGTGTAATGTCTGACTTGAAGATATCGAAAGAAATGTGAATTTGGAAAATTGAACTTAGTCCCTAGTTGAGTAAAAGATGCAAATTTGCCATCGATCTAAAAATGTTTTGATACCCCTCTCTCTCCAGACCGTAAACACCCCATCTAGCAGTCCAGGCTTTAATGAATGATTTTGACATATTGGAGCATGAATGGAAACGCTGGGAGTCTGGCAGGCCACCTTTATCTGACTCAATATTCGCAAAGAATGCTTTAGGGTAAAAATTTTGTTTAATTGACTTGTCTACCAGGGCAGAACCAGAAAACAGAAGGGCAGGAAGCGAAGAATTTTTGACCGCAGAGGCTTCTAGTTGTAACCAAGAAGGGCTCCTATCAATCAGTTTGCCTCCGCTTTTCCAATAGGTAAGAGCCCTGGAGTTAGCTGCCCAATAGTAGTGTTTAAAAATAGGCAGACCAAGGCCACGTTTCTTAAGAGGTTTGTGTAGGTGAGCCTTGGATATCCTGTGTGATTTGTAGCCCCAAACAAAGGGCAATATAATAGAATCAAGCTTCTTAAAAAAGGATGCATTTTAAATACACAGGCAGGTTTTGAAAAAGATAAAGAAACCTTGGTAGACTCACCATTTTAATAGTGTTAACCCATCCAATAATGGATAAGGGCAGTGTCGGGGCTCTTTTGTTTACAGATGATGATTAAATTTAGTTTACAGACATCCTGACTTGAAGTCCATGGTGAATAAATGGCCCTTCCTCTCTGGTCGATTTTTTAAACTCACACCTGCACACTTCTGCTTTAGTCTGATGGATGCAGTGAACTGTAATATGTGCATGATGGTGCAACTGGGGAGAAAAAACAACAGTTTCGCAACATTACGCTGATTGCAAATATCCAAGAATTTAGAATAAAAGGAAGTGGGTACAGATGATAAACTATTTCCACATGCCATCTCATCATGACAGCTATAAAAAAGAAGAAACCTTGCAGTGTCAGTCACAAGCAGAACAACAACAGCACAGAGATCAGTGTAAAAGCGCCAATGTTTGTAATTCATTAGGTATAGATGACTCTAACAGCTGAACACACAACCAAAAGCATGTGACTCTAATGTTGTTTTGTGTTGATGTACAGTGTCATACAGTAGCAGCCCAAATATTCAAATAAAATTTGACTGTAGGGTCTAAAGGGATACGTCAACAAAGAAGCACCTGTGCCCCTGTCTTTCTGGTTTCTATCCCCAGGGATGGTTAAATTCTCAAAGCTCATTGTTGACTCCTCAAACACAGAACTGGCTTTAGACCGGTTCAGTTTCATTTATTCAAAAATGTATGTAAATACGTGTATTTTTATGACAACAGATCTAATTTTACCACAAGTATAAGGACTACACCATCACTTTGAGTTTATCTGTGGGCAGTGAGACAACACTGGTGCCAGACTGAGGTCGAGTGAGCGTTAACATCAAACAGGATGTGACATGTGGGCCAAACGACTGGCTGCCAGACCCCCATTGTGTTACACACTGACAGCTGACTGATGCACATTTTCAGTGACAATACAACTAACCCAAAATGGATTAGACTCTGATAACTGGAGGCTTACAGTCGAAGTGATGCTAGTTCACAGAAGCAAATGAAGCAGAAATGTTCCCCATGTTTCCAGGAAAATGATTCAACAAAATGTGTGTTTGTATGCTGACAACATAGTTTAATATCTTCAGAGATACACTCACTTTTGTCCCAATAGTTAGATGAGAAGATCGATACCTCTTTCATATTTGTTTGTTTTTCCGTGTGTTGCTGGAGTCAGCAGTCAGTTAGCTCATAGCTTAGCATAGAGAATGGACACAGGAAGAAACAGCGAACATGCTGTGCCATGTCATTTTGTACACATTAAGACACACCTGATATGTTGTGCTCAGTAGCTCACCTGGTGGAGCCTTGAGACAGAGCCAGGCTAGCTGTTTCCCCCCACTTACAGTCTTTGTGCTAAGCTAAGTTAACCTACTGCTGGGCGTGGCTTTATATTGATAAACGTATCAATCTTCTCATCTTCTCTATCAAATTTTGACTTGTAGAAGTCAGAGCAGCAAAACATATTTTCAGTTTTCAACCATTGAGTCACTAGTATCAAAAACAGTCAAGTACCAAAATATTTGGTCCGATTTGTAATCTTGTTTAATTTTTATTGTCCAGAAAATGCTTATTTTTATAGACTATGTATTCTAATCGTGTAAAAAGCAAAACAGTTTGACATCAGTACTAAAACTGTGGTATCATATTGGCAATATTATCAAAACATTTCAAACAGGCCTTTAAAAAAAACACATTGTTTGGACAGAGATGTGTCCAGACTCATTGTTATCCTGCTACTTGTTACAGAAACTTTCCACAGTAAAGATGTGATAACAGATTTGGACATGGAGGGTCAACAAAGTCACGCATGACACCGAGCAGGAACTCTGGGTCAAATAGCTGCTGACCAAAAGCGTCAGTCAAACCAAATCTGCTCCAGGCACAAAAGCTATTAGCAGTTTTGCTAACCTTGGGTTGTCATAAAAATGGTAACTAAGATACCCACTCCCACTCATTCCGTATAAAGGTTCAGTTTAATGAGGGAAAGGTCAAAACTGGTGAGCTGCAGCTTGGTGATTGTGGAGTGCTATGGGAGGAGATAGCCATGACCTTTCATCAATGTCACACAGCCCCTCCTGGTGAAACAACACTGGGCAAACCCTCAAAAACTTGACTGAAAAACGAGTTTGTGCTTTGGATCTCAGTAGATGGATAGTAGTAGTCCTGATTGTGGAGCATCATGAATTTTTCATCTTCTAGTGAAATAGAAAACAAAAATCAAGACCTGGATTAACAGTGGAAGTACAGGTGATTACTGAAGCGTGATGAGACAAGCACAGACTTATAGATTTTTTCCATGGAGGCCATGTCAAAATTATCATTAGCTCTCCTGGGTGTGTGGGCAGTCAGATAAGGATTGCACAGCTCCTTGGTGACTGGTATAGAAAGGCATTTATCACTTTACAAGCTGCTAGGGCCACAAGCACAGACCTGAGAAAGTAAAATATTTATCCAAACTTAAATAGATCACATTTTGTATGAATTATTGCAGTGGACGGAGCATGATGAGTTCAGCTGGTGAGCCGAGGCACATGATAAACAGGTTATCTGCACTGTTGCATTAACTCAGCAAAGCAGTGTAACCCACTGAGCTAACATCCTGATGTTACAATGAGCAAACAAGGATCTTGTTGCTTAAATCATAGCGTTATCACTTTATTGTCCAGCACATCCCCATTTGGTAGACTCGATAAACACTGCCACCTGATGCAGTGCTAGCTGTGGTTAACTCGCATGCCAGGCAGCACGTCAACCCCCCTCCCATAACCTAAATTGTGTAGGCTTTGCACCAGTGTGGTTACCATAAACCCGGCAAACAGGCTTCGCTCTGGTTTCTAGCAACATCTCTGAGTTCTGTTTTGTGCTATGCAAACAAACTCCTTCGTATGTGACTGGTAGTTGGTAGAGTCAGGTGTCTTCACTGTTGAAAGATGTATTTACTTAAGACAAAGTAATAACATCACAATGTAAAAATCACAAGTAAAAGTCCTGCAGTCAAAATATGTTTGGTTTTGGGTGTTGGTTAGCTCAGTTGGTAGAGCATCCGCCCCCATGTACGAAGGCTCAGTCCTTGCCGCAGCAGCCCAGGGTTCGAATCCGACCTGCGGCCCTTTGCTACATGTCATTCCCCATCTCTCTCTCTCCCCACATTCCTGTCACTCTTCAGCTGTCCCTATCAAATAAAGCTTGAAAAGGCCCAAAAATATATTTAAAAAGAAAAAAAAAGTTTGGTTTGAAGATGGATACCGCTCTCTACAGCGAGCAGCCATTTAGCTTAGATTAGCTTAGCACAAAGACTGGAAACAGCTAGCCCACCAGCAGCTCTAAAACACATTAATTAACGGATTATATCTTGTTTATTTAATCTGTACAAAAACTTCAGTGCAAAAACAACCAAATACTGCTCTGTGGTGGTGTATATATGGCACTATTTCTTGGCCGGGAGCAGTGACTTGGTGTCTCTGCTGGTCTATGTTTTAAAACGGGTTATGTTTTCCATATGGTCAAAGTATTGCTTCAAAAGCTGCTCTAAATCATATTTTAAGTAAAAGAGGTCACTCGTCACTGCAGCTCCTCTCATCTTTACGAAGCTTTTTAGTGAATTTCAGCTCTCGGTTGAGCTGTCCAGCCACATCTTTACTGATTTGGGAATCTTACCACTGTTATAGTGCTGTTTTCAGCCACAGCTGATTTAATTAAAGAACTGTGTATTACACTACAAACAGCAGACAGATATGGTGAACATTTAGGAGCTAAAGAGCCAGATATTTTCCCCAGGAGTTGAGAGTTTTGCTCCCTGCAGGAGTGACTCACACTATCATCGATGGAACCTTGGATGTTTTCTGATGGAAAGTATCACGTAATTGTTGCTTTTGTACAATATATTAAACAATAAATAAAAAAAATAATGGAGTAAAGGAGGCTGACTTTTCTTCCTGATAACTTTAAAGTGATTTCTTTCTTTGTACTCTGATGTCTGGTATCCTGCCAAGCATTTATGTGATGATTTAATATCAAGTTATATGCAGCACATTCATATGCAATATACTCCTAAATATAAAGTTATTTGTGTGTGTGTGTGTGTGTGTGTGTGTAGAGCAGTGCAAAGTCACTGACATGAGCTTTATCTTTATGAGAGCATCATCTACTTTAAGCCCAGTCAGCGTGAACGAGGGTAAAACAGCTGTTTTCATCTGTCTGACATCTCATCAGACGTGTCCACACAAAACAGCCACTTTTTGCGTAAAAATACATGCATGATGATACAACGCAGACTGTTGTCAAGACATGTCGTATTAAGGAAGTTTCATGGAGGAACTAGAGCATAGCGATGTGGCACGCAATGAACCACACGCTGAATGAACCACATCCTCTAAAGTGAGAAACTTCTCAGCAGACAAAGCCTCAGAAAGACAAACAGAGCAGAGAACAGAGATGTTCCCCAAACTTGATATAGCTCATCTAAATGAGAATGATCAATCACAGCAGCTTGTAATGATCATGTCCACGCATTAAAGTGTTTTAAACACCCCACCCCTGCCACATGAGTGCAGGTTGGTCTGGTGATTGCAGTCTTTGTGTCCCGTGGCAACACACACAAACTGAGAAAGCCTGTGGTGAACAAATGTAAATATGAATAGCCCCCCCACATGTGTAGACAGGAAATCACTCTTGGTGACATTTACAGCATTCAGCCAGACCAAAGATGGTCTGCCTGCCAAACCAAACACCTTATATGATGTGCAACAAATTATTAAACTTCAGGGCTTGACTGGTTAGTGGAACGAGCAACCATTACTTTTATTTTGTGTTCTGAGTTATGTTGTAGGCCCTAATCCTGAGAGCAGCATGGTTGAAAACAAAAGAAAATACTTAATATTCAAAGAATAGTTCACTAAATATTCTTCTTATGCTGTCAGTTAGAAGAGCTGGAGGCAGTCTGTTAGCTTAGCTTAGCATAAAGACTGGAAACAGGGGGAAACAGCTAGCTTGGCCCTTCCCAAATATAACAAAATCCACCTACTAGCATCTCTGAAGGTCTCTAATTAACACATCATATCTGTTTATTAAATCTGTGCAAATATAAATAACAACATAAGGGTACAAACTACAATTTGTGGTATTACAAGAGGTTTTGTACAGGACTATTTCTTGGATGGGTACATGGACTTGGATTGGATTTGTGGGCTTGACAGACAACCAGCAGACAGCCTCAGAGGTGCTGATAGGTGGATTTTGTCAGTTTACCAGAGCCAGGCTAGCAGTTTCCCCATTTCTAGTATTTATGCTAAGCTAAGCTAAGTGTTTACTGGCTGTTGCTTTATGTTATACTGATAGACATGAGTGGCATCATCTCATCCAGCTCTAACAAGTCAAACAAGTAAATTAACCTAAAAAAAAAGAGAGTAAAAAGATCTACTATAATTTAGAGACACTCCTTGACATCTTCAACAGAAAATCTGAAATGTGGAGTGTTATTGGTGATCATCAAGAAGACAACACGAGAGGTTTTTTTTTTTTTATCTTTGTCGTGAGCTGAAAAATAAAGACAGATCTGGTTTAGTAATCTTCTCTCATCCATTACAGGCCTCACTCAACACGAAGAGAGCAAACACACATCTGGTCCGGTGACTTTACCGCTAACACTGGGCATGCACAAGCTGCGTTGCTATGGATACACATAGTATGTCTGGGTAATTGTCAAACTGACCAAACTTCAAACAGATTGAATCTGACCAAAAAGCTCCAGACGACAAACAAACGTGTTTGTTGGAGGATGCTTGAGTGGTGTGCCGTGATCAGGATCAGGGACAACAAACAGCTGAACATCTCATCTGCTTTTCAGAGAGAGCTTTGACTTTCCAAAGAGAAATGTTAATAACAAAAAAAAACAGAAACTCTGGCCTTGGGACCATCTGACCTCTCAGTAATCTATCAGTGTGACAAGACAATTGTCCTTGTCCAACAGGAACAAGTACACATACAGCTCGCAGCTTTTTAAAGCTTCACAGGTTCACCTCCTTACATCTATAAACCAGTTATACTAGCCATTCATGTGATGGCTATAACCAGCGGCATTCCTGATGTTCCTCTTATGTAAGCCACATGAGTGTGCCAAATCCACTTTAATCCAGCAAGACCCCCTCCACGGTCTGAGCCAAACATTCTTCTCCTGGATGGGAAGCTGCCAGTTGTTCTGGTAACACGACCCCACAGTCTCCAACAGCATGGGAACATCCAAACAGATGTTAGTGAAAGCTGGACTTTACATTTCTCTGGAGAATAAGTAAAAATCACAAACAAAACATATGCAGGAGAAATACTTCTATAAAAACATCTTTTATTCACTTAGCTTATTTAAAATGGTGTAAAAACATAAATATCAGTTCGACAAGATGAAACACACATGCTACATTTATACTGTATGTAACGGCCTCACAGTGGATCATTTGCAGACTTTAAAGTAGTGGTCATCTATCTGATGTTTGTTTGCCCTGACAGACAGATATTGCAGCTTTATTTTAATAAAACAACACAACAAACGGACAGACTGAGTGAACGGTGTTAATGAATGTATTACATGTACACAGACACACGAGCATGACACTGATGTAAACAGCTCTTCTCCTCTCTGAAGTCTCCTTGGTAACACAGCTTCATGTCTCCTTGATGTCCCTCTAAAAAGGGAAAAAGAAACATCAGTGTCACACAAACACTACGATCTTTAGAGGAAACTGTGATTTATAAATATATGGTCCATCCATACTGTTTCTTATGTTTAATGTTGTAAACTCTACTTTTCTCAATCGGCTTCTTACTATGAACTATTTTCTGCTCAAGTTAGAAGTTAGTTTGACACTCGTCTGAAGCGGGTGGTGCATATTTCTGTGCACCAGTCGAAAATAAAGATGCTTATTTTATCTGAATTGTTGCTGATTTAGTCATGAATATTTAAAATGTGTGGACTGACACAGATGTAAAACCATGAGTGGACTGGAGTTATTTTGTGGTCTAGTTCTCCCAAGAGCATCATATCAAATTTCAGTCCAGTTAAACTTTCCTTAAACAGACAAGAGTGAAAGAGAAACTACAGTGGCTCTGAAAAGCATAAGAAATCAGAAGATATCATTTATCGCCTTATCTAGAGGCAGTGTTTGGTTTGTCCTTCTTGGACTTCTGTAGAAACGCAAGGTCAACCGACTCGGTTTGGACGATTATTCTGCACTGATAAGACGTTTTAAAAACTTTTGTTATCAGAGGAAACTGGGTGCAATAACGGATGAGGATAATCAACTTTTTTCCTGTTTCAAACTACTGTTATTATATCAGTCTCTAAAAATCCACCATCCGTCGACCTCTAGTCAAAACATGGTGGTTTAACATAGCAGCCTGCGTGGAAGAGGACGTTGTCTGTAGATAAGTGATTATACACTAATGAAAACATAGTTATGCATATTACTTAAATAGAACCCCCTAAATCTGACACAGTGGACCTTTAGTAATATTAATCATTTAACTTGCTATCAATAAAAAGTAGCAGGCTGAGCTCGGCATCCACAGATGTTAAAGGACCCATGATGGAGAACAGCTGCTGTCTGACAAAGTTAATTTATCTCTGGTATATTCACATACTGAAACCTGCAGAGTAACATGAACAGAGAAATGTATTTAACGAACCGGGATCTGAAAGTCAATTTAATACTAAAAGGTGAGAGGATGGAACCAAACAAGGGGCTTTCTTTTTTAAGGCACCGGATCTATCAAACATCAGTTTAAGTGACTGTAAACACACGTTGATAGCCACTTCATACTGATTGATAACTGATGATTGTTTTTGTGATTATAAATGTGCAACTAACATTTAATTTTGCAAATGAATCCCCTAATTAATCATTTAGTCTATGAATGTCAGAAAAAAAAGTAATAAAGACATTCAAATTATGATAATATAAAACAGAGACTTGCAGCAAATCTTCACATCCTTGAAGTTGTTTGTTATAAATTATCAAAACAAGTGATTATCAGAATAGTTACAGATGAACTTCCTGTCGCTCTGTTAATTGATAACCTGATTAGTCACTGTATATCAGACAGGGCTGTGGTTGTTACCTGAAGTGTGAGGCTGTGTCCGGTCTCTGATAGCCCCGTGGAGCTCCATAAAGAAGGGTCCTCCTGCTTGGCTAACGTCTGATTAACAAACCTCAGCATTCCTGTGAGTGAACTCATATTCACCTCCTCCTCCTCTTCCTCCTCCTCCTCCTCCTCCTGACCCACAGACTCCCTCCTCAACTCACTAGCCTGCTCATCGTCTCTCTCCTGCATCGAGGTAACTTCTGTGTTGAGGTTTCTGCCATCTTGCTTGTCCACCATGTATGTAAGGGGGTTGAAGGAGAGGTCAGAGGTCGCTGTGGCATCGATGGCACTGAGGCCCTGCCAGCTGTGGTCCGCTGTGTCAGGGAAAAGGGAAATGGACGGGGAGGAGGTCTCCCAAGGCTCCTTGCTCATGGCCTCCTTCAGTGTGGCCTTCAGGCTTAGAGGGAGATCCAGGGAGGAGTCGATGCTGCTGCTCTGCAGCCAATCATGTATTCTGTGGCTCTCAGTTTGGTTAGACAGATGAGGGGCCGAGGTGGGCTGTTGGTGTGCGTGAGCAGGGGGTGATGAGCAAGTTCGTGTGTGTGTTGGGGAGAAGCGTCGAGTCGAGTGAGCCTGGGTAGAAAAGGGGACTGTCTGAGGAGCTGTCTGAGGATTTTTGGGGGAGGAAGGAGGGGAGTGAGCGGAGGAGCGCTCAGGGGAGTGTGTGAAGTGGTGCAGAGCGGGGAGGGAGAGTGTGTTATTGTACAGATACTGGTGGTCAGCAGCTCGCTGATGTGTCACCTCAAACTCCTGCAGAGAGACAAGAACACAAACTTTCATTAAAAATATTGACTTCCACAATCAAACTTTCATTTTTCTTTCTATAGACTTCTACCTTGATGAGCAGGGACCCATGGGAGGACTTCTCTGAGGCCTGGAGCTGAGCGGCCTGCACTCTGGCTTGGTTTAACTGGTTGCTGAGCTGCTCCAGCTGGGCATGGAGGTGACTGTTCTGGTCTCTGGTCTGATCATACAGAATCCTGCTTTGCTCCAGCTGGGTTTTACTCTGAAGGAGCTGGATCTGAGCCTGGTCTTTCTGTGTCTGCAGGTGACCGATTTGTTTCCGCGTGCGATCCAGCTCAGTCTTAGTTTGGTCCAGCTGGGTTTTGGTCCGATCGCACTGAGCCCTGGCCTGTTCGAGCTGGCTCTGGCTCTGCTGAAGTTTAATAGTGAGCTGCTCCTGGGAGGAGCGCATGGTGGAGGAGACTTTGAGGAGCTGACCTCGAGTCTGCTGCAGGGACTCCAGCTGGGGAGGGCGGGAAAACAGACACATTAGACTAGTTTGGTTTTTACAAGCTGATATGAAGCTTGATCTGCCGCTCAGATAAGAACGATTAATGTCCTTTGGACGTAGTCAGATAAGCCCAAAGGTTGTGGCGGGATGAGGAACTAAACTAAATAGCACAATCAAAAATATTAACAGGAATGAAGCCGTTATGAACCATTTGTGGGAGAAAAGAGGTATCGAGAAGAGAAACTGAAGATGTTAAAAAAATAAGGAACTCACACACTACTGACATATGTAAAAACAAAAAGGAGGAAAAAGAAATCAAGACAGAAACTGACACAAAATGTGAATCCACACCAAACATGACATATATAACTTAGATGAGCAAAGACAAACAGGAAGTAATACTGACAGAGAGGAATACTGAGAAACAGGGTCACATTATTGTCACAAGATCATAAATCGAGGCTGAAACCTGAACTACAGCATCGTGGTTTCCCTGTCACCAATCACACTGAGAACATTTTCTAGTAATAAAGGTTTATATGATAGACTTAAAGGTCCAGTGTGTAAGATTTAGGTGGATTTATTGGCAGAATGTGGCAGAGATTAAATATAATATACAGTCTTATGTTTTCATTAGTGTATAATCACCTGAAAATAAGAACCATAGGTGCAAACTTCACCGCTACATGTGACACTAGTCTTGTAGCCTCAGCAGTTACTGTACCTCCTTGCTGTGCTGCTCCCTCTCCAGCTCCAGCTCCTGCTCTAAAGAGACGACCATGCTCTGCAGTCCGGCCTCCAGCTGCAGCCAGCGGGCCTCCTTCAGTGCCAGCTCCTCCTCCATGCCACACAGCCGCGCCTCCTGCAAAGACACGCACACACCACGGACAAGTTGGTCCATCTCAACAAGTCTTTTATTTAGCACCAAAGAATTCAGCTACTGGTGTGAGATGTTTCCTGTTGTTTCTAATGAAGTTATCCGTAGCAGATATTTGTAGCAGATTTTCCATTTTAGCATTGTTAAGATTAAACAGTAATAAACTGTACTTCACCTTCTCTTTAGTCTGCAGCTTGGTGGCGTCCAGCTCTCTGGTCAAATCCTGGCAGTGATGCTGAGTTTCTTCAAGCTCTTTCAGCAAAGTTTGAAGTTTCTGCTGACAAACATGCAGATGCTGACCGAGCTCCTGTGACTCCTAACACACACAGACACACAGACAGCACACATGATCATGTTTCACGATCAACATAATGCGTTGTGCAGGTTTTGAAAGATTATTCTGATCAGACCAGACAATGATGATTTCTATAACCCTCAAGTGGTAAAATATTAGAGGTGATGATTCCAAATCTGATTATAGTTTTATTAAGTTACAACACATAATAAACGGAAAAATAAGGTGTGCAAACATTGACACACTCTTTGTGTAATCAGGGTTTTAACTGACAGTGTTTGATTAACATTTCATGTTGTATGCTCCTCACATCTCATATTACAGCTGATATGAACCATAGAAAACAACCGTGTTCACCAAACACCCTGAGGCCCAAAGAGGCTCTAACCAACTGAAATAAGGGACGTATATATATGTCCAAACTTCAGGGCTCCTTTTTTTTAATCTTAGTGATGTGTGATTTTAAGGCATTATTCCACCAGTTCATTTGTTAAATAATCTATTCAATTTATTTAGATTTTTTATTTCATTAAATGATTTATTTAAGATAAATGTATAAATTAAGTGTATTTTTTTATTTAATTTCAACACTTTTTATTTTAACTTTTTAAATATTTTTAACTACATTCAATTTGATTTATTTTATATTTTAACTAAAAATTTAATTTATTGTAAATGATTTGGTTTAAATTAGTTTTGAACTTGTAAGTGATCTTTTTTAAAAATAATAATTGAATTTCATTCTTAATTTAATCAAATAACTGAACTGAAAAAAAAGATTGAACTCTTCTCAAAGAAAGAGGACCTGGGCAATTGAGAACCTTCACAAACTAATCAAATAACATTTTTACTGTAAATTTGAATTTTCAATCACTGTAGATGGTTCATTCATAAAACATGATGTCATCCAAAGTAGCTCAGCAGCTTTGCGAGAAGAAACTCAACACCGCTGACTCCTGCTGTAATAAAACTCTGTGAATACGGCCCCACATCGATTGGACATAAATGAGTGTAGACAGATGGAGTAAAAGATGGAGGGTAATCGGGGTGTGGTAGAAAACATGGATGGAATATCTGAATATGTTGAATTATAGACAGCGTCATTAAACATGTCTTACTTTTACTCATTTATTGTTTAACTTTCTACATTGTTTTTGTATTTATCAACAGAAGTGATTATAAGTCATTTTGCAGCACGACACAGTGGTAACTCAAAACCGTGTAAATATTTCTGATGTCGCGTTGGTCATGTTGTTTTCCCTGTTGATTCTTCTCGAAATGTCTGGTGACTCACGGCGACACGTCAAAACATTTTCTCACATGTTTTGGCCTCTTATTCTGTGACTGCTCCTGACCTTCAAGTTTCTGCCTGTGAGCTCCCTCTGTGTGTCTCTCAGCTCTCTCTCTCTGTCCTCCAGGCTCTGCTGCAGGGACTCCACCTTCCTCTCCATCTCCTGCTTGTGCTCTCTGATGGCCACTTCAAGCTGGCCCAGCTGACGACGACGGGGACGACCCGGGAAAAGAAAAAAAGAAGATTATAAAACGCAGAATATGCAGAGCGATTCTGCAAATTAAATGAAATATGCTGAAAAATCTTTTCAGTCTTTGAGTGTGTTGTACCAGATTTGCTCTCTGTTGGAGCTCCCCCTGTCTTTCCTTCAGTGCATTGTCCATATCTAAGACCTCATGAGTTCTCTCCTCCAACTCCCTCTGGGTCTCACTGTGAAGTCACACACACAAGTACTTTTATTGAACAGTTTATCAGTTAATCTATTTAATATTTTTAAAGAAACACCATGACACTGAAGAAATAAGGTCAGGAGTATCATCTTAATGGCATAACAGTGTTTGATTCTTGCAGGGCCAAATACAGGAAACACGAGGGGTTTATTGTTGAACATTTTTAGGTTGACCTTTGGTTTGAGTACTTTCAAAGTGCCTCAGGGTGTAACTCAGTTCAGAGCCTTTTTGTTTGCTACTAAAGCTATGTTCTTTACTTAAATGGTGTTTTCTGTATCGAGCACCTGCATGTCCCCGCTAATGCCTGTGCTCATTGTGCCCTAAAAAGACAATAACGCGGATTGAATAACTGTTAATGAACTGAAACATACAGCATCCTGTTTTTACACAAGAAAGTGATTCGGGAATCATTCATGAATGTACGTCCAGTTGAGTGCTTGGTGAACAATAACTGCACACAGTGTGTTACATAACGTGCGATTCAAATTAACACATTTTTATCTTAGAGCATGTGTAAATCAGTCAAAGCAAGTTACATGACACAAGTCCCACCTTGTGTTAGAGAAAAATAACTTCATATTATTACGTCGTATTTCCTCAGTAAAATGTCCACAATGTCATTATTTCATCCGAGAACAATAATTGAGATTATCTACAAGACACACAGAAAATGTGGAACAATAACTGGCTCCAGGACTGTGTGTGTGTGTGGAGTGTGTCGGTGTGTTTGTGATACACATGTACAATGTGGATATTGTTTCACACACACACACAAGATGAATCCGATAGAGCGGAGGATTTTATCCGAGCGACCGCACATGGACGTCGTCTCCATCCTGGGCTTGTCCCTGTGTGCAGAAGGATATTTCACATGCGGCCGTATCCTCACCTAAGTTGGACAGTCAGTTTTTCCACTGATGCTTGCCGCTCGTCTGAGACCGTTTGGGTTCTTTGCAGAACATCTCTGAGTGTCTGTAGTTGCTCCAGAGTGTCAGCCAACTCTCTCCGAACCACCTGAAGCTGTCCCTCCAGGACCTCGACCCGCTGGACGCAGTTGAGCTTGTCGGCTTCACAGCGATGGAGCGTCTCCTCCACATCGACCACTGTGGAGAGGGGTGAGACGGAAAAGAAAAGAAGTTAAAAAAAAAAAAAAAAATAGAGCAAATGCTGTATGTGTAGTTTCTTCTCTTCAAAAAATATAAATAAAAGGACAGAAAGTGTGTAACATACACATGTCAGTCTTGCTGTCGAGCTGGCTCTTCATGTGATGCAGTCTTTCGTCCATGCGACTGATCTGAGAAGTCTTGGTGGCGACATCCCTCCTCAGACGCTGAAGCTCCGACTCTTTATGCGCCAACTCCGCTCGACACTTTGTCATCTCTGATGTCAGGTGGCTGCAGAAGAACGCGTAAAACAATGATCAGAACATCTGTACAGCAGTTAAAAGTCTTAAATGAACAAACAGATGTGTTTTTGAGACAATGTGGTGGATGCAGCTGGGGGGGCCATGCGGCATGTCAATTTCCTCACCTCAATGAGAGCACTGCTCCCATCATGCACTTAGAAATAAGAAAAATCCCTCCAGAACTGTTAGAGTAGCTGAACTGAGCTAAGCGAACGTGCCTTTTGATGGCACACGTAAAACAACTGACAAGCGTTTGCTTGGAATCTTTTAAGACGTCACAAAAATGAAACAGCTCTGCAGAACACATCTGGCTTCTATCTCCCACTCTCAAACAAGTAAGAGCCTCCATTTATATACACATATTCATGGGCCGTAGGGGGTGGAGACAGAAGGGCTGCTTTATGCCTACAGACAAATGGGATGTTCTGATGCGGTGCAATCACAAGACTGTTTAAGATTGCCCTTGCTGCAGGTCAAGAAGAAGAACATAATCCTTAACCTGTCTGTCAGAAAACAGTCACTAACAAAAGCCCCATACAAACACATTAAATAGTTGGCACAGTTTGAGGAAAATACAGCACAACTATCTAAAAGAGGGTTATTCTACATGCTGGTTAACATTATTGACATAGTTTTGTGTCTTAAAACTCAATAAGTAAGGTCATAAAATGTAAAAGTCTAACAATGAATAATTCATTCCAGTGTTCTTTGTTCCTCAGAGTGGTACGTGAGCGTCCCTGTGCGTACCGGTGCTTTCTTACCTGACGGACTCGGAGAGTTTCGTGCTCTGCTGGGTCATCTCCTGCAGGTCCTTGTCCTTCTCCTGGGCGTCCTGCTCTCTGTTTCTTACCTCCTCCTGCAGAGAGGCCCGGGCTTTTTCCAGCTGCTGCTCCAGACTGGACACCTGAAGACAGACAAAACATTAACATCCATCTTTCATTCCCTCATAAACGAAAAACAAACATCCATTTCATGCTTATTTCTCTGTTTTACAGCACAAAACTGGAGACCTGAGCTATTACTCAAAACAATAAAAAAAAAAAAAAACACAGACAGAAGTGTCCTACAGGCATTATGAACAGACTTTTGTGTACAGAGAGGCTCCACGTTAATGTGACTGTACAACTCTTCTCCTTCAATGGACACCATTGTGTGGTTTGTTGTGAAGGGGAGAAAGTACAATCAGCTGCTACAATGTCCTGAACTATAAATGAAATCACAAGCTCCAACTGCTGCTTCCCTCAAGCGCTATCGCAGATTTACCACAAGTTTATGATATGTGTATCAGGAAGTCTGCATATCAACATGTCAGAGTACAGCCACACGCATGTTTAACTTCTGCTCTCTGTCTCTCTCTCTCTCTGCACATCTGTTGGCTAATTTGATATAAAGCTTCAATAAAAATCCCCTCATTTCCCTCTAATATACAAAAAGTGAGACTTTGCTGAATAAAATGTGGAAATGATTTATACTGAAGCTTCAAAGCAACATTAAGAATTAGAAGACAGATATGAAAATTAAAATCCTCATGATATGGTTCTCCTGTTGCCCAATAAAGATGGCTTAAACACTTCACAAACATTTATTAGATGTGGGATCTGAATGAAGAAACACCATCATGACGTTCCGGACCACAGGAAAATATTTTTTAAATTTAGTGGAGAGGATAACAGACCAAACATTAATGATCCTAAATCAGTGCAACAGCAAGCGTATGCACCCCGAAAGAGAAGGACAGAAAGGCACTCCCGTTTTTATTCCACATTAAACGTACTCAACATGATTTATAATGCCACAAAGCTTGTCCTCAAGTTTAATTCAGTCTGATCAAATTATTACCAAACAGACAGACACAAAACATACTTATCGCAAGGAAGTGAAAACTGATTATGCAAACGGTGTGAGTGAGTCCAAACTCAGGAAACCTTTTGCAAAGTACTGACTTAGTGATGCCTAGAGCAAAGAGGGCTGGAGACCCTGCTGAACTTCCTCCTACACTAAAAACATTACAAACATAATACAATAATTTTCCATCCATGAATCTCACCACAAACCTCATAGAATACATAGCTTATATCATCAAAGGGAGTGCGTGTCACTGCCGCTCGACATTGAACACTGCGTGACCAACAGAGACAGAGAGGACTATTGATGCCATGAACACAGAAGACATGCTGCCTCTCCAAATCGAGCAGGAACCGCCCCAGGGCCTCAAGAACACCATGAAGCAATTTAGTTTGTGGTAACTGATAAAGTGAAAACGTGTTTGATGATACTGTGTGCACCATGAAAGCGGTTAAGGCCTTTATTACTATGTTTATATGGTGCATTTTCCTAAATAAATGTATTAATATTACAATTAGCAGAAACAAATTACAAACACAATTCACAGACAGTGGAATAAACATTCAGTGAGGACCCACAGTTCATTTCCCAAATGTGTCTCAAAGTCACACATCACATGACTGCATGTATCAAATAAATATAATAATAAATACTCTGTTCTTCTCTATTCTTTTGATTTATTAACAAAAACTGCCAACAACTAATTAACTTAATAAATAATTTGAATTGAATTGGTGTAAAGTTTATGTCATGATTTCTTTTGTACACTAAAATAATACATTTATCATGACATTGTAGTTGAATAATTGATTCCTGCTGCTCACTGAATAGTACAGATAACTTTAAAATACCCCTTGGTGTTGAACAATGAGGAGACTGAGGTCGTTTGGAGTGAGCAGGACTGTTAAAAACTTTCTAGGACACTGTGGTAGCATTTATGCAGTGGTCTGCTGGGGAGGGAGAAGTGTGGAGAGAGAGACAGGAAAAGACTCAAGAGGATGTTATCAAAGCTGACATCCATCATGAACCACTCTCACCTCCTGCATGAGACTGTGGAGGCCTTAAACAGCTCCTTCAGCAACAGACTGCTACTCCCACCATGTAAGCAGGAGCACTACCACAGGTTGTTTACTCCAACAGCTGTCAGACTCTTTAACACCAGCATGACTTCAAGACTTTTTCTATATATTTCTTATTTATGAGTAATTTCTTATCCGTCTTATGTATACCGGATGCTGTGACAAGTGAATTTCCACAGTGTGGGATCATTAAAGTCGATCTTGTCCTATGTACATTTTCTAGTTAACCTGCTATTTGAATCTGCAACCCTGCACTCATCTAGACATGCTCTGGAGGAACTGTATTTGAGAACACAAATATGAGAATCAGCTAAAATACACATATTTAACCCTCCCAGCTCCCGAGTACAAGGTCCATGTGAGCCCCATGTGTAAATAGAGCAGGTTATTGTCGAGTGAATGGGTGTGTTGATTTTACCCGTGTGTTTTGTTTTCAAATAAAACACAAATAAAACACACGGTCTAAATCTGAGCTGTCAGATTTAGAGGGCTCCATTTATGAATATAATATGCATAAGTATGTTTTCATCTGTGTATAATCACCTGGAAATCCTACACACTGGTCCTTTAATGCCTTTCTTCATCATGTGTGATGTGAAAAGTAAAAGTGTGAGCCCCGCTCATAGTTTAGTTATAAAATCTCAGTGTACCACGAAGAAGTGTTCATCCTGCCAGACAGGCAGTATGGAGGCATGCTGTCCTCTTTTTCTATCACCCTTCTCTACTTCCATTATTGTTAGTTTTGTGGTTTGTAGTCATTTTGAGACTCAGTTTGAGTCCTGCACCTCCTCCTGCACGTTCTACCCTGGTGCCACCCATCTCCTAAACCAATCAGTGTATTTCCAACATGTAAGCACACGTCTGACACGGACAACTACCTGTGCGAAAGGACAAAGTCCCAACCTGCTACTCAGGAGTTGTTTGGCGCTCATATGTGAAAACAGCTCGACTTACCTGTGTCTGCAGGTGGCTTTGACTCTCCTCCAGTTCAGAGATGTGCGCAGTGCTCTCGGTCAGCATGGTCTGCTGCTGCTGGAGAGAAAGCTGCAGCTGCAGGTTCTGCTCGCTGGAGCTCTGACAAACCAGGCTGGCACTGCGGAGCTTCTCCTGCAGCGAGGACACCTGAGGAGGGAGGAACAGAGGAGAAGATAAGCCTGAGAGGAGGGCTTTGCATAAACAGAATAAGTGAGGGTGACGATCAAAGATAGAAGTGCGTCTCTGTATGTAACACTGTACCGTGTCATTCTTCTTCCGCAGCTCGCTCTCATAGTTCTTCTCTACTTCCTCCATCTGCCGCAGATACAAGTTGAGCTCTTCTCTGCACGCTGACAGAGATGACTGTAGCTCACACACCTGACGTACAAACAGAAGTCATGCATTCAGATGCCAGATGTCTTTGTACAGTTATTTGGGTTTGTCTGTTGTAACCAGGTCTTTGTCACAAACCTTGGTGGTGGACTGAGTCGCCTGCTCTTTGAAACTCTGCAGCAACTCCTCGTTGTGTCTTACTTCAACCTGCTTCTGCTGAAATTAAAATCAAAATTGAAATCGTCAGTATATACCTGCATTAAATTATAGTTGTTGTACCTTTAGATGCAGATGCATTAATATGATCCCACACACTGTAAGCTGTCTACTGACCTGTGTGAGTTGGTCCACAGAGCTCTGTAGCAGGAGAGCGGCTTTCTGAGCCTCATCGCGCTCCTTTTGGAGCGAGCTGAGCTCCTGCTCCATCTCCAACACCCGAGACTGAGCCTCCTCCACCGACAACTGCAACTGAAAAGGGGGAAAATACTGTTACTACATCTTTAGTTATCATTGTCAGTAACATCAGCACTTTTGCTGTTTTAAATATATATGAGGTCACAGCCAGTGCAAATTAACAAGAGCTGTGGTAGAACTAGACTGTGGAGAGAGAGTGGATGAGACAAAGATGTAGTCAGTAGATCACCATTTCTATTCTGTGCTGTTGCTCCGTGAAATGTTGCGATTGCGTTTTTTTACTCTTCTCCAAAGACTGCTGATATTCTCTTTGCTTTTTGGTCATCAGTGACTGGTAATGCTGAATGGTGCTGGTTTTCTCCTGTTATTAGAAAAAGAAAACATACACGTAATATAAAAGAGCTTTTATAATGAGCGTAAATCGTAGCTCTGTGGCATTACAGGCAACAGCTGGCAAACAGAGAATACGTTCCAAATGTACAACTTTCATGACCCATATCGGAAAGGATTGAGAATAATGACTAAAACTCAAAGCTCATGTCAGTGGCTTGTTGTTGTTATTAGTGGAAAAATAAGAAAAATGAAAATGTGAAAAAAAAGACAAACACAGGTATTTGTCATACCAGTAGCTGGCTCTCCAGCTCAGTGTTCTTCAGTGCAGCCTGACCGTAGGCCGAAGTTTTCTCCTGTAACTGTTTCTCCAGTGAAGCCACACGTGCACTTTTTCTTTTCAACTGAAGTGAAACAGAGATTAAAAAAAACAAAACAGCTTGTAAGTGCAACAATCTGTAAGAGACAATAATGAGCTCTTAATTTTGGCAAAATATAACTCATACTGCACCAAGAATATTTCTAAAAATTACATTATCTTACACATGTACTGTGAAACATACCAGGACCCTGAAACTGCAATAAAGTAAATTATCAATGAGCTGAAAATACATCTGATCTTTTGATCTGAGCCACTTGCTTCTGACCTCTTTTTCTGTGTCAGTGGATTGGCTAACTTTGTCCATCAGCTCAGTGTGGAGGCTCTGATAGTGGGAGGCTCTCTGGGCCATGGAGCTCTGCAGGGAGGAGATCTCCTCCTGGGCTCTGCTCAGACGCTCCTGAAGCCGCTCGATCAGGCTGTTCTGTTTTGTCCGCTCAGCGTCCTTCGAGTGCAGCACTCGCAGCAGCTGCTGGTAGCCTTCGCCTGCAAGGATTGAGTGACAGAGAATTTTTTTTTTTTAATTTAATCCATTAGGAACAGTATATATGGTACCTGCACCCTGATGCAGTGCACAGTTTGTCGGCAGCAGCAGCATACCTGGCTTTAGCTTCAGCAGGTGTGCTGTTCCTGAATAGTCCGCTTGAGGCAACATGCAGGGCCTGGCGCACAGCTGCTCCACAGCACCCTGAAATTATGACAACAGTAAACATCATCCCCTATGCAAGATCAGTGATAAATATGGCAACTTGTTTTGGAGAGTTACTGTGGCTCCAAAACCAGATTTAGGCAAACAAATAAACTGATGATGTAACAATCCCTTTGTGGGAGAATTGACAAAACCATGTGACATAGGAAAATGACAATGTGACTGTGTGTGTATATATAAATATATATATATTTTCCTCCACCTCTCGTAGATGCAGCAGGGCCAGTATGGCCTCCAGGCTGGCCAGCTCTGCCTGGCTCTGCTGAGCCTCTCTGTGGCTCTGGGCCATCCTCTGCTCCTGGCTCTGGGTCAGAGTTCGGACATCTTCCAGCTCTTTGCGCAGAGAGGCCAGCTCCCTGCACTCCGCTCCCCGCTCCTTTAGCTGACGTTCCAGATGTAAGGCCTTTCGTTCGGTCTCTTCCAGCTGAGCCTGGAGGCCAGCAGCTGCAGACTTGGCCTGCCTCACCTCCTCCTTCATCTGGCTAGTAGGCGAGTGAGGAGGAAGATCAAGGATAAAAATGTGTTAACCAGCAAATCAAAGCAACTTCTTTGGAAAGATTTGATAATGATACAGCAGAAATCCCCTAATTTATTTATTGTTAAAGACAAATGTTAAGAAAACCATTTATAACAATGAAATGAGACAATCAATCTCACTCTCATCCATACCTAATTGTTTGGCTCTGTTCAACCTTTTCTCTCTCAAACACAGTGCACTTCATTTCCAACTCTTCTTTTTCTCTGTCACACTCAATAAGACTCTCTTTTAGTTTGCTCTCACTCTCCATCACCTAAAAAAACACAAATAAAAACACATTTTTAGTGTTCAGGTGCAACTAAAAAGCAGTAAAAACATAATATATATATATAATATAATAATATAATATATAATACATATACTTAATTAATGAAATGTAATTCAATTTACCCTCTTAAGTTTAATGGAAATGGTAGCCTTATAATCGTTGAAGGCTTCTTTGAGTTTCTCTGCATTTTGAAGTGCTTGGTTCCTTTGATGCTCCGCCCTGTAGGGAATGAGGTAAGACATAAGTACTAAAACTCCATCATGTGAAAGTAAATTAGATGTGGAAAACATCTACATCTCTTGAAATATGACAGGTAACAAATATAATTATAAGACACAATACATTATAGATCAATGTCATATGGTGTTCATGCAGTTATCAAAACTGTTGTAAATTGTGTGCGGAAGTTAAGCCCAGATAAACGTATCACCGTTTGCACAGTGCTGTCTTGGCGTCCAGCTCTTCTCGCAGCGTGTTCAGGTCCTCATTAAGAGTTGCCATAACAATGTTGCTGTGAGCGGCTTCTTCCTGGCTGCACTCTGCCCTCAGCTCTACTGCCCTGATACAAGACATGTTGTTGGGATATTAATGTTAGGTTGAATGTGAGGTTAGTGTAACAGATTCAAGAAAAAAAAAAAAAAGTAAACGAGAAATCATTAAAGCTGAAATCAAGCCTCCCTTGTAGGAGTACTAACAACAGGACCGGCAGCAAATGTCTAAAGACAATTATAGTATTATGAATGACTGGCGGTGCCCGATAGCACATTCCATCTTGACACCAATTTAGTATCTAGTGTATAAATAAACATGTAATTACCATATTACAGTTCCATGAATAGCAACATATACAGTAGTATAAGTTAAGAATATGTGGTTACTTTAGCTCTTCAGTCTGAGCCTCCAGCTCTGCTTGAAGCTGCCGAATCTGCTCACTCATGACTGCCACATTGTTTCTAACCCCGACCCTGGGGCCCCTGAGGCCGACCTAGAATAGAAAACACAACATATTCATGTATACAATACAGTTTTTGTTTTTAATACTCATTATTTCAGTGTAGCGGCTTAAAATTTCAAGTGAAAAAAAATCTTTTGTCAAAACAAAACACTGACTTCACACTGCACTCATTTGCAGCACGCACAAAGATGAAGCTAAGATACAGAATTTAAAGATCACAGCAACTTTATTCACACAAATCACCCCTGGTAAAGATCATTGTCGTACCTGTGACTTGAAGGAGGCCAGTTCATACTGCATGGCATCAAGGTCATTGATGAGCTGCTCATCCTGCATGGTCAGGCAGGCGTTCTCCTGACGTACACAGCCCGCCTTCTTCCTTGAAGAAACAGGCTCCATCTCTTCTGACCTCGACTTGACTGACGCAGACTGAAAGGAGAGCACAGGTGTGTGTTTGTGGTGAGGAGTGTATTCTATAATTTACCTTTTAGTTATGATGTTACCCTAGCCATGTTTATTACCGAGCATCTTGGATAAATGTTATCTATATTATACTTACAGCTTTCTGTAAAATGGATCAGAGTTGGAAACATTAAATCTCTAACAAACAAAGATTTCTGTACAGAGCACATTTATACCCTTTAAAACTGACTGTAACAACGCCATCTTGTTTACTGCTACTGATGTAACAAACATAATGCAAATACATGCTGTGGTTAATCTGATACTACTTTTTTGGGAGGTGGAAATATCTGTTGTCAACACATGCACAAATAACAGTACGGAGCAGGAGACACGGTAATGCACAGCATATCTGACTGGTTGTCTCTGAAATTTTTCACGCAAGAAGAGACACACAATCTTGTCTCTCACCCTAGAGTTGGAGGAGGGTGGGCTTACACTGCCAGCAGCAGCACGTCTCTCAGCTGTCCCACACTCCTGACAAACACAGCCTGACTGGGATGGAGGACCATCAGGTGCCTGCAGGTCTTGTAAGGTCAGGCGATGAGGACTCTGCTGCTCGGACTCAACCCTGTCATCATGTCCTTGTGACTGACTGTAGAGGGTGTACACGGAAAAGAGTCAGTGAAGGGACAAATACTTTTACTACGCTTATGTAATGTCCTCAAGTGGTGGCTGCAGGTTTACTCTGCAGCAATCTAACTGCTGAGATGTGAAGTTGTAGCTATCAGCTGCTGGTTAACACTGTGTGTTTATGTCATGCAGTTAGCTCACCTCACTCTCTGTCCCACACTTTGCAGGCTGAGATCCGTCAATCGAAGCAGATATCTCAAACTGACCACATCTTCGGCTAAACTCCTCTCGTTCTCACACATTAGACTAGCGATGAGTGCATGGTAACTTCAGCTATTCAACTTGTCCTGACTTACTGAGGTTAGCTGTGAGTTGCTCAAACACTTACAACTTGTGTGAATGTTTGGAGAGCTACAGAACACGGATATCTAACTCATCAACACACTGCTACCTTTAAAACATCCTGACTATCACCGCAAACGAGCTAGCATAGCTACGCTCGCTAAATGTAAACAAAGATGCTCGTTGTATCAACAGGTGGCTAGCTAGTTAACGTTACCGTTGTTTTTAGAGCGAAAGACCGGCCAGACAGCGTTTTTAAGTGTTTTTTGAATGAAATATTACTTTCCTGGTGAGATGAACGCATAAACAAATGTAACTGGAACTTCTAATTGAATAAAACTTTCCAGGTTATCCAGTGGTGGTAATGTAGCAGAACAATTTGTAATTTATAGTCCCCGCCCACATTCTAACAACGCGTTTTGTGATTGGATAAGGGCGAAGCGGCCTGTGAAGTGATTGGTGGAGAGGTGGCCGCGAACACTGGCGCGTGCACTGGAACTGTCAGATTTCCAACGGTAACCTCGGCTGAGGAGGCTCGGTCAGTTAATGTTACACTGAAACACAAAAACACGCGACGAAACGGCTGAAAATATCAGCTTTTATTTATTCTTTAACTAAACAGGTTCAGAAGTAACACGTCAACCTATATAATGATGTATAAAAATGTAATAAGAAGAATCTCAAAGAGACAAAGCAGACGTTAACATGTATGTTCTTTGGCTACAGAAGCCTGCTGGAAGCCAGTGTGGCAGCAACATGTAGGGCTGAGACACACTGGCTGAACAGAGGAGAGAAGCTTCAAATGCATTGACTACATCCACACAATGAAGAGGTATCAATTATTTTTTTTTTAAAGTCTGTCCATCGGAACAAAAACATCTCGAAAAAAGAGATACTAACTGAATATTTACCTCTTGCAATGACATACAGCATATTAGTCTTCCAGTGATTGTTTTCTGACTCATTTTAAACAACAGAGTGTAGCAGTAAAAAAAAAAAAAAAAAGACTACAAATTATTTCGCTCATAGAAAAAGAAAAGCATACATGCATACATATGATCAAAAGGAAATGCGACAAATGCTGAGAACCTGATATAGAAATACTGACCAACAACACTGAGTGAATAACTTATATCAAGCTGCAAATGCTGACCTAGACAATACAGTGAAGTTTTTGGGCATATCCTGAGTGTGTAAACTACAACATGATGTTGACTGTAAAAAGCAAAAATCCCAAGTGCATTTGTTTGTTTTGTTTTTTTTGCACCCGTCTCATGAAAAATTCAACGACCGAGTCAGATCGTCACAATGGTAATGCTGACGCTCGCCCTTTGTCAAACCATAGGGTCCAATTATATGGCAGAACAACACCTTCATCCAGGACTAACTTGCATAGGCAGCACAAAAAAAAAAAAGCAGAACAATTCTGAGCTCTAGGTATGAGAACTGGATATACAACATTCATCTTATGCAGCACTTTATTTTTCTTGAATAACTATCAAAACAAAAAGGTAAAAACTAAATAGGTCCTTAAAGATTTCAGAGTTAACAGTCATTGTATCAAATCAAAAAATGTTATAAAAAGGGTTACTAGGAGTGCTCCTGGGTTTAAGATTTGGATCGTTTATATGCTGAAATTAAACTTGATTTGGGGACATTTTTTTATGACCAACATAAACAAAGTATTTAAAGAACTTTACCATGGGTGAAAATGCTGCCATGTATGAGCTGAAAAGCTCACATTATCTGTTCAAAATGAGATGACAATCTAACATAATTTGATATGTGCAATCCATATTTAAAAGAAGAAAATAATCAGAGAAATCTGTCCTTCAGAACAGGAAAGGAAACAAGAAAGTACAAGTGGAAAAGGTAATAAATGTAGTATAATTCTATATAAAATAATAAACATTTGCAGCAGCACATCTCTTTTTTTTGTTCCTCCTGACCTGCTCACAAATGAGCACACTTTCCAAAACACAACTCAAAGATATGTCTGCCCAAGGCAACAAGAGGTACTCATAAGCTGGGACTAGAGAAGGAGGGGACATGATAGTAAAGGGACATGTATTTGTTTAGCAAATCTGGTAAGAAAATAAATGTTAACTGAACATAAGGAATTGTTCACTGCATGATTACAGTAGTGAAATTAATGAAAATTCTTTGAACAAAACTTCCCCTCTTTCTCTTATCCTCCAAGATTCAACATTTAATGCAGGACCAACTACATTCTGTCAAAACAAAAACAAAGAAACGACTTACAGTTTCATACTTAACTGGTCTGGAAATTAAAAGCATATCACTGGATTAAAAATTAAGCACAATATGGGTTCACTGTAAGCCTACAGGTGCAGTGCACTGATCGATTAAACTGCCCCTGAATAAATGGGGGATTCTGTAAACATTCAAAGCAGATTATGTGAGTTAAAAGCAGAATAACGCAAATATGGTGTGGTATAATGAAAATGTCTTCATCAATGAACTGTAACCTTTAAGCACACGTGGAAAAGATACATTTCAATGTGCTGTAATCACCTTGGACTGCACTGAACCGGTAGGCTTTACAGTAAGCTTAACAGGCAAAACTTGCTCCTGTCTAAACTAAACAAAGACTTATATCAATTAATGCTCTGAATACAGGCTGTGTACTCAATGTCCTTAGTACAGCCATAAACCTCTTAAAGGCGCTGGTTAGAAGTTACAAGTGATGATGACCGTGATGACGACAAGTCTAGGAGGCGGTGACTCCTTCCCACTCCACCAGATACTGGACCTTGCCGTCGAGAGTAACTCGTCGTGCCAGGACTTTGTACTTTTCCCCGCAAGCCAACCGCCCTGCTGCTCCAAAATAGCTGCTGATGGAGGTCTTGAGGTGGGAGAGCTGACTGTTGGGGTCCATGCCGTGAACTATGTCTGTGGAGTGAAGCCCTGGGAGTGGGCTCAGCACCTCTGTGGCAGGGGGATTTGGATCTGCGTGACTGGGAGGGGGGATCTCTGGGTTGGGGGGCTGCAGGGCCCGCCGTGGCCGCCCACGTTTCCTTTTTATGGGTGGAGAGGAAACAGGCATGATGCAGGGTGTCGTGCGTGTCTTGCTGGAGCTACAGAGGCTGGAGGGTGTTTGATAGGAAAAGAGGAAGTCAGACAACTGGTTTGAATTCGATACTTAAAACTTTGGCATGTTATCATCATGCTAACGGCATGAGGCAGAGAGGTTGACATGCATGTCTATCAAAGTTAATATCAATCCATCCAGTAGCTGTTGGGATATTTCAGTCTTGACAGACAGAAAGAGCCACCAGGAGAGTCATAGACGTCAAAGTGAGGAAGGGATAGATGTTACAATTGCATAGCAGGCATACCTGGACTGTCTTGAAATGCTAGTTGAGGTAGTTTCTGTGGTGCTCAGGGCTCCTATGGATTCCCCATCTGAGGACAGCAGAGACCTGTCGCTTCTGGTGTTGTGGGGTTGGTAAAATGAAAGAGAAAGGGGAAAGAGAAGACTTAGACACAGAATAGAAGAAAAATGTTACAGTTATTGTACTAAAACAAGTTGAAATTTATCAATCGAGGGAAAACTTTGAAAATGAATTCATCGCTTAGGATTCTCTGGTTTCAGGCTTCTTGGATGTGAGGATTTTGATCAAAAAAATCTCTGAATTTTTTGACTGCTGGTTGAACGAAACAAGCACTTTATTAGACACCATGTTTTCTACGCTATAGATTCATTAAAAACAATTAGTTGCATCTTTGATTGCTCACTTACTTGATAGAGGTTAAGTGATCCAATGTGTGGGACTCTAGTGGTAGAGGCTTTCTCATTTCCTGTCAAAGACAAGAAAAAAAATGTTAGCATCTCTCAGTGGGTTTCCTTTTATTCTAAGAGTTTCTCAACATCCCCAGCAAAAGTTACAGTTAGAATCTGTGTGTGTGTGAGCTCAGACCTATGTAGAAATATGCCAATATACACACACCCCTCTCAACAATATGTACATACCCAGCTCACGCCCACTAAGATATATATACATACAAATACGTGCACACACACACACACACACACACACACACACACCTGGGATATGAGTTCACTGGAGCGTTGTCGTTTAGCCAGAGTCTCCAGTGAACGTGCTCCTTGCTTCCTCTTTTTCTTTTTCTTCTTCTTCTTCTCTGTGCCATTGGTTAATGTACTGCAAGTTCTAGAGCAACAACAACAACAACAACAACATTTCACAACCGTTTCACAAGTAATGACACCTGTGCATTAATAATACAACCGTCACACATTATGAAACTAATGACAAGGTGCAGGACTATATCGAAACACTGTTATTGTTCATGTTGTAAGAAAAAAAAATATATATATTTTTATGCCACCAGTCCAACACAAGCTGTTTGCAAATTCAAGAGCTTCTAATCAGATTGTTGAGGGATATGTACAGGGTATAGTGTCATTAACAAAGGCTTTATTCATATTGTTTTCTGGCTGACGCCCCACCCAGAAATATCAGAACCATTAGCTTCAAAACTTCAAATGCAAGTTTTCACATCTTACCTCATGCCAGGGAGAGCTTTGGTCGACTTGCATCCCTTGATGGTGATCTCGTGCGAAGCCCTCTCCATCACTCTGCTGGTCGGCTCATCGGAGTTTGGGGGAGCAGGAGGGAAACGGATCCTCAGCCCAAACAAGTGTTTCTTTTTCTTTACCTCCTTCCCTGACATGAACCTGGAATGAAAGGAGAGGGGGAGAGTTTAATGATAGGTAGAAATACTGCAAAAACTGGGACAGATATGTCCAATTAACCAGTAAAGGAATAACTTACATGCTCCTGTTGTTGTTTAATGCCTCCAGAACACTTTCATATCGCTCTGATCTCGGAGTATTGGCGAGCTACAGACATGGAGGAGGGGAGTCACCAAACAGGAAGGACAGGGTGCAAAAAAAAAAAAAAAAAAAAAAAGTTAAATATTTCAGAAAATCAACACCATATGGTTTCAAAATCCAATTTGGCAGCCTGGTATAATTCAAACATAATTAACCCTCTAGGACAGACCAACAGTGTGGTTTTCTGGTTTTTCTCAACTTGAGATGCATTGGTGCACTGAGCAGCCACATACTGAGGAAACCGCTAACGTGTAACAGGCTGCCAATTCCTAACATCCTGTGCCAAATCCAAAACATGCCAATATTACGCTGCACAAATACAATATTACTAATGAAAGTTGCTGAATAGTCAACTGTTAGTGTCCTTACCTCCCCGAGCTGCAGCAGCTCCCAGTTATCGTTGATGTAAGTCATCAGGTGCATCTCAGAGTCAAAGTACTTCTTCTTGTGGATCACACTCAGGTTGTACAGGCTCAGGTGTGTGACATCCCCCCTGAAACATTTTAGTTTTAAAATGCAGGAAGTGAGAGAGTTGGCACGGTGGCACTGCTAACGTATAAAAGATACATGGAGGGCTGGAACTTTATTTTGGGCCTCTAGCATTTGGTGTAAGAGGGGGCACTACTTTGGAAATAATGGCAATCACGTTCTTGTGTATTTTCTTAAAAGATATTCTGCTTTAAAAAGAAGGCTATCAGACAAAGTTGAACTTACATCTTGAGATTCACTTACCATTTGAGAGGCAGTCGCCTGAGGTACTCTGGTCCACCATTACAAACGGAACAAATAAACATATAAAACCTAAAGTCAAAACAGACACAAAACTATGTTAGCTCATTGCAAAGGCAGAGAGGTTTATGATTTATTAAAGTAAATCTCAAAAGGAAATGTTATAGTTACATGAGTTATGTGTTGGCAATAAACACAAGACAATATGTCCTGATATATGAAAACAAAGTGGAGGTGAAAAACATAATATCAAGCGTAGTTGGATTTCCTCCACTGAATTTATTTCTCACATACATAAAGATTTATTCTTTTAAAGTTTGTTTGCAGTCTTTAGCTTTAATGCCGTTTTTTCCCCCAGAAAGAATTAACTAGTTTGCTTTAATATACTTTGCAGTCTAGAAACACGGTTTAACTGTTGATGTGTCCAACATACGTTACCTGACCCCTGCCAGCCGATCAGAAGTCTTTTCCACAACCGTGGTATAAATATATACAAGTATGAAACATATATATATATATAGTGGTATCTGCACCTGTCTCCGTAGAGCATGGGCATCTGTAAGCAATGGAGACACGCCTCATGGAACCACTGCTGACACCTGTTACACTGCAGCATCTTCAGGTACCAACTATAAGCAAAGAGAAAGAGAGACAGAGTGGTTAGCTGTAACAGGATATGTTATGTGTGTATATATTTATTTTTAATCTGGACATGTTGGAAATTGTTTACCCAGATTCGTTAATGTGTTCTTTAAAGTATGTACTCACTCTCCTGGACCCCCGCAGTAGCAGTAGCACTGCTGGATGTTAGTCTTGTGGCCTTGATCCCACACCAGTTCGTCCAGATTGTACGGGAAGGACAGGTGCAGCTCCATGTGCTGCTGCTGCTGGTGCTGCTGCTGTTGTTGTTGCTGGTCGTGCTGCAGAAAGCCTTTCGCAGATGCTCCTCTCCTGTGCGCACCCCCCCTCTGTAAACCACACAGACAAAAAGCAATGTTTACCCCAACATAAAGCTATGTACACACATTTACTTGATAGATTATCCTGTAGCTACCATATAGTATCTCTCACCTCCATTTTGCTTAACAGTTAAAGCAGAACAAATAATTTGCTAATTGCTATTTGTCGTGTAAATACTCTCCTAATCAAACGTTCAACTGAAAGGCTTTATGCATTCATACTCGAAACAAAAGCTGTACCTTAGGTATAGAAGTGAGCTCACACTCTGAGCAGAGCCACTTATCATCTGAGTCAATCACAGAAGCATCGATGATGGGGGAGTGGCACAGCTGATGGTAGCCTAAAAGACAATGAACACATTTACATGCAGCTGCCATGTACTGCAGTCTTTCATGAAGAAATACAAATGGCCTTGATGACCAGAGAATAGAGCTCAATAGGTAGATGGTAGATGAATAAAGAACAGATAAGACCGTTAACGGTACCTTGTCCACACTTGTCGCAAATGACAATCTCGTTGGGCTCATCTGAAGTTTCATCCTGGCATATGGAGCACACTATGTCATCGTCCTCATCGTCCTCGTCATCTTCATCACCTGAAATGGTCAAAAAAAAGTCAGGAAAAATAATCACAACTCTTTCACCAGCAGCTGTTATGCAGGCCAGTTATGAAAGAGTCAAGACGAGCCGAGCACCTCAAGTAGTGTTTTTACTCTGCAACAACAGGTGACTATAGGAACTATTGATTCTTTGATTGAAAGTAGTTCCAACCAAAACTGTTCACTGTGAGGTGTGTGGATTATCCGTATTAGTCTGGACACTTCATGATCAGACATTCATTTTTAATGAATGTAATTAAAGCTATATTCCATTTACCCTCATTGCTGTTGGTCTGTAAGCACAACTAACAGTGCTGTGAGGGTTAAAGAAACACTGCAAGTCATCACATCACTGCAGGGAAGTGATAACTTCAACCACTGGAGGTCAGCAGACAACAAGGCTTTGAAACTGTCTGAAAGTCTGCAGCATTGCAACACTGTGTGCATACATGTGGACCAGCTCAATTTGGAATTTAAGATGAAAAAAATAAATACAAAATGTCCATACATGTCTGGGTTGTGCAATTTAACTGACTGATCTGGAAGTGGATAGACCCCAGCCTCGCTGTATCTCCCCAAGACAGAGCACTGGCATTGTACTGATGCCAGATACTGTGGACAGTTAACTGTCAGCAACGTAAAAATGAAGATAAATGAGGCAGAAGACAGCAGATGGGGGGAGGAGAGCATAATACTAATGTACTCATTCAAGTGAAATCATGATGACAGTGTACAGAATCAAAAGTGCAGATGCTGCCAGGCAATCAATCAATAAATAAATAAATATATATATCTATATCTTTTAAATTACCTGCAAGAATGCAAGAACTGCATTTATATTGAATAGTAAGACGCAAATATTTAGAAAGCATGTAAACCTTGAAGTTAAAAGAACTTACCCGTTTGTATATCCTTCCAGAGAACCCAAGACTTTGACCGATCCTCAAAAACCACAAAGCATCTCTGCTTGTCCCGATCTATCTGAAGGAGGAAACAAAAATAGATTTATGTCTTCCTAAAAAACAACTCTGAAATACAAGATACACATACAAGACAAGATAATGCTGCAGGTAACAATTAACACCCAGTGTTTAGAATATTTTACCAGATGGACTCGATGCGTCCTGGGTTTCCAGTCATTAAATTACATTAACATTATGTTAAATAAAATGGCCAAAGATGTTTAGTGGGCTGTTTTCTCATGCCAGAAATCCTCACAAGTTTGAGTCTCTGATGTACTGGGGTTATATGATGAAAGAGTGTTTCCCCTCAGACTAACCTTGGTGATTGTCCCCAAGTAGAACAAGCCATCTGACCACCGGGCCAAGACGTCCTGTCCCTCTGTAAACCTGTCAGACATGTCGTCTTCTCCATACTCTCCCCTGGCAGAAAGGCTTGTGGGGGACAAGGACACAGCCTGCTGCTGCCGCTGGGGGTGAGCTCTGTGATGGACAGACAGGTGGTCCACAACCCCTGAGTCTCTGTAAAACAGAAGGGGAGGAGAAATGCATTTACAACAGGAATTCAGTCATTTAACAACCAGTAATTGCATATGCAGATCCAACAATGTTAAATAAAGATATTCAGTCAGGGTAAAAATACTGATATAAGATACAGGCATAAGGGTTTATTTAATAATTAAACTAAACTATAAAGTAAACCATTAATAAAATTCCCTTTTAACAGCCAATAGCATTTATATGTAGGTGGATCTGTGCATCTACTACAATACTCTTTTATGTGTCATTTTAATAGAAAATACTGTGTGGTTACAAAGAGAAATGGCTGTAAATGAGACACATGCCATTTCCCCTCCAGTGGGTACAAACAACAGGTGATTGTGCTCATAATTAGTGCTAATTGGTAATTAACCACAAGCATGCAGTCATTAACATGGCTGAGTATTTCTATCATCTACTGCACGCTAAAAATAAAAGTAAATGCTAAAGTAATTATACATTTTGAACACTTACATATAAAGTTACAATTGCATGTCAGTGACAGTTGTAATTATACAAGTTTAGCAGTTGGTTTGTTTTACGTCCTGGTGCTAAAACATGATTCATTAAGTCACGTTAGAGATTGGAGATATAATTTTCTTTATGTCCCTTTAGCCACTATCCGTCAGTCCCTTTGTTCGCACACTGGGTGAACATGGTTAATATTAGCCACCAGAGAGGATAAAGGGCCAGTTTGAGATATCGTTGCATGCTTAAGTGTCTTGTATATGAAAGAGCTAGCAGCCAGGCCTGATTGTTAGCGTGAATCACCCACATGCAGAGCGGTAACCCCGGACAGGTCGCTGACCGTCGGACCCACACCCCCCCCACAGGAGGAAAACATGATGACAACAATACCTCATTCGGTCACCCTCTGCTTCTACAAACAACTCGTACTACAAAAAAATATCAGGATATGTGTGACCAGTGTTGTTCCGCTCCTTCTCAAAGTTGAATTTATCTCAGGAGTATGTGGCGGAAACTTGCGGCTCTGGTGTCTTCATCAGAAAATAACAAACGGTTCATTTTCCCCCAACACGTTCGCCATTTTGGTTTCCCGCTGATGATCGGGGAGTGCATTATGGGAAGCTGCTGCTGGTTGTCGCTGCTACGTTCACCTTTTTTTTTTTTTTTTTTTTCAAACATTTGAAAATGTAGGCAGGGCGTTTGGCATTTACCAGCCACACCACATCCGCCCCTTAAAGAAGTATAATGTGCTTTTTTTTTAGTCGAATTTTTATCCGCACCAACCGTTTTTTTCTGTTGGTGCGGATAAAAACACAAACTAACGTTGTCCGCTTTATAAATCACGGCAGATTAAACCCATGTTTATTTAAAACGCTCAAAAAAGAGGCAGGGCTTGATAAACTTGTGCCAATTGTGGCCACTCGCCGGCGCTACAGTGTTATTTTTACCTTTATTCTGTGCGTTAGAAACGGAAGTTGGGTTGTCGTTTAAATTTGATTTTTATTATGAAAGCCTCACCGGAAGTTTGTTTTACTCACGTTAGCTAGCTTGAGCCGGTGTTTCAGTTTAAAGCGCGACCCTGTTAACTGGCAGCCACCGGCCGAATGCGTCTGTGGTTGTCGTAGTTACGACAGCTGTTGAAAAAAGGAAAATACGTAGCTGTCCTCGAGTTTTTAATTAGCTTTACAATGTATAAAAACATACATGCTTAGTCTTTCTTGTCTCGTTTGACAGCTACGTATTCTCTTCCTGTTTTCAAACGCCGTCATGACTCACGACAACCACATACATTCGGCTGACGGTCGCCAATTAACCTGGTCGCTGTTTAAACCGAAACACCGGCGATAGTTTTATAGTTTAACAACCACACAACACTCGTGACATTACATACAGATTGTTCGGCACCAGTAAATCCGTTTTGACACTCACTCCGTCATTTTGTTTGACGACATGAAAACTTTAAAAGAACCGTTTTATTCGCAGACGAACACGTTGCGCCTGCGCCGTGAACCTTACGGTTTTTTTTTTTCCCCCAGCTTGAGGTATGTTGCTTTGCTTGAAAATCAGCAGCTGCTGCTGCAAGGAGCAGAGACGCAGGCAGAGTGCAATGTTAGAGCGATCCACTCGGATAAGACAAGCCGTGGTTACAGCGAGCCGTGGATCATATTGTGGGGCTGAAACCGGCTAGTATGCAGTCATCTGTGCCTGCTTTGTAAACGAGTCGTTTCATATGTGGAAGACGCTTTCTTTCTTGCATTCTGGATGATCTCCCACAACCAGGTCCACGTATTGAGATGATCTATTTTTGTGATGGCGAAGGGTCTGTTTCCACGGGCCTGGGTGAAAAAGTCTTTCTACTTCCAGGTAAAAGCACTGTTCGATCATTCACCCTGTAAAGCGAATTATCCTTTTATATATGTATATATATATTTATTTATATACATACTGCGGGTTTTCTGTGTTTAATGGGATCGTCGTGGTGTCACGTCAGACTGAAACAGCTGGCAATAAACATGTACCTGCTAGGGCTGCAGTATGTTTCAAAATATACCTGAGGAATGAGACTGATCACGAAGGATTAAGCTGACAGTGGTTGGTACAGAGCAGAGGGCAGGCCTGGAGTATGTAAAACATGTGGGGACGAATCAGTAATCCATGCCAGGACTGATTACCCAGGAATCTCTGTTTGGATCATGTTATCACACTTCACATTAAGTTTTCTGAAAAGATGCCAAGACCTTCACTCACAGCTGTTTGAGGGCAGCAGTGATCCTATTGGTTGGATGAAGTTGAACCTCATGATTTGGGTACCACTGGCCTGCTGCCAGCAACTACCTCCAGTACAGTAAAGTTCTTGTACAAGACAAAGAGAATACAGAGGATTTGCATGAGGGAAGAGCAAACATATTGAAACAAGTAGATTAAATACCAACAACATTCGGCTTTAGCCAATATTTAACTGTACTAACCAGTGTTTGCCTCACGAAGATGGTTAAGCCAACAAAATCTGACACAGTTACAGCTACATTTCATCTTGTGTTTGTTAAGATAGTTCCTATCCCACCCCGACACACTTAAACAAACACAGAAATGGTTTATTTTCATCTCGAGTTGAGCAAAGTGTCCTTGGCCTTCGTCTTGTGTCAGGGTTCCTTCTGTTCCTGTTTGCATGATTTTGTCTCACTACATTCAAGACTGGTATGATGTTTTGCATTTTGTAGCCTAATGAGCTGACTTCTAAATAAATAAGTACCTTTATGTATTTAAATGTAGAATATGTTTTTTGTATTTTACTTAATTCTAATCTTCTTTGTGTGTAATATCTTTAATCCCTCTTGTTATTTGCATATTGTAGATAGTGTTCAACCTGAATGGATGACTTCCCCTGCATAGAACTGATTACGTTTATCCAATGTTATTCAAGCTAGGAGAAACACCACATATTGGGTTCCACGAGAGAGGAGACACATTAACATAATGCAAACTGGCTGATGTCAAATCTAAATAGAAGTCTTGTTAAGGGAGTTTCTGGTTTGTGGCGACACACCAAAGTGAATTGGCAGAGACAGGTTATCCAGGTCTGTTACAGGACGTGGTGTCCCGGTGTCCAGGGCTGTTCCAAGAAACAACTTTACGGGTTATTTGGATCACTTTGCAGAGTAAAAACCCAGAACAGTTTCTTTCTTCTTCTTTTTTTGAGAGGGGTCCAGGTTTTAGTTTAACCAAAGCTGTCCAGGTTTCTTCCTCACACAAACTTCACACAATGTCAGTACTGGACTAAACCATGCAGCAACATGTCTTAACATCTATTTGACTGAAGTGGGACAAATTTGAATATCAAAGCTTTTTAGAAGTACACAAGCTCAAAAGGCTACATGAAAGCCATTTTGGGATTTTTTGAATTCCTGCCTTTCCTGTTGTTTTTCTTTGATGCCAGCATCACAGTTCTCAAGTAACCCTTTCCCTGTTTTTGAGACTTACATAACAGGAAGGTATTAATTGATCCATAAAGGTGCGTTTCTCACTGATGCCATCAACCATCCTCCGTGCAGTGGTCTGCTGGGGCAGTGACATGTCGGCGCAAACTGATGAGGACAGCCAGCTCTGACTTGAGGAGTTCTGTGAGCTGCATAGAGGAAGTGGAAGAGAAAAGGATGATGGCAAGCTGCTTCACCCACAGTACACAAAGATGTGATACTACCGTTCTCTACTGTAGTGACTGGACTGTAAGAGGTCAATACTTCATGAGGGTTAATGCTGGGTAATTGAATCTAACTGTTGACAGGTGGTAACCCTACAGGTTGCACCACGGGAGCTTTGTGCTATATGACTTTGCAGTTTGAACCACTTTTCTGCCTGATCTACTCATTCTCAGCTTCCTTTATCATCAGTTATCATTCATACCACTATACAGTTTAAGGATGTGTTTAATAGTTTTAATTTCACGTATTATTTATTGTTATTTCTCACATACATCGACATAGTGCTATGCTTTGTATCATACATAGTATTCAGTGTGATTGAATGAATTCCCTGCGCAGGATCGATTAAGTTTATCTAATGTTATCTAAGCTAGGACAGACACCACATATTAGATTCTGAGGAAGAGGAGACACTGTTCAGGACCGCAGGGAGTGCGTGAAGGATAAAACTCTTTGCTGCTCAGGTTTCACTTCGTGAACTCGGAGGCCTCATCATGTGGTTGCAGACACGCTGAGATACACCGCCAGATAGACGACGTGAACACATGACCCCTTTATCCCACCGTATTGTCTGTGTGTTTCATGCACAAACATTTTCTACGTGCGGCATCTACACTCATGCAGGAGGAGTCAGATTTGATAGTGGTGTGTAGTTGCTTTGTACTCCCCTGATACCTCCCGTTCCCTCCCTGGAGGCTCAGTATCTGTTTGTTCATCTCATCAGGACATAGAGAAGCTCAGCTGCAGAGGAGACGACTCTAAAACTTTGCTGTTTAAGCTCAAACAGCCCATCTGCTATCAATGGACAATTAGGTGAAATGCACCAAAGGGAATGGAGGGCAGGAAGATAGTTTATAGTTTCCCTTGTTTTGTTTTTCTGTAAGGCCTGTAGCTCGTAGTGGGGCTGTGTTGCATAATTTGTGTGAACAAAGTCCATAAAAAATCCCTGGACCTCATTAAAGAAGTTACATGGCTTAATCTTAAAAGAATTTGAGTAATTAGACCGTCTGTGTTTACCTGATTTTGATGGTTTAATTTCTGCTGCAGTTTGTGTGGACACAAAACAGAAAGATCTTCTGTCCAGACCAGAGCTGTATACCAAGAACAGTAATCACAGCACATCAAAGATTAAAAAAAAAAAAAGGCTTGTGTTTGGTCCTTGCGTCGCTGGGTGCATATTTTGTTGGGATTTGGAAACCGTGCTGGAACTGAAATGAGAGGGAGTGCATGCTGCCAAAATACACACAACATAAGCTGTTCCTGCCATGTGATCAGAGTGAGAATCAAAATCACTTTATCCTCCCAAGTGCAGCCACAGTCCTTGGAGGAAAAACTAACCACAAAAGTCACATACTGTGGTTTACATAGCAAATTCTTTCTTTACTGCTCCTACCAACCAACAGCTTGTTTGGATCGCAGTAGTCTCATACTGCCGAAACAGCATTTGATTAACTGTTTTTTCTATCAAATAAATATTAATTCCAATTAAATTAATCACATTTGTTGTGTAGTTTCATAATTTAAAGAGTTGCTTGCTTGTTTTTCTTTTTTTGGATAGTTGCGTCTAACTTGGGGTTAAAGATCTTAGTCGCATCCCCTGCACAGTTGAGGACACCAAAAGTTTCACATGTATGCATATATATATTGAGTAACTCACTTCTTTGTGGTCCAGTTTATCTGTGACCTTTATCTCTGATGCAAATTTGAAATTCGAAATTTTCTGCTTCTCATGTTTCGAGTTGCTTTCTTGCAGCTCTTGTGTGTATGTATATCCATATCAACCATGTTGTCTCGCCTTTCAGATTCTTGTGTCCGGTTAGTTTCACTTTTGAGTTATGTTGTCCCTGTAAATCTTTGTAAGTAGTGTGCTCACATCGCTTCGTATCTGTGGAAAATAAGTTTCACACTGCATTATCTTGCACAATGTCCCAGAAACAACAGGACCTCTGTCCAAAGGTGCATTGTGAGACATGTGACATTTGCATCCTGTGACACACACGATAATTTGATTATTATTTTTCAACCACCGCTAACCACAATGAAGTGTCACGCTGGAACAACTGGATCTGCAGCCGCAACACCTAAATAACATCATGTTCCAGCATAAATAACTAGTGTTGCACATGGCAACTAATCAGCCAGCCATTACCTTGTTGTAGGATACCCACATGCTGTCACTATGGTAACCCATTATGTGATCAGGTTTGATTAGGTAGTGCAAAGGCCTCGCTTGGATCGACTCTCTGTCTGTGTACTGTGCTTGTGTAACATGTTAATACAGGCGTTGCATACATCGATCTGGATACATAGATAAATGATTATTTTATCTAATTAATTGATAATATACTTTTTTTTTTTTTACCATTGCACTCTAGCGTGAAAAGGATCTTGGATCACTCTTGAGAGTTTCTGTATCTGCTCGCCCCTCATAGGCTCGGATCTCCTTCGTGCGGGTGAAGTACCTGTTCCTTACATGGCTGACGGTGCTGGTGGGGAGCTGGGTGCTCTATGTGCAGTATTCCGCCTACACAGAGCTGTGCAGAGGACACGAGTGCAAGAACGCCATTGTGAGTGATGGATTTGTTGGTTCATCTCATTTATTTGTCCAGACCCTTGTGTTTTGAATGATTTTCGTAAAGGACTTTTATTTTGTAAAATGACTACTGTATGAGGAACACCTTGCCAATGGATATACCTGGATGTAATTTGATTTCTGATATACTTCTCTGCATTTTCTCCAAGTGTGATAAATACAGGAAGGGGATCATCGATGGCTCTGCCTGCAGCAGTCTGTGTGACAAAGAAACTCTCTACATGAGCAGGTGTCTGTCAACCCTTCCCAATAACCAGGTAGGAAACAAAGTCTACGTTCACTTGTAATGAACCACTTGTAATGTTCAGCTTGTTAAATGTTTGACCGTTCTGTTCGTCAGGTGTACACAGGGAGCTGGGGAGATCATGATGGTATCATCCGCTGTAAGCTGGGGGAGGTTGTGCACTACGAGCTGGGTGAGGAGCCGGAGCCGCGGAGAGAAGCCCCCGTGTTCGATAAACCCACCAGAGGCACATCGGTGGAGAAGTTCAAAGAGATGGTCTTCAATCACCTCAAGGTAAAGGACTTGAGTATCTTAGTCTGTAACATGACAGACTACAACAACCTGAAGCGACCCCATCTGAACGTCTGCCCCTCTCTTTCCACCAGTCCAAGCTCGGAGAACAGGCTAACCTCGCCAGCCTCGTCAGCCAGATCCTCTCTGTTGCTGATGGCAACAAAGATGGACGGGTGTCACTGCCAGAAGCCCGCTCTACATGGGCCCTCCTGCAGATGGACGAGGTATAATTAACAATAACAACAGCTTGAGCCAGTTATCTATGGCATGAAATATGTTGTTTTTGAATGTGATGTCTGCAAACATGAAATGACTCGACTCTTTGGTGTTTTTGAGGTGCTGCTGGGCCTGCTGCTCCAGGACCGTGGACACACTCCTCGCCTCCTCGGCTACTGCGGAGACCTGTACATGACAGAGCGAGTCCCCTATGGGCCCCTGTATGGTTTGTCTCTACCTTGGCCGCTGGTATCCTGGGTTCCCAACGGCTTGCAGCGTACTATGGACCAGTGGTTCACCCCCTCATGGCCCCGCAAAGCTAAGATCTCCATGGGCCTGCTGGAGTTGGTGGAGGACATCTTCCACGGCACCTATGGCAGCTTTCTGATCTGCGACCTCGCCGCTGCGCACTTTGGTTACACCGACGGCCACGAGCTCCGTCTGACTAATGCCCGAGCGGTGGTTCCAGAGAACGAGTTCAAGCTCACCATGCGGGCGCTGAAGTGTGAAACAGACGCCGACTGCGTGTACGGGGTGGACTGCCAGACGTCATGTGACGTGTCAGAGAAACGATGCCGGGAGGAGCCGGTTCAGCCAAATTTGGCAAAGGCATGCAGTGCACTAAAGGACTACCTCCTGCGTGGGGCGCCGTCAGGGATGAGAGAGGAGCTGGAGAGGCAGTTGTACGCCTGTATGGCTCTCAAAGGTAATGCTGGACAGATGAACATGGAGCACTCACTTATCCTCAACAACCTGAAAGCTCTGCTGTGGAGACAAATCTCACACACCAAGGACTCGTGACGAGGAGAGGAAATCTTTCTGAAATCATGCCAGTCGGTTCCTCACGCGGAGCTGAATATTTAAGATGCTGTGATTTAGGAATAGCAAATTTAATGAAGTAATTTTTATCAGTTCTAAACACTTATGAATGACTGAAGGAGACTCTACCTCCTCTATCCTAGTTTCAGAAGTTTAGGGGAGCTGGGAACACACATTGAAATAGAAAGACTGAAATAAACTGAATGATTGCATGTTGCCATCAGTCACACTAAAAACAGTTCATGCAGCCACATTATGCTGTATCGCACTGTTCACCACAGAGGAATGTTAGCGAAGCACTTAACGGAAAAACAGATTTTATTGTTAGTCTCACAGGCTGAGAGACCAAATTGCTGTTTTTTTACCACAACATCATGCTGATACGTTTGAGCTGACGAGGTTCATCAAAGAAGAGTTTGTCCCGTTTAGGAAGACGTCAGTGTTGTACAAAGCTCTAGTTTCAAGTGTAATGAAATTGCACTATTTTGAGATCGGCTCCTTAATTTTGTTTGGCTGCTGAGCTCAGAAACATAATCATGGAGTACCTTTGAAGGATGATGCTGGTGATATTCTATTTTTACTTCTAGCAAGTTGAATGAAAAGACAATGCTTCAGTTTGACTCTCAACACTTACTGAGTTTACTACGCTGTCTGTAGCACACTGAAGGTGTAAATCCCTAAAATCAGCTCTCAAAATTATACTTTCATATTTTGGTTACATTTAACTAATCTCCCAAAACAGTTAAGGTTATTCAAACATGAGTAAATGGTGCATTTCTTGGAAACTATTTTCAGGATGAATGCACATTTGGTGTGAGTCAAAACGACCTACAGTGCCCATATCATGAAGGAACATGTCATCCAGTGCAATAGTGTAGTTTTCTTTTGACAGCTTTTGGTTAAAAATAGTCAGTTGCACAGAGAGGATTCACTATATATGACCATTCATTGTCTTTTCAGGTGTATAAAAGAATATAGAGAATTTCCAAATGAACCTTTAACAAAGGCAAGATGAGTGACAAACTAAAAGGAAAAACCTGAGGTCCAGAGTGTGAGAGTTACAGAATATGGCAGAAATAGAATATAATGTGTGTAAATATGTGTTCATTAGTGTATGATCATCTGAAAATAAGACTTGGTTTGTTTTTGTTACCTTAGAATGAGACTTTAAATCTCCAGACGCTGTAGGTCCTCTTCCACGGAGCCCGCCATGTTGAACAGCCGTACAGTAGCCCAGAACAGACAAACTAAACACTGGCTCTAGATAGGCCCTTTAATGTTTTGATGATATAAAAGTCTCATTCTAAAGTAACAAAAACATACCAAGTGTTATTTACAAGTGGTTATACACTAATGAACACGTTATATTCTATTCCTGCCATACTCTGTAAATAGAGGCCCCTGAATCTGACACACTGCACCTTTAACAAATGATAATGCCTCTGTACAGGATCCAGAGATTTGGAGAGATCTACGCTGAGCATTGAGGCTGTTCTGGTTTCCTTTGTCACCTGTCTGCATGTTAAAGTGAGACAGTTTGTTAACTTCAAAGTGGACAATATGCTAATTGTCTGTCAGTATTCCACAGAGGTCGTATACTGTACTTCGCTCTGCTCTACATTCTCCACCTGCAACGCTAGTGACATCGTCAATGCTGCATCAACGACACGAAGAGAAATACTAGTGTATTTTATTTGTGAATGTTATCTACTTGTATTTCTCACTGAAAAGAAACATTTGTGGTAATGTGCTGTACTCACACTATTTTTGGATTCTTGTCTCAGTGCCATAGAGATCATGCTGAAGTCATTAATGAATGTTTACCACCGGTGAAGGTGGAGGTCTTTATCGAATCTTGTGGTCACATCTGAATGCTGTACAAAAAGATTTTCCACGAACCCTTCCAGACATTGCTGTTGTGACGTTACTGTGACCGAGTCGAACAACCTGACTTGTTTAACCACTTTAAATGCATTTCAGAACGGACATGACCTCTAAAAGCATGTCGAGCTTGTGATCAATGCTGCTGTTTGAATTTTGAGAAGAAAAAAAAAATGTAAAACTTATGTACTTATTGAAGAGACCAGCATGATTTTGCACAATTAAAGTACATACCACTTCACTGTAACTTGTCAGATCTGTGCCGGTATTTTACACTACATCCCTATCAATCTTTAACGTTTATGATTATTGCTGTAAATATCATGAGTGTGACTTCAGTACACACGACACACAAAATCCATTCAATAAAATATCGACAGAGACAACAGCTTGAGTTTGAAATAAATTTATTTGTCTGTGATGTGTGTTGTGTTTTCGCGGCACAGCGCTGTGCCGAGTCCCTAACCGTCGCCTGCTTCTTGTTCTTGTGCTCGTAAGAAGCTGGCCTTTTTCTGGGCGACGCGGTCCTTCCTCTGTGCCAAAGATAACTTGGCGCGATTCCACCTGCCCGGAAAAGAGACGACAACAACAACAGCAGCTCCATTAACATTCAGCACAATGTTTGTCCGCTCAGCACTGGGATCTTCCCAATACAGCTATTCAATACTTAGAAAGGAAGCTTGCGTTAAATGAAGACAGTCATTTCCTCCCACAGGTATCAATACTCTGCTGTGGGTGTTTCTAAAGGTTAGAGTGGTTGTCACCACTTGGCCCCAAGAACCAGATACAGCATCACCCATTTCAAGACATGGAAATTAGGAACCCACCTCTTCTTCTTGACGTCTTTCTTGGGTTTCTTTTCGTGTACGGGGTTTGCTCTGATGGTGGCGTGTGCTTTTTTGTACATTTCTTCTACCTGAAAAGAACAAACGCCGACACATGCATGTTAAAACACGTTCAAGCGCCACGTCTAGGCATTTCACTCTGCGCATGATTGGTTCGTCTTGCTTCTCTCAGCCCCGTCTTGAAAGGACAGTGAACATCAGCTAATGCAAATGAAGGACCAACTACATTTTGCTCAGCGTGCTTTGTATCATCATCAAGAAGCAGATAACCAAAAACAAAACTATTATGGAACATTTGCCTGTACTTAGTAGTCGTAGTTAAGCTGCATGTAAATGTGCACTAATGTTGCAGCCGCACAGGAGACATGAGATCATCAGAGTCCTGACTTCAGGCTGGATTTGTGGACAGTGTACACACTGTACTGTATATGCTGATAGATATTTTGAGAGTTAAAATAAATCCAGTGACATACTGTCTGATCTTTTTACATGACAAACGTTTTTAATGTCTCCTTTACACTTGATGAAGCTGTGTGGCTTCAAAATGATCTTGTTAGTGCTCTCTGGTGGACAAACAAACAAATGACTTCAAAGGAGAGCAACTTTGTTCTGTAATCTGTTACTTATTGAGCAAACTATACTCAGATGGACAAATCTGCAATAGGAAGTCATATCAGCCAGCCATAAACTGGATTCTATTTATATATTTCCTGGTAATAAATTTAAGATGTCTACGTCCTGATTACAAGCAACTCTGAACTAATAAATTGATTTAAATCAATCACTTTATGGAGGTGTGAAGAACATCTGTTATGTGCATTGACTCCTTTAAAGGAATCACTGTATTCGGCAATTTAATTTATTAAACTAACATAAATTAAGGCATTTTAGATTAAGCAGATCCGGCCGACAGATCAAGATAAAGCTGCATGTGTAACTACAGCCGGAGATACCGTAATCACAAAGTGTGATGTGTTTTCACAGGTGGATTCTTGATCTTACTGTGTCTGGCGTGACTCCGTTCTTGATGAAGCGTGAAAACTGTTTCTTGTAGGCGTCCTCGTCCTCCTCCATCAGGTAAGACATGTAGTCGGCCACGTTCATGCCCATGATGTGTTTCCGGTGCACCTCCGCGTTGAACTCTTTACTCTCTGTGTCGTAACCAGGGAAGCGTTTTAGACTGTAAATGAGGAAGAGCAGAAGTTAGGTTTGGCGACCGGGCCGGATAATCCAGCATTTAAGATTTCTCAGTCGAAAAACACATTTCTTTTTTAGACGTGTTAGATGTTTGCTTTGGTTCATCTTGCTTCTCTCAGCCCCGTCTTGAAAGGACAGTGAACATCAGCTAATGCAAATGAAGGACCAACTACATTTTGCTCAGCGTGCTTTGTATCATCATCAAGAAGCAGACGAGAACCAGCCAACCACACGGGAATCATGACGGACTTCATGCGAGAGTAAAAATGTGAGATACAAATGTTTTTATTTGTGTGATCACCGTGTTAAAACTAAAGCACACATTTTCATGTGATCTTATTTGAGCGCTTTGAACCTTCACTTGACCCCTGTCAAGTCATCATACTGTCATCATACTGACCTGTGAGGGATGGCCAGACCTCCGTCGACTGCTCCCTTCAGCGCTCCGAACACCTTGTTCCCTGTGGTGGTCCTGGCCAGGCCTGCGTCGAGGTAACACGTGAAGGCGCCCGGCTGTCCGTCGATGCTCTCTACGTTGAACTCTTCTCCTGTCACCTCCACTTGGCCCTCGTACACCTGGTCCATTCCAAACTTGTGCAGCAGCTAAGAAGAGGAAGGAGGTAGAGAAAAAAAAGGGATGTGAGAAAATCTCACCCAATGACTTATGATTTTGAAACATAGTGAGTCAATAAATCTGACCCCTGACATTGTTACATCGGCACAAATCTCACAGTCCTATAGACACAGCGTGCTGATATCAGCAACTTTCTGTGGGGGGTGTGCATGTGTGCTCTTACCCGGCGAGCCAGCAGGAGCCCGGTGCAGTAGGCCGCAGCATAGTTAGTAAGGCCTACAGCGATGCCATATTTGGGGAGTTCGTGTGAGTAAGCAGCACACACAATCTGGTCCCCTTCAATCTTTGCATAGGCAATCTGGATAGAGAGAGACAGAGATGGATGGATGGATGGATGGATGGGGGTCAGTGTGGATGTTCAACATGTTGCCACATGAGTTTAACTCTCGTGTCTCGTTCACTGACCTGGCAGCAGACGTCCCTGTTGGAGAACCGGACAATCATTCGGTACTTGGGGGTGTTGTACTTGTTCTTGTCCTGCACGACAAGGCGCTTGCGGGCGTAGAAGTCAGTTTTCCCCTCTGCAGAGTTAACAAGAGTTAGTGGAGCACTTTTTAAAAAAAGGAGCTTCACGGCGCATGCTCGGTATAAACTTAAGCATGTGAGTCTGGTGTACAGAGGATATCGTCTTACCTCTTCTTCTCCTGAACTTCACCTCATATCTCTTGAAGTAGGCCTTGTTTTTCACCACTTTGACGAAACCCTGGGATTCAAAGCAGAGACTGCAAGTTACCATGCGAGCTTTAATAGACAAACCATCATAGACGTACTACACATAAATGTCAGCTGTCAACAGTCACATAAAGCTGTTTTAATGAGTTATTAAACGCTCGGTTTGAGAGTCCTGTGAAGCCGGTCAGCTCAGGTTTCGTCAGCCATGGACGCGCCACGCTGGAGCTCAGAACCGGCCCAGCACCACCGAGCAGCCGCAAACATCCGCCAACATCTCGGCTTCAAACCGCCGGAAACACCTTCCTACCATCAAACACATCTCTATATATTTAAATCACCCGCACTGGATTCATATCGATATATTTAACTCACCATTTTGGGGGGCTTTTCCTCTTCTTCCTCCTGGACTTCAAACCTCTCTCTATCTACCGGAAGGCTGACTCTGCGACTTCTCCTCAGCGGGACGACTCGTGAGCAGCAGCGCCCCCTGCCGCCCCGGAGGACGCCATGACACAGGAGTCAACAGGGGGCAGCAACAGAGCAGGGTTCTCCTACAGCTGAGATTTTCCCCTTTAGTGAACTTATAAAATATAATAAAATATAAAGGGCATGATTATTTATTTAAATGAAATGTTCGTGCCAGTGAAGAGCAAAGCTGTTCATAAATTCTCTACTAATTAATTAGTAGAGAAAATGTTGACATAAAAATGTGTGTTGCCCTTTAGAGTTGCTGTATTTCTAAAGCTTTTAATGTTAATAATTATCTATTTAGACAAGAAACACAGCTCAAAGTGCTTAAAAGAACAAATAAAGATAAAATCACCAGCTAAATTATTTAAATACATTTAAAACAATGATGGAGCTAAAACTACGGAAGCCCCAAGCGGCCATACATTAGTACATTTCATTTCCTCTCTCTTCTCGTGATAACAAGTCAATTACGGGATCATTTTCTCAAGATCTCGATAACGATAAGAAAACTAAACTTTGTTTTCCCGCAAAATGCCATAATTCATTTGAGATCTTAAGAAAACAAGAGGATAGTCTAGTGTACTATATTAGAAAACATCATTCAGTGTAGCAATGTCAGAGGAGCAGGAGAATGTTCCAAATGCAATGATCCTTTTGTTTTCTCAAGAGCTCAAATTAATGATGTCATTATCTTGGGAAAACAATGTTTTGTTATCTTAAAATCTCGAGTAAACAAATTAAATGAACTTGTTATCCCGAGAAAATGAGTAAATAAAACGTACGATAAATGACCGCTTACGGCTTCCGTATAAAATACACAAACCAAAATAGAATAACGGTAAACCTCTCTCCCCCTCTTTCACTTTAACTCAACCAGTGGCAGCAGATGGCCGCCCACCAATGGGCTCAGTTCTATTTGAGGTTTCTGCCTGTTAAAAGGACATTTTTCCTAGTCACCATCCCCAAGTGCTTGCTCATAATGGGAATTGTTGGGTGTCTGTAAATATATGGAAAGTGTCATGAGATAACTTTTGTTACAATTTGGTGCTACATAAATAAAATGTAATTTAATTGTAGGTTATCATCCCTATAATCCCCCCCATCATTATCATAATCACGAATAGGAGTAGTAATAACATCTAGGTTAATATAAAAAAAAAAAAAATCTATATTTTTAAACCCAACAGTTTGTGACAAGAAAGCCGTTTCTGGATCTATCAAGGACACACTGTAGGCTATAATTACTTTGTATCAGTTAGTATGAGGTAAGTTCATAAATACACCAAAGAATCTCAAATATACACATTAAAATTCATCTTAAAACTAAATTGAAGCCACTGCAGGAACTTTGAGGTAAGGAAATATAAAGGAACAGTATGGAAGATATTCACTTCATTAAATCATAAGATGACTGTGCTGTGTCATCAAAAATTCAGGAAACATGCTCAACAGAAATATGAGCTTCTTGACAGCAACAATACTAGGAGCCGGTATGTTCTGTATGATCCAGTCAAAAGTGAGTGAAATTTAAATAAATGGTCTGATGATTAGCTGCATAGTGATGGTGACGAGGTCTGTCTGCTTTCCTTTGTGATTCTGAGGTCAGCCCTGTGGCCAAATCATTCATCAGGTTGTGAAATCAAACTACTCAACAAAATGACGGTGATTTACGCTGGAAAAGTCTAAATGATGAAATTTCTAAAGACTGGGTGGACTTTATTTACTGATCCAGAGAGGTCAACATGTTTGATGAATGAATCAGAAACTGAGACAGATTTTCTTCTGAACTAGCTGCCACCACAACTCCTAGACTCATAGCTGTACCTTTCTTGACATCATAACTCATTCATCTGTGAAAAGATCACTTACAGTAGGGTCTTCACAGTCCACTTGTTTAAGCCATGTAAGATATGTGTAACTTATACAGTCCAACAGAGTTTATGTTACTCAGCTCCTCTGACCTCTGCTGGCATGTTTAAGTGGGTATTTTAATTCATATCTGTGATTGCTGCAGTCGACTGTATTTTGGGCAGAAGTGACTGATTCTGTATCATTACTTATTGATATTAATCTCTCACTTTGTCCTGATATTTGCTGAGGTTTGCACAGATATTATCCAGATATTCAAGATATTGAATTGTGTTATTGTTTTTCAATAGATAAAGGTTAAATGAATTTGAAACCCTCTTGGTATGTGAATTATGTATAATCAACACACACCCTTGCCACAGTCATAACTCTACTTCTTCTTCTTTTTTTTCTTCTTCTGGTACCAGTGTGAAATATGGTCAAAAGTTGCAGAAAGCTATTAAATAGATCTTGGTGTAAGTGAGATTTTTCCAACTGATTTGTAAGTTGCACCTTTATTCTCAACTTTTATGTCAACATTGACGTGAAAATTAACATTTTTGCTCAGAAAAATTAAAACCTGTGATAAAAACATGACTTCATACATTACATGATACATTACATGATGTATGTGTACAGTTAATCGTGTATGAACCCCAAATTGTGACTTAATCTTCTTGTCTGACATAAAACTAAAAGATTTAAATAAATTACCATTATCTTTGATGATGTAAATGTCAATATGCTCAACATTCATAATACTGTTGAAATGTACTCTCATGTGTATAAATATAATACAAGTGGAAATGTTAAATGATGGTATAATATGGTACAACTATGACAATATCACATCTCATGGTCACACATCTGTATATATATATAACAGAAACATCATACAAGCACAATCTGGAAAACTACCAAACACTCTGAGCGTCGATACATCATACGGCACATCACAAGTGAGCTGACGTTCAGCAGCAGTTAGTAAGAATGATATGAGTAACACAAAACAGTAAAAGAAACATACTTCTCATACTGTGGCTCCACCTATTTCCAAACAAACACATTGGTGGTGTTGCTGAGCCGCCCATGAAGCTTTGCTGTGATTAATATAAATGGTGAACGACACACAGGTGGTGTCATTCAGAAGGCTCAGTGTTAACGTCACATTTCCAAAACATTCCTGCCCCGTCCATGTCATGGAACGAATTCAGACACAAGAGATAAGAGTCCTGATATCAGGAAAGGACTGTCAGAGAACGCCTCATACCAAGAGCAACGTGAAAACATGCTTATATATAATGATTATATATACAAATGTATGTATCCAGTGACTCAAAAGTGATATTTACGCTTGTACAGTTCAATATTTCTTGTCTATTCTACTCTTATTTTTTGGTCTTACTATTTCATTATCTTATATTATTATAATTTATATTACTTTCATTGTCAAACATCTTCAGATAAGTGCTATACAAATAAAGTTATCATTTTTATATTAGTACTAACAATGGTAAAAAATAGGCTACGCTACATTAACACAGCAGTGCTATTATTCTTTAGTTATTTATTTACACTGTACAATTACCTCCTGCTGTATTATGGAAAATCTTTATTTCTATATCTTTATCTTATCTTATCTTGTAAATAAGAATAATATTGAGATATTTAGAGCAATAGTTGGATTGTTGTTGTTGGATAATTGAATGAGAAGATTGATATCGCTCTCATGTTTGTAAGCTAAATATGAAGCTAAAGGCCGGAGCTTAGCTTAGCTTATTTTAGTTTAGCTTGGCTTAGCTTAGCTTAGCTTAGCTTAGCATAACACACGAAGACAGGGGAAAACAGCTAGCCTGGCTAAGCCGACAGGTACCAGCACTTAAAACTCACTAATAAACAAGCTAAGCTAACCGTCTATAGCTTCATATTTATCATACAAACATGAGAGTGGTATCAAGAAAGTAAAATAAAATATTTTCAAAGAAATTCCTTCAAAGTAGTTACACAAACAAACCCCAGCATGACCACAATTTATCATTTTTACATCACAGTTTCTGTATGAATTAAGCAAAATATCGTATGTGTGCACTGTCATTGTTTATCTGTGCTCTGCTGTGTGACAATAAAGAACTGAACAGAACTAATGTGTTAATTAGTGAAATTCTGATACATTTAGAGAAAGCCAGGCTAGCCCGTTTCCAGTATTTGCTAAGCTAACTGGCTGTAGCTTCATATTCAGCATACAACTGACAGAGTGGTATCAGTCTTCTCATCTAACTCTCAGCAAGAAAGAAGATAAACATACTTCCCGTAATTCTAAGCAGTATAACATTTAATAAGTCAAGTAAGGAGTTAGTATGTGAAAATGTAACCTATATTACTTGAGTAGTTTTTCACCACTGTTTTCAGAGCTTGTGATTTTTTTTAGGGATGTTGTCAGAGGTTTAGTCTTGAAATATTGCATAAGATACATTGTTATGTAGTATGTATGACTAACTAAGCAGTGCTGCATTTCAGCCTCAGTGTACAATTCAGTCTCTTAAGTCTGTTTTATAAAACGGTCAACTGTCCATTTAACATGTTTTGTTCGCATAGAAAAAAACGATTACTTTGTTAAATGATAAACCAGTAGTTCAGCGTTAGTCTATCTGTTAAATCTATCGACAACCACTAAAAAAAAAAGGAACCAGAGTCTTCTGCTTTTCTGTTCAGACGAGATAGATAATATCCCTCACTGTCACTCTTGGTGCAGATGTTCTCAGTGTTAGATAAGAAAACTCAAAGTCACTCTTGTGGACAACTTTCTCGCAGGCGTTCATACTCTGTTTCTGCAGAACTGATTTCACAATGAAGAGAAGCAACTGTCCAGTCATCCCTCTGCAGCAGTGGTCAGCGGGTTCACACTGGGGGCAGATTGTGTGGGAGGACTGAGGGGTAGTACTGGCAGCACATTCGTCTATTCTCAATATTGATTTCCTGAGCTAATTTTGAGCTCGACTCGCCTATCCTAATTGTTGCTTTTTGCCTCTGGTACTGATGTAACATCAAGAAGGAGTCCAATCAGTAGTCCATTTCCATGCATCTGTAAGGTCATATTGAAATGAAAGAAGATGACTTTGAAGTTACAGTGGACTAGAAATGACTTGCAGAAAGTCACACATCAACAAATGTGTTCACAGGCACACCACAGATAAGAAGACTTGCCTTTCCTGCCTATCTTGTGACTGCTGATTGCGTTAATTTTAATTTGAATATGGAGACATATGAAGGTCAAAGAACATCACTTTGCAACATGCATTATACCTCATTAACCTGTCGACACTTGACTCCCCGCACATGTTTTACTGTTAGGATGATATGGACAAACACTACAGTTAAAACGTCTGTTTCCCGGGTGACTTACAGTGACACTGAGTACTCAGCAAAACCAAATCAGTTCTGCAGAAACTAAACTGAGTTCTGCTAACTTTAACACCAGACTGAATATTTTAGGAACAGCAGAGATGGCGCTGCGATGAGGTTTATGTGTGAAAGCCCAGCCTGCATTTTTCTCCACCCTTCATATGACCAGTGTTTTACACCCCCCCCCCCCCCCCATGCTGAAACAGACAGAGTGGTGTTTTCTGTGTGAAAATATGCCCAGATCACAGATTTCAGAGAATCAGCTAAAAGAAACCGACACTTGTTGCAGTGCAGAATTAAGTGAGAAGTTTGGTTCATTCAAGGATTATGTTTTCTCCAGTTGAAAGCAGAGAAAAGCTATGAAAAGTGATTAAAAACATCCAGCAATATACATAGTCGCACACATAAACTAGGCTTTTTTAGGCTTGACTATGCCTGTTGAACTCTGACCTTTCAAACGGACGCCTCACCCCCTCCCCAGGCGTGCACAGAGACACAATGACCAGGAAGCACTGAGCAGGTTTCTTCACATCCATTTCACCAACGTCCCAGATGAGATTCTTAGTATTTGGGAGGGAAATTTACAACCAGAAACGGGCTGGTTGCAAACAAGGGGAGCTGCTGATCACAGTGATGGATGAGGGAGGTGATTTGTAGAGTGTTTATAACATAAATCCAAGCATCTGTTTTAGTGCAACGTGAGAGTTTCTTTTCAGTACTTCTTCTTCTGTTCGTTTGTTTTTTCACACGTTCAGAGTTGCTCAGAAACTGTAGCCGTGCTGATCATGCTGACAACAGTTAACTCAGAACGATCATTCTATCGTCAACTAAAATCAAATCAATGTACAGGAACACAAACAGAAAGTCCCCTACTGCTGCAGGATGAAAAGATTTGAAGTGAGAGTGGGCGAGAAAACACGAGACGTTTGTGGACCCCGTGTGTGAAAGAAGAACTGTCTTGCGGTCAGCAGCATCCCGTAAATCATTCATTGTGTTCACACTCTGGCCCTATCTGGTGGCTGCAGTTGGGGCCAGCTGAGAGCTCGATGAGATTCGGACGGCCACTCTTACGTGCAGTTAAACACGAGGAAAAGGGACTGAAATCAGATTGTCGCTGGAGAGAAAGGGACGGAGATAGTTTAAGAGAGAGGGCGGGGGTTGTCACACTGTGGTTAGGGTTCTGGAGCCAAAGGAACCTGTGAGGGGATGAGATAGCATGATGTGGTTTTCATTGAGATGCCACCACAGAGTGGAGGTGCAGAGGTGAACGCTCAGAATGAGTGCCTAGGACTAAACAGAGACATGAACCAGTGAAAGTCAGTTTAGCCACAATAAGCATAAATCCAGTATATTTAGTTTCATTTGACTGAATTATATTTGTTTATTTTCGTCTGCAAGAACAAAATCTGCTTTCACTTCAGTTTCACTTGTTGACTTAAAGTGAAACTATGGACGATTTTATGGAAGATATAACACATCTTTGTCTTATAAATGAAATGCTGAATTCATGAGACATAAAATTCACTTCAGCTCATTTGAATACACTCAGGGGTTTTGCTGCTACAGTCTTATCTGGTCTGGTATGACCAGCAGCTAATGGAGGCTAACATTAGCTTATGTTAGCAAACTTGAAGTTGCTCTGAAATAGGCATTAGAGGATAATTTTGTGTTACTGCTCGCCTTATCGTGATCCCATAATCGTAACATGTAACCACTGGTTAGCTAAAGTTACAGTCTCGCTTCAAACTGAGTTGCGCGAGTCAAAATCAAGACAACATATTGACCAGCTGCCGTGTACTCTGCTCCTCTTGTTAACATTCACATACATGTGGTGTTAAAGCTGCAACCTCAGGTATATTTAAAACTACGAGGAGTCCCCACAGTTTCTGTCTATCCTCGCGAGGGGTGAAACAGGCCCCGAGGTTGAACTTGAGAAAATAACCTCATGGTTCACCAGCACAAGTCTTTATTTAACCTCACGACTGTGATCCGCACCTTTGACAAGGTAGACAACTGCTGCTGTGAAATGCAAAGCAAAAAATACAAGAACCAACCCCACCACCACCTCCCCCCTCCTCCTCCACTTCTGTTCCCCAGGCTGTGATCACTGCGACCGGGCTTCTATTTCAATCACATACTTTCTGTAAGACTTAAAAAGAGTGAGAATCAAGGCCTGTCGGGGAGGAGGTGGTGGGGTGAAAAGGGGGGCCGGGGGTATACAGAGAGACAAAAGAGGAGGCTGTGGCAACACTGATAGCGTCTTCTATACTCTGCGTCTGGTTTCCTGTTCTGAGTCAGTATGTAACCCTGAGTTTGAACGTTGTCACATCGACACCGGGCCTCTCTCACTTTTCTGTTTTTCTGATAAAAATAATCAGAACGCTGCTGGTGTCAATCAGCAGCTTCAGTTTCAGTAATAATTGAACTGAAAGTTTTTATTTAAATATTTGGTTGAATGCGTCATGATGTGGTTGAGCAGCCATGCTTTCTAGGGAAAAATGCTGAATTTGGTCCATAAATACTATTAGACACTTTGAAACTTTAAGATTTTCTTTTTTCTCATGTCTGGAATTTTGTTAATTTTACAGGAAACTGGTGCTTGGTGCCTTTGCTGTTTGCTTTGTGTGAGAAATCATCCCTGTCTGCTCATTGGTGAGTGCAGAGGAGAGAGATGATGCTTAAAACTTTTAAATTTTATGGGCTGATCTCTTTTTGAGTCGTTTCAAAAACATTTCAAACATCAAAACAGAAAGAAATGAAAGTTAAGTGCCAATAACTCATATATAATATGGCCTAAAGTCACAGAAATGTAACATTTTGTATTTGTAAAAGAGAAAGAAGTTTGTCTTTGTGTGGGAATAAAACTCTGAAAGGCAAATTAAATGATCTATTTTGGTACCAAATGCAAATGTCCAAAGAGTGTGCACTCCTCTATCATAACATGAATCAGTGTTTTTGTTTGACTGTCATGGCTGACTGACATGAACTTTTCAGAGTGAAGGAGGGAGGGGAAGAAAGAGAAAGAGAGCGTGTGTGAGAGAGAGAGAAAAGAGAGAGAGTGAGTGTGTGTGTGTGTGTGTGTGTGTGTGTGTGTGTGTGTGTGTGTGTGTGTGTGTGTGTGTGTGTGTCAGTATGAGGGTTTTGTGGTGTCTCTCTGCAGCCTGTGACTGATATTCTGACAGTCAGACTAAATGTGGACACAGTTCACGACAGTGTGTGTTCTCAGAGCTGGGATATAGTACCTGCTGTGTCAGTGCTGTGTGAGTATGGGACATGTGTTTCAGTTTTTACGCCTCGGCTATCTGCGCTTTGCTTGCAGGTCTCTAACTTGTTGCAGCTGCATCAAACAAACTCGGTTCCCACATCGGACAAAAAAAAAAAAAAAAAATCGATAAACCGCTTTGCTTTGGACCTTGAACAGAGCCCAAATCTTCGCTATGATTTGAGTCTGACAGATTTTTTTTTTTCCTCCAACATGTTGGTTTCATTTTTCCTAATTTTAATATTGCACTTGGCACGTATGCGTCCTGTCCTGCGTTTCTTTCACCGGGCAACCTAATTGGGGCCTGTGTATGGTCCGGGAGGGGGCTTTAATGATGTAAAACAATAAGGCTGAAGTCAGTGCGGGTAAGCTGAAGCAGTGTAACTGTAAAGGGATACTTCGGCTCCCCACCAGCAGGCTGTTGTGCAGAGCGGCCGTGCGCGTCTCATTAACAGGATCACTTTACAACCAGTCAAACAAATAGGTCATTATCCATCACAGGCTGCTGTGCCTGCATGGGGACACAAAAACACACATTTTATGTCTCATGACATTTAGATTATATCTGCTTTTAATCGTCTTGATTAGACTCCAAAATGGTGTTCGTGTTTCCACTGAATTTAGAGGTTGTGATGTAAATCTCAACCTTTGTTACAGACTGGCAAGTGCACGAATCCAATCTCGGTTTTAATTTATTGTGACGTTAAAGAGCTTTTCTAAGAGCGGACACTGACTGGAATTAATTTCCAGTATCACAGAAAACACAGTTTATCCGTAAAAATAAAAAATAAAAAATAATAATGTTCGCATTTTTAATTTAAACACAGCTACACTGTGATAATATAATCACTGTCAATTTAGATAATGTTGATTTAAGTCAACAAAAGCCTGTGGCGAACTCTAGAAGTTATGAAACATAAACTTCCTCTTATGTGATTCAGCCTCCGTCACTTTTAAAGCTTTTACCATTAAAGACATACAATACGCCCTCTCCAATCCCATATCTACCGAGATCCTTTTGGGGGGACGGTGGTGGTGGTGGTGGTGGTGGTCCTGCTTTTGGCCACCTGCCCCGCGACACCTGGTAAACGATACGGCTTCTCTGCGCATGCGTAATAGCCTGCCAAAAATCCCAACGCCGTCTCGCCTGTCAACCAATAGTGTTCCAATCTGTCCAGAGATAAAGTAAGAGCAGCGTGGAGAGAAGTGAAGTGAAGTGGAGGATTTCAGACCTGAGCAGCGCCGACAGAGATACAGAAAGAAAACATGCCGAGGTCTTTCCTGGTGAAGAGTAAAAGGGCCCACAGCTACCACCAGCCCCGCTACCTGGACGATGACTACAATAGACTGGACACTATTCTTGCTCACGTGTGCGCAGGTGGGTTCATTTGTGCGTAATTACGCACGAAAATGGTTACCCGGTAAATAAGAGCGATTTGTCCCCATTGAAATGATTACCATCCAGATAATTAAAAGTAGAATTAATTTCCAGTTGCTCAGTCAAGTGTCATTCCTCCGTTTTTATTAGAGAACAAATCTCAGGCGGAGTTTGACTCCAACTTGGAGACGCAGGAGGATGTGAGCGCCGGCGCTGACAGACTGTCCCCCGGGTCCAGGCTGCTGTCCCCGGGGTCGCTGTCCTCAAGCTCCCCGCTGAGCTGCGGAGGCAGCGTGTGTGACCGGTCATCCGACTGTGATTTCTGGCGTCCGCCGTCTCCCTCTTCCTCACCAGGTTAGTTCAGATGTAGTTTCACCCATACTTTGCCTTCAGTTGTTTGAGGTGATGTCAGAGCAGTATTAAAAAAATACAGCACAGTTTGTTAATGTCAGCTGATATGAACTTCAAATTTTAGTTTAGTTGCCATTAATTTGTATTAGTTTTATGTGTGTGTAAAATCTTTTGAACATTTTCAGCAGTTACTGATGTTATAGTTTTGATTATTATGAAGGAGAACAAAGATGAAGCACGGGCATCCAGGATAATGTTACAACTTCTATTGATAGGCATTTTTAAAAAATGGTCATCGCTCACGGCAAATCTATTTGAAATATGTAACATCCAACAGTTTGGCGCGGTGACATTATTACGCATGTAACGTAGCCATTTCCAGTAAGGTTAAATGCAATTTCCAAGTGATCTTTTTTTTTAGACAGGCCATGAACTTTCACTAAATACAAATTCACTTCCAGATTCAGAGAAATGCTCCACTCCGGCAGCAGAGGACGGTCACCACTTCAACACCCCGCTCTTTCCTTACTCCTGGACGTCGTACTCCGGCTCTGAGCTGAGGCATCTAGTTCAGGGCTCATATCATCACCACATCCAGGGCCACAGGGAGCCTCACTCACCCGTCAGCATATACGGTGCAGAGGACAGCGGCACCGAGCCGCTTTACGCAAAGCGAGGCTCGGTGTCCGGATGTTACCAGGACTATTCTCTAACGGGCCATCAAATCTGCAGGACGCGGGACGACGGAGACGAGCTGTATGTGGATGTAAAGAAGTCCCGCGGGGCGGAAATAAAGTCTGAAGGTGACTTCGTTTGCTCTAACCGCGAGTCAAGTGGATCCTATAAGTGTATTAAATGTTGTAAGGTATGTTTATCAGCGTTTCCTACCATAATAATCCAGCTGTTTTGATAAAGTCTGAGATGTTAGAAAATTAATCTTAGTGATGTTTTATTGGTGATCAGGGTCAAGTTTAATTTCAATGACATTTCATCCATTAAATTAGTGTTTGCCAGTGAGATATTTGTGTATAATCCACTTTATATTTTTCTCTTTTTGAGTTTGATTTCGAAGTAAAAACATGTCATCCGTCTGTTTTTTCCAAAGGTGTTCTCCACCCCTCACGGGTTGGAGGTCCACGTGCGGCGGTCACACAGCGGGACACGGCCGTTTGAGTGCGGGATCTGCGGGAAAACCTTCGGACACGCAGTGAGCCTGGATCAACACAGAGCGGTTCACTCGCAGGTAGGCCTCTAACTGGAAATAAGCTATTGCGTAAAAAGGCCTCTGGGCCCACATCCTGGACGCAAAGGCCCCGGATAGCGCTCTGTGCCACCACAACGTCCCAAAACCAGTCTTTTTTTTCAGAGTTCCACTGTATTTGTATAGTTAAATCTAATATTTTGAGGTCTTCCCCGCTGAAACTTAATTTATTTTGCAGGAGAGGAGCTTCAGCTGTAAAATCTGCGGCAAAAGCTTCAAGCGCTCCTCCACACTGTCCACGCACCTGCTCATCCACTCGGACACGCGACCTTATCCGTGCCAGTACTGCGGGAAGAGGTTCCACCAAAAGTCAGACATGAAAAAACACACTTTCATCCACACAGGTGAGATACCACACAAACTGAAAGTAGTTTTAAAAAAAAACAAACAAACAAAAAACAATATCTCACCTCAATTACTCCAATTGTGTGATCTCCTTGAATGCTGCAGGTGAGAAGCCGCACAAGTGTCAGGTGTGTGGGAAGGCCTTCAGTCAGAGCTCCAACCTCATCACGCACAGCAGGAAACACACAGGGTTCAAACCTTTCGGCTGTGACCTGTGCGGGAAAGGTTTCCAGAGGAAAGTGGACCTGCGGAGACACAAGGAGACGCAGCACGGATTCAAATGAGCAGACTTCGATGCTTTAAGCACTTTTAATGTTCTCCTCCTGTACATAGGGATGGCCGTGTTTTATTTGATTCTATGGTTTGTTGCATTGGCCTTATTATTTTTCCAAGTTGTTGAATGTCGTTAATTATTTTGCCTTAACTATTCTGGTTGATTTTATGGAAATAAAAGTTTATTTATCAAGTGTGTTTTTATATTTTTATTACAATTAAAAAGCCTTTAGGCTGATTTACAAAGCCGAAATGAAATATTACTTTTAAATGACTAAAATCTGATTTAGGCAGAAGAAATCTGTTCTTTTTGTTGTTATCAGGGATTAAACATGAACTTTTGTCAGTTTATTTTCCAGTTATGAATGTTCATTTGATTTCACTCTTTCTACATTTGATTACTTTCTAAATAATGGAAAACATTCTCATCATTTCATTTTTAAACTTTTAATCCACAATAATCGATTTTAAAAATCATTCTCTGTCCACTGATTGTTGGTACAGTTGTGAAAAACGAGAAGCTGTGTTTGAATCATGCAGGCTATCAATCACATCCCCAATCTGCATGACAGGTCAAAGTTATATCTCCACTATTAAATAGAAAAACGTTTTGTTGCGTGCGCCACCTGGTCAAAACCAAATATTTTCACACACCATTGTTAACATACCCATATAACAAATGACATTATGGTGCCATAAACATCCATGTGAAGGAAGTCTGGAGAAATGGCGTCACTTTTATTACAGCAGAAGCGCAGCGATAACCAGCGTGTCCACATGGCGTTTTCACTGGGAAAAGCTGGGTGTGATTTATTTGGCCATGCAGAGGTTAAACATGCAGGGCTCTAAAACTTCAAGGATCTGATTTGCACATATCTCACCACAGATTGTGTACATACAATAACGCTGCTGCACAATATCAACAGTGAAAGAGCATGCAGACTTAAACCACAAAAAAAGGACATGAGTTTTTGTTTTAAAAGTTACTCCAACCGACTTTATTTGTGGAAAACAAACACATACTTCATTCAGTCCAAGATCCTGAGTGTATATTTATTATTCGTACGTCCATGTCTGGCTGTGTGTGTGTGTGTGTGTATGTGTCAGTGTGCTGGGGTTTTAAACAGCCGGACTAAGTTCAGAAGGTCCTGCTCCTGAAGGCCAAGCTCCTCCATCAGCGTGTTCAAATACGCCACAGATGCCGGCGTCTCCAAGGCTTCTCGCACCATCGCAGACACCTCTGACAACCTGAAACACAAAATACACCATTACACACACTCTGGTAAGGCTGCTGTTGTTACACATTTCTAAATACACAACAGACACCAAAACAAGACTTTAACAGTGATTATACGACTGTCTCTTCATATCTTTAATCAACAATTTTGAGCTATTATGAAATGATTTCTTATTCAAGACACACGTTGTTACATGATCCACTTGGCTATGCTTTTGAGCACTGTCCCGAGTTCACGTAGCTCTGGAAGAGTGAGTCATACGAGTAACGTTGTTGAGTCAAACACAGATTTGAGCAGGTTCCAGTTTTTACTAAGCAAAGACATCCAGATAACTCAGTAAACCTGCTTTGCAGAGCAACCGTCTGGTTTTAAATCTTATTTGACATGCAGCATGACAGTATCCAGATTTCTGTGCAGGTGTTTCTTGATTTCTGAACATCTCAGCCACATATTTCTCTATGTGCACCAGGATCAGGTGTTTGCATCAGAGTACGCCAGTGGGTGCATCCAGGTTTCTGAAACACAACATGATACCCTGAATCATCTGGTAATATCTAAAGGTCATGTTTAACATTTTGTTGAAGGGTGGTGTAAATCTTCGCAAAGATGCTGATGAGATAATCACCTCTGGTAACCCACAACATGTTGACAAATGTGTCACACAACAAACGGCCTGCTACACTTTCACACATTCAGCTAACATTCAGTTTTAGCTGTGAGTGTGTTTCTGGCTGCACAAGCACAGTGTGTGTAGGTGAGTGTAAAGTACAGTCAGTTATTATTAGGTACACCTAGCTGAAACTAATGCTACAGCCCTACAAAAAAAAATACTTATATAAATGTTGTAATGTTTTCGGTGCTTTAGAGAGGTGCCGATTCAACTTTAGGATTGTTTTGGACGCTGTAGTCTGTGGTGCTCTTGGTAAACAGTTTCAACAACAGCTAGACATTATAAACTTATAAAAAAAAGTCGGATTTATTGTAGCGTTTTAGCTGAGTGTACCTAATAAACTGGCATCCGAGAATTTGTTTTCATTACGCCTGCAGTAACTTTACAGAAACTGTGTCATGATCCATTAAATCAGCACAGACTCTATGTTTTGTTCACCTCCTGCTCTAAATCTACCGTGTGCAACCTTCTAGCTGATCTGTCACCTCTCCAAGCCGTGTCCCTCTCCATCCCCCCCCCCCTACCTGTCCTGTCTACCTGTGTGGAGGTGCACTGCTGGTTAATCTCCGGTTCACCCCCGGGTCTAGTGTTGCAGGGGGGGCATCCATTATTCAGCTGGCCTGAACAATAGAGGCCAGACTAGCTCCACAGCTGCCATGCAGCAGATAGATAAGACAGCACAACAAATTATTCATGATGGAGGAATGGAAGGATGGAGAAGCTTGAAGTTAAATGGGAACTAATGAAATCATAGAGTACCAGAGGGACACGTGACAAAGAGAATATATGTCTCCAAAGATGGATCAAATAAAAGCTAGTGGTCAAAAAAAGACTAAACATTACTGAATGTTTCATCAGTTAGATCAAATAAAATCTTGAAAGCAGCACTTTAAACATTTATCTCTTAACATCGACTGTCAACCTCTACAATCAGGTCAAAGGCACAGGTAACAAATCCTCTCTCTGTTTTCTTCCCCCACATCAAAAAAGTTTCATTACTGAGCATCTGTGGAGAATAATTATGTAAAATCTATTTTATTTTAATCAGACGCATTTCATACCTTTCAGAGATTTTTTAATTTATCTGAAAAACACAACAAATTCAAAGTCCAGGGAAGACATTGCAGTCACAAGGCTCTCTCGCTTTAAGAGTTATAGATCTGTGTTACCTACTGCCCCTCAGGCTGCACAACACTTACTGTATTCTTTTGTTAAGCTCAAGAGAGCTCACAATGTAAGTTATGATATTAATGCAAACTGACATGGGGCCACAGAGGGAGTCATAAATCAGAGTCAGTCGGGCATCAGGTGAAAGTTTTCCCAGGCGGGGCAATTTAAAAATGCTCCTTTTGCTCGGATGTATACAGAGGAACTATTGTGTGTGTGTGTGTGTGTATTTAACATGAAAGTGTACAGGACTGCTTGTGTGTGTCTTCGGTCCTGGTTCACGGATCCGGAGAAGGGCAATCAGGTGGAGATAAGGCCATGAGGCGTCTGTGTGTACTTAGACGGGAGCAGCACGGAACTGTCCATGAACTGCCAGCAACACACAGACACACACAGGCCATATGGCATGGGCTAAAAACAATGGCACACCAGCGTCTTGCAAGTCACTGAACGGAAAGTTTACTTGTTTTCTTGTGAAAATGCACAATGATTGATTTGATCACTGTGTCAACAGGAAATTATAGCATAACACTAATATAATGTCAGTCACCTAATCAGCTCTTGCATCTTTAAAATCTGTTATTGCACAGAAATTTGGCAGCTGTTTATCTGCTTTATTGATATCACTTTACTTCAGTTTCTCTTTCTTGTCCTTTCTAAGCTGCAGTTGATTGAAAAAACACAGAGTTGCACACAAACACACGGGCAGTGAAGAACAGTGGTTCTGAGGTTGCTGACAGGGTGCATTTCCTGGGAAACACTGGTTCTTCATTTCCTTGTCATACACTGTCCTGCTTTCCTGGCTCATCCTATTAACACATTCACATACTATAAACTTACAGATGAAGAAGCACAACGGCTATGAGCGTCCACTCTGGAGTTTTGTGGATGATGTTTGTGTTGGTGAACCTGTGGTGGTAAGAAAAAAACAAAACAGAAGTGAGCAACGGGCCAGTCCAAACTTACAGATTTCTGTCATGTAAGGCTGTTTGTCTATGTGCTGCAGATAAGTCTAACCACAGAACACATGTTGTCGCTCAGCAGGAGGTGTCAAAAATCACCAGATTCTGACGATAAGTAAACTAGGAAAATAAAATATGCACAACGCCGGACCAACCACCACAAACACTGCCTGCAGTAGTGTAGTGATGTATGTTTCTTGACAGCACTGTGTATATTCTTTCGTTTAAGCCTCTTGTCGGGAGGCCTCTGACAGCAGAAAGAGAATTCCTGGAAGCAAGACTGTGGAGGTGTTACTCACCACACAGTGATTTAATAGCACTCGTGGTGAAAACATCCTAACCAGCCAATGGGAACACAGAGCTTGTCTATGGCAGGAAATGCTCAATTCTGTTAAGTTTTTTTTTAATTAACTACTCATGGACAAAGAAAATATGTATCGCATTTCTATTGTAACAAATGCCACATTAAAATGCTTCGATGTTCCAATAAGAATACACGACAACAGAGGGCAGAAACTAAAGACCCTCAGTCCACCCACACAGGTGTTTTCACCTAATACACCTTTTTCACAGCAGCCATTTTGACATTAAATAGTGGTGTCAACACAGGTGTTTCCAATGATACTCATTAAGTTTCTGTTCCATTTATTACAGCAGAGACTTTCCAGTGTGCAAACATGCACCACAGCAGCACCCTGACTCTGTTTGACCTGAATGGAACGGGACCTTAATTAGTATCATTGCACTTAGTAACACCTGTGTTTATCTACTATTTCATGTCAAAATGGCTGCTGTGATAAAGGTCTATCAGCTTGATTAACATCTCACTGAACCACCTGTTGGTTTTGTTGCACCTGACTGGGTGGAGGAAATGACACCTTTATCACTCTTATAGGTCTTTTTCACTGACAACATTTGGATATTTTCACAGTAGGAAAAGCACAGGTGTAAAATAATAAAATAAATCATGGCTGAATTCTTTTCTCGTCTCTTGTTCCCCGTTGGTGGATTGGGGTACCAGTTCCTACCAGAGCAGGGGCGTCCCTCTCTCCGCCTTCAAAAACCTCCTGAAGACCCAGCTCTTCAGACAGCACCTCCTCTCCTAGCACTACCAACAACTGGACATGAAATCTACCCCACTTCTCGAACTGTCACTTGATTATATGCGTGTAGTACTTGTCCTTGTCACACTGTACCTTGATTGTTTCCCTTTTTTGCAAGTCGCTTTGGATAAAAGCGTCTGCTAAATGTAAATGTGATGCAATTCCATTTAGCTCTAGTCCTGGTTATTGTGCATGCTGGCTCACGCTCACGGCTTGCTGGGACATTTAAATAGAACAGAGCCATCGTTAGTGTTATCATTAAGAACACCTGTCATTTCCTGCTGTGACTCCTGCCAACTACTATTGGTTTGTGATGTTCCAGCAGAGCTCTGCCCATCTTTAACCTGAGCTGACGTCTAATCAGCCTGAAGTGGTAACACCTGTGTAAGTATACGGTATGTGTATGATATGACAGATAAACACAGTGTTTTCTGCACATACCTATATCCATGTATCTATTATTATATTATTATAATACACAGTATATGTTTATTAACTGTTTTCAGTTTTTTTTTACCTCCTGACAGAACAAATAATGTCACCACGCTGTGTGATAGTACGTCAAAAATCCACATAACAGTACAAATATGTCGATGTGTCAGAAAGGCACATACCAGTGATTACCATTCAAAAGATACACGTGTAACGACACGTCGAAAATGAAGACGTGTAATGAATTTGGTGAGCCGCTAACAGACATTTTGACTTGTCAAAGCAAGGAAAACCACGTGTTACTAATCACATTAATTATGGCTCTGTTACAGTTAAGTGAGCCAACATGCACAATGACATCTGGAGCACCTAAATACAATATACCCATAATTAATGTGATGTTAATTAACGTAACGTGCTTTTTTTGTTTGCTGTTAAAAAGGCTTAAAGACAGTGAATAAAAGTCCCGTTGTTGTCATGTTTCATGCAGATCTGTAGGGGGCACCAGAGAGCTTCATCAAATCTTCCAACAATGTGTAATTTAAATAAAATCCATTTGTTAATTAGATGTCCAACCCTCTAATTTCTTTTCTCTGGCTCTGCACCAAAAAAAAAAAAAAAAAAATTCACTCTTGATAAATGTATACATCTCAATAAATGTTAAGAATAAAGTCTGTACATGCATTGCTAAAGCATGCTAAAATGACCAAAAGTATGTGACTGTGTGACCTGATGCAAGCAGACCTGCAGAGGAGTGTGTGTTTGTGCTGCACTGACCTGAAAGTCCTGACTAAGTTGTTCAGGTCAGTTGAGACGTCAGTCATGGTGAGACGCAGTGGGCCGACGATGTTTTTGAGGCTGCACGGCACAGAGACAAAACGATGACGGACAGAGAGACAAATACAACAGAAAAATGTAATTATTAATGTCGATATGTTTGTGCTATCAAGAGGAGCAAGAAGGGTTTCAACACATACAATAAATACTGAACATGTGAATTCAAATATATCCTTGTGATGTTGAAAAAAACAATATGTAAACTGCATGACACTGCCAGGGTTCAGCAGCTTCATTAAAACTTTGCCCGCACATGTTAATAAACACACACAAATGAAATCACACACACACACATACCAGCTGGTGAGCTTCTCCACTGTGATTCGTTTCTGGATGAGGTGCTGAGCATGAGAGTCTACGAGCGGCAGAACTGGGCGCTTTGTGCTCTGGTCCTGGACTGTCACCTGCTGGGGGAACAAACAAGATGTGTGAGTGTCAGAGAGAAAACTTCAGGACATAAACACACTTCTTTCTGTCCCAATCAAAGAGTAAACAAGTCCCTTCATTTATAACCCTCCTCTCCTTTCTCTTTGTCCTTCACTCACCTCGTCTCCATGCGGCTTCTCCACCTCCTCAGGCAGAATCCAGGTCCCCTTATAAAACTCCCTGACTCTTAGCTCCAGCTGCTGGCCCTCCTTCCGCAGTGTCTCATAGTCTGGAGCTGGAGCAGAGGCTTTCTTCTGCACCCCAGCATCAACTCTTTCTGCATCCTCATCGTCAAAGTCGTCTTCGTCCAGCTCCTCTTCCTCCTCCTCTTTGTCTTCTTCAACATCGGCAAAAGGAGAGCTGAGTGAATGACCAGCCCCGTACAGGAACTTCAGCGTCTCATCAGTGCTCCAGTCTTTTAATGTTCTCTTCAGGCACTCGAGGAGAGCCAGCCGGATGGAATCAGGTTTGGCTCCGGCAGTGTGGTTCTTGAGTAGATCTCGTAGCCCTGCTGCCCCTCTCTTGCTCATGCCCACCTGGGTGATGTTGAGTCCCAGTTGGTCCGTCAATGCCGTGTTGTGGCTGTCGTGATTTGTGCTGATCAGAGTCGAAGAAGGGAGATCTTTGTTTTCTGTTGAGGGGTTTGAGTCTTTACATGGTGGAGAGCTGAGTAGATCTGCTTGTGTGGCTGTTGAGTCAACAGGCAGGGGGGCAGTGTGAGTGATCGTCTCAGATAAATTGCACAAATTCAGCTTGGCTGTAGCTTCTTCCACACTGGGTTCCTCAGGCGAACCGTTCTCCTCTGACACGTGCCCCTCATTAAGTTTGTCTGTGTTCACTGAGAGCAGCTGTTTGGGTTTTTCGGCGTCTGTTTTAACTTCGGTTTTACATGAATGTGACTCCTGTCCATTCTCATATTCTCTCGTTTTTCCTTCCCTCCCTGCGTCCCCACTTCGATGCCCATCGACCTCCTCTTCATCGCCCCCTCTCCTCGATTTCTTCCCTCGTTCACCCTTATTGTCATCATCTGTACGTTTAGGCAGGTCGCCCCAGTGCACCCTGGGTCCCTGCCGCTGGCAGACCACGCTGGAGACAAAGTCCTGCTCCTGTTCAATGTCGCTGCTTTCACTGTGACTGTGCTCGGCTGCAACAGATCGCAGCTGAGAGCTGTGAGCGTCCTCAGGTTGAGTAGCCAGAGGGTCCTCGATGTCCTTTTCTTGGAGACGCCTCTCCAACATTATCACCTCCTCACCAGAACTCCCGCTGGACACACTTGGGTTACAAAAAAAAAAAAAGATATCTGACATTTTGCTATTTAAAATATTCATTTTAAATGGAATATAAACACTTAAGCTGATACATACCCATCTCCTTTTTTCAGCAATTTAATTTCTGGAGGACTGAAAAAAAAGAAAAAAGTAAACACACAGACTTAATGTGTATATATATCTTATTTAATCATCAGTTAATAGTTGTGACTGAGAACAGAGACAGAAACAGCACACAAACCTTTCATGCTGCCTGAGCCAAAGAGGTGTAGTTGATATTTGTAGCTCAAACTCTTTGGAGGCTTTGTAGCAGAAGTTACTACAAAAACACTAATCACAAGAAAGAAAGACACAAAAAACAACATTTATTTTAATAGTTTCATCAAAATAAATAAATGGGTTCCTGAATAAAATCAATTTGTTTTCAATCCATATATAGCAGCACTTACCTTGCGCTCTGTGATGTCGTAAACTTTATTGGTCTTAGTAGAAATTTTATACTGCTGAGTCGGGATCTATAAAAAGAATAATAGCACTGAGTCTTGAGAAAGCAGATTCAACACATTAAATATGAGATACAAAGAGGTGTATTACTTATGTGTATTACACATAGGACTGCAAAGACCGATATAAATCTTACCTTGCCCAGTTTATTTGGACAGATGGGATAACCACACAGTTTAGCAATGGATCTCTCCTCTATAGTGTCTTTGTAATTCACGGGAGTAATGAACTTTGCCTGTGAAGAAAGGAGAATGAAAACATGTTGTCCATCACAGCAACTTAATCACTTTGACCAAAGCGCCAACGGTGCACCTCTACAGTGAATAATCATTGTTAAATCAAGATCATCAGCATATTTATATCCATTGTTTTCGGATGTCTAACAAATGTGATGATTCACTGATAATGGAGGAAGTATTGATGTCTTGAAAATGCCTGCCTGTGACTGAGTGAGCGAAAACCTTAAAATATCAGTATTAAGTTTCTAAATATTGTCTAGCAACCACCCTGAATACGCCCAATCTGGTCTGATCTCGGATGCAAGGCAGGGTCAGGCCTGGTTAGTACTTACAGTAGTACCTGGGAATACCAGATGCTGTAAGCTTGACTCTAAATGCCCGTAGGTGTGAATGGTTGTTTGTCTCTATGTGCCCTGTGAACTGGTGACATGTCCAGGGCGTGCCTTGCCTCTCGCCATACGTCAGCTGGGAATATTGTGTTAGACACTTCAGGGGTGAGCTGTGATCTGTTGGTCTGCCTCAAAAAGGTGATACATACACAGTCAACCAGGAAGTCTTCAGCCACGCTGTCCTCCAGGAGACGCTCCACAATCTTCAGGGCTCTTTTCTCCAGCTCCAACTTCTCCCTTAACTTCTCCTTCACCACCTCCCTTCTGACAAACGATGGCACACATATAAAGAATGTTACTTGTTGTCTCACTACTTAATTATCTCTATGAAATGGATTAGAGTCGACCAAACAACAACATTTGTTATGTAATTAGAGTATGAAATGGTACATTATTGGCTTGACATTAATATTGATACAACTCCAGTGAAATGATGTCTCTTCATACCTTCGTGCTTCTTCTTCAGCTGTCAGTGCTTTGACACGTTTCCCGCCTGCACACACACACAAACAACAACACTGTTAACAGGACTAAATGTTTCCCATCACACCTGTATCACACCTGTATCACACCAGTTAGCATTCAATGAGCAACCAGCTACACGAAGTACCTTTGTACGACACTGAAGCCTGTTTAAACGTCTTTCTCACAGTCGTTAGATTGTAAACATAATCATAAAGCCTCGTATTATCATAAAAAGACAAAGTTATGAACGTAAACTGACCTTTTTTAGAGTTTTTCAGGGAGCCTCCGCTCCTTCTCCTCTCCTCCGTCTCCATGTTGTTTCTGTTTCTTCAACTCTGACCGGTGACGTCGCTCATTCTACGGCGAGTCCACGCGGACAATCCGGCCGTTAGGGCGGCGCTGTCACCGGCTAGCGTGGTACTTCTCACACCGGGGCTGTGTGGGATATGTAGTGAGCTCAGGTGGGTATCTACCTCACTATTGTCCTGTTTATCACTTTTATTCACGGCAGCGGTGCTTACTGTTTGTGACTGTGTGTTTTAATAGCTAGGATAACAGAAGAAGAAAACGTTTGTACTCAGTCTAACGGCTAAGCTAAGTCAGGATCACAGACTAGCATTCATTGTACTCTCCTCCTGTGTTTATAGCAGACTGTCCACTTTACAGGCTGACCTGACCCTAACACGGATGTCCGTACATATAAGCTATAGGCAGACACCAGCTAGAGTCTTGAACCACTAGTGTTATGTGCTTTATGTTGACATGAAGTCTCTTGTTTGTTTTAAAGGACCACTGTGTGAAGATAAACCCCGCCTGAAGACAGCAGGGATGGCTCTGGAGCAGTTCAGTGATGTGGTCCAGAGATGTGTGAGTCCATCAGGGGACAGGAGGAGGTTCAATCATATTCAGTGCAACGGTTTCATTTATTTATTTATTTGCTACAAGTGATCTGAATACATCTGTGTTGAGAGGCCACTGTGTTCAAGTCAAGTGGGCTTCAATGTCATTTCAACCATGTGCACAGAAATGAGCCAAGTGTTTCACCAAGGACCGTGGTGCTACTTGAAACATAAATCATAGTGCAGACAGGACTACATTAAAGTGCACACACCTTACTGTTGTGGAGAAATTGCTGAAGTCAAAGGTCAATGGTGAGGTCAGGAGGGAAGAAAGTGTTCAGGAGCCTCTGATGTCTTATGCTGTAATATTTGTTGACACTTGGCCAAGAAGAATTAGAGACACTCTCAGAGTACATCAGAAGTGCCTGAGTCGGTCTCACATTCTGCCCAACTCATGCTGGTGGATAGACTTTAAACCTCAAGATAACACCACAAATACTATACGCCCCAAATGAGACAAAGAGAATGTTTTTTACCAAGAACGGTGTTATTGTCAACATATTCTAGTCTGGAGACACAGATGTCTATTTACACAGATTGGAGCGTCAGCGGCAAGCCATCTATTATGTCTAAGCAGGCAGCAATAGGTCTCTTTGACCCTGGCCACCACAGCGTTGAGATAGACTGGCACCTACTGTTCTCAACCAAAGCCAAACAATTAATACTGCCGAGGACCTCAAGGTCCACACGTGACCTCATGTAACCTAAGGATAGAAAATTCCATAACAATTACAACACACAACACAGGGCTACATAAAGTGCAGTACGTTCAGACTAAACAATTGTCAGGCAACAACATACAGACGTGACTGCTGTGCAGTTGCTATGCTACATATAGATATATACAGTATGATTATAGTAGGTACAGTATATGCAGTAGAGAGGTAAATACTGAATAAAATTAAGCAGCAGCAGAGATAAAAGGTGCGAAGCGTGCATTGCTACTATCTGTGCTACATTATATTATATTTCATTAATGTTTGAAAGCTGTGGGGTTGAACGATTGACTAGCTGATTAGTTTTTGATTAACTGTAAATCCATAAAACGCCAGAAAATTGCAACAAATGCTGCTCACCAACAGTCCAAACCCTCAAAAGCGTTTTAATTAAATTTAAAAGCAGAAAATTCTCACATTGAGAAGTTGGAAACAGGCATTTTGCCTTAAAATTAAAAAACAATTTATTTATTTTTAATTTTTTTTATTTAGTTTAATAGTTCAGCAGTAATAAAAATCAATAAAACAAATGTATTTCCTCTGTTTTAATCCACCTCTTTGTCTCTCTCTCTCTCTCTCACACAGCAAGCCCTCCCTGATGACAGCTACACCACAGAGGATCATGACGTCTTCACGATTGCTGGGCGGACCTGCATCGAGGAGGGGAACAGCGCACAGGTCCTCAGTATAGTCCTGGATGAAAAGAATCAGGTACGTTGCTTAAAAGCTGATCATTGTTTCAGTGCATGGACTTGTTCATAAGCGTGTTGCACTGACGCTCCTCTATCCCTCTTTCTGTAGGACATAGTGAGATGTATGGGCTGGAATCTGCTGCCGCCCCTGATTCAGGTTCTGCTGAGGAAAGAAGACAAGAACCTTTCTCAGTGCCTCGCTGTTTTCAACCACCTGCTGCAGGTCTGTTTATCCGCTCAGTGGTTAATGTCAGGAATGCATTCAGAAGACAAAACATTAGTTATGATTTCAACTTTACGTTTAATGTCTCGAGTGTTGAAATTGTTCTTGAAGGCTCAGTTGTTGTTTTCCAGACCTGCAGACCCAAAGAGCTGCTGATTGGCCTTTTGGAGCAGCTGGAGCAGGATGACCCTGACACCATAGCAGAGAGTCTCCATCTGTTGTTGAGCCCTCTACAGAAAGGTAAAGAACATTTCTTTAAATATGTACTCCAGTATATTTGTCAACATGTCATTTCCAGTGTTTCACCTCCTCTGTCGCCCTTGTCTTCCTGTTAGTGCTGCTGCGCCTGGGCAAACGTAAGGCATCATCTTTGGGGATGACCCTGTCTTCTGTGCTGGACCAGGTGGCCAAACTGCCTCTACCTCACACCAAGGAGCAAGAGGAGGACGACGTCTTCTCGCTCTGTCGCTCCTGCACCGATCTAACAGACTTTGTCAGACCCTTTGTCCGCGAGGCGCAGCGAAACACCCTGAACAATAAGGCACAAAATGAGAGCGCAAACAAAATGGCGGTTGAACATGACAGGGGTAAAGAGGACGAACTGCGGACAGAACTGCTGAAGTTGTAAGTAAGAAATGTGACAGACTTGTATATCTTGTGTTATCTCACTTATGCTGTGGTTAGTAGCAAAAATGAAGCCCAATACTGATGCTGAAGTTGACCTCTTGTGTTTTCCTATTCTGCAGCTGTATGAAGACTCTGAGTCACCCTCTGCTGGAGGTACAACTCAAGACTCCAGACGCTTTGGCCGAGTCTCCCCTCAGGAATTTTGCCACAGAGATTTTGGTACGCTAAACATGATATTCTGCAAAGAGGCGATGATCTGTGTTGTGATGGATCTCACATTGGGCCTGTGTTAGATATTATGCTAATAGTGAGCCTGTTTTTGTGTGTGTTTTGTACAGAACACTCTCAGTGCTCTCGGAGAGTCCCTCCCCAGTCTTGTGTACCAGCCACTGTTGAAAAGAAAACAGGTTCCAGGATTTCTGGAGGAGGAGGTGCGTTATCCTAAAGAGTCTTTGGCCAGCCTGGCTCACCTAGTGTTCGTCCATCACCTGGCTGCAGATATATTCCCCAGTGTTTTCAGGTAAGATCTACCAGGACACTGATACTGTATGCATTTATTCAAGTGTGACTAGAAAATGACCCCTGTGATTTGGTGATTCATGGCTTGCTTTGTGTTCACAGTCCTGTGTTCTGTCTGCGGTGTAATATGGAACACATTTGCCTCCTCCTGTCCAGGTGAGTACACAACACAGTATTATTACATCTGCTCCATGCTGTTGCACCGTCAGCCTTCATAAAGCAACACAAATAAGGCACAGTTTGGCAAGCGTTGCATTTGTTTGATAGTACACCATTTAAAGTTTTTTTTTTAAACTAAAGAGTTTTTAAACAGCCACTCATAAATCAAAAGTTATAGCTTATGTTATTTACAGCATATGGGATAAAATTGATTTAAGAAACTTTTAAATGGGGAAAAAGAACATTTTTACGAGACACTGGCCATTGTAAGCAGATTATAAGTGATTAAAAAATGCATTGACATCATCTAGAGACAAAACATTGTTCTCTTAATTTACTAAAAATGTTCTTTTGTTACACACACACACACACACCATACTACTGCATACAGTCTATGTAACAGACACACAGAATGAATACAGACTTGGATCTGGTTTGATCTGATCTGTATTTGAGCTCTTAACTTATTTCTGAATTTTTTGACAGAACCGAGGAGTACAGGATTCAGAAAGGACTGGTGAGTCAAACTGGAATGTTCAAGATGAGGCTTTTTCTATTTTTGCAACATTCCTGAGATTTGTATTTCGATTTTTAAATATTTCTTAGATGATATCGAGAACATTTCTTTTGATCTATGAGGCTTTTCCAGCTGTTATTATGAACTGTCTAGTAAAATGTACCTTACCTTACCTCATAAACTTGTTTTTTTTTTTTTATCCTTGCCCTGACTGAGAATCCTTAGAAGGAGTTAAATGTCCATTTTCTCAATAGATCCCAAAAAGCTTAGTAATGAGACAAAGATATAGAGACATGGTAGCCATGTACTGACCAGAGTATGGCACCAAACAAAGGCCATGCTGTTACCTACTCATCTTCTGAACAGCGGGCATTTAAGGGCATCTCACACTGTTTGTCAGCCTCGTCTCAGCTTTCATCACTGTGAACTGCTTCGTTAGCCTCAGCTGTACCCCTGTGATGTGCTTTTAGCTTAACGCTAACCGACAGACTGACAGACGTGGCCATCCCGAGATACACACAAGCAAAAGCATCAAGTGTAATCTTGTCAGTTTGATTGATAATCAAGCGTTGGAACATTTCCCTTGACGTCCGTGTGTTTACCGTCACACAGGAGCTGTATGAGAAGAGTCTGGTGCGGGTGGACGATGGCAGTCTGCCTGCAGATCTGCTGGAGATCAAAACCTTCCTCACAGTCCCTCAGGTGAACACTATTATTCATACAAGCCTCAGCTTTTACTCTGCTGTGATTCTCACAGCGTGGTGCTGTACTGATGTGCATTTTTCATCATGCTCAGTCACTGATTTTACCGCTTGTTTTTAGAATTTGGTGAAGGTCATGACGATGTGTCCGAGGCACGATTTGGTAAGTCTTACATTAGTGGATCATTCAGCTGTTTTGCTCAAAATGTTTGTGACATTAGCTGGTTTTAAAGTGCGGTACATTTGCTTCTGTCAACAGAGAACCAGAGGTCTGAAGGTGTTCCAGCTGAGCATTGATAAGTTTAACACTGAAGCAAAGTACAATTTCTTCCAGTAAGCTCCACCTTTTCTCTCCTTGAAAGTCATCAGAAACGTCTCTTTCTGTTCCACCCTCCAGTGTGCTGATTTTACTGGTCGTCTTGTTTCAGGTACATGCTGAAAACCAGTAATCACTCAGGAGTCGAAGGCTACGTTATTAAAAACATCAAGAATCAGATTGACTTTGCCCTGCAGGTGAGATCGCATTTTACAGTTCATGGAGCATTTTTCACAGGTTTAGATGCAGTAAGAGCTAAATAACAGTGCTAGTGTGGGTTGCAATTAAACATCTCTTCTCTGTCCCTTTCTGTCCTCAGCCAGGTAACAGCAACACCTGGTTCGAAGGAGTTCACCTGCTGCCTTTGCTGCGTAAAGTTCTCAGTCTGCCAGACGGCCCGGAGACCGACCTCCTGCAGTACCTGGACAGGTCAGCAAACACGTAACACCCCATCCAGCTCTGTTCTATATCCTTTATCGTGCTCAGGGGTGCAGGGGACTGGAACCTATCCCAGCATGCATTGGGCATGAATAAGATGCCAGTCTTTTACCTTTACAGTGTGCTTCTTTCCCCATAGAGCATGATTTGAAAATGGACAAGTGAATAAAATGTTATTAAATCCTCTTAAAACAGACAATTGTAGAAAAAGTAGTAGTAGTTTAATCACATAAAGTCATATAAAGGACGGAGGCAGAAGTGAAACATAAAAGAAATTATTATAACTTCTCTTCTTAAAGGTCCAGTGTGGAGGATTGAGGATTTAGTGGCACCTAGTGGTGAAGTTGCAGATTGCAATCAAATGAATACTCTCCCACGCCTCACCCTCTCCTTATAAGCATCTAAGAAAAACTTTGGCTGCCAAACTCACATAAAAAAGATCTAGATCAGTGTTTGGTTTGTCTGCTCTGGGCTACTGTAGAAAAATGGTGGTTCAACATGGCAGACTCCATGAAAGAGGACCCGCTCTCACTGTAGATATAAAGGGCTCATTTTAAGACAATGAAAACAACATGATTTTTATTTTCAGGTGATTCAACAATAATGGAAACATACTGATGAATATTAGATTCCATTCCTGCCAATAAATACTCCTAAATCGTACACACGGGACCTTTAAACTCTTTCTGTGTCTGACGAAACGATTCCAACTCAAGGTCCATATGCTAGCATTTCTGGAGCATTTAACATGATTTGAAACAGAAAAAGACCTTGACTTGTGATTGTTTTTTTTATACTATTTATGTAAGTATTATTTCCAACCATTTTCATGTTGTTTTAAACAGAATTATGGAGTCACTGAACCTGTTGCGTTACCTCGTCATCAGAGACAAAGTGACAGAGAACCAGGTGAGTTTTACAGCGCTAGCTGCGATCCAATCCATTAAATATCATGACGCCCTTTTGGTTTGATTTATTTTTAAATGTGATTAAGTTACCTGCCAGCACACCTCAACATCTGACCGCATGCTTCTGATTCTCAGAGTGCATCACCCCCTTTTGTCCTGCTGCTGTTTTAATCTTACAGACGGGGGTCTGGACTGAGCTGTATAAAATAGAAGACACTTTCTTAAAGCCGCTACGTGTTGGAGTGAACATGTCGAGAGCTCACTACGAGAGGGAGCTCCACAACACCATGGAGACCAAAAAGAGCAAGGCCAAAGGTCAGACCAACACTTGCTTATTAGCACAGAAACTTTTGTCTGTTTCACTTCCACCATTCTCAAACTAAAGACAGGAAACGTTCTATGAATAACAACTCTGCTGAAGAAGTAATAAATCTGGTTTCATTGTCACATACTTTGGTATTTGTTGTGATGAATATAATAAACAACCTTCTGATAGTGGTGTTTTACAGCTACAGTAGTGTTCTGACAGCATGAACGTGTGATTTCCACAGAGGAGTCGATGCTCTCCGTGTCCGTTGGTGACGAGAAGCTGCCCAACATGACATCGGAGTCACAGATCCAGGTCAGTCACTGTTTTGTATTCACATGACATCACATAGCGCTTGGTTGTGAGTTTGTGCAGCAATGACCTGGTTGAATGGTTTCCTTTTCAGGCTCTGCACTCGGCCCTGCACACGTTTGACATGATTGAGAGCGTGTTGGTGCGAATAGAGGAGCTCACCGAGGTGAAGGAGAACCTTTAGGCTGAGGCCGGAGGTCCTCATCGTCTCAGGGCCTAGCAAACAAAAAAAAAGCCTTCAACTGTTCTGTTGATGTATTTTGTTTAAAGAACGAGCAGCATCAGGTATGGATGCATTATTTCAAACAGTTAACATGCACTGTTGGTGTTTTCAGCAGGTCTGCTCAGTATTTAGTATTTAATCTCTTTAAGTATTTAGATTTAAATATGACATTAAAATGTTACATCCAGTGTCTATAAAACATCCAAATAATGGCTGGGAAGTTTGTATCACTTCTGTAATGAATAAAAAACTTTTGTACTCACACTTAAAGGTGCTGTATTGTTTATTCAAGTGTCATTATCATTCTGTTATTTAAAGTTGAGCAAGTTGTGGTTTTGTAAGTTCAAAAAAATGAGGCATGAGGCTGGCCACAGAACTAGTCAGTCTCCATAAGTCCCCATGTTGAAATGTCCAACTTAACAGCAGAAATAAACATGTTTACAGCCTGGTACAAAAAACAGTTTTGGTCTCTATAGCTAATTTCCCCGTTCATGCCAACTGTACTGAGTCTGAATTTCTATGTAACTCACCTGTTCAAATTATATTAAGCTTTGCTAAGCTGCTTTGATTGACAGGTAGGTGCTGTTACAGATGGCTTGGTTGCACCCAGGCATCATTTGGCCCGCCTCTGGTCCACCAATGATCCATGTCCATTGGGTGGAAGAGGCGGGACACCAACATGACTGCGGCCAGAATCAGATGATGAACTTTAAAACGGTTTTCCATTTAAAGTTTCTAGACATTGCACCGGCTGGCAACTGACTGAATACCCCTCACTTCACACTCTCGTTTCAAGCACGAAGGAGAAACTACAGTGGCCATGAAACTTGTGAAAAAATGTGAGAGATCCGATGCAGAGCCAGTGTTTGGTTTGTCCTTCTGGGCTGCTGTAGAAACATTGTGGTTCAACATGGCGGACTCTGTGGAAGAGGACCCGCTCCATCTATAGATACAGAAGGCTCATCTTATGGTAACAGAAACATAATTCTTATTTTCAGGTGGTTATACACTAATGGAAACATAGTTATAAATATTATATTCCATTTCTGTTAGTAGAGACCCTTAAATTTGTTGAGCTGCTGACCTCACACAGAAAATACAAATAAATACCTCTTTGAACGATTTAACATATTTTAAAGATTTATAAATCATTTTAAATGTGTGTGTTACAATGTTCAGTATATGTAAGACTACATACTGTAAATGCAGCCACTTGCTTCTTTCCTCTTTATTAGAAAATACAAAGTAGACTGAGGCAGACTGAACATATCAAATGTCATAAATACACAGCTGAAACAAAGACATACTCTCATACAGCTTCACATTCATGCACAATGATAAAATACAGATTGAATTCATATGCACCTTCAAATTAAAAAGCTCTTTAAAGGAATAGTCACTTCATACAGCTCTAATATGGTGGACAATAGTAAACAACACAGACAAGACCCAGTTCAGACAGAACAAGAATATTTGTTGTCTTTCTTAACAAGTATTAAATACAAGTTTTTTTAATTATAAGAAAGGAGAAGCTTGACACAGATGTCACTCTAGTCCACAGCAGATAGACTCCTCAAGTGTTAATGGTACAATCAGACGGTGCAGAGCTGTAAGTAGCTGATTGTTCACAGAGGAGATCAGGAACATTCAGGGTTGAACATTTATTTCACCGAGCAGCTTGTAGATTAAAGAATTGTAAAACTGTCCAACCATTGTCAGAGCAGCCAATAGTCTGCCAATATAATGCCTTAAGAATTGCTTTTCCTGTCTTGGTTACAGCTAACAGTGCACAACTAGAGCCCTTTAAATGCCGAGTTTAAGTACTTTGTACCATAGCTGCCATAAAAAACAAACATTTTTACTCTTTACTGCAGGCCTGTGGACCATCAAGTCAAACGTGTCTTGAATGGATACTAATTAAAATACATGAAGCATTTAACGGGTCGATGAGAGAAAAAATAGTTTCCCCTCACACAGAAATGTACCAGATGTCTGCGCTCTTGTTCAGGTAATCTCTCCACACAGGGATGTAAAAGTTCCCGTGTCCTCATAAAGGGACAGACTTTATCCTCTGCTGGGTTACAGTTAAATATAAAGTATAAACACCCCTTTGTCTCTGCAGCACCTAATTATGTTGCCGTAAGATTCCTGCTCCGGTTTCACAGGTCTGTGAACAGTGGGTGCTGCAGGGCCTGAGCAGCCGTGATCCTTGTGGCAGGATTCAGGTCCAGCAGCTGGTCCAGCAGGTCATAGGCCTCGTCGGGAACTCTGTCCCAGCCCCGCTCGTCTTCCTCTACCTTGCGGCTTGTCACTGAGCTTTGTTTGGCATAGCGAGTAGTTTCTGTGCTCCCTGAATGTTCCTGGTGGTTTGGGAGAGTTTGACCTGCTCCGTCTTTGTGTTGCTTGGACGTTCTTTCACTGGGACAATGTGTTGGCGTATCACCTTTATGACGATGGGTGACTGTGGAGTCTTTGCTTACTTCAGGAAATGGCGGGACTTCGTCATCTGGTGACGGCCTCCGCCCTCTTAGCGTCTCGCACAGCGTCCTGAGGTCCTGCCGAGGCAGCTCCCGACTGCACACCACTGCTTTACCTGAATGACGATCAAATACAGGTTCGTTATCTGCACAGAGCCTTCCATACGTCACAGTGAGGCTGAATCTTAATCACAATACAGAAGCAGAGGGATCCGTTTAAAATATTTATACACACCAAAGGCCTTGGCAGCCTGCATGGTCTCTCTGGAGCCTCGTATGGTCATAATCTGCGTGAGCGCTATCAGGTCATCGCTGGCTTTGAAGAACGGGTAACGGCCACTGAGCAGGGAGAGCAGGATCACACCAGCTGACCACATGTCTATGGCTGCAGTACAGGAAGACAAGACAGAAAGAATGAGAGATGAATGAACATGTCGAGCAGACAGGTTTGTGTTTTAAGCTTGTGTACATTGCGTGGTTAACAATGAAATGCCAACCTGTTCCTTGGTTGGGACACTTTGTCAGGACTTCTGGTGCTCTGAATCCTGGGGTTCCTGCCCTGGGAGCTACTTGCTGCTTCCTTTATTAATAAAAACAACACGAAGAAGGGGTTAGAAAAACACAAATCAGTGAGAGAATAGCAAAAATACTGACATTTAAGACCCATTTTGCCACATTTCTACCATAAAATAACATTTTTAAAATCATTTTCATGCTAAACTGTCGTGTAATCAGGTGAATGGTGTGTCTGTCATTCCCACTTGGCACCCCGTACACCTCTGCACTATGTAATAATGTGCTCTGGGCATGATCACCCGTGACAAGTGTGTAACGTCACACAACTCTCTGTGATTTAAAGAGCTTCCTGATGGACAGTAAAGTCATCTGCTGTGAACTGTAGCTGCTGTAAGCCAGGTGAGTGCGCAATGGTAACCCTGGCTCAGTACCCTCTATGGACATACTGACAGAGGTGAAGAGCTGTTGATGGAGGAAGCCAGACAGACGCCGAGCTGGGCTTCTTGCTGTTGGGCTAGTCAGTAATATTAGCTGGCTGCTATGTCTTGTGTCGTTGCACTTGCTTGATGTTTGGCTAGTTTTTTATCATAAATAATATCATAAACACACGTATACGACTGTCTGACTGCATTTACGACAGTGTTATCGTATTCTAAAAATGGGGGTGCTAAATTGCAGAAATAATTTCTGTCCCCTTGTTTTCTCTCTCTGTCTTTTTTTCTGTTACCTCGACATGCAGATGTTGCAGACACGATCAGTCAGGTAGCAGTTACAGGTGAGACTCTGCTGCACGGTCCTCTGAGGTTTCTGACTGCTGCTCTGGGTCCTGACAGGCAGCAGGCCACGGCTGGCTGAAGAGTACCTTCGGGTGGCTGGGTCCTCTGTCTTGCTGGGCTTCACCAGCTGAATAAAAGATTTTATGAAAAACAAATCCATTTTTTTTTTGAAAACTGAAAAATAAAAACACCCTCGCTCACCTCCGTCTTAACGGCGGCTTGTTTGGTGGCGGATGAAGCTGGAGTGCAGCTGTTCAGGTTCCTTTCTCCAAACACAGGCCGTGGCACTTTGCGCAGTCCTGTCAAGTCCTGGAGAAAACAAACACGAACAGCAGAATTTAGCTAAAGCCAACACATCCGTGCAGAAAGCAGCAGACAGAGATACTTTAATGGGGTAGTGCAGTTATTCTGAAGTCGGGCTGTATGAGGCACTTATGGTCAGGGTATTTCAGGGAAACTGGCAGAGAAGCAGAGCATTGCAGTAGAACTTCCTACAAATGAGCTCACTTTATTATGCCACAGAGCAGCTGTTTGGATCAGCACAGACAGAAAAACAGCAAGGTAGCAAGTGGTGAAAATATTCTTAATATAGTATACACTTAAAAAGATATTGATCTTTCTGAGGTGGGCCTTCTTTATGTAGCTAAATCAGGTTTTCTTTTTGCTGATCCTGTCCACAGCAGTGCATAGCTCTGCTTCTGTGTCGGGATCTCTGTCTGCTTCTCCAGACTGTGGGCGCACTGCTCGCCATCTACTGTATGAAATACACTAACTATGGATAAGTACAGTAGAGATAATAACCCAAACTATCCCTTTAACATAGGTTTGTGATACCAAAGAAATGACACTTATTTACAATTCTGCTTTCACTAGACAAAGAACAGACACAAGGAAAGGTCAAATATTGACCTAGGGCAGACACCTTTGTGTGTTTTGTGCGAGTGGTGGAGGTGGTGACGGTGGTGGTGACAGAACGAGCTTTTTTAACCAGTGCTTTCCGAGAGGCTGAAGAAGATGTGGTTGTGGTTGTGGTGGTGGTGGAGGAAGAGGAGGAGGAAGGTGGTATAGTCGTGGACTGCCGTGGTGGCAGAGGTAGCGAGGTTGAAGCTGTGGTGGTTTTGGGAGCGAGTCTAGGTGATGCTTTGCTCCGCTGTGCGGTGTCTTGTTTCCCCGTGGACCCTCCACCTTTTTGGGATGATCTCTGCCTCACCACCTTTAGCAGCTCAATCTGGGTTTCCTCTGTGCCCTGAGCCAAGCCGAAGTCCACCAGCGCATACCTGCACACACATTTTCAAGTCAATACGCTGTGTTCAAAACCCCAGTTACCACGATCAGTGGTCAACATTGGACCCTCGCAGATGAAATTATGCAGCTGCACGTGTCACAGAGGGGTGTGACAACTCACATTTTGCTGCTCCTGTTGTAGAGGAAATTGTTTGGTTTGATGTCTCGGTGAATGATACCAAACTGGTGGATATGTCTCAGAGCCTTCAACAGGTGATAGATGTACAGACGGACCTCTTCAAAGCTCAACGAGCCAATGATGTCCTGATGAAGACATTTTGATTCAATCAGAAGTGATTAAGAAGAACTACATCGAGGAAGCTACTAAATGATTAATGCTTCTTGCATTACATATAGTCCTTGCAAAAATCAATACGTCACTGAAAGAAGCTTCATGCTTGACAGAAACTGATGTGTAACAACGTGCATACCACGATAGCTTGATGCTCCATATAGGGCATGACGATCACCACGTGGTCCTCCTTCCTGAAGCAGTACGTCACCCCCATCACATTTTCTCTGCCGCTGCAAAGCGAAAAGAAAATTATAAATAAAGTTTCAAGGTGCTGTGTGGTTTCTCTGAGAAAGGTCACTTGCAAGAATCAGAAGAAAAACACTGATGAAACATAAATGCACGTTTATATATTCAAGAGAGCGTCTTGCCAAACCAGTCATCAGTGTACTGAGGTGCGTAGGTTCAGCTGAATCACACGTTAGACAAATGAAGAACCCACACACCAATTTACTGCGCATTAAAAATAACCTTTAAGGAAAGATTAAACATTTATTCAAAAGAGTTCTTATTATTGATTATTTTAGGATTTGTGAGCACACAACTCTTACACTGATTATGTGTCAGCCGCACTGCAGCTCGTCTCTAGCAAGTATAAAAACTCTCTGACTGCAACACATACAAAATGTATTGTCAAGACAACAAGGTATAAAAGGAGTTTTAAAATACCACACTAAAAAGGGAACAACATTATAAATAATACATGAAGCCAAGTCTAGATGTATTTGAAGATGTGTCATAAACAACAGTATTGGACTCACCCAGCAACAGTGAGACACTGAAGCTCAGCGGCGATGCGTGTAGGATGGCTGGTTGGGATGAGGTGTTTCAGGGCAAACATCTCTCTCCTCCCATCCCGCATCTGAGCCTCACCCAGATACACCGAGCTGAACGTACCTGATGCACAGACACACAGCACGACATGAACACCTTTTCTGCTCCGGTGAACGAGTGACGACTGTATTCATTTTAAACAAACAGCATATAAACTCCAAAGTTGTCGATAAAGTTGTGAAGAGCGTGTACCTTCTCCGATTTTGTCTATAATGCGGAAAACCTTGGCTAGCTGAGGGACAGCTTTGTAGAGGAACTCAATGTCTATCTCCACATCCCCTGGAAGAAAAACACGCCAAAATCCAACACATTACTTCATACTTTAATACAACAACTGACATTATTGTCAGTAAAATTATACACTGCTAATGTCTTCATGTTTAAACCTAATCCATTTTTTCCCATTTTCTGTTAAACACATCCTCTTTCACTCTTAGAGAATAAGTCATTTTTCCATCATGAATATTTCCTGTACTATATCTAACCACTGTTTCTGTCCGGGTGGGTCCATTTCAAGCCATTTTCTTGTGATGGCCTTCCTGACAGCTGTGAGTAGAATGCTATCGTCCTTCCGCGCCACATTAGTTATATTGCCAGGTATAAAATGGAACATTTCATGGGAATTCAATACCCTAAAATACCTCATTCAATAGTATTCACTCCCTCCCAAAATGGTTCTATTTTTGGGCAACTCCAGAAGATAAGTGTATGATTTGCATCTGTATGCCCAAATTGAAGTTTGAGGTTTGAGGTTTATTTGTCATATGCAGGTTAACACAGGGTCAACAGTGCAATGAAATGTGCTGGACAAGAGGAACCGACAAGAGAATACAAAATATAAAAAAATATGTTTGAATCTTCTATACACTGTACAAGGCTGTGACAACTATATTCAAGTATTACTGTATAAATAGATATGAACATGCTATCTAAATAAGACAGTGACAGTGTTGCCCTCATTGCCTCCAGCATGTATGCTGCCTTAAGAGCTGTTTACCTTTTATGTTAGGTGTGAATCTAATTTGATTTTTCCCAATTAAATTCTCTCCAGTTATGTGAATCTGTGGATGTCTGTTGTGTTACGCACATATGATGCCTTTCTTCTTCTGAAATAATGACGTTCAATTCATTTTTCACACTTAAGTTTTACATAGCGTGGTTTTAGAATGACATTAAACTATGATAAAGCTAAATAATAATGTTTTTTGATGATGTGCATCGATCACCACTGTCACCCCTGTTTACTTTTTTTAATGTAATATTCTCTCAGCTGAAGAAACAAGTCTTGATTCTTAAGTACAAAACACAGTCAGTTTCTTAAATGTTGACTCAAAGTCAGTGTTTAACTTACTCGGGACTTTGCTCTTCCTGTGAGCTCTGACAGATTTAACAACACATCCGTCTGTGCTGATGCCTTCAGTGCAGACGGGAGACAACTCCATCTAGACAGACACAAACTTTACATGTTAGCTGTTTTAACAATATCACTACACACGCCAACACACGGTTAGGTTAACTTCAGGGACTAATGTTGAGTTGGGCAGTGTATAAAGAGCCACACTCACTTGATAAAGTCATTAGTTATTGTCAAACGAACTGGCTTCCTCATCACAACAAAACTAGCAGTCAGTCAGGCTAGCTAACAGCAGCTCGTCGAGTCAAACAAAGATGAACTTACCGCTTCAGTTTGTCGTAAAGTTCCTCAAAGTAACGTTTCATAAACACGCCGTGCAGTCATGAGCTAAAGCTCCATTGGTGAACACTTAAATATACAAGTGTCACTCAGTCTGCGGCTGAATAATAAAAACCTGATCAGACTTTCAGGATGAAGCTTTTCCGCCAACAACAAACTCCGCGCTAAAAGTGACGTCGCACGTCTCGCGCCACATCGGCACAAATCTCGCGATATCAGAAGAAGAAGAAGGAGGAGGATCCATCAATGGCGGGGGTCTTCAACCTTTTTCAGCCCAGGACCCCTTGCACAAGACACAAACGGAACAGGGACCCCCACATGTATTTCATTTTTAAAAATGTTTCACATTTTATACCGGGCCTATAATAACTTTTATATTTACTTAATTCACCTTCTATTTTACCTTATTAACCTATTTATGTACTGGGTTATTAGCCTATATGTGTTTATGATTGATAAAACGTTCATGCATAATGGAATGATTTATAAATAATGTATAAATAGTAATAGTTTTTGTCAGAAGTAGCTTATTATTGCATATTAATGCTTGCAGTTTACTCTATCGTTTTTGTTATATTTTTTAATTCTCACAAATTATTTTGGTGAAATTTGTCAGTTATTATGACAAAAATTGGGGGACCCCCTCTATGGGACTGTCTGAAGATCCAAAACTTCTGGAGGGACGTTACAAAATGTTTATCAGACATGTTTAGCACCAAAGTGCCCTTAAATGTCAAACTCTGTGTACTTTAAACAGACAATGAAACAGACTAAACTTCTGGACTTTGGACTTCTACAACCCAAGAGGGCTATTGCACTGTGTTGGAATAGTATGGATGCACCATCACTGAGGATCTGGATAAGTGAGCTTTTGGATTGTGTTGCAAGTTAAAAGCGTCAAGATTTTGTTAAGCTCTGGGAACCATACATAAATATCATTAAAGGTGGACATGCAGGCTTTAGCTAAAAGGAAACTGTAAATATGTTGGGAAATATTTTATTTGTATTCTACCTTATATTGGTGCAAATTAAGAGGGTGTATGTCTGTGTACTGTCCATACTTGTAGTCTTAAATTGTATTGTTACTGTATGTTTTCCTGATGGGATGACTTTCTCTCACTTATGAGTAATTTCTTATCCATCTTGTGTATACGAGCTGCTGTGACATAATTTCCCCAGTGTGGGATCATTAAAGTCTGTCTTTTCTTATCTTAAATACATATACAGTACACGTAGCTTACAGGAGGGACCTCACATCTAAAATACTATCAAACTACTTTTAATTTTTAATTTAAATTAATTATTAAAGAATTATCCAATAAACACAGACTTTATTAAATAAATAAACACATGAATTAATAAATGACATTAGTAACAATTAGAGATAAACATACTGTATAATAACATCGCTTTGAACAGTCTACAACTTTTGATGTGAAGCTCACAGGTTAACAAAACATGAACACTTTATGTAAATAACACATTCATGTCACAGTACTTCTAAAATATCCCATCAAATATCCCAATGAAAGCTTCCTCTTCTTTGCTGTTGGTGCTGAATATGCAGTATGTAAAAGAAAAGAAGGAAAGGGTTAATCAGGTGAGAACACAACTCTTATAATTTGTCAAAATAAAAGCTTATAATTATATTTTCCTCTACCGTCTGTTGTTAGATGAGCTGGGGTTGGTGGTGGCTGGGACGCTCATTGATGAGAAGAAATCAAACCTTCTGGTAGGCGGGCCAAAGTGTGTCTCGCTCTGTTTCGGGAGATTTTCTGGTGTTTTTACTGTGATCTCTTCATTGAAGACGCTCAGCCTCTGCACAACGAGGAAGAGAAGCAAGCGTCACCGGTGTGAAGTAACTCAACTACTGAACATACATACACCAGTAAAGATTTTAGAGGCATCTTTGATTAAGCTTAACCTGGAAGTCAGAAACCTTTATTGCTATTAATTGATATTTCTGCCCACAAAGAGAAAATCCCATCAGCATCAGAGCGACACTGATGAATAAATAAAGTAAATTTTGCTTTCTGACATGTTTTTTGAGACACAGCATTAAAACATAATTAAGGAGTAAGATGTTCAAGATGTTTCACATGGTACAACAGACTGGCTACTAATACTGCAATATGTACATTATATAAGCCAGCCTCCATTCTGTCTCTCAATATGGGATTCACTGGGTTAAAAAACAAACAAACAAAAACATGTCAATGTGAGTAACTATGTAAACAACAGTGGTCTCCATGAATGTAGCGCACACACCTTTTTATTCCAGTCCAGTGTGATTCTGTTTTGTGGTCTCACTGTAAATGGTGAGGCTCCTGGTCTTCTGATTTCAGGATTTAAAGCTGGTGAAATCAGCCTAAAACACAAATATACTGTATGTTATTACTGTTTTAACTACAATATGAACCCTCATTGGACGATTCTGTATTTTCTGAAAGGAAGAAAATTTATTTCATCTCCAACATCTTCCTAATCTGCTTAGTATCAAAAGAGTCTTCATCCATAGCACCTTTACATTTCTGTTTAATCTAATCTCTCTCTACAAGTGGTGACATGCTGCTTTTAGCTGCTAAACAAGCACAACATTTCTTTTACCATGTTGAGAAAATTCTTCAAAAACCTAAAAGGAAAAAAAAAGATACAAGCTTCAAGTATAGCAGACATGAATCAGTTTCCATTTGATAGAGGTTGTTTTAAATGTTGCTGCTGCATAGGTCATCTTTCACACAATATTTGATCCTCAGTGTTTGAAACAATCACACCTTATCATAGGAGTTAATACAAGCATCACTTCCTGTTCTTACCTCAGTGGTGTTCTGGCAGTGGTAACACAGGGTTTAACTTGTGAGTGACTGAGGAATACTGGTGCGGTTGCAGCAGCAAAGCCTACACATGAAACATATGTATGTTTATTAAAATCATAACCAAATAAGGTTGACTGCAAAGTCTTAATTAGATGTATGAAAATCGACATGTTGATTTCCAACCTGTATCTCCTGAACAAACGTCTACCTGGCATGTTGTAGTCTGCAGACTGCTGCTGCACTTGAGGTCTAGCATTAGTTGGACACGAGGACAATAATGTCTCGCTGGCATGCACCAAGTTCTCGTCATCAAAGTCGCCCCAGTCGTCCCATTCATTTCCAAGATCAAAGCTGACGGTCGGTATTTGTGAGAATGAAGCACGTTCACAGAGAGCGCTCTGGTCTGATCCAGCAGTGGACATCTTTGAATAAGTCGAGCTGGTTGTACTGATCTGGTTCAGATGTGGTTTCTGGTTCTGACTCACACCAACACTGATTCCTGGGTTCATCCACACTGAGGAACCTAAACACAGATTAAATAAAAAAGTATGAATACACCATCAAATGTTACCACATTCCGGCTTTCTTGGATTCAATCTGAAAAAAAAGTATCTGAATAACAACCCTAACCTGTCCACAACTTTACTTCTGGATAAAATGACTTCACGTTAGGGTTAGGGTTGGGGTCCTTTCTATTCAACACATGAAGAATGTGGATCTAAGTAATGTTATTAAAGTGACAGACTTGGTATAATGTAAGTGGTCCTCTGCAGATGCTTGAATAAACTCTTTTAATACTTTTTTAATGACTTTAAGTTTGACAGCAATGTACAAATAATGATAGTATGACATAAATGTAACAACAGGGGAAATTGTATTCATAATTTTATCTATTTATATAGAAGCTTTTGTTTTTATTTCATATTTTTCTTTGCATTTTTGTTCTCATCTTTCAGATTCACTTGTTAGCACTGTCATCTCGTAGCAAGAAGGTCCCTGGTTCAAACCCCGGCTGTTCCTTTCTGTGTGGTGTTTGCAGGTTAACTGGTGACTCTAAATTGCCCGTAGGTGTCAATGTGAGCGTGAATGCTTGTTTGTCTCTATGTGCTTTATGCCTCGTGTTTACCACTGTCAGTGTCATCCAGATGAACAACGTCTTGCAGTTGATCTTCTCCTGTCAGATCCACAGTCTCAGTACGAGGTCTCACTGAAGCTTCACAGCGACTCCCTCCATACCTTCATCAAATAAAATAGGACATGAATTCAGCCTCGGACCATCAGAATTAATTGAAACTAGGGATATTTTTTTTTTTACAAATTAAGAATCAAATTTGCAGCAGTTGTTCTAAGATTTGCACTAATGAATCAAAGTGTGTCTAAATATCAGTGTAACTGTGAATACCTGGAAACATTAGGTAGCCTCTCTTTGGGTTTGAAGGCAAAGTCCTGCATGTGGACAGACACGGACTCTTCGCTCATTCTCATCTTGAAATTAAAAAAAAAAAACACACAACAATGCACATGCAGTTGGTATATATGCCATGTACATACTTAATGTACATACTATTGTTATATCCTAATACTAAACAGAGCAATTCCTGTACATGTATAATAATTATACAGTATCATAAGATCATTTTTGAATCAATCATTTGAAACAAAATATTGATTTTTCTAGTAAGTAGCCGTGTAATAAGCGGGATAATGTACAGCGAGTTGTTCATTGTTGTGAACTGACTAACTGCGTGATGCAGGATGTTTTCAATAATTACCAGCTCGCTGTACATTAGCCCATACATAGACATATAGAGCTGTTCCTCTATTCCTTACTTCTGTTTTTAATGTGTCTGGTATATTTATTATTTTTCTTTGCAGCAATTCAATTCAACTTCCTACTTTGTTTCAATTTTATCTTAACCAGCCGTGACTTGGCAGTGACTCATCAGCTTCCTCTGAAGATGCAACATGAGGTGTTTTCCAGAGAAACAAATGACGCATACATGCGCTTTTCACTCTATTGTGTTGTGTTTGTGTCCGCTGGATAGGACCGGTTTAGTATTACACAACCTCAGGTTTACGACGACGACGCTAAGACCAGGATGCAGTGATGGTGCCCTTGTAGTACTGTAACACACAGATAGTGGCAGAAGAGGAGAATCGGGGCTGAAATAGTCAGCCAATGGCTGTTTTCGGTTTTCTTCCTCACCTTGAGTCGTTTGACAGGGGTCTGCGCGAGTGTGTCACTCCTGGTCCTCAGGTCATTCAAATAGGACGAGAAACTGGATTCATGATTCGCTGTCCTTTTCCGTGTCACGGTTACGCCTACTTTACCTTTGAGGAAGAAGACCTCTGCAATGTCGACAGGCAATCGACAGGCAGTAGATTAATGAAAAACAAAAAGACATGTACACAGTGTATACTCACAGCAGTCGTGGCCACAATGATCCTTATTCTTGCAGAAGTGGTTGCACTGTCTTGTATTGCCTTGTCGGATTTGAATGAAGAGACAAAAACATCCTAAATATTAATCTTATCTTATCGGATCTTTTTATTATTAATTATCATTAACAAAGTTTAGGTTTAAGTGCCTTGGTCTGTAGCAGATGTGGAAGTTTGCCTCTGAGTTGCAGCCTGATGTATAGACTGTGGTTTCACTGCAGAGTGTAGCAGTCTCTGTCCAGAGCGATCACATGATACGTAGTGTGGATTATCAGTTCCAAACCTCCTGGCCCCAGAGTAGTACACATTGAACTTCTGCTGAAGGTCCATGCCCACTATAGGAGAGAAACAGACCCACATGTACAGTAAATTGACTCTCATAGCAATGATTGACAGTCCAGTCCAAGAATCTATAGCCAGGATGTACTAAAACAAGATGCACTTACACAAGTGTAACAACTGCAGAATATATGCTGTGATTTGATGAATTGTGATGTCACAAAACAGAAAAAATGAGAAATGCCAGAAAATAGGCCATATTTCGATGTCAATAATTGAATAAATGCCTCATTTAGCTTGACACACATATCTCTCAGTGTCATACTGCAAACTGACAGATGAGAGAATTGCAATAATGCATGGTGGATTGCTCAACTTATAAATAAAGACACTGTACTGAAAAACACAACATATTGTTATTTCCCCTCTATAAAAAGAGGATATTTTGATACTTTCTGTGTAAAATGCAGACATGGTTTACCATATTCTGAGCTGATGAGATTGACACTGATCTCCTCTCCTTTCGAGGCCTTTGCCACCTCAATTTTCTTGGACCAGCTACCACACTTCAACAGCACAGAGTCCCTGGTAAACAAACGAGATGATGTAGTATATATTCTCAAACCAGGTTTTTCTTTATACCGTGGTGAGTGGTCAGTGTTTTGATTAAGCAGCATAAAACTAGTGGGAGCCTGGAGTTTTTATTTCTCACGTGAGCTTCTGTAGGAAGACCACAGTGTTGTCAGAGTTTCCGATGATCAGGGAGACGTAGTGGTGGTCGGGAGCTGTTCTCTTGGACAGCAGCTCTGCTTGGTTTTTTAGGTTTACCTTCACCACAATCTCCGCTGTGGCACAGCTATATCTCGGAAGCTACAAAATACAGAAACAACTTGACGTAATATAATGTATTTGTCCCTTTAATAACTTTCCGGAACATGTTTTACCTGTTCCAAAGTGACTTCGTACTTCGGGAGATGTATGACAGATTCTTTGATTTGGTTGCCAAATGGTGGATGTCTGTTGAGAATCTGAATCAATGAAATAAAGTTAGAAGAAGTCATATACATATGTATACTTTAGAACCTTATGTCAACATGCATTGCCACTGCTCCGTAGTGAAATAATCAAATGAATGATTAAAAAGTGTTTTTTCTTTTTTCAAACTTTACACAGACTGACCAGCTCGAGCTCTCTGGCGTTGGTTTCCTCTATTTTGATGAAAGTGGTGAGTCCAGCGTTCACCATGGCAGTTGACAGGGTCTGGCCTGAAACACACAGTGTTTATTATTAAATCTTAATATTTAGTTTGGCACTGCATGTACATCTAATAGGAGGAATGTTTGGTTTATTTATTAATTATTCATGTACGAGAATGAGACCATTAAACGACATGTGTTCACCTATCTTCTCCAGCTGCCTGGAAACATAGGGCGAGTTTTCCCAAAGTTTGGCTCTGAAGCACTTAGCCAGGATCAGGGAGTTGAGCAAAGCAGAAAAACCGGTCTTTGACAGCTGACTCAGAAACTCTGACAGGCCTGATTGATCAAAAAAAAAAAAAAAAAAAACAATCAAACTACAAACAAACAAATATCAGTCAGAGAGGACTGTTTATTTGTTACCCAACATACATTTGCTGATGCGCATCCCGTTCCTGAAGATCTTTGCCGTGTCCTGTGTGAGTCCAAACTCTTGAATCGGGATGGAACCCAACTGAGCCTGAATCAAGCTAAAGACAAAGCAATAAACACATAACATGTTTATATAGAAATCCATACATAGAAATTCTGCAATAAAATTCATAAAGAAGTATTACTTTTTTTTATTCAACACTGCTTTAACGACTGAATAAACCTACCAGTTCACTTTCATCTCACTGGTTTTGATCTTTCCCTCAATGGGAAACCTGAAAAAAAACATAAACAACTCATTTACGGTGGCTTGTGTTGGTTTCCACCATTATTCTTTTCCACAACTTAAAATCAGCTGTCATGATACCGTACTCTGGTTTTCAAAGTCTGAGACTGTGGCCCCCTTCTCCTCCTTCTCCTCCTCCTCTTCAGACAAAGCTTGGAAAAAGATGCCTACTCATCCCACCTTAGTTTACTTGCTTAATTTTGGGATCTATGGGATCATTTATGTTATTTGATCCCATAGACTCAACAACTATTTGACATAACTTTGGACTACAGCAAATACATAACAAGGGTCTGTCCTAATGCGTTTGTTAGTTTCTGACTGCAGGAAAGTGCAAAAAACAGTAAAAACTACTGCATCTCTGGACTTCTGAGCCCCCCTCTGGGGAGGCCCGCTTTGCACTTTGAGAACCTCTGCTGTATCTGCGATAGTCAATCTTGTAAACATGTCTGACCTGATGGTAGTCCTGTTCTTGTCCCTGTTCAAAGTGTTCAAAGGCCTCTTCTCATTCATTCTCAACTGAATGTCGCTGAACTCTCTGCTCTTCGACATCAACTGAATCTGTGCATACAGCCACAGTATTTTCTTTAAAAATTACAACGATTTCCTTTTACGCGACACAAAATGTCACTATATCTGCATTTTAATCAAAAACTGCTGCTGTGCATTCTCATAAGCAAACCTACCAGGTCTGACAGGTTCTCTGTGCCAGCCACTTGACTGAACTGTTTCATGGTGTCAAAGGCAACACAGTACCTCGCCATCAACCTGCCGGCCTCTGCCGGGAACAAAAACAAACTACTCAGCAGGTTCATTTCTTGAATATTAGCCTCAGATGAAACAAAAGAGTGAAGTAAAAAAACAGAAAAAGAAACACGTTTTAACGTCTTTCTTCTCTACCTGTTGGTTTGATGTTGATATCCTCATCCATGTCGATCAGACCAATGGAGGACAAGGAGTTGAGGTTCCTCAGACACAGTTCTATGAGAGGACAGGAGAAACAACAATCACTTTCAACTACAATAGTGCGGGAGTGTTGGAGTAATGTGCACAATAACCCAAAAAGTACAAAGAGGACAGACAGAAGCAGAGCTTGGATGATTAAGTGCCTTCAGTATAGTGGTTTAAATACAGTAATAGAGTATCCTGCTAACAGCAACATGCTATTTTAGTGACTTCAAAGATGTTAGATAGAGAAAAATCAGTTGTGGCCCACCTTGCAGTTTTGCCTCGATTCCATATCTGTCTAAGTCGACGGAGAAACCTGAAATTGGAGTCAAGGCACACTGCACTGACTGGTTTCACATACAGAAATGACAAAGGAGCTGGACACTAAATCTGTTTGTTTGTCTTCTGAGATCTCACCATAGTGTGTGGGGTTCTTGAGGGCTCTGATGTAGAGGAGGGTGGAGCGGATCCAGTCCAGAGCCATGTTGACATCACTGATGGTTTGGAGGACAATCTCAGCGTTCAGGTGCTCCATCAGGTGACTGTGTAAGCTGAGGAAAAGAAGTGTACTCATGTACTAATGTATAATCTCTCTGCTACGAGAGAGCATAAGTCAGAGAAAGGAGAGGAGTGACTGAGCTGTAATACCTGCTCTCAATGATTTCCATCCCATTCATGAGTTTCGTGTACTTGTCTTTGGTTTGGATCTTTGTCATGATCACTGCAGTCGCTGATGTGTCAAACTAGACGAAGAAAAGACATTTTTTTTACTTCATTCACAATATTTAAACACATGCTACTTCCATAACAGCTTCAAATACCTGCAAGTTAACGGTACACACTATCAAGAAAATACCAAGATCAGCTCTTTGTTTTGTGATGGTGCATCAACCCTTACCTCCTTGTGCTATATTATTTATAGTATTCCATTATTATTCAGCCCTTACTTGTGGTCTTCCAGCGCGGCCTATCATCTGCAGCATGTCGGCCTCGCTGTACTCCTCACAGGAGCCCGCCACATACTGCATGGTGGACTTGATCACCACTAGATGAGCTGGCAGGTTCACCCCCATGGCCAGAGTCCTGGTGGTAACTAGGACATTAAAAATCAGACCACAAGTGCAAATTCAGTGCCCAGGAAATACAATAAAAAGCATCAAAATTGTACCAGAAAGTGGTAAAATTTCGCCCTAGAGTTTGGTACATTCAACTTATGCTCTTCATTAGAGATGAAGATGAGAATGTGTCTTCAAACAGAATAAAGGTTTCACAGCCTCATTAGTTACTTGTGACATTTTTGACACGACCCTGTAGTTACAAAGTTCGTGTTGAGGCGTCGCTATGTGAAATACTGTACGATTCAAGTTGTTGTAACCTGTGACTTGCCTGTTTATGTCTGCAGCTTGACAAAGAAAAAAAAAACAGATCATGTTGGACGTTTATATAGACACATATCAATTTACAACAGCTCATAAAACATTATTTGTCTCACAAAGGACAGGCAGGTCTGCCAGAGTGAAGGCCCTTTCTATCAACTTCCTATCAGACGTGTCAAGTCCTGCATGGTGGTAACCAACACCTAACATCACCAGATCTGGACCACAAATACAAAAAAAAGTTATACACTTGATACTTAGAGCCACAATCAAATGAACATGTACTTTCTCACTGGGTCTGGACTGAAAGCAGGTTTCAAATTCAGGATCTGGTCCGTCTTGACATTTCAAAAAGGGGACTCACCTTTTAGTTTTGAATCCAGAACAGAGTTTGCATATTTCATCAACCTAAACCCAAAAAGAAGATCAAGCTTTCAGTGCATACAAAAATAAAAGGTTTTCATGAAGAGTTTTATATATGGATGAGTAAAAAAAACATACCTTTGTTTGTGCTCAATGCTCATGATAAACCGAGCATCTTTGGCCAGAACTGTAGCTGACTGCTGGGCTCCCTTTCTTGTAGAGCAAAACTACAGGATAACATAATTATTAGAACAGGAAGTCATCTAATCCCACCATCTTTATTAACTCTTAGTAACCTCACAACATTTTTCGATGACATGAGAAAGGAAAACAAACACACAAGCACACTTTGGCCTAATCCTCACACCCACCACCAATGTAGGTTTCTGCTCAGAGTACGTTTGTATGATGTTGACCATCTTGTAGTTGAGCGACAGGTCGAACTTGAACTCTGTTTGGTTTGGGCTGCAGGGGAATCCCAGCACCACCTTCCTCAGCTTCACCGGACGGTGGCTCTCGTCCATGTCCAGATATGTGGCTGGACCACTCTCATTAGACAGCCAGTCTGCTATCTAACAACAGGTAGACAAAACAATGATCGGCCACGGGTTACTGATTTATACTAGAGATACAATGCAAACACAGAATTGTCTGTGCAATGATGCAGTGAAGCGCTGTTCTTAACTTGTCGCTATTTTTAAGCTTCTTTCACTCTCAATCAGGAAACAGACACCGATTTATCTGTGAATTAGAAACAAATTACTGCTGTGCTCCTTCATTTTTCTGAGCCACTTACATCAGAGGTGTTGGGTATGGTGGCCGATACAGCCACAAACCTCATAGAGAGGCCTGTCTCTGGATTCTGTGCTGTCCTGTAGGCATTTACAGCCTTCATCCTGCTCACCACAACCTCCAGAGTGGCACCACGGGTCGCATCCTTCACCACATGCACCTGGAAGAACAACAACTGTCATTTTAAACTTGGCTTTAGAAACAATCTAAAAGGTTCAACAGAGTCATTGTTATGTAGGTCAAATGAATCATTGCATTTCACTATTAATATGAGGAGGTTCATCTAAGTCTGGAATAACTAGATAGGTTGTATGCACTCCCATGATACAGGACCCCCACATGATCTACTATATTTTTTTTAGTGAACACACAATATGTTATAATTAAATATAATGTATACAGTACATCTTCAAAATATCTAACAAACTCACTGACCTCATCGATAAGGAAGAGCCTGACTAGTTGCAACAGACAGTTGTCCTTCCATTTTCTTGTCATGCTGTCCCATTTTTCCTGACAAAGATAAATTCATACATTTTGTATTCAAGTAAAACTTCAGATTTTATTTTTCATTCTTATATTTGCTCTCCCGTATTGTTTTGCTGTGTTTGTTTAATCGAGTTGCGGCGCAGTGTCACTCACGGGCGTGGTCAGGATGATGTGGGAGTCCTGAATCTCAAAGAAGTCATCGATCTCTGTGTCGCCCGTCAGCTCCTTACAGGTCAGCCCAAGAGGGCCGAACTTTTTCTTCCAGCTCTCGAAGCACTGACTGCAGAGAGCTTTGATAGGGGCCACTGGAGAGAGCAGACGGTGAATCTTTGTAGCTTTGTTGTACCTCAAAAAGACCCCAAATCTACCATTAAACACAAAAATCAAAACACTCTGGAAAAGACACACTTGAAACATGTTCAAAGGCCCAGTGCATGATTACAGTTGGGTGTATCGTGTTGAACAGTTGTTGCTCTTCACTGGCTTTGTTGTACTTTGTACTAAGTGATATCAGGTATAGTATTTCTTCCTTCTGCCTGAATTTTAATACATAAGCTCATACACCCAATATTGAGTCTGGAACATATAACCTTTCAGATTTAGACAAATCTACTCAGACTGGCACTCTACTGGTATATTAATCATGTTAACACAAACAAACAAACAGTTTATGCTCACTATAGACAGCTTTGAAATCTCTCCAGGGCTCAGAGGTCTCCATCAGCAGACGAATGATAGCCAGCTCAAAAAGCACCGTTTTCCCAGATCCGGTTGGAGCACATGCCACAAAGTTGTTGCCTGTGTAAAGAACCTGTGAATGAAACAAACATGAATGCCCTCCAGGAGATTTACAGGCGTAGTTCACTTCTAACAGGTTACAACAAGACAATCGTGTTATTCATAATCCTCCTCATTGTGTTTATAAAGGATTTCAAATAATGCTTACGTCATCGAGTGCTTTGGACTGGATGTAGTTGAAAAACGGGAACTCGTTGAAAACGGACCTGAACTTAGCTGCTGTGTTAGTGCGGCTCAGGAAATCAAACCACATCACTTGTGAAATTGCATTCAAAGCATTCTAGCGGACTTCAAACGCTGTCTGAAAACTGTAAATTGTGTCGACTTTACACAACAACAAAAAGGATACGGATTTCAGAAACTGGACGTAAAACTCCAGACCCAGAAGACCCTGAAATGTCAGAAACACAAAACACACCACATTCATTCCACCTTGATGTTAATGTTTTAAGGTTTCTGAAGGGGATAAAATGTGTTTTATTTTGAAGTGAATGGAAGATAATTTCCTGTAGACTACAAAAGTTTCTGCTCTTACTATCTGCTGCTTCTACTATTTTACTTTTCACCACCTAGTGACCAGCATGTTTCATTACAATGGAGCGGTCAATGGGGGGAGCTCACCTCATTTCACCTCATCACACCCAAACACATTGTGGCAGCTGCTGCCATGGCTAGACATGGGCATGCTCATTAGCTGCAACACTTAACAGAAGCTATATGAGTGTTATTTGGTAACCAGACATAGACGTATGAGCACAGCGCCCGTCTGTGACTGTGTGTCAGTGCAGTGCAGCACCTTGTATGCAGAGCGGCTGAGGCGTCATGGGCGGAACGAAGACTCTCTTTGTGCCCTTGTCCTGCATCTCTGCATGTGCCGCCTGCTGCGGGGGTCGGCCGCTCGCTGCAGATGAGCCCAGAGGAAGGGGGGCCGAGACGCGGGGCTTGGGGGAGAGAGGAGGAGGAGCTGCCTGGCTAACTGTCGCCGGTGGCGGCTGGAGAAGAGGAGGAGGCACTGTCGCCATGGTAACCTGACTGAGAAAAGTTTGAGGTCTGGATGCTGTCTGGCTGCCGCCGCTACTGAGGTCATCTGTGTTTGACGAGTCACCTCCATTGTTCAACACCTGAACCTTGAACAAGCTGTTGTTGGAGGGAGGAGAGGATATGGAGGGAATAAAGAATTGAAAGAGGAGGGCAGTAGACTGTGGGGGGGGGGGCAGCTGTTGTTGCTGCTGCAAGGATGGAGGTTTATTTGAAGAAGGCCAGGTATTCTGACCTCTAACATGGGGGATGGTTTAGCATCTTTTCATGCTTTTATGAACTATCCAGTGAGGTCATAAACAGTGAATCAGCACCACATTACATTTAAGGACAGCAAAAAACTGGAAATATGTTTTTCATAGAGTAAATGACATTAATCCTGCTAATTTAAGCATTTTTTAAATTGTGTTCTGCATCCGCCTCCGAGGAGAGAAAATCCTTGGTGACCTGTTTTTTATAGCCTTAAATGTTCACCATTTTGTACTGTCTGAAAACAACTGACACTTGCCTTCTCCGTAATGGCGGGCTTTTACTGCGGCCCGGGGACAAAGACCTCTGGCTGATGGCTGCATGACTTTCATCTCCTCCTCTGCCACTCTGACAGTAATCCTTGAACCCGTCACCTCCCCAAAAGCCATCACATCTGCCGGTGCTGGTGCTGTTGTTGCCACCCTGAGTTTCAATCTCTTCCTCATCATTGTTATAACTGTAAGGACTGCTGATTGGGCCGGCTAACCTTTTGGATGGAGGCTGGAATATCTTGGGTTTCTGTGAGAAACCTGTGAGAAATATAGAAGAGGGAAAAGTGTTTCATCCATTCAAGTTGTTAGTAGCTGTAATTTGGGGCCTGTAAAAATTGCCCTTTTGCTTACTGATGAAAATAATGTACAGCAGGGGATTGACCATTCCAGTCACAGTAATGATTATGAGAATATATCACAAGACAGAGATCCGGGTTGGTTTACGTAAGTCAGGGCAAATTGGGAAAGCTTTCAAGCCTATTCAAGCTACATGTCAGTGAGTCATACAGTTAAATTTAGTAGGGCTTCACTAGGCCTGATACTGAGCAGTTTACTCAAGTCAAGTGAAAAGGAATTCATCCTAATCCAAAGCACAACATACTGTATAGGGTGGAGAGAAAATCTGCCTCCTCCTGCATATCTTGAGTGGCTGGAATCTGAGAAAGAGATGGAGGCGCTTCCAGCTGCCATGGCCTGGCCTCCTGGTGCAGTGGCTTTCTGTGAAATACAATCCAGAGGGGGGAAAACATGAATTCAACTGAGAGGAGGAGGAAGAGAAAGGGGTGATGAGGGGTAATCTCTTTGTACTCACACTTTATGGACAATGGGTTTCTCAAAAAACAGATTGTCCAGTGACAAGGTGCAGTCGTCTGAGTCCAACATCTCATCAGATCATGTCATCAATGTCAGGCCACTATGGATATTGGTTGGGGAAAAAACAGAGATTATGTGGATGCAAAAACAAACCAATAAACATATGTGTAGCTATGTACTGAATTCACAATATAAATTATGATATAAGGCTTTTTCTGGAGGTTTTAAATGGTCTGTGGCAACAAGACTAACATGGGAGAGTGGGTTTGGCATCTTTCCATTTTTCTCTCATGACATCCTTGGATGCTAAGTCTAATGCTGTATAGTAATGGGTACATCATAATCAAACAGTGTATGGATAAGAGAGACAGTCAACACCACATATTTCCATTTTTATACACAAAAAAAAGGTTTATTTTCTATAGTTAGCATCTAAATCCCTCTTTATTTAGCTTAAGCGTTTAATATAGGTTACTTATAGTTATGAGAGAACTCAATGTCCCTTCAAACAAAGCTATATGAAACATGTATCACATAGTAAAACAATTATTAGGTTATGTAACTACTTTTTCTGGGCTGAAACAGTACAGGTAGCTAACTGAGCTCTGCTAGCTTTAGCATTAGCTGCCAGTTACAGTTAGCTGGTTGAAGCTAATAGTTAGCCACATTTAAATATACAATTTAAATGTACATTTATCAGTTAGCTGATAGCTGACAGTTGTCTTATACAGCTTAAGCAAGGGTCTTTGTCTGTGTCTGAGTTATCTGTACTATTTAGTCACCTACCTTTGATAATGAATACATTTACTCCAAAGACATTAACATTGGGTTTAGCCAGGTCAGAGGTTAGCCCTTCACCTCCCTACATTTGATGTTAGCCTGAGACTGAACCATCTATCAGTGACTTCATTTATCAGCATATTTTCATATATTAACAGCACTATAGCTAGACATTATATTAAAAATATCACTTAAATATCCTCAGTAAAATTTAAGCAGGCCAGCTATAACGGTGGGATTCATTTAATACTTTGTTGAACGTGTTTTCTCTTTGAAAACACAGACACTGGGAATAACTGCTCCGGCTACGAAGGCAACAAAGACCTGTGAGAAGACAACCATGGGGGGATACTGGTAACATCTCTCCTCTGTTGGCACACAATTCTTGGTCTGTGCGTCAATGACAAGTTGAAATAGCCAAACCAGATGTGCTCTTTAATAAACAAATCAAATAGTGACTCAAGTTTCAATTTATGTTATCAATTAATACGGTGATTAACCGCCATCAACCTAAAAAAAAAAAAAATCTGCTACCCAAAGGAGATGGTCATTAACTCAGGTTTTTTATGCCTCCTATCTGGACTGAACCATTACAAATCTTTCGGGGGAACATGGCGCCGACTCGTAACCTTACGTGACGAAATTAAACGCAGCTACAACTCGAGTAAGTGTTTAACTGTAGTTGTTTTATAACATAGTTACACAATCAAACGTGATTATCGAAGCATTTCTTTGTTCTGTGACTGTATCGCGAAACGTACGTACGGTTACCCTTACAAAAGAAATGATCTGTCCCACACCAGACCACCACGGAAAATGGCGACTGTGAAATAGATGGAAGACGAAAGTAAGAAATTATTCAATGCAGCGTATAAATTGTGCCCTGTCTGCATCCGCACCGCTCGGAGGTAACGTTTGTTTGTTTTTCATCATTTTATTGATACATGTTTAGCGAGTAGCGAGGGACGGTTGTCATTAGCTGTAGTTTAGCCTGAGGAATAGGTTTTGGTATGGAGCAGCCTTAATGGAATGGTCTGCAGCTCCTGCAAGCAGCATCCAACAACACAGCGTGATATAAACGCCAAAGAAATGCAACCATACCCTCACGGTACATAGTGTAAATAATCCAATTTGGTCTGAATTTAGACGCTTTTGGAAACCCATCCCAACTATTGTGGGGTGGCATATGACTGAACTACTGTGCTGAAAGTTTTTAGCTCTATACAAAATCCACAACCGCTCATCAAAAGCCATTTACGAGGTCCATCCCTTTGCAGTTTTGGTGCTGCTGTGTACATGTTAGAAGACACCATTCTCTGCCACACGAGCATTCACTTGATATGACACTTTTATTGCCCTTCAAATCCAAGACCTCTCACTCCGGCGACCTTGTAGCGTTATAAATGGCCACAATTAATCTTAGAAGCAAAGAGACAAGTATGTGTTATATTTAGCTTTATTTTACTTTGTAGTCAATGAATGCTGATTTTGTCAAGAAGCTAAGTCTGGTGGCATTACAAGTGACTAAACTGTTTACTTTTCTCATCAAACAAGCACATTACAATAAGAATAACAAAAAATACCTATTGCAAACTCTAGTTTATAAAGGAAACATTCAGTATTGGATTTTTAACACGCTCATGTCACTGTTACACTGTTAAACATGCTAAAAGCTGCCAATAATTATCATCTTAAACAGATGGTTAAACCACCTTACCCATCATTGATTTATATTTGTATTTAAGGCCCTAACTAATGTTATTAATTTAATCTGCTAATTATTCTCTCAATTAACTGATTAAAGGTCCAGTGTGTAAAGGCTAAATCCCACCGCGCACATCTACAATGTGTTTCGGCTGCAATGTAGCCAGTAGAGAGAGATCTTGCCAGTTCCAGACAGTGTTTGTGATTCAGAAGCGTCCCAGAATCGACTCGACTCCGCGGAGAATACACAGCTGTTCTATTTTTGACTGATATCGCGACTAGCTACGTCAAGCAGAACAGAGCAGATCAGCATCAACAAATAAACGGCATAAAGAATCTGGTCAATTCTCATATAAAATATAATCGCAATAAAACACACTGCGGAGAGTCCCGAACGTAAAAACAGATCTATTTAACTACGTAGCCTAATTACTCCTGATCGAAACACATACACCGAGGAAAAATGACCAAATCTGAGCAAGTTAACAAAATCTGGCAGGCAAAAGCAAGCCAGAACCACAAATGTCAAAAACCTCAGTTCCTCAAGCGGCCACTTGAGGCTGGCTACAGAGCAAGTTAATCTCCATAGACCCCATATTAAAATGTTTGCCTGGTACAAAAATGGTTTTGGTCTCTATGGCTAATTTCCCAGTGACAACTATACTGAATTTCTACCCATATAAATTATATTATGGCGTAAAGTTATGTAGAATTAACAGCGTGGCTGCTTTGATTGACAGGTGGGTGCCGTTATAGGTGGCTTGTTTGAGCACCCAGGCATCATTTGGCTCGCCTCAGGTCCACTGACGATCCACGTCTTTGCCGAGTTTTAGATTAGCCGGTAAACAGATCAGGCAGGACTGCCAAGATGGCGGTGGCCAGAGCCACACGTAAGTGACACCATGCATACTGTGTCCATTCTACGTACTTTCAGTGGGCAAAGCCGCCTGCTTCTGAAATGCTCCTGGTGGGGTATAAAGCCGCGTGGAAGATGGACCAAAACGGCGTCGCGGCCGTACCCGGTGGGATCCAGGGGTAAAGGTAAAATCCCACTGGGCACAGCTGCAACATGTACTGCCCTCTCAGCAGCCGGTGGAAATGATTACAACCATTCCAGACAAAGTTTGTAATTCTACCAGAAGCATCACAGTGCGCCTTAGAAGCAGCTCTTCGCTCTGCTCTGCGGAGAATACGCAGCTGTTCTAATTTTAACGGATGTCGCGTCAAGCAGCACAGAGCAGTTTGAGCTGGCCGTAAATTAGAATTAGAAGTGGCATAAAGAATCCAGTCAACTTTCAAAAGTAAAACACCCTGTGCAGACTCCTGATCGTAAAAACAGGCAAAAGAGAAATTATTTAACTACGTAGTCTTATTACTCAAGGTAGAAGTACATAGACCAAGGAAAAATGACCAAATCTGAGCAAGTTAACAATCCAGGGGTTACTCCTGGATTCCACATGGCGCAGCTTTGTGACGTTGCAGCCGCAACGCCATTTTGGTCCGTTCTCCACGCAGCAAAACGTTTTGCCTGCCAGACTTTGTGAAGTTGCTCAGATTTGGTTGTTTTTCCTTGGTTTATGTACTTCTACCATGAAGTAGGCTACATAGTTAAACAGTTTCCCTTTTGTCTGTTTTGTCTGCACGGGGTGTTTTATTCTGAAAATTGATCAGATTCTCTATGCCGTTACTGCGTCTGACTTCCGGCCAGCTTGAGCTGCTCTGTGCTGCTTGAGGCGACTGGTCGCTGCATCAGTCAAAAAAAGAACAGCCGCATATTCTCTGGAGTAGAGAGCTGCTTCTGAAACCCACTGTGGTACTGCTGGTGGAATCATAATCATTGTGTAGAAGGGCGCAAACAGCCCCAACGGCTGGGTTAGGGTTAGCCACGCTTTTGGGTGGCACAAATTTTTAAGCCATAGTACACCCACTGTTGTCATCCCACCGTTTACTCAAACAGTCTATGGACGACTGTTCTAACACCTGGACCCCACTGTGCATGGCTCTGTTACGTCACAGCCAAGATGTTGTTTTTGCCTGTTCTTCACGACTTCAAACCCCACCAGGGGCATCTCAGAAGCGGAACGTTTTGCCTACCAGACTTCCCTGGTTTATTTGTTAAATCGGCTACGTAGTTAAAGTATTTCCCTTTTAGCTGTTTATACAATCTGTGTTTTACTTTGAAAATTGGATTACTTATGCCGTTTTGTGTCTGACTTCCAGACAGCTATATCTGTTCTGTGTTGATTGATGCGGGTGATGACTTTGTCAGTCAAAAATAGACTTAGTCTTGTATTTGCGTATTCTCCTTGGAGAATGCAATACAGAGAGTCGCTTCTTAAACGATTCAGAAACACATCGCAGCACTTCTGGTGTGGTCACAAACATTGTCGAGAACTGCTGTAAGCAACTCCAGTACACGAAACGTGTTGCAGCCATGTCCGGTGGGATCCAGCATTAAGAGTCCAAATCCAGATTTATTTTCCTTTCGTGGGGCTGCCATAAAACAACGCAGAATCAACTGGCAAAAAAGTTGAACAGACTCAACTTTTGCTGCAAATCAAGCCACTCCGTTGGCCAATCAAATACACACATTGCATTGTAATGTGAATGCTATATATTTACAGTTTACCTAGTAATTGTCACAACAAAAGACAAACTTGTTGCCACCATGATAACTTTTCAGAGATGCGAAATCTGACCTGTGGGCATTAAAGATTCTAAGACTGAAGGCTTTACTTTTCTTTTCAGGTCATGGCAGCTGAAATGTCATGTCTGACAGGTGTTGATGAAGACGACAAAGATGCAGATCCTGAGATCAATGCCCTCACACTCCTGCAAGAGCCAGTGAGAATGGCACAAGAAACCGCCCCTTGCACCGATTCTTTCGGCAAGCCTTCTCTGAAGCAAAACAGTGTCCTAGATGTTCTGTCAGATACAGATATGCTGTCTCCAGTTGGTCTGGGAAATGGACCTTCTTCACATCAGGCTACAGAAGCCCATGAACTCAGCAGCATCTCCACAGAGAAAGAGGAGGCAAAGAGCATCACCCCACTAAAGACTGTACAGGAAATTGACACTGCAGGAATTTGGGGTTTTGACGTAGACTCACCTGAGAACTCACTGGATAATTTTAGTAGTGCTAGTGATCTTCAATGGGACCCCCACAAAGAGTTTATGCAGTTTCTGTGGGACAACCATGGTGATTCCCCTGGTGAGGAGCCTAAAGAAGAAGTCCCTCCTTCCAACAGCCAAAGGAGAAGGAAACGGAAAATGGACATGGTTGTCATGGTGGATCCCTCAGAAGACCTTTACCCTGATCTGAGCCACAAGTCATCTGAGGAACTGTCTGATGCAGAAGGCCAAGTAGACTCCAGTCCTGTCAGAAAAGTCAGAAAGTCAAGAAAGTTCTCCAAGTCACAGTCGCCAACAGTGAAAGTTTCCAAGTATCCCAATGGAACTGTAAAGGCCATTAAGGAAATTCTTTACAATACACCTGCAAGAAATTCACATGAAAACAGTATAAGTCATGGGCTTTCACCATTGAAGAGGAGGCTTACAATAAATTCTCATTCAGAGGAGAAGCCATCATGTTACCCTTGCTCAAAATGTAAGCTCATCTTCAAGAAAGAGCATCATTTGCATCGTCATATGAAGTCTCATGTTGATCCTCCCAATATTCCGCCAAAGCCTTTTATTTGCCGAGAATGTGGGCAGTCCTTCAGACAAAGTGGTTCTCTTATCGAGCACATGTCTATCCACCAGGAAAAGAGAGAGAGACTCACTGAAGAGATTAAAGGCATAAATGATAAGAAGAAAGAGGATAAAAACGTGAAGCTTTTCTGTCCTCAGTGCCCATTTGGAACAAACTGCCCAAACACGTTTGTGCAACATGCAAAAACACATGAGAAGGACAAGAGAAAGTTTAGATGTGACAAATGTAGCTTCAGGACTATGAGTGAGAGTGATCTTAGGAGACATAACATTATGCAGCACACTGTTATTACAGTAAGAAAACAGATCCAGAATGATGACCCTGAAATCTTCTCCTGTAATGTTTGTTCTTATAGAGCTTTTAGCAGAAATGTTTTTAAGAATCACCTTCTGCGGCGGCATCAACAAACCTTTGAGGAATATGAAGCTGCGCAGCGTAGTGAGAAAAATGCACAACCATCAAAGGAGCAGCACATGCCTACTTGTAAAACCTCTGTAGAAGACGCAGAGTTTACATCTAAAATCTCGATAAAAAATCAGATCTCTTCTAAAAGAGCTTGTTCACCTAGTGAGTCCAGTGACATTTCAGACTTGTTCAAAAATAGCAAGATTAAGACTCTCAAGTCCCAGCTAACGGAATCTAAGCTTGACAAATCCATTAATGTTCTCTTATCCCGACAAAGACATGGAAAGAAAACTGTGGAACAGAAGAAGGAAAGCAATAATTGCAGCACGTCTGTTCAGGATTACAAAAGTGATGAAGATGAATCTGATGAGTTGCCAGGAACATTGACCGTCAAGGTTGAAGACACAGCTTTATCCCCAAATGGCCCAAGGGTGCCATCCAGTGCAGCCAGAAGAGATCCTAACAGCGGCAGTGTACCCAAGTTGAACGTGGATCAGTTGACAGTCAAAAAGTCACCGTCTAAGAGGAAGATGTCCACCCCATATCGCAACACCTCTGACCAAGATTCATGCTTCATTTTACCAAAACCATTGCCAAGTCCCAAGAAAATAAACCAAGAAGAAGAAGTGTCAGACTATGACGAAAAAGATATTTTCCAGTTTAATGATACAGATTCCAACACTAACCTTTTTGACAATGGTATCAAGAAAGAAAAACAGAACATCATTTATACCTATAGCAGAAGAATGTCCATGAGGGGTGCCCTTCAGGCATCTAAAAGGCTATTCGAGAAAATAAAGACTGAAGAGCAAGAACAAAACGATCCTGAAATCAAAGAAGAATCCATAGAAACAGAAGTATCTGAAGAAACTTTTGACCTCCACCAAATACCATTGGGGGAATCCTTTGCAGAGGACCCATCGGAGTTGGAATCAGACCGCAAGAATTGTCCGTACTGTCCTGCAGTCTTTGAATCAGGTGTTGGATTGTCCAATCATGTCCGAGGGCATCTTCATAGGGTTGGACTGAGCTACAATGCACGCCATGTAGTGCCTCCTGAACAGGTGGCTTCTCAAGACAGGAGGCCACGAATTCGACGAAAGATTTCAGCATTCCGGAGACTGAGAAAAGGTACTTGCACAGTCATTGTATGGTCTTCATATACAGGAAAATTATGCTTTATTCGAAGTTGGCTTTTATTTTTGTGGCTTTGGCCATCAGTTCTTTCAGTTAGCATTGAACTTACCAATTTATTGCTGTATTCTCATAACACGGTGTCATCGCTAAAAAGCAGATAGCTTGTTTACAGTAAGCAGTTGTATGATTATTTGTTGTCTCATTGGACCTATTCTTAGCCATGTAGCCACATCTTAGATCTCATACATACTCATTTACTTTGCTGAGTTCAATCTTCTCATGACTGTTAAAACCACATTTTAAAACTAGGTTTTAATTGTAGTTTTCCATTTCTGTGTACTTTGATGTTAGAAAATTCTAATGTGTCAGTATGTTTCTGATTTCTTTATTATTTTTTACAGCGTTACGGCTGGAGTCTGGAGACTCTGAGACTGTGAAGAGCATTCACTCCTGTCCACTATGTGGGGACGCATTTGATAACAGGACTGGGCAGTCCAACCACATACGAGGCCACCTCAAAAAGCTTGGTAAAAACTTTGCGACAAAAAACAAATCCCCATTATTTTTACTGCGAGAGTTGATGCGCGACAAGAAGGAGTTCCAGCGGGCACTTCAAATTCTGGGAAAGAGACGGAACCATTTCCAATACGGTGCTTCACCAAAGCTGTCCAGTGTTGATTGTTTCACACCACCACCCATTGGAATCCCAAAAAATAGTTCTATTCAAAGCGTTTGCACTGAAGCCAAACCACTGATGCCCATGTTTTCTTTAGCAGAAATGGAATCTGAAAAAAGGCAACTAGAGACTAAGCTGGATGTTAAAAATTCACTCTCAGGCACAACTGCCTTGATAGGAATTCTGAAGAAGAGGAAGTGTCAGGAAGATGCCCGACTAAAAGGGTCCTCTCAGATGTCAAGGAACACATTATCAGTTTCTTCAAACAGTGAGCACTGTTCAGGATCAAAAGTTGCATCTTCACCGCCAAAGTCAATATCCGGTGAGTAACTTCCTCATAGTAGTAACCAAATAGGTTTGAGTAGAAGTATTTTGTTTAGTTTAGTACCTTCTGTAAGAATGCCAAAATTCTCTTGCTGAATATCTCTTTAAGAACTCAGAAACTTACTAAAGAACACAACAATAAAGTTAATTTAGATGGCACGTATTGACAAGTACTACAGCTTTGAAATTTTAATGTCAATATTACAGTGATTCAAAACTTGTTTTGTCATTTTGTCCAGTGTTTTTGTTTTAGTCACAATTTCCATCAAATCTCCATCAAAAATGTTGACAGAAAAAGGATTTTATACATATATTTTAAATGATCAGAAATCATAACAGTAAAATATAACATGTAAAAATGTGCAATTTAGGGTTTCCTTTTGTCAACATACAAATGTTGTTTCTGGTTATAGTTTTTACACAGACCAGTGTCAGATTGAAAGATTGTTAATTGTGTTTTAAGAGTATCATGTTGCCTTGTACATTAAAAATGTCCCTTCTTAGTTTTCAAAGGTTTGTGAAAGGTAAACAAAATGTATATTCCGAAATTCAAATAGAGACATTGACATCAATAGCAGCTGTTTTGAAGCCAATATGATCATCAGATTTTATGTTGTAGAAGTGAGGTGTCATCAGCCTAAAGACGTAGAATGACATTGCCAAGATACCTTCAGATTATCCGGCCAAAACAGAAGAGCACATTATCTCCCATTATCTCATTATTTTGTCCTTTAAGTGTCATATAGCAGAAATTATACATACACGTTCTGTATGGAACATGTTACATTACATCTTTGTGACTTTGAATATAAGAATTTTCTGATGAAGTCTTCTTCAAGTAAAGCACTCCTCTCTTTGCTAAGACTTAAATTTATAATGTATGTAATATGTATTGTGAATTTAATAATAATGGCCTGCATTAACCATATTTAGAATAATTATTTCATATAATATTTTTAGATTATATCGAAAAGAGCACAAATTCTTTAATAGTAATGAATTGTGTAACATTATAAACTTGAAGGAAAGAGCCTTTGTTGAGTCCAGTCCGCCAGTTCCACAACACCACTAACAAATAAGCCATCACCATTTTTATATTTTCACTTATTTGTTTGTCTTTTGTATGTTTTGTCTTTTTACAGAGAAAGGTGAATTCAACAGGAAGGTGTGCGTCCATTGCAATGCAACTTTCCACAGTGGAGTTAGCTTGTCAAATCACCTCCGAGCATATGCAAAAAGAAAAAGGACTGCCTTACTTGAGGGATCCAGTAAGTGCCATCAGTAACAGCTTAAATCAAATACAAAGAAAACAGCCAAAAATCACAGTATCAGTCTGGGTTATTTATTCACCTCCAAGCAGCTTATTAATTGATTCATTTGTTTTATCTAGTTAGATCATCTTTATTTCTGAACTCAGTGGAACAATGACGTGACCATTGCTCAGCAAATTAAAACTTTAAGCTTGATGTGCAAAAGTAGAAGTTCCTGTCCACCACAGGATTGACCCAAGGTTCCTTTTTTTGGTAGTTGTCTCTGGCTTTGTCATGCGTTCCAGTGAACACAATTACAAATATATTGGGATCAGAAAACCTTGTTGATACTTGCTTGCATTAAAAAATTATCCAAGTACTTAAATGCTAGCAATATGGAGTTTTTAGTCACTGGACCCAAATTCTTTAAGAAGAAGTAGTATATCAAGATTGACCCTGAATTCTCACTGTGATACACATATAGACCTGCCTTTAGCCACAGAAGTAAATACATTATATTAACTTATATTCCGCTATCCTGTGAAGTTTTTACATAAACACTGTTATGTTTATATTCACTGTTTCTTGCCAAAGCACATCACGTCTACCCTTGAGGCTTAATGAGTGTGTCTGTTCTGTTTTTATGCGTTTCCTCATTTGGAAAGCTACAAGTTTTTTCAGTATTTCAAAACTTTCATTGTTAACCTCCATTGTCCAGGTAGGACTCATCTTTCATTTGTTTTATTTGCATATTACCACCATCAACTGTCAGTGTTTTCACAACTTTTCATAACCATTTATTTACATTCTCAAGAAACTCAATATTCTGACCAAAAACTATTGATCTAATCAGGCACGCAGGAGGTAAATTCTTCCTACCTTATAATACCCAGTAGCCTGGTCACTCTTTCTCGTGCTATTTATAGCAGTTTTCAATAAATGACTGTATAGGTATGGTAGCAGAAATCTCACAATCATATTTCAAAACCTCAGCAGTTAAAGCCAAAACTGTCTGTGTGGCTAGATACCACAAGAGGTTGTGACGTCCAAATCATAGCTATAATTAGTGTACCAGTGGTTATTTGTGTCCTCCCCAAGGTAAGGATCTAGAAGGGCGTCAGCAAGTGAGATATTGAAAAGATTTTAATTGTGGAGCTTTGTGGGTGCATCTGTGGGAGGAACGACCTCTTCTTGGCAGAAAGCCTTCAGGGCTTACTTTCCTGCAGGCACAGATTGTCACACTTATATTTTGGGCCTTGTGTCTGAGCCGCACTGGATTATCCAATGCACAAGACACGGAGCCAGCCCATTCACCTCACTGGCCCAAGGCCAGACCATGAGTATGAATAAAGCAAGGGCTAATGATGTCCAGACATCTGAAAAGAGTGATTCTCTGAGCTAATAAAATGAACATCACTAAACAATATCCAAACTTTTTGGTGGTTATCATAGACCATTTCAAATGTTAAATTGGGATGGCTGCTCTGTGATCTCAAAGATGTAAATTAATAAAGTAAATTCTGTCTTTCAGCATTCGACTGTAAAGCAAGGAGGCAACGCTCAAGGCCTGGATCAAAGAAGAAGACACTGCCCTTACCACAAACCCCAGAGGAAATGTACAGACTCACCTGCAGGTAATGCTTTTATTTCTTTTATAATATACAGTACTTAATTACGCTTTTTTTAAATGGTGGATATTTTATCTACATCTCCATCAGACTTCAACAATGATTGTTGACTAGTTGCCCCAGGCAACCAGATAGGACCATGGTCAAATGATTTTTATTTATTCATTAAACTAAAACTGCAGAAATGACCGAGAGACCTGTTGTCATTGAGCTAATCCAAGAATGGCTCTGTATTTCTTCCAGTACTGGGAGCAAAACAGCACAGACTGTTTTAGCAAGTGGACAATGATCCAATATATAAACGCACCACAAGGTTATCCGAAAAACCCTGTCAACCAACTGATCTAAAATGACTAATGCCTAGTTGGTCGAAATTAGTTCCTGTAAATGCTGCAACTTCTGTATTTACTTTCAGACAAGATAATAGTCTACAGCCATGCTAGCAGCTCGATGAGGATATATTTAGCATAGTGGTGTTCTGAGCTAAATGCAAATGTCAGCATATAAATGATAGGCTCACAATGATGCTCACCATCAAGGAGTGTGTTAGCTAACATTTGCTAATTAGCATTAAACAAAGTACAGCTTAGGTTGATGGGGATGACATTATTTATTATTACCAAGTGTTGGACAAATTAAAAAAGAGTTAAGGGCTCACCAAAGTTATTACAATTTATCCTGAAAGTATCGAGGGTCATGGCAATCCATCCAATAGCTGTTGAGACAGATCACTTAAAACCAAAAATGGGAACCTCATGGTGGCACTAGAAGAGTCAGGGGATCACCATAATCAGTAGTCTTTAACTTCTGGGGACTATGAATGTTTTTAGAAAATCTTATAACATCCATTAATTTCAGTTGAGATTGAAGTGGTGGAAAATCCAACAGACCGACATTGCCATCCCTAGATGTGCCGCTAGCATGGCGACAAAACACTGTGTATTGATTAATCTCTTTTTCCCTTCACAGGTTCTGTGACCTCGTCTTCCAGGGTCCCTTGTCGGTCCAGGAGGACTGGATTAAACATTTACAGAGACACATCATGAACACTAGTGTCCCTCACACTGGGCTAGGCATGGTAGAAGTGACCTCGCTGCCCATGACCCTCAAGACTGACCAAGACAGCTCTCTGACAGCCACACATGCTGCCTCATGAAGCCAATGGGGACCTTTTTAGATTTCACTAGATTATGTGTATGTACATTGGATGTTCTTTCACTTTTTTTTTTTTAAAGTAAATGAAATACTGGCCAAAAGTACAATATTTCTCAGTCATGGAGATATTGTACATGTTTGGACATTTGGAAAAAAGTGAATTATTTTGGATATTGTTACCTTTTTCTGTTTTTACATGGTCCATTTATTGGAATTCAATTCCAAATGGACAGACTGTTTTTCTTGTTTTATGCAGTAATGTAGTGTGGAATCCATTTCTAATGAAGACAACTTTTACCTCAGATTTCTCATGGTTTGAGTCCGTTTTTGTCAAAATATTTGAGAGCACCTCTCTTCTGTATCAATATTCACATTTACAAGAAACACATAGAATCATGTTTTCTTTTTTTTGTTATTGCAACATGTTCAATTCCAAGCCCAGTCTGTTTTCAGGCCACATATTTAGTGAGATGAATATTTTCAGTGAACATGACAGCACCTGAATGCTCATAACAAACAGCTCCAAGAATCACAAGTGGATAAATGAGCTTCTATACAAGAGCATAAAGATAAATTTCTGGAAACTTGTTATGCATAGAAAGTGTTTTATAGTATTTCAGTAACTGCATTGTTTCTAATAACAAATACGAAATTAAAACTGAAGTTGGTTAAGAAAAAAAGATTTAACAGGCACAGCCAGTGCTGACTTTGCCCTTCATACATGTCACCTATATTTAATGTTTAAATATACTGTTTTGAAATAATTTAATTTTAAATGTACTATATCACACAGATACAATGCTTAAAACATTTGTGTTGTTCTAAATAAAATAAAAAAACAGAAACAAGTTGACTTTCAGTCATTTTTGCACACAATTTATAAAAACATTGAATATATACATACAAACGTTATAACGTGATCACATGTTGATGACCGGGGAGAACTGTAGCTAACGTTAATTTAGACAATGTGAAATGATGAACCACATCTGAACAAAGATACAAGAAAATCCACATTGTCTCAGTTTATTCAGACAAATCCGGAATTCCACATAAACAGTATGCTGTTAGCAAAATACTGTACGAGTGGTGCCACAGCATATAAGTGTAGTTGTGATTGAAGTAAACTGTTTTAAGTCTGTAGCTCTTCATCTGAAGCAAACCGCGTCTCAGTGTGAACGGTATGTCCGTCATTCAAATGGGCTGCCACCCTGAAAGAAAAGAATCAGTTAAGTAGTCTGATAGCTCGATGTAGCTAAAGCGCAGTCCATTTTAATAGCTAGTGCTACTAATTGGATATAGTGTGCTGAGGCTGAAAACAAATGCATTATTTAGGGTGATCCATAAATGACATTTTACTTCAAGAACTTTTAGGCTGATTTGGCTTGCTGTATTCAGTGCAAGAGAAGAAGGGATGCAATCTCACCCTACAGTGTTAGTTTTGTTACAATGCTGTGATGTTGATGTTTTCTTCCCTTACCCACCCAACTGCGTTGAAAATGTTGACTGAAGGACCAACATTGCATAATTGCTTTTGTCTTTTTATAGCCAATTACTTAACAGTATTTGATTGTTGTAGAATTTTCTACCACTTTTAAGATCAAACTTGTGTTGCGTTGTATTATATCTTTCACAAGGTGATATAAAATAAATATTCTGCAGTTGATCTGTTAATGCTGCATGTGACTGGCTACAGGCTACAGACTCCACCTCCATGATTGAGATAGCTTTTTCTTTGCGTTAGTGAACAGAGCCGATTGATAGCCATTCCTTGTGTTTGAATACTTTCGAAATGTTCACTCTTGCAAAATACCTTCAGGAAGTGTTCAAACTGAGGTTTCAGCTCCTTCATCATGGTTTCTGCTTTGCTGAGACAAGCACGTCTCTGCTGCACTTCAAACTCCTACAAGAAATCAATCATTGAGTCACCGTCATTGTCACTTCAACTCTTTCTTCGAGAACCAGTTTTGGAGAGAAAAAAAAAATCCAATGCTATGATAATCTTATGCTACTTTACAGCAGTGTTACCTTTGTGTTGGCGAGGTGTTCCTGAGAGGTAATGTGAGTCTGCACTGAGGCTGCAGATGTGGATAAGAAGATGTTGCAAGCCGCACAGTGGAAAATTTCAATCTTTGTCATGTGGTCATTTTCCTGGAGAGCTGACAAAACAAAGATCAGACTGTATTTAGGCTTTGTTTGTCTGGAACAGAGGACACTGTAATAAGAGTGCATGTCTTTCAAAGTTATTTACCTTGAAGTACACTATCCTCTATAGCTCGGCTACACTGACGGCTTTTAAACAGCATGACCTCCTATAGAAACAAAAACATCCATCACCATCCACCACACCAGTGTGCCGACATTTGTTTATGTTTCTATGATTATATTTAGGTTGAAAACAATAGACACAACACAGGAAACATCAACAGGATGTACCATACTATGTATTATCTTACCTGCAGGAAGGCTATAGCCATATCATCATAATTATTCTCCTGCTGGATGTGCTCCAGGGTGTCCCAGTGAGTCTTGGATTCCAAGTGATCCTGCAGCTCCTGACCATTGGCCAACTCAGCTTCACAAAGGTCACAGGTGATGGGGCTCCTAAGAGAAAAATATTGAAGACTTTCAGTGTTGCAGAATTTGTTAATAGCTCTGTCCTGGACTACCCCTTGGGGAGAGGAGGATGTTATCAAAGCTGACATCCATCAAGAACAACTCCTCTGACCTCCTGCATGAGACTGTGGAGGCCTTAAACAGCTCCTTCAGAAACAGACTGATACTCCCACCATGCAAGAAGGAGCGCTACCACAGGTCCAACAGCTGTCAGACTCTTTAACTGACTTCATGACTTTTTCTATATATTTCTTACTTATGAGTAACTTCTTATAACCTTGTGTATACGAGCTGCTGTGCCAAGTGAATTTCCCTGGTGTGGGATCATTAAAGTCCGTCTTTTCTATTAAAATGAATAAGTGTGACGTGAATACTCTACATGTAGCATCTTTAAACAGCTGGACATCAGTACCCTTGGTTCTTACTTGTCCATTATTATTTTTTTGCTCCCGTTTCTTATCTTCTCTGTTGAAGGTGTGGGTTCATCCAGCCCTGAAAAACAAAATCATATACAGAATTATTATTATTATTATGAATATTGGGTTCACAGAGGAAGTGTGTGCATGCATAGCAGAAATGAAGTAAACCTACTGGATTGTTGATTCTTAGGTTTTCAAAACAATACTCTCAAGACACTTTTTCATGTAATCAATTTAATCATGTCTCTCCTATATTTATTTCCCCAATATCTGTTTTCAACTTGCCTGTTTTCATGTATCCTAACTGATGCTGATAGTCCCGCTGTAACCTGGGTGGAGATAATCTAACGGTAGTGGTCTGCAGAAGAGAGAAATGTTTCCAGTTGGTACCAAGTATCACATTGTGATCACTGCGTATACAAAGGAAACTGTAACTGCTTCATCAAATTCCAACAAAGTACAACAAACAGACCTTGTGTCCTGTTTAAATCTGCAGCTCAAGGTTGAATATAACCACAGGATTCAAACTGCATAAATATTGAGATTCAGCAAACAAACACAACAGCTGTCATACTTTCAGTCTTACTGTAGATACCTCTCTCCTGTATTCTGCGATTGGTATAATCTCCTCCCCGTTAGTCCTCTGTCCTGCATAAGATGCAGGGAACCTCTGGGTGGAGGAGCTGTGAATAAGTCTGTCAGGGCTGCAGACTCTGTGGTCCACAGGTCTACTTATTGAGCCATAACCTGGTGGGACAAGTGATTCAGTGTCTGGGCTGAAAGCACATCGTTCAGGCAGTCTATGACCTGGACTGAGACTCCGACACTCAGTGGGTCTGGTTTCAGGGTTTAAGTCACGCCTGCCGAGGGGTCGGTTCCCTGGCTCAGAATAGGGTGAGTCCCAGTGGCGGTTGTCACGGCAGCCTCTACTTGGAGACAGATGCTTGTGTCCCAGGTTGTTATCCTGATCAGCTGGGGAGCGGTTGTGGTCTTGGCATTGTGGCATCTCGTGCTCAGAGTCTGACGAGGCAGGATCGTGAGGATTATAAAGCTCAACTCTGTGGGAGAGACGGAAGAGGAATTAGTGTGTGTGTATGTGTGTTACATAGATCATGCTTGTGCTAGCAAACAACATGAACTATTGTGAAAAAGAAAAAACTAAAACTTATTAGAGGCTGAGCACATTTAGTTAAATGTATCCAGTGAGACACTGAATCTTTCCTGCTGCTTGCACTTCTACCTCACAAGGTCCACCTGGAATAATGCATAATGAGGTCACCTTCAGACAGCCCATATTTTAACATTTTAGTCACCACAAGACAAAGTTAAAGGCTAAAATGTGGGACATCCTTGATTGTGACGACAGGAGACGTCACTCTTGACACTGTCAATATGTTGTAAACATCACTGACTGCTTTACCTTTCTGGACTGCTCTTGCTTTTGTCCGGTGAGTTGTTTTCTTCTTCTACTTCTTCTTCTTCTTCTTCTTCTTCTTCTTCTCCCCCCCCCCCCACTGGTTTGAATGAAGACTTCCATTTAACAGCAGAAGATTTCGCTGTATAATACCAAAGTTACATATCAATGAAGATTATTTGTTTTGATAAACTGGACTGTTTGATTTATTTCTGTCAGCTGTATTAGTTAACAGGACAAAAATTAACACAATAATACCAAATAGGGATGCAGTGATTTAACACAGTTTAAACATGTATAACGGTGAAACAAAATCTATAATCGGTGCATGTCTTATCCACAATTTATAACTTGCAAGAGGGGACCCTTACCTCTGAAACTTACCTCAGTTATGAAATCAATGAAAGGGAAATATGCATACACTGCCATTGCATGCTAATGCAGTTTCACTTTGATAAAACATAATACAGATAGGAGGAATCTAGTGGTCTAAGGGTTAAGGTGCAAACCATTTACTGCAACATCTGAATATTTAGTCCTGTTTGGGACCTTTGTTGCATGTCACTCCCCTCATTTCTTTCTCTCATCTCCGAGTCTCTCCAAATTGTGTATAGCTTGTGTTTTTGTGTAGATTGCAAACGTTCTCTGGATCACTATAATTTCCGCTGACGGCATTCAGACAAAGAGAGTGAGTCGGGCTTGAATATTTTCTGTTGACCATCTCTTTGCAGTATGCCAAGTTAATTTGTTGGTTATTCCTTTTGTTTAAATAAACACCATTATCTGAGGTGACTGTGGATTTGAACGAGTCACAGTAAGAGCTTGCTTAGCCTCTTAGCTGCCTTTTTTAATTGATAGTGTTCACTACACTAATAAAAGGCAGTGTGCCCAAAAATATAAAATTTATTTTGATGAATTATTGAATTAAATTAGTAAATTCCTACAACAGTAAACAAAATACAGCGACATGATTTGCTAAGAAGAAAAAAAAGAAGAAGAAGATTCATTTTATTCCCAACAGACCTTTTTCAGAGCAGCCATTTTGAATAGTAGGTAGTCACAGGTGTTACCAATGATACTTATTAAAGTCTTGTTCCATTCAGGTCAAATAGAATCAGGGTGCTGCTGCGATGCATGTTGGCTCACTGTAAAGTCTCTGCTACACTAAATGGAACAGAACCATAATCAGTATCATTGGTAACACCTGTGTTGACCCTACTGTTTCATGTCAAAATGGCTGCTGTGAAAAAGGTCTATTGGGTCCAAAATATAACCACACACATAAAGGGCTTATACACATGTAAATGCGGAGTGATGTTGGAGTGATGGGCTGTCATGTAGAGTGAGAGAGAGAGAGGTTCAGTGCCTTGCTCAAGGGCACCTCAGCAGTGCTCAGGAAGTGAACTGGCACTTCTCCAGCTACCAGTCCACAAGCCACACTGTGGTCCCTGAGGACTGAGCTCTTACTTTGTGATGTAAAGTATGAGTAATTTGAGCTAAAACATGCAAAACCACATGTATGCCCTTATATGGAAATCTTGCGTGCGTCTTTCTAGGTGTGTAGCTAGGTCACCTGCGCGTTTCCGGGGTGGTGGTGGCGTCTTAGCAACCGTGTCAGCTGTCCTGGTGTTTGAACTTTCGGCTGGCTTCACAGAGATGTGTTTCATGGCTTCTCTGAATTCAAGTGGTATTCTGTTAATCACAGAAAACAAAAATCTGAAGCAAACTACTACAAAACAACTGAATGCATGTTTAACATAAATAAAAACAGGCAAGCAAACGTAGCTATTTACATACACGCAGACTGACTCGTTAGTTTAATATGTACCTTCAATATCCAGCCAACAAGAGTGTCAGAAACTAATCCCACTTGCTCGATATTGCTCAAACCCTCTCAAATAAATGAACGTACAGTAACATTAGCAACATGTAAAGACCGCACAGAGCACTGAGTTACCTTCCAGGCTGCGGTTGTTTGTATACCGGAGCTGAAGGATTGAAGGGAACATTACTCTGACGCTTCATTATCTGGCTGCTTTATGTGAGCAGGTCAGATAGCATGTGTGAGGAGAAGTGAAGCTGGTTCACCTCTGTGTTGACAACTCTTTTCCAATGAAAGTAGCTAGCCGCTAATGTTAGCATTTCGTCTTCTTCGGGTGTTTAACGGTAGCTGCATTACTGCCATCTTCAGGTTTTATCCTCCCTCAGCGTCGGTTCGTGTTAAAGACGGCTTTAAAACCCGTTAAAACAGGAGCAGAATATTAAACTAACCATTTACAAGCTATGGGAACAAATTAATCTAGAAATCCGCAGAGAAAATGTGAACTATTTACATGTTTACAAGCTATAGTTGAGCAGCCAGAGGTGTACTCCTGACTACCCCGCACGCCACACCTACGGCCGGTGTTACGGTTGAACGAGTTACCATGTTAAACTGGCGACCGTTGTTGACCGTCGTAGTTACGACAGCCGTTGAAAACAGGAAAATAAGTAGCGGTCTTGTTTTTTGTTTTTTATAATTAACGTTACAATGTCAAAAAAAAAACAACGTTATTCGTTTCATCCCGTTTCAACAGTTGTAATTACGACAACCACAGACGCACTCGGCTAGCGGTCGCCGGTTAACACGGTCACTCGTTAAACCCAAACACCTGCCCACCGCCTGAAGAGTCATGGAGTGTGATTACTCTAGGCAGCACGCACATGAATGAAATACAGCATAATATATGTGTATGATATATTTGTCTGCCCTTTCCCTGATGGTCTAAGAAAGTCGCATTTTAGAAATAAAGTCAAAATCTCGCGAGAAAGTAAAGCCAAGTTGGCAACACCGGCAAAGAGCCGGTTACCAGACGTACACCTGCCGACAGGTGGCAGCATACTGCAACACATGATGCATATACATGCACTTTTATTACTCACGTTAATTAATTCCCATTAACAGGCGTGTCCAATGGTCTTTTTCGTGTTCTTTATCTCTATGTTGTTTGTTATTTAAGTGGCAGAGCAAAGTTGATAGCTACACACTACAGGTAGGGTTGGATTAACCTATAAGGGGGGCAGCTGCTGGGTTGGGTCCCTTAGTTAAGTCAAGTTTTATTGTCGACACTGCCATATGTACAGGACATACAGAGAATTTAAATTCTGTTTCTCCCTTAATTAGTATCATTGCAAACACCTGTGTTGACCCTACTATTTCTTGTCGACATGGCTGCTGTGAAAAAATGTCTATTAACTGCATGTCTTTGGACTGTGGGAGGAAGCCAGAGTATCCAGAGAGAACCCACCAACATGCAAAGAACATGCAAACTCACACAGAAAGGCCCCAGAGGTTTGAACCAGGAACCTTCTTGCTGTGAAGTGACAGTGCTAACCACTGCACCACTATGCATCCCTACAAACTAATTTTCAATTAAAATAGCACAAATCAGTTGACACAAGTCTGGAGTTCTGGGGTCCCACATTTGGCTGAGTGACTGTTGGTTTATTAAATGTATTCATTAAAAATGTTTGGAAATACATACCACTAAACAGCTTATGAACTAATAAGGCGGTCCTGTATTTTTACTTGTCTTATCTATGTGTGTGAAAATTTGCATTCTGAAGTAAAGTTGAGGTTAAGTGAATTACCACAAAGGCCAGTAGGTCACAATTTTTGGGTTAGCCTGTACAAGTCTAACAGAATGATTATGCTAATCCTGGTTTAACTGACACTGATACAACTTTGGAAATATTTGCATTGCATATCTGTGGATAAATGTTCATGTATCGTGCTTGGTGTTTGAAATCTGTGAAAAAAAAAAAGTGTAAAATAATAAATTCACACATCTGAATTCCATGCTAAAGTATAATTTAATAGAGTAAATAATCTGCAGAGTAGAGTAGTAGATTCAGCAGAAGAGAACATTTGCTGAAAGGTGGGTTAGTCTAAACAAAGTGTGTAAGTGTAAACATACCGTAGCAGGACAGACTGAGCAGCAGTGTGTGCAGACGTTTTTAAAACCAGGACAGGATATCTCAAGGACAGGTTCATCATGATGTAAATTCTCAGACAAATTGCGGTATTCAGAGTATTACTGCAAGGCCATCAATTAGACTGTTGAACAGAAGGTCATATACATGCATAGCACGCATGACCTCCATGACACAATCAAGATCTACGTAGTGACAGTGAACCTTTTGTTCCTTTTCAACAGGACTCACTCGCTCACACTAACAATGTTACAGGTTCACAGAGGATCATCAAGTTCCCTGTACAAGCCAACTCATGTACTGGTGGGCTGAACGGTCTGATAGGAATTATGATTTTCTGTAGGGTCACATGGAGGAACACAGGACATCTATAATATTGATAAAGACATCTGGTGAAAAGGATTATGTGGGTCATAAACCACAAGAAATGTCAGTACAAAGGCTACAGCTTCTTTACCGTCAGTGAACTGGAAACACATCAAGTGGACTGCTTTTAAAGGTTTCATTGTGGAATTAGCAGGTTGGGATTATCCTATTCCCTGTGAATCACTGTAACTCTGTCCGCTGTCTGACTCTTGATAACACTGACAAAAGATTCCTGCTTCAGGGGTCTTTGTATAGAGCCCCTAGGGGGACATAAGCTTTCATTTTGTGGTCAGGAAGCAGAGAAGCTTGCAACATAGTAGAACAGAACTTTTGACTTATCAAACACAGGTAACCAATAAGATAATTAATCACTTTTAATCACAATTGTTAGCAGGGGGACACAGGTGGCAACTACAACAACAGTCCAACTGTTGGTGTGAATAAAGCCTGTGAATCTGATTCATGGAAACGATAAAAAAACAAACAAAAGTGTTCTCATCTCAGCAGAGCTATCAAGATTCAGGTTCAGGTACCTTTGAGTGGGAAGAAATGAAAACCTGGGAATGCTCATCAAACAAGTCTATCTTTGAGTCTATCTACTGTCAACTATAGCAGGAGAGCATTGTGTATTTTGTGTGTAAAATCTCCCAGAAATTCACAAAGTTTAACTAAGTGAGAAACATGTGTGAAAAGGAACATGCAGTTCATGTTATTCCAATAAAATCAAACTTTGCTTCTTTGGTGAAGGGTTGATAAAAAATACATATGTGTAATACATATGTGTGGATGCAGGGATGTGACATTTAATCTGCTTTAGCTTGGAAGCATGACAGAAAAGGTTTGGATACCAAAGCCGTACCCTGCATGCAAACATGTTCATGTTAAAATTTTAAAATGCAGGCCAAAATCAATTATACCATCTATACAGTTGTATGAGAGTATCATTTTGAATTTTCTTTAAATTCACTTAAATATACCTTAAAAATGTCTATTTTAAACATTTGTGTCTATTTCATCTGTGGCATTCTGAGTGCAGTAGAGAGTTCAGTGGAGTGCACCTGAAGTAGATGAATAATGATTAGACATTCATCTAAAATCTTGTTTTATTGTGCCATAAAGTTGTGAACTTTGAGCATAGGATCACCAAGGTGTTACAGCAGCTCTGAAGAGCACACATATACATATATGTATATCGGCCTACACAGAAACACATTAAGAAGAATGAAGGCAGACATGTTTGTTGTCATTACATGGTTCGGTAGAAATCCTACCTGTGACCAGTTTTATTACACATTTCAAATTTAAAAGCATGATTAAAAAAAAAGGTAGTCAACAGATTTCCCTTTTATCAGCTCATGTTGCTCTTAGGACCTGTTATCACAAAGGACTGATCTTTAAATCATTAAGTTTTGTGCATGTGCAAGTGAATTACTATAGGCCTTAGTATACAATCTCTACAACAGTATGGTAAAGGTTAATTTATGGTGCTTAATATCCATCCGAGTTTTACAATCTGAAACTCATTCTGTCAGCTACAAGACATCAAGAAAAATAAAAGGTTAAATAAGTTCAACAAAAATTAAAAACTACAAAGGTAAGAAGTGTTGCATTGTGTCCTCTTCAATAATATTTAGAAATTGCTTTGTGAATAGCATTTGTATGAAAAACTGACATGAAAACATGAATATATTCATTTTTGGCCTTTTGGTTGAGAAAGCCCTCACTGTAAAAAATAGCAGCAGTTAAGGCAAAAAGATTGTTCCCCATGGTTACAATTATACCTGAGTACCTAAAATAATGAAAAATCTACATACTGTGTCACTGGAGGAAACAGTTTTGGTCTAAAGAGTATTACATAGAGAAGCTTAATTTTTAACGTCTTATTACTCAAAGCTATGAAAAAACACTAAATCCAAAGATGTTGCTGAATTAGATACATAATCAGCAACAGGAAAAGTAATCTGTACCATTTTCAATACATAAGCAACTATGAAAACCCATTAAAATAATCAAGAAAATGCATTCATTTTATGGATATTATAATAATAAAAATCTACATCCATTACACAGGCTTGTCATGAACCACCAGAGGTGCCAGTCTGTCTGAGTTGTCGTTTTTGTGCTATAAGCCACTTGTAAAGGTGCTCTCTTGGCTGATACTCTCCTTAACTTCCACAGGCAGTGCGTCGAAGAGATGGTCCTCCACAACCAGGCCGCTTTTGCGCAGCAGGCGGCAGCTTCCTAGCTGGACGGGCAGTCTGTCCAGGCAGTTTCCTTTCAGCTCCAGCTGAGTGAGCTGAACCAGTTGACCCAGAGCCTCTGGCAGCGAGGTGAGCGCATTGTTCCCCAGACACAGCACCTTGAGCTTGGTGCATCTGAACAGAGGCTTGGGCAGCCCCTCCACCTTGTTGGAGTTGATGGCTAAGTACTGGAGGTTGTGGAGGAGACCCACATCTGGAGGGAGCACCGTGATGGAGTTGTGGCCCACATCCAAGTGTCGCAGTTTAGGTAGAGTGAACAAGGCTGGGGGCAGGGACTCGAGTTTATTGTGAGAGAGGTGAAGAGACTCCAGAGACTTGACCTGGCCGATAGAGGAGGGGATGGTGATAATTTTGTTGTGCCACAGTTTAAGGCACGTAAGCCTCTTGAGGTGCTGGAAGCTGATGATCTCCTCTATGGTTCGGATGTTGTTAGATTTCAGGTCAAGTTCCTGTAAGTTGGTCAAGCTGAAAATAGCGTGGGGAATCCTTTCCAGTTCGCAGCTGTGCAGCTCCAGTTCAATTAGATTGATCATTTTTTTCAGACTATTTAGTACCAGCAGCTTTGTACCATCATTGTGCACCACTAACTTAATCAGATGTGGTGATAGCTCTGTGATGTTTGTGGGCATTTTTGTCAGGTTGCTCTTCAAGCATAGTGTCTTTAAATGCCTCAGATCACGCATGGACTCTAGACCGATCATTTTGTTGTTTTCTGAGCTCAAGTTGCCGATTAGGTTAAGCTCCCTCAAACTTCTCAGCAAATATACCCATGTTGGGATCTCAGCAACATCAGTGAACTTGACATGAAGGCAGCGAAGATGGTCCCGGAGGAAAGCAAAACCTGTCTGCTCTACTTTGGCCGGAGAGTGGCAGAGATGCAGCTCCTGCAGGCTGGTCATTTGGGAGACCTTGGCCGAGAACCTCACCTCAGGAATCAGCTCCAGTTTCAGCACCTCCAAGTCCGTCAAGTCAAACACTGCATTCGGGAGACCAGAGAGCATGAAAAGGTGCAGCTCCTGCTGGTCCTGAGCGTTACGGGTCACCAGCTGCCTCAGTTTTTCAAAGGTCCACTCATGATTCAGACTGATCTCCCTCAGCTTGTTTTCACTGACCTCGGACAAGAAGACACCAAACCGTTTGGAGTAGAGTTGGTCATATTGGTCAACCATGTGTAAGAGGAATGCAAAGTCATTTTTCACATCAGGAATGTCACTAAAGCTGCTCTCTTCTCTGACCTTTTCAAAGGAGTACTCCTTTAGAGGTCGTCGAAACACCCAGAAGAGAGAGTACAAGCACGCCATCCCATAGATCAAAATCAAAGCCATGTAGCTGATAAGAAGCTTGTTTAGCATGAACGCCATGTTGTGAGTACAGAAGAACGTTTTGTATCCTGTTAGCTGTTTAATATCTGGTTCACAATTATGCGTAAAATTTATTTTAACCAAAAAGGTCGAGGTGTAGGACAATATCAAAATAAACTTGACAGTTTTGACGATAGTCTGCGCTACATAAAGTTTGTAGATGAAATCACTGTCCTCCACATGAGCTCTGAATTTTCTTACTTTCTCAAATAGGGCTTTGGCCTGCTCGCCGTCTTTTTTGTCCAGGATTGTCATACTACTTGGGACCTCTGTGATTGGCTTATCTGCAGAGAACTTCACACCAAGCATGGGTGTGGATGAGTTGACATTTGAGCCTTCATCCTTCCCCTCTAAAGATACTTGCTTTGGTGCTGATGAGGTTCCGGTCAACCTCTGTTTGTTCTCCTCTGAGTCCTCGCAAGCTGTTTCAGACAAAGCTTTCGTAGTCCAGGGAGACTCAAAACATCTACCCAGAATCGAAACAAAATGCTCAATCTTTGAGCTTGTTTTGGGGTATTTGAACCAGAAATTGCTACTGACCATAAGAACAAGGGTGTGGATGAGGGTGAGGTATGGAAAGTACTTGGAATACCAGGGCAAGGCAACATGGTAACATATTTGGTTAATGAAGATATATTGTTGATAGTCCAAGTTGGTCTTGACCCCTGTTGGTTGAGGCTGATTGATAGTTTTCTCTGCCACCATCGAAGTGTGTTGGTGTGTCACGTGGATCTCATGGACAACTTCGTCCGGTAAGTCCTTGGTCATGAGGGGGATGGAGGTCACCCCACCAGTGGCTGCTGATGAGGCTGCTGCCTGTGTGGTCTGCTGCGGAGACGAGTTCGGGGAGGCTCCTGGAGGATTCCCTTGGTCCTCCAGATACGGAAGGCAAGCCACCTGGTCCTTGGTGATCTGCATGGTCATGGCGAATATGGCCAGCATGAGCATGACCAGCCCCAGATAGTCCATGAAGACATCCCACCATGGCTTTAGGATGCGGTACGTTGGCTGGATGTCGTTCAAAGACGCAACCTCAGTGAGAGTGAACATCACTGCAACAAACGAAACAGAGTCAGTATGTGTGGAACAAAGTAAAGATGAAACAGACCTCAGATTAAATCGATTACTTTGATATTCAATCCAGCTAAATTAAACTCATTCTAGTTGCTACTTTTCTCTGTTTTATATCATGGTATCAACTCCAGTCTCTTTGGGTTTGGGACGGTTAAGATAAAACATGACATCTGAAGACATCTTTAAAACTATGATGGTCATTTTTCACTGTTTTTCTGACATTTTCTAGATGTTTAAGTGGTTGCTGAAACTCCTCTGTTTAGAAAAAAAGAATTTCAAAAATAACATTCAATATATGTTTTATACAAGCGCTCTAGCTCATATCCACAGCAGATCACCAAAAGTAAAAAGGCAGCTGCTGGAGTAACACATTTAACCCCCCAGCTGTACAAGGTGTGGATATGTAACTGAAGGCAGGAGTGCTCCATCACTCTATGCGCTATATTCAACCCCCCCCTTTCTCTCACGTATGAGTGTAGTTTGGTTCAGTAATGTTTTGGTGATGCTTAAGCACAGAGTCACGGCCGTGCTAAATCCAGACTTATTGTAACATGTTGTTACTGGAACAGCACAGAGTCCTTTGATGTCGGTCTACCAACTGTTGTGACTCACTAAGACGTTTGGCACACATGTGTTTCATTTACTGAAGCACTGTGTGTTCCTATTTAGCGGATGTGGCACTTTGTATATCAGACCATATCATCTTTCATCGGTTTCCTGCTTCTTAAAATATTTGAATGGGTTTCTCTGAATAAATAAATAATTGATGACTGTCCATCTTGATAAATTGTTGCTTTTTTCAAGCCCTGGGAGCTGAAGTGGAAAGCAATAGTTCTGTGAATATTTCATACTGTACTGTGCACTGAGGCAAAGGACATCCTGAATCCTGTTGAACTTCAATACAGAAAGAAGGCCTTTCTTGCAGGTAAGAAAGCAAAAATATATATAACTGAATTGCATGTAGATGTAGAAGATAGTTTTCCTGTTTGGCTCCTGTGTATCAAAAGGAAAAACTATTTTAAAGCAGAAATTTTGATCAATAAATGAACCTCTAGTTTGAGTGTGACAGCCTTAGATGAGTTGTTGATACACAGTCTCCAAAGGCCAGCAATAACAGATTGTATGTTGTTTGTGGCCCTAAAAGGAACTTTATTTCAGATCAGTGAAGTTTTCAGTTCACCATCAGCCTCCAAACAAGCGAATAATATGCCTGAGCACACAGCTGCTGCAAAATAATCATGAATGTCTCACACCTCAGAGGTCTTGCAATGCAGTTTTTATCCTGAAAATAAAGAAGTAATCCTTTTTATCCCTATTTTGGATTTTACAGTGACTCCAGCCTTAATTGTTAAACATTAAGTCATTTTTTTTTGGGTCACAGATATTTAATAACCAAATTTACCAGAGCCTGTTGTGTATAGTACTGCTAGGAGGTTACACCAGGTTACGTTTATAGTTTGAGGAACTGGACTTCTCATGACTACACTTGTATGGTAAAACACATGCTGCATAGCTCGTGTTTTCTCATCGTGCTTTAGTATTCATTTTTTTATTTTTACATGTTAAGAGGTGTAAATAATTAAATTACAAATGGCAGAATTCCATTTAGCTGCTTCAGTTTCAGGGTCCTGGTGTCGTGAATGCTGGCTCACCGTCACACTGTCATGGCTCACTGGGGCACTTGAACAGAACGGAGCCATCTTTAATGTTATTAGTAACACCTGTGCTTTTCTTGCTGTGACAACACGTCTGCTGTGAAACCAGTCATCTCAGGCTCAGGCCCTCTTTCACATTGACCAGGCAGTCATATCTCCAGTTTGTTTATTGTTCCTTCATTATTCTTATGATGCTGATAAGAATGACAAATTAAATTAAAAGTTAGGGCAGTTACTGATCATAAACTGTAGACTACATATATATCTTGGCAACGTATGACATGCTCTGGTGCAAGTTTATGTTCCATGCAACAACGGCAAAGTTGATAGAGGCTCCACAGTGGTTTATAATTATCAACCCTCCCACAGTCTCTCCACACATGACAGAAGAAACACATCCAAAACTGGTAATGTACAATAAATATTCAAAAGCTGGGGGAGGCAGGAAAGGGTGGGGCTGGTAGCAATGACGGTCAGGGCAGTGAACAGTATCTTTATCTTAAATCTTTGAAGGGACATGCTCCTTGTACAAATAGACTACATGAAACTGTCCACACCATGCACGGCAAGTGCAAAATTATAAGTTTAAAGATGACTACCAGACACTTTTGTGTAACTTAAGGAGAGGACATGAGCTCCAAGGAAATATGTTGCACTTGTCACAGTCTATAATCATTTTCATATTGAGGCAGACTGTTTTCAGAGGAAATGAGACATTTCTTTGGTTGGCTGATGAAACATTGGACTTCTTTCCCTCTCACGTGAGGAGTTACTTGCGCAGTAAGTGATCTGTTGGTGTACCGGGTCAGGTGACTTGTTGAAACATGTGAAATTGAGAAGCACCATGTGCCACGGCGTTAAACATTCACACCAGGTAACTAGTTTCTTATCTGCAAACCATTATTTCCTCTGCCAGAGAGATTATCACTCAAGTTATTGATTGTAAGTAGGCTGTAGATACATTTATTTAAAGTATATATTTAAAACACAGTAATAGAAAATATACTTACTGCCTGTGTGGTGTTATCTCAATCCAATTATTTCTTCCTCAGCCTGCATGCCACTTTTCGCTCCGGTCCTCAGGTGCGCCTCTAACCTAATTTCTCAGCCCCGTTAAAAACAGCGACTATGACGCCGCTCCGCGAAACAAAGCTCTGAGCAACATTTGTTCGTGACAGGCGCTTTGTCGGCTGCATCCCTTCATACCTGAGCCCGGGGAGCAGAGCCGGCTGCCTGGCCGTGAGTTATACAATATGCGCAGGCAGACCTCCGGTGTAATGTATTTCTAAGAAAAGACAGATCCAATATGGAGCCGCACAGACCGCTGTTGTGGGTGTTATGGGCGCTTCTGATTGGATGATAGCATTACGGGCACTTCTCTAAGACACCGCCTGCAAGCTTATCTCATGCTGCATTCAAAGCGTATGGGAGGACGTAGTACAGACAGTCAACAGTTGGGCTGAAAAGTTTACATTTATCCTAACATAGTGACCCTAACACAGTACATTACTCTGTGTTTCGGTCATATACACATTTACTCAAATTTTCCATCCAAAATCATTCAAAACGTCATTTTGTCGCTGCACTTGCGTGATATCCTGTCAGAAAAGATCAAACATTAGCCACAAACGGCGGATCTAATTAACGTTACGCAGCGGCGGGAAAGAGGAACAGAGCGGATGGGGACAATTTGTAAAAAAAAAAACAACAACAACAAAATGTTGGATTTATTATTTATGGGCCAAATATATTATCATTCCCAGCAGTAAGTAGACATTTTTGGACTGACAACATAGTCTTGAAGACTGTTGCTGGAAGTTTCAACAAAGGTTTGCGTAGGGAACTATATGACCGTATCACGGAGCAACGTATGGCCGAATCACAGCATAACTGCGGTTGGAGGTACAGTATGTAGCTAACAAACACAAAGAGTTTTAGTAAGTATTTGAGAATTATAATGCCTAACCTACTATATATTAAGTAGGTATTCAACAAGCTAGTAAGTGAGGTGTATTACAGACAAAAATCTGAAGTGAACACTATTTAAAATTAGCTAGGCCCACCAACTTAAACCTGAGCTCTCGTGTGTACCGCTTTCCCAACGTGACTTGAACGCAGCACTAGCTTCCCCTTTGTTTCGGTGCAGAGTCAGACACCACAAAAGTACTTCGTGGTGTCGGCAGAAATAACTCAGCTGACCAATTAAGACTTCTCACATGTACCTTTTGCGCACACGACACGTGTTTACTATGATGTATTGTGTTGTTACGTACAGATAAAGCAAAAATATTATTAACACTGGGTTTATTTGTCTTGACTAACTCAACTGTCAATAGGACCCGGAGTGCTGAACTCGTGCATCATTTCCAGCTCTTTCTGGATTTGGTTGATGATGCACCCGGTGGAGGAAGTGTCTCCTCTGAGTTGCAAACCATACAGGTTTCAACCGGTCCTGGGCTGCTGGCTGCCGGCTGTTGGCACTCACACTACAACTTGTACTTTGAGAGGAACAAAAAAAAAAAGAGAACAAAGAAAAGCAGTCAAGTGTTTGCTGCGTTATAGTCTCACAGTTTACAAGATAAGATGCTGTATGACCATACATAAACAAATGCAAACTGATAAGTGATTTTATCCAGGTAAAAATGCCTCAGGTATATTAGATGCTTTATTTTGCAATAGGGTCAAATGTTTGCACAGAGTTGAGTCACGATAGCTGGGTTTATAGAATACCAAACAAAGACACAGTGGACAAAGTGAACGAGAAAAGTAGTGAATTGATGCATATCGACTCACCTAACACATGGGAAATTATTTCTTTTAGACAGGTCTTTGTGTTTCCTTTTTAAGACACTTTATTTATTTTATTTTTCTTAGATCTTTTTAACTTGTATATATTTTTTATATTTTATACTTCATGTTTATTGCTGTTTGCACCAGGGATTGGGAGAAACGCTATTTCAATTCTGTGTATGTCCTGTACATATAGCAGCAATTGACAATAAAGTTTGGCTTGACTTGACTTATTGAAGATGCAAATTTAAAAGGAATACAATACAAACATTAAGACGTATAGATACACTCAAACTCTATCTATCTATCTATCTATCTATCTATCTATCTATCTATCTATCTATCTATCTATCTATCTTTGTTGTCACACTGGGTGGCAGTGAGAGCAGTGGTTGGACAGTATGGGGTTTCCTGTCTGTGGGGGTGATGGGGCTGACAGCTGAGGACCCTTGGTAACCAGTTCATTGTGTTGAGAATTTGGTCAATGAGGTATAAATTATTCAGCATGGACCTCCCGCTCTGATTTTTAAAGAAAACACTGGGTAGTATCACACACACACACACACACACACACACACACACACACACACACACACAAAACGTTAGCTAGTGAATTAACTGAACTCACATGATGTGAGATCTCTGTGTGAAAGTAGAAAAAAATAAACAGTCATTTAAATTTTAGACAAGGCCACAAACCCAAACACACCTGTTTCTATAGTAAGTACCATAGGCACTGCATTTTCTCTATATTCTCTTTATCTATGGTAGGGATTCAGCAGTTTCAAGTGGACATGTAGTGTGGAGAGTTAGGAGTCTAAGAATGAATGGAATCAATAAAGGACAAGAAAGACTGTATACTGTGTCAGATTACATACTCTGTTACAGGTGTCTGCTCACAGGCTGTGTGCCCGTGTTGATCCTTTGTTATTACTGAACACACAGCAAGAGTGATGGATGGCGATGTGGTGTGACATGATACAGCAGTTGGGAAATAATGAACAAAACAGCCCCTCTGGCGTTGAGGTAGTCAGTACAATGTGAGTATTTGCATGCGTGTTTGAGACAAAGAAACCGACTTTTTCTTCTGCTCTGATAGCAGCGTATCTCTGCAGCGTCTCTGTATTAAGGATATGTGAATGCTACTCAGGGAATAAGTACTAATAACACACTGTAAAAAAAAATTCTGTTACTCGACTTACCAACTGATTGTTTTAGGCATACTTAAGTCTTCAGTATTTTAATTTATAACAAAACATAATATTTCTGGACTCTTAAAGGTCCAGTGTGTAACATTTAAGGGGATCTACTGGCAAAAATTGAATATGATAACCACAATTATGTTTTCATTTGTGTATATTAACCTAAAAATAAGAGTCATTATGTTCTTATTACTTTAAAATGAGCCATTTACATCTACAGAGGGAGCGGGTCCATGGGGCCCGCCATGTTGAACCACCATGTTTCTACAAACTCAGAACAGACAAACAAACTCTAGATGTGACCTCTTCTGTTTTTTGAGTTTCGCTGCCACTGTAGTTTACCTTACATGCTTGGAATGTGAGGGTGAGGCAAGCGGTATTCAGTTGGTTGCCATCAGCAACTTCACTAGATGCCACTATATCCTATACACTGTACCTTGAATATGTTTTGTGTTTAAAAATCTTAATTTGTAGCAAAGATTTAAGTAAAGTACACGTACAATGAATTTATCCTTAAGTACTTCACTGCTTTTAGGACAACAGCGTATAGTAAACAATTGAAATACATCATGGTGAATACACTTTCTTACATATATTGTTTCCACAGCAGTAAACAGACACATTTCGATTTTACTCTTCATTTTCATTGCTGATGAAGCAACTACATCAAGGTTGTTTCTTACCAGGTCCAAATCTACATCACATTTTAAAAAACAAGTTTAGAGGTGGTTCTGATTGATCAGCCACCTGTCTGAGCCAGCTGTCCTACTTCTTACTATTAATAGTATAATATCCCAATGATTACTTTCAATTTCAAGTGTTTATTTTTTTATTAATTTGTTTCATGATCGACTTTATTTACTATCTGTTAATTTATTTATTAATTACTTTGTCCCCTTTTCAATCCTTGTCATTGTGTTGTGTCTTGTTTTCTTCTCTGTTTTTGGGTCGGGAAAGTGGGTATTTATTTTTTCTGCTTATGTTATTGTGTAAAAAAAAAAAGAAGAATAAAACTGTCTGGTAAAAAAAGAATCTACATCACTCCGAGCTGCCAGTGAACTGACAGATGTCAGATTAGATTGCTCAACCCAGATAATGCAAACTCAACAAAATGTGACTGCACTTCTTTGTAGGCAAAGTGTCATTTTATATGATCTCGAAGGTAAGAATACCACTATGTTTGAGCACTGTGTGGTATATCAGTGCCGAATGATCTGTCCATGAAAAGTAATAACTGTAATCATCATCCTGGAACAATGAGCGTCTCTGCTGAGCCAGGGCAACTTGACACACAATTTTTATTTGGCTCCTCCTGCTGTTGTCTTGATGCACACTGACAATTTTGACTTATACTTCTGAGGTTATGATAGTGCATTAAAATCATTCCTAGTTAACTTCAAAGAGGTTTTCTGTGGTTTTAGAAATAATGGGTCATTTTATGTTTATGATGATTTATGATGACAGATTTGTTATTCTGTTATCACAAATTCAGACCAAATCAATGAGTCTTTGTGGCACTGTGTGGATTCCTTCAGGGGAAGATGAGCAGAGCAGTCACTGATTGGTACAGTCTCAGACACAGGCTGGCACAGTCAGGCAGCAATATCACAGACTTTTTATTTATCAGTAGGCTTCTTTGGATAAATTGGTACAATTAGAGATTTGTTGGTACAGAACAGATGTTTTAAATGTCCTTTTAATATGACTTTGTCTTTGTCTTAAACTGAAAGCATTTCTTTTAGTTTACTGGTTAACCATTATTGGGTTTGTGTTTCCGTGTTGGACAACCACACTGATAATCAGATGTTATGGTGAAACATAAGGTTCATACTTAGTAGGTTCTGCTATTTTAAACCTCTGTCATCCAGCCTGGTTTGATTAGTGATTAACACTTTGTTTTTGTCATTTCTGAATAATTTCCATGGTAGTCTCCTGGAAATAACAATGTAATTTAGTACTAATTATATGGAAAATAGTAATAGTGTTCAGTTGGTTCACTTCCTATTAATGAATGAATTCAGTTATATGTATTTTTTTCTTTTATATATTTTACACAGATAGACCTATATGTTCTTAAACTCTAATCTATATATCTGTCTATCTAATAATCTAAGTCAGTACAGAGCAAGTCAGCTTAACATGATAAAAATGTGATACATTATATATAAAAATGTATACACAAGACATATAAGACAGACATTAAATAATAACAACTATTTCTGATTTTTCTTTTTAGGTCATTCATGCTTTCCCTTTCCTGGGACTTCCCAAGAAAACTAAGTATAAATCACATCTATTCAAGGAAGCAACATTGATATTTCTGATTTTTCTTTTTAGGTCATTCATGCTTTCCCTTTCCTGGGACTTCCCAAGAAAACTATGTATAAATCACAGATCTATTCAAGGAAGCAACATTGATATTTATTCCTGTCATTAAACTGGTGTTGTATGCGATCTCACTGGATTTGTATGCACATAGTACTGCTTCTTTTCTTACTTTTTTATTGAACAAATATAAAATGGTATACATACATACATATAACATAGACACTAGGAACATACAACAGGAGATGCTTCTGCAGTTACACTTGTTCTAACATATAATCATGTCCACACCCCTTATCATGAAATATTTCTTCCTCCTACTTAAAAGGAGGAAACGTGAGCTACGTGCAGCACTGGATACATACAATTAGTATCAATGGTATTACAGTAAGTATAAAAAAACGAGGAAAGGAAAGAGAAAAGAAAAATGAGGCGACTAGAGTTTGTACTGTTTCTTTAACTGTTCGTCGTTGGGAGTCTTGGGTGTAGCCTGATCTCCAGACACTTTGCAAAGAAAACAGCATGAATCAATATTAATATAAACATCGCCACATGTTATAGCTATGGTATTATCATAAACAGCAGGATTAAGTTGAGTTAAAAATGTTTTGACACGGTGCTTTGTTCTGAATAACAGTAGAAACCGGTGCGCATTTGGTCTACTTTGGGCCTGACGGATCTCCGTACTCTAACGGCCACGTGATCAGAAAAAGTTATAAATAGAGGTGCCACATACAATTGTTTCTTTGACGCACGGACAGAGTGAGGAAGGACATGGCGTCGACGAGCCGGTGCGTAGCAACTTTCACTAAATACAACACCTCCTCCTCCTGCTCTTTCTCCTTCATGTGTGACTTTCATGTTGTAATTTTGTAAACGCTGTCGAGTTGGACACGGTTAGAGGCGCTAATGTTAGCCGTTAAATATCACTCCGGTCTCCGGTACGGTACCGTTAAGTGCGATGTGTTGTGCTAGGTAAGGGCTAGGTGGCTAACTAGCCTGGTAGATGTTGCCAGAAATCACTGTCTGTGTCGGCGTAACGTTTTCTCAACGTTGTTCTGGCGTTATGTAGCGTCAGTTGACAAACACTTTAACATTGCTCCGCTTTGTTGTCTTGTTTTGCCGCTGTTTCAGCTCTTTTTTTCCCCTGGCGTTTAAGTACGCCGTGCGGCTAGTGTAGTACGGAGCTGAAACATGAACTTACACTAGCGGTCTTGCTGTCATTTGTAAACAGGTTCAACTGTTTGCTTTGCTGTTTGTCTACATTTAACTTTTACGCATCGTTAGCCAACTGAAACGTCTTTAAACAAGTTCGTACACCGAGCCAGTACACTCTGCTTTAGCTGGGCGCTGCTAATTATTGAGTGTTTGCACATCTTGTTGGTCATCTGGTGTTGTTTTGCAATCACTGTCACCACTGGAAAATGTTCGTCTGATCCCTAACGTTATGCAGCTCAATGTAAAGGAGATTGGACACGGTGTACGTGCTCAATGATGTTGTTATGGCTCTGATTTGACATCTAGTAAAAATGAGATCATCTGTTTTGCTTTCGCCATATCATCGTGACGTTTGGTCTCTGATTCACAGCATGTCTGTTACAGTTATACATATCAAGATTGTACCTGAAACTAACCGCAGATAATTAATCACCAGTTTTTTCTGATATTTTTAGGCAAAAATCACGAATATTCTCTGAGTCCTGCTTCTTCAATGTTAGGATATTGTTCAGTATATTTGTAGATATATGTAGACATCACTTTAAGCTCTAAGAAACACAGATCACTATTTTTTGCACTTTGCAGACAGTTATGGATGCCTCTTTAAGCCTTCAGGTTGTTTGGTGTTGTCTTTGTGCTGTTGGCACAGTTAATCATGGATTGTTTTGACCACGAGCCGATGTTAGATATCGTTTTTCTGTGTCTGGATACACATGTTGATGCAGCCCAGGCCAGTTTTTGTGTTTTATAGTCCCATCAGTTGGATGATCAATACACCCATTATAACACAAAGCCTTCACTGTGCATGATCAGTGGTGGAAGAATATTCACTCGGGTATTTCTTCTCTGCAACAAATGGGAGAAAGTAGTGTGAAAGTGTGAAACACATCTGGGCTGAATTTTCCTCCCCAGGGTATAAGAAATGGAAATTAGCTTAGCTGTTGTCTTCAGTTTGTTTGTTTCCGTTTCCTCTTTCTTTCTTTTTTTGTAGCCTTTTAGAAAAGTGTGTTTTGTGTCCAGACCTCAGCATGAACTCTCCCTCTACCACAATCCATGTGTGTCTGTTTAATTGTTCTCCCCATCTCATCTTTTTCTTGCCTTTTTCAGGCGTTTGATCACTAACTATTTTTCTGCTCTTGTAGTGGAGATGCTCTGGCCCTACCCAGAGTTCAGTGTCCCAACCACCCCGATGCCATACTGGTGGAGGACTACAGAGCGGGGGACATGATTTGCCCAGAATGTGGCCTTGTAGTAGGTCAGTATGTACTCTGTCAACACACGCACGTTTGCTTGTGAACCACTGAGCCTTCAGGTTTAGAACACATCCTTCCTTTCCATTTCGGCTTCCTGTTTCTTTATCTGTTCATCAGTTGAACTCTTTTGTTGTCACATAATTAAGCTAATCAGTATACATTTAGGTTAGCTTAGTACACGTCTTTCTGAACCTGTTTGTTATGTTTCATTCTGCATGCAAACATCAGCTGAGTTGACAATCTAAACAAGACCACAAGCATAAAGCTAAAGGTTAACTGCCACAAATGTGTTTCCCTGTAATGCTCCTCAACCTGCATCTGGATAATAACCTGCAGGATCACACATCTTCCTCAGTTCCTCAGCCGTGTTCAGCAGAAATATTTTTGAATTTCGTCATGTCGAGGTGAGGTTATGACTTCAGACTTCTTTCACCAGTCCAGTACAATAAAGGCAAATTTAATTGTTGCAGTATTTTAACCATTTAAAAACTACATCTTTAAAAAACAAAACAATAGTATCTGATCCCAGTAACAGTTCATATTATACATACATATTCAAGTACTTGTATTAAATTATTGATTACTCGCAAAAAAATAATAATCTGAAACTAGAGTCCAAAACAAACTCCAAAAAAAAATGTTACACAACAAAAAACAAGTTCAATTTGAAGGCAAAGATCAATGTGTGACTGAAAATGTTGAGTGTTATCTGTTGCTCATGTTTCTATATAGAAAATCTTCGTACTCGACACGTACGAACGAATACTGACGTCCAAATTGTTTACATGAGTACTTATGCTCATCCCCAGTTATTCTGGATAAAATACAGACCTGACTGTGGACAAACGTTTTTCATTTGCTGTTATACTTGAAGTAGAAAATGTTTTTCTTTAAGTGTTGGTTAAAGTGACCCTTTAACCATGGACAAGAACAATAAGCATAATATGAAGAAACACTTGCGCACGTTCCGTGTGAGGCTAGAAGAACACTGAGATCCAAAATAATATTGTCAAATTGAGCAGGGACAGATGAGCAGTAGATGGTGAAAATGAAAGAAAAGAAAAGAAATAAAGGAGCTTTTAAAGAGTTATTTGTGCAGTTTTGCCCAGGCACAGATACAAAACGTGTGAAGTGAAAATCCTGTTAACATGTGATGCAAACTGTAAGACAAAGCTGTAAGGGAACACAGAGTTCTCCTCTAATGAGCCCCCGGAGCACAGACCCGGTCAGATGGGAGACGAGAGACGCCAGCCACCCTCTGATGCAAGCTAAAGTGCCCTCTGTTCCTGCTCCCATAGCTTCAGCTGGCCTCTAAGGAGATGAATGTCACTTTGCCTCTAGATATTAGAGAGACTGATGGATGGCTAAAAAAAAAAAAGCTTAACAGGATTAAAATATCAGAAATCTAATCCTCGGCCCCGCTACAGGGTTCCAAGAACAGACAGTGGTGATAACAGGAAGAAGATAATGGCCAGACAAAATCCTTTGTCACACCTTTTATCATTTGTACATCTTAAATTTGATGCAGATGAATGACTGAGCTGAGTGTAGATCATATTTCATGATGTGTTCCTGCCTCAAAATGTACAGTGATAAGAAAATGAGAACAATGAGAGGACAGGGAAGACATGTAGAAATGACTGAGCTAGATTCAGATCACAGTAATGGAAAGACACTAAAGCAGTAAAATCTAAAGAGCGCTGTGGACGGGTTGAAGACAGGCAGAAAGTACGAGACGACTGAGACAATATTTACAGTATTTCGTATCTACAGTATCTTCAGACGTGAGCGCCTGAAGATACTGTATTTTTGAATAAGGGAGTTGTGCTGAACGTGGCTCAGTGTCGGTTGCTGGTTAATTATTCCAGAGGGATCAAGGAAGACAAAGAAACCTGTTTCAGAGCAACAGGTGAAAATATTGAAAAACTAGCTGCATGTTGAAATTGTTTAAAGATGAATATGGTCTTTAATAATTTCTGTTTTCGGTGCTATGTTTAAATCCAGGGTAAAGACGATTTCGGTCTCTAGGAGAGAAAGGAATTGAAGCTCAGATGCAATGTCTTAGTTTCATTTCTCTTGCACTCTGTGTTCTGCTGTTCCGCCATATGTGCGTAGTTGACATTCCTCTCTAAAAAGTTTGTTCAGTTTCCGTTCCTCATAGTGACGCCTAGTCAATAAATACCAGAAGAGTCTGAACCAGGTGCGAGCCTGTACAAGTGTTTATAGCGTTAATGTAGAACAGTGGTTCTCAAACTGGGGGCCATAGCGTAGCGAAGGCTGTGTGGGTGACACTGACGACATTTTGTTTTTTGTGTGTTGGTGCTTGCTTGGCTGAATCAAAGGATCACAGAGACTGAAAGAGGCGGCACACCATCAGAAACACACTTTAACTAAACTTAAACGATAAGATAAGGTAGACCTTTTTGATGTTACAGCGGCTCACAATACACAAGGTGCATAAGAAAATACTCATAAATAAATAAATCGGGTGGCTCAACTGGTAAAGTGGGCTCCCCATGTACGAAAGGCTGAGTCCTTCCTGCAGTGACCCGTTTCCCACTCTGGCCCTGTGGTCACCCCCCCCCCTCTCTCACTGCTTTCCTGTCTGTCTTTAGCTGTCACAAGTTAAAAGCCAGCGAGTCCGCGTACCAACTGAAGCTTGTTGCTTGCCGTTTGCTTCTCTCAGATTTCCTATTTATTTTTAACAAACCATTTCTCCTCAGGTGACCGTGTGATCGACGTAGGCTCAGAGTGGAGGACGTTTTCCAACGAGAAAGCCCTCAAAGATCCATCCAGAGTGGGAGATGCCCAGAACCCGCTGCTCAATGGAGGCGACCTGACCACCATGATCAGCAAGGTGAGAGACAGTTTACAGTCAGTTGTTCGAAGATGTACAAATAATTGGACGGATGTCAAAAGATATTTAAGCAACTATTGTACCTGTGTTCAGATGTACAGGTACGCTGAAACTCTTAATAATAATATCAGCATTTATATTACTATTATCTGATACAGATTTCTGTACTGATTTGATAGCGATGATATAACAAGCCTTTCTCGTGACGTCTGCTGTAATCTCAGTAAACCACATCCTAAAAGTTATTACGTCTTCTCTTGAAAAACAAGAGCACTGATAAGCACTCTCTGTTTCCACCACAGGGAACAGGCGCGGCTAGTTTTGATGAATTCGGTAACTCCAAGTACCAGAACCGGCGGACGATGAGCAGCTCTGACCGGGCCATGCTCAACGCCTTTAAAGAAATCAGCACCATGGCAGACCGCATCAACCTGCCAAGGAACATCATAGTAAGTTTATCTATATATACGTTGATTATGTGTGAGATTATCCTCAAAGAGGTTTCACTTTTTCTGACATGCTCACCTTCAGGAACGAGTTCGCGCCAGCCCACAATTTTTATCCGTCATGAACAGTGACGGGGGACGCAGCTAATAACAGGATGCAAGTTGAATTTCAGTGAAATAAAGATGAGCATGAGAGCACGTTTGATTATTTTTCCTACATAAATCACATTCAACTTTGTTTCACGTCACATTTTCGCCCTTATCATCCACACAGTCGCGATGGCTTCCAGTTAGAGAACCACTGTTCTACACTAACACCATAAACACCCGTACAGGCTCACACACTCCTCCCTGCATGATTCAGTTCAGACTCTTCTGTTATTTATTGACCAGGCGTATCTGTTAGCAACGGAAACTGAACTTTTTTACAGAGAAATGCCAACCACGCACGCGTGGGCAGAACGTAGAGCGCAAGAGAAATGAAACTACAACTTTGTGTGTAATTCGTCTGTATACGATTGAAGTGTGTGGAAACTATACTGCAGACTGAGGTCACAGATTCAAACTGTGGGGTGAAGACGCGTTCACGTCAGTGAGTCTTAAGTATACGGAGGGTATGAAAGGTTTGCAGTTTTATTCTATCAACTGGAGACACTGAATCTGCTGGGGTAATAATGTACATGATGATGTAAACATAATTTTAATTCATTAAATAAAAAAGAGCCACAGATTGGCCTTTGTTTTATTAAGTTATGTCGCCACGGTTTCATCATTCGCTTTTTATAAAAAGTTACAGAAACACAATGAAAATATTTATGTAAACATGTGATTTGACTTTGGGACGACTGTCGTCGAGACGTTTTCTAGGCGGATGCAAATGGCGTGTTTATGTAAACGACTTTATTTTCTCCGCAGGACAGAACAAACAACTTATTCAAACAAGTTTACGAACAGAAGAGCCTGAAAGGGCGAGCCAACGATGCCATCGCTTCAGCCTGTCTCTACATCGCCTGCAGACAAGAAGGCGTACCACGAACATTTAAAGGTCAGAGCGAAGCATTTTATTTTCTATCGGCTGTCTGCCGTTTTATTCAGATGTATTATACAAGTTATGAGTGATGGCACAAAATCAAAACAAAAGTCTAGTTTGACAAATTATTTACAAGTCCTGTGCTTTACAGACAGTACATGATATGATGGTGCTACATGATATACAGTGTACTCTTTGTAAATTGTGCTCATTATTTCCTGAAAGAGTTGCACACACAAAATCCCTTAAGTGTCTCTCAATGGGATTCAATCTGTGGTGTGTAATTTGCCACCATTAACTAAAGGCAATTAGATTCTGTCCCTGTGGTTTCAAGAAGAAAACATCCTATATATAGAAGTAAAGGATGATGTTTGACGCACTTTCTCTTCTCTAATTCGACTGTCGAAGTTACAGTACACATTCAGCAGCGAGGTAAAAGAGACATTTCTCCTGCTTCACTCCTCACTTTGTCCTCCTCCTCTCCACAGAGATCTGCGCCGTCTCCCGGATCTCCAAGAAGGAGATTGGCAGGTGTTTCAAGCTTATCCTGAAGGCGCTGGAGACCAGCGTGGACCTCATCACCACCGGAGACTTCATGTCCCGCTTCTGCTCCAACCTGGGCTTGCCCAAACAGGTGCAGATGGCGGCCACCTTCATCGCCAGGAAGGCTGTGGAGCTCGACTTGGTGCCCGGCAGGAGCCCCATCTCCGTGGCTGCTGCAGCCATCTACATGGCCTCCCAGGCCTCTGCAGAGAAGAAGACCCAGAAAGGTGAGTGACGCTGGTACAATACTGGCAAATGTTCTCAAGGTCATATAAATGAGTTATATTCACATGCACTGGTAGAAGAGGTCTCAAACAGTTTTGACCCAGTCCACCAAAAGAAAACAGACAGCTGCATGGTGCTACACCAGCGAACGTACAGAACTCTTCCCAGTTCACACTGTCTGCCTCATTTTCTCCAGTTATGACTGTGAAACACTCTGATCTCTGAGAGTCCACTGACATTTAGGGTTAGGGTGATGGTCAGTATGGTTAACCCATGTTCACTGTTTCCTGCATTATTTTTGTCTGTTGTTGTCTTTGAGCAGGACTGTGGCACCTCCCCCTAGCTTCCGATGGGATGTGTTCAACTTTGTATTCTTGAGCTGCAGATGCGGCATGTTTTAGATTGTACACGATTCAACAGTATAACTGGTGTCTCGGTGCTTCCACAGAAATCGGGGACATCGCCGGCGTCGCAGACGTCACGATCCGGCAGTCGTACCGCCTCATCTACCCGCGCGCTGCCGAACTCTTCCCTCCAGACTTCAAATTCGACACACCCGTCGACAAGCTGCCACAGCTGTGAACACACTCTACACAGTGACGATATTTTTCTGCTGTACTTACAGGATTGTATTCTGTTTTTTTTTTTTAATTAAATCATATTTGTGTTGGATTTGGAAGATTTCTCTTGTCCCTCTTAAGACTTCAAGCCTTTGTCAAGGCACTCTCACAGGAATAAAACGGACACATTCCAGTGCTTAAATAAACAGCTTTGCAGACTGTACTTACAGTATTTCATTTGAGTGTATATACTGTATCATGTATATATGTCCAAGTGGGAAAGTGTAATTGATGCTTGCAATTTTAGGCTGGTTTCATACTGTATACATAAAACTTTGTTTTTGTAGAAAAATGACCAGGTTCTATTTTGTTAGTTTGTTTGAATTGTTTCAAGTAATTTAAAAAAAAATAAAAGATTTTCATTAAAGCACAACGAGCTCTTTTGTTTGTTTACATAAAACATTCTTACAGTTACAGGCGTGAATGTTTGACTGTCAAAACTGGTGAACACAAATCCAAATAATAAACAGGATGTGTTGAAGGTCAGGAGTACAAATAAGGGCAAAGCCACTATTACAAATGTTTAATTTGTGCATTCATGATGGGCAACAAACAACTGCAGAAATGCCATTTCTCTTTTTATACACCGGGCTGAACAGCAACAGTTGTGACATGAGTATTGGTGTACCATCCATAAAGTTTTCGCCTGTCCTGGCAACAACATGCACAAGCAAAGAATAAAAAACAAAACTCTGTACAATCTATTTTCATCATTAAGAAACGTAGATAATTAAAAACTATTGATAAAATTAGTGCTTTCAGCTTAATTGTGTACATACAGTATGTATATATAATATACCCTGCCCTCCCCTGTAGTGATTCATATCAACAGGTCTCCAACGTTTGAGTCAGTTTATATAAACATGCAAATCGACAGAGTCGTCAGCTGAACACTGAAACGTTTAACTGATCACAGAACAGTGTGGGAAGCGTTTTGACAAGAGACCTATAATAACCTAAATTTAATGTTTCCAACAAACAGCTCAGCACTGGAGTTTCATCTGTCATCGGGTGCACCGTCAGTTCATCAACGTTTGTTTCTTTTAAACCATGAAGAGTTGTTTGTCTGCTGCTTCAAGAGAGACAGGATGAATTTTGGTTTTTAGTTAGCTGTCACCGTGCCACTCACTTTAGTGTTTTCACTTTGAGGTATCAAGAAAAATAAAACAAACAAAAAAACGCTGTCAGGTCCACCACAACCAGCTGTTCACTGAGGAAAGGAAAACCAAAATAATGAACTGAAATCCAGCTGAACTCAGCTCTGAAAATTCAATGTTCAGGTTTGATTTTATTGCTCCAAAAGACACGGCAACACCAAGCTGCGCTTAGGTATTCAGAAGTGAGCTCAGCTGAATCTCAACCTCAAGCTACAGAGCCACTAGAGGGCATCAGACTGAAAAAAAAACATAAAATATTTTACATTATTTCTTCTAGCCAGTAGGCATTTTTAATTATCAACTCATTTCCAAATAAAACTAAGTGATGGTGATTAATTTAACAGCTTTAGCAGCATGTAACGCTGCATGGACAGCTGCTTTTAGACTAAAGAGTGTCTCGTATGAAGATATGGAAGCTTCAGGCGAGTTTGTGGACATAAAGACATGTAGTGTGAAGACTCTTACTTGGGTTTCAAGTCAAGAAGCAGCAGTAGTAGTCAAGATGTTTGTTGTTGTAGCTGACCGTTCAGTGACGAATGCTTTGAGCACTTTAAAATTCACCGAACACCAGCTTCAGACATGATCGTGGAGGAAATGTCAAACTTTTTACAGTGAGATAAAAATGTCCTTAAGCTATGGCGAGGGCTTTGCAATCAAAGAGAGGAAAACAACAATAAAATACACGACTGGATATAATCTGTACAGATCAAAAAAAAGACAGTGACACTGAATAACATGATTGTGATGTTGCCGTCTTCTCAGAGTTCATATGAAAAACATTCTCAGTGGTCAGACAATGGACACGGCGGCGACGTGTGCAGGAGGATGAAGCGTCCTTCCTCCTTCACTCTCCAACGACAGTTTTGTTTTCTTTTTCTTAAAAAAAAAAAAAGTTCTTCATGTAGATTAAAAAAAAATAAGTGGGCGTCCTCAGGAGGGTTTCTGGAGTTTCTTGTCAATGGCACAGAGTTTTTGCCCGGAGGCTCGCGGAGCCACGTTCGTTCCTCCACCTCAACTTTTTGGGCAAGGAAGAGGAAAGTTTTAAAATGATGTGAGCTACAGTCATTGCTGTGTTGGTTGGTTCACAGTGTGTGTGTGTGTGTGTGTCTGTGTGTGTATTTGTGTGTGTAGATTGAAAAGGGGGGGGGGGGTCAGGTGAAGCTAACACCAGTCAGCGATGTAATCAAAGTCAGAGAACATGTTCTGCTCGTCGGAGTTCAGCGCTCGGGGTTCCCTGGGCGGGGTTAAGATCGGAGCCTCTGAGGTAAATTCATCATCGAAGTTGCTGACGTCGTTGGAGCCCTGAATGGTCGGCACGAACGGTGGCTTCACCTTCTTGGCCAAGAGTCCGTTCCAATCCATGTTCTGCCAAGAAAAACAGACGGAGAGGCTCGCATTAGTGTTTGGCTTTCTTTTTCTTGCTGAGAGTCAGATGAGAAGTTTGATACCACTCTCATTTCTGTCTGTTAAATATGAGGCTACAGCCACCGGGTAGGTTAGCTTAGCATAAACACTGGAAATGGCTAGTATGGCTCGCTTCCAGCACCTTTAAAAGCTCACCGATCAAAATGACATTTCCCATTTGCTATTCCTTTAAATAAATTAAAAAAAATACACAAGTAGAAAAAAATCTGAGTGTAAATTATGTTTTTGTTCCTCACCCTGAAGAATAGATGTTTCTTAACCTCCTCTGCGTCCCTTTCTCCTGCTCCCAGCCGTCGTTCTGGACTCCTCCTCAAAAGCTGAGCACAAAGGAGGAGCGTAAAATACAGTAAACATTAAACACACTGCTCCTTTACTGGATAAAATCTTTGAAACACAAGCGGAGTTTTCACTTTTGGGATTATTCAGTTGTTCAAAATTGGCTCTTTAAAGACAGATCCTGTCTCTCTCAGTCTAAATACACACCCTCCTCATGATGGAGATGGCTTCAGTGGAGAGGAACCGTGGGTAGCGGACTTCATCATTGACGATGCTGTCAAACACCTCCTCCTCGTCGTCACCGGGGAAGGGCGACTGAAAAGAGAAAAATATGAAGACATGAGTTTTTTGGAATCAGGATAATTCCTCAGCATCTTGATGGAACATGCACTCACCTCTCCAACCAGCATCTCAAAGATAAGGACGCCCAGTCCCCACCAGTCCACTGCTCGGGTGTACGACGTTTCAGTCAGAACCTCGGGAGCTAAAAACTCTGGCGTGCCACAAAACGTGCTGGTGCGGTCCCTGAAACCCATTCCTGAAAGAGACACAGAGGCGCTTTAACAAAGGACCACACTTACTTCGAAACAACAAATCGCTATCTGTGTTTTAATCCTTGTTTGGGGAATATTCAGGGTGGCAGTTTTACGGTCATTTTGAAGCTATGTGATGTTGTTCTTGAGATCTCTTTGTAATTCTTTCCTCTCTTTAATTTTAAATATTAAAATATAAAGCCTTCTGTATAATGTCGCTTTCCATTTTACCTTCTTTGCAAAGTCCAAAGTCAGCGATCTTTACATATCCCTCTGTATCCAGGAGCAGATTATCCAGCTTCAAATCTCTGCAGATTAAAAAAGAAGTATAATAAATAGATTTTGATGGTTTCATGCTCCGAACAGAAGTGGGGCTGAATTGAATGACTCGACTTTACTCAAACTGCTTACCTGTACACAATCTTATGGTCATGTAAGAACTGTAATCCCAATACGACACAGGCTGCATAAAATCTGCAAAATTACAGAACACGCAGCAGATTAGAGAAAGAAATCCAGCTAATTAGCTCCCCACACACACACTCATGCGGAGGAATTAAAGTATTACACAAAAGTGTAAAAGCCAGTTGTGTCAGTGTACGGTCAGGTTTAGACACCGATGAGAAGAGTTAAAGCTCCGGTCACTCACACGGCCCTGGGCTCAGAGAAAACATCAGCGTGGATGTGCATCATCAGGTCGCCTCCTGCCGCGTACTCCATCACAAAACATACGTGCTCCTGCGTCTGGAAACACGCAAACAGGTTGACCAGGAACGGGTGACGGACGCTGTTGACCGTCTCGAAAATCCTCTTCTCGCACATCAAACTGGCAAAGAGAGGACGAGACTGAGTCACAGCAGCAGCAGGTAGTATGACATCTGACAAAGAACGACATGTCAACGCTTTACGACTCCTCTGACATCGTAATCATTTAAAAAATGTTTACCTGTCGACCTCATCACGAGCCACAATATCTCCTTTCTTCAGAGCTTTGATAGCAAACATCTCTCCTGTGCTTTTATATTCTGCTAACAACACCTGAGGAAAGAGACACATTTCAGCTTTTTGCCAGCTTTGTTCTGTTGGACCAGAGCTGAAGCTATAAGTCAATTCATCAATGATTGAGTTTGTTATAACTGAGTTAATATTTCAAGCAAAAAATGTCCAACATTTCCTGGTTGCAGCTTCAGAAACATGAAGATTTTATGCTTGGACTGTTGGTCACGTAAAAGAAGCAAACTGAAGATCACCTTCAGCTCTGGGAATTTATACTCATCAATCCTGAAGAAATAACACCTAATTATTTTCATTATCAAATAATCTGCCTATGCCGGATGATGAAATGAAACGTACCTTTCCAAAGTGACCACGTCCGAGCACTGCCACGCATTTGAAGTCTTGGAGGCTGAAGTGGAACTGCTCGTCTTCCCTGAAAAAGGATTATTACACGTATCGTGAATTAAATGCAGAGAGACGTGCATAAAGCATAAAGAGTGGTTCGAATACAGAAGCAGCCTGCAGCAGACAACGTGACGGTTAACCTCAGAAGTATGAAGATACAAAGCCAGGGGGCAGTGTTTACACTCAGGTTACTATTTCAGCTCCACTGAATACTCCTATGTCAGGACATTACAATTGAACAGACCTACAAAAGATGTCAACAAAAAACAACAATGGTGGCAGGTTGCCAGCAAAATGTGTGTTTTTATAATCCGTCACTGCTACACTGTCGGTGCCAGTATCACACAGGCGTGAAACTAGAAATAACTGTGTCCTTCCGGTTACCTCTTTTCAGTTAAATGTCATCTGAAATGTACTTGAGGTCTTAAAACACAAAACACAAACAAGACAAGCGTGTGGCTCTCTCGTACCTTATCTCTGTGTCTTTCTGGATGGCCGTGAGCTCCAGATCTGAATTCTGGATCTCCTGCTCCACCTCTCTGTCCAGGTCTGGCTTCACCGCTATGCTGTTTCTCTTGTTCAAGAAGTCAAATGAGGCGAGCGCGTCCTGCAGCGAGGATGGAAACAATAGCAAGGAGAGATTTTAGGTTGGAGAATTTGATGTATTTTTTTGATTAAATCAGCACTTCTGTAGTTATATATAGATCCACTGATGACCACAGGTGACAAACACAGTGAGGTGAACAATCGATAAGGTCTTATTGGAAGTTTTCTTTTTAATTAAAGCATGGCTGACCGCATTTTATTAGAAGACAGTGATCAAAAAATGTGTGAAGGAATTTACTTTATTTGGAGATTTGCCCAGCGATGCTGCAGATTTTTATAATATTTTGTGTATTTTTCTTTTGCTGCTCTTTATTTACCTTTTTATCTCATCTTATCTGTCAAATTCTCTACACAGGCATTTCTCGTCTGTCTGGCTGCGTGTTATAGACCTTTACACAAACAGTTTCTTGTTTTGAACAGAAAGCACGGAGGACATTTCAATGAAAGAGTCGTTTTTCATCTGTGATTACGTCAGCTCATTGCCGTCTTATTATTAATACCTGTGATTCTTTGAACACAGTACCTGTACTTCCTCCTTGTCGGGCATCTTGTCCTGCACCAGTGGTTCTCGGATGTTGTCGGGTGGCGGGTAGTGTTTGGGTCCTGGGGTGGGTTCTTTGTCAAAGTCCAGCTTGGTCACCAGCGGGTCGCTTTGTATGGGCACATGTACACAACTGATTTTTAACACTGCTTTTACGAGTTAATAATTACAATTGAACATCCTTTGTCCACGTATGTGTGAGCGTGGGTGTTTGAGTACCTGCTGGGTGTGGGTGAACCAGGCAGGCTGCTGGGCCCGGTCTCAGCCGCCTGCGGGCTGAAGGAGTTGGTGCTGACGGTCGGTATGGCTCTTCTCACTAGGCGGCCCCAGGTGGCGATGTTGATGTTCATCTGAGGGGCTCGCAGGAAGGTTTTACCTGAAGAAGAAGAAAAAAAAAGAGAGAGAAGAGGGTATGATGTTTATTGAAGACAGGAGGAGAAAAGCAAGTCTCTCCTTTTCTTTAACCACCTAGCTACTGATGTGGAGAGAGATGAAAACTGTATTCAGTGAATCCAAGAACCAGAATGTCATTATTAGAGATACAATTGTTTGTTTCTCTGATGTCTGTGTGAGAATAACAATAGTACACCTTGAAAAGTGAAACCTTCTGAGGTGATGCTGACTCACCCTGCTGCTTTGAGAAAATCTTCTTTTGTCTTTGCAGCTTTGGTCGTCTCTCAATGACGGGATTGAAAAATGTCACCTGAACACAAGAAAGAAGATTAGACCGGGAGCTGGTTCAACGTGACCTGTCAACTGTCACCAGTGACAGCCAATAAATGTGTGTGTGTGTGTGTACCTCAGCAAACAGCATCCCCTGTGGCTCGAGGTACAGACACATCCCGTGACGCTGGTTGTCCAGGAAGTCCTCCAGCCGCAGGAACTTGACAGCGCAGAGTGAACGCCAGTCACGCCAGTACACCGAGATCTCCAGCTCACGAGACTGCAGGACAGACACACACAAAAACACACAACAAACAGATGTGAAACACACCGACTGTGTCGAACACAACACAGAGTCAACAACACAAATGTAGGTCAAGGGCAGAAATGTGTGTGTGTGTGTGTGTGTGTTACCCGGTCCAGCTCTAATGTAAACTTCTGGTCCCAGGCCTGGTTGCTGACCGACCTCCAGCTTGTTTGGCCGACTACTGTGTTGTCCAGCTTCAGCACCGCGCTGATCTCATCTAAGAAAACATACAAATGTTATTTGCTAAGTACTGATGAATTTCAGTCATTCAGTTGGTATTACAGACATGATGTTAGGCATGTTCAGTGTAATCAATCCATCTTTAAATCAGTATCTACTTGTTACCAGACAGTGTACGAGGTCAGGTCGACTTACTGGAGAGCTCCTCGCTCTTTGTCAGGTTCCGCGAGCTCACGCCTCGGTTTCGGTTTGCTCGGCTAATGAAGGATGAGCGTGTCTCGCTGGGGCTCCAGCCGGGCAGCGGCACGGATGCAGCTTTGGAACGACCTGGGACATTTTCCAGAAGGTCCTGACAGCCCATGAGCCTGACGTCTAACGTGCCTGGAGGTGAGACGATACACATCCATATATCACATGATCTGTCTCGGTCCAAGTCGTACAGTTCAGTGATTATTATCAGTTTTGTTTTAAACTGGTCTTTGTATATAGTACTGGTTGGAGGCCTGAAGTCTCCTTAAAGATATATTTAGATGTTTACTGAGTTAGGCTTGGTTTTTCTGTTAAACTGGTCGAGTTCAGATTTGACAGTTAATGTTTGCCAATCTACCTGTAGACTACCTCAGACCTACGAGCCGTTTCCTCGGTAACAATTAATGATTTGTTGACAAATGAAAATCAATGAAAGTCATGCAGTTGCTAACAGTGTGAGAAAGTGAAGAGTCATTAAAGAGCAAAGTTAACGTAATGTAACGTCTTTTCTTTCCGCAAGGACAAAACAGCTGATCAGTTAGACATTGTAGATCAGTCTGCTAAAAAATATGAATTGTTCTCAATATGTCCTATAATATAAGTATTGCATAGATGTAACACAACACACATTTACTAATATTTACTAATAGTTTCTCCCCCAAAATCACACCTCACTTCCTCTTCACTCTGAGTCATGAGGAACGATTCACATATTTTGGGAGAATGTATGAATTTATGTTCGATGTGACATTTTAAGTTACGAAACAAACAGCAAGATAACATTAGATGACAGAAGAAGTCGTCGTAATAAGAAGCGACCTGAATCTCGGTGCAACTTTTCTGGTTTCTAACTAACAAATTGCAGAAACAATTAGTGGACACTGTAAAAAGAGACTTTCCCCAGAAAACGGGAGACAAAAAAAAGGATGCTATTGTATCTCGATAAATAAGAAGACGATGAACACAGTCGAGTTAGAAATGTATATCTTAGTTGGTTCCCATGTTTTGTTTATGTTTGTTGATGTTACTGAAAGACCTCATTAATGGAACGTGTGCATCAGTGTCTAATATTTAAGAACAGTGAGTGTATCATGTGTAATCGGTAACCATCGCTGTCTCTTTTGTCTGGTTACCTGTGAGTGCGGCGGGTTTAGTCACGGTGCTGTACTGGTTCTGCGTGGAGATGATGCTGGATCTGGGACTGAGAGCCGGTGAGGACAGCAGGGACAACTCTTCCACGATGCTGCTGCTGCGAGGGTGATTTTTAGGCAACTCATTGAGGCGCTGCTCCAAGGAATATCGCAGGAGGTCCAGCTTTTGACTGGACTCATTAAAACGAGCCTGGGCCTAGACAGAGAGTGAGTGAGAGAACGAGAGAGAGGAAGGAGGGAAGGAAGTACAGAGGAAGCAAAGGAGGGTGGGAGGAAAGAAAATAGTAGAGGTGGAAGGTGGATGGAAAGAGAGAAACATCAATTACATGGCCCGTTTTACTTTAGTAGAGCACAGCAGCAGTGCAGGGATCAGTTTCATTTAAAGCTCATGAACTTGCATCAGGTCGAAAGTGATGAGAGTCTGCTTGTTTTAAATCATCACTGTATACACAACTCTCAAACATCTACCTCTGAATGTGCTTTTTTTTCGGTGACTTTTCCCGAGCCCAGGAGTTTCATGACGTTCTTGGCTCCCTCGGCCACGGCGGACTCTATCTTGGCGTGGTGACACAGCTCCTCCACCCGCAGGTCCAGCGGGCTGATGATGGGCTTGTCTGGAGGACAAGGGAGGACATGATTCTTTAAATTAGACGTGATCTCTCCTATTATTTCTAAAAAAAATCACTGAACGCGGGCGAAAGGCTCACCCATCACATCATTGTTCTCGAAGCTCAGCTCGTTGGCCTGGCTGGCCTTGAGGATCTGCATCCTGATGAACTCGATCTTCGTCTTGCTGTCCTGGAGCATTTGCTGGGCAGTCGCTAGCAACTTACGGTCCTGCGGACAAAATTAGCAATGAAACAATCAGTGAAATGTTGCCATATCAACACACTTTGATATAAATGAATGAATCAAATGTTTTTTTAATAATGTTTTGTCTTCTGAGTGAAATAACTGCACGCCATCCTTCAACACTTATTGTGTTTTGTTGTTGTGAGCGTGTTACACAAACAGCCAGGACGCCAGTTCATGCCCTTAATTGGAGCTAAAGAACGAGTGACCACATGGAAAATCTTATTCATCAGAAAAAGAAGGTGGAATCTCATTGTACGTTGTAATTGCTGACCCTCAAATACGTGCAAATACACACACACACACACACACACACGCGCGCACACACACACAAGAAGTAAGCAAACTCCACCCAGAATTCCTCTCAAGTTTAAATCAGTGGTTGTTGATGGCGCCGCACACAGGAAAGACCTCTGTCCAACAGGCATTTCCTCTCTGACATCAGGACAGGACTATTTCCAACTGGAAGGTGCATATGTCTGTCTGTCTGACCTTGGGAAGGTTGCTTACAAGACATTGTGACCTCCCCTGGTCAGACAGTGGGAGCCATGTGGCAGTTTTCAGTCAGTTACTGTACAACAATCACACACACACTGCAGCTCTGCAGGTACCTCTACAAAACTCAAAGAGCTTCATGTTCTGCTGAGTAAAATGTGCCCTCATGTATCCACCCAATCATATGATGAAGAGCAGAAGTGTATCACTGGCAAACCTGACATGAAACCCTACACTATACTAAACCGTCTGCTACAAAGTGGCTTCAATTACTACTGACAGACACAGGAGCCAAGATGAGCACGAGCGCCTCTCGGTGCTCCAGCTGTTATTAGTCCTGGTGACTTACACACACCTCCCAGCTAAATTATAGTTTTCCTCTCTCCACAAGGACCGTAAGAGCTTTGTGAACAAACAGCGGTGCATATGACCCACAGCATGTGTCAGCGCCTTCTCATGTTTCCTCCTCCCCTACAGTGAAGCTGTAAAAGCCAACATGTATCACTCGACCATCTGCAGACTGGAAACGAGCTCGCTCGCTCCAGTTTTCGTGTCATTATGTAGATATAGTACCTTTATAAAAAAAAAAAGACTCTGGAAACTCTTTAACCTTGGCGCATATCTTGTAGGTTGGTGCACAGGTTGTAGTTAGCAAAATTAAAAAGAAAACAAGCATTAAAGTATGTACATTAATGAGGATTTGCATGTTTGGGAAAGAAAGATTTCCAAATATTATGGCAAATGAAGCAAATTCAAACTGAGGTTAATGTAAGGCAGGCGCACCTTTGAGCTGTTAAATACATCAGATTATTAAAGATTATGTTATGGTCATGGCTTAAGCAGGCTTCAATGATTAATTAGTCAATCGCCCTAAAAATAATCACAAATCATTTATTGTTTTTACTGTGTTTTATATCATATTAAACTGAATATCTTTGGGTTTTGGACTGACAAAACTTAGAGACAACACCTTGGACTCTGCAAAACTGGAATGGACATTATTCAAGATCGTCTGACATTTAAGAAACCAAACGATTAATCTAGAAAACAACCCGCCTTTATCATTACATCTAAATTGTTACTACAAATGCAACAAAATATCGGTTAAAAAAATTCCTTTATATCCACAGCAATCAATTGTCACTTTGTTCCGTGGTTTACAGGAGTGATTGTGTAGAAGAAACACCAGATTATGATGAAAATCAGGCATGTTTCAAAGCCTATAATCGAATTCAACCATATTCCTAACCTTGAAAACATATAATCAACCATTTTCCAAACTTTCCAAACTCTGTACGAACTCTGTTTGAAGACATACGAGCCAAAAAAGTGAAGAAAGACTCACTGACCTAAACCACTGGGGGGTAAAATGGAAAGTGAGCACACACTTAGAACAGAAATGTTGTTTATAACGATAATCCCTCATGGCAGAGGGAAAACTGGCAAGTGATTCAAAGTTGAACCAGGAGGTTGATTTGTAAACTGATGGATTTTTTTTTTTTTTTTACAACTGTTGGTTTGGTCATAATTTCACAGTTCACCCTTGTTTTCTCTTCTAAATAAGTTCAGCTCACATGAGGGTTTGTTTAAAACCTTTATTACTGTCTGACTGCTCCGCTTTCTTGCCCAATTAGAATTTTTTTTGCTGATGTCACAACGCTGCCAGATGTACAAAAGTACAGAAGCCAAACCCAGCTCATCTGAAACTGGAATTATCCGATAATACAAAATGAGTGATGTGTCTGACTGTGTACACTTGGCAGTCTGACATGAACCAGCTCGAACCTGAAAGTCAGGTGAACCCTCCCTCCCTCCCTCTCTCTCTCCCGTTGAATCCTACCTTGGAGGGCCCGTTGGAGTACATTAGAATCATGTTCTCGGCACCCTGTTTGACCTTGAGCTCAATGTCGTTCTGTCTTTTTAGGGCGGCCAGGCGGCTGCTGCTGGTGCACATTCTCGCCTCGCTGTTGGGTGTGTCTGGGGTCAAAGGGCATTCTGGGTAAAGACAAAAAAAGAGAGCATAAGTTACAACCTCGTGACATTTTGGAAACAACCACAGATATACGACTCTGTGTACGCTACTACTGCCGTTTGTCACAAATATACACTGGCTGTAAATAGTAACTCGGCATGCATGTGCTATTTTTGGCTGACATCCATTTTGAAGTTTAGCTAAACACTCCTGCAGCACGGTATAAAATGACCTGCAACTTTGCTTACAAAAACACGTCATAGCAGCTTCAGTGGTCACATAATGTACCCAGAAAGCTCTGCTGTTTATAATATGATGAAGTGTGTTAGCGCAAGACTCCAACTGACTCACCCTCTCAACACAAAAACTAACTAGACGAGTCAACAGCGACATTAAGATCTGACATAAAGTGGAATTTCAGATCAATAAATGATGTCCGACAGTGGATGTGTCTTGTGTATAACGCTTTGACTTCATCACGCAGGCACAGAAAATAGAAATACTACAAATACTCAGTTTGACTTGAATTTAATTTGGTATGATGCTTTGATATTAAAGCCAATCACTGCTAATTCAGAGGAACTTTCTGTTATCTCATTGGATCTCTCGCGAAGTCTTTTCAAATTTCAACAGCAGAGGGAAAGCCTGCGGCTGTCTCTATTCTGAGAAACAAAAAAAAAACAAAAAAAACAAGTGTGAACACGCAGACAACTACTACAACTACGGTGACATTACAGCACAATAAAAAACATGCTGCGCACACGTAGGGCAACGTATATCCATGATAATGTCAATTTCACATCAAAAATGAATTTCTTAACCCTAAAAAGCTGCTGCGACTGGCCCGATATATGTTTAGCCTTCTGAGTTTTTCATGCATTCACACACACATTCACACACACACACACACAAAGTAAAAATGAAGATAGGTGCCATCTATTCCCCTGAGCTGGACCACAGTTCTTGGTGATGAGCTCACCGTTTTGTTTTTTTGGCGTGTCTGGACTCGAAAAGGTGCAGTGAAAACCCCTCCCCACACTGATCACTGCAGCACAAAACATTCTCACACATACACACACACACACACACACACACGCATGTGAGGTGGGCAAAAAAACCTGCCTGACTTCTCCTGACTTGACTTGCAAGTTCAGTTACGGAGTCTATGGTGTCATAAAGCAACTTCTCTCGGAAAGGTCCGTAAGAGTACGCTTGATGTGACACAGGCAATACTCTGTATACTATGCAATACTGTATGTATTCTCACTCGGACCAACAAAATAGAAACATGTTATGTGGATAACTTAAACTCAATCATCTTCCTTTCTTTTTGACAAATAAAAAAAAGGCACATGACATAATATCCGATTCCCCTGAAGGTGTCTTGAGTCCGCCTGGCATTACCTTAAAATAACAGCGCTGAGGAAAATCAGTTATTCTGGTCGAAGCTGCCAAACACAGATAACAATAACCAGCAGGCGGGTCTGTGATTCATTCAATCTGAATGTTTCATCAAAACAGTGTCTAAAGATTCCTTTGAACACCTGTGGGATATGGGCAAAAAAGGAGCATGTGATTCTTTGAACGGAAGGTCTGATTCATCTAATGACCTTTAATAAGATGAGAGAGAGCATCACTGCTGAGGTTTCTGTTGAGGAGCAGGAAGGGAGGATGTTAGCCATCCCGGGGCAACCCTCTCTCTCTCTCTATATATATATATATATATACACACACACACACACACACACACAGAGGCAGGGCTAAACAGGAAAAACAGAGTGGGCTTGGGGCAAAACTGACTTTATCATTCATGAAATCAACAATGCATAATAAGGGTCTGTGGCATAGCAGTGATTACTTTAAAATCACGTTAAGTCAGTGTCATGAGAAAATCACTTTTCTCGCACGTGCACAAGTGTAGCTTATGTCATGCAGTCTACGTTCGGGGCTTTCCTCTGTGTGTGTGTGTGTGTGTGTGTGTGTGTGTGTGTGTGTGTGTTTTGGTCAAGGTCACATCCAGCCAAGAATTCAAGAACCCACCCCTCCTTCTCCTCCTTCAGCCCACGCTGGGCCTGAGGACAAGATACTGAGCTACCGAATAGCTGCAGGGCTGAGTCACTGCTGGACAGCGGACAAGGGGAACCCTCCCTCAGATTAACCTCCTCTGTATCTGATGAGGAGGCAACGAGCAACACGCTAACAATACTCTCTAAACAATTACATCATGATTTGGAGAGCTGGACTGAATACTGGCTTAGGGGCTTGTCATTTGATATGTGATACGATGACTGGAAGGAAAACAGTCTGGACTTGTATTCAAGCCTCTTTATGAATGAGATAATGTGTGACAGTAGGACTTCACTGGTGACCCTGTGTCAGAGCTGCTGCTGCTGCTGCTTCTAGACGGTTCCTGAGTGTGTGTCGGTCCATTTCTGGCCTCAGCTGAGCGTCGGAGAATAACCAGAACCCCCTCTAACTCTCTCCTGGAACAAAAACACATTCTGGCTTCTCGCAGAGGTAGGGCAACTCCTTCCTACTAATTCAGGGAACAAGTGCAGTCTCTTGCCGATTCGAGAGCTAAAGTGCATTTCATCGAGCCGTCTCATGACCGCGGAGCCGAGCTGCTCTCAGTCCCTTCTCCATCGTTTTGCGATGGCCAGCGACATTCCGCTGCCGTTGCGTCACTCAAAAAGAAAGCCCCCGTTCATCTGATAGAGAATCACCAAGTCAGGCTAAATTTGTTCCTACTTAAGATAACCATTTACCAAGACAACCTCCCTTCACTCCCCCAGCACACACACACACACACACACACACATCTCTCCTCATCTACTTCCTAATGTCAACTGAACCGCGGGGGGGGACGTGATGGTAACAGGCAGACAAATGTCATTCCTTCTCTTCCTGAATTCACTGACACTCGCCACCAACAAATACTACATAAGGCCACTTCTGTGACAAAACTATATGGAACGGACGCCGCTGTTGTGGTTAACTCTCTCCAAATTCCATTGAAGTCGACAAACGCACAGGGGCAGGCTTTCAACAGCCTCGGAGGGGAACAATCGACAGCTCATTGTAACTGTCGGAGGAATGTGGAATGCAACAATGTCAGCCTCTGGAGAGTGAGTCACCTCCAAACACTGAATGTGCTCTGTGTGTGTGTTTATATAGGTGCTGTTCTGACAGTGTTGGCAAAATGATTTACTCAGTGATACTTTTTTTTTTTTTTTTTTTTTTTTACATTTGCAATAAGCCAGTATTTTTGAGAGTGCTAAGGAGGTGATGACAATAATTGGAAGAGAGGTTGATTGCTGTTTGTTGACAAATACTATGTCTTGCTAGCAAAAAAACGGCAGCGGGAAAACCTTCTAGCCAAGCACAATCTACTTATAGATACAGATTTATTTCTAGATCTGGCTGTAGGCGCATACATCTATAAGAAGTGACCCATTACAAATGTCACTGAAAGACCACTGCTCCTGTGCAAATATTGTGTTGTTCCTCTCAGCCCACTTTATGTGTACGGTAGTTAAGTTTAGTATAGTGTTAGCTTACGTCAACTGTCTTTACTGCTTGGTTAATGTTTACTAAATCCTCTGGAACTGCTTTGCAGTCGTGTTTCTGTTGTTACCTAGCAGTTCTTCGGGGTCTTTGACCACAATGTGAGCGTTGAGCTCTTGCAGCTCCTGGTGAAGCTCCTCAACCTTCTTGTTCGATTTTTTCAGCATGTTGTCCACATATGCCAGGCTCTTCTTGTCTGTGGTGACCTGATGAAAGTGGAGGTGGCATGAGAATGTTTTCATTAAGATTTAAAAAGGAGAAGTTCGCCAGTTTCGATCATGAGTTTCAGTTTACTATAGTCATAGGAGTGTTTATCAGCCGGTGAAAACTGAGGGAGTTTTGTTAAGTCTTTGTCAGCTCGATCTGCAAACTGGGAGCATGGAGTTCAACAGACATTACCAGGGTGTAAGAAAAATGCTGTTGGTTGCATTATGGGAAATGTAGGATACAGTGGTTTTGAAAACTGAATCATACTGAATACTTCAGTTACTTATGAGTAATGTTAAAGACTTTAAATACACTCTGTGATTTTACCTTTCGCAGGTTCTCTGCACCCTCTTTGATCTTCAGCTCTTTGCGGATCTCGCGGCGGATCTGCTCCTTGATCTCATCCAGCTTCTGTTGGACCATTGTGTCAGACAGGTCCAGGTTGTGTCCCAGACCCAGTCGCTCCGCAACCAGCTGGCCCCTGGCATCCCCCTGAGGGCGGACAGCAGAAGACGAGAAAAAAAAAAAAAGAAGAGGAGATGAGAGGAAGAATGTAATTTAGAGGAGGTCAGCAAGGGAGTAGGATGAGGAAAATGGGATAGCAGACAAAGAGGAGGAGAGGACATGGAGAGGTCAGTGACTCAGTAAACAAATAGACCGTGCTTACTGGCACTTTTTGAGTAGCATTTAACTGACAGGACTTATCAATACAAACTGTTAGAACAAAAAGCGCTGCACCAACTTGTAATGTTTCAAAACAGCTTCAGCTATTGCCTCATAAACACATGCATTTCCATTTTGTCATGAGTGCCAGCTTACGACAGCAGCAAGGAAGTGATAAACAGAGGAGGAGCTACAGAGATAGTTTCAGCCCAGCAGTCACAAAGCGTCTCATAATAACAACATTTGTGCAAAGTCTGTGCAAGCTGATGCTGAACAAACTACTTCAAATGAGTGCATCTGAAATTAGAATGACTCGAAGGTGCTGAAAGTATCTTCATACGGTTCAGAGCTTGCTGGAACTGGCTGCAGTGTTGTTTTCGTTGCTGCTGTCAGTCAACATTTACCTGCATCCTTGAAGCCGTCACCTTCACTAAAGAGGGATTAGAAGCCACTTCCTGAACGGCTGCAGCTTTAAAGTTCATCATCAATACAATGGTGGCACTGGTGACGTTCCACTAGTTGATCACAGCATACGTCTGTGACTTAGTGTGACCGCGAATAATCAGTTTACTCCATGTCACTACACAGTTCATCAATCTGAAGCTCTTCGGGGCTGAAAATATCTTCTAACTTTTCCTTATGTTATATTGTTACACACAAATTTGAACATTTTCATCATCACAGCTCAAAACCAAATATAAAGCCTGCCCTCGCATTGGTACTAATATTTGCTCAGTTAGGTATGCATACGCGTGGTTATTCAACACCTGCGGCCTTTGATGTTTTTTCGGTGTAATAAAGTGCAGTCATTCAAATCACTTTGTCAGTGACTCCAGATAACACCTGAATGCGTCGAATGTAAAGGTGAACCAGACCTCGCCGCCCTGTGAAAGCCTCTGGAACTGTGCCCGAGTTTAAGAGTGTGGAAATCAGCTTATTCCATTCATAAAAAAAAAAAAAAAAAACAGCACATCACCACTCTGTGACCACCACTGGATCTGCATCTTGATGCATTCAAGCCATCAAGACTTTACTTTTAAATTTTACTTACAAAAAAAGCAGTCAAACCAAACGCTCACTAACATTTAGGCTTAATGCAATTAGCTCCAATTTAGTGGGCTACTGTTATAATTACATCTGCCAAAAGAGAAGTTTTGGTAAGTTTGAGTCAACAGGACAAAACCTCAAGGCTTTACTGATCTTTCTGCCTTACCATAACTTCATCAGTTTCAGCCAACTCCATCTCGAGATCCATTGAACCAACCAGTACACGCATGTTCTGCTGACCAGCTAAACTATCATTACACAAACTCCACTGAAGTTCTGTTGTCTGGTAGGATGATATCCTCCGCCACAAAGGTTAGGGCTGCACCGTGGCTGGCAGAGGCTCCGCTCAAAGCCGCATTCATTCACAAGTATCCAATTTTCTACAGCTCTCTCTCTCCCTCTCTCTTTTTGCGCTGTCTTTCTCACACAGACCGTTGACATCAACAGGGAAGATAAACCGTCTGAGCAGCGTCAGCCAAATCCCTCTTAGCTTCTAACTCTGTGAGGTCAGAGCAGCCCAGAATGGGACCTAATCTCACTCCAGGGAGCGGGACTGTGTCTAAAATTAACCCACGTCAAAAACATAACACTGGCTGTTCATTGTGGCCCCTCACCCCCCCGCTGGAAAGCATCTTGTGTGGTGGAGGAGAAGTTTTGACACCCCAACAACTGAGGGTTCAAGACAGAGTACAGGGTGATGCTCATGTCTCACCAGGAATGAACCCTGCTAAGCTGTCATTGTGTTGTCCTTCATCAATGCTGCAGTTTCACAGAATACAGAGGGGTTACCCACAATGTTTAATAACGGGGGCTGGCCACATCCACCTACTTTCGTAGGGGAGAGGACACATTTCACACAGTAGATCATATTCAGTGGTTATTATTTAGGCCTTCATCTACCGACTCGATCGATCATACAACATGTTGCGTCAGGATCTGGGTGCCTCAGCTAAACGGTTACCTGACGGAAACCTTGAATCATCTCCTCTATTTCTGACTGATAAGATTTATGCTGGGGAAATACATGTTAGGTAAGATAAGGGATTTCCACAGGCTCAATCATACTCTCATTCAGCCCTCTTGAATCCCCCTCACTCTCTTCTATAGGTGCTCACTTCAGAGGAAGCTATAGTTCGCACATATCCTGGTCCAGAGGCTCCTTGATGACTCATAGGTAAAATGGAGGTCACAACTTCTGGAAGTGGAAGAATAGTGTGTGTGTGTGTGTGTGTGTGTGCGGGGGGGAAGCTCTCTTCTTCAGCTCACTGCCTTGAAAAACTTGTTTGCACTGTAGCCGTGTTTGCCCAATGTGCTATGAGGACAGCATGAGGACACCCAAAAAGGGCCTATTTTACTGCGCAACAATGCAAGGAAATCCATGAAAGGCCGATCAGATAAGGGGGAAATAAATCAGCTAGTAGACCCACAAGGTCTGCGCTTTAATTTGAGATCAAACAAAGAAACTATATCCAAACAGCAAGCGCTCGTTTACAGAATTAGTTTCACCTCTTGTTTCTCTCCAAGTGCAATACTTCCTTGAGTTGCTCTTTTACCTGAATGGCCCTTATCATGTCTTGCTGCTCGAACATATTGCCTTGTCAGGGGAGTGACGCCACACCGAGTCTCGAGACATATTAGGTTCAAAGACGAGTGAGGCAGGAACTGTAAGCAAATGTTTCCACTCATACCACAATGCATACACTTTTTGATGGATGGAGGGAACTTGCTCTTGTCAGTGTGGCTCTGCTAGCGGCTCTGTGAAATGTTCAAGGCTCACAACAAATGAAAAGACTGCATCGAAAACCTTTGTAGCTACGCGTTTTATTAAATATTACAAAAAAAATAGGCTGCCATCTAGGGCCTGTATCTAATAAAACTATTGCTAATACACCCGCAAAAAAGGTAGGGCAACTGTTACCTACACATGCTGAACCTGTTAAAGGGCTCTTCCAGTGGCTAAGACATGAAAGGAAACTGTGAAGTAAAAGCAAACATTAGGTCTGAGCCTCAAGTTTAAGCAGGTTAACTTGCTCTTTAAGCCTGAAAGCTCCAAGTCCAACAACAAGAGCACCATTCAGACAATAGGACAATGGAAAAGTTGAGGGCACTATCCAGGCTTACGCTTAAAAAGCCAAGCCCTTGCCATTTCTGTGCAAGGCCTATCTCGGCCTACAACCTGACACCGAGGCCGTGTCTTACCCCTGCAGCTGGCTGCAGAGTGTTGGCCACAGCCTGGTGCTCTGCTGCGACCAGAAATAGCACCACAGGCTAATAAACACAGATCCTACAAATGCAGCCTTCACACGAGCCCTAGACATATCCCATGCCAAGTCAAACTGTAGGTAATGTCTTGCACTTCAGGTCAATGTTAATGGTCATTTCGGAGCCCGGACACACACAGCAAATTTATTGTGTCTCCAGAAAAGTGGCGTTGCAGTGTCACAACGGAGAGCGAGCGATAAAACTGCACCGAAGCACCTGTTGTCCTGCTGAGTTGATCTGGTTCCACACCATATAATCCACCGTGGTAAAATACGTTAAAGTTGAGCAGGCTTGGTTCACCCTGGCTAAACATAGATGCAGCTTTTAAAAGTGAAAGCATGACTTCCACATTTTTTCATTCAGGAAAATAACATAGGGCTGGGCTTATGTTATTGTTAGGTTAACAAACATGATCAATCCAAATGTGGAAACAATGCACGCGTTCTGTTTTTAACTTTAAACAAGCCCAGAGAACAAACACTGCACGCTGTAAATGCTAAACGTAATATTAGTCTGTGTAGTGAATCTTCTATGCATCTATCCTTTCATTTAAGTAACATAGTAATTATTACTTTAGCAGTATTAATATTTATAGAAAGTATATTATTTTGGTTATTTCTGGTTAGTTTATTGTACATTTTACCTCCCTCATAAAGACACGAAATAAAGCATAAAGAGTATTGGAAAAGAGTTGTGCGACATGTTTTAATTTTGATAGATTTATAGGGGAATATGCATTTAAAATGGCTTCATCATGATATACATACATATCAGTAGAATATTCTCATAACTAATCAGGTCAGTGATTATCAGCCAAGCCCTGATGATGAAATAATGTAACTTTACATTACCTTGCCAGGCTTACCGACCAGCTTTATAATAAACATTACCAATATTGTGATGAGATCCCAAACAAAAGGACATCTTTATCCGTTTATGTGCTCATATTCAAGCAGGAAACAGCTGCTGTAGCCTACACCTGCTTTGCCATGGGCATACGGTGCTCCGACTCAGTTAAATATGGCTTACAGTGACAATTTAATTTTAAAACCCATGTTAGAAAATATTGTTCATACATGGCGGAGATAAAGCATTTGAGCAAACACCTGTGTGTTAACATTATAAGCCATTTTATGATTAAACTGGTTCAGTAAAAGCATCACTGAGGCAACAGGTCAACACCACCTGTTGCACTGCTCAGTGCTCAGTTTCAGTCTGGACCAACCCCGATAAGAAAACTAACACTTCACAGGTTTAGACTCTTATTTTGTAGTATTATTTCCCAGAATAGAGATGACTAACAGTGTTTGAGTAATCAGGCTGGTATCGATATGAACATGAAGACATTTTAGGGAGGTAAAAAGCAACAGTTGATTAAACTCTTATTAGTTAAAAGTTCATCTTTGGACATCATTTATGACAGAAATATGTATTTCAGGTCTGACGTCACTCAAGTGAAACCACATTAGTCAGTGAGTCATGACTGTTCACAGAGAATAACGACACATGTAAGACTTACATTCGCATTATCCTTTATATATATATATATATATATAAATAAATATTTTTTTTAAAGTGCATTTGCATGCTGGCTGAGACATTTACGGACTTGCGAGGCGTTCAAATACATCAGGTTTGTAACGTGTTTAACTTTACGTCAGGCAAACCAGTAAACACTTGCTCTCTTTAAAAAAAAAAAAAAAAGTATAAACCTTATTCACATATTAAAACTATAAAACACAGCGTCAACAGTGTGTGGATACACTGTTTATTCCTCCAAATTAACACAGGTTAAGTTAACGTTAGGCTACAGAGCTGTACGTTAACGTTTAACAGCCGTTATTTGACTCAACGCATAGCAACATTAACGTTTAACGTTTATACAATAACGACCGTTACATTAATTAACACAGCGGCTTGCGGTTATAACTGCCGGTTTGAAACTTTCAGGATAAGTAAGTTTGGATAATTGTTTCCCAGGCCTCAATCCATGGATAATTCCCAGACAACCCTTTAGGATCTAGCAGAGGCCCTTCACTTAAATACCACACCATACACTCACAGCGACTCAACTTTAATGACATTAAATAGTTAGCTAACTTATAACTGACCCCCGGGAAGAAGTTTGCGCACTTTTCGCAACAGTTGTCAACTTTTCCTACCTGCACGGAATCGGCGGCCATCTTGGTTTTCGCCTTTGAATCAAATCCTACGGGGAGAGAGGAGGGGAGGTGGAACTCCAAAAACAAGCCTTGTTTTAAGTTTCCCTCTCTGGCGACAAAAAGAAGTGATTATTTGGACCAAATCATCGGTCATCTCGGGTACACGGGGCTTCCCATGTCGTCTTCACACTTCATTTACGCGGTCACACCGTCCTAGAGGGGTCCTGGGGGGTGGACTTGGAGCTCATAAATAAGAAAGCTGAAGCATAAATCTGTCCCAGTGCAGTTGGAGAAAGAGGCGGTGGTTACAGTGGAAGAGTCCGCCCAGAGGAGCTGTAGTGCTGCTGGTGGGGCTGCTCTCAGCCCGGACAGTTAACACACACGTGATCCAGGACTTCATATAGGCTGGCCTTACCTCATGCTCATAGCTTGAAATCATCCTGGGATAAACATAAACATGGAAAATAATCATTAATCTCAAGTCAGGATGCTTTAAATCGAGTTAAGACTGTGTTAAAATTTAAAATCAAACAAAGGAAACTCCTTAGATATGTGCCATTTTAGTCAGTAGTGGAAGAAGTATTGAGATACTTTGCTTTATTAAAAGCGCCATTGGTGTCACAAATACATTTATGTTTACAATCACACATGTCAACAAATACTTAAAAGTGAAAAGAAAAGATGAAGCTGGAGATGAATGTCACTATTAAAGAGGAAATATGGGAATAAGTGTGTAAAGGGGGACATAACCTAATTTATGATCCACTTTGGAAAGACTTAAACTGCAAATTAAAAACAAGTTCCTTTCATAAGTAATAATAACATGAGTAAAACAAATTTGTAAACAGATTAGAGGTCACACACATTTTCTCATACCTGGAAGGGTTTCATGACATTTTGAATATTGGTTTACTACAGGCCCATTGTACTCTATTATAGGAGTTATTCTTGGTGGAGCAATGGAAAATAGAGAAGTTTACTTGCTGCATATCCTTTTATTCGTAGATAAAATAGAAGATTACCTCATCTTGGCTCGAACCACTGCCACCAACTCTATATCAATGTCAAGACAGGTTAATGAAAGTGTACTTGATGGAAAATAATACTGATAATACTGAATCTGGCCAAATCACTTTCTCTTAAGGTTATTTTATCTCTTGGAAACTCCACTCTATGCGGATGCACTCAATGCTATGATTGTTGATTTTTTTTTATGTTTGTTTGCAGACAAAACAGCTGTGTACATTTAAAATGTGTACAACTATGAATAGGCGTTTAGTTTAAAAAATAAAAAATACTCAATTACAAGTAAAAGTCTCTGATAAGTACAAGTAATAATAGTAAGTACAATATCAAAAATACATATACTGATTATACTGAATGGCTCCAGCAGTTACAGACGTTGTAGCACTCAGAGTCTTTATCTTTGAGTAAAAGTAGCAATATTGTTATAGAAAAATATTCAATAACAAGTAAAATCCTGAATGTCTAAATTTTAGTAGTAATTATTATTACATATTATGATCAAAATATACTCATTATTTCTCTCTCAAACACAAAGTTACTCAGAATTGCCCCTTCCAAAATGCTATTTATATTTATAAATACTGTATCATTTGATTATTAGACACATTAACATGAGCAGCATACTTATATTTGGTCAGGGTGGATATAACTTCAACTGCTTACTGTTGGAGAGTTTATTCTATAACAGTGCATCCCTGGTTTAATAAAGCAAGAAAAGTAACTTTAATGGGGTAAAAAAGTATATTTCCCTCTCAAATGTAGTGAAGTAGAAGTATAGAGTGGCATAAAATAGAAATACTGTACTAAAATAAAGTATAAGTGCCATCAAACTGAACTAGAATAAGACTGTACCTCAGATGAATTGTCAGTATTGATCATCAAACTATAAGTTAATTCATAAGGATCATACAGACGCTGTACAAACCTGCCGGTAATAGAGCTGCAATGCTAACAAAAGCTGCTTTATACTAAATAAGAGCCACAGTTTACTTTTGTGTTGCCAAGCCAGATAGATGAGGAGGAGCTGCTATGAACAAACCACAGGACTGAACACTGAACTCTTCTCCACTGGGGCCAGTGCATGACATGTCACACCTTGGTGAGAAGACTTACTGCTGCATTACATAACGCACAGGGACACAGTCATCACAAGCCATATGTCTCAGAGACTGGGAACTCTCTGTGCTTATGGCGTGGTGTCACAGATATTTATCACTGTGGACAACAATGCCGGGCCCTCATTCATAAACTGAGCATTGTCCACATAATAAAAATGGCAGAGGCCTTGTTGGGTAGACTTATGAATGATGTGGTCCTGTTAAGATCTACCTTAGAAAGGTCTACTCTTTGTTTCTGTCTCCACAGTGACGCTCTCCAGAGCCTGACTAAAGACAGGTGCTTCAGACAGGACGTCATGGTATCGTCTTTCATTTATGGATCGATACGGCCTGTGTAACTATGATGATGGTGTTTGAGTGTTGTGATGTGGGAGGGGAAGAATGGAGATAACATGGTGTGTTGCTGTTTTCTGTACCAGCAGGGTAATTAATATCTATTTTACTGTCTATATCTATCTATGTACATAATCTATAATATCTTTATTACTTTCTCTAACTGTTTTTACAGTTGAACGAACACTATAATGATCTGTGGCTGTGTTATTACTCATAATAAACATGATGATTGATGCTCTCATTAATGGGATAATTGCTATGCTTTATTGTGCAGGTAGGTATTAGGTATTGCCCTACAAAGTTGTAAATATCAGACAAATCCTGATGCGTGAGCTTCATGTTTTTTTGGTGAGACATCCTGGAGGCATAGGAGTCTGGGACCTTAACTGTGTAGTTGTGGTGTCCCTGTTCAGGTCTAATGTTACACCGACTTCTCTGATCTATCAGATTCTGTGACCTCATTAGGAAATTCAACCATATGTTGCCACTGTACATGTTATATAATACTTTATCACATACTATATTTGGATGAAATTTGATCAAAGAGACCAAAGTGTTGACCTTATGTTGACAGGTGAGGTATGAGTGTTGTACAGATAGTTTGATCTAAACAATGCAATGACACAGCTGCAGACCTTTGCTGTCCCCTCTTTCTTCACCTCTTCATTTCTTATACTCTCAACTATACTGTACTATCTACTAACGTTCCTCCAAACAAGATATTTTTTTGGCATTTTCTGCTTTATTTGATAGAGACAGGAAATTCAGGGGAGAAAGACCCAAGCTGGATTTGAACCCGGGTCACTGCGGTAAGGCCTTTATCCTTGAAGCACAGGGTGCACAGTCTACCAAGTGAGCTACCGAAGCTCCCCCAGACATGTTTTAAGATATAAAATTGCTTTTAATGATAATTTGTGTCTGATATGTTTCTGAAAAATTCAGAATTTATAAATAAATGTGAGTAATTTTTATTTCAAAACTTAAACTGCTGGACACAAAATGTCTCCTACTTCATTGAAAGGTCCTTTCTAAGTGTATGTGAGCTGGAGGTTTCAAGTTTCCACACGAATGGCTCAAAACTAGTAATGATTTCACAAAATCACCCTCTTAAGTACACGTTTTGAACTTTCCCCCTTCAGTAGATGGATGTGAAAAAGGCCTTCTAGTGTCACGCTCTGCACATACATCATCCTGCACAGTGAAGCACAAACATCCAAGTGAAGCTAACAAAAAGTAAAACAGGGTTGGTCGGAGTGGTGGATCACTATAAAAGTGTCGCATTAGTTGAATATAACTTGTCTTTTACTGTTTTTTACGCACCGTAAAAGAAAAAAAAAAAAACAGTTGAAAGTATTCTGAGAAGATTTTACAAATACAGAAGTTGTATGTCAGCTGTGCTGGGCAACAACTTTGGTGATTTACTGGTACTTGACATCCAGCCCTCAGGGACCATCACAGGCTATAAAATCTGAACCTTGATCACAAATAACACAATGGTAGCCACATATTGGATAAATAATCTTGTAGAGAGTAAAAAGCTAACAAAAGGTGTGCAGCTTGGGGGTAATTAGATACAGTTTTCTTTAGCAGGCACATCTGATTTCTCCTGTTACAGCCTCATAAAAAGCCTCAGAGGGTTTAAATGCCGAGTCCTAAACCTACCGTTAAATGCTGTCCTGTAAGAGAGGCTCCAAAGGAGACATGCGCCATGTTTATCTGGGTGAGAGAGCTAAAACCAGGAAGCTGTAACTAGATAACCATCTGAGATTAATGGAGATGAGTCAAATATGATAACTGCCCCGGGATTACTTGAGAGCATGGATGAGTATCATATTATACAAGGTATATTCTCTGGCCTTTGGCCTGTTGGTATTTTAGTGCTCTCAATGTATATTTTTTTCAACAGCAAGACAGTTGCTACCAAAACAAGAGAAAATGTTAAATATAAACAATAAATATGACAACCTGCTGTACCTTTATAATAAGTTGTACCAATATTCACTGCAATCACTGTATCAAATGCAAAAAAAAAAAAAAAAAAATACTCTTGGAGGATCTGGAAAGGATGTAAAAATGGATAGACAGACACACAGAGAAACACCAGCAGAGGCAGCAGCAGAGCTGGCAGCTCTTTATCTCCCTCTGCAGGATACCAGCCTTGAAATAATCCAGCTTTCATTTTCACAGTAGCAGCTTTATCTGTCACCAGCCACTCGCTGCTCTGTTGTGCCGCTTGATGATGACGATGCACAGACATTTGTGTTAAATTAAGGAACACACATGCAATTCTTTGGTAGTTTTTTCAAAATGTTCTGTATATTTTTGGGGGCAATCAAAAGATGAAAACAGCCATGGCAGCTATGTTGTCTTTATGTCCCATCTGACAAAGCTGCAACACAACAAGGAGAGCTGGGTGTAGAGAAGGCACACAAACTACAGCATGTCCCCAGATGAAAATCAGTCGCTCTTCATCTGAATATTTAAATACTTCAGGTACTGTGACGTGACGGTACATCCAGTGGAATCACAGAGGTGAATTAGGTGAGAGGGCAACATTATGTCACTTTAAACTTTTCTGTAAACTGTTAGCAATTTATGAAGGGTAGAGAAGAACTTTAACTGGCCAATAAAAGACCATTAAAACTGCAGTAAACTCAAGCTTCAAGAAAAACGAGAGAAGAAATTTATACAAGCAAATTAGCAAAGTTATTATCAACTTCACCACCATCTTTTATGTGGACAAAGAGCAGAGATTTTTAAGGAATAGATTGTCATTTTGGGAAATCTGCTTTCTGGCTCACAAGATCGAGAACACTGTTAGATATAATGCTGTTGCTAGGTTAGCTTAGCATAAAGACTAGAAACAAGGGGACCAAAACCTCACTAATTAACACGTTATATCTTGCTAGTTTGATCTGTACAAAAAGTGAAGTAAAACAAATATGTGACAAGCTAAAGGTTTCCTGATGTTTACAGTCTTTATGCTAAGCTATGCTAAGCTAACAGGCTACAAGGTGTATCCTTGCATTTAAAAGATATCAGAGCGGTATCAGGCTTCTCATCCAACTCCTGATAAGAAAGCAAATATACATTTCCCAAAATGACAGAATATCCCTTTAAGCAGCAGAGTAACATATCAGCAGACTCTCATGTTTAACTGGTTCTACAATGAAAAGCACAAAAAATTTAAATGCTGACTAAAAAGTGAAATGAAAGAGTTGAAATAAATGTACAAACATGATGAAAAAGGCAGACTAACTTTAAAAGGGTGTTAACAGTATAAATGGGTTGATTTTATACTGTAGCAACAGACTGAAAAAAGTAGTAAATATTTACAGCAGCAGCATCTTCACCTTTTGACACACTTCAATAATATCAAGTGTAAATGCTTCCTTCATAACAGAGGAAAAGCCTCTGGGCAAAGCTGCACATTACGAGTCATCCAACAGTACAGTATAAAACATACGCACTTGCCCCAGTAAATAGTCCATGGTCACAGGATTTTTATTTCATAAAAACCTCAAAAGTTCTCATTCAAGTCCAATAATACAGCACAGTAGTCAGTTTCTTACACTTAAAATCTCTTTAAGTTAGTAGTAGTGGCGAGGCATGGGGATGTTGTTTTCACCATGAAGAATGTCACCATCTTTACATACAAAAGACAACCATAGTAAAGAATTAAAACACAATCAAACACAACCAAACAGTACAGAGCCAATGAAAATGTTTTGTCTGGATCGGAGAACGGCAAAGCCAATCAGGAGTCGAGGTCAGACCAGCTGTTGGACAGGCCGTCTCCTGACATGTGTCGGCGGAGGCCCTCTGCGCAGACGACCTTTGAAATGGAAGTGAAAGGGAGTTGAGGCCCGTGGGGGCTGCTGGGAACACAACCTGCTGACGCAAACTGTTGGCTGGCACAAACGTGGAAAAACAGAGCGGTTACCAGTCTGATCGCTGCGTCAGAGGCGGATTGTTTCTGCAGCACCACCTTATGCTCTCAATCACACGTACAAACCAGCCACACAGTCACCAGTAGTCTCGTTTTCCGTCTCTTTTTGAATGCCCATCTGAGCCTGTCTGACCCCGCCATGTTCTTCTACGAACACGTCTTTCTTTTAGTTTTTGGGGTAGATTTTCTCATAGAAGAAGTTTTGTGCCAGCAGGTAGAGCTCCCCATCTTTTTCTCTGACAGCATGTGCCCTGACAAACTGGAACTGCTCCAGTGCAAACTCATAGAACTCGTTCTCCATCTTCCAGATGGCAGACTGCTGCAGCTTGGCGATAGACTCCTTTGTGGGCGGCTTTTTCTCACTGGTCTTCCTCAGGTGGGATTTCTTCCCTGTGATGAAAGGAGAGGAGGATTAAAGGGGTCCTGGAACATGAACGCAATGATTCAGCTTTTATGTACACATCTGCTCTCTTATGTTTAACGTCAATGCAGACATTACTACGATTTTAGTTTGGAGCTTTTTCTTTCCTTTTTTGTTACTGCATTCCAAAAAATCATTGGCACTATCTCTAAGTAACTTGAAGCAAACACCTCTCCACATGTCACGACTAAACTCCGCACAATATGACCTCTAAACAGGACTCTGACATGCAATTCTTCTCGAATCATAACTGGCAATATAGGCAGCGTTTCAGGCTTTCTGCCAAGCATAACGCATAGAATCTGCAAGTGAAATACAATCCATATAAATTCACAAGCTTGTATATGGAGACACTTATTTAATCTGTATAATAACAAGCATAAAAATATTGAGTCATCTCATCACTATGAGGTTACCAGGCAACCAGCAGAGACACCATGACGTTAGATAGTCCCAACACATAACGCAGTCCAAAACATAATATCCAAAAAAGATGTAATGTGTTAATGAATGAGCAGATTTTATCATCTTTGGACAGAGCTAGGCTAGCTGCCCCCCCCTCCATGACACGAGACATGAGAGTGATATCAATCTTCTCATTAACTCTCAGCAAATAACTGCATTTCCCAAAATGTCTAAAATGATTATTATGGAAATATGTCACAGCTTTCAATCCTGTCTGATGAGTTCTGTATTTTTCTTTGGGCCCGTCTTTAATTTCGCTAATTGAAAGGCGAAGGCATCTCTAAAAGCTCCGAGTGAGATTGCAAGTCAGCGAAAAACGTGATAACTGAGACTGCGCGACTTCTGAATCAGAGACTCAGTCTTCAAGTCCATTAAATACATTCCTGATTAACTTGAGTACTCTGTGGTTTATCTGCTGCTAAAAATGAGGAACATCATTCTTTCATCTACGTCACTGTCAGATTTCATTCTTCCGCACTCTCCATTATTTATTCTGGCTGCGCTCATTGTAACTAATCTGTAACTACATCAGCGAGAGGCATGAGTGCATATTGATCACGATTCAATTCTCAGAGGGGCGATTCAAACTGCTAATATGCAACCACAGCACACAGACAGACACTTTAGCTTTGCAAAGTGAGTTAGCTATTGAGTTGCTTTTCAGTTTATTATAATATTGATGAGGGAAACAAAGGAAACAACAAATGGCACCTGTTTTGTACAGCTCAGTGGCTCCTTTGAAGAAGCGTGGCAGCGCTGCCTCCAGCATCATGACAAAGTCCTCCAGCTCCTCGGTTACTCCGACCAGCATGTATTCATTCACCAGGTTGTATTTCGCCTGCTCCAGAGCCCACTGGCTGCCCACATTCCTGCACAGAGATCACGTTGGTTGTATGTGGTTAGTTTTAGTCTTAGTATTCTAAAAAGGAGGGTGGTGACACAGAAGAGCAGCAGAGGAGAGCTGAAGGGTACACAGATAGTGACAGGGAAAATGATTAAGTGAGATGTGAGAGTCCGGAGAGGTTTGAGACAACAGGAGGACCAGAGGACGGAGGAGAAAGGCAGGGAGGAATGGAGTCTGTGGCAGGCGTTGTCATGGTCAGGAAATTATATAATGAAGGAGGAAAGAGATTGTTTAAATCTACAAAGTAACTTTTTGGCAAAGCCTTGTTAAACAGTGCATTAGAGGACTGGCAGCGCCTTCACCTTTTTGTCTAGGAGTATTTATTTAATGTTTCTAAGGTGCTTTCCACTACTTTAATATACTGCTAGAGCACCAGGAGAACTAAATCCTAGAAACTAAGGCCTTCAGTCGATAACCTGCATCAGGAGATGGTTAAAAGGACGGCAAAGTCAATGAGAGATTAAGGAGGGTAAGAGGGATGAGTGAGGGTAGAGAGAGAGAGGCCGATACAGATCAAGGCTGAGAGAGCTATCAGGGACCTTGAGAAGATGAGTGTAGCAGAAGTGATAGAAAAGGACGATGAGGTTTAATGTGGTGCATTATGAAACAAAACTGATACACCATCCCTCCTGAACTATCTGAACACAGTGAGACGAGGAAAGGATAATAATGCCGATGTTGTATTTTGTTTTGTTATTGCCGACAAATCCCACTGAAAAGATCAAAAACCAACGACGAGTTCTTAACGTTCATACTTTATCTGTGGCACTAAACCCCTCGCCCAGTGATTCATACTTAAGATGTTAACCTTAAAAAACATCACAGAAATAAATCTTCTCTTTTAAAAAAGGCTAAATAATTTCCCTGCTGGGCATTGAAGCTTTTAGCAAACATCATTAAAAACAGGAGTAAATAGTGCATTTATTTTCAGCCGTGGATTAAAAAACATTTAGTGCGCTAGTGAGTATTTAATGCACCAGAATGGATTATGTACGATTGAAGATGAATTAAAATCAAATCATCAAAAACACAACAACATTTGTTCTTAGTCTTTGGACAGCAATAGAGATCTACAGAGATTTATCAGGTTTTGGCTACACAGACAATACTTCATTGTAGAGTTTGTTGACAATATCACCAGCATTAAAAGTGAAAACACAACTAAAGATGAGCTTCCTTTCATTTTAAGCATCAGAACAAGAATGCAAGAGGACCCAGAGATTATAAATTCAGACTCTGTGATGTCTGAACAGGGTACAGCGTCAGCTGTTTGAATACTAACCAGCATTCAGAGTAGTGACCACAGAAAAAGGGAATCTGGAGCCAGAGCTTCTCAGGGGCACAGTCTGAGCCGCCGGCTGATACACATTCATCAAACGTCTGAAACACAAAAAACAAATTATTTTAATGAGCGAGAATTTTAGTCACGCTTGAAGTAATAATCAGGTGCCCATATGAACAATAAAAACAGGTTTTCATCGTTCCTCCTGTTCATACCAGCCATGAATCTTCATGCGTACTCCAAAAATTATGAGTTAAGTAAGAATCTTTTGTGTTGCCATTTCCACTCTTCATTGATTAACATTATCCAGGGAAACACAAAGAGGGAATGTAGTTCCAAAAATAGTCACTTCTGAAGATATCTGTATGATTTGACTAACTCAGACTGAAGCCTCATATTAACTTTAATTATCTTTAAATAGTTTTTACACAGAATGAGGATTGTAGATTCAGTCCCTCATCACGTCCATTTAAAATGCATTAAGAAGGGATTATTTAATATGTACGTATGTTCATACGGGCACCTGACATGAAAAATTGTGAACTTATCCTTCAAACAAAAGAATGAAAGTATTAGTGGATTTTAACCTTCTTGTCTCCTTGTTTCCTGCGTCTCAAGCCGGGCCTGTAGTCGTCCCCGAAACGTAAAAAGTAATAATAGGAGACGAGCCTTTCGATGGGGTCCCGGATCACGTTTATGTAGATGGGCTTCCTCTTTATCCCAAACCTGTGAGACATGACATTGTGTTGAAGTACTCAACGGGACTTTAATTCAGGATTAAGTCTGAAGACAGCTGGTTTAAAAGAGCTCAATAATGTGCTTCTTTTATTGTTTAGACATACTGAGGTTCAGCTGCTGCTTTGTGCTACATTCACATCATAACGCTACACTGTGAATGAAAAGCTGTAAATGACCACAAGGTGGAGTCACCTGCATAAAGCCACAGCAGGGTGAACAAACTGTGAATAAACAGTCACAGTCATTATGAGACAATTGCAGGACAACATATTTACTTGGTGAAGTCCAGGAAGGAGACGTGTCCGTGGTAGAAAGCCGGCTTCATTTCCCTCCACTCAGTCACATTCTTTACAAACCGAACCTGAAACAAACAACCAAAACAACTTACAATGAATGAAATGCTCTTTTTAGAACATACAGTCGACCAAACAGCAAATATCGAAGACACAGGTCTCTACATTACAAATTAAAAGGGGGAATTCATGTTAAATCAGCTGCTCTGACCTGGTCCTGTATGGACATGACCGGGTTGTTCTTGGTGGTGTTGATGTGCAGGACGTGGTAGTGGTTCTTCCCGCACAGGTCGTAGGCGATGTTGGTGAAGGAGGTGCTGGCCGTCTTGGGCACGCGGTTGTAGATGATGACGATGTCATCTTCGTTGTCGGGCGACGACAAGACCGACGAGTCCCGTTCTCGCAGACCGTCCTGCGTGTGCCGCTGCTCGATCTCTCGTACCTCGTGTCTGGCGATGGCTCGTTCTGGGGGGGGGGGGGAGGAGGATGGTGAGTTCAGGACGTATAGGTAAGGATTTTGTGTTAGTTAAAGGGACAGTGAGCTGAAATGCCCTCCAGCGAGTTACTCATTATACAGACTCCATGAGTGTTGTTCTGGAGCTAAACCTGACCTCTGGTTTCTCTGTGGAGCAGAATAAGTGAATAGAAAACTTCCTGTAAGTGCCAGAAAGTCTCAGATACTTCTAAATAATAAAAAAGCAGCAAGAAACAAAAGTACGAGGCGTTAAACACTAGATGTCACAACGGCCTTCCCAAGCAGAAAGACTCTGATTATATCCTGGTCTATGTTTAACATGTCTCATAATAATTAGATTTAAATTTACTACTACTAAGATGTGATTCTGTCCTTGTCAGAGGTAACACTGCTGCGTGAGACTTAACCGTAACTTTATTAAAAATGTATTTCCATTCCATTTGAACACAGTCTCTTCTGGAGAGCAGACAGCGGAAACTCCTTTCCCGCTCCACACCGAGGATCAAGAATAATGTCAAACAGGAATATTAGTTAATCATTTTGTGAGCAGCCTATTTCACGCTGCAGTAACACCTCTCTAGTTGGCTAATCAGATTCAACTTTAATATCAATCCTCTACCTTTTACTTTCACTTATTTAAGCGTGGAGTGAAGTGTCTGCGTGCTCCCGTTTTAGATAAAATGAATGTACTGTCATGGACAAGTACATCCTTGTGTGCTTCAGACAGACCCTAGATAATAGCAAAATGACTTATACGACCTAGTTTCCTCCTCCTCTGAGAAAAGCATCATGTAACAAGGGTGAAAAGGTGAAGAGCAAGAGGTTAGAGGTTGGTAGTTAGACGGTAAGGCTACAGTTACTCGATAGCTAACGGGACGTTTACAGGACATCAATACACTCTAAATGAGGAGGGCAGAGGTTGGGGTGGGGTGGGGTATCTCAATTCAAACAGTGCATGAAGCTGCAGAAAAGCCAGACCTCTGCGCCTCCGTGTGAATAGATTCAACACAAAGACGCTCGGGCTTTTGTTGCACTCTGGCTTTTTTCTTGGTCTGAATTCGCCTCAGATTGACTGGTGTTGACAATGCCTCAGAGTGCTCCGCAGGAAGGATGGAGCGAGAAGAAGACGGGTGTTTGTATGTGTGTGTGTGTGTGTGTGTGTGTGTGTGTGTGTGTGTGTGTGTGTGTGTGTGTGTGTGTGTGTGTGTGTGTGTTAGGAGGGGAGGCAGCACAACACTGGAGCACCTAATACCCGTGGGAGCACTCAGTGGAGCCAGCGGGCTCCTAAAGCCCTGCCTAAAGCCTGGCTTCTGAAACACTGTTACAGCCTGGACTGGGCTGGCCCGGCTTTAGAGGCTGGCATCTGGCACCGGAGCCCAATTAAGATGTCATCTGTGAAAGCGCCGCCCTCTCCTTCATCTGTGTGAACACACGTGGGTATATACACACACACACACACACACACACATACAGAAATACTCTCACTGCCTCCCTCTCTTACACTCTGCTAAACAGCTGTTAACGTTGCACTCATCAAAGCTGGATCTGGTTACGGACGGAGCCGCGGCACTTCCGCACGCTCGCAACTGGTGCTCCGGGGGGCTGATGGCATGGAGACGTGCCAGGTGGTTGTAATGGCTGAAGCCTGTCAGCATGCAGAACAACTGTAATGGAGACATTCGTTCACACGTCCACCTAGAGCACGCACTAGCCAACAACAACAGCAATAACAGTTGCTATGTTGGAACTTTATCGCTGGGGCTCAAATGTCATTTTGGGCTTATTTTTATGATGGCGTACAGTGAGGGGACACAGAGAGAGACTTTGACATTCGAAAAATAGAGTCGGAGCGCAACCCGTGACAAAGCAAGTCATAAATATTGAGGGCCTTTAGTCTGATGTGTAGTACCAGGTGTCAGAAGAATTTAAAGTCTACTTCACAGTTTGAAAGGCCCTGAAAACATATTTTCTGAATGAGCTTCTTACTACGAGCGATGGAGGTCACACAGATACACAAAATGTTCTTTCTTTCTTCAAAGTTAGAACAGTTATGTTTATTTCACGTGTCAGTTTTTATCTGTGCTATTCTCACTGGTTTCAGTTGGGAAAAGGTGTCACATACCTCAGAGCTCCATGCAGGATTTGGTTGTTGTTGTTGGGTTGTTTATGTTTCCACACCACTGTGAATCAAATCTGATCAAACCCCAACCATGAAGCAGATTAGTTGAGTTTGTGGGTTAATAAATTAGATGTTTTCCTCCTCAATATAAAGCTGTTTCAATCAATATTTCTTTATGTTATCAAATCAGTAAAAGATGGAGCTCACAGTGACAAAACCCACTGAAAACTGCAGGGGTTTTTTTTTGTTGTTTTTTAAGCAATTTCCAACTGATTGCTTTGATTTTCCAGCCCATAACTTTAATGTTTTCATTCACTCTAATGGCTCTCATCAGTGTTATTTCCAGCGATAGCAGCACACACCTGTTTTTAGCAAATAAACTGAGATAAACCCGCTTCACGCCACCTACACAGCAGACAAACAAATTTAGTGACATAGAGAGCATTTTGCAGCTAAAGAGACAGATTTTTTTTTTTTCTCTGGAAGTTGGTGGAGACCAAAACGGAGTTAAAAGAGAGTCAACGCTGAACACGACCTGAAATGAATGTTAATGTTGCTCTGTATTGGATGTTCGCTAACACCATAGGCATATCAGCGTAAAAAGGTATTAGTATGGCGATGTAGACTGTGTTGCGGTGCCGTTAGTGTCGTCGTGAGATTTCTCACAACACAATCAGTTTTTTCCACTGCTGTCAGCAACACGTTGAAAGACAACAGCAACTTGTTTTTTCAGAGACAATGTCCTCTGGATAATCCACAGACCACGCTGACAACAGTTTTCACTGAAGCTACTTTGCACTGAAGGAGAAAACTGTTGACAGCGAGGTCTGTGGATTATCCAGAGGAACAGGGACATTGTTTTCTCAGAGTATTTCAAATGCATTGTTTTAATCCTGCGAGCACTGTAAATTAAATTCCCTTCACCTCCATTGTGCTGGCAGAAGAGCAAGGTATCTCAAAAACAAGATGGACAAAAGCTAGCTACAAGGCTAGATACCATCAGAGGTAAGTGAGAAAATGTGTTTCAGTTGAGTGACTTGATACTTAATCTATGTTCTTGTCTATATTTTGAATCGCTGGCATCTTCAAGGCCAAACAGGAGAACATACATCATCATGTAAGCTCTCTTATTGCTTTGCTAAGGCATAAACACACAAAATTAAGCTTTTGTGGAGCTCAAGCTTGCAAAGGAAGGCTGCCAATCTTTCAGTCTCCTCTTTTTTTTTTTTTTTTTTTTTTCCAGAGGAGGTGAGGGAGAGTGAGAAAGGACCGGGAGTTATTGTGTCCCTGACTACAACGTCCTGAACTATGTGAACGGGCCCAGAAACCACTTGTTAAAGACATGGTGTTTTGTGGCAAGTTTCCAACAACCGACAAGAAGGCGAAGCGGGCACGGAGAGGGCTTCTTAGGCTTTGTAGTAGACGCCCTATTCATTGCGAGACTGAATACACTTGGCACGAACCTCCATATCAGAGGGCGCCACACACACACACACACACACACACACACACACACACACACACAAACTCAAGCTTAGCGCTCCCTTCTGAGGTCATTTAATTAGAGAACAAAAGCCTGAATTACTATGGCCACACAGCAGGCCTCCTTTCATTCCACATTTCCGTCAGTTTCCTCCCCTCAAGCAGTCTCTGTGCATTAAAAGCTAATTATGAACCGTGAAGCCAACACGGGTCTTAAACATTGTGACAACTACAAGCCTATTACTCTGAGTTTCATTCAAAGTGAGAGATGGGAGAAGACAGAGCGCTGGTAGTTGAACATATTTACTGAAGCAATTTCGCGGCTGATTAGACGCAAGCATTTGAAATCATCATTCATATTTGCCGCCAGATCTGCAAAATGTGACAGGCCGTCATGTATTATTGCTATCACGTCAGATCTGATGGGATAATAAAAGTGGAGGAGCGAAGATGATCCTTTCTCCAAGCAGCTCATAAATCCATCATTGGTACGATCCGCCGGTCGGAGCTCTCTCCCTCAGACTGCTTCCCCTGAGAGGGTTAGCCCCTCGAACCGAAGCCTTGGGCTAGGTGGGTAATAGAGATTGGCTATCAGCGGCAGACTGAGGTGTACGGCTTGTATGGTTCTGCATGGATGCCGCTGGATTGCAAAATCAATGAAGGATGACAGGGAGGAGATCTAGGTTGCTGCTGTATAAAAATTGAGTTAGTCGGCTACTGTTTCTACCTCTTCCCTCTGTGTAGACTTGGATGCACGCTGCTGTTTTGCAGTGCCAGGTTTAGGGGGGGATAGTTATGTCACACTGCAGCACTCATGAACATTTGAATAAACTGTGCACTTCTAATTATTCTAATTCAGTCTTCAGATCTCTTCAGCGGAGAGTGGATTATCAGAGGAAACAGGAATAAAGTCAGGCTGACGGGGACAGACAGAGCCAGAACCTGCATTACCGTTGTTATTCGAGTTATGACAAGGAATATGAAGCACGGTGTGAGAGGAAGCTGTTGTGCAGCTTTTCAACACTGCTGACAGCTGCAGGGAGCTGAAAGACGAGACGGATAAACGAGAGAGAGAGCTGTTTCATTAAGTGAACCTGAAGGTGTTTGGTACATTTAAAAGCTTTCAAGCAAGCCCAGTGTGACAGCAGGAACAGAGACATACATGAACACACAGAAATAGAATACTAAACAAAGTATTTTCTATTAGCACTTTAAAGAGAGGAATACATTTGAGTCGACGTGTAATTGTCTAGGTGGGCTTTTTGGAAGACTGGGAATTTGCTGAAGCTGAGGCATTTTTCCGCGCTGGCTTTGACACACAAGTGCGACATTGACGCTGAATGAAGGGTCTCATTCACTGGTCAGTCCTCCCCAGTACAGCTGGGGGAGTCGAGGGAGAGAAGAAGAGGCAAGGGAGACAAGGACAAGGGCGGTGTTAGATGGAGACGGACCAAATTGGGGTCAGACAATGAATTGACAAATGATTATAGTTTTAGAAGAGCGAGGGCAGGTCCAGATGAACCTGTTAAAAGAGGGAGCCGGGGTAAAAGTTTGCTGTTGGGCTTCTATTGATCCTCTTGTCACCTTCAAGTTTCCATTAAGCGCAATGCACACGGACAGCTATACATGGCAGCTTCATTATATGCCCTGACAACCCAGAACAACGCTGGACCAAGTCTTAATTCTCTGGGGTTGTCACTACAACCAAACTAATTATCGCCTGACTCTGCAGTGCCCCTCAACACTACGGCCCATTTTAGCTTGTTTCAGCTCGTTGTTTTGGTTTTACAGCCCACAGCTTTATGGTTTTGGTTCAATCTTACTGCTCTCATCAACATTGTTTCAAACTGCAGCAGGCAGCTGTTTTTTACCGAACACTGAACACTAACTGGCCAACATTAAATGGCAGACAGACAAAGTTAGCAGCTTGCCAGTGAAGCATTTGGAAGCTGAAGGACCGCACGTTTCTCTCAGGATTTTGAGCTAAAAGGAAAGTCGATATTGAACGTAAATCTGTGTTTCTGCGTTTGTGTAAATATGCAACAATAAGTTTACTACATGCTAATATATCAATGTTGTGTTTACAACTTGTTCAGTTGCCCCAAGAGGTCAAATAATAAACAAATGAATACTGCTTTAAACTATTTTTTATTCAGGAATATGTACCGTTTTTGCACAATATAAATAAAGTAATACAGTTCCTCAACACAGAGATCTTTTATGAGACAGAGCGACACAATAAATATTTGATATTGTACTTTAGAAAGATCCACTTAATCAAATGACTGAACACAGTGAACCTGGTACACTCAGGGTCCCTGTGGGTCTGAGGCATTGCCCGCAAGTTTGCTTGCTTTGGCCTGTTAATAGCAGAAAAACATGTCTTGTCTGCAGGAAGGTCTGGGGCGTTTCCATTTGTTCTGTTCTCCAGATTTATCATAAAAAGTTAGAAATCTTATTGATCTGATTGGGAATGCTAGAAATGATTCAGAACAATGAATCAAAGTCAGGCTGCAATAGAAGCCACAGAAAGGCTCCACCATTAAAATTCAAATCAACAGATGCACACAGTGAGGTGATGTAGCGAAAATAAAATGTCTGGCTACATTGCAGTTTCTCGTAAATAAGACGTTTCACAGTGACATGATATTTCCTGTCCTAGACTTGGCACTGCTGCTTTGTGAGGCTCCATAAATAGAAGCTGACAAGTTTTTCATTGTTATGACTTTCACGGTAGTTCTGCTTTTACTAGACGGTACAGAGGGGAGCAGGAAAGGTGAGGAAAACACAGGGAGGGAAAGCGTGCTGGTTAAGGTCATGAGCCGGATTTCCACCCACATCGCCAGGTGCATGAGTGGGGCACTCCATCCTCCGGAGAGATGCTGCTGCTGCTGCTGAGTTTAATTCAGCACAAACAAGCCACGTAAAGGTCACGTATCTTGAAAATGACTGCTTCCTTCTTCCAGACGAAGCAGTATGTTCAAAACAAGCCTGTTTTTGTTCAGGGATGCCTACAAAGCATTCCTCAGACATGAGGAAGAGACAAAACTTGCCCTTGTCAGCGCTGACAGACAACAGTGTGACAGTTTAAAGTGGTTAAGTGGTTTGGGGTATGGGTCTTGAGATCATAATTACTCCACTGAGTGTCATTGAGGAGATAGATGTTACACTAGAACTTCAGAATAATCTTTTTTTGGAGAAAGTGTAGGCCTCAGCTGAGGATGGGGTGTTTTTTGCTCTGTGGAGTTCATGAACTATTGATAAAAATCAAGCTGTTCGACTAAACACGAGGGTTCACTAAATAAGCCTCAGCCACATGTGGCCCATTTATAATTCAGAGTCTAAATGCAAGCCATGCCTCTACACTAATGATAACAATCCAGTATAGATGGAGATGATTATCGTCATGGTTCAACCTGCCACTTTCTCCCCTAATATGTCTTTAGTGCGATCGAAGCCTGTAGTGCTGTCTGACAGGTGAGCCAATAATGTCTGGGAAAACAGAAAGAGTAAAAAGGCGGCCCTGTGCTGTCTGCTTCATCAGAAACGGCAAGTCAGATGAGATTATGGAGCAATTTACACAGATGGCAGATCCCATCATTCCCCTGTCTTGTTAAGTAAAGGCGGGTCTGACAGGTTGTGGAGGAGGGCGGTGGGGGATTGATTGGAACAGATCTCGTCTTGGCACAAATCATCAATGACTAAGCACTGGGAATTAGCCAACATATTCAGAGGCATTTATGCTTAAAAAAGGAAGAAGAATATATGTATAACTCCAGTCAAGAGAGGCGCTGTTAAAAGGTGTTTGTTGGAGGGAAAGAAACCACAGCAGGAATGTCTGTCACTGCTAAATGCTTCAGCCTCGCAAACTCTGCAGTCAGATCTGTGAGTATATGAGGGTTCTGAGCTGAGTTGTATTTCTCCCACTTTCCGCTCTCAATGTGTAATAATGTATACATGGGACATAAAGGCATGTTTAATGTGTGCATCGACATGCTAGCAAGTCCTTGGAGTCCTTCACACTTGGCATACTTTAAGTTAGGAGGCTTGTCCAGAGGTTGTGGACCTTGTGGATGCTCCAGACTCCCCTGATAATACTGAATGAAAAACAGCAATGACCGAAGGTTACCCACATCGCTTTCCCTCCTCCCTGATTCTGTACGTGTGACCTGCTGTCTAAAAGCTCGGTATGAACCTTGTCTATGTATACAAGCTGTACCAACATCCTCTCTTTGAATAAACTCAGATATTCGAGTAAGGAAAGCTGATAACAAATGGCATCCCATGTCCTAATATAACAACAAGCAATGTTTGCATAACAGCGCAGATCTGGTTGCAAGCTACAACCCAGATATCTGATGTTCCCGCTCCCTCGCCGTCCCTCTAACATAATTAATAATGCATATATAGGAGTCCAGGGAAAACTCCACACTCTATTAGACAGAGCAGACGACAGCTATTCATAGGTTTAATGATGAGTGGGAGGGACAGGTGAACACCGTGGAGAATCTGTCCCACACAGAAACGTGTTAGACAGTGAAAGCAGCGTTAAACAGAACACCTCTGTAACGAGACCAGTTCAACTTGTTATCACTTCATCTCTGCGGGCTTATCTGTGCGCCTTTCATCTCTTCAGTTCTCGGCTTTCTTTCTTTCATCTCATTCTATTTAGCATCTGCAGGCAATCCTCTATCTACTGTGTTCGCTGTCAGAGGATCACTGCGATACGATGAACAGGCACTACTTTCACTCTCAAGAGATTGATTCTGATGCCTAAACTCAGGACTTTGGCTGATATCGAGCACTGATTCACTGCCGGAGCAGTTTTATTCTTTTTTTTCCCCCCAACTTAAAATCGATAAACTTCACTATGTGGAATTGATTTGGGTCATTCCTCTGAGTGTACAGTCACTTGCAGCCATAAATACACATCACTTTGATTTACTCACTGTCCATCCACCATAAGAGATGAAAGGAGCTCTAAGATGCTGAAAATATGTTTGATACAAAATATTCATCTACATCAAACTCACAGAAATATTAAAAAGGGGAACAACACATGTTTACGGGTGTTGTTGAAGAAAGCTGTCCATAGGGATCCATGAGAAAACTCATGAACTGCCTCAAGTGATGCCACTCAGTTGGGGCTGAAAGACTGAAGAGGTGAGTGAAGGCCTCTGTAGCTCACTCCTCATCTCTGCTCGAGGCTAGAGGCTCAAGGCTACTATCATAACACACCCGAATCCTTGACCAAACTGTTGGCAGCCGAGTTGCCACACAGCGGCAGCTCTACCTGTGACTGGTGGAGCTTTTTATTGAACAATAATAATTAATTTATATTCAGATTTACAGGGGAGAGTGAACTTCTATTATTCTAATAAAAAAAAAATTATGCCACAAGTTCAATAAAACGGCAGCAAAGCTCAGTGTTCATGAGAAAATAATATGACTTTTGGTGACTATATTATATTACTATATTATTAAACTATATTATAGCAGAAAAGTGCCCGTGATCAGTCTTGGTCTCAAGACAACTTTTAGAAGGTCTCTGCATTTTTACTTGGTCTTGTCTCAGTCTTGGACAAAGAGGATGGATTTTATTTCAAGACCGGTAATTTGCAATACCACAGTTTCATAACAGACTGAAAATATTTATAAGAGTTCTCTTACAAAGCTGAGGTAAGAGAAAAACAAATGACAGTGGACGTGGCTGAGAGACAGTTCAAAAAGTTGTTCTTCAGTCTATAAGACACCTTTGTGGCACAGAAAACTAAAGTGAGCTCAGGAGAGTTCATACAAACATTACATATTACATTACATACAATGATACACTCTGGTCTTGGTCTTGACTTTGTCTTGGTTTAGGTGGCCTTGACTACAACACTGTCTGCCACATGTAGAGGACTACAGAGGATAGAAATGCTGTTTCTCTGAGACCCTGGTGTCTGTTGGCATATTATGCAAGTACTAAAACAGAAAAACAAGGTCTAAAAATACTAGGATCAAAACCAAATATAAAAGTAAGTTAAGCTGAAGGTTGGGGGCAGAGATGAAGTGATGTAAGGAATATGCCACCCACAGTACGAGTAATTAACAGCATTTATTTTGTGTTCCATACGAAGCAGCTAGTGCTGAGTGTAGCCGTGTGTGTGTATGTATATGTTTGTATATTAAAAGTTCTGATGTCTGGTGCTGTTGGACATATAGAGAGTGGGATGGGTAAGTTACAGTCCAGACTTTTTGGAGGCAGCATCCTGACAGCCTGATGTATAAAAACTGTCACACAGTCTGGTGGAGCAGGCTCAGAGGCTCCGGTATCTTCTCCCAGATGGCAGAACACTAAAGGGGCTGGGTGAGGGATGGGTGGGGTTCCTTGAAATGCTGGTGGCTTTGTGAGCTAGGAGGGTGTTGGAAATGTTCAGGGGATGAGGACAGTGAGGCACCAGGGATCTTCCCAGATGTGTTCACCTTGCACTGCAGGGTTTTGCGATTGAAGGCAGCGATGCAGCAGGTCAGGAGGCTCTCAATGGTGCGCTTGTAGAGGGTGCACATGATGGGTGCAGGGACTAGCGCTGTCTTTAGCTTTGTGAGGAAATAAAGATGACTCTGGGCTTTCTTGGCAAGTGAATCCGTTTTTTGTCCAGGGTATACCATGTGGCCAGCTGGTTCAACTCATTCCTGTAATTGTATTAGTCATTGTCGCTGATGAGATCAACCACAATTGTGTCATCAGCAAATCCGACAGAGTGGTTGCAACTGGTAGAAATTTGGTGTACAGTCATGGGTCACTCCTCGGGGGGGGCCTGTGCTCAGTGTGGAGGTGCACGATGTGTTATTGTGGTCTCTTAGTGAGGAAAGTCTTGCATCCAGTTACAGAGCTTAGCAGGTCCAGTTTCCTTATCAGCTACTGATGGTATTGAATGCTAGACAATCTATGAACAGCATTTTCACATCAGAGCCTTTGGTGTGCAGGTGGGTGAGGGCTAAGTGGAGGGCAGACCAGCTGACACAATATGCAAATAGGGGTCCAGGGTGGAAGGAAAGACGGATTTAATGTGGTGCATGACTAGTTTCTCAAAGCACTTCATAATGGTAGAGGTCAGGGCGACAGGGTGGTAGTCATTAAAGCAGGATGGAGGAGATTTCTTTGTCACGGGTATGATGGTGGTGGGCTTTAAAGCATGTGGAGACAACCGCATGACTCAAGAAGGTGCTGAAGTTGTCTGTGAGAACATGCATTTCAACACACAATCAGGTATGTTGTGTAGACAGACAGCCTTGTCGGTGTTAATCATGGAAAGTGATTTCTTCACACTTGCTGGGTTGGTTGGTTGTTGAGAGGGTGTGGTATCTTCTTTGCAGGCGTGTGCTTTCGAAACATGCAAAGCAGAGGTTGTTGAGTTGGCTTGCGATGGAGGTTTGTCATCTGTGGGTGGTGATGGAGTTAGTGACAGTCTCAACAGTCTCAGTGTACTCTTGTATGTATGTGGCTGCATGCTTGAATATCACCCAGTCTGTGGTGTCGAAACAGTCCTCGAGTGCATCCTCAGACAACGCACCCGTATCAGTTTCTAAACTGGTTTTGTGACTGTTTTGTCACCCATCTGTATATTAGCTTTAGCAATCACAGTGATGTTGTGCATTCTTGTATGCGCCTTTGTGATTTGTGTAAAAAGTCCAGTGTATTAATTCCCCTTGCTGAAAAAAAAAAAAAAAAAAAAACACCCATCAACATGCTGGTGTAGTTTTGGTAATACTAACTTTATGTCAGCATGGTTGAATTCCCCAGCAAAATGAGAAATCTGTCTGAGTGGGTTGTCTGTTGCTCACTGATGGTGTATTACAATTCACTGAGTGACTCATTCTGTCGGTGTTATTAGGGTTAGGATGTCTAACTACCACCAGAATAGCTGTAAATTCCCTCAGCAGGTAGACAGGCTGCCACTTGATGATCCTAAACTCCACCAGCGATGAACAATGTTTTGGAGACCATCACAGTGTCACGACAGCCTCGCCTCCCATAACCGAGGCTCTGTCTGCTCTGGGGCTTGTTAGTCGGTCTAGCCTGAAAGTTTGGGATGTTGTCATTAAACCACGTTTCTGTAAAGATGAATACACAGCATTCCCTTATGTTCCGTGAGTGTACATTGGTGAGTAGGATGGTTGGGATAGCCGGTCTGTTAGGTTCAAGGTCGGACACCTCCGCACATCCCTGCTACCCCAAAGGGAAGCTTGAAGCTAGTGTTGTGGTAGGCAGGTGGAGTAATCCAAGGCCCCAAAGCTCCATTGTTTGTGCGGGTTTTAGGTTGTTTACCTTTGTTCTGCCGATATCTGGCACAAAGTGACGGCTGTGCTCGTCTTAATGTCTTAATAATGACGAACATGAAGGCAAAGATAGACGTGTAAACACTGTACTACTGGGACAGAGAGAAGCCGCTGAATCCATACGTGTTGCTATGTAGATTTGCAGAGAAACGACGTCATTGTGGGCTCTTGGAAATTGTCATTTGCTAAAAGATAAATGGCTTAATCTGAGGGGAACAGACCTTTAGCACAGCAGCCATTTTGACATGAAATAGTAGGTAAACACAGGTGTTACCAATGATACTGATTAAGGCTGGGTTCCATTCAGGTCAAACAGAGTCAGGGTGCTGCCGTGGTGCATGTTGGCTCAGTCTCTGCTAATAAATGGAACAGAACCATAATTATTATCATTAGAAACACCTGCGCTGACCCTATTTGATGTCTGCTGTGGCTGCTGTGCTATTAGTGGTGATAATCTATTATCTATATCTATTAGTGGTGCGTAATGATGAAAATAATTGTTAGTCGCCTTAATAAATACGTTAATACAGCAACACTATTTTGATGTTTGAACAAATTTTAATGAAGTTGTTCTGGAAGGTTTATAAAGCTGCGTTTACAATCTTTTAACAGCTGTGACAGAGACAGTATACTGTTGATCAATCATGTCTGCCTGATACCTAATCTGTTTAATAAAGTCGGAATCAGCAGCAATGCTAATCTCGTGCACTGGAGCGGTGCATCGTTTATATTAGTCAGGCAGGACAGAATAGATACAGAGACGCTAGTCTAATAATAAAGAAAAAAAAGAAGCTTGATCGATCAAATTTGTGTGTAGCATTACTAAATGAGCACAAGTCGATGTATTGTTTGTATTTGAAGAAAAATACGCCGAAAAACACTGTAGAGAAAGAGACGCCGACACACAAATCTACTGATCCTTCCCTCAGCAGGGGACAGTCTGAGTGTGGGAGCTGAATATTCAGCAACACAGATACTTCATTAATAAGATGTCACACACACACACACACACACACACACACACACACACACACACACACACACACACACACACACACACACACACACACACACACACACACACACACACACACACACACACACACACACACACACACACACACACACACACACACACACACACGGAGGACACAGCTGTTTGCCGTGTACTATTTGTATTCTGTCTAATGAACTTCAAGTCGAATTTCAGGCAATTTGCCGATGCTGCTCATGCCATTCGGCACACTGAGCAATCGGAAAGAGACGACAGGAAGACAGAAAGAGAAGGAGGCAGAGACGGGGAGAAAAGAGGTGGAGAGTGGGAATTGTGTAGTAACACCACCTTAACAGTTGGTCCCTGGTGACGTCTGGTCTTAGACATGTTACAAGAAAACAAGATAAAGGCAGCTTTAAGCCAAAAGGAGCACAGTTAAATCAGGAGCTGTGGAAGAAGAAGAAGAAGGGCATCGCTACTCGACCACCTTCCTTCCTCCTTTATCCCTCCGTGCTCTGATGAAATTGGTTGTAAAAATGCTGCAGGCCTCTTTGTTCCTTTTTTTTTTTTTTCTCTCTCACAGGGGCTTATGATATTCACAAGCCGGGGCTTTAAATATTTCTGTGTCCCAATGAAAATTAAATCATCTTTTTCATTTCACCCGCTCCCCTCCTCCCTCCACACTTCCTCCTCCTTTGATAGCACCTTATTTCCGAAGCCAGTGGCGGACATTCTCTTTTCAGGCGCTCATCCAATGGAGTTAGAAAAACACAAGAGGGATTTGAGTATCACAAAAGAAAGACTCAGCACGCAAATAAAGAAGTTGTTTACAACTCCTGATCCTGAAGGAGCTGGATGAGAGTGTTGTCATTATTACTTATAATCATGGCTGAGGTTTATTAGCTTCTCCCTGTTTCCCCTGTCTGATTAGAAGCTAAGCAGTGTCTGAAAGAAACGAAGAGGAGGAGAAGAGGAGGGGAAACTGACGCCTTCTATCGTGTGTTTACAACCAAAGACTCCATCATCTGTCAGAGATCTACATGCTTTAACTGGGTTTGGAGAGGTGTAAGTCTAAATTTGATCATGTATGTTTTGTAGCAGAGTGTTAGAATGAAACCGATTATTTCTGAGACCACGTATATAAGGAAAAGTCAGCACAGCACTCAGGATCAATGTTCACTCTGAGCATCTGTGCAAGACAGTTCTCTGACCCACAGTCTGATTTATCACTTCAACTAAATAATATCTCATCAGCCATCAGTCAGCGCTGCACTTGTCCCTGTGAGTTCAGTCAATAAAATCTGCCCTGCAGTGGTTTTTGGTGCCATGCGATATCTGAAGTGCATTTCTTCGAGTTGAGTGAACTGACACCTCTGCCCAACGGTGACACAGGAAGAAATGAAGACCGGGGGGGGGGGTACAGAGTGGCTGTGTGAAGAGGTGGTGAGGCCAGCTGAGGGGAGTGATGGGTGGTAGTCAAGCGGGGGTGTTCTCATAGAACGGCCTCCAATTACACCCAGGCTGTGAAACCGTCCATAACAGCCCGATTAGCCTGTCTGTCATCCTGCTACAGCTGCAAACGCTGCGCCACTTTGCAGGAACACATTCCCTGTCAGACAAAGTGCGCGCCAGGGGCCATAAATCCTCTGCCCTAATCAAAGCCTGCTTCTAACAATACAGCAAAAGCCCAGTATGACCATTAGCACCTTTCCTCCCCACCTCCAACAACAAATCCATCCCCGACACCTACGCCCATCTCCGCTGTGGGCTCCTCACCATTAGCCGCTTAAGCGGCATGTTTCAGAACAGGCAGGTCCAGGCGATCGACGCTACCAGATGCCAACGTGCAGACGGGAAGCAAATGACTCATGCAACCTTTATATCCCTTAGGGAAGCTAAAAACAGAGATGTGGGGTGTCAGGGAGAGTTCAAACGGAATCTGAGTGCCTTGTCCGCGGTAGGAATAAGGGAACAACGAGAGGAAGAAATGCTGGAGGTCGCACGTTTACGAGGTTGAGGTTTGAACCTGGAGTTGTAGACAAGACACAGGGCTCAGTCTAGCTGAGTGCTACCAATGTGTCAACAATTAGCTTCTAAAAAGGAAGCTGCCATTTGATGTTGCAGCCCTTTGAGTGAGTCAGACACCAGTTGACACACACTTGACAAATGTGTAGGAGTGAAAGGAACCAGGTAGACGTTTGGATCACCAATAAAGTAACATTTCAAAACACAACCGCAGCTCAAGGTCTCATCAGTGACAGGATGAATGATGCGCAGTAGAGGTTTGAGCAGCAAAGGTATGAAATCGTCCAATCAAAGTCCACGCGGTGTGAGCGTGAGGACAGACTAGCGGTGCCTGACCAATGTCCTTTCAAGAGCAAATTCCTGACCGGATCCCCGGGTCCCAATGCGGCAGAAGCACAAGGGTGGGCTCGAGGCTGTGAGTGCTTGGCATGACAATCAAAGAGAAATTCAAACCCAAGCCCGGGAGCGATGAGCTGCGGTGACAAATGAATGCCTAAAAGTCTTACGTCAGGCTTTGCAAACACTTTGACAATGAGCGCATACATCCTCTTCCTCCATTCAACAGCATCTCTCTTCTCTCTCTCTCTCTCTCTCAGAAGTCATCACAGAGCCGCTTGTGTCTGGAACTAAATATCACCACGCAACAGATGGAAATTGAATTCCTTTAATCAGGCTGAATAACGGCCAGCAGATAAAAGGCGGTAATGCTGAGGGTCTGAATAGCCGGAGGTGAAACACGGCCCTCTCATGGCCTGCAGGGCACGGAGGTGAAGAGGTTGTTTGCTCCAGTTACAAGGGCCACAAAGTGACAGTTTTATAAGCAACGTTTCTATTTACGCAGCTCACAATATACCACAGATGCCCTCTGAAAATAACCTCCCACCTATAGGTACAAGTTCTATTACTGACTTTTTACACAGCAAAAGGGGTAGAAAAGATGCCAAACTGCTGAAAATCTCAGATTACTGTATTGAAAACGAAGATTTTCTTTGTGTTTATAAATATTCTCCCTGAGGAAATAAGTTCAGCATGGCTTGAATCTATAAATGCAGGTAGGAAGGACAGATGCTACGCAAATGGTGATGTACTCAAGTGTGTAATGAACGTGCTTTCAGCCAGAAAATGACAGGAATCCTTCAAAAATAAAAATAAAATCCTTGCTTAAAGTAATTGGTTGATGATTTATCAAAAATATTTTACACAATAGACCACATTGATGTTCTGAATTATCGTCCTTAATGAGCATATTCTGAAGGGACATGATTTCTCATCCTACGGTGTTTGAGTTTGACTTCATCACAAGTGTCGGCTTTGCACTTAAAAAACAATCAGTGTCAAATTAATCGGCATACAGAAAAGATTAAAAGAGGAAATTATTTGAATGAATTTCACAGAAAAATCCATGCGGATGTCCTCGAGATATTTTGCATTAAGATATTCCTCTTTCTTTACAAGACGAATGAATGATTCAGCAGATTCTGAGACAATTTACATGCTTTTACTTTGACATGACAATCCTTTTCAGATGTTTTCAAGAGCCACAAAATCCTTCTGGACATGACGCTGTGTGCGTGTGTGTGTGCGCTTGTGCTGCTTTTAGGTGCCGTTTAAAAAAAGAACAGACTTGTGTTGACTTCACTTTTAACCAACTGATCGAATTTTAAGTAATCACCGGTTATCTGATCACCGTTGAATCAAATTCAGGCATTTGTTTCCTGTCTGACGTCAATGAAACATTACGCAGGAATGTCAGGCTCAGACTTCAGAATAAAGTAGTATAAAATTCTTCAAGGTGAAATTGCCTGAACTGAGAGGAAGCAAATGACAACCCTGACAGGGAAAGTGGCCTTGAATCCCCGTTCGTAGCTCTTTAATAGAGAAACTATTTCCATCCATCCATCCATCCATCCATCCCATCCATCCATCCATCCCTCCCGCACAGTCAGCCTGCGTTACTGTTGACCCAGCCGGCAGCAGTGCCGGTGAGTAGCCTGAGAGAAATATTGTCAGAATAATGGATTAGGCCCACAGCAGGACACACAGCTGCATCGCGGCGTGATTGTAATTCAGGAGACTTCTCAGCGAAACCTTGGGACGACGATTAGCTTGGAAGCAAATCACAGCTTGTCTGCCCTGCGGGAGGTGTCTAATAGGGGAAATGATTCAAACGCATGTCAGGCGATAGGATGACACGCTGTGAGGAGAGGGCACTGGTCATTCCAAGCCGCGTGAAGTTAATTGTGAACATGTGAAAACGCGATACAGGAAGGTGATGTATAGAGTTTCTTCTTTTTTTCCCCTCCCGTATTTATTACGAGTTGTTCATGAAGATCTAATTTGAGTTTGGACGTCGCCGCCACCTGTCCTTGTTATGGTTGTTACGTTTGAGTCTTTATTGTTGCACAGATGGACCTGCAGCAGGTGTACCTGGTAATGTGACCGGCCCTGTGGCTGTCTGTCAGCATCGTGTCTGTGAAAGCCTCAGTCACAACTATTTGGCTATGCAGCACATAATTCAGAGCTCCAGTATACAGACGTCTGCTCAGTCCAGTCATCCATCAGAGCGCTTTTTGCCAAGTCAACAGATTCTCGTGGTGGGCAGTCGGGGGAAAGGCCTCTCAGGTTCTGTTTCAGCATCGGGAGTGTGTGTGTGTGTGTGTGTGTGTGTGTGTGTGTGTGTGTGTGTGTGTGTGTGTGTGTGTGTGTGTGTGTGTGTGTGTGTGTGAGACAGAGTTTGGATTTTCACTGGGTGTAAAGTATAGCCCTTTACAGCAGCAGTAAACCATGTCACAGGCCAATATAGCCTACACCCCCAGGGCTACTGATTGTTTCAGCATGTTAACTGTTTTATTTGCAATCTGGTCTGAAAATTTCCCAACAATGCCTCATCTTGGACTCATCCGACAAAGTTACTCACATACCCAAAAGCACCAGAATTAACCCTAACCCTAAGTTTACTCATTTAGTTTCTTTAATTTCTGAATGCCCACGGGATCGTGATTGTTATTTGATCACACAGACTTTCAACACTTGAGCCAAGATAATATAACCTAATATACATTTATTAGTTTATGACTGTTGCAATTCCCAAAACTCTGAACCATCTCTTTAACCAAATCACTGACTAATGTAACATTTTTTCTACTTCCATTAGAGGTTGGAGCGCCACCAGGGAAGTCTGACTTCCCTTTTTGAAAACCTCTGTCAGAAAATAGTGAAAACCGATTTCCCAAATTAAAGCTGACAAATTTAAAATTCTTGTTTGATCTGTCAGACGGTCCAAAAGCCAAATATATTCAGTGTAGTGCCATGAAAAAAAAGGCAAAATTTCCACATTTGAAATGCTTAAAAAAAGAAATTCACAGAAAAATCACTCATGCTCAATTATCCAAATTGTTGCAGAGTAATTTTCTGCTAATCGTTTCCACTCCAGTCCCAGTAAAAGTGGCATGACCCCAACCATCTAAGGTCCAAACTAGTGCTGAAACACTGATGAATGGATGACTCATTTCAGAAACTTATCGAGCAAAAATGTCTAATGCTGCCTGACTAAAATTAATCTGCAACCATTTTTTTTTTAATCATTAATCTCTGTTTGTCGCTGTAAATTTGAAGGCTGCAACTGATGACTTCCAACACGTTTTCTTCATCCTACAGTCAACAAACTACGAATCAACAGTTTACTATGAATGAAGACAATGAATGACGCTTATGCAGTTATGGTGTTTTGCAGATGTGTTTTTTACAGTTAGTTAGTTTGGAGAACTAAAACTCGTCTCATAACTGTGGTTTTTTTGACATTTAGTTTCATTGCACCTTAAATAAACACACAGAGACTGGTGGCCTCATATTTCCCATCACAGATACACCCAACTTCTCCCTGAGCAGAGGTCTAATCATCCGAATGACACCTGTGTGGGTGAGCAGGGACTTTAAAATATGCAGTAGTTAAAATGTAATAGACCTTTTGCACGGCAGACACTTGTCATAGGAGGAAGAGGCACAGGTGTTACTAATAACATTAACGATTTCTCTGTCCCATTAAGTGTCCCTGTAAGCCATTTTAATACTTGAGCTGCCTCACCTAAATGGAATTCACTGCAGCAACACTGTTAATGATAATCACACCTGTGCTGTTCCTGCTTGATCACATCAAAATGTCGCGCTGTAAAAAAAAAAAAAAAAAAAAAAAAAAAAAGAGAAAAAGTCTGTCTGCTGCCTGTTTGAGCTCCCACCATCTTCAAATGATAGGTGGTGTGAGGACCCCTGAGGTACGCAGGGTGTCTGCACTGCTCTGCTGTTCCTTAAAAAAAAAAATTAAAAAAAAACCTACAGTGGAGGCACCAGAGAGATAATCCTGCAATGTCCCAGATCTTTATTGGGACGGAGCCCCTGATGGGAGCTAGCTAGTGAGATTTGAACGCAACGCCGGCCACGTTTCAATCACAGGGAAGGGTTTGGTAAAAGGGTGGGAGGAGGGTTTGCAGCAGGGTGGCGTTTTCAAGCATGTAGAACAGGGGTGTCCAAACTGTTCCACAAAGGGCCGGTGTGGCTGTTTTCTTTCCAACCAAGCAGCAGCACACCAGATTTGACTCATTTAATCAACTGATCTCAGTCTTCAGAGAGTTGACTGGTCAAACTGTGTGCGCTTGGTTGGTTGGAACAAAAACCTGCAGCCACACTGGCCCTTTGTGGAACAGTTTGGACACCCCTGATGTAGAAGATTACTAAAAACTTATTCTGAGCACAAAAAGATGTTTGCTGCTTGTTCGAAGAGCAGCGCACATCCATCACTGACCATCCGTCCTTCAGTCTGACTCCAGCTTCAACATCACATATCCCAGATTTCCAAAATCAGCTCTTGGTTTCTCATCATCGCAATTGCAGGGAAGTGCAGTAGAGCCGATAAAATGTGTCCTTTTTAGCAGCTAATTAATTGACATAAATTTAATCAGCAACTATTTTGTTGACCAGTTAATCAGAATTGCCTAACCTTCTCCAGGTCCAGCTCCTCAAACACGAGGATTTGCTGTGTTTCTCTGTCTTTTTAATCGTTGTAAACTGAATATTTCAGGGGGGGATTTGACAGCAGGTTGTACGAAACAAAGACAAAGATGTCACCTTGGGCTTCAGGAAACTGTGATTGACAGTTTCCAATGTTTTCAATCAATCACTTAATCCACAAAACAACTGTCAGATTGATCAATAATGAAGTTTTAAGGTATACAAACACACACACACACACACACACACACACACACACACACACACACACACACACAAACACAATGACTCTGTCTTTCTGTCAGAGGTTCACAGGCTGAGGACAGCAGCACCTCCTCAGTCACACACTGCATTGCACAGATTAGGATGATGACAGGTTCACACTATCTGTGATTTTCTACAAATACTCAGAGTAGTTTCAACATTTTTGTCTCACAGTCATGCAGAGTTCAGTAGCACAGCTCACAGATCCACATTTAATAACTGTGTGCCATTGTATGAACCATATGCTGGCGCATGAGTGGTGGACACACAGCTTCTTATTGACCCAAATGCACAACAATGGTGATGCACAGATTGCTATTGACCCAAGAGAGAAGCCCTCACACACAGCCTGTGGTGGAGGGCTATCTGACGGTGACGGGGTTTGGATCGGGCTGCAGCCCCTTAAACTTACCGAGCTTTCCCCGGGACTCCTCCAGCTTCTGGATCTGGTTCTCCAGGAAGAACATGGCCACTGCGAATGCCAGCAGCGCCAGAAGCTGCAACTTGGGCGGCATCATGACTCTGAGCAGCCCCATCAAATCATCCAGAGAGGGATTTGGTCAGTCCATGCTCAGAGGAGGAGACACTGAAAACACACACACAGCGACGACGGTGATTACAAAGCGGCTGAGTGTCTGTGCATGGCCCTCTCCCACTGTTGAAATCCTCTGGTTACCTCAAATGCGATGTGTTCATGCTCGGTTTGGTTATTTCATCCAGTCAATCCCCGACAGAGGAGCGTCGTGAAGACGCAGAGATTTCTCCCGAGTGCGGTTTTGTCTCTCCTGGTTGTAGGAGCGGTGGTACCAGCCACTGTCGCCTGCGTCCCCCATGTAGCGCTGTCCTGTCCCAGCCACCAGTATATCCACCACCGACCGCACCACGGACAGACTGTTACTACCAGCCCTACCATTGGACGTATCAACAGTCCACCACGCGCCTGAGGCTTCCTATTGGTCGACAATCACTGTCTGCTCACAGCGGATTGGACGATTTTCACAAACTGACCTGCGCGCGGACAGCAGATGTCGCACTTCTATTTAAACCACGGTGACAGCCAGAGGCGAGGAAGAAAGTAAGAGGTGGCTATGAATAAGCCAGAACCAAAATATTCAATTAAATCCGTCTTTACGTGTTTGTAGAAATATTAATATAGAAAACATAAATAGACAAATTATCAGTTATAATAGTTATTATAGTTGGTCCCCTGATGTACTTGTATTCAATGTTTGGAAGTAAATGGTAGGATAATTTACTATAAATTCATCTCTAATGGCTTCAGATGCACACAACCACCATGTAATGTTAATGAGAATTATAAAACTATAGAAGTGCAGGCCACTACACTTTAAATGATCATATGCACCATACTTATCGCCAGCTGTAATATCAAAAACAAATCTTTTGCCTTCAATCTGAATCTTTTTTTTCTCTGTTCTTTCAAATTCTTGAACTCTCTCTTTTTGCTTAATGGTACAAGAAATGACTGCAAAGTTATTATTTATTTTAGTCTTGAACAAAGCCAGGTCACAACAGGAACACAACATGAAAAATTAGCATATTTTGGGACTTTAGGGGCTCCATAGCACTCTGTATCACAGTGTATGGGACTGAGAAAATTAAAAAAATAGTGGAAGGCAGTTGTTCTGACTATATCTGAGATTGTTGGAGTGAAGGTGCCTCACCAGGCAGAAATATGTATACTTGGCATTTTCCAAAGAACTTTATTGTTACTCCTAAAAAGTCATCTTTAATTGACTTTGGACTCCTGCAGCATCCTCCAGGAGGATGATCGCTCTTTCTTCAAGGTGTGAAGGAAAATTTATGTAAGTGTGCTAGTAGAATTGTATTAAGATACTTATTTTGAATTATTTCTGCTATCAACTTCTTTCTCCCTTGTAGTCATCATAATGACCATAGTCGTCATATTCTAATTTTTTTCTTCCTTGTGGTATTCTAAGAGGAACAGGATGGTGAAACTATTTGTGTCCTTGTACTATGATAACATATGACGTCTGAACTGGCCTGTTTCTTGTAGAGCTAGATTGTGAGAAGAAGGTCAAAGTTTCTGATAAATACTTTGCTTGAGTGTTACTTGTTGTCTTTCACTCTGCAGACTGCTATGCACTCTGTATGACTGTGTGACCTTCTTTGCAAAGAATAAAATTACTTAAAGACAATTGGTTGTCAAGTCTTTATTTCAGTCTTACACTAGGTAATAAGAATTTGCACGACAGAGGAAAATGGATATACCCTTTATTAATGTGTGGATAAAGGAGATGGTTTCTTGTATTGTGTTGGAGAGACTGACTTATGTAACCATGTTTGGAAACCTTTAATCAATCATCTTAAAACTGCTGTGTGTCAATGTATGTCGTTGAGTGTTTGTGTTTTATTTATTTGTTAAATGTGTGTTTAGTATGTGAAATGTTTTTTTTAAACTGCAACTACCTATTTCATGGATTGGATTAATTTAGCAATAATTATCATTATTGTGGTTATTGTCTATTTGTGGATGTGTAATATATGAACAGTTCAATAAAAATATTGTTTAAATAAATAAATAAAGGGTTAGCGGTCAGGCGCGAAAGGGGCAGCCCTACTGTAAATACAGGGGTCCTTGGAGCAGTTTCTGCTAACAAAGCTCCAAAATGGCGGCAGAGGTGTACCTGCTGTGGCTGCTGTCTCTTTTACAGACGGTGAGTTTATTAACGCTGAAAATCGGCAACTGTCTCCGCTTTCAGACGAGCTTCACACTTAGCTTTACCGGCTGGCTGAGCTGTCAGCGGCCCAACGTTAATGTAACGGTTTGTTAGCCGCGTCCTGCTTGAACCGGAGCTTCAACATGACGTGGCTCATCCACAGAGCCCGCGAGCCCCGGTGTGAAAGAGGAGCTTCCTCAATGTTTGTTTATAAGATAACTTTATTTTATAATGTGTGAACTGGTTTTTACTGCTAGACGTGTGATTTACAAGAGAAACGCAAGTAAGTATATTAGAAATCATGACTTCCGGTGTTGTAAGTGTATTTATAAATCTGTCTCAGTGAGATGAGTCATAAACCCCTGCGGATAAACAAAACGTTATCTTTACAGCTAAACATATCGGAGCACTGTACTGACGAGGAGAGAGTAACAAATCCTTTCCACACAGATAATCAGGAGCTTTTTTTTATGGGGTAATTAAATGTGAGACCTGAATTTCCTGAATCTCGAAAGTGAAAACTGGACGCGTCTTTACGAGCCTGCCTGTCTGGAAAGAAGCAGCTGAGTCCTCTGTTTGTTCATCATGACACCAGACTGACGAGAGTTTAACGCAGGGCTGTCCAAACTTCTTTTAAAGAGGGCCAGATTTGACAATGTGAAGATGCCCGGGGGCCAATACTAATATTTTAAAAATGAAAAACAATAAAAGTTACATACAAATGTGCGAAGTTTGCATGAAGTTGATACAAATCTTTCGTTCTAAACATGACTTATTATGAGTAATGCAAAGTCTGTTAACATTTAAGTTTAAATGGTTTCACTCTTGCTCTTCTCTTTAACAAGATCATTCAGAAAGGCATATTTTGTGTCACATCTACAGATATATGACACCAGCAGTTATGTCCTAAGACGTTAACGTTTAGTGCATTCAAATGCTTCATTATGTCGACCAAAAAAGCCAAATTCCAGCCATACAGTATCTGACAATCCTAGCAGGCCATAAATAATATATTCTAAAAACGAAGCTGCGGGCCGCATGAAATCTGACCACGAGCCGGACTTTGGCCCTGCCTGGTTTAATGTTTGTTGGCATCAAAGGTGATGAAGCACCTCAGACTGAAACATCCTGTTAATTGACCTTCCTGTTTATCCACATTCCTACTAGAGTGTCTAGACAATTACATTTCTTGCACCGACGAACGGTGCTGAAATTATTTATTAATAAGTCAATCAGCAGAAGTCTAATTTTCATGTTTGAGTTCATATTTTACTGCTTATTTGTTCATAATTTATTCATTTTGTCAGTCATACTAGGTAAATACTCTTAAGATGTCAGTTTGGGCTAATTGAGGAAGACGTCATTAGATTTGTGATAAACTGAACACACATTTTGTATGCGATACTTTAGCTATAGCACTACTGTCCTATATATTGTGAGTTTCCCCGGTGTGGAATCATTAAAGTCTATCTTATATTCATGAAGACTTATTGATATGTTGTTCTACAGTACACTGAAGTGATTCACAACACTACATTCAAGTCACATCACGTGGTTATCGCTTATTGCACTTTTAAATCTGCACAAAGTTCAGGCTTGTTTATCAGTAACATAATGTTTTTTTTATCCTCACACTTGAGAAGTAAGCACACTGTTAAAACTTGTCCGTTTTATTTTTTCCTCTCTGCGTCTCTCTTATCCTCTCCTTCCTCTCTCCAGCTGTCGGCGTACGGAGCCGATCTGTCGTCTGAGGCATGCAGGGAGCTGGGCTTCTCCAGCAACCTGCTGTGCAGCTCCTGTGACCTGCTCGGGGAGTTCAGCCTCACCAAGCTCCAGCCCGGCTGCCGGCAGTGCTGTCAGCAGGAGGCCCAGATGGAAGCGCGCAAGGTAAAGAGAACAACGGAGCTCACGGAACTGGCAAACTGGAAGTAATTGCCTGTCTAGATTCAGTCACAGCGAGGGGCTCGTTGCAAAGACCTTTATCAGAGGAGATTCAGTGTGAAGGGACGGCTAACAAAAAGTGTAAAACGATGAGATGAAGTTGTTTTCATTTTGTGCTGCATGACTGGCGCTTGACAAATTTCATGATGCACAACAGGCAGTTTAGTAATTGTGGGGTGGTGACCTGATCTGTTTGCTGTCTCTGGTCATTTACTGAGCTTCACTGAAGACAGGCTCCTCCTCAGAGGACCTCCTTGTCAGAACATGTCACAGTTATTGACAGGATCACATTTCCCAACATTTGAACTGCTACTAAAAACAACCTAGTTTTAACCTCTCTGTCACTGCGTCTGTTTGCAGCTGTGCATCCGATCTGAGCTGCCACACACAAACTGTCACTACCTATCCGTCTCAATCTTTTTCCCTGATGAACAGAGAGAGGCTCCTTAACCCCAGTTTGACGCTCCCCCTGGGGTCAAATTGTCAAGTTTTGCAGTAACAACCTCTCCGTAACCGGCGTGTGTTACTGTGCATTCATTGCTCCGGTGATTGCAGCAAATTCAAAAGAAGTCCCCGCTGGGCTCTGACGGATAAACAGCGAGTCAACTGATGGTGGAAAAACAATGTAATTTTTCTTTGATTAAGCAAAGCCCCCAGAGTGTGTCGTATCCTAGCAACAGCACCTTGGAAAAGGGTAGCGTACGCCTCATTACACCTCTTGATGATAACTCTGTCTGTTTCAGACACAGAGATTACTCCTCTTCCTCCTCACGATTTGAGTGAAAATGTCACTTAGAAGAGCAATTGGCTGTCTCCAGCTGCACTCTGAGGGTACCAGTAGAAACGACAGTGTCACTAAGCACATTTTCTCCTCAAACAGCAACAATTATCTGCCTTAAGAATTCTTTCAGTCTTGCAATTGACATCAGTGCCGTGTCATTAAACCCTCTGAGAAATGGCTTATTGCGCAGCCTAGTCGATTAGTAAGATTCACTGAGCATGGAGGGCATTTTGGTTACTCATTTTCAAAAGTGTGCTTCTCCGCAGAGAGCCCTGTGCATATTAGCATCCCAGTTCCCCTGGGCACCACCAAACAAGTGTGTCTCTGTAGACTTCCCGAGAGTCTCTCAGTCCGGTATAGTGTGCAGTTGATGACAAAAACACAAGAAGGCTTTAAAGCCTGAGAGGATACGTGTGGCTTCTTCTATTTTTTCTTATTGTCAACAAACTGCAAAAAAGAAGCCAAAAACAACAATGAAGTGATCTACTTACAAGTATTGTCTCTGTGGACAAAGCCTGTTGTATCTTATTCCTCTTTGTCATAGAGCTGTTGTCCAGAGTCTCACTGTTGCATTGGGTACATATTCCCTCATTGTAACAAACACTGCAGATAATTTTGATTAAATACAGCCAACAGCGTTGTGCTTTCATAAATACCAATTAGCACAAAAGCTCTGCAGCTGAAAACATCCCGAACATTTTAGGAAATGATTCAGCCTCGTTTTAAAAAAGAAAAGCTCTGTTTGTTTTGTCCTGTTTTTAAAGACTTACCGCTTCAGTAGGAGCCAATGTTACAATAAGGAAATGATCCAGAATAATAACTTAATAATCCTCGTTTACAGGAACGGAAATCCCTTAAACCAACTTCGTTTGGCATTTAAAGTCTTTATGGTCTTAAATATCACACATCTAAGTTAAACTGAAAACCTGTTGATTATATTTCATCACAACCTTTTTTCCTCTCATAACTTTGTATTTTGCTAATTGACAGTACCGCATCACTTAGAAATATCCTTGTTTGTGCTGAGTTTTTTTTTTTTTTTTTTTTTAGGATGAACATAGTTGCTGTCTGCCTGCAAGTCTTTAAAGCAAGATAAAGAGAAAACACGGGTGGCTTTATAGACAGAGTAATACGTTTCATGCTTGCTTTTGGTTTTGAAGCACTGATGGACAGGGTTATTGGCTAATTCTGACAATTTTGAAAAGTTAAATTACTTCAGTGAGTCCAGTAAGTGGCCTGTCATTTCTTTCCTAGATTCCTGTTCTCAGCAGAGTCGTGACTTGTCTCTGATCTGTGTGTTAAAAGAAAAAGAAAAAAGCACGGAAATTTAATTTCAGCCGTGCTGGATTGTTTACAGAAAAGAAGAGGAAGAGGACAGGATCTTAGCTTTGCATGCATAATTTAATTTGCGGTGTGAACCAGCCAACCAGGCCATTTACCACTCTCCTCACTGAAATGGCGAGCGGAGCATGGTCTTGAAATACGGCAGTGACACTCCAATTTCCTCTAACTTATTGTATATTGGTGCTGGAGGTTTGATTACAAGTGAGCCCTGCACAAACCGCCATCCATCAGCCCTGCTCCATATGCACAGGCTCACAGTTTAATGACCCCCAAGGAGTCGCCTGGACACGTTTATGAATCAGACTGCCTGAATCAAATTACTCCTCCAGGCCAGGCGTCCTACCACCAGCAGAGCCACAGCCCATTCTGTCTCTGTGTGCGGGCATTGATGTGTGGGGGAACAAAAATCCTCCTCATGGACTACCTAACACTGCATTTCTCTACACACAGCTCTATGCTGGGGCCATCCTCGAGGTGTGTGGATGAAAACTGGGGAGGTTCCCCCAAGTCCAAGGTGAGTTTCTCTATCGGGACATATTTATACTCTTATTTTGAAAGACAGCAATGCTCTTTGATGACACTGAGCCTTGTGCTTTGTTTGGTTCTGTGTCTTAATCAACGGGGGTGTGTGTGTGAAAAGAATCCCTTTGAAATCTCTTTTTGCGGTAGGTGGTCTAAAACGCCGGAGGACCAGACCTCCCATCTCTGCTAAGTGTAACATTCGGTTAATTCAGTGTCGGGTTACGTTGATGGAGATACTGCAGCTCTCCTCAGTATGAGGGTAGAAGTCTGGAGCCCTGTCTGTGCCATATGGCTGTCGTTTGTTTACCTCAGCTGTAGCCATCCTGTCTTTTCAACTGTCTCCGCTGCTGTTAACGCTGCATTCTCAGGAGGTTTTAGCAGTTGTCACTAATTAGGGAGCTCCGTACTAAAATAGAAAGGCTAATTAACTGATTCATTGCTGACATTTGTCTCACTGGTGTTTTTTTTTTTTTCTCCTCAGCTTTTGTCAGGAGTGACAAGCCGAAAATGTTCAAGGGTCTTCAGATCAAGGTAGGAGTGATGAATTGCTTTGACGATGTAACAGCTTGAAGATGAATCAAATTATGTCGACTCTCAAACATTCCTTTGATTGTTTTTTTTATTTGTATTGAAGGCTAACCTGCCTTCCTAACACCTCTCCTCTTTTCTCTCTTTCCCGCTCACCCCCTCCCACACGGCAGTACGTTAGAGGCTCAGATCCTGTATTAAAGCTTTTGGACGATAACGGGAACATCGCTGAAGAGCTCAGCATCCTCAAGTGGAACACAGACAGCGTAGAGGAGTTCCTGAGTGAGAAATTAGACCGGATATAGACACAAGAAACCAACTTTTTTTTGTTTGTTTTGTTTTTAGGCTTTAGTTAAATGGTCTGTTCACTCAAATTACAGTCCCTCCAGTGGTGTCTAGCCATGCAGATATTTTCTGTTGAGTGTGCCAGTGGTTTAGAAATATCTGTCTCTGAAATTTTGATGTCCATCGCTTCAGTGCAGTTTTGTTTGTGGTGCTCACAGCATTGAAAAGTAACATCTAAAATACTGAACGGTTCCTGGTTAAGACTTTTTATTGGAACTACTTTCTACTAAAGAAATAGTCACAATGAAAACTGAGCAACAGAGCTTTATTTCTGGAAAGATTTGCAGCTGTTAATCTAATTTTAAGCACCACAAACAAAAATACATCCCCCCTTCATTGTATTTAGTTTGTGGCAGAAATCACAAGAGACAGATCTTCTAACATTTGAGCGCATTAAACCAAAACTATCTACATGGATAGAGTCTACTATGGGAAAGTGAGAAAATGTTTTTTTTTGTGGTTTGAGTGAACTGCGCCGTTATTTACAAATTTGTACACACCTTGGCCTTGATAGATGGTTGTGAAATCACTGCTCTATATGACTGTTTTTGTATCTGAAAATCATGAATTTCGTGTCCAAGTTTTACCAAATAACTTATGTGAATGTGTGAAAACACATAATCACAGAGCACATCCAAAATAATGACCAACATTACAGATTAATCGTGGCTCAAAGTGGGTCCATTTAGATTTAAAAATCAATGCAACACCTGACTTGTTATTGTCTACTTGTGGGAGTTTCTGTTCCCCTTCTGTTAGTCTGATATTCTTGTATACTTGTTTTTTTTTTTATATAACTCGACATTGTGACTGATGGGATTTGTAGTGACAATGAATCCTAGTTGCTCTCCAAATGCAGAAGTCTTTGCTGAATCACACATTAGTGAAGACCTCACAGTAAACCAATGTTGGGATGTGAGGTCTGATGTATATTTGTGTTTTTTTGGCCTCTTTAGCTTTGAAGAGAAACTGGATTTATTTTGGATGCTTGTTTTTGAGCGAGTGTGGTGACTGTTTAAATATGCAACAATAAACAAAGTCTCTGATGGTTTTTCTGTCTGTAGCTTGATTTTTTTTTTTTTTTTTTTGTCATAAATACCATAATCATCTTTGTTATTGTAGTCTAGATGACTACCTTTCTCTGTAGGCGCTTCGCCTCAAATTCACTTAAACCAAATGAATTTGCTGACATCTAGTGGTCTGGAACAACATTGTGGCTCAGTGTGTGACAGTTGGGCACCCTGACTGCACACAGATAGTTACAAAAGATACTTGGTAAGTTGTTCTTGTAATGTAGCCCTGAAGTGTAGAATATATTGCCAATATATCATTATCATCATCCATCGACAATTTAGTGGGGCAGCGATCAGTGTTTCTTGACGTCCGTTGTAGCCAGCAGATATCCGGGCCAAAACTTCCATGACAAGAAAGACACAGCTCTCTAAACATAAATCTACATATGAATGCAGATAGCAAAAAGATAAATTGTTGTAAGACAATAGCTGATGGGTTCCAACTATTTTGCTCTCCACTCAGACTGACTGCAACCAAAGCCCGCTCAAACATGACTGGGCAGTACTATTCAGACTACAAATGGAAATTAATGTTTCTGGTGCCAAAATCTCTAATGTTTGTTCCTTTGCCTACAGATTCTATATTCATATGCAGATATCTGTTTATAGAGGTTAATATTACGCTAATGTCTATGAGTAAGAAGCTTTTAAGACCAGGTTTTCTTGGACTCTGCTCACCCCTTTTAAGATTTCCTTACCATATTACACACCTACAGTTCTCTCTCGACAATAGGTTTGGCTCTGTATTTCCTTATCAACTGTTATCTAAAAGGGAAGAGGAACCAAACACCCTCTGATTGACCTTTTTGCAGCATGAACGAGCTGGAAAGTAGAAGTAGTTTTGAAGAAGTTTATTGTATCACCTTAAGAGACACTGACCTGGATTTACCATCTCCAGCTTCTCCTGTTACTTTCTCATACAGCTACCACACGGGATAAACAAAGGCAGCAGTGTAACTTTGGCTTTTACTTTGCATGCTGGAGCTTCTTTCCAAGGAGTGCTGTTGTCAGTTTAAATATAGAAGATCAAGTTGGCTTCAGATACACTTGAATCAAGGGCACTGATATATGAATATGTCTTTACTCATGTATAAAATTATTTTATGGTAATTCAAAGAACCACTTGGCACACATATTCCACAAATCAATGTTTTATTAACATAAAAATAAAATGATTTTGAACAAAACTCAAGTAAAAAAAAAACTTCAATTACACACAGCATCTAAGCATTTATAAATATCTAGTAACCACTGAGATGTGCATATGAAAACTAAATATTTTGCTCCTTCCTGGTAGAATGAGAGACATTATTTACTCTCATTATCAGATAGTAAAGAGTATTATTAAGTATTAAGTATTATTGAAAGCGTATATGGGGCAAATGGAAAAAAAAAAACCTCCCACAAAGCATGCTGCATGCGGAAAGCTAAAAGCACACGCCTTAGCAAACACAAGTTGCCAGCACATAAGCTGTTACACATAATTGCGATCTTTCTTGACGCCCTCTGAATGGTGATCGCTCAGGTCGGATTTGGTGCGGGACTGAGGTTTGTAGACAACGCCTGGGTAACTGAAAAACACATGGAGTACAGTTACAGGATAGATACACATAAGAAGAGCATATAATTCAGTCCAAAACAAATCCACTGAGGAGACTCACCTTGGTTTTTCATCTTTCACCATTTCTTTGAACGCCATTGACTTCAGGATGCCTCCAACAACCAGGATGCCCCCACTTATCCAGGCTACAAACAGTGCAGGGCCGAATGTGTATCTGTAAAGACAAATAATATTCAGACAAACAAGACGTAATGTAGGTCCAGCATGTCAATAATAATAATATGATAACACAAGCAAGATAATAAATGTTATATCCTACGTGGGCATTCCTCCCATTCCTCCACCCATTCCTCCCATTCCTCCCATTCCTCCACCCATTCCACCCATCCCCATTCCTCCTCCATAGTTGGGGTAGGTGGCCATCCTGAAACTGGCCACAATCTGATTGGCGTAGATAGAAGCTCCTGCAATGCCACACACGCCTGAGAGAAAGGTACAGAGAGACAGATGAACTCAGTGATTCATTTACTTCATATACAAACTTTTCATATGTTCATCACCATGACAACAAAAGGTTTAAAAGAATATTATGATGAGCTGTTGGGTCCACATTGGTGACATCACTCAAATGAACTTCCTGTTAGATGTACTCCGATTGTTTCTTATTTCTAACCCTACCAGCGATGATGAACATGATGCCAGCGGTGAGGCTCATCTTGGCCTTTGAGGATTCTTCCATCTTGTTCATTGTGAGGCAGCTCAGGGAGAAAACCGATATGAACGTCCCGAGGACACTCAGTACCACGCCGACTATCATCAGGGCTCGCACTGCCTGGAAGGCACCTGGTGGACAGAAAACACATGCTCAGTGACCACTTCAAAAAAATCTGTGACATAAATCAACAACAAACTCTCTTAATTCTCCAAAGAGGGCGATGTTAACAGATGCATTTAGTCTTATTATGTGACGTTTGTTCTCCTGCAGTAGGTGTGCTGTAGGAACCTGCCCTTTGCTTGTTGTTTGTTCTGTTTCTGATAACTATGTTGACTTGGCCTGGCTGTCCGTTATAGTGACCAGAATGCACTGGCGCTAATGCAAATACTGATAGGAGAGGGTTTGACACAGGAATAAGAGTTTGTACGAGAACAACTGAAACTGAGCATAAAAATGATTTAAAAACGTTGTCTGTTTCAAGAATAATAAATTATACCAAGCAGAGACTTTTTGTTTTTGGCTTCCTTTTGTGAAATAATCACATTTATCCCTTCAACACCTCACGAGAAAAAGTCCAAACTGATTTTTCCACTGATTTGCTCAGATTAACTTCACAGTTTCCCCTTAAATTGAATTTAAAATTACACTATATGACAATATAATTGATTATTATTAGAATACAGAACTTTACTAGAGATATAAGATGCTCTTACAGGCTCATCTCATCATCATATTTGGTTTTATATAATATTTTCCAAAAATGTGAGAGAAGGGTTGACCTTCTATTCAACTTACACATGACTGAATGAGAGTCATCTCACAAACCTTAAAAACCTCCTTTCCTTTCTTTGAGAAGAACTAGTTTAGTCCTCTTTGTTATGTCACGAGAGAACTTCCTCCTAAACCCGGTACTGCACAGTTTAGTTCCAACTTCCTTAAACTTTGCTACTCACTTCACCCAACCCAATGTCCCTGTGACCAGAGAAATCTCAGCAAACGTCAAATATTTTAAGAGAAGAAATGGGAGAGTTGAGGCCCTTTTAATTTCCTCAAACAATAAACTCATGTTCATCAAAACATAAGAGAGTTTTGTCCTACCTGAGAAGCCCAGGAGGCCATAGAGTGGGCGACACTCTGTGAATCCTGAGGAAGCCGTCTCACAGTCCTGCCACAGACCCTTGTAGGTGTAAACCGATGTCACCACATCCCCCTGCCTGTCCTTCACACTCCATTTGTTCATTGCAGTAGCTGCGATGAGAGCCGCCGCACCGATCAAACCCAAAACGAATCCACCATTCTGCAGAATTGAAGGCGCCATCGTTGTTTCCTCCTTCAGAAGTTAGGAAATGTAAGAGGCACAATGTGTGTGTGTGTATGTGTGCAGGGTGGTTTGTGCCCAGTTTAAATAGAAAGAAAATGCTTGAAGTTTAGCTGAATATGTAAATGAGTTTAAGTAGAGGCCAAAGGTGAGCAGGTGTGTGGTTTGCAGGCAGAGAATGAAAATGGGCCAAGTGGCACTTTGTAGTGATGGTGGCGTTGGGTGGAGACGGTTGGGTTTCACCCAGTGGGCGATACGTCCGCATGGGTTGGGCTATTTTTTGTTGAAAGGTGTGGACACAGTGGTGATAGGAACACCTGGCACTTAAATGAAGACTGACTGTTTAAATGTAAATACGGGAAACTGAATCACCGACTGCACAGAGACCGCCAACAACCGTTGGTATATGAGTGATTAAATGATGCAGTAATTTGCCTTATCAACACAGGTCTGATGTAAAGAGCCAGCAGAAATGAAGGAAGACAAACACAGAAGAAAATTACACACTTCACAAGAGGAAATTCTTAATTATGACAAAAAAGTTCATATCAGGCCTCAAAAATTAGGTATTGTTGGCCAAACCAACAACGTAAGACCTGTTTTTACATCCAGAGGGAGGTCAAAGGTCAAACTCAGCTACAGAGCTGTATCCCTGAACCTTTGGATTAACAAAGATTTGGTGTTTTGCTCAAGGACACTTCAGCAAGATCAAATCTCAACACCATGTGGACTTTAAACCTGCCACTTAATCCTAAGAACTTTCTCTTCCCCTGGGCTGCCCAGGGTGTCAAGTGAAAAGCCTCTGACTGGTGGCCAAAGGTTTAAGATGCTGACTGCGTAATTACAACGTTCCAGATTCATGTCCAGCCAAGGACATTTGTTGCATTTCTAAAGGTAAAAATACCCGCTGACCCAAATATACTGACGTAGCATCAGCGGCCGGGTCTTTCCTGTTGTAAATTTGATAATGCCGCACACTGAGACTGAAACTCACCGGTTTCAATGAGATGACTTATTCCCTCTTACTAACTATCAAACAAACAGTACCTCATACGATTCCCATGATTCAACTTTTCAGCTTATCACTTTGTCAACAACTGGGGAGTAGAGAAGTTTCTATCCATCTCTTATCACGAGTCAGGCTTGTTCTAGCTCCTGCTCACAAACACACTCATGTACAAAACAACACAACTCATACAGTAGTCGCCAGAAAAGATGGGACTAGAAAATTTAATGTTTTTTGTCAGTTCAACGGACTTGTGTTTCTTCCTTTCTTTGCATTATATCTGCTAGTCTTTTGTCTTTGTTGTGCACCTTATCTGGAGATTAAAAGTCAGCTTTAACACATGCTGCTTAACTGATGTCTGACATAAAATGACATTTAACCAAAACATTTAGAAATAACACATTGATAATATTTAATAATGCAAGAAAAGGTGAACAGCAACTGACTGATTATTCCAAACTGATGTAGTTGCTTATAGTCAAATGACCTTTTTTACACAATTACTTGAAAACAACAGACTCCAAATGAAGAAAAAAAAAAAAAGGTCAAATTATAAGATATTTTATGGAAACATTTATCATTTTCAAATAAGAAACAGGTCCATACTGAATGAAGTGCAAAAATTAATGCAAACTTGGACTTAATCCCTTTTTTGGTAAATAAACAGACATAAAAATCATTTGGCTCCTGCAGTCTTCCTCATGTTCACAAGAGAACAAGAGACAGTGATGGACACAGAAGTCAGCTCGTCTGTTGATTTTGGTTATGGCCTCCTAAATTTTTTTTTTTAACTGTTTCGAATTTATGTTTTTTGTCAAAAAGTAACAAAATAGTATCTCCACATTACGCCTCAGTTATTTACTCTGCATTTACATTGAATAACGAGTAACACGGGGACTTGTGGTTCGTTTTGGAGCTGAGTAACAGGCTGAGTTAACGGCAATTTGTGGCATTTTAATATCTGCGGAGACACTCGCCTATGATATTCGGTTTTTGCTGTGATATGTGCAAAATGAAAACAAGTATTGTAGCTTAGTTCTTATTCTTTTGTGATATTACATGTGGAAGTCCTGTGCGCAAACTTTTCCCGTGTCTGTCACACACTGGAGCTCGCTAAAGTTTACGAGTCCATGCCGCTCTTGGCCATCCCTCCAGGGAAGAGGATATAGGCCACCTGAGGCTGTAAACTGGCAGCAGACCAGGCGCTACAGTTACACGGCACCACGTACCCCGGGCTAGAGGGTGACGGGTGGGTGTGGGTGCGCTGTCCGTGGCAAGCCAGACCCCCAAACCCTCCAGTCTGGTATCCAAACGTGTGTGCGCTGAAGGGCAGAGCGCCGGCGGCCAGAGTGTGCGGTATGTCCGCCATTCGCTGGACAGCTCCGGTGCTGAACTGCGCCACGGGCTCCAGGAGCGAGAAGGAGGAGGAGGAGGAGGAGGCGGGAGCGAGGAGAGCTCTGGTTTTATCCCCGGGGACAAGAAAGGAGTCCATGGAAAATCCCTTCAAATGCTCCGCTGCGTCCCCGAGTAAAGACGGCAGCGGGAAAAGGAAACGGTCCCTCTTCAGGAGAGTCTTAGGTTTGCGCCGGGGTCTGTACTTGTAGTCCGGGTGCTCCTTCATGTGCTGAGCCCGCAGCCTCTTGGCCTCGTCGATGTACGGACGTTTCTCGGAGTCGGAGAGCAGTTTCCACTCCGCGCCGAGTCTCTTGCTGATTTCAGAGTTGTGCATCTTTGGGTTTTCCTGGGCCATTTTCCTCCTCTGGCCTCTGGACCATACCATGAACGCATTCATGGGTCTTTTGATGTGATCTAAAGGTTTTGCCATATCAGAAAGTGACACATTAATTAAAAACACGGCCGGTCCTGCTTTAAATTAAGTCAACCTCTCCAAGAAGCGCATGTTCCTCTCGTGCGTAAAAGTGGTGAAGAAGTGTCAAAGACTTGTAGAAATGTTTTCTCTCTCTCTCTTTGGTGAGAAAACACTAGAAACCGTAATTCCAAATTGACTGAAGCGTTTGAACAAAGTGGAGTGGAAAAGCACATAAAGCGCAAAGCCTGGACGCATGAATGGGAGTCACACAGGACCAAGTTGGAAGCTTGTTATGGATGATGCTGGGCATGTCAGCCACTCATCACCACAACACTGTCACGGCGGGCCAAGCCAATGGGAATGAGAGAGAGCACTGTAATCCCTTCACAAAAGTGACTGTACAACATTTGTGAGGGACTCCCTCCTTCTCCCTCTCCAACAGTTTAGACCGAGACAAGTGCAGGCAGGCAGGAAACCAGCGAAGAAAGCATTTACTGCGCAACACGAGCATAAAACTAGAAATTAGGAGGTCTTGTAAGAGATATAGCAGTGCACCGCATCTCCCCACTGCCCTATAATGACCAATATGGCTTATTTGCTCAACTGTAAATCTATTTCAGAAGATCTCAGTGGAATTTGCTGAATATTTGTGAGTCAGTGTGTAGCCAGAATTTTAGAAATACTAGGGCCCTCCAAAGACTGTTAATTATATTTTCCGCAAGTATTAATGCTCTTAAAAAAACACGATGAACTAAAATACATAGTTCTTTCTAATAACTTCCAAGGAAATTACTAAGATATTACAGACCTACCAAATGAAATGTCGCTCCAAATGTAAGTGTAACTGTTTCAGACCTCTTTCCAAGTTATCTGGGGACAAATACTGAATCTTTGTGGAATCAGTCTAAAAATTGTCTCATAAAAACAGCTCAAACTTCCAAACTCAGCCCAAAAAACAGAAGACATGACCCTTTATAAAACAGACTCAAAAGAAACAGGCCACAGGTCAGTGGGTGGTGATTGTACCCTCTAAACTTGCCTCCATCTTTCTGGCATTCTCATTATTTACTCTTACTTTTTAAAACTTGTCCTCAAACCTGACACAATTACTCATTTAAATTCTTACCCATGATGGCATGCAGGTTTTCTTATACATCAATATGTGTGCGAGCGGCTCACCTCTGCCTCCGCCATACCCTGCAAAATCAATATTAATCACGGCCATAATTCACTGGCCCTGTGACTCCATTGGTTGTTACAGTTTTCATAATTACTATACCTTATCTGATCAAATATATGCTTTAGCCGCGCCGTCTGTTATTGAAATGACATTGACGGAGAATCGTCTGAGCAATATCTTAACTATAAATTATATACAGCATACTTTATGTGTACACTGCTGCTCGAAGGTGCTTATAGGTAACAACAGGGGATTACTGTATGGAGTATGTACTCAGGAAGCTCATTTTACAAGGAAGGAATTCAAAACGTTTTTTCTGGGTGTATAAGTGAAAGCTTCCAGGCCGCCTCAAAGGCACCAAAAATGTCTTCCGCGAAAAGGATTATTACCATGACAGAAGCATGATGTGTTTCTGCGTAGACAGACCTGCGGCGGTTAGTTGGAGCTCTGGGTTTAGGTTTTGGTAGATAAACTTAGATATCCGGTTACCAGCAAGGAGGAGGCCTTTATTTCATTTACCTCCTGCAATCAAAGGCACTGCAGGCCTCTTCAAAAGGCAAAATAAATGGACATAAAAGATCCAGTGGTGGCACACGGTGTCAGGGGTGGAGATGATAAGACGTTTCCATAGAGTGTTTTTCTCTGGGTTTCGTTGCAGCAGACGGACTGGAGGGATAAAGTGATTGGCAGCAGGGGTCAGACAGTTGATCTGTCTCCTCATGGCTGTGCTGTTATCTACTGTGCTGTAGGTTCAGGCCTCGCACACAGGAGGCAACCACTGCCACACAGAGACGATGATTACTTCCACAGAGGAAACATGTTTTGGAGAGTCTTCAGAGGTGTTGTCTGAGAACAACAACATGAGAATATCTGAAGGGCAGTACGGAGAAATCTGTTTCTTGCAAACTGTTACTATCATTTGCCAAGATTTATTTTTATTCTTTCAGCTGTTTCAGTTCACAGAGTGTGTGTTTTTGTGTACTCGGTGTTGGTGTTACTTCTAAGAAAGGGCAGCATTTCAACTCTGAAGAGATGAGGAGGGGGAAAAAATGGGTAATAAGAAAAACTGCCAGCAGCACAAAATGGCTGTCGTAATCCGGTTATCCCCTGGGCTCTAAAGATACTGGTGCTCTCCTTAGGAGTCTATCTTTTCTTCTTATGTCAAAACTGTCCTCCATGCACTCAGGTGGATTAAGGAGTCACACTGTAGAAAGAAATTGACAGGTACAGAAAGACCTGGGGGTGAAAAGGAAATGAAAGACGACACAGAGAGGCAGGACAGGGCGCTCGGGCCGAGGGAGTGTGCCAACGTCTGACAAGAAAAGAAGTCAACCCCATGCTGGAGAAAAAATGCTGATGTTTCCTACTAATTTACTGTATTGATTAACTGAATAATTATTGGCAAACCTGATTAAGTGTTTTGTATCTTGTGAGATGGCTCTTCTGTGTTTGACAGCTGTATTGTTCACTGATGCTGCTGCATTATCTCACTTAGGTTATAATGGGTTTAATGGCAGCTCATCAGCAGGGTCCAGTATTAAAACTCACTTAGAGCAGATTACATTCTGAATTATATATAGATTATAATGCATTTCATCTTCCATTGTTGAAAGAGACCTGAACAAAAGGCTGCTGTAAGTACAGAAGGAGAGGCTGCTGCAGGACATTTCATTTTTGACAGCTGATCGGATTCATTTTGATAATCACTTAATTGAATTTTTTTTGGGCACAGATGCCAAACATTACCTGGTTCCAGCTTTTTAATTGTAATTAATTTAATTTAAATTAATGTAATGCTGCTTTTCTGTGTTTTATGTGGTCGTAAACTGGATGCTCATAGGTTTTGAGCAAAAAAAAAATGATACTATGAAGATGTCACCTTGGGCTTTAATAAATTGTGATTTCTCCATTTTATAGACAAACCAATGAATTGGTTAATTGAAACAATAACCAACAGATTAATTGACATTAAAAAGAATAGTATAATAGTTGTTCTTGGATTCTAAAAAATTTGATGAAGAACAAATTAATAAAATAAATTCAAATATTGGTCTATTCTGGCAGATTTCCTACCTATAAACTATAACCAGAGCCATCACTTGTCTTATAATACTCACAGTCAAACAGAGAGCCGAGGAGTGGGAAAAATTAATGAATTATTGACACACAAATTTAAGTTTCCAGACTCTCCTCTCTGACAGATGATATCTTGAGACAGACTTGGTGAGATAAAGGCTGAGGTCTCAAGTTTAAACCCTGTTGATCAGTTTGTTGTGCTTTGCCACACGTTACGGTAAACCCGATGTTAGAATATTCTCAGTATGTATACACACTTTTATTCCTACACCGTGTGTATACTGGAGTTTTACTGTTGTAGTGAACTGGTGAATGGGTTTCCATTTGATTATGTGGAAAGTTTAGATGCACTCTTACTTCAATTTTTGTCATTTCAGCTCCTGTTAAATACACTGAAATCCAACTACATTCAAGTCTAACAAGAGTTTCTGACACTTCTGAGCAGTCCATTAGGAAACATTTCAGGGGGAAAATCCCCTAGATTTTCAGTACTCTGGGGGGGATTTCACTAAGTCTTGTGCTTATTCTCATGATACTTAGGAAAAGTAAAGCGGTTTTAATAGCTTTCCCCCTGACACATTGATGGTGGAATATGCTTTCGCTCACTAGCAGATAGCTTCAATCCCCAGAGGTTGCGAGAGACAGATCTGCCCGTCTCCGCCTGCCAGTACACTTTTCTAAGGCCCCATCTAAACTAAATTAATACACTTCCTCCAACATCTGAGGATAAACCTGAGGGCCACATTACTGTGGGAGCCCCTATCAGCCAGCTTGTAATACAGCCGAGTCAGCAGTCAATGAGATACATTTGCAACCAGGCATTTGTCAGAGACTCAGTGCTGCTGCGGCAGGAGATTTAAAATGTCCTGCAGTAAATTAAGTGCTGCTTGAAAAGTGAAAGGTTGCCGGCTAAGCAGGCGGCTGCTTACTTTAAATGACAGACTGGTTAAGAGGGTGATGATGGTGTGGTGATGAAGGGGGGAGGAAACTGAACCACGGGTGAGACTTTATTTTGGGGTCATGGCTGCAATGCATTTTACATGTTGGAAATTATATGTTATCTCTGAATTCATGACTCTGACGTTTCGATTGGACATGATCTGTACACATTACAAGAGTTATTCACTGAACACTGAACTGTCTCTTTTACTGTCTGTGATATTTCTAAAGCGTACAAGTGAAGCTCAGAACAGAATGAGCCACTTAGATACAAATATAGGGTTAACAGTGTTGCTAATAATTAAGAAGCAGAGAAATGCTCGTCCGGATTATTGGGGAGAAGTGATTTGCTGTGATTCTGTGAGACACAGAGAAAAATCTGATAGTACCTTCAGGTACAAAGCGGATTATTTAAAATGAGCATTTAAAGTTTGTTGGATGTGTATTTTCTGTTTTCTTTGCCCTTTAAAGTGTGTAATAAAAACATATTGGGCTGATAACAAACTGTGCCTCGTCTGCAGTTATACATTTCAATACATTTGTTTTAGCTGAAATACCCTGATTTTTTTTTTTTAAACATGTGCTAACAACCTGAAACCTGTTTTCATTTTATGTACTGTTACATGTGTATGTTTTATAGTATATTATTATTACTTTTATTAAACATTAAGTACAAACAAGCCTTAGGATATTTACTAAAATTAATGGATTTACCACTCTGTAATATTTACATTATAGAACATGTTGTGGCCTTAGTCGGGATGTGTGTTATCACTGGGCAGGACTGCAGTGGAGTCTTTTTATTTAAAACAAACAAACAAACAAAAAACATTGTCAGATTTACATAATCTTTATGTGATAAAGATAAAATAAAAGCAGAATATGTTGTCTTTTCATATTCTACCAGTTTCTATCAGTTACAAGTTTTTGTTTTTTTCAGTTGATTTTATAAAATGAAATGAAATGTGGCTGACAGGAAAGTGGAAATAACACAAGACGAGCAAAAACACTGGTACAGTCTTTTAACTTTCTGTATTGCTTCCTCTCTGAGGAACGAGATTACATCATCCCTTTAAAAACTGTCAATTATCTTCAATTTACACTCTCATCCACAGCAGAGCAGAAACGCTTTGCCATGGTAACAGGACGGCGACAGTAAAGAGGCACTTAAAATATATAAAAACTCGCACACTTCATATGAATCCACTCTACAAATGACAGCGCATGGTGCCTCTAAGAGGCTTATGGATATAAAGGCTCCTGAGGTGATGATATGCTTGCTGTAACAGAAAGGGAAAGGGACTGGTATTTACCGAGATATCTCCTGGACTCGTGTTAGCAGAGCAGTGGCAATCCTGAGCCGGACCGGAGGAGGGAGGGGAGCAGTGATGTTGTCACAACAGCAAGCACAGATAAGCCCCAACTGGGTGAAGACAGAAAGGCATTAAGTGAGCATATGATTCCCCTCCTGCACGGCTGACGCGAGTTTGTGCTCAGAATAAGTATGAGCTGGTGATCTAGACCTAGAAACATTATGACTGTGTTCATTTGTAAACATGTTTTACTCATTACACAGGTGATGTGGGAGGCCTCAGACCCACAGAAACTGCGCATGTAATACTTATTTTTATCCATCCTGCATCTATATACATCATAAACTTATATAGAGTCTATATAGAGTCTAGACTGTAGTGAAATGACACATATCTCTGGCGTATGAAAGAAAGTGGGCAAAAATACTTAATTAACAAATATACAGCTAAATTGTATACTACGGAAGCCCTGATCGGTCATGTATTTAGTTGGCTGCCAGTTAAAGTAGCTCTGTGTTTTTAGGACTTTTTGTACGTTCAAATAAAGCCAGCCCGGCCCTCTTATTTACTGTCTGTAGTGTAGTACTGCCAAAAGACCACAAGGTAGCAGTATAACAATGTTTTGGACTGCACTTTTCCCAGATTAGCGGTCACATCTTTAAGTCTATTTTCCAACCAAACAAGAGTAAACATACTACATAGGTGCATGAATATAACGTTTATTGTAGTAGGAAGAATACTAAATGTAAAAAAGTTGGGCTCGTCCGGGATTTGAACCCGGGACCTCTCGCACCCAAAGCGAGAATCATACCCCTAGACCAACGAGCCACATACATAGTGCGTAGGAGGCAAAAGTTAAATAGTCACACAAGCTCTCTGTGAATGTCATTGTACTTGTCATGTACGTGTCATTTGAGAACTCATTAAAACTGTGTGCAGTATTTCAAAACATTAGCCAGTCTTGTCAGGACTAAAGCTGTTAACAGTTAACATCTCTATAAAGCTAACAATGGTTATATAATGGTTAAAATATTTAAAATTGTTTGTTAATCTGTTTAAATGTTTTAAACATTTTGGGTAAGTTTCATGTACAACACACTCAAGTGTAAGTCCTATATAATGAACTTTATTATTATAAACATGTGTGGATGTGTTTTACTGGTGCATATGGACTGAAATAAAGAGTATTTCAGTGGGTACAGATGGACATGGGGACATTGATAATGGTTGTGATGGTAACCAGTGAAGAGTTCCAGAATGGAATATTGGAATGAGTGACTTCAAAGTGGAACGGTCATACAGAACATTAAGACAGTGAGAGTCAGATGAACTCAGTCAGATGAACTCACAACTGAAGGAAAGGTGAAATATCCAAACCTGAAGAACGAGAGCGAACTGAACCATCAGTGAACACTAAAGCTAGTAAGGTAAGTTAAACTGCTTCAAGGTTCAAGGTTCAAGGTTGCCATTTGTGTACAGATCACAGTCTAGACACATAGGAATTCTTGTGCAGGGCTCTCTCGTGGTCAAACAGAAACTTAAAAACAAATATAAAGAAAAATAAAATCTAAAAAAATATAGAAAGGTATCGGCTCAGATGTGGAAACTATATACACATATACAAATATACAACATTAAGAGATAAGGCTAGCTCTTCAGTTAATATTAATTATCATACTTTTACATGATAAATCCCTCAAAGTTCAGGTTTGCTGGGAAACCTTTGACTCTCAGATAACACACAGTCAGTAAAATTAGTAACACCACAATTGAAAATATTTAATGTAAATTCAACATTGTGCTTAGCTAAAAGTGCAGAAGTATTATCAGCAAAATGCATGTAAAGTATTAAATGTGTGCTCACTGTAAGTACACAACCTAAATAAATGTACACTACTCATTACAGTTACAGTTTTATATATTGTTGAGTAATTAGATCCACAACAAAGCAGCACAATGTCTGAAGTGATTAATATTTAGTTTTTAAAATTCATATCTGCAATGTAACTAGTGACTATAGCTGTCAAATAAATGTAGTGAACTGAGACAAGAAAATGGCTCAAATCCAAACTAGCCGATGACCTCAAAGGCTACCAGACACTTTTATCCTCCTTCTCAACCAGCGTCACTGCTGCAAAGACTGCTTTTTACAACGACAAAGTCAACAGTGTCACTGACACCCGGAAACTTTTCTCCACCTTCAAATCACTACTCAACCCTCCGCCTCCTCCTCCTCCTACTAGCCTTACTGCTGATACCTTTGCATCATTCTTTACAGGCAAAGTGGCAGCAATCAGCAGCCAATTCTCTGACCAGCTCACTCCCAGCCCAACTCCTAACACTGTGACATGTAGCAGTCCTACTACATGTCTCTCTGTATCTCAGCTGGGCGGCACTGAACCAGCTGCTGCACTTTCGCAACCTTGCACAGTTGCTTGCACTTCTTTTTCTGGCTTTATACCCCTCTCTGAGAGTGAGGTATCCAAACTGTTAACATGTAGCCGTCCTACTACATGCTCGTTGGACCCTATATCAACAAACCTTCTTCAATCCATTAGCCCAACCATCACGCCAGCTATCACACATGTGATAAATGAGTCACTGACCTGCGGCACTTTTCCCACTGCATTCAAAGCAGCTCGAGTAACGCCTCTACTCAAGAAACCCTCTCTCAACCCTGCTCAGGTCGAGAACTATCGTCCTGTCTCACTTCTTCCTTTTTTATCCAAAACTATTGAACGGGCGGTCGCTAAGCAACTCTTAGAATTCCTCCTACAGAACAATCTTCTTGATCCGAATCAATCTGGTTTCAAGAGCGGTCACTCGACTGAAACTGCTCTGTTGTCTGTGACAGAAGCCTTAAAAGAAGCAAGAGCAGCAGCACAGTCCTCTGTCCTCATTCTACTTGACTTATCAGCTGCCTTCGACACAGTTAACCATCGCATCCTCCTCTCTATTCTCTCAAACATGGGCATCTCTGGCTTGGCTCTTTCCTGGTTTGAATCCTACCTGACAGGACGCTCATTCCGTGTATCCTGGCTTGGACAGTTGTCCACTTTGCATCACCTCACCACAGGGGTACCCCAGGGCTCAGTGCTGGGCCCCCTTCCATTTGCTATCTACACCACCTCCTTGGGTCCAATTATCCGCTCACATGGCTTTTCCTATCACTGCTATGCAGATGACACTCAGCTGTATCTATCATTTCCTCCTGAGGACCCCTTGATCTCTGCACGGGTCTCCGATTGCCTCTCAGACATCGCCACGTGGATGAAGGCACATCACCTCCAGCTGAACCTCTCAAAAACTGAACTGCTGGTCCGTTATGATTGATGACCAACTAACCTTTTCCAATCATGTCGCCTCAGTTGCCCAGTCTTGCCGCTTTGCACTTTACAATATCAGAAAAATCAGACCTTACTTAACGCAACACGCCACTCCTGACACAAGCTGTGGTCATTTCAAGACTAGACTACTGTAATGCCCTCCTGACGGGCCTCCCAGCCTGCACAGTGAAACCTCTTCAGATGATCCAGAACGTCCACATCCTGGTCTACAACCAACCCAAAAGGTCACATGTCACCCCGCTGCTTATCGAGCTCCACTGGCTACCTGTTGCAGCCTGCATTAAATTCAAAGCACTAATGCTCGTCTACAAAGTTGTCTCTGATACTGCACCTACCTACCTGAACGCCCTGGTACAGGCATATGTTACCCCACGACCGCTGCACTCCTCCAGTGAGCGACGCCTGGCTCTGCCACCTGTTCACTCAAGGCAATCCAAACTTTTTTCGTTTGTTGTTCCCCGTTGGTGGAACGCACTACCAGTTCCTACCAGATCAGATCCTCTCTACCTTTAAAAATCTCCTTAAGACCCAGCTCTTCAGAGAGTACCTTCTCTCCTAGCACTACCTACAACTGGACATGAGAAAGCTACCCCTTTAAGAACTGTCATAGCACTTATTGTTGCACTAACACTTTCTTATTGCACTGTACCTTGATTGTTTCCCTTCTCTGTAAGTCGCTTTGGATAAAAGTGTCTGCTAAATGACTAAATGTAAATGTAAATGTAAATGAGACATGCAATATATTCCTAAATTAATATTAAAATGATATATAATATATGATGTTATTCCCATAAGAGTGTCCCAAAAGCAGCTTTCTATCATTGCGTGTGACAGGAGCCCAGTAAGAAATGGCACATATCAAGTCTGACCTGAGTCATGAGTTTAATCAACTCATAACTGAGATGAACATGGAGTGGACGAATGAGTTCAATACAACTGATATGGAACTGTTCAGGGACATTATGCATATTGAGCCTGTTGAGCCAGAGCTCCAGGAAGACACTTCTAGCCAGGAACAGGTAAGAAACTAAGTATAGGTTAGGGATAGGTATCATTAGGAGTAGATCAATACCTGTATTGATACAGATATTTGTCACCTGTGACTTTATGCCAAAAGAAGGCAAGAAAAAAGGTTCATATTAACGTGAGATCACTTTGTTGTCCCTTCAAGTGTTGAATGTAGTGAATGAAACATGACTGTGACCTGTATTGATACAGATATTTGTCAACTGTGACTTTATGCCAAAAGAAGGCAAGAAAAAAGAAACAAAAGCATGCAGAAATATTCTGGTTACATATGTGTGTGTTGTAGATTCTCCAGATGTGTTTTTCCTCCAGATGTCACAGTTATTAGTTTATAGTGAGGGGAAATCCTGACATCTGGTGGACAGATGACACACTGCAGCTTGTCTGATCACCTGTTCTGTGTGTGTTTGTGTCTCCAGTACAATAATGTTCCAGATGTAATGCTACCTGAAGGCCATAACCTCCGTTTTGTTGGCATATTGTAAGTAACACACACATAAATGCAAACAAACACAGTGAGTGAACACAGCTCACTCTTTCTACTGTCTAAAGTGTGTATTTGTTTCTGTGCAGGAATGGACAGATGCTGTATGAGGTACTCACCCATCCTGTCTCTGCTCCTCCTCAACTAACGACCTCCAACTCAAAGTAAGTTTGCTCTGACAGCTTTGGTTAAAATGCTCTTCTTTTGAAGAGACTTGTTTCCTCACAGTTTCACACCGTGGTAACGTGCTGGCTCTGTTTTTGTCCTGTAGAAAGAGAAAACGTGAGAGCACGCAGGAGGATGATGGGGGTGAGTGCGTGAAGAAGCCCCCAAATGCCTTCATGCTGTTCATGAAGGAGCAGAGAGCCATTGTGGAGGCTGAGCTGAACACCAGAGGGAGTGCGGCTGTGAACACCGTCCTGGGACAGAGGGTACGTGTGTTGGCTCTGTTTGTTTGAGACAGTCAGTGTGACAAACTTGATCAAATTTTGGTAAAAATTCTACAGTTGAGCTCGTAAAAAGTCCTCAAATTCTAAACCCCACATCGTTACAGTGATTTGTGTTTTTCATTGATTGTCTCATGAGCAGAGAACAAACCAGACTTTAAAGGGTTTTGTAGCATTTTAGGACTCAGATGTACTGACGGGGTTCGCAAAGCACAAACTCATTAATGTGGACGTGTGTGCATATTAATGTCTGTTAATATGTTTTTATGCTCATATTTGTGCCTGTAACTGTGTGTCAGTGTGTGTGTGTGTGTGCTTACTGACAGTGTGTTGTCGTCTGTCCACAGTGGAAGTCACTGACTAAAGAGGAGCAGGCCAAATATTACGAACAGGCCCAAAAATTAAAGGAGCTCCATGTCCAGCAACACCCAGAATGGAGCAATAAAAATAACTATGTAAGTACACTGTGCTCACACACAACTCACACATGTTGACTTCACTGCGCACATCACTGCAAAGAGTTTGTATCAGCTGATATCAGAAGCAAAATCTGATGTGTTTGTTTTTGTGTAGGGCAAAAAGAAGAAGATCAGAGGGAAGACAAATGTCCCCAAGGCTGAAGGTAAGACTGAATATTTTTCATCTCTTATAGTAATGACAATTTACTGTTTTCATGTGAAATGCGACTCAGAGTCATTAAAGATCAAATTTTATCAGATTTAATATAAACAGCACAAAACAACTTCCCCACAAAGTGAACAGTGACACTGAGGTACAAGGGTTCTTTGTATCTGAAGACTGAATTATGTATTATAAATTATTATTATTATAAATATTAGTATTAAACGGTTGTTGAATGCATGTTTAAGAAGCACTGTCTGCACTGTTTTTAAAGTTTCAAATACTGATCAGTGTTTTTTTTGTTTGTTTGTTTTTTCCAGGTCCCTCACATCCACATGAATGAAGCTGCTGCATATAATGACCTTTACTGGGATAAATAAAGTTGTATTCATCTGTATAAAATCGAGAATCAAATTCCCAAACTTTACTTTGTTCATCACACCTCTGCTTCACCTTCCACCACGCAACAACTCAGACATAATAAATAATGTATGGATAATCTATGAATATCAAGTTAAACACAGGTAAACCCAAACATATGCACAGATAAACGTGTATAAATAAGTAATGCTAATTAATAATTTATTCTCCTTTATACCACTGTAGTTCAGAGGTAAATGCTCTTTACCCCATTACATTTACCACTTCCTGCTCTGTTTATCATCCCCCAGGTTGAGATCTGCTGATGTTGATAATGTACATACACAGCAGTATATAAATATGTTACAATTAGCCACAGCGTTACCAGCTGCAACATTAAGATGATTAAGGCTAAAAATCTTTCAAATAAAACAGAAGAAAAAAATAATTGATGAGGTGTGGTAGTTATACTTTAAATCTGAGCTATATAATAAAAACAGTTTTAATCTTGATGTGGGTTTGGAACTGTTACACAACAAATGCAGCATGACTTTCTGCACGTTGGTGCACCAGAGCATGCAGCTGGTGTCCTCTTTGTTCCTCATGCTAGCGTAGCTGTCACTGGAATTTGGTGTTTTCAGTTTAAGACCACAATGTCAATTGCAGAACTGTAATCATTACAAGTAACAACACGTACTGTCTCAAAGATAAGTATGATGTTTTCAGGTAGAACAATTTAATAGTCATGATAATTAGATACCAAGAGATTCCCTTGGTGTCATCATTATTTTAATTATTTACCTACTGTGACATGTCAAAATATCTTTGTTATCCTGCCTTTGTGTCTTTGTACTATCCTTTTACTGGACATATACTAAAACTTGCAAATAATGGCTGTATAATAGTAATATTTTTAATTATACAACAGACTTTGTTGTAGATAATTGGAACACGACTTGTCCAGGGAGTACCCTGCCTCTTGCCCAGTGCCAGCTGGGATAGCCTCCTGATAAGCTTGGAAATGGATGGATGGATAATCGGAACACAGTTGGATATACAGGATGGCAATTTAAAATCTGACATTATATGACGTTTTAAGTGGTATCCCACTGTATTTCAGAACGTTCTACAACATATGCTCTAATATAACTCCTGACAACTTTGGGTGGGGTTAGGTTTGGTTGTGATTGGTTGTTGACAGTGGTAATAGCCACAGAAAGTCAGAGACTACTAATATATATTAGTATATTAGTCCAGTGCCTCCAAGCAAGGTAATTACAAGATGCTTCCTGTCTCTCAAGCTGATGTACTTACAACGGTGTGGAGTGTCAATTGGGATACTGCAGAATTAACTAATTGACTGTGAAAATGCCATGTCATATAATCACTATAAAATATAATGACTGTACTAACAGAAAATTATTTTAGTTGACAAAACAAACACAAATTCCGTTCTGTAGCTTTTAGGTTTGTAGATGGTCAAATTTCAGTTCCTCTGAGCCCTTAAAGGATAAAAAAAATTGTACCTTTGTGGGAACATTATAATATTTATATATTGTATTCAATATAGTACATTATATTTACCATAGTCTGACAATCAGTAGGGTAAAAGGTGGGGATTATTGCAGGGCCTCCCAGATGCAGAAGATTCAGAAATACTCTGTACATAAACTGGACTATATGAATAATTCAGGGTACCCAAAATATAACAATCTTTTCTTTATATATATATATATATATATATATACTTTATATACTTCCTTTTTTTTGTTTGTTTCATAACACAAACATGAGGTCACTCAGTCACATTCAGTAATACACAATAGGAGTTGTTAGTCACAGGATGATACACTTTCATTGATATTCACAACTGTGTTTACTACAGTTTCAGTTGTTTACTTAAGGTGAGGTGGGAGGATCTCTAAGAAGCCAACATCTTATAATTGCCTTGCTTGATACCATGAGAATTTTTAGTAAAGAAGGGTCATTCTAAGGTAACAAAAGCATAATTATTCTCATTTTCATGTGAGTATACACTGATAAAAACACAGTTATAAATATTAGATTTCACTTCTGTCAATAGATACCCTTAAATGTGACACACTGGCCCTTTAATAAACATCTGTGTAGCAGCAGATTGTTCTCCCTTACATTGTCCCTTCACCTCTTTGACATAATAGTGTTTGATTTGCATGTGTCTACAAGAATCTTGTCTCTCTACACTATATATTTAAAAATAATCTCCTCTTAAACACCGGGCTCAGTCAGCGTTAGAGGTTAGAAACACAGACACTTCATGTGTAGCAGCCTGGCCCTCTGGCTGCTGCTCTCGCCCAGTGCATTGTGGTCTGAGTGCTAGAGGAAGCTGCTGCACCGGAATCTGAAGAATTTGAGGTGTCCGCCAAGTCTGCTGTTCATCGTCGGCTCGTCTCTCTGTACCTCTTATCTTCTCCATACTCTCTGCGGACAGGCTGTAAGGTAACATATGTCTCCAAATCCATCCACTTATTCATCGCCGAGCTGCGGCGTTAATCGCAGCGACGACGCTAACATTAGCCGTTGAAGTTAACATCCTGCAGGAGAAGCTACTCGGCTAGTTAGTAGTTGACGCTATGCTAAGCTTGTCTTTACCACTTTGGGCTGTTAGCTCGGTTAATAGCTCTGATTTGGGCTCGTTTTGGCAGTTTAAGAGCAAAGAGTGGCTTTAAAATGGGAGTTTTTACGACAGAGCATCGCCACAGTTCACACCCACTGGGCTGATACCGTTATGAATGTAGCCGCCGCTAATTAACCGGCTAATAATTTCCATTCACTTCCATGTTAGAGCGTTAGCTAGCAACGTTTGTGTTACCGCAGTGCTTTTAAATTAGCTCAAAGTAGCTTCTGAAGTAGCTTGAACACATTTTTTCATAAGGAGTCGTATATAGAGAGACAGAGAGCCTTAACACTGAGCGCTGTGGGTGTGTTTGTGACAGTTTCAGTTCATTTAAAGTGTTTGGCGAAATAAAAAAACTACAACACACCAAACAACAGCCGGCTAACAAACATATGATACCAATTGTTGGGATTAATAGCAGCAGCATAAGGTTAATCTGCTGCCCTCAGATCATGGCGCTGTAATGCTGAAGCTATCTGAGCAGGAAAAGAGTTTTTTTGTGGTGAGACACTCTCACAATGATGCGAGCACAAACCAGACTTCCTGTCTCTCACACAGTCAGGCCTGTAACTATATGAATTATCTCCATTTCACAAACAGGCTACTATTGTAGAAACAGTGTTTGTTTGTCTGTATTTATATGCTATAATGCAGTCTGTCTTTTCTTTCAGGTTTAGGAGTAAAAAATGTCTCAGGCCGACAAAATGAAGGTGAGTGTTGGCAAATGGATATCAGATATCTGAACCAGTACAGTATGCAGTTGTACCAGATTCCTACTTCTGTTTCAGCGACTGTCTGTCTAGACTAATGAGAAATTGAGAAGAGAGACGTGTCATATGCTCTTATTCTCTAGTGCTTATTCTTTAGTAGAGTTAAAACTTCATCCTAGGTGGTAAAAATCTAAACAAAGAGTCTGCCGAACATTCACACCCGTTTCAGTGGGTGTTTCTCTCACATCGTTTTCTGCACTGTGTTGAAAACACTAAGCATAGGCCTGAGTGACCCAGCGCTCGCCCTGTAATATGTGTGTGCCGCTCACCTCATGACTCACCGCTGTGGCTTTACGCTTGTTGAAAGGCCCCAAAGGCAGGGCAAGAACACACAGCTTCTCTGGCTTATCAAATATGACCTTTGCTGAAAGGACGAGGAAGGGAGGAGGGCTTCACAAATCTTAAAATACTGTGAGGGAAAGTGAGCAAACTAAATAAGGAACGTGTGCCTTTTTTGTATTTGATTTGAAATTGCTACAGAGGCGGTTGAAGCTGTCCCTCTTCACATTGGTCTGACTAACTCGGTGTAGGGCCGTAAACACTGGAATGATGGGTGTTAGTTTCTTTTGCAAATAGTCTGCAGAGAAGTCACTGTTGCCCTCCTAAATATCCTGGCTGTCTGTGAACAGATGTCGCCTCAGTGGTTTCTACTCAAGTGCTAATAATTGGCTGTCATGTTGTTGTTTATAATGATAGTCAAACCACGTTTAAACTTCAACCTGCATTAGATTTATGACTTTTAGTTGAATTATGTGCATTCTGTTATATGTTTTAAGGACATGTTTTTCTTAAAAATTGTGACTCTGCTGATTTTGTACTTTGTTTTTGTTTTTTTTTTACAGCAGGGGCAGTTCACCAACCCTGAGACCCCGGGGTACGTCGGATTTGCCAACCTGCCTAATCAGGTTCATCGCAAGTCAGTAAAAAAAGGATTTGAGTTTACGTTGATGGTGGTAGGTGAGTGTCCTTTTCTTCTTGTTACTATGCAACACTGGTTTTAGTTTAGTTTTGAAAATGATAGTGTATCTCAGTGATAACAATGTTTGTGCTAGACAGCTAGAGCAAATGCGAACATTTGAGGAATGTGTTTTAGTTTGTTTGTTTTTGTGATAAATTCATGCCGGGATCTCCCCCATCGGCCTGCACACTATTCTTCATTATTTCTCTTCATAATACAGAAAAGTTTCACAACTCTTTCACCTCTGTAGTTCCTTTTTGTTTGTATTCTGAGAGTAATGCATAGGTGTGTGCTAGTGTGCATGGAGAAAATGGCAGATGTCACGTCAGCGTAGTTGCTCAGCTGGCGCCAGCAGCAGCGTAAACTCATGATGTGAGAACTGTGACTGTGTGAACCTCCCTGCTCTTGTTGGAAGGGGGGGAGGGTAGAAGCTCCCCCGAACACTGCTCATCCTTTTGCTTTAAAATAAACCAAAGAGGAATGTAGCCAGCGGGCCTCGAGGGATTGATTCACACAGTGGACAAGGCCTGTTGGTCCATCCACTGCAAGAATACTCATTGAGTGCTTATTTAACCTCCTGTGTGATCCCAGCTTCTTAAATAAATCAGTGTTTTCCTGCACGTCTATATAGCTGCAGCTCCCCCGCTGATAGAAATAATACTTACTCTGAAAATGTATAATTTCTCCTCAGTCTGCGCCAGTTTTAATGCTTAAAACTCTGGTCTTCTTCCTCTAAAGACTGAGGCACCTGGACCTATATTGTGTTTGATATACTGTATATGTCGATTTGGATTTTCAATACAGGATGTTCTGGAAAGTTGCCAGTTTAGGACGTAGTAAAGACTTTGGCTATGTAAATCTTTTGCCATGGCTCTGGTGGGAACCACAGTAGCATTCCTGGGTAAAGCACACAAGCTTTAGGTTGTTTATGTCTCAGCAACTGTAACTCTGTGACCATTAAACTTAAGGAACTTTTCTTACATTTCTTTTGTTTACTGCTGTTTCTGAACTGCTGCTGTAGTTTTGTGGATTTGGCAGACAGAGCTTAGACATACTCCTAGACTGAAAGTCTCAGGGGGTCTGCAGAAATCAGCTGAAAGATATTTTTAGGCTGGTGCAAGGTTTTTCACTTTCACTTACCTTGCTTAAACTGTAGATGTTTATTGTCTTATTGTCATGTGTTTGTGTGGCCAAGTCGCTGCTGTTGGTCTGTGATAAATATGTTTAAATTACCCTTTTGAGCAGCTAATTGAGATTTAGTTTGATAGGGCTGCAGCAGAGGGATTCAAATGAAATCAGTCTTCAGTGCATTGCAGATTTGCATGTAAAGCCGGAGTTAAGCTAGAGGAGGATATCCAGGTGCTTAGTTCTTTGCACTAATATTTGTTAGAGTGAAACTATCCAGTGGTCTTCCTCTTGACTTGTAGCACCTGCATGCAGCTGATTGATTATTAACACTTAGCACTCCTTCCTCGTGCAAGTGCACGAGCAGGAAGGAGCTTCAGGTTGTTTAATCATACATCTGACATAGTTCAGAGAAAGATTAATGCTGAAGTCAGGTATAGTATCATGTATTTCCGTGTGGAGTGCGGCTCACTGTGCGTCACAGTGCAGATGTCTCGTTTCCTGCAGCACAGTGAGGATCTCCTTTTTTTTCTGTTCATTGAAACTTAACTCTGTATTTGATGAGGTTTTCACCAACCAGAACTTGTAATATTTATTCATTTGTCTCATTGTGGTCTTGACTACTTTCTGATGTTCACTCCATGTTGATTGTGTCATTTTCCTCTGTTGTCAAAAGGTGAATCTGGACTTGGAAAATCCACCCTGATCAACAGCCTATTCCTCACTGACCTTTACCCTGAGAGGGTCATCCCTGGAGCAGCAGGTAAAACACACATGCCCCTAATAACTAAGCTGTTTTTGTGTAACAATGGACCCGTTTAACGAAAATCTTGGGCTGACTGCGTCCTTGACATGTCATGTTGTTTTTTTTCTTCTCACAGAAAAGATTGAAAGGACGGTTCAGATCGAGGCGTCGACAGTAGAAATTGAGGAGCGAGGAGTGAAGCTCCGTCTCACTGTGGTAGACACACCAGGATATGGAGACGCCATCAACAGCCAAGACTGGTATGAAATCTTTTTCAGGGCGTATGCTGATGAGGCGGTGAATTATTTTTAAATCTAAATTACCCAGAGTCTGTCCTGTGATCTTGAACAGCCTCGGACAGTTAAAAATAAGTATTTGTTCCAATGTTTTAAATCTTTGAAGAATTTCATCTGCTGCAGTGTACTGTGTGTTTGATATGGTGTTTATTTCTCTCATCCAGTTTCAGCACCATTATCAGCTACATTGATGACCAGTTCGAGCGCTACCTCCACGACGAGAGCGGTCTTAATCGTAGACACATTGTCGACAACAGAGTTCACTGCTGCTTCTATTTCATCTCCCCGCTGGGCCATGGGTGAGTCCTGCAGCACATCCTCGCGCACATATACAGGCGCTTTTCAGTTAGTACAAGTTGTGTCATAAATACTTGAATTTCTTTGTCTCTCTTTGACCCCATGCCTGCCTCGTTTCCTGTCCAACCAGCCTGAAACCCCTGGATGTTCAGTTTATGAAGGCCATTCACAATAAGGTCAACGTGGTTCCTGTCATCGCCAAGGCAGACACGCTGACCCTCAGAGAGAGGGAGAGGCTCAAGCGCAGGGTGAGAACAACAGTCACCCATTGTTCAGGATCTTTTCCAGTTCCTGAAATAAACAGCAGCTATCATGCGCTCATAGTCTCTGCTTTAGCTTTGTGGGTGTCAAAATACTGTTTGTATGTAAAGTTACTATATTGAATCTGGGCTTTAGGTTAAATATGTAAAAACAAAAGAGACAGAAAAACCACAGTGAGACAGGAAGTGTCAGGGCGGGCTAGTCAGAAATGTTGTCTTTTAAATAGTTTGTCCTAACAGGTAATAAAAGATGTCTTGTCTCTGTCTTCTTGGTAAGATTCTGGATGAGATCGATGAACATGGCATCAAGATTTACCACCTTCCTGATGCTGAGTCGGACGAGGATGAGGACTTCAAAGAGCAGACCAGGATCCTCAAGGTAAACTCTCCATTCCCTGCAAAGCCTTTCATACCTCAACAAATATGAATTCCTCTGAGCCAAAGACAAGTCACTGTTTGTTTGAAGAGTCACAATAAAAGTCAGCTTTATCTCCCAAACAAATTTCCGTACAAATCATCCCATTCCTCGAGGGATTTGTTTTAAGTGTCATGTGGGTGGTTAAACTGTAGCTACAGACACGTGAACCACTCCTCTTTTCCAGGCTAGCATCCCATTTGCAGTGGTGGGATCCAACCAGCAGATTGAAGCCAAGGGGAAGAAGGTGAGGGGCCGCCTGTACCCCTGGGGAGTGGTGGAAGTGGAGAATCCAGAGCACAACGATTTCCTCAAGCTGCGGATCATGCTGATGTGAGTGGTAGACGAGACCCACTGCTCTCCTTATTCTTTGAAATTATAAGGGTAAGGCGATATTAAGAGTTAGTAATCTGCAGAGATGTATTCTGTCTATTTTCCTACAAATTATGTGGAAAGAAACTGTAGCCAAGGCAGGAAAAGAGACATTACATACTAAGTTCTAACAACACTAGCAGTGTAATGTGGTCCAGACAAGTTTGGGCCTCTGTCCATGTGAGGCACATCAGAGCCAACATCTGTACTTTTCAAAATGTCTGTGCTGGAGTATTTATTGGTTTTCCATAAACTCCACAGAACCCACATGCAGGATCTACAGGAAGTGACCCAGGACCTTCACTACGAGAACTTCCGCTCAGACCGCCTCAAGCGGGGTGGCAGGTTGTCCTCCCATGGTTACATTCTGCCTCTTTCTCCTGCGTACGTACTTGTGTGTCAGCTTGCTTCTCTGCACCTCCCCCACCTCAAACAGCAAACCTCTGAATTAGACTTAAATCGTGTTCAATGCAGTTTAAAGACAAAACTACACAGAAGCACATAAATATAATCAGGTACATGCGCACAACACACGCCTTAGAGAGAATTAAAACATCCAGAGCTGTATATATGAAAGCTGAGTTAGCGGATTGATTACTGTATAATGGATCAGGTACCTACGGTCATTCTTCTGTTGTTCATCCACTGTGTAATGTTGCTGAACTAGTATCATTCTGTAGTACTGTAGCTCTAACTCATCATTTTGCATGTTAACTACATCAGGTAGACCACTAGTTCTCAACCTAGGGTGTCAGAAAACCTTTTATTTTTAAAGTTTAGATTATTATTAAACACATAAACTTGCAGAATAAGGTCACAGTAAAGACCTGAACAACAAGCTATATTCATAGAGCTAATCTGCTAAACAACCTCGTCCTGCATTAGAAAAGTGTAGTTTAAACAGCCAAGGAGCTAACAGAACAATGGCAAAGTATCAGAGAATAAAAAGAAGCATATTAATATGTGAGTATTAAAAATAGAATTGTATAAAATGTTCCTAAATATACGAAGAAAATCTATCTCTGCAGTGTTCAGAGGAAATAACAATCTGCTCAAAAGGAATCCAAATAACTCGTCTTACACAAACGTCCTGCAGTCATTGCGCTCACTATTTGGATACAGATTATCAGCTGTTCTCTGTTGTTATTGTTACGCGCTGAATGTAATATGAAGCATCCAAAAATATGTGACTCAGTCAGGGCTCGTCAGTTTACTTAATGATTTTTAAAAAAGGGGGTCTGTGAAGCAAAAATGCTTGGAACCAGTGAGTTAGGCCGTTGTAGGGAGGCAGAGTTTAATTCACTGCTGTGGGCTGTAGTGGGTTGTGGTTTTTCATGGTTAGTTGGTAGCTAAATGGCGTATGTAGTTTGAGAATCTGTAGAGGTTGTAAACAGAATTACTGTGTGTCATTTAACATAGAGTGGATACATCATCATTTAACCCTCACTGTAGACCAGAAAGAATCTTTTAGTTTTTCTTCTGAAGCCAACCCAGGATAAAGGGAGTGGTTTTACTGCCTTCTCATTGCCTCGCCATCTGTCCAGTGATGGCTGTCTGGTCTTGATTTGACCAATCCCATGAATGGACTGTTGGAGGTACCGTTTATTTTTTGTTTTTTAATCTGGGGGAGGTAACGCTGTTCCCCTGACTCTCACGCTCACTGCTTTCTCTCTTGAATCTTGACTGCTTTCATCTCTCTGTAGTTATTTGTTGTAGACGCCCACTTTTCTGATCTTTCTGCAAAGAAAAAACCTCTACACTAACCCACTGACCCCCTTCTTCACTTCCTCAATGTGGCTTTTGTCATGTTTGCCTAATGCTATTTAAAATAGTACACTGTGCACTCTCAGGCATGCACACATACACAAACCTCTTCAGCTGACTCTTATAACTCGTATAACTGTGCAGCTAACTTGATGATTCTTTTAATAATGTGTGTACATTTTCCAAGGTTGATTCTGTAACATCAAAAGTAACTTTTAGTTATGCCATTAAAGCAGGAAGGGGCCGGAGCCGGAGGAAATGGACAAGGATATGATCCTGCAGGAGAAGGAGGCTGAGGTGGGACATTTCAGACACTACACTACTTCAGGATTATTAAAAATAATTTATTTTTTCATCAAGTATTCTTCTGGATTAAAGCACTTACAGGAACATTTTGACAATGAGAAATACACATTTGTATATGAAGGTGGAGCCTGCAGACACACTGGAAGCATGGGGAACTATTTCAGAGTTTATAGGCAGATTATGTTCTGACTTTGGACAGAGCCAGGCTAGCTGTTTCCCCCTGATTTCAGTCATTGTGCTAAGCTAGGGTACAGGCATGCTGGCTGTAGCTTTATATTTAGTATATAGGCATTATTTCTTCTTTTTATACTCATAATACATGTGCTAAACTGGTAAATGGTTCAGGTTCACAGCTTGTTTCTGTGCATGTTGTCAATGTGGCACCAGTTGTCTCTAGTCAGTGATTTATAACTGGCTGTCGGGTATCAATGATAGCTCAACTGAAGAATAAAAGAAATAGTCTATAAATAACCTAAATGAATGCGCCTCAGTGTGCAGTTGTTGTTGTTTCCTTGTCATACATGTCGATGTTCCGTGTCGCACAGTTGAGACGGATGCAGGAGATGATTGCCAAGATGCAGGCCCAGATGCAGAAGCAGGGAGATGGAGAAGGGGACGGCCCCCATGCGTGAAAAGTCTATGGTATGAGGAAAGAATCACTGTAATGCAGACACACTATTTCCTGAACGCCTCATTTCCTGCTTTTCAAATTTACATACCTGAGAGCCAACTGGTTTTCTGTGAAGCCAGTCTTGATTTTAGTTGCAAATGACGACGTGTAACTTTTCCTTTTCTTTTCCACTGTAGGTGTTTGAGCCACTGCTCGAGTTTGACTAGAGAAAGACGGACGATAGCAGAGAAGGCCATCTGGTTATTGACTCGTACTGCTTGCCACTATTTTTATTCCAATCCTACCCAGGATCTGGAGTCATTTTTTTAATACATACAGTAAAGTATATTCAAACAGTGTTATGTTTATATATTTACACACGGTTCTTCATTTTTTTTTCTTCTAATTTTGTTTCATTTTATTAAACTTTTGTCAGTTACTCAAATGAAGGCACGTGACCCATCTAAAATGGTGGCATATATCTTTAATACACGCCCATTGGGATGTTCTGTTACCATTTTTTGTGTTCCCTTACTGTTTTTTTTTTTTTTTTTTGCTATTGAGAGAACCAAAGTACCGCTGCTTGTGTTCAGTGCTTTTGGTCCTAAAACATCTCTCAGAGGACGTGCTAACCTTTGCTCTGCGAAAGAGCTTCATTGGGAGAGTCAAAAATAGCTTTTCATGCCATTGTCTCAATGTTATTTTTGTCAAGAGAAAAACATGATTTCATCACACAAACTTCCCTTTAAATATGGCCCACCCTGCTCAGTGTTCATCATATTACCCTCCTCATCGGCATGCAATTCTCAACTCTAAATTTCAGGTGGAGTTTCCTTTTTAGGGCTGCGTTAGGCTTATCTTCTCCATTAGTACAGTTCTCTTAAGTGCAACGGCATTCAAGTGTTGTTAATCTCCTTTTGAGTTTGATATAAATTAGATATACTGTGACCCTTGACCTCTTACAGTCTTCCTGTACACCTGACAAATGAAGGACAGGCAAATGAGGCACGATGCCTCCGGTGCTTTCAATCAGCTAGATGTCATTACTCCATACTGTAAAAGTGAAGTCATGTGTCAGGGAGAATTAACTATTCTTTTTATTGGTGCAGTGAGATTTAAGAGGTATAAACTTCTACCTGTCCCAACTGCTGAGTACTTTGTGGTTTTCATGCCCACAGAGTTTAAAAGTGACCCGATGAGGTCAGTGTAGCCAACGTTTCCCTCACCAGCCAAGATGAGAGTTCTTGACATTCCTCTTTGTGCTGTTTTTAGCCAATATTAAAGTACCAAATATTGTTTTTGATGCATATATTGTAATAAAAGTTTTATTAAACTTCACCTCTTGGTGATCTTCATTTATAAAACCAACTCTCAGTGGATCGATGTTCAAGGTTCGTCACACTCCAGAATAAAGTCATTACACTCTGGTATGAGAAGAGTCTGGAGCTTGTCCAGGCACATTAACTTTTACTTCCTCCTGTTTTTGTGTGTGTGTGTGTGTGTGTGTGTGTGTGTGTGTGTGTGTGTGTGTGTGTGTGTGTGTGTGTGTGTGTGTGTGTGTGTGTGTGTGTGTGTGTGTGTGTGTGTGTGTGTGTGTGTGTGTGTGTGTGTGTGTGTGTGTGTTTCATTTCAGTGAGATTAATTGCCTCTGACAGATAAAACCACACTATGAACCTGCCCTGACTAATGGGCCTTCAGTAATTACAGTACAATGAGGTTAATTACCCCCAGTTTACAGGAAGACAAAATGAAAACAGCAATGACAGTTTTAATAATAAACACAATTAGACTTCAGCTTACATAAATATGAACATGATTTTTTTTAGATTTATATGAATGAATGCTCCACTACCACCAGCACGTTTTACAGTGTAATGTGCAGCCTTAGACTGTCACTTGTCCGAACAGACACAAATGAAGATGTTAAACTAGCAACACAGACCAGCTAGTATTTCGATATGATACATATCACAATAAACCTGTTGTGGAAATGTCAAACTGTAAGCCATCCTTTCCTTTTTTATCCAAAACAACTACGAGTTCCAGCAAACACCAAACACTGAAGACAATGGGACATTTTCCATAGACTTTATTATAGTTTTTTTCTTCTCAATCTAACAGGTATACACAACGCTCTAAATGTCATGGCTTTTTTTGTCTTAAATACTCTCCGCTCTTAAAGAAAAACTGTAAAAATATTTAATTATAACTAATTAAAAGATCTCTTCGGGGGTGGGGGGGGTAGGACTGGGAAGGGTGCAAAGATACGAGGGAAGAGGGTGGGTGTGTGTGGAGGGGGTCTTCTGTGGTCCTTATCTGAGGCGTTGGGTGGGTCTGGGAGACAGAAAAGGGGGCAGAGTTAAGTTACATCCAGCTGGAGTTTCACCGCGAAGACTGGGTGGTGTTACCGTTTAAAGAAAACCTGGAAGAACGACATGAAAACGATTAATTCAGATGAATGAGCGTTTCCTGCTCCACAAAGGACATCCGAGCTGACAGTTGAGATACTTGTCGGTATTATCACCTGCACACTCTCTCTTTCATGTGTGTGACGAGGCGGTCGGAGATGCCCGGACACGACTCCTCTGCCAAGTTAAAGGCGTTTTCCAGCTCCTCGATGGCTCCTACGCCCCCGCCGCTCGCCCGCCGCTTCTCCTTCAACTGGTGGAAGAGAGATCAAACAGAAAGAATTTTGAATGTCCTGTAATGGGAAGCTTCAACCAAACAATCTGTCAACAGAGCATCATGCTTCCCTGTTTTATTCCAACTAGTACATACTGCTTCAAAACATCAGTACATGTAGGAAGGATAATCTTATCTGCGATTAAGTGACGGCCAAATTAATGACACGACCAATAAATTTGATGAAATAATGTGATTAAATCAATTCTCAAGACAGCTTTCACATGTATAAAGAAAATGAAGTGCATCACACCACTTCTACTCCGTCATCTACACAATAACAGATAACAGGAGGAAGTCTTCCATCCTTTTTTCTATAAGCGCTGACAGCTTTACGGTTTTGAGTATTGCGTTTGAAGAGCTCTCTCCTCCAAATCCACAAAATGTTAAGCTTTTGGTGATCTTAGCTCAGTTATTGAGTGACCTCAGGCCACTGACGAGGACACGCGGAGGTGTTCAAACATAGGCAAAAGTCACTTATTTTGCAGACAGTATTAACTATTCTGGTCTTCTCCCGTCTTGTACTTTTATTTAGGAAACATTTGTTAAAGCTGCATTTTGTTTGTGCTCTAGTTTAATTTAGGAACGTTGTTTTAGTGTTTGGACAATGAAAAGTATTATTCAAAGTTATTGTAGCGGCAACTTTCCATTTAAACTTCAGCTAAGAGGCTGAGTAGGCTCCTACTGTGACGCGTTGGTCCAAAAAGAAAATCCAAAGTCCACGTTATAAGTTTTATGATGTTTATTAACCAAAATAGTAACAACAAATTTAAATTGCCATAACGACGAACTGAACTTTGCGATATGAAATAAGTGCTAAGACGATAAGAAGTGAAACGTGATAATAAATAGTGACATGGTCATAAGTTGCAACAATGACCACACCCTCTGTGCCGATCACCAGAAGTAAGGGTGACCTACAAACGTGTGTGATCAAAACAAATAAACAACGCAAACTATATCCACACATTTCGGCTCCTACAGTTATATAAATCCCCATCCCTGACTGTTAAGCCTACCTCTCTGAAGATAGGTGTTACCAAAGCAGACAAGCATTGTGACTTTGGCTGCCTTTTCATCGAATCTCCTGACTGTGAAAAGGAAGGGGGGAAAAAAAACAAGTGTTAGGGAGAAAAGAAAAAGATTTGGCTCTGTGTCTGTCTGCTGTGCGTGTCTTTACCTCTGAATCTGTGTTTGCGTAGTCTTTCTGTAACTGGGTCAAAGTGGTGGGTCTGACTGTGGGGAAGGTCCACTGGGGACACGTATCCACGTCACCATCAGCATCCCTGAAGGAAGGAAGCAAGGAAAGAGGAGAATGAAGGAAGGAGAAATACGAGGAGAAGAAGAGAGATTTAAATAATCTGAGGAGCAACTTTCATGACATGAATCAATGACCTAATTTTAGTACAGTCAGAGACGAGTGTTCCTATTGAGGACAGTTTATAAATGTGAATGGTTACATGTGTTATGTCCTCTTTTTTAACTGTTTCCTATTAGCAGGGAGAGGTCAGTCCTGATATTTGGCAATCCTGGAATGTATCATAAGCTTTTACAGCTGACAGAAATGTAGCAACACGGAAAGGTTCATTACTGATACTACTTGGTGGGCAACCAATTCTTAAATTCTCTAATAGGTCAGCTTAGTATCACAAATTTAACAACCTGGCTGTGAATAGATCCTTTGGAAAGTGTACAGCTGGAGTGTGTGAAAGTGCGTTGTTGAGGCTCACATATCTGAGTCGTCAGAGCTAGATTCCTCCCCGTGCCCCTCTGACTTCCAGCGCCGGTAGCGGTCAATCAGCTCTGTCAGATAAGCCGTCTTCTTGGTGTACCGTGTGATGAACTTGTGCTTCAGGAGCTCTTTGGCTGTTGGCCTCTGTGCAGACATCGCAGAAAGACAGACAGAGCAACATTCACTGACAGCATTATTGGAAGAATCACACTGCCGGCACTCAGTTGTCTAGTTGTAACATGCTAAAAGAAGCTTCAGTAATGAGTCCGCCGTCACAGATTTAGCAAAAATGTGAGACTTGGATTGGGTTTGTATATTTGAGAAAACACAGCACAAATTATAACGCCTGTTAATGACAAGATATGCTAATCTAATCACAAGAATATTTGGTAGGATAAATAAAGTCTTACACTCTGAACGGCTGTGCCAATCTGGAATTATTTTCCAATTTTATGATCTTATGATGATCTTATGATTTAGCCTAAAACAAGCAGGACTGATCCCATTTTAGTTCCGCTACTATGCTTGCAGATGTACGCAGGTGTACTACTTACAAAACGAGGGTCTTTATTTAGACAAGCCTCCACAAACTCTTTGAAGGGCTTGCTGTAAGGTCCCTCAAGTGTGGGTGGAGTATTTTTCGGGATGAGGAAAAGGACCCTCATGGGGTGTAGTTCCGAGTTGGGAGGTTCCCCTTTAGCGAGCTCAATGGCAGTGATTCCCAGGGACCAAATATCAGCCTGAAGCGGGGGGGAGAGTGAAATGTGTAAGTAAGTGTGTTAGCTTCACATACAGACACTGGAAACTGTCTGAGGAATTACTGTCCGTCTATCTTCTTTTCATGAGCTCGGTTCAAAGTACCAAAGTGAGAAAACAAACAAACAAGCAAACAAGCCTGAAGACAGCGTTCACTTAAAGCAGTAACACAGACCTCTCTTTGTCCAGTCCACAGACTCACCTTGAAGTCGTAGGCTGACTGTTTGATGACCTCTGGAGCCATCCAGAAAGGCGTGCCGACAAATGTGTTCCTCTTAATCTGGGTGTCTGTCAGCTGTCCCGCCACCCCGAAATCTGCCAGCTTCACGTCACCCTGCTCCGACAAGAGCACATTGGCAGCTAGGAGAGAGAGACAGAGAAAGATAGAAAGAGTCAAAATACAAGAGGGAGCTGAACAATAATGCTACAAAACAAAGCATCAAGAAACATTTCATCTAAGCTTGAATAATGGGGATGTTGTAGCAGCTTATTTAGACTAAGTGTAAGTGTCATTTTTGAAATGCCAGAACAATAAAATATGGGATATTGTGCATTACAGATGGACAAAGGACACTTTGCATCCACTTCACCACTTCCTCAGGAACAGCCTTCTTAGCCCAGTCTTCTTAATTGTTTTCCATCTTTGTCATCATGGTGTCATTATTCCTGCAATTCTCTAATGATTCCCGAAGGCTAAATTATGTTTTCTCAAGAAGGTGTGAACACGGCATCAGATACAGAGAATAGAACATTAGCTCCACACACAGATATACATTTAACACCTACAGTATGTTGCAAGCTCGCAGATGGTGTTAATAAACGCATGCATCTTGGTAGAATATTTCCGTGTGTGGACTTATTCTGTCCAGCATCTGGTTAAGACTGATTATACGTGTTGTTCCTCAGCACCTTCCTCGTCGCTTGCTCAGTCAGCTTGAATCAAAGCATATAAATGTCAACGTATAGTCTCTGTACTCAACACAGCTGCAAATTATCTCTGAGTTATGGGTTTGAAATTTGACTTTGTACCAGGACAACACTGTAAAACTGACACATACAAAATGCTAAATGTAAAAGAGGGACTATTTTCTTCTTCTGCATGAAGGCAGTACTTATTACCTTTGATATCTCTGTGGATCTTCCTTTCAGAGTGCAAATACTCCAGCCCCTTCAGTATTTCCCTCAGTATAGTAGCAATGTAAGTCTCTTCAAGAGGCCCTGGACGGAGCTAGAGAGAGGAAGGGAGATGATAGTTATGTGATGAATACATTTGGATAAAAGTTGGGAAAGAGAGAGAGAGAGAGAGAGAGAGAGCCAAGGACAGGACAAGTTTTGACGTATAAAAAGGTGACATTCATATAAAACTTTGTAAGCTGTAGAAAAATCTTCTTACCAGATCCAGAGCAGATCCTCCACCTAAATACTCCATGATAATCCACAGCTTGGTCCCCTGAGAGGAAAACATACTTGATGAAAGACGTTTAATATTTAAAATTTCTGCTTTGTCTTGTCTCTATGCATCTCCATGTCAATAATCTGCACACGCATCGCTTCATTATTTGCGTTATCACCTCACCTTCAGGTATGATCCATAATACTTGGTAACAAAAGGGCTATCACACTGGCTCAGCACTGTGATCTCCTGTTGAATGTCTTCGATCTCATCCTCTGCCTCCTCCAGATCTATAATTTTAATCGCCACCACCTCCTTCGTGCGGTTGTTGATGCCTTTGTAGACCTCTCCGAAGGAACCCTTTCCAATCCTCTCCTGCTTCGTGAAGTACTCCTCGGGGTCCAGCCGGGTATTCTGGTCCAGTGACAGCAAAGAAAGCATTGTGTGTATGTTGTGATGAGTTAAGAGGATTATTTGAGTGTATATGTGTGCGTGTGTGTGACTTGTAAAGCACTCAAAGAGGACAGAACTGGTGTGCTAAGAGCAAACGACTTGTTTCGGATTTGAAAGCACTCTTGTTAATTAGACGTGACAGCAGGAGTTATCTATCTGTTGGCCTATATAATACTGTGCTCATGCAATGCTCATATACAAATAAAAGATAATAATTAACCTTTATTATTATTATACCAATCTATTCCATCACAGCAGGTATAATTACCTAGACTAGATCGAACTTTGCGCCAGGATGTAATTCAAGATGCATGACACTTGAAAGTTCAGTGGTTTTGTCTCTCCATAACAGCAGGAAATGAGTGATGATCTGACTGAGTAGGAAGCACGTAAAGAAGTCATAACATTTAAAGTCTATGAGTATTAACAGTAACATGTACATTTCTAAAACAGAGGAGGCTTTTAGATATTGCTCCATGATTTAATGAAACCTAGAGTTTCTGATTACATTTTTCTGTCAGCTTCTTCTTCTTTGGTAATGTTTCCTCTCATTCTGACAATAGCGAGGAGATGAAAATAAATGAACTCACACGCCTGTACATAGTAAGTTTCATCACTTACATTAATGGCTTAAGACCCCCACCCACCTATTCATGGAAACCCTGACAGTCATGGGGGTTCGCCTTGTCTTGGACGAGAAGAAGGGAGGTGACAGTTGGTGAAAAAGAGGATTTCTGTACCTGGTTTTGCATGTCTCGAAGGTGTGCCATCCCCTATGCAGGTTGGACGGGTCAGGGACAGCCACAGCTCTCTCTTTCCGAAGCTATCAAGTGGTCCTTTCGGGTTTTTCCTCCCCTCCTTAGCTGTCTAGGAAGCTAGCTAGGTCGCTAGCCAACTAGATAAACACCCAATCTGCTGGCTTTAACGGGGCTGTCACTCCGCGCACTGTTTTCGGCCTCCAAGTCCAACGGAGGACCGAAGAGCCCGGCGAGACAACGAGCTATTGACCGAGAGACTCCATTTGTGTCGGCGGTGATGAACACGAAGAAAAAAAATGCTCCTTCCGTGTATTAATATTTAATTCATTTCAAGGAACGTTTAGCCTGTTGTTCATTTGAAGCTTCAGGAGGACAAAATAATGGCCCAGACGGAGGACGCATGCGCATTGGCTTTGAAGAATGTGGAATTGTGGGAGTTGTATTTCTGTTAAGGTAACTGAAAACCTGCTCAGTGTAGATGCTGCCACAGACATGCATGATCAAAAAAGACGTTATAAATACATGTGGTGATGATTTCTGAACAAAACTGTGTTTGATTAAATCAAAACATAAAAACTGTGTCTACAGAGTGTTTCTGGTCATTTGAGTTTAATCGATTTAAAACAGAGTAACTGGAGAAGAGAAGATAGAAAATATATGACTGTTCAGGTGTTGCATCAGAACAACGACAAAAATAAGTAAAAGTAAAGTAAATAAATAAATAAATAGAAATACAAGTTCAAAATTACAAGGCAATAATGACATAGTGTTATGATTAGTAATGTAATAAAATAAAATAAGATAATATATCCAATAAATAGATCTGTGTGTATATAATGCATACACTCATACAGTATCTTTATGTACTATCAAAGTCAACAATGTATAATACATGTAAACAGTGTATACAAGAGTAATATGATTAAGCATTGATTCTTAGTGTTGTCTGCATTAATATATAAACATAATATAGTGTATAATGTAGCCTTAAAATACACTATAACATCATATGGTATAATACCTGAGGCCATGTTGTATTTCAGCAGACAGCTATTTGTTGTTTGAGTCTGTGAGTCTCATCCCATTATAGACTGCAAATGTAAACAGACTATAGTCACATTGATCCAAGCTCAATGCACAGTGGATAATGCAAATTGCCAGAGACACAAATACATTAGCTATATATTATTGCTCTTTTGATGCACCTGAACTGTTTTGGATGTGTGCATATCAATTGAAAACATTTACACTAACCTGTGCGGTGAATTTGTACCTCTACATCTCTTTGTTTTATATTACACATAAGGCTGGACACTTTGCTGCTGTTTCAGCAAAGCCCCAATAAACTAGTGGTCAGAAAACACACAATTAACTATTAGACATTGCAGTTTTTTAATTAAGTAATTAATTAATTAGTTTTATTTATCTTTCTTTGTTAGAAATACATAGAAATGATATGAAAGATAACAAATAATATTAGATTCAGGAAGAGGCGGAAAACCCAGACGGGCTTATCTAAAGCCTCCACCTAAAGTTAAAATTTCACAGTTATAGAGAGCACAAAATGAACATACAGAGAATAATATGACTACATAAAGTAATGACAAACTGACACACCAAAAATGCAAAAGGATCTGACACAGATGTACTCTTACTTTAGCAGTGTAGTGAACTATGTGCATGCACATTGATAATGTGATCAAATATCCCCACACAAATGATTATAACAGATTATAACTGTACATGTTATTTCTTGCAGTTATACATGTACAAATAAGTCCCATTTGATCAAAAAGTCCATTTTAAAATCAATTTCTAATAATTCTCAACAATTTCTTCACGTGAAATCGTTTGAATGTATTCAGAAAATAACTGTAAAAGATGTGCCCTCTCTGCAAATAAGGAAATAACGCTATTTATCATTAGTGTAATTAAAATATGTACATTAATTTAGAGCTGGAATAGACTAATTAATTTATGCTTATTGCAAACAAACCAAAATATGATATGTTATGATATTATACTGTTTATATTTGTAATAATTATAATAATATTGGCATTATTAATGACACCAGGTCGGCCTTCATAAACATTTTATGTGAACGTCTAATTTTAAGTGTGCGCTCGTTTTCCACCTCGGGTGCCGCCTGCTGGTGAGGCTCGGTTGGACTGACGGTTTAGCTCATACGCTCCGCCCCAGCGGACACACGGGGCATGTTACTAACAGCTACACACTCGGTTGAAGCGGTGTGTCCTCGGTTTTACACGTCGTCCGTCCCGGTTAATGCTTCTAATATTACAGACACATGCCTTTTTAAAGTCCGGTGTTAAAACCACAGCGGTGAGTAGTCACAAGAAGCTGGAGTGAATGAATAAATGTGTTTGTTTAGCCAGCCTGTTACTGCAGACAGTCAGCGGTTGTTGTCAACGCACCGCTCAGCTAACGAGTTGTGATGAAGATAACATTAGCTAACGCTCGTCAGACCTGATATACTTGTAACATTAGCTCGTTATTAGCTAACGTACATGCTAGAAATGGCGTCTTATGTAGGTTTTCATTCAGTGACATTGAAGCCATGTGTCAACACTCAGCTACCGCATGCCGACGTTACGTAATTTCATGTAGCACGACGTGAAAAGGTATTTCTAATATATTATTTATTAGCATTGGCTGATACACACCCCCACCCCACCACCCTCCAGCTTGTGGTCGGGCTTATTTGGTTCCTCTACGGGACATGACATGCCCTCTACACGGGCCAGAGAGCATGTTTGGGCAGTACTTTAACCACTAAGCCAATTAGCAAAGACTAAATTCACCACATTTGTCATTTTAAATTAAACATAATGATACTGCTTTCAACTATAATCAGAAAAGCACAATATATTACAGGCAGGACAGTGTTAACTGGTTATTTAACATTACATTTTTATCTGTATCTAATGTGTCTACAGGCTGGATGAGTGGACCAACATTCACCCCCCCCTCTGCAGAGGTGGCCGAGATGAGCCGCATCCATTATGATCTGGAGTACACAGAGGGCATCAGCCAGCGCATGCGAATCCCCGAGACCCTCAAGGTGGCCCCGGAGAAGGATACAGGGGCTCTGCCGCTTCAGCAACCCAATCTGCCCATTCACACAGCTCTGATGCAAGTGCCAGAGAGGATTGTCGTAGCAGGTGAGGACAGCAGACATGACGTCGGTAAACCAAAAAAATGTGCATGAGAAGCTAAACATGAAGCAGGCACACACAAAGGTCATCACCCTGTTTACATTTTTCTCTCTTCCTCCACAGGTGATGATGGGGACCCTCTCTTTTCTCGTCCACGAGACTTGGACCTGATTCAGTCGGTCCCTCCTGTGGACCTCCTGAACATGAAGGCTCCACCGCGTGTCCTCACCCTCACAGAACAGCCACTGGACTCTCTTGAAACTGAACAAACTGCTTCTTCACAGAGCAATCCCAGCCAAGTGGTGAGGGTCAAATCAAGGCTTTCATTCATGTGTCCCTTTTTTTTTTCTCAGCACTGTTAATTGAATTTGCTTAATTTCCTGAACTTTTGATAGTGCATGATGCAAACTGATCGAAATGTAGGAGCCTGGGGTAAAAACATACACAATCATACTTTTATAATATCGCACATTAGTTACAACTGTAAGTGTTGATGAAAATATTGTGGATGCAGTAACATTTTAGTCATGGAGGAGATTAGGTGGAGACGTGTGAAGAGTCATGAAGTTAGAGTAGAAAGCTGATGATTTGAAGATTATCGAGTGAAAAACAAAAATTAATCTGAAAATCTGAGGTGGAAAAATTTTGATCAAAACACTTTCAAATGTGCTTTCTCACACCACAGATGTGTTCGTAAACAAGATACTGCATTTGTTTATTGACACTAATGATGTGCTATCATAGTCTGTGGCCCCTCACCCCTGTCATGCTAAAAAAGTGTGGTTACTTCTCAGTTCTTGACCTCTTGTCTTCATGTTACATCAACTAAGATTACTCTCCGCAAAAGCCTGTTGTAGTTACGAGAGGAGATAGTGTTACACACATGCTCGTTTGCACTTACATTCGGACTCCCTCTGTTGGATATTGATGCTGCTGGAGCTTGAAACAAGACAAGGAAGAAAGACTGTAGGGCGATACAGTGATACATTGCCTGGAGAAGAAACCAAAGCCTTTGTTTATCTTCTGTAGTTTTTGTTTGTAGTACAGAAGCCTGGAAATAGAGATTGCTTTTTCTTAAAGTACAATGGATATGAACATATTTCCAAACTTAAGCCCCTCCTGAAAAATATTGGTATCAACAACAGCGGTCACACATCAGCTGTAATTTATTTTTACCTCTTATTTCATTCATTTATAATTTTTGTATGTGTGAAGCACTTGTAATTTAGTTTAGTTCTGACTTACACTCAGTAATCAATCTAATAATTATGTGTTGTCAGCGTAAACTAGTCTGCTTTGAGAGGGAGCGAAAAATAACACACTAGGTTTAAACTTTCAACTGTTCGTGTTCATAGGCCCACTTTCATGCTCGCTCTCGAAGGGAACGCAGTGTGAGTGAGAACATATCAGGCCGCCACAGCAGTCAAATTGGCAGAGTTGATATAAGGTAAGCACCTGTTACAACACCACTGCTGTGTTTCCATTCTGAATTGGTTATCTCTTATTCTTATTTTGTTCTTGGTTTGTTTAAAAAAAAAAAAAAATCTTATTTCTTTACTGTTTCTCTTTTTACCCCTCTGCCAGTGTAACCCCTTCCCCTTCTGCCCCCCCAGTCCGCTTGTGTCCCCCTCTCTGTTCCCCTGAGGATGCACACATCAACCTGTTCACAGCTGCCGGCTTCCTGTCTTATATCCAGTCGACAACACGTCGGGCGTACCAGCAGGTCCTTGAAGTTCTGGATGACAGCCACCGCAGGTGATTTCTCTTCTTTGTCCTTGTATTTCTCAGATGTCGCTCATAAAGTTTCTCAGAACGTTATATATGCTCCTCTCCTCTATGACATGTTGTATTCATTCATTCAGTATGCGCTGTATGTACTGCATTATTATCTAACTCTAGCCCCATTTGCACAGGACTAGTATAACCAGGGGACCTTGGGATTTAGAAATTGCCCCCATGTCTGTGTTTCATGTGGCGCTTTCACGTACAAAGTTTGCATTTGACTCAAATTAACTGACATTTTCCTTGTGTTGGTGTGTTAACGAAGCTGTGCCGCACAGTAGTTCGTCATAGGAAGCTGATTAATCTGAACCACTGTAGTCCGGACACAAGCTTGAAGCCTGGCAAAAAGGATTCTCACGTGATCTCGTGATCTGGCGAATCCAGCTGCCAGCTGAAAGGATTAGAAGTTTTCCAAGCAAAGGAAAGCAGCTGTTAGAGGTCGAAACAGGAGAAAAAGTTTGGATGAGTTGCACAGGGTAGTAAAGCACATGGGGTGGTGTTTGTTTATCTAATGTGAGGTTTGTTGGCATTTTGCAGGAAAGGGAGTAACATTACAAGGCCAATAATGATGTTAATCACAACCTCAACTTGTGGTCTATGTGAGGCCAAAACGCTGTTTCAGTGAAGCTACTTAAAGCTAGTATAAACATCGCTGGAGAAACAAGAAAGAGTCGGCTAAATTTAAAAAGTGTCAAATTCCCACCTCCTCCATTCAAAGTCACTCCACCAAAACTAATTTTCATGTGCAAGGAGTACATGGGAGTGCACGCAGGTCGGTAGATAGACAGGCTGAATGGAGTGATTAGCTGGGCTTATTGCAGGTCTAGGATAGCCACACATACTGCAGTACCCTTTCTGTAGCTGTGCAGACAGTCTCTGAGCTAGACTAATTTCGTCAGCTGTCACTGTTTTTGTCATTTTAAATTGAAATATATATATTTCCACAGGACACACCTGGACCTGGCCCTGGATATAAACCCTGAAGAGTCTGGCTTAATGGACGCCTCCTCACTGAGACGACAGGTAATATGTTTCACACGTCTAAACGACTGCCTGTGTCACTGATAAGTGATTCATATGCTTCTCCGCTGCTCAAGTGTGCATATTGTACTTGTCGTGACAATTTTCTCCTATTTTTGGGTTTGCAATTCACAACTCTTTAGGTACAGTGAAGGCTTGCTGACACGACAGGCTTATGTAAACCATATCTGTCTACTTACAAAAGATGCTGGCAGAGCAGCACACAGACAGGGATAAGTTACATCTGGCATTTTTAGATACTCAGCTGTAAACAAACAAAAGACACAAAACAAACAAACAAACAAACACAAATACATTATAAATATAAGCACTAATCACATCCTGGGCCAGTAAGAGAGCACTAAACTAACTGTATTGTTCAACTGTTTTATGCAAGTTTGTGTGATTTGACATTTCAATACAAATAATCACAGGAAAAAGTAGTAGTAATAATGTTTTTTGTGTTCAGATTGTGAAGTTGAACCGGCGTCTGCAGCTGCTGGAGGAAGAAAACAAAGAACGCTCCAAGCGAGAGGTGATCCTGTATTCTGCTACAGTGGCTTTCTGGCTTATTAACACCTGGATCTGGTTCCGTCGCTAAGATGGGACAAGACGGAGTCTCCCAAAACACTGGAAGCCAAAGCAATTCCTTGTTAAAGGTGCAACCATTAAAATACAGTATGAGTCCTTACTAAGGCTTTACTGCATCTAAAAGGCAACCACGGGGAACGACGACATCATTGGCAAATGTCCTCCTAAATGTTTCTATAGCAAATTTCAAGCTCAGCACCGACCTGAGGCCGTAAAACGTAACCAATGTTTACAAAACGAATGATACACCAGTGTTTCATATCGACCTGATGTCACATTAGCAGGTACTTGCACCTGACTACAAACTGGAGCTGGTGGGATACAACAACACTAGAACTAGATGTAAAGCTAAAGTTAAAGCAGATCTCACATTCAGAGATTCATCTGTGTATTTCATTCCTGTATAAAAGGGCAAATGACTCGCAAGACGAAGCACAATGACACTACAGCTGGATGTTGCAACCGCTTCAAAGTGGTGAGCTGAGGTTTGCTATTTCGCTTTATTAGGCCACAACTAGCTACAGCATGAGTTGCTGACCAACAAATATAATGTCTATAACTCTGAATCAGTGTTGAAGTTTCTCCACCTTTCAGATACCACACTGATGCTCGCTGGAGAAATTAAACGTGGTACGGATAATCTAGAATATGACCACTAGTTTAAAGGGCCAGTGTGTAGGGTTTAGTGGCATCTAGCAGGGGGGTTCAATTGAATTAAATACCCCTCCACACACCCCTCCCTCCTCCAAATGTGTAGGAAACCTACAGTTGCTGCCACTTAAACATAAAAATGCAAAATGATAGATCACAAGGCGAGGGGTCAGAAGAATAATTCGACAAAGTCAAAAGCAGATGGCAGCTCGTGGCCCTTGCTTTCAACGTAGGGCTTCCTGTGTGAGAGGCAGTAATCTGCACGCTCCTTGTTTGTCTGCTCTAGTCTACTGTAGAAACGTCACAGTACAACATGGCGGGCTCCATGGAAGATGACCTGCTGCCTCTGTATATACAAAGGGCTCATTCTAAGCTAATGAAAACACAAGCATTCTTAGTTTCAGGTGATTATATAACTAATGAAAACATAGTTATGAATAAAAGGTTCCCCTACATACTGGTCCTTTAACATAGCAAAGGAGTGTCTAGCGTTAACCAGCAAGAATTGCAAAAAGATATATGATGGTTACTTTGTGCAAAGAGCTAGGAAAATATCACTGATTGCACTTTTAAGCTTAATAACTCAGTTGCACAGCAAAAGCAGATGTTACAGTGATGCTTACCATAAAAATGTGACTTTTTATCTTTAGCAGAAGAATGATTGGAAGGGAAACAAGGATTTACTTTCAGCAGCAAATGTTTTGGGAACCTATCCCAGAGCTGGATTTACAGTTACAGGACCAAGCCTCAGACCTGACCCGTCTTGCCTGTCAAAAACTACCATTAATAAAGTGTCACATTAAGATGACTAAATCTAGAGATGCCATAACATTTGCCCTAAATGTCTTTTTGAGTTCTGCATTACCCAAAACATTTGTGTACAGTACTTGAAAATTGTTGAAATGTAGTTTATCCTTAATGTTTCGTTTGTTACCTCTTTGACAGTCGGGGGGGGGGATTGAATTATAAGCTTTGATGAAGTGGCAACAAAAATATAAAGGAAGAGTACTTATCATCTGTGAAGTGATGAAGTTTTCTGATGCTGTTTCTACAGTTTGAGCTGGGTTTTTTTTTTGGGTTGTTCTTTTCAGAGAATTTGACCACTCATGTTTTCTCCGCTGTTACCTACAAGACAAAAAGCGTTGGCTGTGGTTTTATTCATCATGCAGTGTGATATAAATCCTAGAACTACTGACTGTGTAATAGATGTCTATGTATATTAAATATTTCTGTCATTATTTTTCAATAATGAAACGAGTATGTATTTCACAGAGGTTTATCACATGTAATGCAGAGGCATCAATAAATGTTGCAGTGACCATTTTTTTGTGAAGCACTGTACCGATGATTGAAATAAAGCTGGAGGTTTGAGTTAAATACTTTACTTCCTTTATTATATTTGAATACGTTTATTCTTTCATTATTTTGCTGTAATAAATGTAGATTTCCTGTCTCAGTGCAATACTGACCCCTGCTGCTCCATGAGCCAGTGTGCACCACCAGGAAGACGAAACTGGACTTTAACTGGACATTGTTGTGGAGACTTATCGTTTATGTTAAACTGAAGTCCACCTCTGCCACCAGACATCATCCACAGACTGCAGATAATCCGGATTAAACTTAAACTGAGCTGCTTTTTCCTCATCTTGTACCGGAAGTATTCATAAACAAAACCAGTGGTGTTACTGGTGACAATGGGAATCACCAAACTGGCAGATTTGATCCGCTCAGATGCTCCCGGTGCTGTTTGTCATAAGGATATCAGTGACTACACCGGTAATAACTCTGAATAACTTACACCAGCCTCTTTGATTCATTAGCATTGTTATGCTAATCCCTGTCATTGTAAACGGCGATTGCTAATCGCTAACGTTAGCCTACAGTCACCTGCTAGCTTAGCTAATTTACAACACATGTATACATGTATAACCATGTACAAGCTACTAAATTGCAGCGATGGAAAACATTTACTCTGTATTGAGGTACATCTGAGGTAATTTAGGGTTTCTATTACTTTAAAATGAAAACACTGCTAAGAGCCATTCAGCATTATATGAGTACTTTTATTTTTGTTATAAATCTTACTGATAATACTTAAAAATGTGACTGTAGCTCTTCCTACACATGTTACACTGTGGCAGTACTACATGTACTGTAAAGTTTTACTTACTTGAACTTAAAAGTATTTACGACACTATTATTATGTTAACTGGTCAAACTATTTAGGACTCATTTGTAATGACTTGATAAAAATCAGCATGTTGATAGTGCTGCGAGAAACATTTACAGTTACACTCTTTAAGAAAAAAAAAACATCCTTTCCTCAGATATACAGTGGATAGAATAGAAGAATAGAGTAATACTTTATTTTTTTCACAAGTTTTTACATATGTGGGCCTGAAATACAACCCACATACACACATGCAAACGTGGAGAGATGGTGGAGTGATGGGCAGCCACTTAGCGGTGCCCTGTGAGCAGCTAGGAGTTGTACCTTGCTCAAGGGCACCTCGACAGTGCCCAGGAAGTGAACTGGCACCTCTCCAGCGACCAGTCCACCCTCCATACTTTAGTCCATGCTGGACTTGAACTGGCCACCCACCGGTTCCCAAACCAAACCCTTACTACTACTTCACAGACCTGTTTTAAGTACTTAAAGTAATATAATAAGTTCAATTTGACCTCTGGGTAAAAGTGGATGTGACAGACAAGACAATTATGACTACAAAGAGTGTTTTATACCCAACACAAAAGTGTGTTATATGATGCTGATGCTGTGTTACTCTCCACAGGAAAAGTAATCGCACTGGATACGTCTATTGTTGTGAACCAGTTTCGTGCAGCAACGCCATCACTAAGGTGAGCTCCTTCCTGATGGATGACCATTGGAGCAACAGTAGATTTTTCTTCCCACATGCTCTCCTCGTTTTTCCCAAAACTAGTTATATACTTTGATTGCCCGTCTCCATGCCAGTATAGTCAGTGTCCAGAAAAATAGAAACACCTGTAAGATGTATAGCAGTTCAATATAACAGCCCAGCAATAATTTATAATACTTTTTGTAGTTTAACACTGTACAGAGGTTTCTTTTCTTTGGTCTGTGTATTTGTGTGAAATGTCCCGTATTTCTTCACTGCAGCCCTCTGACGGGTCTCTTCTTCCGCACGCTTACCTTCCTGGAACATGACATAAAGCCAGTCTTTGTGTTTGACGGAAAGCCTCCCGGGGAAAAGACAGCTGTTGTAAGTGACACCTTTTGAGTCAGTGTCTTTTGACTTAACCTGATACTAAACATTTCCTCCTGCTGTGTAGGAAAGTCCCATGTCAATGACCTGCACTCATAATAGTGGTAAAACTTGTTACAGGTGTTGATTTAAGAAAATATCTAAAATAAGAAAGTGAAAGTGAATTTGATGGATATGATAGAGACAGCACACGCCTGTGGTGTTATGCAGATGACTGCTACCTATTCTGATCGAAGCCCCTGTTTTTCCTGCAGCTTAAGAAGCGAGCTGAGGCAGCTGGTTGGCGTTTCCCCAACTGCACAGGCACAGGTACATCCCCACTGACCTCACAGGTTTTAAAGTTTAACAAGTTATAAAACTCATAACATTCTTGAGAGAAAATTATTTGAATGTCAAGTCTGTTTTGCGCCATGCAGCATCATCCCAGACCAAAGATTGTCTCCAGCTCCTGAAGCTTCTGGGTGTACCTGTCATCCAGGTACGACCTGCTAACATATACATTTGCTTATATTTCTCTCGCCATACCGTTTCTTCTTGACTTTCCCTCACTTCATGCATTTTCTTCTCTCTCTCTTGTGCTCCAGGCTACTGGTGACGCTGAGGCACTGTGTGCCCAGCTGGTGATGAAGGGGACTGTGGACGCTGTGGCATCAGAGGACATGGACACGCTGCCGTTTGGAGCCAGTATTCTCATTCGCCAGCTGAACGCCAAGAAGGACAGGTAAGAACTGTGCAATTCATGTGCTGCTTAAAGGACTGCACTCGAGTTTTCTTACGTTTTCATAGTATTCGTCACCACAGCAATTGTCCATGCAACAAAGATGCTTTTTTCATATTGTGCTGTGGCTTAAAATGTTTCTGTTGATAGATCTCAGATCACAGCACTACTGTTCATGTATCGATGCCACTACATGTTGCTTTATTTCCCTCTATCATTTTAATTGAATGAAGCACTGCAGGGCTTCTGAACTGATCTAATATTGATTTCTGTGCTTCTTTTTCCTCACAGTGAAGTAATTGAATATTCTTTACCCAAGCTGTTAGAGAAACTCCAGATTAGTCACCAGGAGGTAAGACTGAAACTTTAATTAACATATCTTTGAAAACATGGAATATGGTCATTTGTAATACTATTTTATATAAATACTTATTCAAATAAGTGATCAAACTTTCTTTCTTTTGCAATTTTGCATTTTTTCCTCCACCAGTTTGTTGACCTGTGTATTTTGTTGGGCTGTGACTACTGTGAGAAGATAGCCGGTTTGGGTCCTAAGCGAGCTCTGACACTGATCCAGAAGCACCGTACTATCGAGACTGTGGTTTTGCATGTCAACAGAAAGGTACTAAATAGATCACCAATGGTTTCTTTCGATATGTTGCCTTACAAAAAAGTGTAAGATCCAATAAGACACCAGTATCTGCTGTGTTTCAGACCCATCCTGTGCCTAATGCCTGGAAGTACAATGAAGCACGGAAGATATTCTTAGACGCACCACAAACCGTAGCTCCTGAACTCATCTGGACTGAGCCAGATGAAGAAGCCTTGGTTGGGTTTCTCTGTCACGACAATCACGTTAAGTACGTGCTCGTGCTGTAGAGGACAGCTCATGTTTCATTTGACATGCTTGTGATACCTCCTACAAAAACAGTTCTGTGTTTTCACGCTGGTGTGTTTTTAGGGAGGACAGGGTCCGTCGTCGGATGGAGAAATTCCGTCAGATGCGGGAAAGTAGACGTGAAGAGAGGGAAAAGGACAAAGCAGCAGGACGGAGCAGGCAGACTCGCATGGAGGACTTCTTTAGAGTTACCAGAAAGAGGGAACGGGTGAGCATAACGTAACTATCATGTATAAAAATAACAGATAATCGGATTGTGTGTTGATTTCTGAACAGTTGTTCTCTCTTTCCTCCTCTAGCCTGTGGAAGCTGCAGACTCTTTAAGCAGCAACAGAAAGAGACCAAAGTCAAAATAAGGCGGCCACCATCAAAATCGAAGAGAAGTTTCAACCCTGTCTGCTGGTCCACATATGAAAAATTATGAAAAAAACATTAACAGATAAATCTGTAATCCCAATCTTGAATATTTTTCCATGTGATGATCACACAAGTGAGAAAGTCTGGCATCTTAGATGTCACTGACTAAATAATATTACATTTTCATTTTGATTATACTTGTATTATTATTGTTGTTGTTATAACAGTCTCAGTGGCAGCAGCTTTACATGTTGGATCATGGTTTTGCATATGGAGAGGACTGCTCTTCCTAATCACGACAAATTTAGAAGAAACCAAAACATCTTTCAAGACGCCGACTTAAAGCTCTACCCCCAATGACAACACAATAATCTGATCTCGTCTTAACCGCAGCGTCCGCAACAATGCGATTGAACTGAGTGAGCGCTTCTTCAGTGTGTACAGCAGTTTACTGCAGAGCCACCAAAAAAAAAGCAGAGCAGGCGGTGGACGCCAATGAAAGAGAACAGTGCGATCAGTGTCAGGAAGGCCTTCCCCCAAGCCAAGCCAACACTAGAGACAGGGGATGTCTCATCACTAGATATTCAACGAGCACCTGCTGTGTGAAGGGTGCCAAGGCAGAGACCAAAGACTTGAATTTTAAAACCAGCACTAAAAAGAGAGAGTGAGATGTTTAAATCCATTTTTTTTATTATTTTGAAAATACTGTATATATAGTATGTTTTATATTTAGATTTTATATGTAATGCTGTTGGCATTTTAAATTAAAATTAATGTGTCTGTTTATTTGTTTGTGTGATGTTCTTATGGGCCAAACACTGGAAACTGTGCAAGTGTTTTTACAGCACCATTTTTCAATTAATTCTCTCTGAAATGTTTCCAATTAAGAGTGTTACTCTTCATTAAAATACGAGGCATCATTCCAAACCAACAGATGGCGCCTGTGCCTGTGAAGCTGCTCTTGTCTCTCCCTCTCTCCGTGTAGAAGAAGTAGTTTGTCAGTCGCCCAGCAGTCTCCCTGCTAGACCTCTCAGCAAGGTGTCTGCCCCGGCCACCGCCACCGTCACACGCGGACAAGTCTGCCCCGAAAAAGACACCCACCCTGCCCCGGGTCTCTTGACCAAACTTCCTCCCCGGTGAGACCAGCCTGCTGTTCCCGGCCATGGCAACGAGCGCGAAGCGAAAGCAGGAGGAGACTCATCTGAAGATGCTCCGGGAAATGACTAGCCTGCCCGCGAATAGGAAATGCTTCGACTGCGATCAACGCGGCCCGACCTATGTCAACATGACAGTGGGCTCCTTCGTCTGTACCACCTGCTCTGGCATCCTGTGAGTCTCCCTTCGGGCTAAAGTATCTTATTTATGGTTTATAGTCCACCCGGCACCGCTGTCTGTGCGGTCTACCACTGACTTGGCGGTACCGTTAGCTCGTTAGCTAGCCTTAAAGTCAGGACAGGTAACGCTGACGCTAACGTTACTCTCGGTTCTGCCCGAGGCCGTTGGGTTGGGTTGGGTTGGGTTTGTTTACAGCATTACTTCACTGTGATACAATGTGGTGCTGTACATAAATGTAGGTTCAGTGTGAGGGGTGGTCTCGTTGGTTTCAAGGTTAGCATACCACATACCATACAGTCAAATATTTGAGCACCTTGTTTAAAAAACAGCACGTCATGGGGGGGAAACCTCAAGAGCTGAACTTTAGCTTGACCTCCGTTAAGGCATGTCGCAAATAAACACACACACACACACACACACCTTTAGATAAGCAGCAGCAGGGTGGGTCTCTCAACTTGGGAAGTAGTTGAAAGACGAAGTGGGGTAGTGGGTCGTCCTTAGCTGCTGCTGCTGTCTGGTGAAAACACAAGCTGTTCCTCAAAAGCTCTAATAGTTATGAAATCATAACCAAAATTTAGGCAATGACACTGATTTATGCAATATCTAAGCTGCCCACGCACGTTTGATTGCTCATATAGAGACTAATCTTGTGACAGTATGTTGCTTGGGTTGTGTTCATCTTGTCAGAGGAGGTTTTGCAAGCTTACATCCACCCAGTGGATGTTGTAGCTGTATGTAAAGTATTTACCCTGTAACTGCAAGCTAGTGTGTGTGTGTGTGTGTGTGTGTGTGTGTGTGTGTGTGTGTGTGTGTGGCTCCACTATCAGGATCTAGACACGTTGCATTGTATTGTGCATGGCTCTGCACATAATCTAATCAATATGTCAGCTAAAATGACACAGATAAGATCATATACTGTGCGTAAGTATGTGCCCTTACCTATTATTAGACTGTGCAGAATAAGGACAAACGCATATTAATTAGGAAAAGTGAGATTGTGCAAATAAGTTTTTGGACTTTTTTTATTGGTTTGCATCCTTAAATCACAGTGGATTAATTGGGCCTTCTTGACCCAGATAAATAAAAAGCGACGCTTGTTAAACTTTATCATATCGACTCCAAACAGAATTTATTACACAAGTATTCAAAATAATGAATTGAACTGTATTAGCAGAGGCATCTTTGGCGACAGTGTCTGTGTAGATCTGTATCAGCTTTGCAAATCTAGGCTCTGCAGTTTTTCCTCATTCCTCTTAGTGAAACTGTGAAAGCTGTGTCTAGTTGCAATGAACAGCGATTTTCCAAATCCTGCCATAAATTCTGGTTTGGATGAAGATCTGGACTCTGACTTGGCCACACTGGGACATTAACATTGTTGGTTTTAAGCCAGTTCTCTTAGAGATTGCATCAGGTTTTTGTCCAGGATGTGTCTTGGATGTGTCTTCTTTTTAACCTGAACCTCCACAAGTCTTCTGTGGCCTCCTCAGAGCGTGATGCTGCCTTCACAAGCATTCGTGGTAGTGTATGTTTATTTTGATTTCAGCAGACCGTAGATCAGCAGACCACTTTGTTTCACAGTCTCCCGTGTCGCTTATTGCAGTAGCCCAGTTGTCATGTGACTTGTCTGTTTTCAACAGTGGTGTTGTCTTTGCCAATATGGCACAAAGCTGCAACTGGTGAAGCAACAGTTGTCAGTGCTGTCTCCGATCTTTGCATTAAAGCTCATCCTGACTTGCCTGGGGCCTCTTGGTTCTCTTCCTCGCTGGTGTCTCTCTTGTACAGACTTTCAGATTTTGAGAACGTCCCTTAAACTCTGAAGTGTTTGTGGATTTTCCTTTTTCTTGTGGGTCTGAGGATATAAACCCCCTTGACACAAACCTGTGAATTTGTTCTGGCTGTATAAACAAGCTGTATTTCAGTAATCCTGTCACATATTTGTTTGTAATACTTTTTGCCAGAAAACCTTTGTGCATTCTAGTTGCAAATCTATGTATATTTTTGTGTCAAGTTGATTAAACACACACATACTTTTAAATTTGGCTCCATATATGACTTCTTAAAAGGGCTGGCTACAAAAGTTACAATATGATTAATGGTATGAAGTTCCATTCCATTTGTAGAGGTTTGTTTTCACTTTTTTGTGGATTCACGTCAACCCATCTTTAAACAGTTTTTGCAGACACTAAACATACAGTATATAGTTATGATGGCATCTGCTTTTATGTAAGTCTTTAATAACAGTGAGTACAATCTTTGCCATTTTCAATCAGGTCTTGTTCTGAATTAACTTTTGCCTTTTTATTTTGATATTGGAGAATTCAGTAAATTTACAATTCGTCTGCATTCCTTAAGATTTAAACCATCTATGAAATTAAAAAGCATTTGACTAGCAGTAGATGCTTACCTTTGATTTGTATTATTTGTTGGTACACAACATTTTTTGTTGGTTTTTAGAAACGTCTTATCAAATGTTGCTTGCTCTCAGTCTCCGTGTCCCAAACATGTCTGAAATACTCATTACTCATGCATGTGTTCCCTCTGAAAAGAAAAATGTATCACTGCGTCTGTGGTTTGGCTTTTTTGTTTGCTTGTTTCATGTCACATGAACAGCGCTGGGTTGCATCCTGCTTCTCTTGTTCTTAAGCTAACATATACCTCCTCCACCCACAGGCGAGGACTGAATCCCCCACACAGAGTGAAGTCCATCTCTATGACCACGTTCACACATCAGGAAATCGAGTTCCTACAGAAACACAGCAATGAGGTATTGTGCACATTTTACAACAAAAGACACACTTCACATTGTGAAACTTTATTTTTATACTCATGGCTCATGGCTGTCTGGTTTTGATTCAGAAGTGGCTCATCTTGGCATTTTTCTGAACCCTGCTTAGTCAACTTTATTGGCATTCCTCTATCCCTACTCCCCCCCCATTTCTCATCATCCCCTCCCCCTTCCCTTTACTTTCTCTCACCTCTCTACCCGGCTTTGCCACCTCCCCCACCCAAATCCCCTTCTTACCTCCCACTCTCCTCATTCCTCTGCCCCCCCTGTAGGTCTGTAAACACATCTGGTTGGGCCTCTATGACGACAGGACATCAGTTGTTCCAGATTTCCGAGAACCGCAGAAAGTAAAAGAGTTCCTTCAGGAAAAATACGAAAAGAAAAGATGGTAACATAAACTTAATGACCTATTTGTGTTTGTTTGGTGTGTTTTGGCAAGAGTTAAACCTATTGTTGCACTTTAAAATTGGGATCAAACCAAACACTCTTATTTCAGTTATTGTTCAAACAACGTGAACGCACATTGAACAAATGGGTAAATGGTTAAATTAAACAATATTTACTTCAAATAATGTAGTTGCAAATGTAATAAATAAGTCAGTGTCAGAAGTTCTGCAGCATGCTGGCTTTTTACTATCAGCTGTGATGCAGGAGAAAAAAGTGCTGAGCATTGAGTGCTACCTGCCAAAAAAACCCATTTAGCAGTTATGGATTTGGTCAACCATATGTTTTAGTTTGACAGCATGCTCTTTATTGTCCACGACTACGTGTCACTTTACTCTTTCACTGCAATGTTGGTGGAGGGACAGCACAAACTTTAAACAGTGTGTTTTACAAAGGAAGATCCCATCTCATAGGATTTGAATATTTCCTTTATCTCTGTTCAAGTTCATAATTACCAATTTGTTGTTCGCACAGTGGCCAGATGGGATCATATTATAAAAGCTGATTCTGTTTTCCTTTTTTAAAGAATGTTGTTCTTTCCTGAATGCCTAGGTACGTTCCTCCAGACCAGGCAAGGGCAGTAGGAAGTGTCCAGGCCTCTGTGTCTGGCTCCTCAGCCAGCAGCACCGGTAGCACCCCAGAAGTCCAACCTCTCAAGACCCTGCAGCTCAACAAGACCCCACTACGCCAGGTAACAGATTTTGCCCTTTTAAATACCCATCTATGATGTATGTCTTTTGGAGAAATGTTTTAACCCTTTTCCCTGGCTGCTGTCCAGTCTCCAGGGCTTGCTCGTTCCCAGGCTCACAGCGCTGCTCAGGAGAAGAAGTTTGACTTGCTCTCCGACCTGGGAGGAGACATCTTTGCTGCTCCACCCAGTCAAACTTCCAGCTCCACCAACTTTGCCAACTTTGCACATTTTCCAAGCCAGTCAGGTAAGATAGCTTTCTGTCAAACATTTCCCTCAGACTAATGCAGAAGTTATTTAGCAGTATGTAGCCTCTGGTGTGTCATCATCCCATGCATTGCTCTGCCATTGTTTTTATTTCTACATTTTATTGTCTGTGTTAATTTCTCCTTGTGTACGGCTGCAGCACCTCAGGGTAATTCAAATACCAACTTTGCCAACTTTGAGGCATTTGGAAACACTTCAATTCCATCCCATCTGAGCACGTCACCCCCCTCAAAGTCCTTTTCATCAGGTACCCCCCACCCCACCATGTCTCTCCTCCACCCTATCCACACACACTCACCCTCACCTCAGTATTTTGCTTATTCATTTCTTTATCCACTTGACAAGCCCTCTCTGTATCATAGATGCTTACTACAGTTGTTGCTAAGCAACCGTTGAACCCTAGTAGACATTACCTCAAATTGTGCATTTTTTAAAAAAATATTAAGATTTTCCCTCAATTATTTAGCTGTGTCTTTATAATTTTTTTTAAGTGTGCATTAGTAAGCATGTGTCATGTGATCTTTGAGTATTTATTTTTTTCAATAAATCTGTGGAAAGCAGGAGGTGTGCCAATCCCGTCAATGTCTAGCGCCGTCCCCGCCCAGTCCCAGTCAGGGAGCCGCACAGAGGATCGCTATGCTGCTCTGGCTGAGTTGGACAACGAGCTCAGCACCACTGTCTCTACAGGCAGCAATGTGCAAGGGTGAGAGACTGGCAGACACACACACACACACGCACACACACACGCACACACACACACACACACACACACACACACATTCCTTTCACAGCTAAACTGCTTTCTTTTGAAAGGCGGCAAAATGTTTACAGTATCAGCATGTGTTAAACTGCATCTTCTTTACAGGAACATATTTGGACCAGTGCTCGGTTCATCGCCAGCCCAGAATCCACCTGTGTTACCCAGCATGCAGCCTGGATTTGGAGGTAGTAACAGTGACTACTACTACAGTTACACATATGGAAGGAAAATGAATGGTACATTTTCAAATGTAGCTGGAAGACTTATTTAGAAACGCACTGCCTGTGTTTCCAGCCGTCCCATCCACAAATCCCTTCGTTGCTGCAGCCGTTGCCCCGGAGATGGCCACCAACCCTTTCCAGACCAATGGCAGAGCTCCAGCTGCAGGTGTGTGCATTTATAGTGTAGTAATTTTTTTTTTTTTTTTTAGTTAGACATTTGTATTACGCTGATGTAACCCAGTTACATTGCCACATAGCTTTGTGATTTGTATCTAGAATTTACTCCTCCTTGTGTATTTGTGTGTGTGTGTGTGTGTGTGTGTGTGTACATGTTTACACACACTGTGTCTTGTAGCCTCGTTTGGCACTGGCTCTATGAGCATGCCCGCCGGCTTTGGGAATGCGTCTTCCTACTGCCTCCCGACCAGCTTCAGCGGAAACTTCCAGCAGCAGTTTCCAGGCCAGGCCCCCATCCCTTACTCTCAACCTGGGGCCTACCACCCTCAGTCTAATGGTTAGTGGCCTCCCACATCCCTCTGTCCTGCTACCCTGTTCCACCTGTGCAGTACCTGTCAGTGATTTTTTACGATCACATGCAGCATTTTATTTGGCATTAATTATATGTAATTATCTACATGATGACCCTGATGCATTAGGAATTGCGTTGCTGCAGCAAATTAAAATGGTGTCAGTGGCAGCTACTGCACAGTGATAAAAGGTTGCATTTAGGGTACAGAGATTTAGAGCCCCGCTCTGGACCAGAAACACAATCTGACATCATTCATACGGCTCTGTTCACACCTAAATGCAACCTGACACGCTGGCCTTTGCTCCCTTGTTGATTTTCTTCACCTCTTTATAGTCTTAATCCCTTAGAATTTAAAAAATGAACTTTCATAATTTCATTAATTGTAAAAAGATTGACTTTTATAACCTGCTCCTCATGGGCTGTTGATGTAACTGCTTGCAATGAAATATTATTATTTCCCACTGCTTAACTGTGAGAGAGAGTGGACTGTTTAAATCTCTTTCCCTGTATCACCCCTAGGCCCTGCCTTTCCAGTTTACGGTCAGAACAAGCCCTCCATGACGCCCTTCGGGCAGCCTGTAGCTGGCCCCGGCATGTCCAATAATCCATTCATGGTGAGCATGTGTTGTCTTTTTGTTTATTGTTAGTTTAAGAAAACATTTGCACAGATGAAATGGATAATTGTTTGTCTCTTGGTGTCTTAAACTTTAATCCTGACTCCCTTGCTTTTTTTTCTTTCAGGCGGGAGCCCCAGCCGGATCATTCCCTTCAGGGGGTTCGTCCACCAACCCTTTTCTGTAGCACAGCTCCCAGCCGTGGCCACCAGAGGGCAGCATGCAGCACATATTCAACACACCCCCTGTTCCGTCATGCGATTAGAGGCAGTCCATTTTTTTAAGAAAGACTTATGTTTTTTTGTTTTTTCATAAAAAAGTTTACAACACTATGAAGGAGTACAATGGACTATATTGAAGACTAAGGGACTGTTATGGACGTTAATGTACTGTTTGGACTATATACAATACATCATATGCTTTTTTATTTTTTGTTTATGACTGTAAGCTCTGTGCATATCATCATTTGTAATCACAATTAAGTACATGTTATGTATAACAAGGACTGATTTAACAAGGTTGAGTATACACACACCTTGTGGAAAAAAACCCTCACTACAAACTATCTACATAGGTAAAAGGGTACACCTTTAAGATTATTAACAGGGTTCCATCCAAATCTGTGATCTGTGGATTGAAGCGCCCACGATGATGCAGGTATTTCATTTTTTAAAGGGATGTGTGTTTGTTATTTTAGCGTAACTGCTAATATACTGGCACCAAGGTGCAAAATGTCCTTTATTAACTTTGAGATCCAAGTTGCCTATAACCAAACCCAACCCACATCTTTTTAAATTAGAGTTACACCCCCAGCTGGAGGATGGGACGCAGCATTGATCCTGGACTATTTGTCAATCTTTTAAATAATATCTGTGAAATTGTGAAAAGGAGTAGGGGTTACATTTTGGGTTGAAACCATGGGTAGCTCCTAGAATATGAGGCCAGCAGAAACTTAAGATGTGTTATTCCACATGGTAAAGGGATAAGCATGTCTACTAGAGCACAAATGGAGGAAAGAGACAAGAAGTGCAGGCAATAAGTTGAGTATTTCTTTGTCCTTTTACAGTACCCTACCTAATCTATAAAACATTGTTAAAGTTGTTGAATATACTCTCATTAACCTCTCCTCCTGATTAAAGATGTCAGAGGAGATATTTTCAGCTATTCACTATATTTTATGAATATGGTAAAGACGAAAGGAAAGACTGTTGAAACTTCAGGGTTGTGTGTGTGTGTGTGTGTGTGACCCAAAGTGGGTCCTCAAAACAAGTGAAGTAATCATTCACATGGTTGCAGGTGACTTGTACTCTTTAAAAGGGAATGACAGGTTTACCAGACCCTGCCTACACAAAAAAATGTACAACATTTGAAAACAAAATATTTATGCAATGTTATGTTGTATTCACCAAACTCCCTTGACATCTGCCTTTTTCTTTGCCTTCTGATTAAAAAGCCTTTGGAGGGAAAAAACCTGATGAGGGGAAATATTGATCTCCCCTCAGTTTAATCAGAGATAAGGCAATGGAAAAGAACAGATTAATTTAGGGACTATTACATTACTTGATCCACCTGGGTCTACTTGGGTCTCTATTGTGCCACCAATGACTAACAATTTGACAATGTGTTTCATGTCTTTACAAGAATAGGTAAGTAAATGTGTACATATATAAATATATGTATAAATAAATTAAAAGATTTTTAACTACAATTTTGTCTGTTTTTAATAGTATTATTCTAACAGAGAGGTGATTGAAACTAATGCAGACTAATACAATAGATTTGCAATCAATCTTTGTGAAGGTTAATAGTCATTTTGCATTGAAGCTTTTAGTTGTGTGAGGCTAAAATAAGAAAAGATAGGCTTTAATGATCCCACGCTGGGGAAATTCACTTGTCACAGCAGCTTGTATACACAAGATGGATAAGAAATTACTCATAAATAAGAAATATATAGAAATAAGTCATGCATGTCATGGAATGAACGACCTGCAGTAGTGCTCCTTCTTACATGGTGGGAGTAGCAGTCTGTAACAGTCTCATGCAGGGGGTGAGAGGAGTTGTTCATGATGGATGTAAGCTTTGCTAACATCCTCCTCTCCCCCACTTCCTCTATGGAGGGAGCAGTCCAGGACAGAGCTGGACCTCTTGACCAGTTAATAAAATGTTAAAAACACCTCTTGTAACACTATAGCACAAACTAGGCTTCCTAAATGATGATAAACACAGAAATAAGCTAAAAATAAACTAAACAGGTAATACTGCATCAGCTAACAAGCAACTTACTGTATAACGTTACTCTTTCAAATACGTGTGCATTGTTGTATGTGTATTATTTATAGTATGAAGAAACCATGACTGTAAACCATGTCATTTTCGCCATTGTGTTACATAACATTACAGTTATTTAATTTTTATTTGGTCAAAATGTTGCATTTCTTCCCCGTGTGAGAAAACACTGTTGCCATGACAACGCAGAAACTTTGACATGGCGTCCCTGCTAACAGACCCGTTGTTTGAAATCTCTGGACTTGGTCCTCCGCCCGATAAGAGTTTTTATTATTTTGCTGTCAACAAGTCAGAAGTAAGTATTGATATTTTTTTTTTTAAAGAAGAACTGACATCACTCTGTGTAGAAACTACACGTTTTTGCTACAATGAGCCAGTTACTGATTATTCAGTAACTCCTCTCAGCGTTGCTAGCTAGCCTAAACCAGACGTTAACATTAACGGTAGCGAGGTAAAATTCAGCAGTAGAATAAACAGTGAGAAGTAGAGAGAAGAGCTATAGAAAATACACTGACATCTCACTGTAAAGGGTGTATGCATTACACTGTTCCTTTTTCTTTATTACACGTGAATAAATAACTGTACTGTGGTTAAACAACAAATTGCTGTGTATGCCCATAGCTTGTTGTTAAACTATAATAACCCCAATGATCTTTTGGTCATTTACAGGTGATTTGGAGATGGTGGACGATTTCCCTGAGAGCTGTAGACAGGTACTCCAGGCCCGGGGAGCTGAAGGAGTCTCACCAGGACTTCTTGGATGACAGTGCCCTGCAGAGTAAGGACTTAATGTTTATGACCGTATCTTGAGCTGAACACATCAGCCAAAGCTTAGTTGTCTTAATTTAACTTGCCATTTGTTTCCACCTCAGTAAACAAAAGGAGGGGGGTTTACAATGAAAAGGTTTAAATGCAACTTGCAACTGGAGAGGTTAGGTGTAAATAATGAAATTAATGATAGCGGAATTACATTTAGCTGCTGTTAAATGGACTTTTTTCACAGTAGCCATTTTGACATGAAATAGTAGTGTAAACACAGGTGTTACCAATGATACTGATTAAGGTTCTGTTCCATTTAGTGTAGCAGAGATTTTCCAGTGAACCAACATGCACAACAGCAGCACCCTGACTCTGTTTGACCCGAATGGAATGGATCATCGGTAACACCTGTGTTTACCTACTATTTCATGTTACAATGGCCGCTGTGAAAAGGGCTATTTCAGGATCCTGGTTTTGTGTATTCTGCCACACTGTCATGGCTCACTGGGACATTTACAGATAGAACAGAATGTTAATGTTATTAGTAACACCTGTGCTTTTCCTACTGTGACAAGTCAAAATGTCTGCTGTGAAATAGACCTATCAGTGAGTTATTAATAACCATCTGCTGTTCTCTCATCATATGTGGTTCGACAAAGGCATGGCAAAAACAATGAGAATAGAGAATAATAGGGTTTTCTTGGCTGATATTTTGACTTGTCATATCAGAAAAAGCACAATTAAAACACATTTATTCAACAATGGCTTTGTTACATCAAGTGTCTCAGTGAGCCAGCATGCACAATACCAGAACCCTGAAACTAGGTCACCTAAATAGAATCCATTCATTTTTAATGTCATCAATTGTCACCTGTGCTTTTCCTGCAATGACGTGCCAAAATGTCTGCTGTGAAAAAGGTCTGTTACTTTGATCTGTGATGTTTGCGTAGCTCCCCATTGGTATACAGCAGTCCCAATTGTTTTTGAGGACCATCCATCAAAAAAAGCTGTTAACCATTGGTGGTACCTCTGTGGTATAGGTATGTATCATCAAGGCTGTAATTACCCTTTGATAGGCTCTTAAATATAGGATAGAGTACAAGAAGCTCAATAATGCAAGATGTAAAATTGAACAAGCCATGACGGCTTACTCCATGGCTAAGAAGCTAATGTTATTGTCAGCATTTAAACAGATTTGTAAAGATTTGTACAAGGCAGATAATATTATTATTATGGTCAATAATTCAATTGTGATTATGTTACATGAGGTGTACCAAGCTGCCTGATAACAAACCAAGTGGTTTAGACCATATTAGAGCTGAACACCTTAAATATCCCAGCCCATTCCCCTCCTTGGTATTTGCTTTACTGGCTTAATGATTTATGGCTTGTTACCAGACTCAGTGTTGTGTGTTCTGTTTGTCATTAAGGACAAAGCTGGTAAAGTATGCAGCCTAGATAACTACAGGCCCATAACTCTAGTCAGCATATTGTTAAAGGTCCTAGAAAGAATCCTCCTGGATAGATTAAATGAGCTTATTAACTCCACAAATAACAGTTTAAAGATAAACATTTAAACAAATAAAGCCAAAACTCATCTTATGCTTTATTGATGCTCCCAAAGCTTTTGTTAATCATGGAAAGCCTATAATACAGGGTGTATGACTGGTAATACTCTAGTGAACCATATAATGTATGCAGATGATGTCATGGTCCTTTGTCCATGTAACACTGTCCTCCAGCAGCTCCTTACTATGTGGTCTGTGTATGGTGAGGAACATGATATCAAATACAATGCCAGTAAGAACCACCAAGAAGAAATGTCTAAAATTTTCTGACTTCAATTTGTTTGATCACAATCTGGGTGTCTGTAATAAGATAAAATATCTTTGGCGTGACCTTGTAGCTCAACTGGTAGAGCGTGTAACCCGTGTAAGAAAGGCTGAATCCCTGCTGCAGTGATCCAGGTTCGACTCCGGCCCTGTGGTCCTTTGCTTCATGTCGGCGCCTCTCTCTTCCTGTTTTCCTGTCTGTCTTAAGCTGCTCAAGATGTATGCACAAGCAACACTCTCTCATGCAGGTTTATTATGTGTACAGATGGAGTGAAGACATCTGTGTTCAGAGCATATTGTATACCACTGTATACTGCACATCTGTGGTCCAAAAAGCAAGCACAGAGAGACATCAAGTAGCTTTATAATGATGCCATGAGAATATGACTTAATAGACTAGAATGGTGCCGTGTAAGTGAAACGTTTGTGGCTGCAGGAGTCAGTACTTTCCAATATGTTCCAAGAAATCTCATGTACACATTTATTGTCGTTTTAATGACTCTGAAAATGTATTTTATATAATGTCTTGTCTTTTATGTGGACCCTGAGACTAAAACAAGTGTATGAGTGAATGAATGATGAGCTGAGAAGATATATAACAGAATCTTTTTCTTAGACCTGTACAGAAATGCATGTTTATTATTACAGCAATGTTTAAGTTGTTTATCAGTCTGTATCTAGTTTATGTCTTGTGAATATTGTATGTGAGAGCAAACTGACAACTAAACTAATGGGCTTCTTCCCAGGTAAGGTCCGTATGGTTTTCGGTCGTCAAAACTTGCAGTACACCAAGGCTTTATGCCAAGGCCATTATGATTATCTGGAGCACCTGTCAGACCCCTTACTTCTGCGGATAATAAATTATCTTGAACTAGAGGATGTGGGTCAGCTCGGACGAACGTCACGCAGGTTCAGGCAGGTGAGTCCCCGAGACACACAGAGATGCTACCAAAAATAAACTGTATGCTGAGATAAGAAATATCCAGTCTATTATTTAGAGGTTGCACCATTGCACATTTTGTCTTTTGTATATTCTGTTCTTAGACTGTTTTAATAAATTAGAATTATATATATGTGTATTGTAATATTTCTTATGCTGTTTACTTCTGTTCCTCAGCTATGTGGGTCAGAGGAATTTTGGGAGCAGGCAGTGCGCCGGCGCTGCAACACAGTTTCAGCTGAGGTGGCATCTCTGGCGCTTGAGGTGGGCTGGCGCAGCATCTTCTTCACCAGCAAGCTACAGCTGCAGAAGCTGATCAGCCGCAGAAGGCTGAAGCCGGAGGAGCAAGAAGAACAGGTCTCTGACCCAGATACAAAGGCAGAGAAGTGTCCCAATGAGAGCTCAGATTCAGACCAGACATCCGGTTCTGAGGAGGAATCTCACCCTGGCATTATCCCCGATCTAAGCCTTGGCACTGAAACTGGTACTGGCTTTGATGCCAAGTCTTGCTGTGATGTTGACCCCGGTCCTAACCCTGAGCCAGAGGCTGGCTCTGATTCCAGCATGCCCGGGTCTGGTCAATGGTTGGGGGAAAACTGTGTGGTGGAAACGCCGGTGCAGAACAGTGCACTAAACAACAGTAGAGGAGACTACAGTGCAAAATCAGACAAGACGCTGAGTTAATCTTTCTGTCAAATGTTACTTAAGACCTGTATCTCAGGGTTACTGTTACACTGTTATGCCATTTATGCACCTTCCTTGTTCTAAAATGAGTTGTGTTTCTCAAGAATATTATCTTTTATGGGTCAAATATAAAGTTATTATTTTTACATTTGTTTGATATAACTGTCGATCCTCTACAGGACAATTGTAGACATTTAATTAGTGTGTCCATTGTGCCATGACTTTACATAGAACAAGACATTATAGTGTATAATAAGTGTTCATTGTACTACACAAGTTGTTAAAATATTGTAAGTTGTAGATTTAACATAAATTAGATAAACATTATGAGAGTCTGTGGCTTGTCATTGAACTAATTTTGAGTAAAATTTCAGTAACTACTTCCCACTTTAGGGTGATACTCGACTTTACTTGAGGGGACACAAATATGATCAGTCATGTTAAGGCGTTTATGTGGCAATGCATGCTTATGATATGATACCTCATTTTAATTGGGTGGCTAGTAATATGTATGTGCAGTACTGTAATAAGGAGGTATATGTTATTTTTGTTGAGTTAACCTGGAACACTTAATTAAAAAAGTAATCAGAATGCATATTCAAACATGTATGGGAAATGAATCAATGAATCCAGGGTCACTGGTATCTGGTAGTCAAATAACATTGTCTTTATTCAGAGTTATTCAGGAGCCACTATTTATTGTTTCCTTAATTGATTTGTTCCTTACCCGTTACTTTGAAACTAGTCACGATTGTTTGTGCCTACCTTTAAGTTTGACCCTTTTACCTAAACATCTTCCCATTTTAATGTTTATTAACCAGGTCAGTGTTGGATCCTTAAAAAGGAGGAGCTGCTCCAGCTCCTTAGAGATTACAACATGTTATCAGCCTAGCCAGGGAACGTTTAGTTCCCTGTGGTCCTATTAGCCAGTGCCCATAGCATAAACATAAAGGGAGGCTCCTTCGTTCCTTATCAAGTATACTTTTCCATAGATATTCTAATAAACTGAGTACTTCTTAAAAGTTGAATATACATAACATATGACAGTTTAATATCAATGCAATGAGACCACAGACCAGACAATCTCAAATATATATACACAGAAAGACACAGCCGTGATATACATTTGGCAAACACCACATCTGGAAACCCGTTACTTTCCTTTGGACCTCCTGTATCTGTTACCCACCACCCAAGTCCTGCTGAACAACACGATTCCTATTTGTTTGACATTTGTGAATGTGAAACTGATAAATACAGTTTGATAAAAGTAAACACACCTCATACCAGCAGACCAGTATTTAGTAAAGATATTCCAGGTACAGTAATTAAATGTTTTTTGACCGACTAGAAAGAAATATTTTCCTAGAACGTGGTATAAATAGTGTAAACTGAAATGATCAATATTACTGCTAATAACAATTATAATGAATTACAACAGTAAAGTCTGTTACCAAATGTGTCTTCAATTTGTTAAGTGGGACAGTTACAGTTACATCATGATCTGGATTCCTTTAAGACTCAGATAATGTCTGTTAGTTTTGATAAGATTATGAGTGTACTGCACACAGAAAAAGCAGTCAGCCCCTAGGGGGCGCACACTGCCACTGATAATGGTCCATTCTCTGCTCAGCTCATATTGACATCACCAGTGTTTCTCTGCCTTCCTGCCTATTTGGTTTTCTTTCCAAGTGTCTGCAAATATGTTTTTCTTTCTGAAAGCAAAGTCAGTCTCACAGTGAAGTCTGTTTTTTCCCTGAAATGTCAGAAAAGTGTTGATTAAAGACAAAAACAAAACTGGTCCCTGACAGTTTCCCCAGATATGTCCCAGAGTCAGCTGTAGAGCTGTACTTGAATGGCCCTGTACTTCAAACCTGAATGGTTTTAAACAGAACACTGTGAGCTGGAGACAGTTTGAGCAGGGATCAACCAGAACTGAGTAGCAGCCAACTGTGCTACTGGCCTGCACTGTATCTCCTTAAAGGGATGTTACACTGTTAATTCTGTTCTGCCCTGTGTGCAGAGGTCAAATGGGTCCTGAGTCTTGCCAGGCAGCTGAATGATGACAGAGGACCATCTGGAAGTCATCTTCCACTGCCGCACCAAAGCTTTCAAATCTGTAGCTACTTCAGTCACTTACTTTTCTGACCTGTCAATACCTCCCTAATGGATCTGGAGTTCCTGATCCCAACCAGATGTGGACAACATCCTTGTTCAGCTGGGTACCTGTCCACACCAAGTCCTCAAACCTTGGGCAGATTTATGGGACATGATAGTTGAAGTTATTATGAACGGAGTCCTCCAAATCATTCATAGCAAACCTTCACTACATGTTTGAGTTCTCCTCACTGGCAGATTCAGCTTGAGACAGGCTGCAGAAGTGAGTCTCTCTCCATAAGCACCTGTATTAAAATGCCCAAATTCACAGCAGATATATTTACAGCCTGGTACAAAAAAAGGTTTTGGTCTCTATAGCTAATTTCCCCGTTTATGACATCTGTACTGAGGGTGAATTTTTTTTTTAAACTCACCTGTTCAAATTATATTAAGGCTTAAAGTTATGCGTAATTAGCCGCTTTGATTGACAAGTAGTTGCCGTTACAGATGGCTTATTAGAGCACCCAGGCGTCATTCAGCCCGCCTTAGGTCTGCCGATGATCCATGTCTTTGCCGATTTTTAAATTAACCCGGAGGCAGGAGAAGCAGTATAGCCAACATGGCAGCAGCCAGCGCATATTTTCAGGTTGGGTGGGTTGGGTGGCCATGGGTGACGTCACTCATGCGCTGTCTATTCTTTTCCTGTCATTGAGTGGCATCTAACAGCGTAGTTGCTGATTGCAACCCCTTCAACTCATCCTCCTTCCAAGCATGAAAGAGAAACTATGGTGGTCACAAAATGCATGTAACATGCAAAAGGCCCTTTTTAGCCAGGTTGTCCATTTAGGGCTACTGTAGAAACATGGCAGATTCCATGAAAGAGGACCCACGACTCATTCTGAGGTAATAAAGTAAAACAAACCATAAGTAGCCTTATTTTCAGCTGATTATACACTGATGAAAACAAAGTTCTGTATATTGGATTCAAGTTGTCATATTCTTTAAATAGAGCCGTCCCCAAATCTTACACACTGGACCTTTAAAGTACTACTACACCTCTGTAATAAAAATACACTGAACTATTTGATCATTTAGAGAGGTACTCTAAATGATCAAATAGTTTAGTATCTAGGAGCTTTACCTGCTGTCTGATCCAACTCACTTGACCTGCTTTGCTCTAATGGTCTTCCTCTCTATAAGAAGCAGCCACAACAAAGAGACTTTTTCATCTGCCAAGTAATTCCACGCCTAGCTGCAACAACTCTGAAAAAGAGGAGAGGCTACCACAAGTGGCATAATCATTTTGCATCAAATGTTCTTGGTATTGTAACCTAGTGTTATTTTCATATTTATGGGGAAATGTGTCTGTGTAGTGCTATAATCCAACTACTACATGTGTGGGTATTTCAATTCCTCCTTTACCTCATTACCTCTCTTGATGCTGATGGAGAAATAACTGAAACCTTGATTGTTGTGTAGGTTCTGTGGGTGCGACTGCTTTTGTGATTTAGCTACACTATATGGACAAAAGTATTTGGCCACACCTGTCTTGTTGGAGGAGGGATAATGGTATGGGGCTGTTTTTCAGGGTTTGGGCTAGGCCCCTTATTTCCAGTAAAGGGCTATGTTAATGCTTCAGCATACCAAGACATTTTGAACAATGCTATGCTTCCAACTTTGTGGCAGCAGTTTGGGGAAGGGCCCTATTGGTATAATTGTCAGACGTCCGAATACTTTTGTCCGTATAGTGTAGTTTTATGAACTTTAATCGTAAGCAATCCCTGGAAAATGCCTGTTTTTTGCATTCCCACTTTCTCCTATTGAATTCGATCTGCTCTATGGGGAATACTTTCCATTCACTGCCTCTTGCTTGAAAGCTTGAAGGAGGACATAAGAGGATGGAGCCGTAAAGACCACGTAGCAGACCATGTGGTACACAGAATAAGAATCTTCTGCGCATCTTAACCTTTACCCCCTCCTCAGGTCAGACTAATCCTCCCAGGGTGAAAGGACAAGGCTGTTCAAAGATCAAACATCTAAACCAGAAATCATCTGAAACAGAGGCAACCATGTAAAACAGAATAGAGTATAATAATCTAATACTCACACTATGTATGTGTGTACCTTGATTTCTCAATAACCTTTAATCTCCCTTGTCACCACTGTAATCCCATACAGTATTTATTTTTACAACACTTTGTTTAAGGCATTACATTTTTTGAATGAATACACAGATTTGTGATGGGTCCTCAGTGACAGATACACAGCTCAGCAGGGATCCACCGTAAAGTAAATGGGAAACCCACAGAGTGACGTGTGAGCACTCAGCTTACCTCTCTCTGCCTTCCCTGACCCAGTTTAAGAAGAAACTTGTGGTCTCTTTTTATCCACTCAGGAGGCTTAAGTACTTTACTGACACTATGATCCATTTACGACATGACTGACATTTGACATTTTTGATATTTATGGCAGGTGTCTATAACTGGCAAGACACCACCTTCCCTACACAACTTTAAAGTTTGAATTATAGTTTGACGATATACTGGTTAGCACTCAATTGTATTTCTCTTCTTTCCTTCCTTGATATAATTAGTTACTATGTTTTCCCTTTTGGGACACATTCAACCACTAGTTGCTCTGTGTGGTTGTCTTCCTGGTCTTTTGTAATTCAAAACAGTCTGGAGCTTTCTGACGGCCAGCAAAGCCCTTGATCTTTTGCAGGGCACTGACAGCTTGAGACCATTTGAACAAGGATTAGCTGATATTATCTGAGGTTTATCTTACTGAATTAGCCTACCATAGCTGTAGCGTAGGGTTACTGCCAAAAGCAACAAGGAAAGGGCCAATTCATCTAAAGTATTGTACACAGATGTGTGTAAACTGTAATTTATCCCCCTTGTTTCCACTCGTTGATTGATACAGTTGATCCAAAAATAGGTGATTAAACTCTACTGCAATAGGCTATGTACTATTGTATGTTTTAGCTGAATCAGAAAAACACCAGTGTTTGTCTCAAATCTTCTGGCTTTCCTCCTGTGTGTGTAGTATCACTGTTACGTATCAGGTGTTCACTGGTCCTGGGTTTAACCTCAGTTCTGTCACATGATTGAGGTCATACTCCTCAGGCTTTTTATAAACCAGCTAGTACAAAGACGCTCTGGTGGCACATTGATCCGATCCTCTGAGTTTTTGTGTTGTCTTGATTTTAACAACCAATGGTACATTGTTACATGTCGCCCTGTTGTTTATTTATTTTGTTATTTATTTGTTTGTTTATTTTCAATCACTTCAGCCCACACACTGAAATGCACACTGCTTTAATATAATACATGCATGCTAAGTTTTTAAAATCAAACTACAAATAATCTACTTTAAGACATAAATGCAATATTTTCATTTTAAAAGCATACAGCAAAAACATCTCCACACGCCACAAGTTTAGATAGTATGAGGTGTGGAAGCAACAAATTATCAAGTGAACTGATTTGCCGATTTGTTCAAAAAAGTTGAGATATGATGAAAACAGCCATGTTTAATCACTTTCCCCATCTTACTCAATAGTAACACAAAAACTTTTCCATTTATCATTTACGGAAATAAAAAAAGATTGAAAATTGATGATGTGAAGTGAAAATCTGTCAATTGATTTAATGAACTCTATCGACATTTTACTCTAAACAATCTTGCTCTGACAATCAACTGGGTTGTGTTAATGTCTAACATTCATCATTCACAATATCCAACTGACATCTATTAGTCACAGCAAGAATTGTATTGAGAGTTTTAGACTCTCAGTACAGTCTATGCTCTCAACCTGGAGGCCTGGCCTGCTCTTGAGCATTTACTTTGGTATGGTAGCAGTAAATCATGAGAGAAGTGAGAGATGTACACCTCTACTGTATGTCCACTTTATAGCGATGGTCTTAACACTGCATTTACATCTTGTTATAAGGAGATATAGTGATAATTGTAACAATGTTACTTAGAATTTTTTGAAATGTTCAAAGTAGTTGACATCATTAGGTGGTGGTTACTGATGAATGAGCGTAAAATATAAGAATGAAAAAGCATGAGGGCAGAAAAAGAGGCAGACAGATTAGGAGTAAGCTCTCTGAAGTATCTGCTCTGTTGAGACTGGGAGGAGGAAAGAGAAGAAGAGGAGGATGCAGTTGGATATTTTGCAAAATTGTAAAGCCGTGGTTTCATAAATTGCCTACATAAGCTCTGCTCTAAGGCTCCAATCTTATTTTCTTTCTTTGCTATTACTAAATACTACTAGTTTCTAAAGGTGTCTTGATCTTTCCAGAGAATTCAGCTTATTTTTGTGTCTTTTACTGTCTCACCATTACATGTATAGTCAACAGAACCCTTTGGACCACAGAGACTACTGAACACCATGAGCAAATATAGAGGGCCTCAAAGCCTCTTAGGACAGAGTCCGCTTACAATTCCCTTTCCGTGCACAGCATCCTTGAATAGACCACACAAAGATCCTTAAGCCAAAATCCCTCCCTGGTATTTAATTCTAAATGAGTAATTACTGGGTGTGTCAGTGTGTCTTAGGTTTGCAGGTAGGCTGAGTGAAGGAGCTCATTTGCACGCTGGCTTTGGAGTGAATTGCACTCTCACACAGGCGAACATCCTGAAAGACGCTGCATCCCTGGGGGGCCGTTGAAGAACTCATTCTCTTTGGGGAGACAGACCACATACAGCCGCCAAGATGGTTGACATGGCGGGATTGGATAACCTGGTGGCCAACACGGCCTACCTAAAGGCTCAAGGTGGTGATGACAAGGAGATGAAGAAGCGCCGTCGCAGCTTGTCTCTCCCCAAGCCTGAGCAATGTGCTTCAGTACGAGCCTCAATTGACAATGACTTTATATCGCTTTGTGAAAGGCAACCTATAGGAAAAAAGTTTTTCCGAAACTTCCTGGCAAATAAGGCCGAATATAAGCTTGCTGCTGATTTCCTGGATGAGCTGTACGATTGGGATCTGGCTGAAGGTGCAGCAAAAGACAAAGCACGCCAAAACATCATCAACAAGTACTGCAAGGCTGACTCCAAGAACTTCCTGACATTTCTGACTGGGGAGGCTGCTGACAAATGCAAGTCTGTGACAGATGCCACATTTGAGGAGGTGATGAAAGGCAAAGTCCAGGATGGTGTAAGAGAATATCTAAAAGCCAAACCTTTCACAGAATACCAGGCCAGCCCGTTCTTTGATAAATTCCTCCAGTGGAAAGAGTTTGAGAAACAACCCATCAGTGACAAATACTTCTACGAGTTCAGAACTCTCGGCAAAGGAGGCTTTGGAGAGGTAAACATGCATATAACAGATACAGTTTTATATTTATTTATATTTAGTCTGTTGAAATGTGTGTTATAGCAAATCATTGATCTTTTAATGCTATTTTTAGTTACAGAACTTTTTATGTATGATGTGAAAAAACATGTATTACCATTAGATTTTGTATAATGTATGCAAGAATTGCAAGATAATAAGCATTTAACATCTTTCAGCATTGTAACAATGGTGCTACAGAAGTAGTATCATAGTTCAGTGTCAGTGTTGTTCTATTCTTAGCAAAACCCTTAGCTAAGGTGTATTTGCCTTGAAGCATAGAAAAGGATATTCTAGGACAAGAGATCATACCTTACATAATCATGAGGATTTACCTCATCTCAAAGTGAGCATGAAGTCTCGTGGCATACAGGCATAACTCTTGAATTTTTGAAAATTATGTCTTATGTTTGACAAAGCCACCATTCAGGAAGTAGTGATCTTGTTAAGAAAGGATTAACAAGCTGTTTGAAGAAAATCAAAGGATCCACAATAGACCCATGAGGAACCTCTGAATCAAGCTCTTAGCAACAAACTTGAGTATACAACCCAAAATAAGGCATCTTGATAAGATAAGTACAATGATAAACATGTAGAAAACAGTTTATATTAGTATTATGTATTAATACTAATTATGTTAATTAAAATAACAGTGAAGGCAGCTACTATAACTCAATGTAAATCTGCTGTGACTAAGATAGTATTTTCTTTTGAAGCAGCCCATACATAAATTTAGAGTTAAATGTGATACGATCATTTTGAAACTGCTAATGCTACTTTCTTAGCAGTGCAATGCAGTGGACAAACTCAATCTTCTGTCTAGGGAAGGAATATCAGAAGTAAATGAGTGAGACAGGTGGCAAATTTGATGCCAAGACACAGCTGCCAAGGGCTGAGCTACGTTTCTTGCCTTCTGTCCTACCAGGGATTGTTAAGTAAGTCAAAGCAAACAAATCCCCCACTGCTGGTGTAAATGAGGGAATATTTATGGTGATAGTGAAATCCTGAAATACGTGATGGCATCAATTGATGACTTAAAGTCAGATTTGTTTTGTTTGATAAACCATTTTTTAAAATGTTTTTTTATTTACAATTTTCCTAAAGGGAACTTTGATTCCTATTACATTTACAAACAGAGGAAGTCAGACTTTAGTCTTCTGATCAGTGTAGCACAGTAGTTCATTTGCTTACTTAGTGGTCTGTCTGCCAGCCTGTTACCACCTCCATTTTAACAAATAATCTGTCTTTCTCCAGGTGTGCGCTGTTCAGGTGAAGAACACAGGCCAGATGTATGCCTGCAAGAAGTTGTGTAAAAAGCGACTGAAAAAGAAGGGTGGTGAGAAGATGGCCCTGTTGGAGAAGAAGATTTTGGAGAAGGTTAACAGCCTGTTTCTGGTCAACTTAGCCTACGCTTATGACACCAAGACCCACCTGTGCCTTGTCATGACCCTGATGAATGGAGGAGACCTCAAGTACCACATTTATAACATAGGCTATGATGGCAAGGGTGCAGACAAGGGCATTGAGATGAAGCGCATCATCCACTACACAGCCCAGATCACCACCGGCATTCTGCATCTGCACGAAATGAATATCGTATATCGTGACATGAAGCCAGAGAATGTGTTGCTGGATAGCGTAGGCCAGTGCCGACTTTCAGATTTGGGTCTGGCCATAGAGATTACTCCAGGGAAGGCTGTTACCCAGATGGTGAGTAGCCGCACACAAAACAACTGTTCTGTTTGAAATGGCAAATGCTGGTCTCTTCACAACACAATACAAAAATGGAGCACAATAAAGTAGTATACTAAGTTGCACTCTCAAAGCCATTAGGGTGCTGTTTACGGGAGGATATTGAAAATAGGAATCATAATAAGATTTAGATGCCCTAAAGAGCCAGTTCATGTATTATTCAAAGTCTCTGAAGTTGCATACACCAAAGGGCAGGCCGGGTCCTCCCCTGTTACATGTTGCTAAACTTTAGTTCAACAAAATTTTAAATCATCATCTTCAGAGTTGAGCTAAGTTTACACATCGTCACACACAAAGTCAAACAGAAAATAAAGAAAGAAAGAAAGAAACAGAGAACACTGGTGATATCTCATCTACATCTCCACCCTATCAATGTTCACTTATCCCAAAATGAGGATGAAGCTAAAAACTGGACTCGGGCCCTTTCACTTTAAATGTGGACAGGGATTACTGGATTGCTTAAAGATCTGTGCAATGAGAGTCTCTGAATCCATTATATAAGTCATTTGATCCTTTAGCAGGCAAATTATAGCCTATCCATTTGTAGGTCACCATTTTGTGTAAAGGCTATGTTAGAGACCTTGGAAGTCCAGTGCTTGTTAAAATAGCAGTCAATAAATGTAAGAAGGTTTCTCCCAGCACCTTGGTTGCAGAGATTTAGTAGAGGCATTACGTTAAGAGAGTTTCTTCAACACTTTACAAAGCCTGTAGACTGTAATGCCTCTTCTTGCCTCGAGAAAGAGTAACACAGATGTCATCAATGAGTTCAGCTTGATGTTGGCTGCACAGGCGGCTCATGCATCTAACTGAGGATCGCTCAACTGTGTGACCAGTGACCAAACATCATAGTCTGTCAGATCAATTATTGAGCTTTAAAATGTGTTTAAAACTATGCTGGAAAAATGTATTATACAGCATGGCCACAACCTAATAAAATCATTGATAGAACAACATTACACAACATTACTTTTTAAAATATTTCTTCTTTTCATTTTTGTCTCATAATTGCCACATTATGTTACATCATACCTCACCTGGGCTAACCTATAGATGACCTGAAAAAAAGAACCTTGCAAGGGTTTTCTTTTCAGGGTTTCTACTGGACTTACTTGCACTAGCAAAGAGTAAGCTCTCTGTTCTATGAAAGTCCAGTAAGCTCATTATCCAGTACTCTGATGCTCCTCATCCAGCCAAAATGACTCGGCTAACCTCCTACAGACAAGGCTGGCTTTGGTCCCCTAATCCTCTTAGCGGGCATTACACAAGTCTGTCCCTGATTAGATTGACAGCTCCAGGTAAAAACCTATGTTGAATATGACATAGACATGTTAGTTTGTACAACAAGGCGACTTCAACCAGACTGAAAAATGTATATGAGACCTGTTCCTGAAATAAATAAGATCAGAGTTTAACAGATTTGTATGCTAGGTGATATGGGAGTAAGTATTAGGACAAACAAGTCTTTCATGCAAAGTTTGGTCCATGGAGTTGTAGAATCATGCCTTCATTAATCAGTCAGAAGAGCCTATCCAGGCACCCACACGTGTGCCTGGATAAAGTCTTGTCACACTAAAATAAAGGGCGGATCTTAAAGTAGATTAGTGAAATAAATGAAATGTACTTCTTTGAGGTCATGCTAAATGTCTCTTAGGTGTTATATTATATATATTATATTATATAAGTTTCTGTAAAAGGAGAGTGGATACAACACTTCATGTGCTAACTCAGGGATCTTCTAAAAAAGATTTTCATGAGACGTACAGTAGCAAAGTGTAAGCTCTCGACTCTATGCCAGTTTACAGTCTGCATGGATTAATTATGCATTAAAGGCATTGTACATTTCTACTGGTGGTTATAGTGTCCAGAAATTGACAGCCTTTATATAAGAGGCTGGACAACTCTGTCAGTGTGTAGACACACATGACTCTTGACAGGTAGTAGGCTTAGCATTAGAATTAAGCTCCTGGTCCGAGGCTGCAGGTGAGGTCAAAGAGGGAGGGGAGCAGAGGAGCAGAGAGAAAGAGTAAGCAAGAGAGGGAAAGGTCAAAGTTACACAGAGGGAGACAGAAGGAGAAGATGCCGAAGACTAGAGTAAAGCTTTTAGTAACCCAGGCAACTGACCTATATAACACTTGTCAATGTCACTTGTCAACAGTTGTATAAAGGTTATGTTTCCCAGTTTTAAAGTTGTTCTTTAATACTCTGTCCTTCCACAAGAACATATAAAACACATTATGCGTTGTAACAAGTAAAAACATGTATGATTTATAGATGCACATCATTCTCTCTCTCCCAGGCTGGTACTGGAGCATACATGGCCCCTGAGCTCCTGAACAAAACTCCATACAGGACATCAGTGGACTGGTGGGCCCTGGGCTGCAGTATCTATGAGATGGTGGCTGGTTACACACCTTTCAAAGGTGCTGAAAGCAAGAAGGAGAAGGTGGAGAAGGAGGAGGTACAGCGCCGCATTCTCAACGAGGAACCCAAATGGGAGCACAAGTGCTTTGATGCTGTTACCAAGGACATCATCCAGCAGTTCCTCAAGAAGAAAATGGATGAGCGCCTGGGCATGAAGTAAGAGGTTTTTCTATTCTTTCAAGCTATAAGCCAAAGATGAATTTTTGCAACACCAAGCCAACACTTTGACCGTAAATGTAATCAAAGTGTTCCATGAACCTGTGCAACTACTCTGTTCTTATTTTATTAGGTCTCACATAGTAGTTTTCAAACACTGACAGTGAAGTATACGTTTGCTTACCCATTAGAAACGACATGGAGGATCCCAGGAAGCACGAGTGGTTCAAGAACATCAACTTCCCCCGTCTGGAGGCCGGGCTGGTGGATCCTCCTTGGAAGCCCAAGCCCAACGTCGTGTATGCCAAGGACACTGACGACATCGCCGAATTCTCTGAAATCAAGGGTATCGAGTTTGACGCCAAGGACGATAAGTTCTTCAAGGAATTTAGCACGGGCGCTGTGCCCATTCAGTGGCAGCAGGAGATGGTTGAAACTGGACTGTTTGATGAGCTCAATGACCCCAACAGGAAAGAGGGTGGAGGAGATCCTGATGGGGGACAGAAGTCTGGCACGTGTATAGTGCTGTGAGAAGCCCTAGTTTGACATCATATACTAGTAATAACAGTCGCTAATTTGTTCTCTCAGTCAGATGCACGTTAACATTGGTGTAAAAGATGGATCATGTTTTATGAAAGAGGCAAAGAGGCATCTATGTTGAGAGAGATGTACATCATGGTTTAGCAATGATCTGCTTTCGAGACAAAGGTTCAGTAATGTTTCGGACGTGATGATGTATTTTGAGCATCATCTCTCCGGTCAACAGCTTTTCATGCAAATATATGTATCTAATGATGTAGACTTGGAACCACATTCACCGTAAATAACTGCTAGGAGGTTCACAACCTTTTTTATTAAGGATACTAATGTGACAGATTAGTTAAAGAAACAGTACATTACTTTATGAAGAAAATGTCTAAATCCAAATTAGTATTAAGGATCAATTAATACAAGTATTTGCAGTAGGATTACCTGCTGAAGCAACATGGTTGCATTCAAACAATTGGAATAAATGTCTTCAACAGGCGTTAAAACTCTTCTCTATTGTCTAGTGGAATGTGTAAAAGTCACATTTCATAGCACTCCCCCACCATCTGATGCCCTTTATTGATGCCATCATAAGGTTGCACTGTTTCTACAATGAAGAGTGCTTTTTATGCACATGTGGCTGTTGAAGATATTTATAGTGTGTAATATTATACGCTGTGATCCTAAACCTCATAATTAAGTCCGATCACTGCATTCTACATATTTTAGTTGTATATAAACTATAAAAGGCATTTGTTGTAATTGTATTTATTGTATATACAGAAATCTATATCTATGCACAGAGAGAAAAGGCAATTATGTAAGTAATTTAAAATTTAGGATTTATTTGAAAGAAAGTGAAGAATAGTGAACACCTCTTCACTGAGCCCTTCTACTGTTGGTGCTATGAGATATGGAGCATCTGTAGTCCCGGGATGCTGGGAGAGATATGAGTGCAGAAACAGCAGTTTATTGCTGCCCATGATGCAGGTTAAATTTAGAGGAGTTGGGCGAAAAATTCCCGTACCAGTAACGTGCAGGTTGTCCTGTCCATGGCCCCAGACACTGTGATACTTCAGGGCTCTTTTTCTTAGTCTGAGATGAGTGTGAATGACTCCTTGTTATTCTTGTTTATTTGTCTCAGGGTAATTATTTGCTTAGATTTCTAGATGTTGGGCAGTGTTGAGTTTTTACAGTTAATGCTAATATGATATGAATATATATATATGATACATGTAAATATAACATGAGAAGAATGGCTACTGTAGAAATGTCAGATGTAAAGCAGAAACTTCTTTGAATCTTGAATAATTCGAACAAATTAAAATGTGTCTTTTAAAACCGGTGTCTGTTCTGTGATCATGAATATTCATATGCTTGTTTCAGTACATCTGTTGCAGTCTTGAGGCTTAAAAAGGCTTTAAATTGTCCTCAAATGTTACGCATGCTATATATAACCACTGAGAGAGTGCTGCTGAGGACTCTGGAGTAAAACCTAAAAATATCAGTTGCATTAATCCTTTTCAGGATGCTGACTATAGCGCGGCTGTGCTCCAGGGCGCTGCAAATTGGCAAGTTCAACTCTTAGCTGATAAGGCGATAACCAATGATCCTTGCGCCTTCTTTACTTAAACCAGCTTCAAATCCCCCCAGGTTCAGAAGCATCTCAGTGTTACTGCCAAGTGACAACAGCAGCTACAGTGATCAGCTGAAAAACATTATTTTACCACATTTTGACAATTGATTTCAATTTTTTGACTTTTTTTTCTCTTTTTTTGAGAAGAAATGCTGCATGAATGAAATTAAAAGACAAATCTAAAAATCAGTCACTTGCCTGTGAGTGCTGAAAAGGGAATGTTTGCCTACTGATGCAAAATAAGTGGAAAACAGTAAACGCATTAAAACACAGGTACACTCATTTATGGTATTTACTTCCAGCTCAGACCTTCAGTTGTAAGTAGTTCCAACATTTTCACCATTTTCCAATTTATTTTCCCAGATGTCAAAGAAAGAGACAAAAGAAAATATGTTTGGTATTGTTTGTTTACTGCTTTGTAACTCAAGGACAGTAGGAGTTAAGGAGACACTGAGGTGGATTCGTGCTGCAGCTAAACCCCGAGAGATTAACTCACATAGCAGGCCCCGGGTCAGGCTGCTGTTGACAGTGAAGGACAGTGCTGATGCTGCCTTCAGGGTGCTGCGAGAGCTGGATGAATGGAGGTGATGTGAAATCAGAGCAGACAGGTGTGATCAGACTTCTTTTTAACACTGACCTGATGTATTCTGACTTCTACAGCCAACAAGGTCTCTGTGGGTATAAATACAGATACAACTATTCACTTATTTCTCATGTATGTTACTTATATTACTAGGTTATGTTTCAGAAAACATCAAAATAATTAGAAATATAACTAGACTTGCAGGCAAAAGCAGCTATACCAGACAAGATTCAGGACCGTGACTGGCTTCCCACAACCCTAAACTTTTGGTAAACCTAAACTAAAGGTTGGACTGGTGGTTTAAAATAAATACAAATAGAATAAAGGGTTGACCAATAATGTGTCATTTCCTCTTATTAAAATACATTTGAGCATAATTCAATATAATACAAGTTTATTGGATATGACATTAGTGGAAGAGGTGAGAAGGAAAAATCTCAGCGTCTACCAACTAAGCTCCTTTCCCATTGGCTGCCACCTCATATTGCAGAAACCAACAGCATCTTTAATTATGTGGCTTTGTCGATGCAGAAATGGAAAATGTCTCACTAATCTCCTCAGTTTCTGTGTAACAGCCCTTTGACCGCAGCATGTTTGAGCCTCACTCTCACCAACAGCTTGCTCTGCCCGTCTTCTTTGTGACTCCCTCGTGTGGCTGCAGGTTTGTGCTGCAGCGATGGTGGTAATGTGGTCGAGTGGTTTATGGCTTATTAAAGGCAGAGGCACAATTAATCTGCCTGCTCTCTCTCTCTCTCTCTCTCTCTCTCTCTCTCTCTCTCTACTGTCAAGTCATAAGGCACAATTTTGGATTCAAATTCTTGTACATTATGTACAGTATGTTCTTAATTTTCCATCCATATACATTCATTTAAATACTCTTTTTTTATTCACTATTTACAAGCTTGTGGCTAGATGATCTGGTGTTCATGCTGACTTTCCTCAAAACGGAGATGTTAGCACAGGTTCACAGGTGGTTTTTGCATTAGAACCAAAGAAAAAGCAGCAGTGGACAGTCACTATATATACAACTACTCAAATACTGTTCTTAACAGGTACTTGTACTTGCAGTTTGAGTATTTAGATGGAACTTTATATTTCTTCCCCACTATATTTTAGGGAAAAGTACTTTTTACTGCATTTATTTGACAGCTACAGTAACAAGTTACTTTACTTAAATTAACTTAATTTTACAGATTTTATGTTTCCATATAAAAAAACATGTATACTCTACATAAGGTGCATTTTTAAAGATCAAATCAGTAGTTCCCAACCTTCCCACATGGTTTATTTTAAATAACTGCTTGAGCTAAAATTATTTCACCAAAAAAGGAAACATTAGACAAAAGTCAAAAAAAATGAACACATATTTATGTAGAAGAACTTTTCTGTTTTTCTTCTTTGCTATCCCGTTAATCATCTCATGTCCCCCTAGAATTACCTTGTGATCCTTTGGAGGGGGTTTAACCAAACTAAAACTAACTAAACTAAACTAGCTTGCTCAAGTAGTTAAAACTAGCTACACCTCGAATAGCAAAACTACTTCCACATTGATGCATCAGAATCATTCATTTAATGCCATGTATAATAATATATCGATCACAGAGGCAGAAGCAGTACTTTAACTTTTGTATTTTAAGCACACGTGGCTGATAATTGTTTTATTGAAATAGGATTTTGAATGCAGGACTTTTACTGCAATGAGTCATTTTCACATTAAGTAAAGGAATTGAATACCTCCACTGACAAAAAGCTACATCCCAAATGAAGAAATGATTGAAAGTAGACAAGAGAAAATCTCTTTTTTTTTTCTTCAAAATCACTTTTATTCCACAATTTATTTCATCAGGTCTTAAGGCACCCTGAAGAGATGTTACAAGTTGTTCTTTCAGATGTGGGTTCCTTTTAAGACTGTGTAAACATAGCTTTGAATAAGATAATTTCCTGTAAATCTTTGCTTAAATTATTTCTTTACAGTGCACAGACATTGTGTTTTGTGACAAAAATACAGTGTGAATTAAGTAAATATGGTAGATAGTGTATATATATATACATTGAAGAGTAATAGATTGGCAGACAATCAGATCAACAGGCTGAAGAAGAGAGAAAACTAACAAACAATCTTTGAGACCCAGATAGATATACAGATCACGTAAAGATATGCAGTACATAGTTACAGTGAACTTCTTATTCTTGCAACGCTTTCCAGCACCTGTCCGCCTTTAAAGCAGTTATTACACTGTACCTTCTGTATGTTTATGTGTGTGTTTGTTGCCTCAGCCACCATCAATACGCAGCACCCTCGCGAGGTGGAGCGAGACAACTTATCTAGTCCTGGACGGCTCTCCCACAATATTGGCTATTGCAGTGGAGAGGTGAGTAAACAGGAAGACGGACAGACAGACGGACATGCAGACAGACAGACAGACAGCACAAGACTGGGTTGTGGCTACGTGGACCACAACACAAAGATCTATCTATAATTCCCTAAATATGGTAAGGATCACAATGTATTTATATGTAGAAAGGGACTTTGTAATTGGCATTTAATATACAGGGATACAGTGACTATACTTGATTATCAAGGTACGTTCCTATGAAGTCTTTGTGATGTGATAATGTGAATACTCTGGAGATGTGTTGGAGATGTTCTACTTTCTCAATTGTACTATACAGCAAGATAAAAATCCTCTCAACACCAGTGATAATACAGTCGTTCATACAGTTTGGAGAGATGAAAACAACACTTCTCTTCCTGTCAGCAGGAAGATCTAAAAAACATTTCAAAAAAGTTGTATCAGCAATTACACAACAGCTCCAAATGGCATCAGTCGCGATGGCTATAAGTTATCTAATCACATCAATGCTAAAAAAAACAATAAAAAAAATAATAAACTGAGTGACAAATGAACAGTGCAACGGGTGGATAAAAGGATAAATGGATGGGTAGATGGATGGATGGGGTTAGATGAGGAGCAGAGCCTGTGTCTTGTTCTGAGGATCTTTGAGGGGGTCAGGAATGAAGTGTCAGAAATGTCATCAAAACAACACTCGATATCTGCTCTAATCCCCTAAAATGCCGTCTTTGTGACGTGTTTGACACTTCCTTCCCCCCATTTTTTAATTTATTTTTAAACATAACTCCTTAGCAAACATTGGCAGCCTCTGCATTGGGTTTCCTTTTTTACTCGCCGTCTTCTCTTCTACTCGACCACCTTGATCCTGAAGGTGACGCGGCCCAGGAACTTGTCCCTTTCGTCGTTGTTGCGGAGGTCAGAGCCCTCTACCCTGCACTCCACCGTCAGCTCCTTGTTGTAGTCCTCCTCGGTGAGGAGCAGCTTCACAGCCACCAAGGGCTGCATGTAATTCTCCTGCATCGGGACGGAGACAGCTGTCAATACTACATCCCTTGTGTGGACGTTAGAGGACATAATCTGATTGGGGGATAAATACTTACATGGGCTTTCTTGCCGTAGTAGGGGAAATACATCTTATCAATACGTCCCTCACTGGGGAAATACTGCATTGAGATTGGGCTGTCTCTCTGCAAAAAGGAACATGTGTTAGTCAGTGTGCATTTGACATTAAATCAATTATGTCAAATTAATAACAATTGAGACATTTTTTTCCAATGTGAGACAGGACGTGAAAAAAAGGAAAATGAAGATATTTAAATGAAAACATGACGTGCTCTGCTTTAACTTGTGGCTGAAAATTACACCGATTAGATTAAAATGACTTGAAAATGGCACTAAGATGGGTTTAGAGGCATCTGCATAATGACCTGTTACATAATAAAAATGTGTTAACACTCCTACTGTCCTTATCCTCGTAAATTTACATATTATCTTACCCTAAAGCCGTCAGTGACAGCATGCAGAAAGAAATCAGACACAAAACAAACAAAAAAGAAAGAAGAAATGAAAGCACGATCAACAGAAACAAAATATTGACACTGTTTTGATCATTTTTATGAAAGAAATGAAGAGAAAAAAAAATACACATACAAGCAAGTAACACATGTACATGCATAGTGTGGAAAAATATGTTTACTTTTAATGTGCAGTTGATGTAAGGATCCCCACGAGGCTTCAGACCGATGATCTATGAGGCGAGGGAAACAGGAGAAGTTGAGACTGTGCAGAAAAGGCTGCTGCGTGTGTGCAACCGCACATTAATTTAATCATTCATTTTTGGAAACTGTCAGAGAGCGACTAAATGAATGGTGATTAAGAGCTGTCTGGAAAGGAAGACAAGGCTGAAGATAGACAGAGGCAGCGAGTTGACAGGCAGAATCTGTCAAACGAAAGAGGGTGTTACCCTGTTCATTTTCAGCAGCACGCAGGGTTTTCCCTCAGAATATCCAAAGCTGGTGTCAGAGAGGCCGGAGCAGAGACTCAGGAAACTCCTCTTGAAGCGACAAGCTTTCTTCGTCATGTCCTCGGTGTTGTCCTGCAAGAAATACTCTCCTCGAGTGCAGTCCTCGTTCTTCTCCTGCTCTGTATCGTTATATCCTGAGAGACAGAGAAGGAGACACATTCAGACAAATGGAATTAATCATTGGAAAACGGATCCTGGAGAAGGAGAGTGGACTTTATTACTAATCTATTTTTGTATCAGGAAGAAGTGCACTTACTTTGCAGGAAGGACTCCAGGTGTTGGACATACTGTGCGTACTTCAGCGGGTCAGATTTGCTGAATGTTATGTCCAGAGAATTTGGACGAATCACCAATCCTGCAAACAAACACAAAAATCAAAGTAAACACGGGGTAAAAGTAGTAAATGATCCCAACAGAAGCAGAGCACAGCCATCATCAGGTGTTTGTCTCGAATTACAGCCGGGCAAGAAAACATTCTCGTTCCAGTGAACAAACTGCACTGCTCATATCACACAGGAAGAGACTTCAAAATAGATCAATATGTAGTCCTGTTGTAGTTGTAGTAATGTAGCTGTAATGTAGCAAATTATTGTGACAGCATCTCATTGGTGCGCGTATGAATAATGAATGTGCTAAAAGAAAAATGCTGCCAGCTGAAAGCCCTCTTCCCTCCCCTGTACTGTGTGCTTGGAGACACCAACCTGGAAAGGGAACGCGGTCTCGGTACCTCGGCACGTAGTCATCCAAACTGAGCAGCAGCACCCACATGGTCAGGGCGAACATACCAGCCAAGAAACAGTAGAACACCAGGTAGAACAACAGGATGAGGGCTGGAGGAAGTTCGAGGAACAGAAATAGAAAGAGAAAAGCAGACATAATGAGGCAAAGAGACAGAGAGGGGTCATGTATAATTATCGAAGAGCTTTAAACACACACGATCTCGGACAAATGACAAATCTTTCCTCAACTGCAGGCTGAAGGAATTGACTGTACGATCTCTGTGAGAGGATCCATTTTGGCTCAAGGGGGAAATGCTACTCACTGCTAACAATTCTGAGGCCATTTTTTTCACCCTGTCAATTTCAAATCACACAGGATTTAGGGATGACGCTGCAGTGCTCAAAGAATCTGAAGCCTCATTTATCCAAAGCAGGGGAGCCACTGTTATGGAAACATCTAACTCAAAATGGTTCACCAGCATCCAGCTTGCACATCACAGATGCCCTCTAAGTTGACATACTAAAAAAAAAAGAAAAAGGGATGGACCCTTCAGCTTCCTGCTGTACATCCCCCCTTCCTCCCATTCCTCTCCAACAGTATCCCACAATGCACCTGCCTGGTGCGTGAAAGAGAGAAAAAGAGGAGAGAGGGAATCCCATTTGACCTTGACAGGCATGCTAATGTGGGCGGCCATGCAACTGCAATGGAGCATCCCACTGCACAGCAGCACAGGGGCCCAGGCAGCCTGACAAGCCCGCGTTAGCCTATAGGAGCTGACTGCTGGAGGGAGGGTGGTGTGTTACTACCTCACACTGGAAATAACCGGCGGATCATTACATAAAAATGTATGGCCTGATCAGCCATAGATTGAGCTCAGGAATGCTGTAGCACCCTCCTCAGATGTGATTAGGTAATTAGGGGGTTTTATCAGCTGGTGACTTCACTGTGACAATCCTGTTAATGATGATTATTATTATGAATAATAAAAAATCTCTCCTCTTATGATTGATCATCACCTGCTTTGTGCCTATGCAGCAAAGAGAGGCTGGTGCACACCTCTGACAGCATCATTCATCTTGGTGAGCCTCTTGGTACAGGCTTCTCCTTTACACCTTCATGTAGGCCTATGATGTCTCCTCCGCCAATCTACTATCTATATGGTAGTCATTTTAATCCATCCATGCACAGAAACATATAGCAGGCTATATATTCAAGAGGCACGCATCTGTTAATGCTTTGAAAACTGGGAAGAGGAGGACACCAGATCAGGTTTAAGCCCCGTGAATGTCAAAGCACATCTACTAATTGACTGCTGTATAACGGGGGGATCCTTACCCCAGCTGCTGGCCGTGCGACCCAGCAGCTCCCCGGTCCTCGGGTTGTAGATGGAGTCCTTCCAGCTGGACGTGTTCTCCTTGTTGGCTGGTTTATCCTCGGTGCTCGCCATTGTGAGTGACTCTTTTTTCTAAAATTTTGGTCCAAAAAAAAAATGTGCGGTTTGTTCTCCCTTTAAAAAAATGTAGAAAAGGGGCAGCGGGCGATGTGGTGAAGCCGGCGAGGCGGCGATGAGTGGAGTGGGCGGTGTAGAGAGAGAGAGAGAGAAAGAGAGAGAGAGAGGGAGAGAGGGAGAGATAGATAGGGGGAGGGGGAGAGCAGAAGGAGAGAGATGGTCTGGTGGTGGAACAAAAAAACGAGAAGAGGAAGGTGAGGAAAGGAGAGGAGAGAGAAAAAAATCAGTGACGTCCACACAAGCCCCGTCGTAGCAGCTGATGCAGTGCGACTAGTGGTATGTCGGTCGTGAACGTATCGTTCAATTTGAACTAATCTTTTATATGACTCGGGAGTAATGAGTAGTCTCAGTGAGTGATTCGTTCATTTTAATACAGTACCCCGTCACATGGCAGCTGCATAAGCTCAGTCAGGACAGGAAACAGAAATGATGAGTTCACGACTGAACTATGCGTGGGGGTACTGTCAAATAGTTAAAAAAAAAAGAAGCTCCTAAGACCTTTCCTAACCACTTTTCCTTGACCTCGATGGAAAACGTCACGAGGTCAAGGAAAGATGTGAAGGAGAATTCATAGGAGGAGAGAAGACGACCAATCCGACTGCTCTTACGCTAGACTACGTCATTATGCGACAGCGAATGTTATTGGCGTAATCTGTGGTAAAACTACAAAGTTCAGAAGATGGACTACAAAATGCGCACCTGAGATACTTCTCCCCGTGCGCTCTTACTGTGTTTTCATCAACGTCAGAATTAAAAATGAATATTGTCCACCTGTCACAGAAGTAAAATGAATTACGCTGTTGGGACGGCATTACCTCCTTTCCTTTCGTAAAGGATGGTCCGGTGTATTCTATGCTAAAGGAGATAATAAAGGAAGCATTGAAGCTCCTTTCCTTAACAGTTAGAGAATTCAAACAGCTCTTATCATGGCGGCTATCTTGCGTTAATTTCACTCAGTTAGGAACCTTCCTAAGCAAAATTGACTATTCGACCACACCCTCTGTCTCTCTGTCTCTGCACTAGTTAAAATGAACGAAATGACTCAAAAAAAAAGATTAGTTCAATTCACTGAAGTCCGAGAGTAAGTGACCCAGTTCAGTAAAAAGACTCGAACTTCCCAACGCTAAGCGCGACCAGATGGACGTACATTGGCTAATGACGGAGAGACGCAAGGAGACGCACCGTTACGCGCAAAAATTATAAATAGAGCACACACACACACTATCTTTCTTATCATCACTTATATGATAATAGCTACATGCGTGTGTGAACGGGGATGGGGTCTCCATTTTATATCAGGATTTTTCAGCAAACACGAGAAAAAACCCCGCAAAATTTGGCAATTTTCTCAGTGTGAAACCAAATGATTAGGACTCAAAGTGCGTCTATGGTGCTCAATAGTGAACCTCGGTCTAATAAGAGGTATTCTTCATATTCTGTGGCAATAAAATAATAAAAATCATCCTGATTTGTTTAGATATTTAGAGGTGCACCACATCTCCTCTGCGCACAAGTCGTATGTGAGTCACCAAACCAATAACCAATCCTTCAGGCTTGGAGTGCATTTCCACAGCAATGGATGCTCTGCTAATCAAAGCTGTGGTTCACACACACACACACACACACACACACACACACACACACACACACACACACACACACACACACACACACACACACACAGATAAATGTATAAGTGCATTAATGCCGAATGTCAGTGATCAGCATATTTGAAGCCCATGAGGATGTTATTTGTGACTGACTGGTTTGAGTGTAGATATTTGGAGCATTTGCCAGTCCTTGTTGCTATGGCAATTGAGCACTACTGAAACTAGAATGTGTGTGTGTGTGAGAGAGAGACAGAGATGAAGAGTGCATGACTGTAAACTGATGTGATGTTTGGGGGGGGGGGGTGATTGAGGCAGAACAAATATATATCATTTGATCTGTGCTTTGTCAGCCTGTGTGTATGTTGTGACTTAAGGAGCTGAACTGAGAGAGGAGTTAGGTGTTTAGGCAGCAGGGGGAGAGGCTGAAACACTGACAGGAAGAAAAAAAGAAAAAAAAAAAAGCTTAACTTCCAACCCCCTGACACTCCACCAAACAATCCCAGTGTGTCACAGAGACAGAGAAAAAAAGAGAAGAGGGAGTTATATAATGACCCTTGATGCAGGGTTCAGCCTGTATGGGGGAGGGGGACTGGAGTAGTGGTCGCATTGCATCCAGTTCCTGCTGTCAGATTGAATTTGTTGCAAGGCAGGGTCCACCACAACTCATACAATGCGGTACCGAGCACAATACTAGCACACACACACACACACACGCACAAGCAAGCACAACCATTTTCCTGATTAGTGTGAGAGCCAGCAGCACTGATTCATGGGCTAGTCCTGTCTGTCTAACTCACTCTAGCACATTTCTCTCAGTGAAGGCATCCCACTGCAAGCCAAGCCCACTGGCAAAAAAGCTGCCCATGTTAGAAAGCTGAGATTGACAGCTCGACTAGAGGAAGTGTTTTGGTGCAGGAGGGAGGTGTCGGGGGGTGGTTGATGATGAAAAGCTGCACTTTATGGATCTATGCGATACACACAAAACTATTTTCTGCTCTTCCTCTGAGGGGACAAGCACACAATCCTCCCATTGTTTAGGAAAACTCCCATTTCTGTGCACTCAATTAGCGCCCCCCCCCCCCCCGACCATACCAGCACCATGAGCAGGAAAACACACCCCATTTGTTCTCAGTCACTCCATCCACAAGCTACCATAGCAACCCGCACAGTGAGGTTGGTCACATCAATGGGAAGCAATCCCTACACTCATCCAACAGCCTGCGTTTGTGATAATTCCCCAGGCACAAGACAACGGCATTTCCCAAGAGTCCACGTGGAGGTGAAACCCTTCAGGCAGCATCTGGTCACTCGGCATGTCGGTGACACCCACTGTATGCACGAGACACTCAAATCATCACAGGCAGCTGCTGATCTTTTAAGTTTTTAATACGAGCCCTTTTCACATCACATTTTCATGCAATTTGTTAAGACAATGTACGATCACACAAATGTATTACTTATACATATTATTATTTTCCAGCAGACTGGGAGGACATTTGCCATTCATGAACTGAATGAAGTACAAGCGCTCGAGATGAAATGTCATTTCCATCTGAGGTGTTAATTTTTGCACTACACATAGCGCCACTTTGCATAGCAAATCTTTTAGTATATGCAGAAAGAATTATATTACAGTATTGGGAAAGGCAAAAAAAACCCCAAACATTTGACAATACCCAGGAAGAGCTGCCCACCTAGAATTTGTGAGCATTTTTTAATCATTGTGCGACTAGCATTTGTAACTTTGTCATCAGAGTTCATCAAGTAAAACACTCGAGTCAAAACATTATCATATGACATTGTCATGGCTGTTCTCCATGGAACAATTCAACAATAAACACAAACTGAAATAATGACTACACAACATGGAAGGACAAGGAATGACATTCACTACTGTTCACTTCTGTTTCATATCAGTGCAGTTCATATTTATATCCCTGATCACCTCATTCCCAAACAACAGAGCATGCAGGTGCTAATCCGTGTTTGGGATTTATGTGTGAGCTCACAAAGCTAAATGTTTGAATCTGCCACATATACCTATAAAAACCTCACAGTTGACTTTAAAATCTTTTCTAACTGACTGCCAATGAAGATGTGTGCTACATCAAAGGAACCAGAAGCATTTCTCTCCATGCACTGAAATACTAAAATCCAATAGGATTCCCTTGTACAGCATAAAACATAAACAATCACTCTTTGTTCCAGTCATATTTAGATAATATAATCCTCACATTTAATACATGTAATTATTACCTTGTAAAGTGTACAGCTATAATGCATGATTACATGAATGAATGAAGCTGCACCAGATTTTCAAAAGGCATGTGTGACTGGATGTTTTTCTTTTAAAGGGGACTAAAATTTTCGTGAAATGACAAAGTGAAAACTGTTCAATTATGAACAAACAAGTGCATAACAAATAGAAGTATCGGCACAGACTAAACTGTGTTTGTTCAACTTCTGACATCATTTTTTCCTTCCTATTTCAAGCTCTTTAGATCTTGAGGTGTTGGGAGCTGAAGAGTCAAGTGCAGATCACAGATCATGTGTGAATGTGATATCAATGAGTTTAAACTGTACGTCCATATTAGCATGTGACATGTGGTTGCTATGGCAAGTTTCATAAATGAAAAAGCTGTAATGGAAGTGATTAGCGCCCCCATGTGGGAAAATGTTCAAATGTTACTCCATCTGGATAAAAAAACTGTAATATGAAGAGGCACCAGTGGCACGAGATGTGGAATGAATACAGCATTAATCTGATAAGGCTGCTACATTGTGAAAGTAACAGTGGAGTAACTGTATGTTGGCAACAATTCAAGGCTGTGCAGGTGGTGAATGTCGCTGATGGCCTGTCTCAGACGCGTAGTGGACCATTCCAACAGACATAGCTGATGGCTGCTATAGCTCAAAATATAGCTTTTTATTTTGTTGAAAACAGGATCGTCTGCGCTGACATGTACCCAAAACTCAAGTCCTGATCATTTGTTTGTGCATCCAGTGTCAAGGCTTGTACCAATTCATGGAGCGTCGGAGAGCTCTCTCCCAGCTCTGGAGGACGGGGTTGTATTCCCCATTTGGGGTTGAAAAACCGTTGTTGAGTGCCCCTCTGGGCAAGAATACATCGTCAGTGTTGTGCAGCTTCTTCAGCTCTTCCCTGGTTCTCCAGAAGCCTGCAGTGAGAGTCGAAGACAGATGTACAACAGTATTAATACAAACCCTTTAAAAATAACACAGGTGTGAAACAGGAAGTCCTATAAATGCAGAGTTTGATAACCGTTGCCTCCAAATACACTGCTAATTAATGGCTGAAAGTGATGGAGATTGTTTTACATATCACCCAACACCATTAGCTACTGATCCTCTAAACACTAATGTGTCTCAAACATGTGATTCACATTATTCAGTCATCAACACCACCTACTTTTGGCCCGTTATAAAACAACAAGAACAAATCCATCTTCTGTGTTTGATTTGATTAAGCACTGACTAATGTATAATGATCAAATTACATAATGTGAATAATTATATGCAAAACAGGTTATATAACACGTAGCAGCATTTGATTTTGCTGCTTCTGCCAGCGCTTAGAATAAAAAAAGGACTTTTGATCCGAACTTTTCAAACACAACTCAATGTCATGTCACCAAATACTGAAATGAAAACTAAAACAACTGCAACACTGAGGACAAAAAAGTATAGTATTGGTATAAAATGACTTTCCAATACAAATGTTTAGCATAATGTACATGCTGTATGGCAGTGTGTGTCCGCATACCGACTCCAAGTCCAGCGACAAACGCAGCCCCCAAACACGACATTTCATGGTGTTTGGGTCTGGATACTTTCCTGCTAAACAGGTTTGCAGTCAGCTGCATGACGAAGTCATTGGAGGAAACGCCGCCGTCCACCCTGAGACAGAAAAAAAAGACAGATAGAGCATTCAATTACACTGCAACTCACTTTCCCCTAACAGTATCAGAGAAACATACACCCATAATGCATTGCCAATAAAACCTGAACTGCATTAGTAGATGCAGGGTACACAAGAGTCCACTCTGTTACACCCAGTTTGCTGGCTAGAATCCAAGTGCTATGATCAGTCATGCAGTGTAAGATGGGTTATCAGAGGGTTGTGAGGTGAATAGGAGAGTTAAATGCCTACAGTGTGTTGAGTCTGCTTCACCTGCACAGCAAAATTACATTACTATAATCAGATTCGGTTTAATACACACAGTGGATAAAAACGTACCTGATCTTTGTGATGGGAATGTGAGTTTCTCTCAGCATCGTCTCATACAGCTGCTTGTTTCTGCAAAATAATGAGAAGAATGAGAATGAATGATAAAGAAGTTTAAACAAAAACAAGCTCTGCAAATTGACTCACCTGAAGGCAACAGACTCCAGAATGGCACGGACCAGGTGACTTTTAGTGGTGGACGGTTTGAGGCCCATGAAGGAAGCACAAGCTTTGGGATCATTCAGAGGAGCCTTTGGATAAATATGGAACATATAAACATGTTAATAAGAGAAAAAGTGCCCTAAAGTGTAAACAAGTGTAAATTGTATTTGCATTAACGTTAAACTCAGTTAAACCTCTGCTCATGGCTTTGCATGGTTACTGAGTTTGTAATCACATCTTTGCATATAAACTGTAAACATTCAGTACATACACTTACAAATGCCAGTTCACAATGGAGGGCAGAGAAAAAAAAAAAAGACACATAACCATGTTACAGAGAGAGACACACACACACAAAAACAATAAAAAAAACATATGAATACCTGTATTGGTTAAAAATCCAACCACATAAAGAAAACACTGTTCAAAATATAAAAAGCAAATACATTATTTGATACAGATACACTGACTGCATGCTGTACCTGCAGGCCACTGAAGGACGGAACAAAACACACTCCGTCTGAGTCACTGACACTGTAAGCCATGGCACAGGTATCCTGGACATCAGAGAAGAGCTCTACAACAACAACAACACACACACACACACACACACACACGTTTCACACACAATGTCTGTCGCTAACATATTCAGTGAAAAGAAGATAAACTCTTAGACACGGATAACTTTCACTGATTCCAGCTGACTGATTCTTAGCAGTGATCTCATGTTGTTCTCACATAAAACCTTTAAACTACCAGCCACGATTTCCTGAAAATACTGTAAGACGAAGAAGTAATAATCACCAGAACTATTGCATACCACTCATCACTCACCCAGCTCCTGTGCCCATTTGATGGCAGTGCCTGTGTCTGCTGCGTTGCCCTCGGCCAGATACACCACCTCTGAGCCGATCTTCCACCCCACCAGAGGGTACAGACCTACAGAGGACAAGCACCGACTTGTAATGCGCCTGTATAAACAAATCTGGATAGATTTATCTTCATGTGTATTTCACTTTACCTGCTACGGATGTATGTGGTTTGCTACCAGTGTTGATGTTCATGAAGGTGCCTGTTCCCATGGTGATCTTGACATCACCAACGTCAAAGCAGCACTCTCCGAACATGGCTGCCTGCTGGTCCGCCATCTACGGCAGAGGGACAGAAGAAGTCATTTATATGTTGTGGAAATCCTGAACCGATTTCGTCTCATCTGAACAGAAGGAAAATGTCTAAAACTCCTATGGTGGCCAATAAGGGACAATCCAAGTTTGACTAATGTGAAGACAATGTGTCACTTAAAGCTTCAATGCCTGATTAATCAAAGCAGGTCACTGCACTTTCACCAGGAACTCTTTCTTTCTATTCACGAGCCACATGTTGAACTAAATAACCTAATTTCCTTTTTACAACATAATAGCAGGGACACGCTGGCAGGAATGAAATGAAAGAGTTGCAATCTGAGATCTAAATAACACAGATAACAAAGTGTGTGACGTCACAGACCTCGACAACTCACCACTGACATGATGGGAATGGGAATGCCAAAGATGGACGGGTCTGTGGAACCAAAGTCATGGCTGGTGCATCATGAGGGAGAAACAAGAGACAATTCTTCAGTTCTCTAATGACCGACTGCAGACCATTGCAGACTGGGAATGACTATAATAACTATACAATATTTATGCTGATATGCTTTGCTTCACAGTGATATTTAACAACCTGTAGGTGTTCAAATGATTTGAAAAATCAAATAAGCATTTCACATTTACATAACTGCAGGTAGGCTGCAAATAACATAACGCACACACAGAGTTGCTGATTATGTTCATTCTTACGCAGACAGAAATTTGCTTTTTCAAAGACGTACATTAGGTTCCTAACTTTTTTTTGTTTGTGACCGCTGTAATACAAAGCAATATGTATCCAGGGCACTGTGTCAAAGGGTGCATGTAGAATTGTGAGCAGTCTAACTGAAATACCTGAATCTAGAGGCCTGAAGAGGTAAAGGTAGGTATACAGTATTTCAGAAAAAGAGATCCAAAAAAAAGAAAGACTAGAGAACAGTCCAAAAACAAATAACAAATAATAACTTTGTGTGGTACACTTGTGTTAAATGCAATAACTTTTCTTTTACAGGCCAAGACATGATAAAAAAGCTTGACTCACCCTGTATTTTCTACTTTGGGGAGAATAGAGAGAGGCAGAGATACAAGAGAGCAGAGCATTCCACTCCAACACATCTGTGAAAAAAGTCACGATAGTGATATGAAAAAAACAAAAACCTCACACCAAAGACAGGAACATTGAATAATCATGAAATAAACAAGACCTGGTAGGAGTCGAATATTCCTGTTGCACTGGCATTAGAGTAGTCTGTGGCATGGACACGTCCTAGAAACAGATTCAGTGACAGAAATTACTGTGTTTAAAAAAAAATCCATTTCCAGTAAAAGAAAAACTTGTATGAGTTGCCGTTTTTTTTCCCCAACTCCTCCTCTCCCACAGGACTTAGCTAAAACATTTCTAAGGAATTTCAATGGGTGATACAATAGGACTGGTAATAAAGAACACATTGTTAAGGTCCTATTCGACTGAAATGCAATCCACTGGACTAATTATATATTACTGTACTGTTTTCTAGTTTTCTAAAGCAAGTATGGTCATAGGGAGAAGGCACATGGGGTCATGGGTGTCACATGAGCTTCACAGGTCCACCCACCATTTGTGAGTTTGAACAGGAGCCAAGTGTCTATAGTTCCAAAGCAGCAGTTGCCCTCAGCAACTGCTTGACGCACCTGGAGAAGAAACAAACATGATGATGCAGAAAAGAAGAATGCGGGCTGTGCTGATAAAACAGATTTGGACTGTTGGTTTGACAAAACTTGTGCTTTAGGAAACAGTGATGGATACATACACATAATACATAATAAATTAATCAATGAAGAAAACAGGTGACAGATGAACTGACAACAAAAATTTGTTTTTAGATTTTAATTGTGAAGTCTTAAAGGTAAACTGCACCACATCTCATATCAGATGAGACAACTTTACTCGAGGTTTCAACTTTTTAGTGCTCACCATTTCTGTATTCATTCATTTGAATTTTTCTCCGTTAAAATGTTGTTTTGGCATTATTAACTCCTGAAACTTCAAGCTGTTCAAACTGTTCAAACTATTCAAACTGTGGCTGAGACCAGCAAACATAACAGCGGTCAATGTACACCACAGCTACTCTAGATTCGAGTTATCGGTTAACTGGTTTAAACTTCAGCTTACACACACACAAAAACACACACACCTGCTTGTAGTGTGTTAGGGCCCAGACGAGGCGGAAGGTGACATGTTGAGTGGAGAAGACAATAAGACTTGCTGCAAGTGACCGCTTCTGCCTGGTCAGGAAGTAGACCACCTTCATCGCCCCATGGATTACCTAAAGATGTCAAAACAATCAAAACCACACTGTATAAAGGGGCCTGACATCCAGCACTGATCATTACATCTCTTGTTTCTTAACTTCCAAACTTGTTCAATAAAAGTACATAAGACTGACTTTCAATGTGCAGGATCTGTTCCAGGACTTCACCATGTCTGCAGCCCTCTGGTCCTGCCAGCTGATGAAGTTGTGGAAAGGAACTCCAGTCCTCCTGTCAAAGTGAGAGAAAGGAAGTGAAATGAACTATTCTACAGTGCTCCTCTTCAAGTCATATGGACTTATTTGTATTCATTTTACCTGTCCCATGTTGTGAAGGTGGCTCGTTGAGTGGAGATACCAAGGGCCTCTATCTGAGACATTTGTATGTTTGCATCTATATCATGAGCAGTAGCACAAACACACACATATTAAAATGGGTATAGTGAGAAAGAGCAAGCCATCACACATAGAGATTATTGTATGCTTTTGAAAGACTAATCTGCCATGTAAATTAATGTCCTTTTCTGGAGTTAATGCCTTTTTTTTAATGAAGCCATAGCAGATTTTCAGTGGTGATAATATCACTTCAGTTTAGTGAACAGCTCAAATTTGCAAGCAAGGAATACTTTGACTGATGAAACAACAGCACAGCTTAAATAATTTGAGTTAAATCAACACCTTCTGACAGAATCTTAACAAAATATGAGTATGATGTGCTTATTAACACTGTTATTAACTGCAGTGCTTCCTATTGGATGGCAGTGATGACAGGGTAGCCAGACTTAGAAAAAGAAAAAAAATTTTTATGTCATGCATTGCGAGATGAGCAGCACGTCATGAGTTCTGCATTTGTAATACAGTGCGTCAATGAACATGTAAAATGAATCACATCTTGGCTAACCCCTCGAGTTTAAATGTCAAACTGCAGCTGTACCTTCCACAGCTCCCTTGACCACAGTGATAAACCCTGTCCACAGTGCATCTGGGTCCATCTCAACATATCCTACCTCTGGATACAGGGGGACAACCTGGATGAAATATTACCAGAACAAAAAGAGATAAATGCATAATACATAAATAATAAAGACACAGAGATCAGCCTCTAAATGATCTGGTAAATGTGTGTATATATGTTGCATAGAGGGTGACAGTGAGAAAGAGATAAATACCTTGGTGATACATGATCCTCGGATTTTTGCCTCCTTGTCATAAACATGACATCTGATTGACGTTGTACCGACATCCACCGACAAAATAAAGATCTCCTTATTGAAACCGTTCCTCTTAGTCATTCTTGTGGAGAAGTCTGTCCTAGTAGTCCTCAAACCGGTGCCACTGTCCCGATGGTCAGCTCACATTGGTGTTGGTGGCATTGGTGACCCGATAATAGCTTATCTGAACTGTCGCGTTGAGCCTGTAACTCGACCTTTGTAACGGAGATTCTCGGGAGTCGGGTTCCAGTTTTACCTGCTCGGATCAACACATGATTACAGATTAGCTCCCACGGTGATCGAAACTACACACTGAGTGAAAAACATATGTGGAGGCTCAGTTGTTCGTCCAAAGTTAGTTTCGACACTGCCTGGTGACAGTCTTAGGTAGTAGGAGTTCCCCAACTCAGGAGTCAAGTTAAGCTAATTGGCTAACTGTCAGGAAATTTAAAATTGAGCGGTTTGTAGCTTCCAAAAACACTCAAATCTATTTTTTCTCGCTCAATATTATTCACTGTTGCCTAATATTTACCCAATATGTGCTCATAGCAGTGAAGTCGATACACTGTTTGGGTACAGAGAGGAGAATACGAAAACTGAAGCTCTGAATCGCATTTAGGGTAAAGAAAAAGAACCACGTGGGCACCCGTAGTACAACACACGCATGCGCAGTTACAAAACGCCGTTTGCATGCGTGTTTAGCTCGACACGCGTGTTTTCACCGGTCAGGACTCTCTGTACCAGCCTGTGACTGCGTGCTACTGCGATACTAAATATGGCAAAAGCAGACGTAAGAATTACGCTACTTTACATTTATATTAACAAAGCTTTAACGTGCACTGAGTTCAATATTTACAGCTGATATTTGTTCGGTCTTATTAGCTGCAAACCAACTAGCCGTTAGCTAATGGTTGGTGACAGTCGTTAAATGGTTAACTCAGCGTGTTTATAAAGTGGGTATTTAGTCAAAGCAACGTTATTACATTTAATTCTCTATTAGGCTGAAGTAGTGATCGACTAATCGATCAGTCGTTACTGTTAACTTGCATACATTCTGATTAACTCTTAAAACTTTCAGTTATTTATCAATGAGAGTAGCACTCTGGTTGAAGAGTCTCACATGTGACGATCTCCTGCTTTTATTTGTGATAAGATATATTTTGAATGTTTTGGGGGGTTTGGATTGTTTGTCAGACAACACGTGTGATCTGAAGTCATCACTTTATGTGTTTTATAATGTGTTATAATGTGTATGTGTCTTTTTCAGGTTGCAAGTGGTCGAAAAAAGCAAGGCAAAGAGGACAGCGGTAACACCGGTAAGTCATTTATTCTACACAACTAGAGATTTACAGTTTAGCATGACTGTTGCAAAATATGCTCCAACCATGACTGCTGCTACTGACATACTTAAATTCTTTTGATCAATACTGTTAAACACCAGTCACTTTACCCTGTCTGTAGACACTTTACCCTGTCTGTAGACACTTTACTCTGTCTGTGGACACTTTACTCTGTCTGTAGACACTTTACTCTGTCTGTAGTCACTTTACTCTGTCTGTAGACACTTTACTCTGTCTGTAGACACTTTACTCTGTCTGTAGTCACTTTACCCTGTCTGTAGTCACTTTACTCTGTCTGTAGTCACTTTACTCTGTCTGTAGTCACTTTACTCTGTCTGTAGTCACTTTACCCTGTCTGTAGACACTTTACTCTGTCTGTAGTCACTTTACCCTGTCTGTAGTCACTTTACTCTGTCTGTAGACACTTTACTCTGTCTGTAGTCACTTTACCCTGTCTGTAGTCACTTTACTCTGTCTGTAGACACTTTACTCTGTCTGTGGACACTTTACTCTGTCTGTAGACACTTTACTCTGTCTGTGGTCACTTTACTCTGTCTGTGGACACTTTACCCTGTCTGTGGACACTTTACTCTGTCTGTAGACACTTTACTCTGTCTGTGGTCACTTTACTCTGTCTGTGGACACTTTACTCTGTCTGTGGACACTTTACTCTGTCTGTGGACACTTTACTCTGTCTGTGGACACTTTACTCTGTCTGTGGACACTTTACTCTGTCTGTGGACACTTTACTCTGTCTGTGGACACTTTACTCTGTCTGTGGACACTTTACTCTGTCTGTGGACACTTTACCCTGTCTGTGGACACTTTACTCTGTCTGTGGACACTTTACTCTGGGGACACTTACCCTGTCTGTGGACACTTTACTCTGTCTGTGGACACTTTACTCTGTCTGTGGACACTTTACCCTGTCTGTGGACACTTTACTCTGTCTGTAGACACTTTACTCTGTCTGTAGTCACTTTACTCTGTCTGTGGACACTTTACTCTGTCTGTAGACACTTTACTCTGTCTGTAGACACTTTACCCTCTTCTAAATCAACCACTCTGTGTAATATTCCCGTGTCACTTTACTCCTACTATCAACATTTTAAATATTGTAGTGTATCATATTTATATAGTATGTTTATATTTATTTATACAGTGATACTTATAAAAGTATGAATACTTTATAGTATATATACCTGACACAACCTTGTCACTTCTTTAGCTTATTTTTATTCTTTATGTACACTGCTGTTACACAATTGAGCTGACTAGTTCCTCTCATCCAACACATTTCGTTGTATTATTGACCCTGTGTTAAGCTGCATATGACAAATAAACCTGAAACATGAACTTGTTTGGCGTTAACATTAAATCATTCAATAAATTATTGTTTCAGAAGGACAGACGGAGACTGTCTCTTCAAGCGAACAGACGAAGGATGCTCCTGTAGAGAGCACAGAGATGAAACTGGAGGAGAACCAAGATGAACAAGGTACCACAAACGCATCACATATGATGTCTTCATTGAAAGTCTGAGCTGTGTCAGTAATGACGCTGCATCTTTAGATTCACAGATGGACATTGAAGTAAAAGGAAGTAAGCCTACTGTAACTGTATCCTGGGACCAGAAGAGTGAGGAAGAAAAGGAGAATGACGGTGGTAAGAATCAAACATTACCATTGCATCACTTGTTTTACAGAAAAGGGATGATTGAATTACTTTTTTTTGGCGTTTAAGTTGCAGGTGTTTTGTTAGTCTTGGTTTAAACATGGGTGTTGATACCAAAAGAACCCATCGTTCAGTTTTAACTGTGACCCTCTTCCAGCTTGAATGGAGGCTTGTCTTTGTCTTGTCTTTAAATCAAGTCATGACTGTTTTTACCAGGGGAATCGGACATAGATGATGAAGTCAGTTCTGCAGAGGACACCCCCAGTGAGAGCACAGAGACAAATGTGAACCAAGAGATTCAGGAATCTGCAGGTACTGCAAACATGATCACACAAATGTGTCACAAATGTGAAATTCAGAGCAGTGTCAGTGACAGAGCTTCCTCTTTAGAATCTGAGGAGGACAGGAAGAATGACGAAGGAGAAAGCAAGGACATTCAAAAGAAAACCAAAAGAGGTGAAGAGGCAGCAGAAAATCACATTTTCAAGAATGAATGATAATGACTAATCAATGACACATACACATGACATAATCTGTTCTCTTTCTTTTAATGTGTCTTACTCACACAAAACTCACAGCATGATCCCAAATGGCATGTAAAGGTCATGAGCTTCCTCTTTGTGGCACTCTAACAACACACTCAAATCTTACCAAAAAGTACTCAAAATTAAAATATTACATACACTGCAGCCTTTAGAAACTATTCACTGACACTCAGATCTAAAACACTGTGAAACTAATACAAGTTTTCAATTCTGCTTAAAAAAAATATCAAAATTTCTTCACTGTAAATGCGCCTATAAACATGGTTTGTAATATCTAAGGTAGTATTTACTAGAACCTGATTTTTGAGACTGATGTTAAAGGAGGTAAATGAACTGATTATATGTGATATTGTTGCCAATGTAGTGAATTTTTTAAACCTTTGCTAGCCTTTGCAATATGGCTATGCAGATGTTCTCTGAACAAATAACTTTATTAAAGAATATTTAAGTTAAATATTAACTCAAAAGTAGTTACATACTTTAACATACTTTGACAACCAACTCTAGTTGAGATTTCTGAGAGATGCTTTGTCTTTCTTACTTGTTTGCCACAGTATTGTACATCGCAGTTCATTTTCACGAACATGTTACTAGAAGCATTTTTTTCTGCAGTATGTACCAGGAAAAAAACTGTTTTCTATGTGATATGTCTGCGATAGGCCGATATTTAATATCGGTCGGGCTCTTACGTGATCTTTGTGAAATTAATTTCAGAGACAAAGATTAGCGTGGTAGATAACTTGTGGCCTCTTGAAACATAAAGTTAACACATCATAAAGTGTGACAGGTTTGTAGGGTCAAACACTCAGAGAGAGCAGAAATCCTACACACTGTCAGCCACTTGTACTCACCTAATTTAGTTTTGACGTTGTACAAAATAACAAACATCTTCTGTTGGTTGTAGAAAATGGGAAACGGAAGGCCACGTCTACAGATGAGACCTCCCCATCAAAGAAAACCAAGCTCATCAATGACGGTATGAACTTGTAAGAAATAATACAGACTGCTACGTGTTCTGTTCTATAACATGCCTAATGTTTACATATTTCACTGTCTTATCTTGTTGTAGGTTATTGTCTTTATGTTGGTAACCTGGACAGCTCTAAAAAATTTCAAGACGTTAGAGAATCATTAGCAAATTACTTCATGACTCAAAGTCTCCTGGTTCAAGACATCAGATTAGATCGGTCCAGGTGAGTACGCTGTTTAATTTACATTTTTATCTTACCTGTCTCTTTGGGCAGGATCTAGTAGTACTGTGAATTTATAAGGAATATTACTGCTACTTTAAATATTAAAATAAAGCAATGTTTTGCTGTTGTAGAAAACACGCATATATAGATTTGGCCTCAGAGATGGACTTGACCAAAGGCTTGACGCTAAACGGAGAGATGTTGCTTGATAAGCCGATGAGGATCGCCAAAGCAAAGATCAAAAGTGAGGAAAATGTGAAGGTGAAAGCTTCAGCGGAAGAAAGAAGAGGTAACTCAACTAAATTAGTTTCATTGCACATAAATGTAAATTTTATGTAACCTGTTCTGACTTGAGGACTGTTCTGTTTTTAGCCGCCAGAGATGCCAGGTGTTTGTTTCTGAAGAATGTCCCGTTCAATGCGACAAAACAAGACATCATGAAAATCTTCCGCAAGGCCGCCGACGTGAGGTTTCCTGGTGGAAGTGAAACCGCAAACAGAGGGTAAGACCTTCAAAATCCTACATTAAGGTTCACTTTATAGATGTCCAATCGATGGGTTTATTTAAAAATAAAATGCATTTAATATGATAGATATCTGTAATCTGTACTGAATGAAATGTCCTTGTTTTTCAACAGTATTGCTTTCGTGGAATTTAAAAATAAAACCATTGCAAAGAAAGTACAGCAGAAAAAGCGAGTAGCAAGGATCAGAGACCAGGTTTTGATTGTGGACCGTGTGGGAGAAGCAAATAAGCCTAAAGACGCCCCAGCTAATGAGGACAACAACAACAAGACGAAAGGTAAATTACTGGGCACTGTCCATGGCAGATGATACTATATTATTTATTTATCATTACATAGTTCTTTTCTGCCAGAACATCAGTCAGCGAAATTTGTTGTATATTTACAAAAGATCTTTCTTCTTTCTCGCAGCTCCTGCTGTAGTTCCTCCAAATAACACCTTGTTTGTGAGCAATCTGTCTTACAATGTGAAAGAAAGCAACCTCAAGAACGTCTTTAAAAAAGCTGTTGGTATCAAAATGCCTCAAAACCAAGGCAAATCAAAAGGGTAAGTACATTTACACTGGTCTATTTTTTTTTTAATGAAGAAAGTATTTGACTGCTCTCAAGAAACATGAAACTGATTTTCTCCAGATATGCATTTGTGGAGTTTGCGAATGTGGAAGATGCTGAAAAGGCCTTGCAGGCATCCCAAAAACTTAAGATCTGCACAAGACAGGTCAAAATACAATTCTACGAAAAGAGAGACAAGACGGAGAGTGTGACAGGTACGTTCTTGTTATATTATTCACATTTTACAATTTACCTGTCATCAAATAGTCTGACTTATCAGGCGAAATTGAGGTTGCAAAACAAATTTCTGGTGTTTTTAAAGTCAGTTTAAGCCACGATGAGTGCTGAAATCTTGTGCTGAAAAGTTGTTTCTTCCTCTTTAGTTCTGTCAGACACACTGATCGTGAGAGGCCTCACTGAAAAGACGACTGCAGAGACTCTGAAGACTGCTTTTGAAGGATCGCTCAGTGCAAGAGTCTGTATGGATAAAGAGACAGGACTTTCAAAAGGGTGGGGAGTATAAAAAATATATATGTTTTTTATTATCATATAAAAATGTTTCTGAGTTATTCTGGAGGTTTGCTTCACACTGACTCGTTTTATGTCACATTTTTCTCAGGTTTGGATTTGTGGAGTTTGGAAATGCAGAAAACTGCAAAACTGTCAAAGAAGCCATGCAGGACTGTGAGATAGACGGCAGCAAAGTGACTGTGGAGTACGCAAAGCCCAAGGTAGAAAAGGGGAACCAAAGTCCCAAAGGAGGCTCGGTGGGGCATCCTGCTGGACAGCCTGCAGGTCAACGGGCTGCCAGAGGTGGGGTCAAAGACAAAGGCGGAAGAGGCGGCAGCAGAGGAGGTAATCAAATCAAATCAAATCAAACTTTATTTATATGGCACCTTTCATACATGAAGTAGCACAAGAGATTAAGAACAACAATTAAAAGAGAAAACAACATAGATTAAAATCAAGGAAAATTAAGAAAACCCAACCCACCCACCCCCACATACACTCAAACAACAATACATGTACACTCATACAGACACTACCACACATATGCACATACACACACACCGACCCACACATACGAACGCTAGCTGTCACTAAGAGACATGGCCTGGCACTGCAACCTGAGGCGAGGAAAAAAGCCACCTTTGGGGGCCCGCCTCACAGAGAGGTCACGGTCCAAGACCACCGGGAGAACCACAGAGGCCACCCCTACCCGGGTAGACAGGAGGCCATGCACAAAGGTGCAGGGCCCCCTAGCCACCCAGGCCAGAGCAGCCTGCGAGGCAGCGCCCCCGATGGAGGACCAGAGACAGATCCCAGTGAGGCAGGCCCCCATGAGGAAACACTAATGCTTTAGTTTAGTAGTTGAATTTTTCAGGAGGTGTCGACAAAGAGTGAAACACATTTTCAGTCACTATATTTCAAATCACTGCAACAATTAAAATATTTTTCTGTTAACATGCATTAAATTAGAGTGAGATATGTGGAAGGGGTCACTCGTATTAATCACAGAAAAGCTCTCCTGGCTGCGGCGGTGCAAAGCAGGCATGTTCGCCAAAAAATGCAGCGACCTGCACCTGTGAAGTTGACCTGGAATCAACTTTTGGAAAAAACACAGCCCGACATCACGCTGCAGCCGCCAATCAGATGATCAGACTGGTCAAACTTCCACAGTCAGCCTGAAATGTCTGAAAACTGAGACTATCCAGGTGGATTCATGGACTATGAACTAGCACTGTCCTTCATAAAGCCGGTTAATCAGCAGAATAAAGTAAATAAATAAAGTTATTTTCTGATTGTTTCACAAATAGATACACCCCCAGCAGACCCAGTCACCCCCACACACTGCACAACCCTGCGGTGATTCACTGCAGCGCCTGATCTGATGGTTTTGTGTCTAGCAACTCTCAATCTCAACTCATTTTCAGACTCTGCAGGCAGCTGTGCTTACAAACCACTTAATGCTCCCTGCCCAGAACTAAACAGTATACAGACACAGTCAGCATCTAAAGAGGCAGATATTTCTGACACAGAGAAACGTTACCATCATCAGGGGACTGTCTTTTTTTCTTTATGTGGTTTTCAAAAACCAAAAGGGACTGTTGGTGTTTGCTGTCTTACTTTGGTTTGATGTTGATGGCTTTTGAGTAAAAAAACTAAAACTTGAATTTTTTCTTTCAGGTTTCAGAGGACGTGGAACTGGCAGGCCTCAAAAACTGGGACATTAAGGCTGACTGTTCTGAGTTTGACTGAACGTACAGACTATACTAGGTTGTGAACATTTGTACACTATTATTAGCCCTACCTGATTGTAGGACTTGTGACACATTGTAATTTCAACTTTTATATTTTGTACTTCAACAGGGGGTCCTCAGAGTTACAGGCAGGGTGGCAGCCAAATTATTGTTTGATCTTTTTTTTTTTTTAAGGTTTTGTTTTTTTCATAAATTTAAATTACAAAAAAAAAAAAAAACATTAACATGAACATGAATCCAACATATTACTAAATAAATCAACCTATTTGTAAAATAATAATTTACCCAACACTGATGAGAGAAGAGTCATGTCAGCTAGCCGCCCTACATGTTACTGTAGGCCAGTATCATATACGTTACAGTTTAATAGACTAAGAGTTCTAGACTTTCAGCTCTGAGGTGTGAAAATATTGAAAACTGTTAATTTCATAACTCTTATGAAACAATATTAAAAAACCCTAACCTGTTTTCACTTCATTTGGTTTTATGTTAAGAGTTGATCATGTGTAATTTTCTAATGTGAAGATAAATGTATTTTAAACCAAACCAGCTGTGTTTTTGAGTTTTGTTGTAACACGAGTGATTAAGAACCGAAAGGTTAGCTCGGGACTTTGAGATCTCAGCCAAGTCACAGACTTGTGTCTTCTCTGACCTGAAATAACACCAGCCTGTGTCAAACATGCAGATTTCTGCACACAGTGGAGTTTTCATTATTAAATGTTTAAGTGTTTTTTTTAATGTGTTGAGGAGTAAAAATGAGACTGGATCTGTCTCTGTCTCCACGGCTGCAGGTTTTCTGCTCCGTGCACGTGTCTCTGTCTGCAGCTCTCCGGTTTGTTGCAACTTTGAGCTTTTCAACCCAAACACTGTGTCCTCTAATGACCTCACATCCTGTTTTCCCCACTTCCTTCTGAATGGACCGGTTTGGGACGGTCCGGTCAGCGCGCAGCGTGCTTCTTCTCCGGAGTGTCGGCGCGTGTCTTCGGACGCATGTCGCGAGATCGTCGGTGTTAACGGGGCTGCAGAGGAGCACGATAGCAAACTTTTAATGCACGGACCATTTAACGAGTTACTCAATCTGACTATGCGACGTGTGATGTACTGACAGAGCAGAGAAGGGGCCGTCGGTAAGTCGTTAAACGCGTGAATGTGTGCTGATTTCCACGGTGTCGACAGCAACTTTGGAAAGGAGTGCGTGAGTATGTGAGAAGTGATACAAACTGCCAATGATGGTGATTATGTGGTGCTTACAGATCCAGTGCTGCAACAGTGTGCAAATCAGTCTGAACTGGAGGTTGTGTTGCCTCTTTAACTACTTAATAACAGTATTAGGTTCAGTCTCTAGTGTGCACCTTCCTGGACTTTGTTTTATTGTTTTACAACTTTGTGTTTGGTTCATTTAAACACAATAAATCACTGATTCTATAAGTACTTTAAAGGTAAGAGGCACCCTTTGCATCAGTTACAGCTGTGACTTGAGTCTACGTGGATAGATTTGCACATCTGGATTTCCCTCCTCAGTTCTTCTATGTCAAACTTCTGCATAAAATGCTGTCAATTTACAATGAGGACTGAGCTTGAAGAGAAAAACTTGAATTCCTGCCACAAATCCTGGATTGGATTGAAACGTGGACTCTCCTCTGGCTGCTCTTGGACTTAGTTGTTTTGAAGCCAGTCTCGTGTAGCTTTAAGTTTTATGTTTGGCTTCTTTGTCCTGCTGGAAAAATAAATCTTATCCAAAGTCCTGGCTCACTTTCAGACTGCAGCAGGGTTCCAAACAGAGTTTCTTCGGTTTTTTTTTGTTGCATTTATGTGGCTGTCTCACCTCCTGAAGTCCGTCCACGACCTGCTGCAGAGAAGCATCCCCACAGTGTGACGCTGGCCTCCACCAGCCGTCATGTTTGGGGATTATTCTCATGGTGAGATGAGGTGTTGTGTAGTCTTATCAGGGCACAGAAGCTCCTCACGCTTATAGATTTGTCATAGTACATGTGGTGAGTACTTGCATTCGGTTATGTTTGTGTCATCAAGCATTCAGGCTTGTTTGTACCTGATCTGGATCTTTTCTTCCTTCTGTGGATAAAGTGTCAAAATATGCACCGTGGTGTAAAGTTCATGCATGTTGGTGCTTAATGAGAGGTCAGGTCAGATAGACTGTGAGTCAAACATTACTGTAGGTGTGACTGTTATTGAGCATAAAGCATAGCATAGCGCAAAGGTTTCCATGTATTACAGCATATCCCTGGATTATTGCTTAACACCATATTGTCACACATTGTACGAACTTCATGTCCGTGAAGCTGTTGATACATTTATCAGTGAGTTGACAGGTTAGTGGGGCTCACTGGACACCAACAGTGCAGTTATTCCATAGATAAATCATCCGCAATCAAGCCAGACTGAGACAGCACTTTAATTTCCGTCTCAGCTAATGTTCCAAGAAAACATCAAGAAAGATGAGGGAAAACCTCTGTTATAGTAGCTGTTTTCTTAAGTATCGCCAGAGGCTTTGCTGTTTTTCACACGGCAGCCTTGAAGCAGGTAGGTACTGTGGTTCAGTCAGGTTGTTACTTGCAGGAGAGATTTTTCTCTCCTTTTAAACAGCTCATTACTCACCAAGTATGACAGGAGTTCCTCTGCTGTTCACATGCATATGCATGCATTCACGTGCATATGTTTAATTTAACATATCCTAATTATGTTTCTGTGTTTAACGCTAAACAAACACATCCCACTTCTGTTTGTCTCCAGTGAGAAATATTAACTTTTATAATAGAAAACGAATAAGTCAATAACTTAATTTCCCTGCTTGGGCGGTTTATTTTTGTTCCTTTCCGAGACTGAAGTTGCAACATCTTGGCTGAGCCGAAGACTTCTGTGATAAGAAAGTTTCCGCATCTGTTGGAAATATAGTCAATAAAGTGATCTGTCTCTTTGTCTTGTAGTTGTTGCGCTTCTGACAGAATGAAGACAAAAGAGGTGAAGATTATAAACCAGGGCCTGGAGGATGAGATGGTAAATATTACTTCCCATTTTAATGCTGCTTTCCTCATATAACTGTCTTTTCTGTTAACTCCTTAGATTGTAAAAGAACAGCGTAACAATGGGAGATTTGTAGCATGTTTGTTGTCTCTAAAGGTCATAAATGTGTACATGTATCAGTGTGGATTAAATTGAACGTAATGTCCATAAAGACTAGAAGAAGAAGAAGACTAAATAAAAAAAAAAATCAGCACCTCTCACTAATTCTAATCATAAAAAAGTCATAAAAAGAAAAAATCAGCAGTGAGTTCTTTCTAGTAATAAGTATTGTCTGTGTAGCGAAAGCCTGGGTAACATGTTCCTTCATTACAATGAATATGACCATTGTAGTTTTTCCCACATCCACTGGCATGTGCTGTAAATATTCACTAGAGCACCAAATGTGTATTCATCCGCTGCTGGAAATAGTCCCCCAACAACATTAACTATTTACTCCTGTTTAGGTTATGTTTGCTAATAACTACAGTGTTTTTTAAACAGAATGACAGAAGACATTTCGAGAGGAGAAACACAGTAAATAATAAAATGAATGATGGCTGAACTCCATTTAGCTTCGTTCATGAGGATTCTGGTATTGTGCATGTTGGTTCACTGTTGCACTGTCGTGACTTACAAGGACAGAATGAAGCCACTGTTATTAGTAACAACTGCTTTTTACTACTGTGACTACTATGCTGTCAAAAAGTCCTATTAAGAGACAAACACATTGTAGTTTTGGGGATTTTCATGTGTTTGTATTCTTCACTCAGCCTGCTAACCTCCAAACAAACTCATTGTCATTGTTACATTAGAAACCCAGTTTATATTTTGTATATTACTAGCTGTTTGTGTTATTTAGTTAATACGTTTAATCATCCTACCCTTCACCCTTCATCCCTGCTAACATGAGCATCTGCCTGTGCAGGAGGTGTGGGGGTATCAGCCCTGTCTGTGGAAGATGATCCTGGTGGGTGTAGGTGCCGTGTGCTCCGGGGGTCTCCTGTTGCTGTTGCTCTACTGGCTGCCTGAGTGGGGTGTCAAAGGCACCTGCACACACACGTCGCTGAGAGACGCACACACACTGCTGCTCAGGACCACGGTATGAAAACCACAGATGTTGTTTTTATTTTTCAAACTTGTTTTACTTAGCTGCTGCTGCTGTTCACAAATCATTCTTTGGCGCACACGCTGGTCAGTTTAGTCTTAAAGACGAGAAAAAATGTAGTTCTTTACACTCTTATCACAGGATGAGTTCAAGCAGTGGTTTCGAGCCAAAGTACATGTGATGTCAGCTCCAGGGAGGAAACCCTTCGACAGCTTGGATCCACAGCCCACGGCTCAGCTGCCAAATGGTGACGGAGAACACGGCATCAGTGAGGGGCATCATGGGAAATTTGCCCATAAAGAGCCTGTTCAGGTACCTCAGTGTTGCTCATCTGAAGCTAATTAATGTGCATTTAAGTTGAAAGTCTAGATCAGATTTGCTTGTTTTGAAGTGTGTCTGACCACCTCCTCCTCCTCCTCCCTCTGCTTCCCCTCCTCTTAGATCCACTGCTTCACCCACCACAGCACTAAATACTACTGGAATGATGTGATACAGAACTTTGAATTTTATAAGTAAGAGTCCCACTGAAAAAATGTGGTTAATAGCAATTTTGTCGTTTGATTTCTTTGCTAAATAACCTAAATTTCTGTTATTGAATAGGTGGTCCAGTATGCATCATACATGTTTATCTGTTGCTCTGCACAACTACAGTAGAAATGAATGTGTGTGACTTTTCTAGAGGCTTGGAGGATGTGAAGGTGAGCTGTGCAAGCATCCACTCTGACCACAGCTCTGGACTGTCTAAAACACTGCAGGACTACAGGTACACACACACACACACACATTACCCTGCTAAGTGTTCGCTCTTTCACTTGTTTAAGAAAAAATTGAATCACCATGGATAAAGCAACCTCACAAGTATGTAATTAAAGTTAAAATTCTTTTTTTATCAGGACATTGTTTTTTGGGGAGAATGAGATTGCTGTCATTGTGCCCTCTCTGTTCAAGCTCCTCATAAAGGAAGTAAGTTTAGAGCTCTATTTCTCTTCTTTTAGAAGAGTATACCAATAATAATATCATCAATACCATCTTTTATGTATTGTGCATTTCTTTGTCTTCCTCCATCAGGTCTTGAACCCTTTCTACATCTTCCAGCTCTTCAGTGTTATTCTGTGGAGTGCTGAGGATTACTACTATTACGCCACAGCCATAGTTATAATGTCTGCCATTTCAATAGCTACCTCACTGTATACTGTTAAAAAGGTGAGATACAAAGATGATATTCTCTCCATAAAAGTAAAAAAAAAAACAACCCTCCATATCTTGTCCGTTTGTGTGTTATTGTGTGTTTCTTTGACACATTGTCTTTCTTATTCCAGCAATATGTGATGCTGCATGACATGGTGGCAGCACACAGCGTGGTCCGTGTTTCAGTGTGCAGAGGGAATAAAGGCATGTTTCACTTTAACAGAGTTATAGTGTGTTATAGCATCACTGTATATGCAGAATTAATGTCTGTTAGTCCTATTATTAAACTATTAAACCTTTCGTTTATTTTATTCTGTATTATATAGTGCAGTATTTTCACTGTTCTCTATCTTAATGTTGTTTCTAGACATTGAACAGGCCATGTCAACAGAGCTTGTGCCCGGTGATGTCATCGTTATTCCAGCCAATGGGATGATCATGCCGTGCGACGCTGCGCTCATCCATGGAACCTGCATCGTAAACGAGAGCATGCTGACAGGTGACATTTCCAGAAAACTCCTCATACCTGACAGTTACAAAAAAACATTACCTGGTGTACTATCTTTTTCTCGAGATTTTGACTACATCTCAATGTCGTCATCAGCTGATTTCTCAGTCTTTATTAGTTTTTGCATCGAATGTTCTGTGAACAGCTAGCTAGATCTTTTTGTCAATCTACTATTTTCAAGTTCAGGAATACATTTTCATTCTTAACTGTTTTTATTTTTATTTTCATTTTTGAGCCGATGGTAGACTTTAGGGGTTGATGCCAATACTAGGATATTGATATTTGATATTAGGGAGTAAAAAATTCCTATCTAAAGAAAAAAATTCAATATAATTGTAAATAACTATACATTAAAAAAACACAGACTATAATTAATATCTATCTATTAATATCTATCCATAATCTAATAATCTTTTTTTCTGAATTTTGTCTTCTAAAGTGTTCATATTTCTGCGTATCGGACAACATATTCACTGCTACTGATATATCTGTGATAGGCCCGTATTGGCCAATAAGATCATCTTACTGATATATATTTCAGCCTCTGATTATTTATTTATTTATTTTCAGATGCACAGTACACAAAAAGTGATTTAACACTATTTTAATGGTCATGTTTCTAATGGTTCTACTAATAACAATAATGTATATCTGCCACAGATAGTAATACATCACAGTTTACTATGATTTTTAAATATCTATCCAGATTTAAGCCAGCTGGTAATATCAATAGAGCGTCAGTTCTTTCACACTGTGTAGCAGTCTGAAAAGTTGAGTCATATTAGCTGAATTTATTTTGAGGTTTTAATGTTCATGCATCTGTTTAGTGCTATATTTTGGTGTATTAACAATTTTAGATTTAATTACTGTGTTTACACGTGTGCACAAGGCAGCTGTTGTTCATTTCTGAGGTGTTTATTTTATTGCATGTTAATTCTCTCTCCACCTTCAGGAGAGAGCGTGCCAGTTACGAAGACCAGTCTGCCCAGTTCAGGTGAGGAGGCAGCCATGAGCTACGACATGGAGGAGCACAAGAGACACACCCTGTTCTGTGGTACTCAGGTTATCCAGACCCGCTTCTACGCCGGAGAACTTGTGAAGGCTGTTGTCATCAGAACAGGTGAGACAGAGTGGGAGTCACACCCTGTGGTCTTGGTGATGAACAGAGCTTTGATAATTCATCCTCAGCTGTAGTGACAGACTGATCACCCTCAGGGTAGGTACATATCCATTCAAATGTCTCTTATGTGTCCCCACAGGCTTCAGTACAGAGAAAGGACAACTTGTGCGCTCCATCCTCTATCCTAAACCCACAGACTTCAAGCTGTACCGCGATGCTTACCTGTTCTTGTTGTGTCTGGTGGGGGTGGCAGGGATCGGCTTCATCTACACCATTGTCCTCAGTATCATGAACAAGGTATCACAGCTTTTATAGAGGAGAGGTCACCTTTTTCTTCCTGATTGTTTATGTTTCAATCCTAGTGACCGCTCTCTGCTGTTTACCATTTCTTATTTTCATCCAGGTTCCTGCTAAAACCATCATCATTGAATCTCTGGACATTGTCACCATCACTGTGCCCCCGGCCCTACCGGCGGCCATGACAGCCGGTATTGTGTATGCGCAGCGGCGTCTGAAGCGTGTCGGCATCTTTTGCATCAGTCCTCAGAGGATCAACATGTGTGGTCAGCTTAACCTGGTCTGCTTTGACAAGGTAGTCTAAACCACAGCTGTCAGTTCTTGAAATGCAATTTTCACGTCTTCAGCGTCATTTCTAGAAAACATGCTTGACTTAGACTGAATCAAGCTCTGACTCAGAATGCATGAAAATATGTTGTGAAGCATCCAAACCCACTCCCAGTTCAAGTACAAGTTCTTGTTTGATAACTTTGTGGTAACATGAATGACAAAACAACAACTTAAAATGAGTCATGATGTCTCGAGGCAGTGCTGTGATGAGCTACTTTTAGTCAAAAAAGAGCAAACAAAGTAGAGCAGGAACAATTGTTTGATTTAGTAACCAATGAAAAGTCACTTTTTAAGCAGAAATATCAGAACGTTCACTCTTTCAGATGTGAATATTATCTCTTTTTTTATGATAGTAAACTGAATATTTGTGTTGTTGGTCACATAAAACAAGCTAAATTGAAGATGTCACCTCTGGGCACTTGTGCATTTTTCAGTACAGACATTTTAATTGAGAAAACAAAGTGTTTGATTGATATTAATATTGAAAATCACAGTTAATGTGTATAGTGATTTCAGATTTCAGTGCATAGATATTGAAGCTCAGAGTTATTTGAATTTTCAGGTGCTGCATGAACAGGTCCGACTTGAAACAGTATAGATAAAGAAAAGAGGTCAAGATGATTTTGATGATGATAATTTAAACATGGGACTACATTTTTCGGCCCTCTGAGAGTTATGTGGTGTTAAAATTGATTTCCTGCTCTGAGGCCTGGGATGATACCTTCATTTTTTTTCAGACTGGTACTCTGACTGAGGATGGTTTGGACCTGTGGGGTATTCAGAGAGCTGAAGGTGGAAGGTAAGAGATCCTGTTGGATTTGAATCTTTTGCAAACACATCTGTCAGTTTCCTGAGAGTAACCACAAACCCAAATCAAACATCTACAGAGATGTGACTGTACTAATAGTTGTTGTAGTGATCTTTAATTGATTATAATAAATGCTTAAGACTCTTCATTTTCTTCTCTTATATAGTAAGAAGCTAAGACTTACTGTTGGGCAATGTAATTTTGGAATTCCATCTATACCATCATTAATATCTCTGTTTTTTTTTTTAGTTTTGTGGGAAACTGCTTTATGGCAATATTATATTGCTGTATGACCTTTGAGTTAATGTGATGAATTAATGAATTGGTTATCCAAAGTGCAGTCGTGGGAACAAACAGAGCTGACATGGCAGACAGGGGCATAGGGAAAAATCACAATTAAGAATACAAAGAATTGTACAAAGCATCTTCAACATTTGGCGTACGTGTGGATATTCCTGTCTGGATATTTTATCTATAAACAGTTTTTCAGTTGATTTTTTTTTTTTAGGTTTACACACCTAAGAGATCTGAAAGAAGAGAAAATCTGCCTACTTTGGGCTACCTGTAAAATACAGGATCTACTTCCTAGAATACTAGAGGAAGAAAAATGTTCAGAGTCCTAAACCAAAAATCTAAGGACTTTTGTTTACTTAAATTAGTGAAAGAAGACTGTTGACAGTTCTGTCAAGTTATTTTCAGTTGCTGAGTGACATCCTCCCTCTCCATTACAGCTTTTCCCCTCCAGAGTCTGATGCAGCTAAAGAAAGTCTGGTTGACTCTCCATTTGTGGCCTGCATGGCAACCTGCCACTCACTGACCAAGATAGAGGGCGAGCTCTCCGGAGACCCTTTAGACCTCAAGATGTTCAGCGGTACAGGTTGGGTAAGCAACGCTTTTCAGTGTTTACACCCAACATGCTTAGTCACCGGCACCACGGCGAGCACAGATTCTAGTCTGTTCATGAATTATGCAGCACCGCGCTCGTCGCCTTGGCAGAGCTAAAATGGATACTCCAGCATGAACGGCACACACACACACACGGCCTCTTCCTGTTAAGAGGAAGCTGGAGTTGATTTTCTTTTTGTCATGCTAGGAGTGAAATGGATTCTGTAAGCTCAGCACATTATTCAAATATTATATCTAATTTTTGTGTAGATCCTAGAGGAGCCCACAGAGGAAGAGACTGCGCTTCACAATCCCATAATGCCCACAGTTGTGCGACCTCCAAAGCACGCCGTCCCTGAAGCCAATCAGAACAACCCACTGACTCAGAACATGGTACAGCACCTCATTATATATTTATATCTGTTTATGGCTATAAAGGAATATTTGTTAGTTCATGCCTGATATCAGATTTATAATTTAATCCTTTTATTTCCAGGAGCTGTCTGAGTTATCAGTAAGTTGTCCTTTTCATATGAAATCTTCATAATTCTTTAAACAAATAGTTAGACAATTTGGGAAATACCCTTGTTCATGTTCTTGCCGAAAGTTAGATGAGAAGATTGACACCACTCTTAAGTTTGTATGTTATATATGAACTACTGTCAGATGCTGGTTAGGTTACCATACACACATGAAAGTTATGACAATCTTCTCATCTAACACTCAGCAAGCGAGCGAACAAGCGTATTTCCCAAAATGTTTAATCATTCCTTTAAACTGAATGTGAAATAAAAACTGTTTTGAATGTGTGTTTTGCTCCTCAGTCGTGTGAGATTGGTATTGTGCGTCAGTTCCCCTTCTCCTCGGCCCTGCAGAGGATGAGCGTGGTGGTCAGGAAGCTGGGGGAAAAACACATGGACGCTTATTTGAAAGGAGCACCGGAGGTTGTGGCCAGCCTCTGCAAACAGCACACAGGTCTGACACTTCTGTATGTTGAAGGTTTGGGTGGATATTTCCTCCCATTATTTGGAATATTCTATATAATACTATATAATACACAAAATAATTCACAATAAAATAAAAAAATCTTCCCTGCCAATTAAACAAATAGGGCACTCATCTAAAAAAAGGGCAGACTGACATGACTTTGTCCTTCTCTTCAGTCCCACAGAGTTTCACAGAGACTCTGGAGACCTACACCAGGCAGGGCTTCAGGGTTATTGCCCTGGCACATCGACAGCTGGAGTCCAAACTCTCCTGGCACAAAGTCCAGAACCTCAGCAGGTAAAACTCCCTCTGCAGATAACACTGTACATAGTTCACACAAGCTACTGACAGACCTAACTGAGACATTCCACCTGAAAATACTGAAACTCTGTTAAAAAACAACTTTTGCTGATGTAGCTTGTACTTCCCATTGATGCCTGGAGGACACAGTTCCACTGATAACTGGACAAACATAGACCAAATGACATAATGTCCAAATATTTACATTGCTGCCGCAGCAGCGAGGAAAATGTTCCAGTTATCTCAGAAAATGTCAGGTTATGGTGTTAGGAATCAAACTGCAAGCTGTTTGCTGGACTCAACCTGCTGGGAGAAATCCAGTATTAAAAACATTCTCATAACATCATCTTAATGCAACACATAACCACAAAATACAGTGAAATTTGAGTTAAAGAGTGTAACTGTGATCAGCGACTGACCCCAATATTATCATGATCTGTTTGATTGTGCTAGATTTATGAGCCCATGTGACAATTTGATGAAAAGCAACAGCTTCCTTTCTGTTTACTGTCGCTCTGATAACGTAGGAAATCAATCAAGTAGAAGTGGACAAGGCAGGTTGGCAGAAATGAATGAATTACAACTCTTGGACTCCTGTGATGCAATCACAGGTTTATGATGTCTAATAATATTACACTGAAAGTCAAGTCCTTCCCTATCTGTTACCTGCTCTGATTCTCTGAAACATGATTGTATAAGGTGACTTGAAACATGATTTTTGCGGTGTTAGAGACAAATAAATGTGTTTCTTTTGCTGGTGAAATATATGATTTGTTGCTTTTAGGGACCTGATTGAAACCAACATGGAGTTCCTTGGTTTGATCATCATGCAGAACAAAATAAAAGAGGAGACTGCCGGGGTTTTATGTGAATTACGACAAGCTAACATTCGCACATTGATGGTCACAGGTAAATGAGTTTGGTGACATTATTCACTCACTATTTTCATGTTGTGTCATTATTACATTCCCGCCTGATGTGTTGTGTAAAGAATGAAAAATCTCGTTCCCCCTCTCTCTCCTTCCTCCTCTGTTAGGCGACAACATGTTGACGGCGATATCAGTGGCACGAGATTGTGGTATGGTCCGTGCACACGAGAGGGTGATTATCGCAGATGCTGTGCCTCCTAAGGATTTCCACCCTGCTAGCATCACGTGGCGTTACACGGAAAACCCCGCTCAGGCTATCAAGGACAATCAGGTGAGACAGAAAGCCTAAGAGCCACTGAGTAACGAATAAACCACTATATGAACACAAGTAAACAAGATCTGCATTCATTATTGCATATGAGCTAGATGACAGAGTCAGATGAAACCGTCCATCAGTCGTGCAGGATAATAATACAGTTTGGTAGTTTTTTGGTTTTTGAGTGACGACTGACTCCTTTATCCTACAGACTGTGGAGATAAACCTGGAGGAGGAGGAGGAGGAGGAGGAGGAGGAGGAGGAGGAGGCGTACGACAAGCAGGTTACACAGCAGGAACAAAGCTATCACTTCGCTGTGAATGGCAGAGCCTTCGCTGTCATCACTGAGCACTTCCCTCAACTCATCCAAAAGGTACAGGCACATCTTTGGACGCAAACATTTTTTAGCTTTGGATGAGGTCTCTATTAAAGATAAACAGGGTTAGGTTGGTTTCTGTCTTACCATGCTTGTGTCATGTCGTTTGGGCAGTGGTGGAGGAAGTATTACAGTGTATTGTATTGGTGTGTTAAAGTAGATGGAGAGAGCAGAGCAATGCACTGCTGTGGACAGGGTCAGCAGAAAAAAATAAAAGCATCTTTTAGCCACATAAAAAAAGAAAAAGCCTTTTTCTTTGGCAGCAATCGTAGAACTTCCAACAGCGCCGCGCCCTGTATTGCGCCACAGATCAGCTGTTTGGGTCAGAAAGCCTCGAGATCAGACTGAAACCAAACTTCTTGTTTCTAAATATTTCAAAGATGCTTGTGTTTTTCTGGCTGTGCCGCTGTAACTCTGATCCAAACAGCTAATCTGCAGTACAGTGCGAGGTGCAGTTGGGCTTATAGATAGGAATTATGAAAGTTCTACAGTGACCCAGAGCATTCGTCTGACTGACTGTAATAAGTATACTCAGGGAAATGTTCTTAAAGTATTGAAAGTAAGTAATACTCATGCAGAAAACTGCATGTGACTTATGTATTATCATACATTACATTATATATTAGATTATTATTATTCATGCATCAATATAAAAGCAGGATTTTAGAGTTGTAGTTGGTCGAGGTGGAGCTCATGATTTTATTATAATCATACAGGTACAATCATAGTGAAATGTATTTTCATAACCTCCTACAATTAGTTAAATTAAAAAGAGTGTAAAATAGGATAATAAAGAATAGATAACATATAAAGAAATCATGTTTATAATGGAAGTAATGTGAGTAAACTAAGTAAATAATTATTTTCATTGTGGACTATTGCTGCTGATTATTTTCTTGATTAATTGATTGATTAATTGATTGGTTTGTAAAAATTCAGAAAATAGTCACACAATAATCACCAGAACCCAAAGTGACACTTTCATGCTGTTTGTTGTGTCTAAACCTCAAAATTATTACAAATAAATACAAATAATTCAATGGAGAAACAGCAAATCCTCATATTTAAAAAAACTACAATTATCAAAGTACTTATATAAACCGTTGAGTAGTTTAATTTATAACAAATCATCATGAAAATTGTGCTAAAATCTTGACTAAATTAGTCACATTTCACCTCTGCGTTTGGATGCTGTTGTAATTCGTTGTCTCTCCACTTGGGGGCGCTGCAGCTCGTGCTGAGAGCCACTGTGTTTGCCCGCATGGCTCCAGACCAGAAGACTCAGCTGGTGGAAATCCTGCAGAGCATCGAGTGAGTGTCTCACTTTGTTTAAATCTGTTAATGAGCTTCATTTCCATCTGTTGGCGATCATGTGATTTTGTAGCTTCATCGTCACTTTGTTTTCCTTCCAGCTACACTGTTGGAATGTGCGGTGACGGTGCTAATGACTGTGGAGTAAGTTTGGATTATATTCATCTCATATGCACAAATCATTTTCTGTATGTGTGCTCTGTTGCCTTTCTGTGTTTTAGGTTCACCATAAAATAAAACATCAGATTTGTATATCCAGGGCAGAGAACTGTGAACAATATTTGTGTCCCATCTTATGCTGGACTAATGTCTTGCTTTGTAAACCAACTTACATGCCAGTTTCAGATTGGATCTCAGGATCTGTGCAGAAAAATAGACGTTTGAACACTTGAGACTCAAATCCTTTACTTTCTTTTACCATAATCTCATTTAAAATATAGTTAAAAACTACAAAAACATCTAGAAATGTTGACATTTTGATTTAGCAGAATTGAAATGTTGTAAGTGGTACATCTAGTCTTACTCTACTCCATACTGTTGGGTAATTAAAAATATATTTTTATTAGGTTCATATACATAACATGTTGCATGTTAAGCCGTATTCTTCAAAATAACTAGTGTGTAAACTTGAACCTGAAAGAAGTAAAAATCCTCAACTAACACTGAAACATCCACCTCTTCTTCTTGATAACATTTGAATACAAAGTGATTTAGACTGATGATGTTCTCTCTCTGTCTCAGGCTTTGAAGAGAGCTCACAGTGGGATCTCACTGTCAGAGCTGGAGGCCTCTGTTGCTTCACCTTTCACCTCCTCCACTTCAAACATTTCCTGTGTCCCCAACCTCATCAGGTAGCAGCTCGTTCCTTTTAGTCTTTCATGAATGTCAGCTCATGGTTCATCACAATACACGTGAAATATTGAGTTTTGTAATTCTGATTATCTCTGATTTTCTTACCATCCAAAGGGAGGGCCGAGCTGCCCTCATTACATCATTCTGCGTGTTCAAGTTCATGGCTCTCTACAGCATCATCCAGTACCTCAGTGTCACGCTGCTCTACTCGGTAAATACACTGCTGTTTCTCATTCTTACGCTCCCAGTGAGAAGTATCATTGTATTGTCTGATTTAAAAATTAAAAAATAAACGTTTTGTATGACAGTTTATCTTTTCTTTATGTTGGATGTTTCCGGTTGTTTTTGACATGTCATTGAAGGCCCTCCATTTGTTAGCTTGCATGCTGCTGCTATGGTTCCCTCATGAGATTCAGAGGGTTCATGAGCAGGAAAGACGTAAGGAGCAAGTAGAAGCAAGTTTGGGGGTTTTCCATCTATTGGCTGTGAAACAAAGGCAGCAACCACAAAGTGACTTTTTGTTTCTGGGAAACCTTTAGAGATCACACACACATCGTGGTGCACTCCACATACAAGCTGCCGCTGTGTGACTTTTTCTAATATTTGTAGATTCTCAGCAACTTGGGAGACTTCCAGTTCCTTTTCATCGACATCGCCATCATTCTCATCATTGCTTTCACAAGTGAGTGGCGTGAAGAGAAGCTGCAAAAATGTTTTTAATCAGTGTTTTGAGTTTGCAGTCAAAATAATAACTGACATACATAATAGGTTTGTGTTTTTTTTTTTTGTGTGTGTGTGTGTGTGTCTTCAGTGAGTCTGAACCCATCGTGGAAGGAGCTGGTGAGGCGTCGTCCTCCGTCCAGTTTGATCTCCGGCCCGCTGCTCTGCTCAGTTCTGACACAGATCCTCACCTGCTTGGTGTTCCAGGTCCTGGCTTTCCTCTTAGTCCGACAGCAGAGCTGGTACGAGACTTGGACGCCGCAGTCTGAGTGAGTAACGTGTCTGAAATTAGCAGATGCCAAATGATGAAAGAATAATCACTGATTGGTAAATATTTGTAAATACTACTTTATACAGTCTTTTGTCTTGGTCTGGTTTCCAGGTTTTGTCCATGCTGACCTCTGTACCTGTGAGAAAATCTGAATAAAACAATGTTTCCACATTATGCTCATTGTACACTTTGGATTGCTGCCCACATCTTCTATTTTTTTAATTTTTTATTTAAATGACGGGCAATGTAGTCTGATTATCAGGATTTATTAATTAAATTTGTGTCCCTTCAATTAGTTTTAAATTTCAGCTCTTGAGTTTTCTACCACCTTGTAGGATCTGTCTAGTTATAAACAGACGCATTTAATATAATGTAAGCTCATCAGTAGACAAAGTCCAAAAAAAAAAAACTTTTAAAACTTTTTCTTTTGGCTTATTTTTCTGTGTTCCTGCTTTTTGAATGCGGAGCTTTTCAGTCTGCGTCTTCTCTCCTCTCGTCTCCTGCAGCGCCTGTAATGTCTCCAGCTCCAGTGTCTCTCACAGCCCGAACGTAACAAGCCCTCACGACCACAAAAACATCAGGAACTACGAGAACACCACCCTCTTCTACGTCTCCTCCTTCCAGTATTTGGCTGTGGCCATCATATTCTCCAAAGGAAAACCGTTCAGACAGCCAAGCTACAAGAACTGTAAGACTTATTTAGTGCTGTCGACGCACGTAAAGAGATTATTGTCGACACTGAATGAGATTAAATTTGCTGGGGACATTTTGAATTTTGGGGTGTTATATACAGTGCTGAAAAACACATTCACAATTGTTTATTTTTCTTTTAAATATATAATTTGATAGAAAGTTGTTAGAAAAGTAAATGTAATTCTTCTCTTCTAGCTGTTTTAAGTTTTCCAAATTATAATTTTTCCTAATTAATTTTCCTAAATGCATCCATCCCCTTTCTAAATCCAATTTTTATCACTTCAACATGAGTTTGACAAACAAATGTTTAGACTTACAATCTCTACTGGCACTAATCACTTTCTTCTTATCTCATAAGGGCCGTTCATGCTGTCCTGCATTTGTCTGTATACTTTTCTCCTCCTCATCATGCTGTATCCTGTTCCTGCCATCGACAGCTTCCTGGAGGTAAACTTAATTTTTTTCCTGATTTTTCAGGATGCTGTTGTTGCTGCTCTAAAATATATAATTTAATTCCTGGTTTGATATTTGGACAGTAGAAACAGAAAATATGCTACATTTGAAAGAATGAAGCATGACGTTTGTGTGTGTGTGCGTGTGTGTGTGTGTGTGTGTGTGTGTGTGTGGTGCTCTGCCTCCCCTCAGATCGTGTGTGTTCCCCACGACTGGCGCGTTACGTTGGTCATCATTGTCATCGTGAATGCGGCTGTGTCTTTCATGTTGGAGGTACGCCTTAGAGACATCTCACCCTACACGCTCTCTGATCCCCTTCCTTAATTAGAAAACTGTGATTTGCATGCGTTCAGTGCTCAGCAGTGCATCGCCACCTAATGAATGAAATCAATTAATCATTTTTTTTCTATTTGAGTTGTTCCTCTGTGCGTTGCTTTGGCTTTAACCCAATCTTCTTGATCAGCTGATTCTCAAAGTTGCTGCTGAAATCTCCCATAGATTTTGATCCTTGACATCATCTTGTGGAGGCTAGTTTTCAGCGGCAATCAGGGGCTAAATCGCCCCACAGAGTCTCCTTCTGCTGACGCACCTCAGGTTGGGAAGCATTTGACTTTTTTTTTGTTTGTTTGTTTGTTTGTTTTTTGTCTGTTCTCAATTTAAAGAAAGAGTTGCATATTCTTTACTCTTAACTCTCTGATTCTCGTGTTTCATTGTTTTATATTTTCCGCTTTTGACCTGTTACACTTTATGACTGCTTTATCAATAATCAATAGAGACTAAATCTAATAGAACTGATATTATTTAATAGCTCATCTTTTATTGTACTACATTTCATCGGGGTGTTTGTGTTTGTGTTCATTTCAACAGTTCTGGCTCATCTTGTGAATCCATCAGCACTCTTTTCTGGAATATTTGACACATTGTAGGATTTATTTTCTGGCATCAGATCATCACTACTGCAGAAAAGTTTTCAGTTACTGCAACCTAACAAAAATAATTATTAAAGGAAAGCTCTTAATATTAATGCAATAAGCAGTGTAATATGACCACATCATCAGAGCCTCAAACATGTCCCAATATTTCCTACAAATAAGAAGAAAAATCATCAATGTAAAAACAAAAAATTAAAATACATGAGGTCACAAAAGAGTAAATCAGATCCTTTGGAGCCTCTGTCATGCATTCATGTGAAAACATCCATAACACTGACTCACTAACTTTTTTTTTTTTCTAATGTTCATGTTTTACGTGTCCCCAGGAGGCCAACGTCCACTGGGGCTCGTCCTTCCTCTCCTGGCTGTTCTGTCAGAAAAACAAGCCCCCAAGTGTGCGCTACATGCACCTGGCCCTGGAGCTGCAGGACGACGCCGACTGGCCCCCCAGACCCTCCACTGTCACCTACGCAAGCGAACCACAATCCCACATGTCGAACCCCCTCTGACACCAACAAGCAAACTACTGCACAGACTAAAACTCCCAACAAGCCTGAATGTTGACTTAGCCTGGGTTGAACTCAGAGATGTGACAGATGCCTGGATGATATTGCTGCTGGATACCAGAGACCAATCTGGGAGCCTCGTAAAGCCTCCTATTACAACAACTGACTGACACTGTGAACTGCTCAGACATAAAGTATTTTGATTTACCTCCACAAACACGCTGCACGTGGATTTTAACTGTACTGTCCTGTCACATAGCTGAAACTTGAGCCAGAGGTTAAAAGAATGAAATACGCTTATTTGCTTTCTTGCCAAGAGTTAGATGAAAAGATTGATACCATCATATCTTTATGGTAAGTCTGATGGTAGTGACAGCTGTCGGTTAGCTTAGCATAGCACAAAGACTGAAAACAGGAGAAACAAAACGCTGGCTTGGTTCTGTCCAAAAAAAATCTTAACTAGTTCACTAGTTAACACATTTGTATTTTATTTTGGTTGTAAATGTGTAAAATGACACGTTGTGGTTTTCCCTGCTAAGCTCATCGTGATGACAACACTCCATGCTAGCTGTTTTCCCCTGTTTCCAGTCTTTATGCTAAGCTTAGCTAACTGCCGCTAGCTGTAGCTTCGTATTTACCATACAAACATGAGAGTGGTATCTTCTCATGAAACTCTCAGCAAGAAAACAAATATTTCCAAAAATGTGAAAACATTCCTTTAAGATGACTGGATGTCTGAACAAAAACAACTTTTTTACACAGGTTTTATTGTCTGACTCATATTTGAAAAATCTGAACCAAGTGAGTTGCATTTCTTTTGTAAACTCCTCATCCACACTCAGTATTCAGCTGATGTTTTGCTCGAAGCACCGGCTGAATTTTTCCACTTCACTGTGAATAAAAAGATACAGTCCTTCATTAAAATTAGCTGCTGCTAAAATCAAAAAATTGTAAAGCGTCATGAGGTCACATGGATTCAGAGGGACATGAGTGCCTTTGTTTGTTTGCAATTTCTAAGACAGAAAACTTTCCACTGCTGCATTTCTGTTGCTTCGGTTGAGATTCTTCCCGTGGAAGAGAGAAGCACAAATTTAGTCCTGTGTCCATTTTTTAAAATTTTATTGCCAGTACCACCGTGTGTGTGTGTGTGTGTGTGTGTGTGTGTGTGTGTGTGTGTGTGGTGTGTGTGTGTGTGTGTGTGTGTGTGTGTGTGTGTGTGTGTGTGTGTGTGTGTGGGTGTGGGTGTGGGTGTGGGTGTGGGTGTGTGTGAGAGTTAGTCATTAAGAGAATCAAAGTTAACCATTTCTGTGTCCCTTGAATGCACCATGAAACCTTTTATGCTCTTTTTCTCAAAACTTTCTTTTTGAATTAAATATTTGAATTGAAAAGTAATAACACCATTTAACATCACTAAGGTACTGTACACAACGGATGTTTTAATTAATTAATTAAAGCAATTAAAGTAATCAAAGAATCAATAAGACATTTGCTGCTGTATGAAGTTTTTAACAGTTGATTTTAACGTTTGATTTTTTAATAATATTTTTATAGAACTGTTTTCAGATGTATACGTATTTTTCTAGTTAGAGTTAAAAATGAAACGTGAAAAATGTAAGAATTAGTCATCTAAATCTTTATTACTATTAAAAAAAGATTCAAGGGAATATGTTTTAAAATTGTAATACAGTATTTGTACTTATTTCTGTAGTATGACAACAGTGTTTCAGTGTCTGTCAACAAATATCCCTGTTTGCTCTGCAGAACTCCCATTACATTTCCCAATAAATCTGTATATTAAGCCACTCTTGCGTGCTTCGTGGGGGGCTGACCTTGGTCACACTTTTTCAGCCAAGACTTACTGATCAATTATGGGCTTTCCCAGCCTCCTCGCTGCCTGGCATATGGGCGCTTAAAGGCGCGAGAGTGGAGGAGAAAGAGGGGTATCATTTCATGTGGAGATCAGGGCCTATAGGCAGTGAATGGGTGGATTTAGGGGGGACTGTGAATAAGGGAAGGGGGTCCTCGCTTGTACCAAAAAGAAAAGAATCTCCCACAGATCAGGGAAGAGCCTTTTTGGGAATATTCATGATGAGGATGAGGAGGCATCATGAATTCATGTGTGCCTCCCTGACTTGCACGGATCATCTTTTCGGTAAACACTGATGTGTACAGAGCCGGGATGTCTTGCTTTCGATCGGTGTTTGCGGTGTAGTATTGTGGATAGTGTTGCCTCTCAACAAAGCAATATGGGTTTTTGTGTACACTCTGCTGTATTCCTTTTGTATCGGTAGAGCAACAGATGGAGAGTGGTGGAAAGACATAAAGAAGCTAAAACACACAGCCTTTCTTCCTCACAGCTAGCTACTCGCTCAAAAAGATTTTCTCAAGCTTGTGCTCAGACGTGTGCTATTTCAAACATTTTGGACTTCATCTCCTTTCTCTTTTACCCATACGTTTTTTTGTCTGAGTTGTGTACTTTCAAGATTTGGACCTATGCACACAGTCTTTGTTTACTGTTTCTTTGCTCACAACAGAGAGATCAGCCCCGCTTTGAATAAAGTGTGGAGTAACAGCCACTGTAACGCACTTTTCTCCACCAAAAAAATGGTCATTTCAGGTGCTTTCTCAATGTGCCTGTTAACAACCAACACACACATGCTTTCACTTATTCTTCACAAAGTCCACAAGCAGACGTCAAGCTGCTGCAGAGTCTCTGAAGGTTGTTGGACACTCATAAGGCTCTCGTCTTGATTAATAGTCAGGACACAAGGCCAACCTGATGCTCACTTACGGTTGGCCTCATTTTACAGATGACACAAAGGCACCCACGTCTGGTAAAAGGTCTGTGACCCACCAGACGGTCACAAAGCCCTTCTCCTCCCTCCTGTCCCCTAAGCATGGGCTTCTTCCTTGGGCCTTCATGGCATCTCTGTCCCCCTTCCTTTATCAGTCCTTCCAGGCCTGAATGGGCTCTGTGGTTGGTCAATAAATTCAGTGATTCAGGGGGTGGACAGTTGCAGCCGTGTTAGCGTTTGTTCACAGGCTTGTCGGAGGGACGGGCCCCGCCCTGCGGCTCTTTGTCTCCCGTGGTCCCTCAACAGGTTAGAAGTCAATGGAGGGCCTTGTGCGGAGGTGGCAGGGGCATGGATGGAGCCGCCTCTCACATGGCGTTCACACAGGGGGAGGACTGGCCCGGATCACTGTGACACTTGTTAGTGTGGGGCCACACAACATTGCCGGGTTGCCTCTCTCGCTCTCCCCAGAGGGCCCTGTGCGATATCCAGCGCTTTAAACAAACTAATGGTTGAGGCTGCAGGGTTTGGTCGGGGTAAGGTGATCTGCACTCAGAGGCCTGGAGTGACCACACTGAAAAGAAGTGCACAAGTGTATCTTACAATCTCAGTTTACAGATCAGACTCACAATAAAATGAGGTCAGGCCTTCATTTGCTCCACAATCTGTGGAGATGTTGAATCCGCTCTTTAAATGTATACTAGAATAGCATTAATGCACTTTTGTGGCCCCTGAAAGTGCCACACTGTTGCTGAGTTATAGCCCGTTTCTCAGCCTCAGCTGGGCCAAAGCATGGGAACAGCCAAGCCGGGAGAAAAGAGACACAGAGAGCCATAGATAGAACAACACACAAACAGAGGAGGGCTTTAGGAGACAGAAAGCAGTGGACAGAAAAAGACGCACGGACTGAAGAGGGACTTAGAGCCATGACTGAAGCCTAACTGTCATGAGAAGATGAGGGTTGCCATGGCCACCCAGGAGCCACCCAGCAAGCATGTGAGCAGGGGAGGATCTGGGGCCAGGGTCCTGGGCCCGGGCTGGTGGATCACATGCACTAACCAGGGATTATGTGCATAAGTGATGAGCACTAAGCCGGCAGGTGAAGAAGGGAGGCCCTGGGACAAGGAGCGCACCATCCCTGAGGAGAGCTTCCCCTGTAAAGAGCCGGGACTTTTTCCCAAGTGAGGCTGATCTCCCATGTGAAGGGGACTCAGCCAGAGGTCCTCGAGTGCTGAAAGGGCATCCCCCAGGCTGCTTTCACAGCGTAAGTGGCCAAAACGCTGGTCTTGTGAGTCATCTTGAGTGGCAAGAATGGGCCATCTTCACATTCATAAATCCCAATGCAAACACACTCATGGATATAAACTAAGCATGGATAAGGATAAGCACCTCATGGCAGTGCATCAGCGGGGCTCTTGTTGAAGCTTTTTTGGCTTGGCGCTGATATAAAAGAACCAACCTACCCATCTTTTATCCATCGGAGAGAAAAACGTTCTAGTTTAAGTACCAGCTAGGTTAACTTTACAGTATATTTATGGACATGAGCCTCATCTTATAGCCAGGATCAACAGGTTCACAGGTTGTTTTGCTGCAGGGAATCAATCCTCATAATATCCATGGCCTTACAGGAATGTGTTTGAACCTTGATGGCACAAAGAAATCACATTCCCATGGTCCATAGAGAGAAAATACACGGTTAACCAACCTCCCCCCAACACCTTTTCAAGACGATAGTATCCCTGAACATATTAACATGTAAATACACTTAGATACTTTGACAATGCACTGAAATGCATATAATCTACATGCTAACTAGTCCTTTAAAGAGTTTCCACTGTTGAATGTGGTTTGGGAACACTTTCATGTCTGGGTTTTAAAAATTAAATGTGAGGCCTCTCTTAGAATCTCTAAAAGCGTTTTTCAATTTGATGAGGGATAAGGCGATGACTGGGTTCTCTTTTCAAAGGGGGAGACCCAGAGTTCAATAAGACTTCAGTCTCATTGCCTTTGCCTCCAAGTTGAAGATCTAAATGCTGGCTTTTTTTTTTTTAAAGAAAAAAACCACCACGTTAGGTGACAGATGGCAGGTTGTTATTCTGAAATACCAGTTGCTATGGACACCTTTTCCTCCGCAGCTTCACTTTGCCATAGCTAAGCATCCTCTCTGCTGGTGTACTGACTTGGAATAAGCTGACTTGAAACTACTCAGGTTGTTGTTGACAAACATGAGCCTAGATGAGTCTGCTAATCTCCCGCTCCTTTATCCGCTCTTTATTGCCGTATAAACAGGGCTGAATACTCTAGAAAAACTAAACCTCTGTTTTCAGCCTTCTCTTATCTCACGCAGGGTTTAATCTAACGCCCTCTACCCTTTTTACATCTCTGCCTCCGCTAAATTCGACCATATTTTTGATTCAGCACGTCCCCATGACAACCAGTTATTTCCCATCCTTGAGCCCCCCCTCTGCCTCCCTTCCAGCTCCTCTTCTCCATTGATACCGCTACCTCCCCCTACCCCTTCTTTTTTTTGTCCAAATAAAACAAAGCGCAGAGTGAATGCGCTCTGAGGTAGGTAAATGTATTCAGTGACATCAGCCAGGACGAGTCTATTCTGCCGGATTCCTGTACCACTTGTTTCCAGCCTTGTCTGGGGGCCGGACACTCTGTTGGGCCCATTGTCCCACGTGTATTCCACACAGGCCCGCAATTAATGGAGGCCTTGTCTAAGGCTTCTGGAGCAGAAACTGCTGTTGGGGAGGGGGACAAAAGGCGGGCAGAGCCGGGGGCTGGGAGTTGCTATGGGAGGGCCCCCCTTCCCTCTTTAAGGGGGAATTCAAAGGGAGAAGGAGGGATGGAGAGCTGAGCGAGCTGAGCGCTGGACGAGATGTTTAAGTGATCCCCTCTGTCTGTGCCCTCCCCTCCTGGCCTGAGATGTTTTCATACCAGCAGTTGAAAGGGAACCTTCGCAGTATTTGATGATGAGGATGGTCATTTCACTGCCCACATGGCGGTGGTGGCTGGGTGGAGGGGAAAGCAGGGGCCACAGCTTTCAGACCAGGTGAAGATGGAGAGGATTGTGACTGGCAACCGGCTAACCTGTGTCAAAACTCTACCCACTGTGGAGAAATTTATCAAATTTTATCTACTCTTTTTTGGGGGATATTTTGTCTATTTTAGCTTGCAGTGTGTCAAATTTTAAACTACTCTCACTCTTTTAGCCCAGAATTGTAAGTGCTGTTAAAGGCCTCATCTTATCCACAATGAATTACTTTATACTGATGACATGAAAGCAAGCCAATGAAGTTCTTTTCTATGCAGACGATTGAGCTGTCATAGTGCAAAAATCAGTTCTTACAGCTTCACCGGCGTCCAGTGGAGGACTGTCCTTGTTGTATTCAATTAAATACTTTTTTTTAGGATTTTCCATGAAGGTACACCTGGCTACTTACAACAAGAAGGTGGTGCATCAAAGTCCAAACCTAAACCTTGATAGATTCAAAGTCTAAGACAGGTACAGATTGCTTTCTTCCCTTGATTAGGAGTCAAATCCTCCTGACTTTAAGGCAAAAGCTCAACAATGAGTGCTCCTCTAAAGAATGTGGAGATTCTTTGTTAACTTTAATCTATCTTCTACTTGCATCTAAAACTTATTTCTCAACAGCTGTCTTTGAGATGATGTGTTTTACCTCGCTGCTTTCCAAAAGGTTAGTTTGATTTGGTTTTCCAACTCTTACTTGCAGCATATCTAAACACCAGGGACAATGATGGACATAAGTCCAGGCTTTTATCAGAATGTGGTGAATTAACCAAACCAAACCAAACCAAACCAAACCAAACCAAACCAAACCAAACCAAACCATTGTCTTGCTGCCTGTTTCTCTCAACTTGTGGCTATCACTCACATGCCTGACCCTGATAGCTCTCCAACCCTTTCTTCTCTCTGTGGAGCCTCCCATCCCATGGTTCCCACACTGATAGAGATCAGGCCTGTGCTATAAACCTCATGTCTACATCACCGTGCGCACAATAAAGGGTTGTTTGTGGCGGAGCAGCAGGCTCACTGAAAACAGTACTGATAGGATGTAATTTATTGTTGCATGGCCTCTCATCTGCCATGAGCAGAACCTCGAGCTATTTTAAAGGAAACCCTTGTTAAAACCTCCAGTTGGAGGATTAAATGAGCACTATATCATCCCAGGACAACAGTAGAAGAGTCTGAAGTGGTCAGCGTATGTGAGTTAAGTATATTAGTGGGAAACAGAAAAAGCATTTATTTTGTAAACATATTTCTAGAAGGCCAAAGACACGAATGCATCACTTTTCATCGCCCTTATCCTGCTTAAATCTTTACTTGAGAAAATGTAATAAGCTGTTTTGTCCTCTTAAGATTTTATTAAAGAAAATATACACAGTGATGGTCACTTATATCTCTGACTTTGACTAATGTTATAAATGTAACAGGTCAAACCTAATTTGGTTGGATGTTTGACTTGATTTAATATTGACTCAGGTCAAGAAGCCAGTGGTGCTTGAAGTTGTCTTGCTCCCACAGAGAGGAAGATGTGGATACAAAAACTGACCTGGCTTTTGGGGTCATTTCACCTCTGAGGATTTAGGAGCTTTACAGAGAGCGTTTGAAGTCTATCAGGGAGAATGGAGGCATCTGATGCTAAACCTGGACCAGATAGAGATGTCTGTCACAAATATATCAGTGAAACTGTCAGTGAGCTGTTTCACTATTACCACAAATAATGATGAGTATTACTTTATAGTGTATTTTTATACTTTACGCAGCAAAACATGAGCTACAAAATTGAATAAAAAGCTTTAAAATCAGGAATCAAGAAGACAAATAAGAAAAACTACAGAAAAACTAATTTATCATAAACTGATATAAATTAAATCAGGGATAGAAAAAAACTGCATCCTGAGTAAAACAAAAAAAATTATATTTCACGAGAAAACAAATCCTTGCATGTCTCAACCATCAAAAGCTTTTTCTACACGTAAATTTATCAGCCGTTAAAACTGGATTCAGTTGTGAATTTAGTCTATCATAAGAGGTATCTATGAGAAAATGAACATTTTGTTTTGCTGAGTGCTATATGCAAAATATTGGGTTTGTTATAATAAATGCACAGAATTGTATACACTTTACCCTTTTCCAAACATTTTTCGTTCTATTCTAGCAAACCATCTTATGTGTATGAGGAGTGACAATATAATAAAAAACAGCTGTTTGTTTTTTGTTGTACAACTACTGATGATTCAGTATATTAAAGTCTAAAGTTAACTTAAGACAAAAAACAAAAATTAGAGCATTGTTGTAGGAAAATATAACAGATTTTGCTTTTATATAAGTCAATGAAAAATACATTTTTAGTCATTTGTGGACAAAATGAAAAGATGCAGTTGCCTAAAGGATTTTGGAAATAAACATTTCTTATATCAATCAATGTATCACTAAAATAATGCAATGATAATAATATAGTCTTCATATGGTTTGAAGTAATTCTTCAACTCTACCACCAATCTGTGATAACAGACGGCGCTGTCAGAGTTCATGGACAGCAGAGTGTGTCAGAGATTTTCTTCTTCACTGGACATCAGGCCTGGAGTGTGTCAGAGGATTGTGTGTGTTCACCTCAAACTCTGAAGCACTCAATGACCCCCGAAAAAGTGTGTGTGTGTGGGGGGTGCGTGCGTGCATGCGCAAAACAGAGAGACACACACACAGATAAAGAAGCTGTACAACTCATCAACTCTGAGTAAAAGTCACAGAAAATAAATGTGGAACAGCTTCAGCGGTAGCTTTATTTGAAAAAAGTTTTTTCTAGAAAATAGAAGTTTTAAAGAGCAATATGTAATTTATTTAGTCAATTTATTGAGATACATTGACCAGTGAGATTAATACATTGTTTAACTTTTAGTATTATAATAATAGGTAGGCTGAACAATAATTCACTCAATAAATAAAATTTAATAATAAATAATGTTAAAATGCTACCACTGAGTACAACAGCCCAAAGTGATGTCCTAAAGGTCCAGTGTGTAGGATGTAATGGCATTTAGTAAAATTGCAGATTGCAACCAACTGAGTATCCCTCACATCACCCTTCCAAGCATGTAGGAGAAACTACGATGGCTTAATGCTAAATGTCCTATCTAGTGCCAGTGTTTAGTTTGCCTATTCTGGGCTAATGCAGAAACATCGAACATATTTCTGCAAATAAATCCACCTAAATCACACACTGGAGCTTTATACACACCTGTAATCTGACCAAGGCTAATACATGAAACAATACAATCTGAAATAATATAAGGAAGAAACAACTTTTTGTGTATGTGAAGCTAAAACCAGCTATTGGTATTTTTATGTAACAAAATCAATAAAAACAATGAATCGATTATCATCATTAGAAAAGATTTAATGTCCAGTGTGTAAGATTTAGGTGGATTAATTGGCAGAAAAAGAATCCAATATTCATAATTATGTTTTCATTAGTTGTATATTCACCTGAAAATAAGAATTAGTATTACTAATTACTAATTACAGTAGTAGTACAGTAGCCCAGAATAGGCAGATTAAACACTTGCACTAGGACATTTAGCATTAGGCCATTGTAGTTTCTCCTTCAAGCTTGGAAGGTGATGTGAGGGATATTCTGTTGGTTGCAGTCTGCAACTTCACTAAATGCCTTTAAATCCAACAAACTAGACCTTTAAATCACCAAATTAAACTGATTTAACACAGATCCATTTATATAAATCAGCTGCATATATATACATCCACACTATACAACAAGTAGGTGATCCACTCTGACAGCTAACGCGCTGCTCTTCTTTCTCACACTTAAACTGTAAAATAACTTTTCTGTCTGAAGCAGGCTTTCAGCATCCTGACAGGTAGCCAATGGGAGCGCCTCGTCGCACGAGCCCGCCGCCTCCCCGGCACCGTGTCCCGCGCGCTCATTGGATAGACGGATGAAACCCAGGAAACTCGCACACGAGCCGCTCGCGTGCAGGCTCGCGCTCTATAAATAAAACCTGAGGCGCTGGAAACAGGAGCGGAGTGGATGTCAGCTTGGCGGGGAGACAGAAGTCACTTCTGACATTTGTCATCAGTAAACTGCTCTGTGGTTTGCCAGGAGAAGGCGGGACTCACCTCCACTGGACTGACTTTTTAAATTATTGTTGTGCACCGTTGTATTAATTGATAAAGTATTTATTTGGACTGTTTTTAACTACAAACCTGAAGATGCCCGCCGGGACTTTCGAGAGAACATCTCCATCCGCTGTGGCTGCCACACCGGCAAGTGGAGAGTCCACACCCGAAAAACCCCGCACCCTGTCAGAGAACAGAAAGGTATATGGACTGAGTCTTTTTGGTAATATTCATATATTTAGCAGCTATTACTTGCTCTTGATAACAGTCATCTCAACAGCTGTTTTTTTCTATTTAAAGTCCTCCAAACCTATCATGGAAAAGCGCAGACGCGCACGCATCAATGAGAGTCTGGGCCAGCTGAAGACCCTCATCATGGACGCACTCAAGAAAGATGTAAGGACGACATTTTTATAACAAGATAGATTGAATTTAGGAACCAAATGAACAAATTCAGTACTAAATGGTGACTTTTGTCCGTTTAGAGCTCCAGACACTCCAAACTGGAGAAGGCAGACATCCTGGAAATGACTGTGAAGCACCTCAGGAACCTGCAGCGGCTTCAGATGACTGGTACGTGACTACCATTTCTGGATTGACCATGCCGATGTGTGGATGTCTAACTTTAGATGGTAAACATGTTCCCACGGTCTCTAAGATTTATTGCCTACAGCCCAGCTGGTGTGCCAGCCCCTAAGAGTTGATGTCACATGGCCTTAACTGCATGAATTAAATCTGTGTTTTTTTTATTTAAATTAGCCAATTATTTTTTGTATTTATGTTTTTGTATTTTCCTCTCCAGCTGCTGTGAACACAGACCCATCCGTCCTTGGTAAATACAGAGCCGGGTTCAGTGAGTGTGTAGGAGAGGTCACTCGTTTCCTGTCCACGTGTGAAGGGGTGAACACAGAGGTGAGGACTCGCCTCCTCAGTCACCTGGCAGCCTGCGTGACCCAAATCAACGCCGTGAACTTCTATACACCTCACCCAGCTGCGCCGGGACTTGCAGGACAGAACAGCACACAGATCCCAGCTGCCTCCGCTCCACAGATGCCCTGTAAAAGTGGCGTCTCCCCAGACATGATGAAGCTGTACGGTGGCTTCCAGGTTGTGCCAACACCGGATGGACAGTTCGCTTTTCTTGTTCCCAGTGCAGCTCTCATGCCTCTGAGTGCACAAAACAGCCATCATATGTCACCTGTTGCACCTCTGGTCACCTCAGACTCTGTGTGGAGGCCGTGGTAGGGAATCAGCTCAAGGACTATGACACAATAAAACATATTTTTGTACATTTTGTAAATGTTTTTTAAATCCTACTCAAGAGGGATGTTTACACACATTTGTGTTTTTGTTTTATGGACATTAGGAGATATTTTTGGCCTCTTTGCTCGCTGTGATTTTGATTTGCCTCAGGAGGTCAGGAAAATCCATGAAAAGCTCTTGAAAAGCACTGTATTTTTTGAGATTAATAAAATGTTTCTATGATGTTTACTACAATATTTGATGCAATGGTGTTTTTGTCATTTCTCTTCTCCAAAAAAAACAAACAAACATCAGTTTGTCATGCTGTGGGTTACACTTTGTCTTCATCTCAGATTTCTGGAAAGTCTTTTCAATTAACATCCCTTGTACAGCAGCCGTTTAAATATAGCCCCCCTCATGTCATGGTTGTCTTGTCCACACCTGATCATCCTTTTCGCACTGACATGGAGACCTGCTTTCTGGTGGGAAATACATACCTTTCTAATGAGGTAAGGAACTCGAGAGGTCATGTTGAGCCCGAAAGGCGTGCTGTCATGGTGGTGAGTGGGGCAGGATCTGTAGGCCTGACTGTGCTCCTCCCAGATTGTGAACCTAGTGACAGAGCTAAATGAAGACCAGACTAAATAACATACTTAATTCTCAAGGACGTGTTCTTACTTTCTGAGGTGTCTTTCCTGCAGTATCCGCCTCTAGAAGTGAGGCAACTCATATTAGAACAATTCAACCTTTTGACAAAACACACAGCAAATTAAATAAATTTAAAATAAAATGATTTAACCGTATAAGTGTGTGTTTGCACAATAGCTTCTCAGCAGCAGCCCTGCAGAGCCGGTCCAAATCGTTGTCCATTTAGTGGACAGTTGAAGGGCTGATGGTCCCAGCATGCGTCCTGAGCGTGGTGCTCACACAGTGGAACACAAGCAGAGCGTGACCAGAGGTCACAGGTGCCCCTCATTCACGCTCCAAAGACAAACGCAGCTCCGACAGCATGTTGCCTTGAATCTGGCAACCCATCAACAGACCTGGCAGCCCATCACCAGAAGACAGGGGCCTCCCCTTGACAGCATCAAACAGTGGCACCTCCAGAGGCAAACACACTCGCACAATCCGTGACCACTGGGTTGTTCCTGATTTAATATTCATGGAATTTAAGGGATTAGGTCATAACAGAAATAAATGCAGCAGTAACCACTTTGTACGTCAGACGTTCTTGTTTCTCAAAGCACTGAGAAACAGGTGCACGATATCCCGCACTTGTGAGTATATATTGTTTGTAATGTGGTAAAAAAATAGTTTAATTCTGCCTTTCAGGATAAACATCAGTGTAAATGTGAATCAAATCATCTCTCTGTCACTCTAAAACTTATTAAAACTGTTCACTTTGTGCAAATGATACAGTCAATTAAGTTTACATCTCTGTTTTGGCACAGCTGAGGCAAGACTGGCAGTAAAGAGGACTTAAAGACAAAAATAGAGCTCCCCCTTCTATCGGAGCATCCTTTGAGAAGATCCTCCGAAACACAAAAACAAAGACGGGCCCCTCGGTGGCTCAATGGCTCCTCTCTTTGTGACCCTCTCCATCTTCATAAAGGGCCTTCCCCTTGTTTATCCAGGAAGAGGTTTAATGGCAGGGAGGGGGGTGAGGACCATGCTGTCACTTTCACCGTGCTAAAGAAGGCTTATTGTTGCCCACTCCCAAAGGTCCTGGTCTTAAAGGCCTTTTGAGAACTCCCCAGGCTAGGCTGTTCTCTTCAGATAAGAGTAGCTGTGAAGTGCTGACAGATCACTCCTATCTACATTTATACCTGATGGAGAACCTGGAGTTGTTTTGATGGAGGTGCTTCAACAGATGTCATGCCATTCTTGAGGCTTGTTTACCAGTGTTGGTCCCCTCCTTCCATCTTTTGTCTAATTGTTTCCTTTACCATCTCCCTGCCCCCCCCTTATCAAAACCCCAGTTTGATGCAGTATTTTCCCAAACCTTGTAAAGCAAAGAATAGTAAACATGAAGCAGAATAGTGCCTGCCCCTTTGCTTTGCTCCATGATTGATGACCTCTCCTCACAAACACAGCGACAACTGTGACAGGTTCCCTGCTTGTTTCCTCCTGACACTCACCGGAAACCTTCGCTGCCTCCGCCTTTGCGGGTGAATTGGCGTAGTATTGTTCTTAGGGTTGTTATGGTGCTTGATGGGGGTCGACATAGTCAGTGGCGGTTCACATCAAGGCTAATGAATAGATTATGCACTCGATATCAATGGTGAATGAACAATGCTTTGTCCCTTCACTCCAATTCATCCCTTTTTGATTTAGCTGGTTGTTTTTGAAAAACTCAACAACACACTCGTGGAAGTCGAGCTTCCGGGGGGTAAATTTAGTATCAGCATGACACGATAACAGTGGAAGTGGAAAATTTATTACTCTGGACCCACACAGAGTGATGATGGTGTGACCGTAAAAATCAAGTAACTCTGGTGCTACATCACAAGTCATCGCATCTTCAAAGGAGATGTTGTGTTGGATGTTGGGTTGGGGGAGTGGAGGTTTTGTTTTCTCTGTAGTTATTGGCCATATGCCCATGAAGGGTTATGAAGAGGACCATAAAGATACACTTTCATAGCAGGAGTGCTTTCAAAGAGAGATATCCCAACTTATTTTGCAAAACCACAAAACTATGTGTGAGGCATCAACTGAGCCAAACAGGAATTAAAGGAAGAGCTGAAAGGATAATTTTTAGTTTATTACAACCCAAGTCTTGCTTTTGAAATGTGTCCATTCTTCAATTAACTCAAGTTAATGAGCAAATAGGTTAGCCAAACTTATTTGGAAGGGAAGACAAAGGCAAATGGTCAAATTATTACCCAAACTGCTGATTATAAACATTCATCAGATTTTACAGACCAACCTCCTGGTTTAAATTCTCACAGGGGCCACATTGGCCTAAGACGTGACGATTGTGTAAACCTCAACATCTTGGCATGACATTGTGTCGCTCTCATCCCTATTTTCTGTCTGCCTTTTGACTATATATTATAAACTGAAAGCAAAAATGGTCCAACAAATAATACAAATGAAAATAATAATAATAACTGACCAAATGGCAAATAGCTGTACAGTTAGATTTGGAGCACACATCACACTTGGGGTGGTGGAGGAAGCTGCAGCAACAAACAATAATAGTAAGTCAAAGTGAGAGCCTGCTAAGTGTCTCATTATAATGGTTGTGTTCTGCATCTCCATGAATATGATTGGACATTACTAGTCAGCTGAGAGCCAAACAGCTGATGAATGAGCGAGCTGATCGCAATCAGCTAATGCAACAATAAATAACTTTATATTATTATATTGGTACATACTTTATAGAGGGTTCAGATTTCATTAATGATTTTAGATATGTGTAATAAATAGTTTACTAAAGCTTTATAGCTTTCTTTCTCATGCTTTATAACATTTATTAATTTTCCATAAGGGCTCTTCCTTATCCAGGCTGCAGGGGGCTGGAGCCAATCCCAGCTGATGATCAGGAGAGTGGCGGGGTACACCCTGGACAGGTCTCCAGGTTCATCACAGGGCTAACACAACCATTCACACACAGAAAGGCCCCAGGCAGGACCTGGTGGGTTTGAATCAAAAACCTTCTCACTGTGAGGCAGCTAACCACTGCACCAGATTAAAATTAAGCAATTCTACTTCAAGGCAATTAAAGAAAGCTTTAAGATTGGCAAATTATGGAAATCCCTTTGGTTGTTGTTTATTTTCTTCTTTAAAAACTTGCTTTGTCTTCTTTATCATCTTTAATTCTTCACAAAGTCCCTTCAACCACATACCTTTGATAAGAACCACAAAACAACTGGGACATTTACTGCAGATTTTGTTTTGCACATCACGCTTTGGATCAAGCATTGCTTTATTAAGCCATAATTTGTGAAGTGCACTCAAGCAACATTTTCATGTCTTTCCATTGTGAATCAATGGCCTCTTGAGAAATTACTTCTGCTGCTGAAAGTTGAAGTGTGGGAGGTATATCAATTGTTTTGCAGCAACAAACTGCTAGGTTTTGCTGTGACTCTTCAATATACAATGAAGGGCTGCATGCATAATAAAAACCTCTCTATATGCGGAGATGGAAACAAAACAAGGATAGGCGTATAAGAGCAGGATCCACAGGGCCATAGCTCCGGATTCATCCTCCATAATTGTAATGTGATGATAAGGAGCTTATAGCCTCTTGTTATCCTCCAATAGGGACGGACAAGACAAAAGCCAGTATACCAGTATGCTAAAAGATTACCATTCTGGTTACATCTCTGCGTCCACTTAACACCCACATCAGGTCAGCTGTTCTTAATTTGGTCACCAACACCAATTTAGCCTCCACCCGGGGGTCTGGGTGCACTGAGGGGTAAATATTGACCCTTGTTTGTAAGCAAGGCTCACATTTTGAGTGTGCAAAATGGCCTATTTGTGTTCTTGAGATGTTTAGGTCATGGTGTCATGGAGGATGTGTATCACCCTCTCATAGGCTGAGAGAGAGGATCCAATAGACACCTGCCCACATAATAGCAACTGGTGTTGGTTATCTTTTCATGATTCACTGAGCTTATTTCGGTGAAGCTAACTATGAATATGATAAGCAAAGTATAGATAAGTGTTCTATAAACCTTTTATGAATTTTGTCCTTAAGACTGAGACATATGTCCCTTGTTATGATAAAATTGGTGATACGCACTTAAACAACCTGATCTGAAATTATTTTACATTTTCAGATCACAAACTTTCGTCTTGAATTCTTGCCCCAGGCAATGAGTCTCAGATGACCTCTACTCTTTGTCCCGAGGACTCTGCCCTGCCCTCTCCACCTCCCTCCTCACCGGCCTGGTCTAAACTCTGTGGGAAACCCCCCAGTGCTTTGTTTTGTTTCGGGACATTTTGTGTCTCACCAGATAATGTCTGCACCCCTTCGTTTCTTTCCTTTCCTATCTGAAGAGCTGGAGCGTGGTGTCAAGCGCTAACTGCCCACTAAGCAGGGCAGAGATATAGGATCTGACCATGGGGGCTTTTCATCGTGCCTCACGACAGTTCTCACACCCTGCTGCTGTTGTTTGCTGACACGTGGTTTGGTATTGAAGATAACTCTATTAACCTCTGAAACTATGCTGTACCCAAAAGTGGTTTCAGTTTTACAAAATGTTGTGCGACCAGTCATTGCTCTTACACTCAGAACTCAGAACTTAAGTTTAAATTCTACTGGAGATGCCAAATTGACCAAAAGTATCAACAATATTGGCTTAATGAATACAAAATGGTGCACCTAAATAAATAAATAAATAAATATAATTTTTTTATCTGATACAATTGTGCAAGTAAATCCAAGTGGCAACCTCTATGGCTGTAAAATGAAGCCAACGCAGAAGGTCTATAATCCCCCATATTTAAATGTCTAACTTCACAGCAGAAATAAACTGGTACAAAAAACTGTTTTGGTCTCTATAGCTATTTTCCCTGTTAATGACAACTGTACCGAGTCTGAATTTTTATATAACTTACCTGTTTAAATTAATATTAAGTCTTAAAGTTATGCAGAATTAAGAGAGTGTCTGCTTTGAGTGATAGGTGTCACAGGCGGCTGGTTTCAGCAGCCGGACTTCATTCAGCCCACTCCACCCACGCTCCATGTTTTTGCCAATTTTTTAATTAGCCAAGAGTCGGTGAAAACAGGACTGTCAAGATGACGACAGCCACAGCCACCACACTTTCACAAATGATTCCAAAAACATTTTTCTTTTGTCCAAATTTAAGAAGCTTGAAGCTGCATGAGTTGATTTTTGGCTACCTGAGGGCAGCAAAACACACTGTAAACACAACTTTGACATATTCACCTTGTAAAGCCATATTAGCATTCATTTGGAGTTTCTGATGACCTGAATCATCCTGAGTGTAAAATAGTCTGGTTTAGCTTAAGCCTAAATGCTCCAATGTGTGCACTAGCTGGTTGCTAACCTTGTCCGTCTCTTGTTTGGTGCTGCGCAGTTTGTTGTTAACCCAGATGTAACAAAACCACCTTAATGTGCTTAAGAGAGGCTACAACGCAAACTTAGATAACACACCTGCGATTATAACAGTTGAAATTTTGCCATATTTTAGAAAGAGAATTTTAGAAATTACATTTGCTATGATTACAATGCAAAAATATTGTTCACATTAGAGTTGTTCTGGTCTTTGAACACTACTAAGTGATTTAGAGCTACAATTCAAAAGTCTCTTCACAAGAAATATAATATAAAAGACAACTTCACAAATGTAGCTAAATCATCAATACTTTGTCGAGGAGAATGTGGTTTGTTTTGACTGTGACATAACCTAATAGTTTCTTCTTTTAGCTGTTCCACAGTATTTATATGAACCTCAGGACGTTCACTGATATGCATTTAACAACTTCAATATGTCTTGTTGCTCATTAGCTAACAATCATGTACTTTAAATGTCCTGTTTATCCCATAATTTTGGTCAAGTGAGGATTACCTCCAATTTAAGGGCATCCCTCCAGAAGTAAGACAGCCACCAGTTTTTGTCGTGTGAATTGTGATGTCATTCAACTCAGACTGAGGACCCAATCGACCCTCTGGCCTTTGACCCTTATTAACCCTGGGTTAGAGTGCTGTATTCAAGGTGTAGCCATCTGTGTGCCTTGTTGTGTCGAGGCCCTCCCTCTTCCCTCACTCTTTATCATCCCCCCAGTATTCAGGAGCAGTGGACTGGTCAGGAGTGGACTTTAGAAATTCCTAGATGACAAGTTGTTTGATGGAAACAGGATGTTTCACTACTGACAACCTCTGTAGATTAAAAATACATATATGTGCCAAGACAGTAGTAAAATGGAAGTCTACTAAAAAACTATAGTACAATTTTGAGGTAGTTGTATTTTCCATTTACGTTCACTCCAGCACACCTGTTTTTATGCACTATATATCTATGACATCTATATGACCTGGCTATATTGCAGATCATGATTTTACAGACAGAAGCAATGATGAGCTATAGGTTAAAGTATCCAACAGTATATAAAATAGTCAGAATTAGCTTCTGCTTGACTACAACATTAAAATGCTGCATAAACATGAATGCACCAGTAATAATAATCCACTTAATTAGCATAATAAGACAAGACTAGTTCTAGTAAGTCAATATGGCTGATACTTTAACTCAAATAACATTTTAAATACAGGAATTTACTTATTTTATTTTAGTAGTTTAGTGTTTACTTAAGTGAAGGATATGAATACTGAATACTTCTTTCACCACTGCCCTGAGGAAAAATGGTTGTAAATGTTTGACTTCAAACGAATTATTTGAAGAAGCAAACCTGACTTTTTATTGACTTTTTACACGGACAGCTCTTCCACTTTGTGAAAACTGATACAAAAAGTGTTCCACACTTTTCCTGATGATTGTTGTTCACAACATTTTCAACCTATGACTTAAACCACCAGCAGTGTATATCAACAAGGGAACTATCTACTGCAGAATCAACACAGATGAAGTGTGTAACATGTTACTGTTACTCATAGTTCCTGTTCCTGCAGTGACAAGATCTTAAAAAGTAGTGGATTGAACTTTGAACTTCACATGAAAAAGGGTTCATCAACCTCTCTTATCATTCAGCAGCATGCATGTAAACTGGTTATCAGCTGCTGAGTTACAGGTTTGTTTACAGTATTGACTGACAGTTAGAACATATAATGTGACTCTTTGTATAAAGAAAGACCAAATGCATCACGACATACAGTATTTGCACAGTGAGCAAAGTCTAATCTCATATCTCTAATCTACTCACTGGTGCTAACTGTCTTATTGCTACAATGAGAATCTTCGGGCTCATGGTTCAAAATATGCTCCTTAATACTGCCGTCATCCTCCTGAAACTGTACCCTCACAGTCAGTGGAGCGCATTTATCCACTTTACACTTGATGATCACTGTGTCATTGGAAGCTTCTTGGCTACAGCGGCTGAAATCAGGCATCACATCTTTGGACAGCCAACACACGAGCTGGTCCCTGTGGATGGAGACGACTGGCTGCCTCCTCAGAAAGGCAGGGCTCTCGCAAAGCATCCTGTCGAGCATCTCTATGTCTTGGCTGTTTCTCATCACCCAGTCATGCAGATACCACATGTGGCAGTCACATTTCCAGGGGTTTCCGTGCAGTCTCACTGTGAACTGGGTGGCAAAAGAGTCTAAAAGGCCCAGTGGGAGAGTTTCCAGCTGGTTGTCAGACAGGTAGAGCTGCTGAATGAGCACCTGGTCCTCAAACAGTTTGGCATCCACTTTGCTCAGGTTATTGTTGTTTAGGTGGATTACCGTGAGGCTAAATAGATCCTGAAATATCATTTCAGGCAGTGAGATGAGCTGGTTTTCAGACAGGTCCAGATACTCCAGGACTGTAACATTTCTAAAAGTGTCTTCCGGAAGGTTTGAGAGCTGGTTAGAGGACAAGATAAGGTCGGTAAGGGATGTCAAACTACTAAGAGAGGACAGCTCAGTCAGTCTGTTGCCTTTCAAGTTCAGCTCCTTCAAATTTGAACCACTGAATCCAAACACTTTATCACTGAAGGTTGTAAGACGGTTTCCACGGAGATTCAGCACCTTCAGTTTGGTTAACGCAAAGAAGATGTTGTCAGCAAGCTCTGATATCTTATTCCCCTCCAAGTGAAGCTCTGTCAGCTGAGAAATGTTGTGGAATGTGTCAGATGTAAGATTGCTGATGAGGTTGTTGTTCATTTTCAGGGTCTCCAGTCTTTCTATACCAGAAAAAGTTTCCCTTTTCAGTTCTTCAAGCTTATTTAGGGACAAATCTAGAGCATGCAGATTGTGCAGGTTCAGGAAAAGAAATGGAGGCAGATCTGATATAATGTTGCCCTTCATTTGCAGAGTTTCTAGCTTTTTCAGTGAGTCAAATGTGCTAGGAAGCACAGTCCTAAATCTGTTGAAGTTAAGTATCAGTTTAGTCAAGTTTTCCTGCTTTGCGAAAGTCCCCAGAAATAAATTTTCCAGCCCGGGGTTCCCACTGATTTCCAGCTCCTGCAGCTCAGCCAGATGCTCAAATGACTGAGAGTGAATACTTCGTAGTGCATTATTTATTAAGATAAGCTTGGTAAGTTGTGGGCTCTCCTCTAAAGTGTGGGCGAATAGGTACCCAAGGGATGATGACATTATAATAAAGTCCTTGACCTGCTTGGACGTGTTCTTGGGTAAAGATGAGATCCCTCCATCAGCACACAGTACTTGGACTGGAGTGAAACACTGGCATTTGTATGGACAAGAGGTATGTGAGTCTGTGTTGCTTTTGCAACAGAGAAGCAGCATCAGGAACAGACTCAGACTCCGTTTTTTGTCCATTTTTCACTGTCGAATCATGAAAAAAGCTTGTATGAATTGACAGGAAATCAAAGTCAACATTCCTTTGAGCAAAAATACATTATACTCTTGTTGTTTGTTTTTCTTTAGCTACCATTTACTCACAGAGAGAAGAATTAGTAACATTCAGACTGTATTTATCGATGTAAATAATAAAATTCAACATACCTCTGTGTTATAGGTGTCCCAGAGCATTGAAACAAATTTCCTTGTGGGCTGTCTACAAGGCAGCTGACACAAAGTACAAATGACAACAAGTCTGAATTAGGCAAGACAAAACCTTTGGTCAGTGGCCAGCTCCTGCCATGGTTTCATTTGCTCACAACAAAAAAAGTGGAATTCAGCAAATCAGCTCCCACAGCAGAATATAGCTGTACTACGAATACTACATAATACTGCCATTACTAATAATTCTGTTTATTTTTTCTATTTATTTTATTTCTAATCCTTTTAGTCAGAGAGAATTGGCCGAAAACAGCAGTGCAGAGTACACAGAGTTACATAAAAAAAATCATGTACAGTATAGGACCAAAGAGGCCTAAGTGGGAGAACTTGACCATTTAAAATGGTTCATAAAACATGTTTCTTCCTGCCGTAAAGGAAGTGTTTCCAAATAAAGTCTGTCATGTGAATTCTCTGAAATCTAGGGTTTGTGCATCTTATATTATAATAGATTGATCAATTACTCTTTAATATTTATTTATTACTCTTTAATATTATTTATATAATAACAGACCACATATTGGTACAAAAGCTGACAGTATCTCAGCTGTGTTTGAGTGTGACTACCTGTGCTTACGTGTGTGCTCAGCTGTGTACTTCTGCATTATTCCTTGCAGGATATCATCACCTCCACTAGGTGTCATGATGCTCCACCTAACCTCAGTCGGGGGTGATGACATTCTTGGATCCTCCCTCTCCTCCAGGGCATTCTGAGGTGATGCACAGGTAGACAGCACTGTTTGAGATCCTCCACCCAAATCCAGCAGGAATTACATTTTTGGAACTTTTCAGTCTTTTGAAACTTTTTCCACTTTCATCATTTCTAATTTTTAGTCTCTGAAGTTAAACCATGGCCAATGCAGGTATACAGCTTCTTGGCTTCACACTGGCTTTCCTGGGCTTCATTGGCTCGATCGCATCCACAGTCATGGTGGAATGGAAAGCTTCGTCCTATGCAGGAGACAACATCATCACAGCCCAGGCGATGTTTGAAGGACTGTGGAAGAGTTGCGTATCACAGAGCACCGGTCAAGTTCAGTGTAAAGTGTATGATTCACTTCTCCAGCTGCCAGGTAATGTTGTTTCATGTAACCATTTTTCATGAGACCTTTTATAGGATTCCTTTGCAAAGGCTGATTATGTATTCCATGTCAGACACAACAGAGTGAGCATGTCCTTTCTTCTTCTATGAAAATATGTTATGTGGGTGTGGAAACAAAATAGGCCATGAGACAATGAATAGTGCATTTCTCAAACAAAATGTTATTTTTTTTTAACTTTTTTTGTGAAATGTTTTGCCTTTGTGTGGTAAAACAGGAATGCGTAAATCTCCCTGGTCATTCAAACCTTCTTAGAAAGTGGCCTTCTCTTTCCCTGTAAGACCTCTTTGCATGCAGAGACATGTCAGTCAAATACCAACACCTGGATGATCAAACAGAAACCTCTCCTTCTTCTGAATTCAATTCAAAAGGAATAGAAGTCATCAATGATGTTTCATTTGAAAAAAAAAAAGAAAGAATGTATCTGTGTAAATGGATATTCAGTTTATATCTAATAAAAGACACCACCATCAAATACAAAGAACATCCATGCAGGAATGTTTGTAGAGTACACCTCAGCTGGATGTGACTCACGCTGTATGCACTCCCGCCTGGTTTGTGCCTGTTGTCAACACAAAGATGAACACTGAGATTAAATAAAGAAATATGTTACTAACTGTAAAAAAAAAACTGCTAGTTTGATGATTTTTATCAGATTTTTGAACTTTAGTTTTTGTTTAAGCTTTTGTTTAGATACATTATAAATAGAGGTAAGGGTAATAAATATGCATTTGTGCGGTTAGAAAGCACAGAGAAAGAGATTTGAGCACAAGTGTACAGGAAGTACGCTCAACTACTCAACTTTCTAAGGTCAAACATCAAAGCCAAATAAATAAATGAAAGTGTCTGCATGAATTCCGCTCAGTGCTCAGTGATTCTGTGCTATGTCTTTGTCTCCAGGGATTGTACAGGGCACACGAGGGCTGATGCTGGCCTCCATCTTGCTGAGCTTCATTTCTATCTTGGTGGAGGTGGTGGGCATGAGGTGTACCACCTGTATGGCACAAGAACAAGAACAGAAGGACAAAGTGGCTCTTGCCGGAGGGATTATCTTCATTATTGCCGGTCAGAGTTCATTTAGTTCAGACACACGCATGCAATGGGCACAAACTGCTTGAACATCATCTACTGTATGTTTTGGCCACAATAGTGCAACAACTTTTTTCACCCTCATAAAAATGATCAGTGATGCACTCCTGCATATTTTAATTTGTGTAATACAACAATGTAAAATGTCTTTCTGCTTTCAGGTCTGCTTGCTCTGGTGGGAACGTCTTGGTATGGCAACAGAATAGCAAAGGAATTCTACGACCCATTTACTCCCACTAACTCCAGGTGAGTCTGGAATTCACACTAATTATCAGGTATCACTGCAGCTGTGTGTAATGACGGAGAGGACGGACACTTGCCAAACAAAGTATCACATACTTAAGGGACTTTGATAATGTCAATGGTAGAAGTACTAATATCTTTTAAGTACCAGTACCAATTTGTAAAATTCTTTGTGATAACTAAAAGGTAAAATGTACTTTTATAAATCGATCTTATAATGTATTTGTAAAATCTCAATCTGACATGTAACTAGTATACTACTACTACTATACACTAGCTCTGTAAAATAAACATGGAGTAAATATAAGCTAAGTATAAGCTTTGCCCCTAGAAGTATTTAGTGGGATAATATACTGTAATATCTACCTCAGGAAAACCATCTACCTCATGTGGTTGTAAATGGATATTCAGTTTATCCATGTGCATAAGGTCCTTGTTTTTTTAGTTATAGTTATGTCTATATCTGTACGTACATTGAGAGCAAAGTGTAATTGGAGTTAAATTCCTCATGTGTGCACGATTTGGATAATACACATTAAATATTAAGCTATAGCAGCTGGTTAGCTTAGCTTAGGATAAAGATTGAAAAAAGTTTCATCATTGTGAAGTTGCCAGGCAGAGTAGCCAGGCTAAGCTAACCCAACTAACTTAATATTTCCTGTACAGATAGGAGAACTATTCATTTAGTTTTCAAACATACTCTTTCATGCTCATATAACTAACTTTACAAAAATGGCTTGAAACATTGTGACATTTGAACGTCGCTGCTGTGGATACCTAACTGAATATAATATGATCAGTTTGTGTGACTTCAAGACCTGGAATGATGGTAAGTCTTTTCCAAATGTCAATATGAGTCTCAGTGTGATGTGTGAATCATTCACAGATATGAATTTGGAAGTGCCCTGTATGTTGGATGGGGAGCTGCCTGTCTCACCCTAATAGGAGGAGGCTTCCTCTGCTGCAACTGCTCCAACCAGAGCTCAGGGAAATCTCCACGCTACCCAGCATCCCGCTCTGCAGGCCAGCCGGGCAAGGACTACGTCTAGGGCAATCACTCCATCTAGCCTATGTTTAATGATGAACGCTGTCTTTGTGGGGAATTGTGTTACAACATGTATATTTGCAGGTGTTATATTTTGTTGGGTAATGCACTCCATTCTTTGGTGAAAAAAAGGTTTGTGATCCCTTAAATTTGTCATTGAAGAGATGTAGAAGAGTTTTTAATTCATTCACAATAAATGAAATTAACGTTAAATGCTACTTGAAATTAAATATTATAAACATAAAGATATGTTTGGCCAGAATTTATTCAGAACATCGCAGAAGATTGCTTTCAACTACATAATCTTTGGATCTCAACTTTTACGCATTTAGTATAAATATGCTCAGGGTTTGACTGTTATTTTTGTTACTTGTTTGTTACTAAAATAAAATCCTCATTACTGTGCTATTATTGTATGCTTTTATATTATGCAAGTTTTGGTTTTTTTGAGGTGTTACACGTGTTTGTTGATGGTCATAATCAGTGTCAGGGCAACTGCCTTTAGACATTAAACAAACATTTACTTTTGCCAGTATTGAAGTAAAAAATAGGTCACAAACAGTAGTGGACGTATTTATTCATACAAAACAACAAAAAGTAAAGCTTGCATTATTTCATATTTTTCTTGTTGTAAACAAATCCCATGACAGTCCCAGATTATCTAAATACGTGTTGGTATCTTTGTACTTTTGATTGTTTGTCTGTGTCACTCTATCTGTAACAAATATACAGTGGCTGCAGTATTCAGATAATTTACTTAAGTAAAAATACTAATCCCACACTATAAGAAATACTTCATTACAAGTAAAGGACCTGCCATCAAGCCCTCACTTAAGTAAAAGTATGCGAGTATTATCAATTATTTTCAAAAGTAAAAGTACTCATTGTGCAGTTCCCTGTCAGTATTTTAGTATTATATATGTTTTTTTTGGGCTGGTGTATTAATGTGTACATTGCTTTTTACTGCTGTCGATGTTTAATAAAAATGTTTCATTTCAACTACTTTATATTCTGCATTATATTTCAGCAAGACATCATATTCCTTAAGATCATCATATGTTGAACCACGCAGCTCTAAAAAGTCAACTTTTCATGAGGTCAGAAAATGTATAAGCTTAAGAGAAAACACCTTGGTTTCTCAGACAAAAAAAAATCAAAATCACAAAACTTGGAGAGAATTTTCACTATGAAAAATCTGTAATCTGTAAAGTACGGAAATACAAGTAAATATGGTTTCAAATAGAGTACTTAAGTAAATGGAGGAATAAACTGTATTTATTGTACTTAACATGTAACAATACTTGTAGAAGAGAGAGGGGGAGTGAGAATAGAATCAATGGTCACCAACCATCACACAGGTCACAGCAAAACATGAAAATAGTGTGAACAATCTTTTGGTTGCCTGTTTTTGAGAAGCAAACAAAAGCTGAACTTAAAATCTAAAAATCTCTTTTAAAACATTTTTTTTTTTAAAACAGTTTTGTTTGTCAAACATGTAGGTGTGACTGCTGGAGAAATGTGTCGCCTCAGGGAAGACAAAACTAATCTGAACAGGGAGGCATACCTCAGACTATCGGTTCCTGTCTCAACATGCCTCCTCACACAAAAAGAAGTGTACTCCTCATCAGAGTCCATGGAAACCAGATCCCAAAGAATTTATACCCACCTACGTTTACTACATTAAATCTGTATGGAAGAATTTCAACCCCTCATCCCACCAACACACACACACACACACACACACACACACACACACACACACACACACACACACAGACAACATGATTTTATCTACTGTTTTATTAATAACATTAACACACAGTTGTCTCCATAGTTGCACCTCCAACACACAGTGTGCAGTGATTCTGCAGCAGAGAGCTCCACCATCTGGTAATCCTCGAGTCTGCAGCTCCAACACCAGGCAGCTGTACATCATTTCAGCTTGTAAAAGATGACAGAAAAGCTGCAAAGGTTAAAGACATGGCAACTAGACTTGGTTGTAGATCCGTGAAGCTTTTCACCTCTCATCCAAGAAGAACCCTCAGTTTATGACCTGGATGACCAAGAACCTCAGTCACGTGTAAAATATTGAATGTCTGCCAATCGATAAAGTTCAATTTTATGTTTAACCTGTTCATCTAAGAAAAACAAAACAAAACACAAAATCTAAAAAAAAGAAGAGTGAAACAGTAGGAACACATGATTGCATAAACCTTGTTCTCTCTTTAAACTTACACTGTGGAGGATGACTGTGGTGATTTGTGAGCTTTTAAAGTGAAGTGATTACTTTTGCTGTAGTTCAGGGGTCAAAGTAAAGATTAAATTCTTTCATTTGTAGGTCTGAACTATTTAGTATTTCACCATAAAAACCAGAGATTAAAGAAAGTCCAGAAAAAATGTTGTTTTTTTTAATCTTGTTAATCATCTCACACACCCTCAGATATAAAAGTTATTTATAAATTCAACATGATACATAAAAATGTAGAAATGTTGTATCCATAGTCCAAATGTCTCACATTGGACTTTTCCTTCCTTTCTTACTTCATGCCTTTATTAGATGGAAGTATCACAGCATACTGTGACCCCCACTGATGTTGTCATATCTATTGCGTAACATGTGGATGAACGTTACAGCACGTATGAATGAATCATTAAGACCTCTCTTCCCCTCTAGCACAGACAGTTTTTCAGCGGGCCGTCTCAAAGTTCAACTTCCCAAATTGCGGAGCAAAATCCGAGAAGAGAAAGTGCGCTCAGAGTTCACATCCTACAGTTATGATGGGAAGATGTTCATCTATTTTTACTTCCAGGAAAGAATCTGGACTCATATAACTGTCACTGCCTTGCCATTTCAATGTCCATCAAATGTGCATTTATGAATCTAAGATATGATTCAAAGTGCAATATTGTATCGTGTTCTGCCCAGGTGACCTAAACCTTCATAAACTATAAGCTTCAAGCCTAAATAAGTGCATTGTGAAAATGATCTACAGCACTTGCCCATGGTGTGGCCACTAGAGGTCAACAGAGGCTCAGTTTTAGATCAATTTCAATGACATGAAACTCTGTAAGTAAATTAAAGCAAGAAATCTGTCACAAATCTATCTCTATTATAATCTATCTTAAATTCTATCAGGAATCTGAATGATCAGAACAATTATAACACCATCAATCACTACTATTGATGACTGATGACTGAATGATGGATGCTGAGATTGTGAGGTTAGTTTGCTCTGACTCTTGCTCTACTTATACATATCTTATCTTTAAAAACGACTGGTTTAGGAACAGGAGAAACAATAAGGTTCTGTGTTGTTGCACTGTTGCAGGTCTGAAGAAGAATCAGATCATCTTCATTTGTTTGGGATTCTTGGAGTCGTGGGCTCAAAGGAGTGGAATTATCCAAACAATAAACCACAGTGTCCTACAACATGTCTCAGATTAGACCTCTGATCTTCTCCACACCTTATCCTCTTAAATAAATGTAAGCTAAGTCTCCAAATCCTATTTCGTCAAAGTTACCATATGTACTGAATGCACTAAAGGCATGTTTGCATGACACTACTATGGTTGCTTTTTTCAAAAAACATTTTAATTTTATCTGCATTTCAGCAAATAAGTCATGAAATAAGAGGATGTGCAGCAATAAAAAAAAAGAAGACATTTTTTATTGTCTTTGTAAAACAATTCGTCGTTTAGACTGATGAAGTGCATCGACAGAGCAGCACTTAACTCGAGCCCCTCCGCCCCCTCTTTAGTCCAATATTGGATCTGGAGCTGAACCAGACTCTAACTCAAACTGCTGTAATCAGCAGAGTGCCTCTGGCAGACATCACAGAAAAATCAATGAGCGGGTACAAAATCAAACGGAAAACTGAACTGTTGCTAAAATCATTTCTGTCTTCCAGTGTCGTTTGAGGACTCTCGAATGAAAGTACCATGAAAGAGGTGAAGAAGCTTGTCTTTATGTCAACACACTGTCAACGCTTCATCTGACGCTACACAAATTTGATTAAGAATTTTTACCACCTTTAATAGTTTTACTTTACAAGAGTGAAGTTTCATTCATGCATCCTCAAAAAAAAAGAAGAAGAAAGAGTTACAGCGACTTCTTGGAGATTTGGCAACGTTAACTGGATTTCGTAGACAAGTTGACAGTGGAACAAATGTTACTGAAATGTAATCTCTACTGTCTAACTCTTCCTAAAATATTGTAGAAATAAGTGAAATTTCATGTTGTTCTGTGTCTTGCTGCCCTCTAAAATAATAAATGGTGTTCTATTTGATATAACTGCAGTTATTCTTTGCAAAAATGGTGACCCAGCTATCTGCACATATAAAAACTACACTGTTGCCCATAAAGTTGGAATAATTTTGTTTTCAGACACATTCCTCTTTTTATTCCTATTTATACACATCGGGTTAATTGTGGTTTAATTTTCACTGTGATATGTTTGGAAGAGATTGATCAACAAAGTTTTACAGTAAATCACATTGTCACAATCATTTCATACAAATATTTTATTCCAACTTTATGGGAAACAGTGTATATATTAATACTGTCTTCTCTGCCTTTTATAATTAAAAATTGTTGCATTAAAATCATCTTAACCATTTTAATCTTCTTAAAGGGCCAGTGTGTAGGATTAAGTATCATCAACATCTTGCAGGCAGGTTGCAGACTGCAATCAGCTAAGAGCCGCTCGCCTGTCCTTTCTAGCGTTTAGGAGAACCTACGGTGGCCATGAAACAGGCAAAAAACATGAAAGGAGCCAGTGTTTTGTTTGCCTGTTCTGGGATAAAGTAAAATTATGCCATTTGATGCCAGGCGATTGAACACTGATGAACACTGATATAAATATTTTATTAAGTTTTTGGCATAATCTGTAAATAGCGCCCCCAAAATCTCACACACTGGACCTTTAAAGTACCTCTGACTGTGAACACACATAATAGAAACACTCCAAATTCAGCTCCTTTAAATGGGCTTCAATTTATAAATCAGCATATAAATATGTGTTTTGCTATGTTATTATGATATTAATATATTATATACTGTATAATATATATTATATTATAATATATATATATATATATAACTACAATATCAGTGGTGGAATGTACCTTAGTACATTTACTTAAGAGCTGTACAACGTATTTTATTCCTCTACTCCACCACATTTCAGAGGGAAATATAAAAATATTTCATATTTATTCCACTTCATATATTTGACAGCTATGTCATATAAAAGATATGTACAAGCTAATGTATGATACATACATACAAATTAAAGTACACAACAGTGTATTATTTAGCTACAGTAAAATTCTGGTTCCACATGATTGCATTGGTAACAACTAATCTATACATAGCAATATAACAATCACAGGTGCCATTTGTCTGCATAATAAATACATTTATTTTGAATGTTTTAACCATATTTTGCTGATACTGCTGTACTTTTACTTAAGTGAGATTTAAAATGCATGACTTTTACTTGTATTGGAGTATTTTTGCTCTTACTGACATAAATTCTTCTTTCACCATGCATATTAGAGCAAAGGTTTTCCTGTAGCCTAGCAGCAGAGGTGCCCTCTCACTGGATTTGAAACTCCCAGGTTGTCAATATAACATCCTGAGCTTCAGTCTGGGCAGAGATCCTCCAGTGGAAGCTGGACAGTAACGCTTATAGAGAAGCCTATAGAGACCTGTGGAGACCTATAGAGACCTGTAGATACCTATAAAGACCTATAGAGACACTATGGTACCATCATATCTTATATGTTTTCAGGTTTGAAGAGGTTTATTTGACAGTTTGATGCACTAATTAGTTCCATTATATTTCCATATTTTGTGTACATTTGCTTTATTATGATGAAATTATATAAATAAGGTCCGCTCCTCTGAGACGTGCAACCTCTCTCTGACATAATAAGTATACTCCCTCCCTCAGATGTAATCCATGGGGGATCATGTCAGGGGTCCAGTAGACAGAAAGAAAAACAACCTGCTTGCTGACATAGTTATTAGGATTATTACTGTACTTTGAAATAATTTCTCTTAGATATGAGTCATCTGTGGGAGCTCATTGTAAAAGGAAGTGGCCACCTAGTGAAAGCTTTTCCTCTGCATTTATTGTCCTGATCAGCCTCCAGCTCTCTGTCCTGGTTTGGTATTTCACAAGAATAAAAAGTGTGTGTACAGGGTGATATATATATATAGATATATATATACACACACACACACACACACACACACACACACACACACACACACACACACACACAGTGACACAGATACACACACAGGCCAGATAATCCTTGAAGCTTAACTAATGAGATCAGCTGGACTTCGAGATTTTTCATTCAACTTGACGTAGTCCAAATCTTTAATGGGTGTGTCTGCTGTTGCATCCACACTTTTGTTTGTAGCTGTGTGTGTGTGTGTGTGTGTGTGTGTGTGTGTGTGTGTGTGTGTGTGTGTGTGTGTGTGTGTGTGTGTGTCATATCAACTAATAATAATAAACTCTCATTGTGCAGCTCAGAGTTCATTATCACCCATTTAGACACTGGTGACCCCCTGCAACACCTGGATCACGGTCTGTACAAAACAGATGAGTGTCTCCATGGGAACCAGGGTCTCCTCCTCCATATTTGTCAGGGGTAAACACGAGCAGCGCTTTTAAAGTCTCCATCCACTCCACCACATGTAGAACAGGAGAGAGATGGATACGTGTTTATGGAAAGCAGACTTTAGTTTTTAGGCCCGCAAACGTGGAAGTCCTTGTTATGTTTTAAAGTTTGGTGAAGCGATACATAAAATGGAATACAATTAAATATAATAAACCTCAAAGGAGATACTTAATTAATCAATGAATTATTTTTTGTTTTGGATTAAATATGTGCAATCTTAAAACTTTTACGGGAAAGCGGGAAATCAAATATATAAAAAATGTTGTCCTCTGCCATGAAGCTGTAGGGATGAGGCATCGACAATAAACTGAAGGCCCTTATAGTTGTCATCATCAACATCCTACATTTACACAAATCTTTTTTTTTCCTGCACAAAAAAATAAAAACCCTCTGCCCTATCGATCAGCAGTCGACCGTCACTTGACTTTAAAGATAAAACATCATTTTGAAAGCTTCCTTTTTCTTGTATCTTACGAGTATTTCCCGAAATCTCTCACACTCTGGCAGAAGCAGATTATGGATCCCTGGCAGGAGTCTCCAAAATATCCAGAACAGCATGGCCAAGATGTGGATGTAAGTGATTTAAACACAGACACTGCCAGGCGTTGCTGCACTGGCACCCTGCCTCCTCCCATCTGAAGGAGAGCGGGAGCCAGTTGAATTCAAAACGCTTCACCTCTGCTTTCCTGGGTAAGGCCACACCTTGCCTCACAGATTAAAGGTAAAGTAAGGTTTATGGAGTAATTTTTAGTCGAGATATATAGTGTGTGATGCCTTTTAATGTAGCAGTTTCTGACTGAAAAGTAAAAAAAAACATCAGTGAGATTTCCCTCCAGGGCCCCCAATGAAACTCTGAAACAGTGTCAAATGTTCAATGTTCAGTGTATCTATCTATCTATCTATCTATCTATCTATCTATCTATCTATCTATCTATCTATCTATCTATCTATCTATCTATCTATCTATCTATCTATCTATCTATCTATCTATCTATCTATCTATCTATCTATCTATCAAAATACACAACCAGCATCACAGACGGCAACATCTTTGCACAAGCATTAATTCAGTATTTCTATACTATAGTATAAGTGGAACTCAGTATGAGTTGGACGTCATCTCATCCCTCCGTCTTTGGTCCTCAGAAAGCCATTGAAATGTTTCTCCTTGAGCCTTAAACAAATACAGTGAACCCTCCACGTGGCGGACACATGGTTCTGATCATGAGACATGGACAGCCAGAAATAATTCCCTGCTCCAACAAACAGACTTTACTACTCTCATAGTGAGCTGTTGGCTTGTGGATTCAAAACATTATTGCTTAAAATTTAGTGTTTTTACAATGTGTGCTTCGTTGCATACAAGTTGAATTTGAGCCATGTGTCTACGTCTCTGAAATGTATTTGTTCACTCTGAATATTGCCGTTATGGATAAATCACAGCACAGACACAATAATGTTCACAGGTGGGAAACCAGCATGGGACGATCTAATTTTCTCTGCACTATGTACATGCATAGTAGGGGTGGTGCAGGGGGGCTGCGTACCCTCTTCATAGGTCGATTTTAAGTGGTACTTTGCTGAGAGATGAGCAATTTATCTAACAGGTGCAATAAGGTAAAGGGTAGCAAATGAAGCACCATGTTGCCACTCCAAATGCATCGTACTTCCATGTTTTTTGCTGCCATCTTATTGACAGTAAATACACATTAAATCTCATGTGTGGTTGGATCACCAGACTTGTTTCTTTTTAGCTTTTATTTGGTTTTACAAAACATTTACTCTATTTTTCCACATTTCTGCTTTCAACAACCAACGTTTCCATCGTCAACATTATTGATGCCAGAGGAGTTTGGAAGAGATAGGAGCCATTGAAAGCACGAGGAACTGCCTGATATATCTTTATGTGAGTAAAAAAACGAAGCGCTCTGTGAAAAGTGAGGAAAAGAGAGAGCGGCTGCCAGGAGTTAGGACTGACATGGATGGTAGTACCGGGAATTGGCCATAATTAGATTTCTGTTTTTTTTTTCTATGCAGTCATCTGAAATTCATTCATTTATCCAATTCATTCATTTGGTCTGCTGGACATACCTGGCATCAGTGAGCATGGAAATGAACTCAGTATGTCTCTTAATTACTGAAGACCTACTTTTAGATCAGTTTAATTTTCATTTGGCTCTACTAAGAATACCCTTTCTGACCCTTTGGAGCATGAACCGCACATAAAAAAGTATGATTTAATATATTTATGATTTGACTAAATATATATATTATAGGTATAATAGGTATGCATTTCAAAAATGTGTTTATTTTCTAAATACAGTAATTATTCACTTTGAGACAGCTGTCAGTGAACAAGCAAAGTCATTGGTCTCTTGGCCTATGAGATTAAGCACCGGCATGACATATATGACAAATATTATATTAGCCTGGTATTTTACAGGTGAATTTTTTGTCAATTTTAAGCACTAAAGTGTCACAAACACATAAATCAGATAACAATATGAAGGCCCTAAAATGCTGACAGGTTGAAAGACTTGCTTTCACATCCCACGCGCTGTGAACAAACTGGCTGCTAAACAAATGAATGCATGGTGTATGTAATTACTTGGCCTGACCTATATGGTCTGCTATCTGACAAGCATGTGACACAGCCCGTCCTCCCAGTCCTTCATGATGCTCTCTGTAATTGCACTAAAAGGATGCTATATAAGAGTGTTATGTAATAATCTTGATATAAAGGATTCCTTTGTTTCAGCACTCTAAATGAAAATCATTCAGTCAATGATGAGTTTTAACAGATATCTCTGAGTATGAAGTGGCTTTTTGTTATTATTGTTTTTATCTGTTTGGTTCTTGTTAAATAATAAACTTAGTTATTAATTATTCTGTCTTGATGGGACTCTTGAGAGAAAAATATGGAGGTGAAGTTTATTATCAATGGTACCATTACTTAACTGTACCTTGACCAGGTTGTGTATGCTGCTGTCCAAGAACCTGTGAAAAGCCGGAGTCAGTCTCTCCTAGCCACAACATGAAAGTGCTTCTTACACATTAATGAAATGACAGACACAGTACTGATCATAGACTTTGGAAGGCCACAGTGGCTGCAATTCTAGAGAGTTGCCATATAATAAGCTGGGTAATGTACAGCGATCAGAGTGTTGTTAACCCTGATCCTGTGTATTTGCTGACAATACTTTTATTTTTACTTACTGTACTTTTACTTCAGTACAATTTTGAAAGCAGGACTTATTAGTAAAGTGTCGGGCCACCACATGCCACCAGACCCTTGACACAGTTTCTATAAGTCTCTGTACTCCCTCATTTGGAGTTTTGATGATGGTTGTGGAGACTGCTGTCGGTCTCCAGTGTTCAGTTAGTTTGGCTATAACACGATTCACAATTTGATCTGGAAGAGATAAAAATGTTTCATCACATGGTAAAGTGATCACTTTGTATCAATCCTTTCCTCTGAGGGGAAAAATTGACCCAGCAAAATGCCCCCCACAGGATACCAGAGTCAGTGAATCACCTCACTTTTGGGGTCCAACACAGGCAGGCCTGTACCGTTCTTTTGGTGTACGCCACACATGCACTCGTCCACTTGTCAAGAATATGGTGAATGATGCATAGTGACCATATCACTTTTCCCCACAGCTCTGTAGATCAGTGCTGATGGTTTTTGCACCACTGTAATGAGGGCTTTCATTATGTTTCTCCGCTCATGTATTCATGTTTTTCCTTTGTTACTTGTCTGTATATAAAATAAAATACGGGGCATTCCCATAGATTTTTTAAAATGTTTTCATTAGAATAATGACATTGTAAACATTAGATAGGTCAAATATTTATGCCAGGTCATTGAGAGATTACACATCTTTCCACTTATTTAAAGGAAAATTGAACAAATTACACAGTAAAGCTTACGTAAATGCATTATGTGGCAGCATCTAAATCATTCCTTCCCATGAGTCATGCAACGAAAAAGAACTGACGGTCGTTTGTGAACACACAGCCTCTAACAAGTCTGCTGATAATGAAAAGAACACTGTAGACAAATAGCCATCAATTGCAATTAGTTCTAAAGCAGTCATGGGAAGCTCATAGCAACTAGATTCAAGCTGGACACAGTGTCACAATGTTCCTGACTGACTCAATTTACAAGGAACATGTGAGTGTCACTCAGAGGACAAACAAAAAGTACAGGAAGATGGCAACAGGAAGCTTTAAGTACACGGCTGCTGTTATTTCAGTCAGAAATTGGCCAAAATGAACTTCCTGTATCTGTTGCTTTGATTTCACTCTCTCCACCCTCCTAAGTATGCTTTGGGGAGACGTTCAGTATAGATTGTATATGTTTCATTAAGACGAGCTCACAAAGACGACAGAAGACAACTTGAAAAAAATAAATAAAATCAGGAGTGGGTGTTTGATCATTAAAGGAATAATTCAGCATTTTGAGACACTAATTTATTTTCTTTTCCAACATATGGATTTGTTCAGTCAGAACACAGTCAGAACACTGAGTGCACACAAAACATCAAAATACATAACACTGAGTATACACGTGGGAAAAGAGATTTAGAGAGTCTTTAGGGAGTTTTGTTCAGATTAGATGATACAACACTTCCGGACTTTCTTGTACAGAGATAACAGTGCACAGAGCATTGACTGCTCCATATCAGCCCTTACTGGTCCCATGGTAAAAATTTGATACCCAATAGAAACTTTGTGAATGTTGGAAAACCAGTATAGGAAATTCTGCAACGCCAATCCTCCATCTGCTTTTGGTCAATCCAGATATATTTCCCCAAATCTTAGGATGGTTTTATTACTGATAAAATATGGATTGCATTTATCCAGATGCTCATCTTGACAGAGCTTATTTTACCCGATAAAAAACTAGCAAGCGAGAACCAACCACAGTGCGGCTTTTAAACTGTATTAAATTAAATTTACCAAGACCCATGGATAAGTCACGGTGTCATCGGCTACTTTAAATGGAAATCTGTAAAAGTCAATGTAATCTGATATGTTTCTAAGACTAGTCGTTGTACCTAGCGTGTTAGGGATAGAAATGTAAGGTTGGTAATGATAAATAATCAGTTATCTGCATACAAAGACAATATGTGTTCAGCCTCCTCGACTGACTCCTTTCAAGTCTCCTCCTTATTATATTCAAAGCTATAGGTAGATGAAAGGGGACAAAGGGTGGGCCTGTCTGATACCTTGGTAGATGGCAAAATAATTACAAATTATACGATACATTTATTATAATTAGATATAATTCATTCTGGTACAAGTCTTTGGTTAAGCTTATAGGCCCTGAAAAAAGACACATATGGAGACAGTAATCCATTATACATATAATTTGCATGAATTACTAGAAGGTCATTGCCCTGACATACAGTAAATCTTGTTTGATTAGGATGTATTATAAAGTTCATGACCTTGTTAAGCCTGGCTGCAAAGTCCTTAGAGTTACAGTCAGCAGCTGCTTAGCTTAGTAAGGCATGCGGACTGTTAACAAAGGGAAACAGATAGTCTAGCTCTGTCCAGTGCTAACAAAATCCACCCTCCAGCACATTATACCAACATATAACACCATTTATCTTATATCTGTATAAAAGCTGAAGTGTAAAAACGACACATTTTGAGGGGTTATGGTTTTTTCCCCATTTTCAGTTTCTATGTCAAGCTAAGCTAACAGCGGGTGGTGGTCGCTTCATAATTAGCATACAGACATTCAAGCATGTATTGATCTTCTCACATAACTCTCAGCAAAAAAAGTGAATAGGTTTATTTCCTTATTTTAAGTGTCGAAATATTTCTTTAAAGTCCATTCATCCTCTTCATGGGTTCACCCAACTCTCCAAATTTGTGTTGCTTTCTGATTGCTTTGTCCCTGCTGTGACTTGGACAAGACAACCAGGGGAGAGAGCTCAGGTAAACAGCAGGATGTTCAGCCCCAAGCATCGATTATGGACCCCAGAGAGCTTTGGTTGCTAAGGCTAATCTTGGCCTTTAAGCCATGGGTCACTAAGTGTTCATTCAAGAGTGATTCATCCTTCTATGGAAAAATCAAAGAGGTTGATGCTGTGCTGGCAGTCTGTCCTGCTGGTTTTGCAGAGCCAGTGGAGATATCGCATTAGGAGACCACACACGCGCAGCATGGCACACTGACTGGTCGGGGATGGAACTTGTGTAAAGCAATACCCACAGCCATTTGAGAATATAAAGCCAATGGCTCACTTTGAGCGGTGATTAATGAAACTCTGTGAGCCTGCTGAGATGAGATGGTGTCTCGACTCCCACACTATAATTTCTAACAGCCTCCATCCCTCTCCAACATCCAAATTTCTGACTGGATTTCTCTGTGGAAACACACATGCAAAAAGACTTATTTGATAAATGTTTATAGATTTTGGAGTCTATTTCAGTTCAACAACTTTTCATGGGGCAGAACTTTTAAATGTTCAACAAAAATATTTGTTTTTTCACCTTTTTGGAAACAGAATAAACACAGGGCATGAGATGTTTCATGCACATTAATGATTTCAAACAAGGATGCATCATAAATATTAATTTAGTTTGATACATGTTTAGAAAGTCCACATACCTACATTTCTTCCAAAATAACCCACATGACATTTTCTGCATTCTACATTTTTTTGGTCTGCCTCCTGTATGGTTAAAGATGCTATACTTTATTATTTATTTTATGTGAAAAGGGTCACTCATAAAGAGAAATACAAATAAATTATCAACTCAACTCTTCCCACACTAGACACTAGAGATACTGGTCTTACATTCTTCAGGTGGCCAGAAACATGACTTCAAATGAATGCTAATCTTGCTCCATGTTGTCTGCTGGATGTGTACAGCACCTGTTGTTGACTTGGTTATGGTTATTTTCTCTAGTGTCAAACACCCAAAAATATGCCCAACCTTCCTCCCAAGAATTAAAAGTTCAAATCAAAGTGGTTGCTGCTGTATACACAGGAAGGTCATTATTTGCCTTTAATAGTAACTGTCAACACGTACTTCAAGCCATGGCATTTGTGGATGACCAGAGGAAATTCCTCTATCTGCAGATATTATGGGACAGGCAGCACTCCCTGTTCTCTTCACAAACCGTCACGGACTTGGCCGACATTCTGCCCTGGATATGTTCTAACACCATTGGATTAGCAGTGGAGGTTCCTGAACTAGCCTTCCCTAATGACACTTTTACTGGCACCGATATTGGTTGGCCTGACTTTGTTCGCCGCAGAGGCAAATCCAAAGCAAGAAATCAAATATGAGAGCGCCAGCACTCACTCTACCAACAAAACCATTGCAAAACAGCTACAATCCACTGACTCTGAATATAATGTGTGTTAATACAAATACGTTGAAGTCATGGAAGTTAAATTAATCACATGACTAGCATTAAAGCCAACCAAAACCCACGAAATAACCTCATAACCAATGCTGCACCAAAGTGCCGCAAGAAACTTTGCTAACTCCAAACCTGATAAACCAAAGTGGGGAAGAATGGTAAAGACTGAAAATATAATAATGGTTGACACATCTGTCAGGGAACTAACAGAGCTATTGCCATTTATCTTCTCTACACATTAATTTGATATACACAAACATTTAGCTGCTCTGTGTCTTAAGGAGTGAAGTTAGGGTCTCTAACAACCTAAGATAACACCTAACACAATCCCTACAGTGACCTCAAAACATATGCCTGGCCCTGTGTAACCCCCATATGTGGCATGCTAGGATTGAAAATTCCCTTACACCAAGTAACATGAGGATCATCCACACAGGGTCTTCTCAGATTCCGTGAAGGAAAACCGTCTCCAATATCCTGAAAAAAGACTTCTGCCTGCTACTGGAGAGTGACTATCAGTTGCAACATGTATTCATTTCATGCACCATTTCAGCTTTGGGGAAAGGCATCGAATATTTTAGCAAACTCCTGGCCTGAATACATGGCTGACATTAGTGTACCCCACCCATGGGATGAAGTTTACTGACAAAAAGGCCCCCCACCACAACCGCCACCATCATCACACTCACCCATCAAGGAACTAGTTAAAGCTGCCATGCTGAATCTCAGTGAAACTGATGAGCTACTAAGCAGCAATAAGTACATACAGTACAGACCAAAAGTTTGGACACACTTTCCCATTCTCTTAAATGAGAAAGTGTGTCCAAACTTTTGGTCTGTACTGTACAGTACAACATCACTCAGGTGTCTATCAGAGATGAGACAGGCCACATGCCGCCTCCTTAAACATACAGATGGGCTGTACATGTTGTAGCAATCACAGACCATCTGGCACCTGTCTCAGTAATCTTAAGTTTGCCAGTCACATCCTCCTGAGTCTTCTTTACTGTCACAAAATGAAATTTTGCAGATCAGATAGTGTCAGATAAACAGCACTACTGGTATAGCAACAATGATGGAGGCTTTCTCTCTAAACCATAACTTTCATCAGTCATCAGACAAAACAGGAAAGCAGGAGGGATTGAACTATGAGTGCTCATCAGTGCATTATATCAGCCAAGATATACATACAGAATACTCAGAGATGATCTTACTTGGTATCACTAGATGATTATTTAAGAATGATTCCAAAGTTATGGAGCTTGTGCATTTTCTGGACAGCTTTGAACCAACCCAATTTGTCAATGCTACCAACCTTAACAAAGACTAAAAGGGAGTTTTTGGTTCAAAAGCGGCTCAAAGTCCTTGGCAGTCCTGCCTCCACCGCCTGCTGGCTAATCTAAAATTGGGCAAAGTCGTGGATCGTGGGTGGTGCTGAGGCGAGCCGAATGATGCCTGGTTGCTCAAACAAGCCACCTGTAACGGCACCCACCTGTCAGTCAATTAACTATGCATAACTTTAAACCTTAATATAATTTCAACAAGTGAGTTATATAGAAATGCAGCCTGGGTAAATTACAATACAATGGGGAAATTAGCTAAAGAGACCAAAACTGTTTTTTGTACCAGGCTGTAAATATGTTTATTTATGTTGTGAAGTTGGACATTTTAATATGGGAACTTATGGAGATTGGCTTGTTCTGCAGCCAGCCAGTCCCCCTGTAGCCTGCATTTGCTCCACTTCACAGCCTCAGAGGTTGCAGCTTGATATAGACCAATGTCTGTCCTTTAGTCCATTACAAAGAAAATATCATTTCAGTGCAAATAAACTCCTTCATAAAGAAAATAATATCCTGGAGGAATTTCAGTCATGCTTTGAAAAATACCACGACAATGAAACTGTACTGACTGTAATAATAAGCGACCTCAGACTAAATTCTGATGAATCATCGACCGTGATATTTTGATCAATGGTCTCAAAACGTTGACTATTTGTTAAACTGGTTCAAAACATGATGACCTTCATTACATCTTTAGAGAGCACAATGCATGCTTACATACATTTTGTTTCGCAACTGTACATCACAGCTGAACCAAATCATACAGCAACTAACTTACCACCTGTCTTTTGGCAATAAATTAATGGATGAGCAATAATTTATTGGAGGTAAACAAGGACAGCCCTAAAACAAAACAAAATTCTGGGGTATTACAAGATATTACAAGTCTTGCTGTTTTTTTAGATTCAGATCCAAGATTTAAGTCCCTCATTAACAAGGTGATGAAAACATAATGTTTCCACCTGCACACTGCCTGTAGATATCAGGAAAGGCAGCTCACTAAATATTCTGAAAGAAAGCTAAAAACTTCACAACATCTTCACTTTACTGTTTAACTTGCTATGATTTTCCTGATACAGACCAAAAACTGTTTTTTGCACTTTTGCACTCCTGCACTTCTTTTAAAAAGTTGTATTTCACTAGATTTTACATTATTTTTAACCTTATTTTTATTAACATTATCATTCAATGGTGTTTATTTTCCATCTTATGTTATGCATTGTATGCATTATTTTCAGTTTTTTTGTCTATGTCTTTTTATTATCATTATCAAGAGGGATTTTCCTTATTTGACACTGATTAAGGCATTCTAACCCTGTTTTTATGTTCATAGGTCTGCATGTATTTCTTTAATAAAGGTGTTATAGAAATAAAGTTTTTTGTTATTTAGACAAAACGGCAGTGAGCCAGCTTACCATGATATAGGATTGCTTAGAAGTTTCTACAAAGACAGACTGAAAGAAACCATTTTAACAGCAACACTGTGCATTTCTGTGAACTTATGTTGTGTTAACATTTAGATATGGTCGGTTATGTAACATGTTAGGTATACTGATGTCATGACACTAAATGCTAAGAGAGCCCAGTGTGAAGCTGTCTAGTTCAAGCACAGGTTAACTGTTATTTCAGCAATAAAAAAAGCTGACAAAACATAAAAACATATAAAGTTCATGGGTACAGCAAGAACCTGATGTTGTGCAAATAACCATAAGCACTTCCTCACATGGCCGACTCCAGAGTTTGCTCAGTTGTCACATGCTACAATGCAGTCATGAATATTGTGTTTGTGACAAAGTTGGAGGTTTAGCTTACAGTCACGTAAAACCTCTCGTTGGTTTGAGTAATCAGAAGTATCTAAATGGGAAATAACAATGTCTCTATTTATACAGTGTGGATTTAATGGCGCACATCAACCCCTTAACCTGTGCTGCTGCACTGACTTTAATGAGACCTCACACTACTGTAAATTACATTTCCGCTAATAGTTGTGGCGTTCGAAAGGGTCATGTGTCTGGAAATGAAAAGTGAAGAAAATGAATAGATTCAAGGGTGTTTTTAGTCACAACCTGAACAGTGTGCACCTAACTGACATGATCCTTCTATGTTGTCTGCCAAGTGTCTTGCACTTAGCACCTTCTGTCCACAGCACAGTTTGCGTCAGTAGAGGCCATTAAATATGTCATCAGAGCAAATACACAGATAGCTATTGTTCCCATAGTTCTGATTAGTTTGTTTGAATCATTATGTCACTGTAAAATCTACTGAACTGGGCTGATACAGAGTAATATGAGATCAGGTATGTTTTCTTTAAATCTCACATACAAGTTATGTTAGTAATAACCCTGTGAAGCCATCTGTAGATATTTTCTCTGGATCAGCATGTTTAGTACATTTTGATTCCACTCCAGTTTGGGGAGGTCTTGTTATGTTTATTTTTCCCAGATTCTGACTCCTGAAACACCTCTTCCCTTCTCTCTATATTTACCTCTCCACATTGTGAAGAGCAGAAGCAAGCGAAATTGAAATCATTTTCTTGTAGTCACATAGACCAGAGATTGTTTCATATTACAACAGCCAGCATAATTAATTGTGTAAATGTGTTTTCAACCCATCTGCCAAACAGAGCAGGGCTATATGTGATGGTTTGTATCATCTCTTGTATCCGGGCAGAGGAATGTGGTCTCTCACGCCACCCAGATCTCCTGTGTGCATACTGTGAACTGTGAATGAACTGTTTGACCTGGATGAGGATCACTGGCTTAGAGGTCTCACAGGACCCACAAATGGAGACGCTTGCTCCCAGCAAAAGTTGAGCTATGATGAGATTGCTGTGTACATGGCAAAGATTTAAATATGTGTTGCATCCATGAAAAATAAGGGTCATTAGATGTCATTTTGAAATATTGTATTCACCCCCAGTGTTACTGAAGCCAAATAATGTTTTTGAAGTGCACTTCTACAGTTTTTAATGAATATTTGCTGTTAGGAAAAAAATAGATTAACACTGGAAAATGCCTTCATTCATTTCATAACCGGCCTGCGGATGCAGTAGTGAACCGTGTGTATCCAGGGGCCAGTGTCCCTAGCAGAAGTGTGATGTTATTAGGTTTCCTCCCTCTTGTCTCTTGTCTGTGTTACTGCACCTCAGAGAAAACTGATCCAGGCAGAGGACACTGACTAGTCCTGGAAATCTGTCACCCGCAGGTGTCAAATGTGGGGCCGAGACAGCGGGCCATCCTACAACATGGCTGGTACCAAATAACCCCTGATGATTTGTCTCATGTACAGCGCTGCCCTCTTTCACACCTCCCCACTGCTCCCGAGTAGAGCAGTTGTTTACCTCTAGCTCAGGTTACACTTGTGGTTCAGCCTTGGCTAGTCTTGTGAAACCAAAGAGATGACCTGGAATTCTATCCTTTGACCCATGTGTGAAAGGTATGCTTGTGACGAAGCTGCACTTGCAGAACTGGGTTCTTTATTTCTTTGACATTTTTAGTAGTCTTTGAAACAATTTATGAGCAAGAAAGAAATGCAAAATCAACAGAGCCAACAAAATAAAACCATAGCTACTAAATTCAGTACCACAAACATCTCTGTAATTAAGAGACAAATCCTCCATTCAACACTCCAGGATTAGCCACTGCTGCACGTTGCACACGATATTACATTTCAGGTCATAGTTCTCAAACGGGATTTACCATGTCAGTGTATAGTCTCACCTTGAATGATGGGAATGTGAGCCATAGCTGACACAAGGCAAACAGAGAGCCTATCATTCAGAAACATGATGGCCTCTCAGCAAATGGTTATGAGGGTTAACATAAAATCATTTTTATAGCACAATAACCTGTTACATAAAAAGAGAGCCCAACAACAGTAGATAAGAGAGCAACAGATTCAACATTTATAAATTCTTATGACCATAACAGTAAATGCGGCAATAATAGCACCTTGCAGGTAGTTCACAAAGGAATAAAACCAACTCATTGCTTTGTTTATGTCAGTCAGTGTGCGTGCAAGAGCCACTCTGGGCAGACTGAACAAAGTTCAAGGACAAAAGGTCGAGCCACTACGCTGTCAAACAGAACTGAGGCAACAATAAATATTTGTTAATCTGACCTGATCTGTTAGATTCGACTTAAACTGAAAATAAATTTCATGTTGCACTAAACACTAATTTAATATGCCATGCCTCCTAATCCACAACATTGCACCACAGCCTGCATGCTGCACAAGTTGAATTTTTTTGGTCAAGTTTGACTTCATTGAGGTTTTTGGTTGCTAGGATCCAGTTCCTCAAAGTGCTATGTTGTCATCTATGGCTCCACATTTTTCAGATTTCCATAGATCTAACGGACCTCACTTAGACTTTCTTCATGCTGACACGATTGTTATTTTGGCTTTCAGAAACAGTGGACTCACCACATCTCTGCAAAACAACTTCAAGCCTGGAACACTGATGATAGTTTGCTGAAGATGAATGTGTTGATTGATTTCTTGAGTACATTTATATGGGAAGATGGATAAAACTCTTATGTCTGCAACTAGTTAGCTTAGCTTAGCATAAAGCCTGGAAACAGGGGGAAACAGCTAGCCTGGTTCAAAGGTAACAAAATCTGCCTACCAGGACCTCTAATACTCACTAGTTAACATATTACATTCAACATATCTCTTTTGTTTAATCAAAAAAGAAAAAAAAGACAATTTGCTGTTAGCCTTTAGACAGAGTCAAGCTAGCTGTTTCCCCCTTTTCCCAGTCTTTATGCTTGACTAAGCTAACTGACTGCTGGCTGTAGTTTCATATTTCCGGTACATGGCAAGAAAGCATTATTTCCTAAAATATCAAAATATTCCTTCAACTGTTGTGAAGAGAAAATAGAGAAAAATGTAAAAAGACATACCAATAGTAATTATGACAAATGAAACAAATGATATGAATGACAATACAAGGCCGCACAGTTTTATTCAAGCCAAGAAGCTTGTGCAACAAAGAAACTGTGTGGATTTTCCGTTTATGACCAAAGTGACCAGATATTTTGTTGGTAAATCAAATATGTCTGGATCAAACTGCACTCGTTTCCTCTGCAGTCTGTCTCCTCAGAATAAGTCGGACAATAAAAACACAATGACACATGGTGTGTAAGGAAGAATCCAAGTACTAAAACATCAAAAGCTTCAGTGCAATATGGATGATTAAAAGTGCAACATCTGCTCTGAGTGACACTCCCTTTTCTGCACCAGCATTCCTGAAACTCAAAGCACATATATTACAACTGCCAGACAAAAAAACAAGCAACGTAAATCTCCCACACAGCCCTGCTGAGAGGGGCAGATATCCGCTGCTGGGGTATATCATATTTTCATAGCAGCAGTTAAAAATTTAAAAATGTCCATCTGTTTGACATTTACTTAAGTTATATATTAACCCAGTTTTCAAATACCTCCACTGCAGGACCAGCACTTTGTTTGTTCCCTCACCTGTTTCTAGAGGGCAGATGTTGCCCTTTGAGAACCTCTAATAAATCATATGTTGTTGGAGCAAGTGAAAAGGTTGAAGACCAAACAACACTCATATTCCAAACATTCTTTAGTGAAAGGATAATGCACCGTCTCGTTTGTTCACTCCCCAGCTCTACTCTCAGGTGCTGGCACTACAAAGGGGGAAACAAGGACTCTGGAAATTTGAAGTGAAAACCTGTGACGTCTTTGCTTGTACTAAAACTGCCCTGATTCATGTTTTAGAAAAGAAATTATTTCACCCCATCATAATAGCAGTGGGTCATTTTGCACCAGCTGGGCTCAATGAATCACATCTGTACCCAACGCTCAGGTTACACAGTGATAGACATCAACAGGGGTAACTAAGAGACAGCCCTAATGATGCACTTGTCTACCATCTCCTGGAGACATCCAATGACACTCACTGGATAGCTTGCATATTAACAGCGTGCAGTGATGTTGTATGGCTCATGCTTTAAATGCAAAGCCCTGCTTAAGGTCAAAGGCGGATCTGTGGCGTGAACATGCATGGAATGCTTTCCTTCTGGTTACCAGCAGGCAGCTGATTCTGACAACGATTTCCACAGACAACAAGAACAGGGCAGATGTTGTCAGCAGGATAAAAGATTCAAACTGAATGTCAGACATCATACTGAGGAGACGATTACTGTGGTTACAATGTAATTTAAATGTATTTTCTCCTCTTCTCGGCATTGCAAAGGATATGCAGATCATTTCTTGATAATTACAGTTATTGTAACTTCCTCTTCTTCCTCTAGATCTGCGATTAGCAGGCTCTTACTTTCTTCATTTGTGCAATGCATTACACCTTTTTTGAATTCTGAGAGCAATGTTTATTGAAACTTTACTTAGGGACTATACAAAGAATATTAGGAGAGGAGTGGGGTTCAGACAGAGTCTGTATTTTATTTATTTATTTCTGGAGGGAGGGTAGTCTGGGTTTTGGGGGGATTCTCTCTCCAGAGAACATTTGTCACTATCATATAGCAGCTCCCACCTTCATTTTGTTCTGCATTTCAACAGGAAGCGGAACTACTATGAGGTAAAAAAATGTTCATCATCATGTTAATGTCTTATCTCTCAGAAATAAAGAATGGCTGGGATATTCAATAAACCTTTTGCTATGTTTGCCATCATTTTGGCGTTTGCTTTGCTGATTCCACTTGTATTGTGTGATTTGGTAGCTATTTGAACATGATTACAACATTAACATATTAAGGTTTGAATTGGAATACACCATCTTAAATCATCTGCACAGTTTTAGCTACTAATGCAAAATGAGTTGTCCAAATTTAATCTTTTTATCTTCTTTCTTTTTATCACGCCAATGATTTTCATACTGTCTCTTAGCTAAAATTACCTGCAGCAACAATGGCAATGTGACTGACAGCAAGAGCAAAAGTAACTCTTGAAATGTCTGTGGTATGACCTTAGCAAATTTAGCAACAATGTCTGCCTGTCCTCAGAGCTTCGTGTTCCCACTTCACTCTTCTTTGGTATGCAGACTTTTGGCATCTTCAGTCAAATCCTCTCGGCTGCCAGCCCCATTTTGTAGATTGACTGCAATGAAAGACTATTTTTTCCCAACAAGTATGGAATGAGATGAACCGCTGGCCTCTTCAGAGTTCACCAAGGTTATGTAATTCACACATCACATCTGAATTAGCTCCTAATCAGTGTGTTGGTCATATGACCAGTCCCACTCTGGCTGCAGCTGGCGGCTAGACAACAACTAATAGTATTTGCTCTCTGCTCTCTGAGCATTATCTACTAACCTCAAAGATACAAACAGCAACTTCTCTGACCTTTGTAAGTTTGAAAGCATGACCTTTCTGAGCCACCTGAACCTATTATAACCTCAACTATATAAAAATATCAGTAAAAATCAAAATAATATATATGAGTAAGGCAATGAAATCAAAAGCTCTAGGGGAGATTGTATATGAATAAATCACTGCACAACAACTGCTTTATGCCTCGAAGGAGGTCACCTGACTACAGCTCTACACAAAAAGGGCGTGTTCATGTGCTCTCTGGTGAACTGCTTGGAGAGGCACAATAAAAACATCTCAACAATAAACAGGAGGCAATACAATCCTTCCTTTGTGAAGCTTATAACGTCCGCTTTTTTTTGATGAAAATAAATCAAAACTATTGGAGGTTTTTTATGACACCGGTGAGTCTGTGCTTGTTCTGGGTCATTTTACATTATTCATTCATACCGATCTATGGGGTCTATAATATGGTGTATTGGTGAGACTCAAAGTTTTATAATGAGGTCAATGCATAGAACTTTGAAGAGTTAGATCAGTTGTACCAAAAGCCCAATCAGGCGGACCAAAAGTGACCACATCATCAGAAGATCAATACATGAAGCTCAGTTCCCTGAGATAGAAAAGCAACTTCATTACAGATACATAATCTGCTAAATAAAGAACGCAAGACTCCAATCAGCAAAAGTACTGTGAAAAGAAGGCAGTCTTGTTCTCAGAGGACGAGTAGCTGTTTCTAAACATCTTCTAAGGAGGGGAAACAAGGTCAGACACTTGAGGTGGATGGAGAAATACCAGCATTTCACAGCGGATAACTGGAAAAAGTCAGACTGATGAATCCAAGTTTGAGATTTGTGGCATAACAGAAGAGCGTATGCAAGGAGACGAATGGGAGGTCTGGGGATGTTTTGCCTATTCTGGAGTTGGACACCTGCATCGAATTGACTACACCCTGATTAAAAAGAAATAGCACACCATTCTTCAGAGACATGCTACACTCTCTGTTTTTCATCTTTGTGGAGGAGGATTCATACTGCAGCAGGATCATGACCCCAAACACACCTTGAAGATGAAAAAAGACCAAGGAGTCCAGATTGTCATGGACTTCCCTCTACAGTCACCTGACCTTAACCCAACTGAACATTTATGGGGAAGGAGAAACTGCTACTTGGCCTCTGAGACTGTTACAAGACAGCCTTCTTTTCGCAGTACTTTTGTGGATTGGAGTCTTTTTTTAGCTAATTCTGTATCTGTGATAAAGTTACTTTTCTATCTCTCAGGGAATGGTGTGATCACTTCTGGTCTGCCAAAGTGTGCTTTGGATACAACTGATTCAGTTTCCCCATAGCTTAGAAAAACAATTCGACTTCTGACACTTAGTTTCTGAATCCTCAGACTTATTTCCAGGTTGCTGTGAAAATATTAGAGATTTTCAGCGTGGTTTCAGATTTTTGAACCCAGCTGTATACACAGACAGGTGACAAATTAAAGGAAAACCTGAATAAATGAGTGGAGACACATAATGAATGCAAATATCATTCAGGGCACGAGGGAGGAAAGCTTCGTGGCTGTGAAGTGAAGCCCTTGCAGAAGTCCCAAAAACTGCAGTTCCTCTAATGGCCACTTGAGGCTGGCTACAGAAAAAGTCAGTCTTCATAGACCCCATGTTGAAATGTCCAACTTCACAGCAGAAATAAACATGTTTACAGCCTGGTTCACAAAACAGTTTTGGTCTCTATAGTTAATTTTCCCATTCATGACAACTGTACTGAGTCTGAATTTCTATATAACTCACCCGTTCAAATTATATTCTGGCTGGTTTGATTGACATCACAGATGGTTTGCTTGTATGAGCACCCAGGTGTCATTCAGCCCGCCTCAGCTCCACCAACGATCCACATCTAAGCCCATATTTAGATTAGCCAGGAGGCGGCAGAGGCCTGACTGCCAAGATGGCGGCGGCCCGAGCCAACACACTGAGCCTTACAACGGCTCTCCTCAGCAGCCTGTGGGTGACATCACGGATAAGATGTCCTTATTTTGTACTGTCTATGGACATGTCCTTTGAAGTCACCAGAGCACAACCTAGCTCTCTACCATCATCAAAACACCAAATGAGGGAATATCTTTTGGAAGAAGGGCAGTCATCCCTCCAGCAGAGATTCAGATCAATGGAATGGATCAATGCCAAGGTGCACTGAAGCATATGAACAGACATTTCTGGCAATGATCCTTCAAATGTGGTTATTAAACACAAAGATATGTAATGGAAGAAGGATATCAATGCACTAAAACAATACAAACAACGTTTCTTATAAAACATAATTAATCTCAATTGCATGTTTTTCTGCATTATGTTCATGTACAAATGCTTTCATATCAGCACATATCAGACAACAGATATGCTGATTCCAATATATCTGTGATAGGCCAATATAACATCACAAACTATGACTTTATGCCATTGCCCAGCTCCAATAAATGGGAACATGCTGTCCTTTTGAAATGTGACCTTTTTCTGTTAAATTACATGATTAATTTATATTAATATTGAACATAAGATGGATGTTAAAATACAGCACAGTTAATTTAAACCCTGTGATGTGAATAACGCAGCTTTTTAGTGACATAATACCAAACACGTGTGCCTCAGCCCACAAATGTCCAATATGTAGAATATGTAAACAAAACAGTAACTTTAATCTAAGTCACCTCTTATCTGTGATTGCCAACTTTGGCCAACATCACTTAAACGACCTTCTGCCCTAAAAAATATTTTCACCTCATTCACAAGTATTTCAAAGTGAGCCCTGGACCTGCAGTCCCACATTTACTACAAAATGTTCAATAAGCATGCACAACAATGCCTTCTAACATCATCCAGGGCTACCGTTTATGTGTCAGTGACATTCACAAAACTGCTTTTACAATATCTCTGTGAAGAAGAGGACAAAACAAACAGGTTTTTCTCTGTGTGAATGGGCAAAACACTCAACACTGTTGAGGAAACAAAGAAATAGGGAAACAATGGGCCGCAAAGATAGGGATCTTAAAAGTGAAATTCTGCTTTGCAAAATGATTCATATTCTTTTCTTTAAAAAATATATTTGTTTGTAAGTTTTGTTACTTCTTTAAAATGTGTATTTATTTATTTAAATATCACAAATAATAAACTCTTTAATGACTTCAAATTCTTCACTAGGACAATCTGATCCACATGTTTATTTCCCAAAATAAACTATTTCAGCAACATGTCATCTCCATAAAAATCCTCGTTGACTCTGGGAGCTGCCCAGAGCAACAACAGTCTTCTTCTGTTGCCCTGTCAGTGGCTGCAGTGCTGTCAGGGCGCTCTGAAAGTAGCTGTGGAGGTGAAATCAGTCCTCATTCATTTTACTCATCCAAATTTTCCCAACTGCTCTATTGTGGAGGTACATTTCCCAAGCTAAACCGCTGGAGAGGCACCCAGGATCACATTAATAACTTCCCCCATTATCCCACATGTATGCATACACAAACATACATTCACACACACACACATCTCTTGTTTCTGTGTAGCTCTGCCCCCTCCCCCATCCTCTACCCTGAGGCTTTGCCGTAAAACAACAGGGGAATCCGCCATGGTGCCACAGCGTACACTGGTACTTTTCCACAGATAACGTGTAGTGAGAGGTGGAGGAGTGTTGCAATATGTGTTTATACTGACTCTGAACATTTATTTCCTCACATTCCATATAGTCAAGGTGGACTGCTCAAGGCCTCTTTCCTGAAAAGTGTTTTGTTCTTCGGGTACGAATTAACTGCTGATGAACTTTTCCACTATTATGATAATGACAGGATACAACAGTTGAAAAGCAAATAAAATAAAAGTTAAATTGGGAAAAAAAGTGAGTTGGATCTTGTTAGACTGGTGCTGTCAGATGAGCCTTACAGTGACATATCTTTGAGTGACAAGTCTTTTCCATCTGTCCACTAATACATTAGCAATAAACTCCTACTGAGAAGCACTTGTCCTTACAAGCCTCAGACAGTGATGCACCACTTTCCATATGCCTCCATGTGACTGGTCCTCAGAGTTGACCCTTCCTCTGCATGTACAATCCATTTAGCCACTTACAACTGAGGATTAATTCTTTGCTTTGGTATAACAAAGCCACCATTCATGTATCCCCTCTAAGCGTTTTATTCAGGGTTGGACCACGAGGACCTGAGTCCCTGTCCTCAAGTAACCTCAAACCAATTAGATGATCCAAATATTGTGATTTATGATTTGGTCAAGAAGAACATTGCAAACTGGCCTCATTTTGCATTTTCCCTGTAGAGTGGGAATGTTAAATCAAATTCTTATTTTCTTATTTTAATGATAATATTTAACTTGCTTGTAGTAAAATTCACAAATTTTTGCTCTTGTCATTTCATTGCCGTTTGATCTTGTGCGCATATGAACCAGGATGTATGTGCAATGCTCTGAATTCCTTCCAATGCTAAAATTCTCTGTGCACCTGCAACAACATCAAAATCTCCAGCTTTGACCAAATAAAATGGGATGTACCCTTTTAGCAATAGAAAATACCAATGCAAAGGGGGAACACAAAACACAGAATTTAGATTTAAGATTAAGATTCATATGACAAGCGCTGAAAGGAAACTCGATAGGCTAATGTGAAACTTAGCAGAAGCACGTCCCCTTCTCTGGTGCCGAGTCAGTCTGTGAAAAACCACAGATATGAATGTAATGAAGAGCAGGGTTCCTGTTTGATGTCACTGGAGCAAACTGTGCTTTTTTTTTACTCTAATATGAAACTTATCTTCAACACATATTATGCCACATCAGAGGATATGCAGATAAAATGTGTTCTGAAATATGGACAGATAGTTAACCATGTTTTACTTGACAAAAAGCTGTCGGAGTCCATTTTAAAACATGTTCTGTGTTGCCACACGTGGTTCAAAAATATATGTCAGAGCGCTGCCTGCTCCTAACAAAAACAGTACAATTAGACCAAAACGTCATTAGGTTTAATGGCGGGAAACACTGAGACAATAGTTGGACATAGTCTGGGCATGTTTAATCCAATTTTACAGTTTCAGCAATTATTTTAATTACCATTTTATATGCCACTTATTTTCTTGATTAATCAATAGCTTTTTAGTGTAGGTATCAGAAAGTAGTTCAAATGCAACTAACAGTTAAAAACAGCTAAAACTGATGTTTTCAAATAGCATATTTTTTTCCAATCACAAACATGTTGATTTACAATTTAGGTAATGTTGGTATGTTTGGCTGAAAAATGACCCAGCTCTACGGTGTCGGGTTGTGTTGCATGTCAGGTTATTCACACACTCCACAAGATGAGAACACAAGTCATTTATCGTCAAACCTGCACACACACACACACACACACACACACTTCAGGTTACTCGACCAAAGGTAAAGATATCATCCGTGTTGAAAAGTTTTGACCCTTCTTATCTGTGCGGGACCACAGATTATTGGCAGTTTGACACCACAGTATATTTGGTGCATCAGGGTCACCTTAAGTTCAACAATTATTACGCAAAGACTTACATACCACCTGCAGTTTAAATATATACCTCTCAGTAAGCCCCACACAGACTGCATGAAAGCAGTTCAAAGTTCGCTATGTTTAGCTCACATCCACTTTTCATATTCAATGTTTCATGGTTTGTGTGCAGCGTACACTTCATCAACAGCTGCTGAAAATTGATGCTGAACCTTGTGCTATAAATAAACAAGTCAGGTATTTCAAACTTTCAAAAGAAACCTTTTGCCTTTCTGTGGCAGTTTTGTGGTATGTCAAACAACAGTCTCAGTATTTTGCAGACACTGATAGTTCTTGCAAGATGTTTTTTTTCTCTCTCGTGCATGCTACTCGCCAAATTCAAGTGCATGCTCCTGTTGAACAGAAATGAACACTTCACTCTTCCCCCCTGAGGCTGCGTGTTGGTGAAGATATAGGCTAGTTTTGGACTTTGGATATTTTACATGGCCTTTGATCCCTGTCAGGCAACCATGTGCCTGGGTCATGTTTTGGGACAGGCACGTTGATATCCGTCTGCGTCTAGGGCCCCCGGGTCAGCGGAGTTCATGAGAGGGGGTGGGGAGAAGGAGAGTGGAACAGCAACAAATTTGTTCCAGGGTTGGCTGGCAAAAACCTAAGCAGTGCTGTTTTTCATTCTTCAGATGAGCCCTGTTGAAAAATGAAAAAGGATGTATTGTTTGGTGTATGGACAGGAAAACAAAATATGAAACAAATATGTTTTTTATTATCTTTCAGCAACTTCTGAAACTTCTTACATCTTTCCAAATGCTACTGACCTAATTTCAAGAATATCAGTTTACTTGTCCGGGTTAGTTTCACTCAGTCAGTGTGAATATCTATTGGAAGAGCTTTCTAAAGTTTTTAAAAATAACCCTGATGATGTCACAGTGATGGCAGGGGGGTTATTTCAGGAGTGGGCTCGAAGGCTACAAATTTAAGAAATTTAAAGACTGGACTTAAACGAGGGTCATTAACCAGTTGCATTGTGGGAAATGTTGGGTCTAGTATTTTTTTTTTAACTTGACTCATACTAAACTCTCTATTCTGCTTTGATTGTGACTTCAGTTCTTTTTTAATCTGTCTCTTGAAAGTCCCACAACAATGTGGAAGTGCAGTATGTGTGTGGACTGTATAAATGAAAGGTACGAAGAAAGGTCGTCGTTCGCGACAGAGGTAGTAACAGCATGTACATGTCCGTGTGAAAGAGTGACACATACGTGTGCCTAGTGAATGGAAAGTTGGGCAGCGATGTTGTAAATGTATTGTGTAGGTTAGAATTTGTTAGTGAAGGCTGCAGCTTCTCAAGACCAATGTAAAGCTCCCATGTGTTGTTTCTCAACTGCAGGAATAGCGTCGCTATGACAATCAGCACCGACTACCCTTTGCTACCTGAACACCAGCATGCTGTCTAAAATTACACACCGTGGTGACATTATGTCGCTGTTCTCTGGTTCAGTGCAAAAAAGCAACAAAAAAAACAAAAAACAAAGGTGGTGTAATGGTGGGTATTCTTTAAAGCAACATTATGTGTAAGTAGGGCTCTAAATGGCTGAAGTGCTCTTTTAATTGAATTGAATCATGTATTTTTTTCACATTCAGCAGATTAAGGTGATGCCTTTTTTGTGGTGCAGCACAATCAGGCCTTCCTTGCAAGAAAAACAAAACAGACTGGCAGACAGTTATTATGCAAAACCAACCAGGAGCCCCATGTTTGTGTGATTATTGTGATTAGACTCTTAAATGTACAATATTTACCACACGCAGCAGTTATGTTTTTCACATCTGCTCAAGCTTATCTTCTATTGCACTGCAGCAAACCTCTCATATGACCTTAAAGATGCTGCACTGATACAAGCAAGGAAAAGGCTGACTGATCAAATCTATGCATCCTCTTGCCTGCAAATAAACAACTAAACCAGGAAATCAGACGTTTATTTTTCTGCAAAGGCTGAACAACTTGTGTCTCTTCTCATTCGAACCAGAAAAAATCACTTTATTTAAAAGGATGTGAAGGTGAACAACCCACAGAAACTTGCAGCCCTAAAGATAACCGCAGGGGAAAAAACATCTAGAGTGAAAACATTAACTAGAAATAGACCTCTTTGTTGCCATAGTCACCTGAACAGCTGTATTTTAGACCTGTTGAGCTGGGGGAAAGATTCACTTGGAGAGTTGATCTTTTTTGCAACACATACATAATAATGAGAGGAAAGTTTTCAGCCCCTCATCTAAATGTTTATTTTGTGTGGGTGGGAGGAAGGGTGATGACTAAAATCATCAATGATATAATATTTATAGATGTTAACAGTTTAATATCATTTTTATTCTTATTTGTGTTCAATGCTGCTCATTGACATTTATTAGAGGTCAATTTATTAAAAAGGTGTAGTGCCAGAATGAGCAGTTGAAAACATGCATGCACATAATGGGCATAATGATTAAATGTACGCAAAATAAACATGCATCAGAGTGCAATCAAGTCTGAATGTTTTATTTCCATGATGTATATGTCCACTAAAGTCACAGTTGCCAGCTCATGTTCTCAATCACTGTAGTTCTGTTTTTTTCTCCCACTCGTCTAACCTGCTTGCGTGTGTGTTTAGCAAAGCCTCACTGCAACTAACTGGTGACAGTCAAAGGGACTGTCAACACATGGTAATTCTATATATTCACAAACATCCGGAAAACATAGAGAACACTTTTGTTTTCCAGTCTTAACTATTTAACTAAATCCAGAGGTGAAATAGGTCAAAATGATTATGTTGTACATGCTTGTTACAGTGTGACATAATTCAACATAAGTTAATTTGCGTTCAGAAAAACATTTGAAACATAAATGCAATGAATAACACTTCATAATCAATGAGATCACAAGACCTGCCCACCATAGTCAAAGATAAAGTTAGTTATATGATATGATATAACTAACTATATGATATGAGATGATATATAGTTGATATTGAACTATGTTACAGAACAGATTAAGATAACACACACGATCCTGCAGGAACTAGTGAGGAACATATGACTATTTTTGAAGGGACACAGGAATAGTAACAAATACACAACATGGGAGGAGAAAGTCTAAATCTAAAACCCAAGAGGAGGCCATAAATAGCACTGTTTTTGTACCAATTAGCTGCTCATTTGGAGTTAATCAAGAGACAGTCAGTATGAAAGTAGTCAGATATCTAGAAACATGTCATTCACTATCACTACAGTACACTATATATCAGTCTGCTCTTAATTATCATATGATTATATTATGTTATTTTGTATCGTTTACTACATACAGTAGTTCTTGGTTCAGGGTTACACGGGAACTTCTTGTTAGTCGTTCATTACAGAGCAGTTAGTTCCTGATTTGTGTAAGCAATGGTCATCTGGGGTTAGGGTTATGGGTCCGTTTTGAGTCATGAACATACAGCTGCCGCGGCGAGACAGGAAGTGGTGGGAACAGAGATGAGTGCAAGTGAGCCTTTTAGAGAGTTGAGAACTTTACACTTTCTATGGCCTTTATGCCACATGAACAACAAGGTTTCACATGCTGTATGCAAGAAAGGCCAACCCCCCCCCCCCACACACACACACATGCTCAGATGTCAGGTCAATTTTGCCAAAAGATTTCCCAGGAGGTCAATCAAATATTTACTTTAAACTTATCCACATAAAGTATAAACATGTTGCAGCTTTAACTGGCTGTTAAACTGTAGCTATCCACAGAGCAACAACATGTGGTGGGGAAATGCTATAAAAAGAACAACTAAAGTAATACATATAAATATTTAGAATTATTAGAAGATAAGCTGACTGACTTTTCTCAACTGTTCCTTGCACCTCAGGTAGGTTTACAGCGACAACATGCTCTCATATTCCCCACGGTATTTATAACTCGGTCAGCTGACCTTGCACTTGGACCAATCCACCACACAGGGGGATCAACTCAGTACGAAACAAACCAAATTTCAAATCTTAAACACTTTCCACCACGGTATTGTAAATATATGTGATTATTGTGTTTAATTCAGCATACGGGAGTTGTATTTCACGATATTAACGACGCGGGGGGAATTGGCGCAGATGTCGGTGTGCGGCTCCCCCGCCCCGCAGATAATGGTGCGCTCCTGTGTTGAAATTCCGAGAATTGAGCTGCTGTGTTTCTTAGAACTGGATTCTCAGAACTGGTGATGCTCAGAGTTTCGAGGAAACTTTTACAAGGTGACTTTTTTTCCTTCCTATTTTCTCAGCATTAGGTCAGGAGTGTAGTGAAGTAGCAGATGCTCATGTGGCTGCCTCGGCTGCTCATGTGGCCGGATACTTTTCAAATTGTTTTTGTTGTTTTTGGTGAATGGTTTCAGCTAACAGTAATAGTGAAGTAACAGATTTGAAAATACTAGGATTATGATAAGTGTGCTGCTGCTGTTGCTGTGTTTGACTGTCTTATTTGGACGGAAGTGTGATGGGCTGTGTGCGGATTTCACCTCCTAACTTTAAGCTTTATCAGCTCCCGAGGCTGAAAACAACCTGCCCGTGTTTTAGGCGACATTAACCTTGAGATTAAGGCAGCCGCTTTCAGTCATAGCCTTTTTATTTCACTTTGATATTATAAATAATGATATTTAATGCACTATTTGTCCAAGTTTAAAGCCTGTCTGTCAGACGTGCAAAAGTGGCGCAACAGGATCGGTCGGTCTGGTTTAGTTATTTTCTCTCTGCGCACGTATCTGCTGTCGACAAACACTTGTTTTCACTTCATAAATGTCTCCAGTTTAGAGGCGATAACCTCTCCCATTTTCAGTTTTTAACCGAGCCAACACTCTAAGAAACATAATTAGCATTAAAACACAGTCCCAGACACGACAGCTTAACACACTTTATCTAAACTTGAACGGACTTGTGCTGGCCTGCTCGGTAGCTTTTTTTTTTTTTTCTTACAGTCGAAGTTACGCTGCTTAACAACTAACCACTCCTTGAAATCACATCCCACGAAATCATATCGCCTCGGTTTAGTCTTATTTTTTTTTTTTGTGGTTTAGAAAATAACATTAGAAATGAGTTTAGCAGCAGGGGAGTAAATGTTAATGGGTTAAATGAGATGAGTTCTACTTATGTCGGGGAACAGGAAACCTCTCTGTGTACTGGCAATCTAATCTGAGCAGCCAGGACGGAATGTGCTCAACGTCAAACACGTTTACAATCTACAGGCTGCGCTCAGTCTGCTGCCCTCTTACACCATGTCACACTCGCATTTTAAACTTTTACACGTCGGGCATGCGTGATTGTGCCCGCACATACATTTAGTGTCGCCTCAGAATTAATCGGAGTTGTTCTAAGTCTTGACCAACTAAAAACAAAATCAGTTTTCAGTGATAACAAACTATCTCTTATGTAATAACGCCGCTATTACGGCTCAATAAGCAGTAAGGCATGGGTCAAAAAGGTTTTCGTGGAGCTAACTTTTTTATGTTTCTCTTTGCAAGGACGCCTCCTCCTGATAAAAAGCAGTCAAGGCACTTGTTGGTTTCAAAGCCTGTTTTGATTGTGAACCTCTGCAGGCAGGTGGCTCATAGTATGAGCATGATTTGAGTTGATTTAAAGTGCGTAATTGAGTATTTATCCGCTTGTATGACATTTATATCATTTACTAATTATGATTAACTTCATTGTGGCATTTTTGCATTTTTTTTTAGAGCTAAGCTGCAAAATAAAAAAATAAATCTTGTTATATTGTGCATATATCATTATTATTTTTATTTAGTAGTAAAGTAATGTAACCTGTAACTGCACCTGTGCCAATATTCACATTTTTATACCCACGTATGTGCGCCTCTCTTGTTCCTTTTTCTGTAGCCACTTTATTAAATGTTTGATTCTGCCCTTGCTCAGGTTTTGACAGCATGGCCACGACTGCAGATGGCTGCATTCAATTTACACGCCATGCAGGCGACGTCCTGCTCAACTTCAACCGCCTCCGCAGCAGGAACATCCTGACTGATGTCACCATACAGGTGGACGGACAGAATTTTCATGCTCACAAGGCAATCTTGGTGGCCTGCAGGTACGCACCATCACTTTCGTTTTTTTATTCACTGTGCGTGATGAAGGGACACTATTTTTGGGACCATATTTAACTTCAGTGAATCACTGACATAGCCTAATTTCATTTAATTTTCAGTAGTTAATGACTCTAGTCTGTACACGTGTTCACACTGTATCCCCCTCTCTCCTGTTCTCTTTCAGTGGCTTCTTTTATTCTGTGTTCATGGATCCCGAGAACGCAAACCTTAGTGCCATCAGTTTAGACCCCAAAGTGGACCCTAAGGGTTTCTCCATCCTGCTGGACTTTATGTACACGTCCTGTCTGGACCTTAAGGACAGTCTGGCCCTGGTCACCATGAACACAGCCATCTACCTCCAGATGGAACATGTGGCCGACACCTGCCACAGGTTCATCAAGTCCAGGTAAAGGAAAATAGAAAATGTGACATTGTAATGTCTTGGTAAAAGTGGAAGATCTGAGTTTAACTTGTTGTTTATGCTTCTTGCAGGCAACAGTCGGTGAATATTGAAGAGGTACAGATTAACTCATTACATCTGGCTGAGGAGAGCCCTGCTTCAAGGGTTGTCGATGAAAAAGAGCCAGACTTTCAGAACAACCACACATCAACCTCATCCCCTTCCCAGGAGTGCAGGGGCTACATCCCCAATGTTTTCAGGGGGATCAACACCTCTGGCTCCTATCATGTCTATGGTGACCTCCATGCCGTTGCTGGAAAGATGGAAGGTTCCCATAAAGTCGGTGATCTACCTAGAGGAGGGGCTTTGTCCCAGAAACGATGCTCGCAGGTACCCAGCACCAACATGGCTCACAATGAGTCCATTACCATCATATCCCACCCTGTGCCACGCCTCCCCAGTTTCCCTACCAGTATCATCCGATCGGCAGCAGCCTACGGGAGCCTTCAAAGACCTGACACTCCCATGGAGGAAGACAGTATTCAGCATCCACAGACCAGCTGCTTAAGATTGTCTCCAGGATTTATCAAAGGTGTGATTTGTAGTCCTCAAAGCCCCCTCAGATCTGACTGCCAGCCCAACTCGCCCACCGAGTCCAACAGCAGCAAAAACGCAACGCTGAGCCTCAAACAGCCCTCAGACTGTCCCAAAGACACCAAGGCCCGCAACTGGAAGAAGTACAAGTTGATCGTTATGAACCAAGCTCCTGACGAGAATGACAAGGAGGTTCAGGGAGGCGACGTTGAAGCTACAGCCATGTCCCCAACACAGAGCCCCTACAGGAGTGGTGCGGCAGATGGACACAGTGAGGTTCAGGCAGAAGAGGGAGCCAGAGAAGACCGAGAAGAAATCCTCATGTCTCAGAGTTTCGACAGCTGCAGCAGTAGCACCTGTAGCAGCATCAGGTACAACTCAGGCTCAACTGTGACAACTGTAAACTCCTTATACTTGCCTTATATTAACCCTGTGTTCGTCTTTTTTTGTGCAGCCACCGCAGATGTTCCTCCTGTGGCTGTGACAGCCCTCGTTGTATGGAAATGGGTCACCTCTCTCCTGACTCATACAGCAGAGATGACACCACCAAACTACACTCAGAGTATTCCTCCTCCAGCTGTGGTAAGTGGACTCACACAAGTGCCACACTATTTGCCTATATTTAAATAATAACCACTAAACCACTGTGGTGTTTGCATTGATTTTATTGCTTCCTCCTACAGAAAACAACACCTACTTCTGCAATGGGTGCGACTCCAAGTTCATTGAGGAAGATTCCCTGAAAGACCACATGGTCCAGGTCCACAGTGACAAGCCATACAAGTGTGACTGCTGCCAGGCTGCCTTCCGCTACAAAGGCAACCTGGCCAGCCACAAGACCGTCCACACCGGTAAGATTAATCATTCCTACAAGTACCGTCAAGTTGACTTCATAGATGTGACTGTTTCATTAATTACACCACCTGCTGATCTAACTTCCAGGTGCAAAACCCTACCACTGCAACATCTGTGGTGCCCAGTTTAACCGACCTGCCAACCTCAAGACCCACACCCGCATCCACTCTGGAGAAAAGCCATATAAGTGTGAGACATGCGGCTCCAGATTTGTCCAGGTGAGTTAAGAAAATTAGCCACATCTTCAGGAAAGCTTTGCTGACGTTAAACTTAAACTTAAAACGCCTTTTAAGTGTATATATTTAAATCCATGTTGTCGTTTTCCCCCCAGGTGGCCCATCTTCGCGCCCATGTCTTAATTCACACAGGAGAGAAGCCGTATCCTTGTGATATCTGCGGAACACACTTCCGCCACCTTCAGACGCTCAAGAGCCACATGCGCATTCACACCGGAGAGAAGCCTTATCATGTAAGCTTTTCCTAGTGGCAATACACGCACGTACACACCCCTTATCCGCTGTGTCTGCTGGCTAAAAGGAGAATAATCCCTTCTCCGCCATGATCCATGTGCCTATCAATAGTTATTAAGTCCTGAGTGGTAATCCTGAAGAGCTATGAAGTGTAGCTGTAAGGGTTGAGGGATTCAACCGTTTCAAAAAATGATACTAAATTATTCTTATTTTTCCTCCAGTGTGAAAAATGTGACCTTCACTTCAGACACAAGAGTCAGCTGAGGCTTCACCTCCGACAGAAGCACGGCGCAGTCACAAATACCAAGGCTCAGTATCGCAGGACTCCCAGCAACATCATCACAGGCCTGGTGAGCTCCTGCTGAGCCTACTGCAGTCCTGCTGGATTTTTTGTTTTCCTTGTGCATCGGCTGCCATGTTAAAAGATTTTTATTTTTTACAAACCAGTACATAAATATTATATATAGTATGCCCTTTATGCATTTGTATATGATGTTCATTACTTTATGTGAGCTCTTTGGTATTTCAAAGATTGTTTATGCTTTCGTTGTGAATGTCTAACAACAGAATGTACATTTTGAATGTGAATCTGAGCTGACATTTCTCTGTTTTATTGGTGTCAGCTTTGAAGGACAGTCCTCTTTCTCATTCGGATTGATAATCACTGTTACAGTTTGGCTTTAGATACTGGTATGAATTTGACCAGTAACACGGTCACAATTTATGCAGTTATTTTTTATTATGTTATGTTTGTAAATAAGATAATATATATTTTCAGATTGCCATCTGCTGGCAGAGTACGAATACATTTAGTTTGTTTGTCTTACATGCAGTGAGCTTCACTTCCTGTCAATAACACAAGGGCTTGTTATTTTGCCATTTCATCATTTTGTGGTACGTATTGTAACGTACGTTGTCGTTCGCTTGAAAAAGTATTTTCTTATTTTTTCCCAATAATTTCTAGGCTCCTGTTGATATTTTGCACATGCTCATAATGCTGTACTTCATATATTTTCATACTTTTCATTCAAATATTTCTACTTAAACTGTTCCTGACATGTTTGAAAGTGTTTGTTAGACCCCCAAGCCCAGCTTTTGCTATTCTCTTATTTATATTCTAACTTTTCTTTGCTGTATTGTATTACATTTTGGTGCTGCAATGATCCATTTTCAAAAGTGGGATAAAAAAAAAGTTGTATTTTATCTAGCCTTGTGTATTATAGTGCACTCGTACAAACTGGTATATTCATAGTGCCTTACATTCACAGTTTTCTATTGGCTACTCCCCAAAACTATTAATATGTTCAAGTTTGACAACATGAAAGTCCCTGTAATTATAAATTGCTTTTGTGATGTATTTCACATTTGGTACGTTGCCCTATTGTCATCTACATGCATGTCAGGTACTGTTGTTTTGGAAGCTAATAGTCTGTTTTGTGTAGCTCTTAAAATGCAGATACACCAGGCCTCAAGCTTAAAAATGCTCAGGAATATTAGTAATATGTAAGCAAATGTCTTTGTAACTGCAGAATATATATATATATATATATATATATATATATATATATATATATGACATGAAAATAAAATGTACGTTATGTAGCACATGTTGCAACAATTGTGTATATGTGTGTGCATTATTATAATAAGATGGTTTTAGACATAGATTTTTATACATGCTAACCCTTTCCTATGGCTCCCCCTGGTGTTCACTCAATCACTATGGAGGTTGTAGTTTGCAGTGGCGTTAAACTGGACTGTATTATATTGAGAGGGGTATTTTGGCCACCCTATTTACATACATGAGAGGGCCATAATACACCTCTCAATATAATGCAGTCCAGTTAAACAATACTAAAATATAACTATAATATTAGTAAACATATAAGTTAAATTAATACCTCTCTGATAGTGTCAACAAAAACTCAGAAGTTCTGCTTTGTAAAAGTAGAATATATGGCAGAGTTGTTGTATTGCATCACATTAGTTCGTACCAGTGTGCCTAATGAAGTGGAAGTAGAAATATGGATATATGATAAAATGTAGATTTGTAGACATAAATTAGACATGTATATCCCCATTATTTTATATATGTAATTTCAGTATCTATTTTATTACTAAATATAGTCAAAATATTTATTTCAGAATTTATTTATTGAGTAATTTTTCATCCTCCATGTGATCAAATAACACTGTGATGTCAAGCGCCCCCTGCTGGCTGATTAGGAAGAAAGCTACCAGCATGGGGTTTTGTGAGTTTTTTGTGAATAGACTACACTATACTTATATACGACAAAAGAAAGCATATACCATAAAAACAGGTGACCCTCACAAAGTATTGCATAAAGATTCGACATTAATTGAACGAAACAAAAAGGGGGAAAAAAATCAGTCATTGCTTTTACTTGTAACTTTGCCACTCTCTCTTTCAAGTAGATACAGTACAGATTAAACAAAATCATCATTTTTATCTTCCTCTTTTCTCATGGACTAGTCCCAAATCTCATAGCAGTGATGAAGCACATCGAGGTGTTCTGGTACAATAAGAATGGGCCATAACAGAAACATATACCAGTAACTTCTACATGGCACACAAGCAATGATTTGTGCATGTATAGTGCTGTCCATTAAACATGAGACAGATGTTTTATGCATTTTATTTGGAGGCTATTGGCTTGATTTTGTCAGGTCTGTCGTCATCAGGTCAAACAACTATTTGGTCTGAAGCAGTATGCCTGCTTCCAGTGACGTGATGAAGACATTAGTGATATATAGTGTATACCTTTCTCAGAGGTTTCCAGAACTAGAAGTGTCTTTGATTGACAAAAGTGTCTAAACTAAAATGATCCATTCGTTCCAGGCCTCTAACTATGATAAAAGACTGTTGCTGTGAGTTCTTCTGGACATCAACTAAGTTGATCACAAGTAGCTGCTTTGTACTCTCTTCATTCATACCAATACATATTGTACACACATAGAAACAAAACAGTGCAGCATTTACAAAAGAGATGGACAACAACGAAAAAAAAAGAAGTAATCAAAAGTAAAAATATGAATGACATAGTGTACTTGCAGTTGATAAAAAGAAAAGTACTAAAAAGGTAAATGAATGTTGTTGGCAGCTGGAAAAACTCAACCCTCTTTGTCTAGGATGATTTTCACGTCAGCAAACACCTGAGAGAGAAAAACAGGTGAGATGAGACACAAACAAAGACTGTATTTCAAACATTTCATTGTAGGCATCATCCTGAATACAGGCAACTCATTTACTCGTTGCTGAGATTTGGGGATGAAGTGACACAGCCATAAACAGCTTTACTATGGACAGGTTTTAATTGAATTCCCATTTGAAGGATATCATCTGATGTAAAGCTGCAACCAAGGTTTTTTTTATTTTTTATATTATTTCTTTAAATCAATCACAAATCACAATTTCCTACAGCTCAAGGCGACTGTTGATCAGATCAAAATACAAATATTCTTAAATTTTCAATGAACCAGTGAACGTATTTTAGGTGAGTTGACGGACCAATTAATTGTTTGGGAGTGAAAAACAAGTACAAATATCAAAAGGTCACATTGATCTTTTTTGTGACTCAACACTAAAGGTCTGGAAAGTTAATATTTAAACCAGTAAAGTTTTCTGCTAAATCGAACAGACTTTTACAACTATAACAAGGAAAATGCCAACAGCTTTTTGTTTCCACAGGACGTGAACCCCAGTGTTTTGAGTGAAGGTCCTGTGTGTGACCCATTCATCCACCACAACCGTTGCTATTGCTACTGAAGTACATCACTTGACTACCTAAAGGGGTTGACAAACTTCTCTCCTTGTACAATCTGCGATCTTAAATGAGAGCACAGTGAAACTTTCCCCCTTAAATAGATGAATATAAAAGTAACCTTCTAGTGTCAAACTGCCCATGTATCATTATGCACAAGTTCAAGCAATCCCCATAAAAAAACAGATTTAAAATCATGTTGATGCGACACTGATGTGTAATCAGGTGAATGGTGTCTCTGTCATTTCCACTCTGCACATCACCCACAAGAAGTACATAACACTTTAATGCACTTTTAAGTCACACACCACCAACTGCTTCACTGATTTTGGATCATATTTTATGGAGAAAATGTTTTCTGGTTTTCCGTTTGATGTCCTCCGGCTGCTCCAGCTCAACTCTCCTGATGTTTCCCGATACAGTATACTGCTACAAACTATAGCTGCTGTTAGCTAATGTTTGCTCAGTTTGTTAATCAGGCTGCCCGGACTATAAACTCAGAGCACCGGGGGGAGTGTTAGTAGCTTTTTAGACCACGAGAAGAAGTTTTCAGGCTCAGGCCGCAGGGTAATGCAGATGGAGAGTGGAGCCGCCAGAATTGCTGGAGTTGGAAATACAGACAGGACTCAGCAGCCTCTATGGTCATAATGACAGAGGCGAAAAGACGGAGGAAGCTAAGAAAAGAAAAAAGTGACTGAGCAAGAAGCTGCCAGATAAGAGTAAATCTGGGACTGATTTTTAGTCGTTGGCAAGAGCTTTGTGAAGTAAAGGGCTGACTCCGAGCTGGGCTTCTTACTGTTAGACTCGTAAGCAATATAAGCTGGCTGCTATGCTACTGCACTTGCTTGATGTTTGGCTGTAATCAAGGTTGTCGACTCGCTAGTTTTTGATCATAAGTTATAATCATAACAAACTGTAAAACTGTCCATATTTATGACGCATCCTTAAGTGGAGGGGGACCTAAAATCTGCCTGGTTGCTGTTTTTCCTAATGGACAGAGTCACTCAGTCCCCAGATCTCATTGACAATTAATGGCAAGTAAAAGGTTTTAACTGAAAGGAGTGATGGCCAAAACCATGAACTGACATCCAAGTTGCAAAAAACTTGAAATAAACAAAACCAAACTGTTACGATCGTTCCCAATCGAGGTGGTGCAACATCAGCAGAGTCTGTGACGCCACCTTTGTTTCTGAGGTGATGTTTAGACTTCAAAGATAATTCTTTCTATCTATATATGTATCTAGTAGCCAGCATATAAACTACATCTTAAGGCATTTCCACTTTGGCTTCAACATATTACAGCTTCCCTACCTTGATTTTTATCATTTGGTCCATCCGTCATTAAAATCCCTCACACCCCGACTTGAAGCCTATGTTCAACTGCCTTAGGTGGCAGTTCTTCCAACAGCCATGAAACAAAAAAAGATCGACTGTGGGCAGTAGTGGAAATCTCCTCACGTTTCTGATGATTAAGGACTTGTTTGCCCTGATGGACAGGTTTCTCAGGCCATCACTCTCTGCTTTACCTACAGTCATGATGCCATTTACTCACCTCATCCACAGAACGCGAAGCGTCTACAGTGCGCACCTTGCCAAGTTTCTCATACAGGTCAATAATTGGTCGTGTAGACTGCAGGTAGGTTTGGATTCTGCATCAAAGTAAAACATGTCTGGTTATTGGGGTCAGATGACACAGGGGACTCAAAGGAGACACAAATTAGGTCAAAAACACAAGTGCGGGTATCCAACAGTCGGCTAAATGGGTCAGACAAATCTATACCGATCAGATAAGCTTGTTGTACCTTGTTACAGACAGACAGAAATCAGTACGTGAAATCAATTAGTGGAAAAAGGCAGCAGTAGACACATGCAGGAACTATAGTCGTGGTACGGTCTATGTGGTTCGATACTGTCAAAGTCCAAAGGATTTAGTTTGTGCTAGACGACCTTTTCTCCAAGCTTTCTCTGTTGTCATCTGTGCGCCCACTGCTCTTCCCTCTTTCTAGACATCTGTTGATGCAAACCTGTTGACAAATAAGACAGATCACATGCTCGGTGTAAAATGGCTCTGAGGATAGCGGGTCAGTTCTCTGTATGGAAAAACAGCGAGTTTTGTGGTTTCCATGACGTACCTCATTGCTACAGTCAAAGAAAAGCACAAATTTGACATCTGCTTTGCCTTCCATGGAAGAGTTCCACCCCTGAAGGTTGTCCTCGTTGCGAGGGAAGCCGTCTATGAGGAAACGGAACTTTTTCTCATCTTTCTGCATGGTCTCTTCCATTGCCTTAAAAAGCAGAAACAACAACAAACCTGAAATATTTCACTCATATTGTGAATTCATTGAAATAGCTTTTTCAGACAATTTCAGTCAATGACACATATATTCTGCTCAATGCACTGTGTAGAGGGCTGCATAAAAACAAGTTGTACTGACAACCTGAAAAACTGTACAACTGTGTTCAGTGCAGCTGTGATTTGGCTGTTTCAAGACGCATTACAAATGTTCAAACATTAGTAACAATCCATGTCTGACATGACCTTGGATTGCTACCAACAAACTCCAGAAATTAGTCAGAAACAAAAACAGAGCTGCTACTTTAACTACTTACTTTCTTTAATTATTGTTAATATTTTATCGTTTAGTCTTTCATGCCAAAAATACTGTCCAATGACAATTGCCGTTCACAAGTTACCTGAGCCTAAAGTGATTGCAAATTATTTATCATGTCTGACCAACAGTCCAAAAACCCAAAACATTTAAATAAATGATATGAGACAGGAAGAAAGAATAAAATGTTTTGTGTATTTACTTGATAAATTCTGCCAAAAATGTATTGATGTCACTGTTTAATATCACATAAATTAACTAACAGATTGGTTGTTTCAGTACTGAACAAGAGAAGTTCTACCAAGATATTGGCACAACTAGCCAAGCGAGTAGAATTAAATCTAAAGCATTTTTTGTGAAAACCTTTTATCAGAGTTGGGCTGAACAATTAATCAAAATATTATTGAAATCACAATATGGCCTAGTGCAATATTCTAATCATAGGAGCTGAAATTTTGATTTTTGATAGAATAGTCCTGTTTAAGTCCTGTATGCCTTAAATGACCTGTGTTATATTCAGTTTCTGCTAATAAACAAACAGGTCCTGAGTAGTTTCTGACTTCTGGAAAAAGAAATCTGGATTTGCCGCTTTCTAGGCAAACACAAACATGATTTAAAGCTTGTATTTGGTGCATACCTTCCTGAGTAAGTTGATGGTGATCTCCACAGGGACAATTTTGCCCTCCTTGATGTAGTTGGCAATGAGCTGTCCGAACTCTGACCCCTCTCTAGCTCGCTCTTCCCTCAACAGGTCCCCAGCTGACAAATGGGTGTAGCCGTAACCCTGAGAGACAAAAAAGTACAAAGATTTTTTTCAATATGATAAGATTATCTCGTGTGATAAAAGTGGTATGTCAGAGAAAAGCACTTTGAAACTTGTCATCAAGAGGCAACTCTTGGTGAAGAGAAAGTGACAGATGGTCTTTTTGTTGTTGTTGTAGATTTCTATTAACTCTAAATCTCTGCATCTGAGAAGATAGAGTAAGTTCTTCTCACTCACAGCCCAGAAAGAAGTCGGTCCTTGTGTACTGAATGAAAAGAGCCTCTATGCAGAGCTGCCATTCAGGCCTAACCGCTGTACTTTAAGTATGGCAGCCAACACCCAGTAACATCCATAAACAGAAGTAGTTATAAAGCTTACTCATAACCAAATACACGCACACACACACACACACATGAAGAATCCACATTGGCTGGCAGTAGAGTGTTCATGATTTTGACTTTCAGACAGAGATCAAAGCAGCGTCTTTGAGTTGTGGCTTCTCAAACTTTTTTTGGTGGTTGTTTAAAAATAACATGGTACTTCTCCGGTATGGCATGTAATGCAGTGAAGAAATAAATGAACACATCTTTAAAATTGGGCTGTTTCCCTCTGCTTAGCACCAAACATGCTGCAAAGCTTTATCTAGTTTACAGACATTTGCTCTCTTATTAATAACAGCCTAGCAGGTGAGTATCTGCAGCTAATCACACAACACTTGTGAGTGCATAATTGCAGAAACCACAAGAGAGACTAGAGGAAATCATTATGGTATGACATGGTACATGTGTCCACATCAACACCATGTTGTAAAGGCCAAGTGCACTCCAGACTTCCACTGACCATTACATAACCTGAGCTGCATACATGAGTCAATGATAAGGCTGCATCATGGAGCAAATGTCAACAGGCGGTCTCCTGCTGGCTCTGTTTGTCAAGCTAATAAGCAGACAGTCAATTTTGCCTATTCATTCAAGACAAGTCCGCAACATTAAATAGAGCTAGAGGCTAAAATAATAAATATATGAATAAAAATATTTTTTATTTAAATATGTAAATGATCATTTGTAGCTCCAGCACAGGCTCGTCTATCTGCACATAAATGGTATACTCTGTGTGGCTAACTAGCCTGCTGGCTAACACACCGGTTCATTTTAGAGGACAACCGGAAGTCAGTGTAATTTAGACATTACCTTATAAAAACGAGCTATTAAAAGGCACAAACACACCCAAATTAACCGAGCACTATTTTCACCACGGCATGCTAACTCCCAACCATCAAACCCAGTAGTTTCCATTGTCCTTTCTCTCGCCATCCATCGTACCTCGACAATTCTGGAGCACTGGGTCCCTTTGCCGGCGCCAGGCCCGCCCAGCACGAACACAACCTGCGGCTTCATCATCAGCGACACCCGGTACAACAAGCTCGGAACCCTCTGAGACACGACACCGAACAAGCGGCCGATCATAAACCAGGACTGGGAGGTACAGAAGTGCACCGGCTGGGTGTGGGACAAATTATGTTGCGCCGAGCCGACCGGTGAATGCGTGTCAGTGTCGGTGGGTAGGAAGCCAAACGACACCACATCCGCTTTTCACTCCAGCCGACCAATGATGTTTCACGCAGGGGTGACGCAGGTGTGTAGCCACGCCCACATGCACTTGTTATTTTTTTCAATGCAGAGGTCGGGTGACGCCCCTCCCCTGCCTCTCCAGCAGCATCAGCACCCCAAAAAACCGAACTAGGCGACCCGCGGCTCGGAAAGGATGCTCACCGGTCCGCGGTGCTCACCAGCTCGAGGAAACATAACGATGAGATGAGACGAGCCGAGAGCCGCTCGAGTCGCTGAGTATAGTGGCTGCTTTCTGCACGTTTATGCTGCCTCGCTGCCTCCATTCAAGATGCACCATTCATGCATCCCCAAGACTGGGAGCACACTGCGAGGAAAACAGTAAAATAGCCTGTTACAGCCGTGTTGTCTCGCCTTGTGTTATAAGACACACTCTCGCTCAGCTGATGAAGCCTCTTTTCATGTAGGTCAAGGTGATGAAGAGCCCGATTTTGTCTTTTGAGGGCGCCGCGCGAATGTAGGGCTAATACGGGAAAGCCAAGCAAACAAAAGGCATCCAGCCCCTCTCCTCTGACGCACCTGGCTGCCCTGTCTCCACTTGACATGACAGCGCAGAGCCGGGAGCAGAGCAGCAGGATCAAGGGGCACCGACGTGCAGCCGGACGTGTGGACTCGACAAGGAACAGGGGAGCCTCCGGACGCACGGCGGAGAAGCAGCAGCAGCCCAGGGGAGGCCGGATTGCAGTTTCTGGGGACGAGCGCCAAGGGCAGTGCGGCAGTCAGCAGGCAGACCGGGGGGAGGAGGCTGCGGAGATCTGTGATACTTCCCCCCCAGGCCCCACTGCGCTCTCACCTCCACATCATCCTGAAAATATGATGGTGGATGTTTTGATGTTTGATCAATGGTGACTGTGATACTCCCCATCATTTTCTCTCTTTTTTCCCCCCCTTCCCAACCAATCAGTGATGATGGGCAATTAAAAGATTAGATCTGCTCTTCAGGCAAGGGTGGAACCCGGAGGGGACTGATGTGCATACTGGCCAGGTATCATTTGCTCCCTTCTTCTCTGGTTTTGCTCATTTTGCTTGTCGCCTGCACTATGGGCTGTATTCAGAGCATCGCATGCAAGCCCCGCATCAGGCGGGAGAACATTGTGGTGTATGAGGTGTCGGCCTCTATTGACCAGTGCCCCACCATCATTGAGGAGAACTCACCGATTGTGCTCCGTTACAAGACGCCTTACTTCAGGGCTTCTGCAGGGGTTGTGATGCCACCAGTGCCCCGTAATGAAACCTGGGTGGTGGGCTGGATCCAGGCATGTACCCAGATGGAGTTCTACAACACCTATGGTGATATTGGCATGTAAGTGTGTAGCAGAACCCCATCAGACTTTTTGAACTTTTGGCCACTGAATGATCTCAGTGAGTGTGATGTTTAGGTCAGTATAGTGTTTGGATGTGCACACCTCACAGCTACACCACAACCCTGCACCTGCCACTGCCAAAAAAAGCCTCTCACTCTGTCCTCCTCTGTCCACTGTCGCAGGTCCAGCTGGGAGTTACCAGAGCTGCGAGAAGGTCGGGTCAAGGCCATCAGCGACTCAGATGGTGTCAGCTACCCCTGGTATGGCAACACCACCGAAACAGTCACCCTGACCGGACCCACATCCAAACCGTCCCGGCTGACGGTCAGCATGAATGACAACTTTTACCCCAGTGTGACCTGGGCTGTGCCCATCAGCAACAGCAACACACCCATGTTGACCCACATCACCAGGGACCAGAGCTTCATCACCTGGCTGGTGGCCATGAACTCCGTCACCAAGGTAGGACAATAACAGAGAGAGACACACACACACACAAGATGAAACAGTTTGTTCCCACATGCGTCAAACTCATATCTTAATAAATCACAGTGTTATTTTTACACATCGTAGATATGTTTTGCCCAGTTTAAATGAAGAACACTGGCTGTACATCTTTAGAAACCGCTCTTGCATTACACACACAGACTGACTGTGATGTAATCATCTCCCCCTGCACTTTTCCTTTCTGGTGTAAAGTTACAAAGTACCTCATCATTACCTTCTTCTGAATAAAGCCCCCACCAGTGCAGTCAGTACAGTATCCATGTATTGTCTATATAGAGTTATAATCTTTTTAGGCTATTATAGATAGTGTCTGGCCTGTTTTCTTTATTGTTGGTTTATAAATTGAGAGCAGAAGAAGAAGGACAAAAAACTGCCATTGAAATTCTGTTTCCTCTTTCTCCAAACTTTCTTTTGTGTCAGTTAGGATAACATTATATTTAACAAAGCCTCAGTGATGCACAATTCATTACCCTGCACAACACATCTATTAGCAGCAGAGCACATAATGCACAATCAACATAAGCATTAAAAAAACACTCTTCATGTACTTAAAATAGATTGCACCATGCATATTTGTATGTTCATTGACCATGTTTTGCTGCTCTCCTCCTCCAGGAGCGTATCGTGTTGCAGACAGTGCGGTGGCGGATGCGGGTGGACATTGCCGTGGACCCAGATATGCCTCTGGGCTCCAGGGCCTCGTTGGTGGGTCGTCCCTACCAGGAGCAACCGCACATCCTCAACTACCAGGAGCCCATTCCTCCCAACGCGCTGGGGAGGCCGAATGCCAACGATGCCCAAGTGCTAATGTGGAGGCCGCGAAGAGGGGCACCACTAGTGGTCATACCGCCAAAATAAGGGGGTGAAATGTTTGCACAGACAAAAATATAATTGTTCCCTCTTGCAGAAAAGGGAGGATGAAGGTGATGAAGTCATGAAGCCTATCAGAGAAGAGAGAACTGATGGTTTCCCTGTGCTCAAGATGCCAGTGGCTCATTATCCCCGAATGATTTAAGTGGACCATTATAACAAGCCAGAGTGGATATTACATCTTGGATCTGACACAGTACGGTGTCAGATTGGAAAGTCCACAGCGAACTAGTGTCAAGAGCCCTGGTTGCCTCAAGGCTTGTTTGGCCCCACAACAAGTTTTGGACTACATTAAAGAGTTCTGCCTGCTTTTTAGAGAAAAAGGAACGCTGTTTTTTTTAGACGTACCACAGAGGTATTAGAACACGACAAGAACTGCATCCTGCATCCTTATGTAGATCTTATTGCATGAGAGAGTGAGAGAGACACAAAAACTGTCCTTGAGAAGTTTAAGAATAGCATTTGTTTTGTATAACTTGATACCTGAAGACATTTTGATTGAAAAGTCAGCCAACAAAAAAAAAAAAACTTCTGCCGGCTGGTTAAACCTCGTCTGTGCCAACAAAGGCCTTTTTCAGCACACTCAGAACCAGAGTTAAAGGATGTATTCAGAAGATTTTAAAAAAAGAAGTATTATATGAATCTTTTTAGTTTAAGATTAACTCATGCATCAGTCAGATTGTATTAAGAGCACCCACCTTACATAAAAGTCTGGAAGAAAAACAAATCTGCTGTAGTTTTCTCTGGAGTTTTGCTAATACACCAACATATTTACAGCTCACTCGCCTCCATAGTGATATTGTATTCAGACGGGTGACAAACTATCAGAGAGATGAACTGGACCTGTTACCACATTAAATAAGTAATGTCAGCTATGCTTTTTAAATGACTTGGAATAGTGCCATACAACAAATTTTAAAACAAGGGGGTGAGAGCAGTCGACACCACATATCATAGTTGGAATGGGGCCCAATTGCACTCAGACCTAAGGTAGATTTGATGCGGCACTAATCAGACCATGTTGCATTACAAAGTTACATAAATCTTCCTGCAATCAGGGAATCTAAATGTACTCTTAATAGTTTCCTTGATGTGAAATTAAACCAGACTACATCTTTGAAAAAGATTCCTTTGAATTAGTGCCATTTTTTAACACTGGTTGTATGAGGTCATATCACAGTTTCTCTTCATGCAATTGACGTATATTGTTCCACAGTAAGTTCCAGCAGATAATCACAGATGAAGGCCTTCCTGTGTCATGATTGTGGTCTGTCCAGTGGCTCATACTGGGCTCAGTCCAAGTCCCTGCCTGCCACTCCACGTACAAGTCACATGACTCATCCTCCATCTGTGCTTCTCTCCAGGTTCACGCTTCACCTTCCCATCTGCCTGCTTGTTTTCTCCCCTCTCTGTCCACCTCATCACACACACACTATCTCAATCCAAATATGCTAATTTGCTCTGAAATCCACAACTATGCAAAGACTATCTGTGTGTGTTAACAAAAAAAAGAAAAAGAAAAAACAGTTGGAGAAAAATGGACAAAATAGGAACAATGTGTTGTTTTTGCTCATCTGCCTCAATTTCTTTTTATTTGTCAGGGACATTGTTGAATAAAAAAATGGCTGTTACTACCATGTAAAATACTCAAAGAGGTTAAAATAGGTTATATTAATTCAGTGTGTCTACATTTGTCGCGGCACAGCAGCTCATTCAGCCATCTGTTGCTATAGAGACTGGTTTGGTGTTTCTGAGGGCACTGCAACTGGAACAGAAAAAAAAAACAGTTCAAAATATTCATGGGTGTGCCTAGCTGTGTGTATGGATTAGTATCTGTGTGAGAGTGTTCACACACACACACACACACTTACAGCTCTGATTTATCTTTTTATTTCACTTTGAAGTAAGCAAAAAGATCAAGGCAAAGCTGGTTGTTTCAGCATGAAAGATGCTTTAATTTATTCATTTGTTCTTACATAAAGACCTTTATTTTGCATTTAAATAACAGTAAAATAAGTGTTTTTGATATAAATACGTAGACTGTGAGCAGCAAGGTCAAAGCAGTCATAGCCAATCTTATCTCATCTCACATAAAAAAGGACATTCAGCATCTTTGAAAAGAGGTAACCCCTCCTCTTTGCAGCAAGTTTGCTCCTCATTTCACCAATAGATGGAAGCTCTGTCAAGGATTTTCCTCTCGTTGAGGCATGCAACTTGTTGTACTTATACCCCTTTCCCCCATATGTCATGATAGAGAAATACAAAATTAAAATATTGAAACATAAAATACAGATTTTTAAATATTTTCCTCTCCTCCTGGTTCCTTTAAAACACTTTACATTTCCATGGGATAATACATACACAGAGTATGTTAGCTTAACAGCAACAATGTCTGTCAAGTTATCTCCATTGTACTCCTATTAGTATTTAATAAGAAAAACCTTAAAAAATACATTACTGACGCCATCTTTTGTGCAAAGCTGCATTTTGCCAGAGGAGCGTTGGGGCACGTTCAGTCTCCAGCTGCAGTTGTTTGGCAGTAACAGGTTTTCACGCTTCCACTTTTTCCACATTATTAATTTCAGCAAAAACTTCATAGTCCTGCTCCATCAATGTTAGATTCTAGCCGTCGCTTCTGCATGTTCACAGAGCTCTCTGTTTATACCTTGATGGTGCTACTGCTGGGAGTTTTGCTCTCGTAGCCGTAAAGAAATGTAGCAGCAATGACCAGCATTGACCCTAAGAAAAATATACTGAGAGAAAGGCGGGGACAGGAAATAAAAGAGACAAAATAAAGGCATTAAAAATGAATTCAATAAAACAGTTCATGTCATGTAAACAACACTAAGAGGCATGCCAAATTGTTCACATGCTGTACATTTGCGAAAAGGCACTGAATACAAAGTGCAGCTGAGGAAGATGGGAATGTTATTAGTTTAGTAGAGCACTGGACAACTGAAATTATGATATCAGAGGAGGACTAAAGTTTTAACCTGAATGTCTTTACAAAAATTCATGGCAATCCATCTAATAGTTAGGAATAGGAAAAGGAACCATGACTGTTTTCATGGCAAATCCACTCAATAATTGTTGAGATGTTTCAGTGTGGACCAAAGTGGTGGACTAAACAACAGACTGACAAATGGATATTGCTATTGGATGCTGCTAACATGGCTGAAGAAATACAGGAGAAAATGTTTTTTTTCCCCTGAGTAATTAGCCAGAAATCAAGTGTGAGTGTGTATGAGCATGCATGTGTTTACCTAGTGGGGTTAAAGTCCTCCAACAGGAAATATGAAATAAGTGCAGACATGATGATGGACAGAGAGGTAGCGAATCCTTTGAGGATGTTGTCTGCATATTTAATGACAACTGCTATGACCAACCCGCCCAGAGCCTGCACACAGAGAATACCGTGTATGAAAAGCATGACAACAACAAACTCACCAACTCATTTCAATACAATGAACAGAGAAAAGATATGAGTGATCAAACCTGTAAGATAACAACTGTGCAGGTGATCATGTTGTAGCCTTGAAATATTCCAGACTGACTCACTCTCTGGCCGTCATACACTAACATTCCTACAAAGCCAAACACAAAGCCAAACAAACCTGAAAGAGACAAGGACAGATTTTGTTGAACTAATACTACAAGGTCCAGTACAGTGATGTTTAAGCTGATCTTGTTGAAAGGTCATAAGTGGTGGACAGCCAAAGACAACAGACTCACACTAACACACATGCAGGACACAATTAATTTGTTCCATCCAGTTTGCCCATTCCCACTCACACACACACACACACACACACACACACACACACACACACACACACACACACACACACCAACAAACATCCAACAAACATACATAGAAGTCCACAAATATGAACACAGGGTATCATTTCTCAATATATTCATCAATTAGACATCAGCTGATTGCTTTGTTTGTGATTTTTCATGGTAAACCTTTAACCCCATGCCCTCTTCTGCCCCAGTCATAAAAAGAGTACACCTCATGTAGACAAACCTGTAGTGAGGGAGTGATAATGTTGTTTGAAGGAACATTTTGTAACTTTGCTAACAGCCAAACATCAATCAAGTGCCACAACACAAGATATAGCAGCCAGCTGTATATAATATTAATACTCGTCCGGCAGCTCTGCATCTGTCTTTCAGCCTTTTATTTCACAGCCTTTGAGTTAACATTAGCTAACAGCATTAGCTAGTTCGCAGAGGCAGAGCAGGCGGACTGTTGTGTAGCAATTAAAGGTACAATATGTAGGATATTTACTGTATTAAATCATAACATGCTGTGTCATCAGAGATTAAGGAAACATGCTCTATTGAAATACAAGCTTCTTGATAAATTACTATAGTCAGTATATTTCTTATTTTGAAATTTGCCTTGACGGACCAGGTGGTCTCTGTGTGTTTTGTTCTGTGTGTTTTGATCCGGCTTGATAACGACACAGCTCATGCCAAAGCTCCGGGTTGCCAGATATAAAACTTACTACAGCCATGGAAGCAAATAAAGTGAATCAATAGATTGAACGTTAGATTCTGCCCGACCTAAGAAGCTCCATGAGCAGACACGTGATAGAACACAGTAAATATTAAAGATGATCTAAATGATAAAGACGTTTAGAGCCCAGACGGACTCAGATCACCTGTTTTTGAGGGTTTCCACCTAATTTCCTCTGTGAACCAAAAAACATCTCCACCATCATCGTCCCTCTCTTTTTAATCTAATGGACGCCGTAAGATCTGTAAGATTGTGTTGTGACAGAGATCCTGACCCACAGTGCACTGTGGAAAGTGTGGAGGACTGGGCCGAATGTTGACTTTTCCACATATAAATTCATCAATAATTTCCCTCGTAAAGTTTCCAACAACACCACTGTGGGAAGTTATAAAGTCAAGTATTGAAATCACGTCACGTAATCATCATCGGTAAACAACAGGACCTACTCGGCTCTTACTGCCCGAGAAGGAGGCTGCTTTCCTGGGGGAAGTGAGCCGTAGAGCCCGTTTTGCCGATTTTTATCTCAAAAGTTACCAAAACAGTTGCAAGGGACGTTTCTTTTACTAGATGAGGTCTAAAGGAGTTTATTTATGCTGAACTTTACCGATGTAAAATAATTAAAAAGTAATATTGTATTACTCTCTCTCTCCCTGTCTGTGCGTGTGTGTGTGTGTGTGTGTGTGTGTGTGTCTCCCTCTCTCTCAAACAAACGGACACAAACCAAATCAAACTTCTTATCATTATCATTACATTGCAGCACAGACTGCAGTCAGACCACAGATGTAGAAGCTGCTTCATGAAATAAACCTTGTTGCGCTTGTTTTGCCCTCATGGAGGTTCAGTGTCTTCAATCTGGCAACCTGCATTAGCTGCAGTCTGAGGAGGGGGGTTGAGGAGGGAGACTGCTCTCCAGTGTTTTGAATTTGAGCTGTTACATATTGTACCTTTAAGAAATCCAAATGATGCAAAAAGGCTTCTCAAAACGTGGTGGATGTGATGGTCATGTGAATTATGTTAGGCCAGTGAGCATATGCATCCATAACAATCAGAAACATCTGCTTAATAACCTCTGCAAAATCAAGGTGTATCCTCTCCCATGGACCATGTATGCACTGGGTTTGGTTTTGGAAATCTGTCATCTTGTATTGGGAGTCTGGATAATGCATTAGCATTCTTGTGCTATTCAGATGGTTTGTAGTTATATGCAGCTAAAATCAGGGAACATCTCTTCATCCTAGCTGCAGTACCCATGTTTTTGGATCTTCAGTAGTAGTTTGTGGTCTGTTACTAAAGTAAAGTAAAGTTACGATACTATACATACAATACTCGTGAAAATGCATAACCTCAAAAACTAAGTCTAATGTTCTTTTCCTATCTGAGAGTCATTTTTCTCAGCCTCATCACTGCTCCTACCCCTACTGGTGAAGCATCACATGCTAGCATGAGTGATAGATTTGGGTTGTAATGTACAAGAACTCTGTTAGAGAGAAGCTGTTTTTTAGCTTCCTCAAACGCTTTCTAGCAAGACGTTGACCACTCCTATTTAGCATCTTTCTGCAGTAACCCTCTTATGGGTGCTCTCAGGGTAGAGACAATACGTATGAACTTTGTATTGTAACTCAATAGTGAGAGAAAAGACTTGAGTTCAGTAGTAGTGTTAGGAACTGCTGCTGGCTATAGCCCCACTTTTCTTTTGCATCAGGTGAATTCCCTCTGCATCAATGACATGTCCCATATATGACACAGTATGCTGGAGGACGACACATTTTTCTTTGTTAACTCCGAGGTTGTGGTTTCTCAGGTTTTTCAGCACTTCTTCCAGGTTTTCCCTGTATGTTTCTGTGTCCTGTCCTGTCATCAAAATGTCATCCAAGTAGCAAATTACACCATCTATGTCCTGGAGAACTCGATCCATTAGCTAATAAAATATTGCAGGTGCACACCTACACCATAGGGCAGTAGGGTTAGTCTGATATACAGCCCCTTATGTATCATGTATTGTTTAGAGTTCTCCTTTTAACTACTTGGCGACAGGCTTCTGAAAATCAAGTTTGTTGAACCTCTTACCACCCGCTAGGTTTGTAAAGAGATCCTGTGGTTTCGGTATGGATCTACAGCCATGGGTTGATAGATGGTGGCCACGCTGTTCATTATGCATAACTTTAAGCCTTAATATAATTTGAACGGGTGAGTTAAAAAAAATCAGACTCAGTACAGTTGTCATAAACGGGGAAATTAGCTATAGAGACCAAAACTGTTTTTTGTACCAGGCTGTAAACATGTTTATTTCTGCTGTAAAGTTTTTCATTCCATAACATTTTAATATGGGGGCTTATGGAGATTGACTTGTTCTGTAGCCAGCCTCAAGTGGCCGTTCGAGGAACTGCAGTTTTTGGCACTTCTGCATTGGTTTCACTTCACAGGCATGAGGTTGCCGCTTGGCCTGCACTTGAGCAGCTCCCTGTATGCACTGAGCACCCCAGAAACATTGTAGTGCCGCCTTGTAGCGATAACAGCTAACTACATACACTACAAGCACTTTTACTTCCTGCTCTTTTAAACACCACACAGAGGGCATGAGAGGGAAAACCAGAAAGCATTTTCTCCATAAAATATGATCCAGTTTCACCAAGACAATGAAATAGTTGGTGGTGTGTCACTTAGTGCCATAAAGCATTACGTGGGAAATCATACCTGGAGCCTTCAAAGGGAAAACCAGAATCCTGCTCTGACCATATATATTGTCAGGGCCAGCCCCAGGCTCTTAGTGGCCCTAGACAAGATTTAGTTTGTGGCCCTAAAAAACTCCTAGTACAGCAATCCCCATTAAGTCATTCTCAAACATGTTTGATTATTCATGTTGGTCAGACTTGAACTGCTTCCTGTTCATTATATTCTGTGTTGAAGAGAGAGAGTTTATGTGACAAAAAAACATTTTCACTAAATACATAATTGGATGGCTGCTTTTAACATGAACACCAAGTAATGAGATCCAATTCTGCATGGTACAAACTGTCTTTATAAAGTTATGTCAATAATGACTTTGTTGTTGTTTGGACGAATTGTGAAATCATTCACTCAAAATCTTTTCAGTGTCATTTCCTACGTTCTTGTAGCTTCACAAGTCAGATTAGCGGGTTATCTCTGTCTTACCAAGAAAGACCTCTCCTTCCTCTCAGAGATGCTAAAGATGTTAAGTAAAGTAATTTATTAGTCACATCACATATCATACAACAAAATATAAGAGAAGCAGGGCCGGCCCTAGGCTCTTAGTGGCTCTAAACAAGATTTCGTTTGTGGTCCCAAAAAACTCCTAGTACAGTGAACAAGTTGCACACACAGCTAATAACTGAATGGACACACACGCGCGCACAGTAGAGTTAATCTTCTGACAGTTTGCAGCTAAATGAAGATATTAACCAGACGTCCTGTCTGATAAATGAGATATCGTCAAATGCGCTTACTCACACCCTTCAGTGTCTCATACAGATGCACAAGGAACCTTCAGCACTTGTATGTGACACACTGGGCTTTCAACTGACTCCAATGTAAGCACATCCGCAGCAGTAAGAGAGACTCAGAGCAGCTGCTGCGGCCGTCTATTCACTCCAATGATAAGAATGAGAACGGGTTGACAAAGTCCATATCTGAGTTGTTTTTTTCACACGTGTAAGCACACAACAGGAGATTCTCCGTGTCAGGCATGTTCTCTCGTGTTCACAAAACTTTACAAACCAAGTCTTAAAGTGATGATACAACTCTGTGACACAGTCAAAAACTAATTGATAACCGATAACGTTGCAGCGCGACGCTGTGGACAGGACACATAAACTCTTTCTCTACAACACAGAATATAATGAACAGGAAGCAGATTTCAGAATTCTGACCGACATGAATGATCGAAGATGTTTGATGAAAATGACTTAATGAAAGAATGCTAATTCTTTAGCGGTGCAACATGAATGCTCCACCGGTCTTCTAAATTGTGTTTCTTTTTGGAGGAGGATGAAACATAGTATTTCAGAGATAATAATAATAAAAAAAGAGCTGCTTTATAATACAACAAATGGGGAGCCAGCCTAATATCAGCATGAGAATTGTATCACAAACAATATATATTTTCATCTTCATAGGCATACACTAATACATTGGTGTTGATGGGGAGTGGATGGAGAGTATAATCTGAGCAACTGGAGCCGATGCTGCAATCAAGCAAGTAGCAGGACAAAAGAGGAAGATAAAATAGGGGCTTGCAGCTAGAGATTAGAAGAGACGTGTTGCAAAAGTGATGTTTTTTAAGGAACCTCCCCCCCAGTTTATTTTGCTGGCACAACTCTGATGAAGCATGGTTTGTAAGTGTTTAAATTGTAACTAAGGGCTCTGTTAATCTCTAATAAATCATTCACATTTTGGTAGGTTGGTAATAACCTCTCACCTTGTCTTTCCCCAGCGTTAAATGTTGAATTAAACATGCTTTTAGGCAGAATATTCTGCTTACGCAATGAGCTACAATTAATTGGGGGTGTAACTAACGATCCTTTTCTTTATTGTTTAATCTGTTGATTATTTTCAGGATTAATCTGTTGTTTGGTCCATAAAATATGAAAAATGTTGGTTGCTGTTTCCCAAAGCCTGAGGTGATGTCCTCAAATGTCTTGTTTTGTCCACAACCCGAAGATATTCAGTTCACTGCCATAGAGGATTAAATAAACTAGAAAATATTCACATTTAGGAAGATGATATCAGAGAATTTGACATTTTTTCTAGACGATTATTAATAGTTGACAACTAATTGATTATTCAACAAATCTTTGCAGCTCTACAGTTAACATAATTCTCTCTAATAATAAACTCTTATAATAGTTCATGTTTGTGAGGAAGATGGATTATGGTAGTACCTTCTTCTAGTCTTACCCGATATTATTACTCTTACATGTCATCAAGATTCACTCAACACGTTTGGTCTCATCCTGCCAAACAAACAGAAGCCATAGTTACTCACCCAGCTGTATGTTTCTGACCCACACACTCTGTTTAGTTTCCTTGAGGATTTTTTCAAAGTAAACTCCAGCGAAGCCACTCGACACACAGGCCATCAGCACAGCCATCAATCCCACAAACTGGGAGCCTGCAGACAGGATCTTCTGCTCAGAGTCACCTTCAGACTCTGTGGGCCACTGCGGAGGTTAAAACACTGATGATCACATACAAATGGACAGGCGGAGGACTTCATATAACTAATATCTACAACATCTAATGAGTGAATAAAATCATATTCATCCAACATAAACAAAGCACATTCACGCATCTGCTAAACCTGTGTATTTGTAAATTACTCAGGTTTGCAGTATGGTACCTGCACAAGAGTGACTCCAGCCATGAGGATGAGCAGCGAGAGCCACTGGTATAAGCCTAACCTCCTCCCCAGCATGGAGACAGAAAACAGTGCAGTGGTGAGAATCTTCAGCTGGTACGTGACCTGTGTGGATCACAAAGATACAGGTATATAAATATGACAGAAGACAGCAGAAATAAACATGTTTTCTTTTATCTCACCCATTTAAATTATATTAATGCTTAAAGTTATGCATTAAAAGTCTGCATTCATTGACAGGTAGGTGCTGTCACAGGTGACTTGTTTGAGCACCCAGACTTCATTCAGACCACCTCAGCTCCATCAGTGATCCATGTCTTTGCCTATCTCTAGATCAACCGGAAGGTGGCAGAGGCAGGACTGCCAAGATGGCAACGGCCAGAGCCAACACACTCTGAGCTTCAAAACGGCTCTTCAGAAACCTGTGGGTGACGTCACGCATACCACGTCTACACTTTATACTGTCTATGACTTTTACTGGTTAAAAACCCTTCCTCCTCACACATACTGAGCTCTGTGAAATCAGTTATATACACACACACACACATACAGTGAACTTGAACCAGCACATTCATGTTACCTGATAGGTGGCAGCGTCCAGGTTGGATAAGGCAACATAGAGCAGATTGTTCTGCAGCGTGTAGATCCCTGCAGGAATGGCCAACTTCATGGTCTCGGCAGGCTTTTTCACAATCTCCTCCTTCAGCAGCTGGTTCATTGCCCGCACACTGAAATCTGGCATTGACAGAGAGTGTGTGGTGAATAATTAAACCAAGGGACCACCCATGGAGTGAGAAAGAGGATCTGACAGTCAGCCATCCTAGTATTAAGAACATTGGGGAGCATTTACATGAGAACTTGTATCGAGCAGTCCAAGTCTGCAAATAGACTAAGAATAAAACAGAGACCAAGACCTCAACTATTACCCTCCCAACCCTTGCTACTCACTGTTTTCCATTAGGACGAGGAGGCTGCAGGCGAAGATCTTAAGCACCTCTGCTGACACCACGGCCGTCGAGGCCAGGTAGCGGGGGCCATCTTCCTTCAAGGTACGGGAGTAGCGCATGGTGAGCACCAGTGAGGTTGTCTGCAACACCAGCACCCCCAGAGACATATACTTCAGCCTCGAGGAGTGTGGTGAGGACAAAACCATTGTGGAGGACTCTTTTTGCGAGTCAGCAGACAATGAAGGATCCTTTTGGGGTGGACAGCGAAAAAGAGAGACGGAATGAATGAGTGAGTTCAAACCTGGTTCAGTGAAAGAAGACATACCCCTGTGTACGAGCTCCTACTGATCTCAGGGACTAATGGAGCGTGTCCTTAAACCACATACACCAAGAGTGTCCTTGAGCAAAAAACACAACTTCTGCTTTGGAAAACCAGTATAATATCGCACATTAAGAAAAACCTATGGAGGGAGCATGAAACGAGAGAGAGAGACGACAACTTAGAGAGTGTGAAGAGCAGAGAGAGAGAGAGGGAGGAGAGAGTAAGTGTAGAATGATGAGGACTTCTGGTCAGTCATTAAATGGTAGTTAAACACAAAGCTGATAAGTCTAGCCTGAAGCAGTGTGGGCATTCCTGTGTATGGCCTACAGGAGCACATAAAACAAAGATCAGACCAGCAGGGACAGGCGGGGGAAAAATGTATTGATGAATCTGAAACTTGCGTGCAACCTACTGTTTATATATTTATATAGAATGTGTTATGTCAGGTTTTTTTTTTATCAGGTTATATCTGAGTTTATTTTTTTTTTAAATGACAAAAATGTACATATTAATATACCTGTTTATCTCTGGTTTAATGATTTATCTGTTGTTAGTTGCACATTCCACATTTGCCCAGTGAGGTAAAATAATCCAATATTTGACACAAAAAAGCAAAGATGAGAGAAAAGTCCAAAAACTAAATAGACATTTTTGTAGCCGAATATGTTGCTGCATCCATGTTAATACATCACACTCAAGGGCTATTTTTGTTTCATATTTAAAGTACATGTTACTGATAATAGTTACACACTTCAACTTTTGCTTAAGTAGGATGTTAATTTATTCTTACAGTAAAATGGAGTAAATGTTCACTGCAGTACTTCTAAGTGATAGTTGTATTTAATCTCAACAGAACACAAACAAGAAAGCACACTGTAAAATTCTTTCATTGTCTGACTGAAGCATCTTGTCTCTGGACAGTCACTGCTGCCACTTCAATTGAAAAAATCGTTCTGGGAGTTGAACAGCCTGCCCTATTTTCACTGATGAGCAGAATGGTTCAACCGGTTTATTTGCATGGCATAGCTACTAAATATCTCTGTTAACGCACCCTTTGTATTCATAACGACCATTCAATAATTCGTCTCTTACTTCAAGCACACAGACTACTTCATAGGTGGAAATTGAAGTGGGAGGAGATGTCTATTTTAACTTTTACTGACAAGCAAGTCACGGCAAAACTCCAAAGTCCACTGAACCACACTATAAAATGCTTGTACAATTTTTACTGTGTTTAAGTATCTTGCACTAGTAAAAAGATGATGTACAACATGCCACAAAGGCCAAAAAGGTCCTGACAGAACAAGAGGCGTGGTGTGTTCAACACACTGACCTCCTTATGTAGCAGCTCTGCTTAGCAGAGGGACTCTGCTACACAACCCCTCTCTGTTTGTGTGTGTGTGTCAGTGTGCGTGTGTGTGCCTTTCACACAGCAAACAGACTCTCCACTATTTAAGCACCTTTTTTCAAAAACTATCAACTTACATATGCAGCTGCCAACCATGCAGAATATATTCCGACTTGTTAATAAAATCTAAAATATACTTGAGACACATTCAAGAATATTGAAAATGTCTTACCAAAGCCAAACATTTCTCAAACCTACAGGACTTGAAGTCCTAGTGGAGATCCCAAAGTTTCCAAAGATACCAAATATGTCAAGCTTCATTTATGAGACACCTATGCTTACTCTCAGTTGGATGGAGGAGGTTGGGTGGGTGGTGCCTGCGGTATTCAAAGCTAATATTCTGTGAGCTAAGATGCTGTTTCTGGACAGCGCTCTAATTATTCAGATTATCTAAAGTAACTAAGTACATTTAATCAATCACTGTACTTAAAGGACTAGTGTGTGTAGATACGAAACAAACAGCTCATTCTAAGGTAACAGAAACACAACAATTCTTATTTTCAGGTGATCATACACTAATAAAACATAGTCATTTATATGTCATATTCTGACATAGAGCACCCGTACGCACTATAACTTGATCTACAGTTTGATCTTGATTTTTTTTTTTTTTTTTTTTTTTTTTTTTTTTTTTTTTTTATTTTTTTTTTTTTTTTTTTTTTTTTTTTTTTTTTTTTTTTTTTTTAATTTTTTTTTTTTTTCCCCCAAACCCCCCTTTAAGAAGGGGGGAAAAATTTTATAAAACTTTTAAACCCCTTTACCAAAAAAAAACTTTTCCTTTGTTCTCCATACTGACAGTCAACATTAAAAGTCCAGTGTGTCCTCACATCACCCTCACCTTCTTAGTGTAAAGGAGAAACAACACTTTAAGGGCCCTGTCTAGAGTCACTATTTAGTTTTTCTGTTCTGGACTACTGTAGAAACACGGTGTTTCAATATGGCCGCATCCATGAAAGAGAACTGTAGATATAAAAGGACAATTTAACAAAGTAACAAAAATAAAAAGATTTTTATTTTCAGGTGATCATACATGCATGGAAACATTGTTATGAATATTATATTCCAGGACTGCCTTATTCTGACAATAAAGGCCCCAAATCTTACACACTGCACCTTGAAAACACACTGTGCACAAACAAACGAGTCTCAGATACCTGAAGAAGATGGAACCTCCACACAAAATCTGCCGGCAACCATTCCCCGAAGAAACTGAACCAGAACAACAGCCACAAAAAAGCCCAGTCCGGCCTCAACACCATTAAACCTGTCACAGATGATAAGCGTGGCACTTCATCACAGATGCTATACAGAGCTTTCTTCCACATGTGTCAAGCTCATCTGGCCTACTTTAAAAGATATTGCGATAGATATCCTTCTCCTACAGCTTATTCACTGTCCGATATGGTTCTCAGCCATGACTTTATGACTGAGACACACACAAAACTACTGAAACCTAAATGACGACACAAAAAGACAGGAAAAAAAAAAGACTTTGTCTTCCCATGAATGGTGACAATACAGGAACTGGTATTGGTTTCCTGAAACATGGGTGTGGATTATGTATCTTCTTTCTTGAGCTTTGAACTGATGGAAACTCTGTCAGCCTAGGCAAAAAAAAAGGCACCATTTCAGAGAGACACATTATGTAGGGCTCAAACCCTGACAGAACTGTGGCTCTAAAAGCAAGAAGTCATTCACTAAAAGTGTACAAATATTTCTGATACAGGTGTGTGTTTACCATCACAAATAAAGAGCATGGCACATATGAGTGTTTCTGTTTCTGTTTCTGTTTCTGTTTCTTTCTTTATCATTTTCACAAACCAGCTTCCCCCATGAGACAATACAGTCTCTCAGGTCTGTTACAAAACCTAGATCAAGGTGCAAATATAGCAGCACAGTGCGCTTTTTTAACTTTTACAATCAGATGGAGCATCAGATAATAAAGACTGAACTCAGGACGAAGTATAAGTATGAGCGTAGCCCCCAACGTAACCCAAAACCAGTGAGATAAACAGATTACAGATATTTGGAAATGTCTATCATGTTACTCTGCTGTTGCTGCTGCTGCTGCTGCTGCTGCTGCTGCTGCTGCTGCTGCTGGTGACGTGGATCTGTGAAGTCAAAGAGGAACATACTGTCCCTCCATCACCAGGAGATCTGTGTTCGTTTGCTTTAATGGGAGTTGACTTCAACAAATATTGAACTTCACAAGTTCATCAGGATGTGGGTCCGTCAAAAGGTTGGAAGTGGAGGAGGAGATTTAACGAGTGAGTGAAGAGAATGACTGGATGAAGTGAACCGTCTTTCTACAAGCCCACATTAATTACACCTCTGATTGTTATTAGTTGTTAATGGATTTGATCAATCTGTCCGTGAAGGGCTCTCAACAGGCTAACAAACTTACATTTTCAGGTGTCTCTGCAGAGAGCATAACTCCATTGTTTGTTTTGCAAGTTCATTCAAAAGAAACATTTGCCAAGTTCCCCTCATACAGTAACTTACCTGTCGGTCTGGATCGCAGCTGATGAGGTGGGTGAGGGTGAGGAAGTATCACTGATGTTCGCACTGATCGCCGGATAGTCTTCCCCTTTTTGTTCTTCTGTACGCTTATTATAACACTCATAAAGTTAATCCGACCGTCATTTCTGGTCAAACTATGACTAAATAAAAGTCTCACAGCAGTAAGGTGAAAATCGTCGCGGTGTGCTCTGAGTCTAACGGAGTCAGTCCCTCTCTATCCTGAATGAATGAACCGACACACGCCGACAACAAGCTCCAAATGTTTGCTGACACCTGCTGGAGAAAAACAAAACAGAACTCACTATTTTTCAAAAAATGTGACAATGCTGCTTATTATGCAGATACATTAGAAAGCACCCAGAGAGCTCAGATTATTAATATTTGAAATTTCTCATAAAAACACATGAGAGACACAACACACCAAAATGAAGATTATGTGGTGACACTACTAACCCACCACGAAACTTCCCCAGTTCATCACTTTAATTCAATTGTTGTTGTTTTTTTGCATTATAAATGTTCTAAAAGTGTATCTTTATATAAATTGTTCATTTGCATTCCCTGAACAAAAAACCTGAACACTGGATAACACCAGGTTCAAAATTCTTATTTCTATATAATGTGTATATAGGGATTTTTGGATACCTCTTTTTGAGAGGCTATGAGTGATATATGAACAAACCCCTGTGTAAAGAAGGCCTTCAGAATGTATATAAGAATAAACGGTATAATAAACTGACTTGGTGTAAGTGGAGATTTCTGGCCCAGAGTGTGAAAAGAAAAACATTTTCCCAAAAAGTTTTCCAAAATGTTATGTTTAAATATGCAAATGAGACATTATCTAATGCTAACCCTTGGTGAATTTAGGAGAAATCTACAGATGTACAGTTAGTAAAATAAACACTTGTGTATTTTAGATGTTTTCTTTCCACTAGTCTGAAAGAAGATGATAAATAGGCCAAAATCTCAAAAAAAAAAAAAAAAAAAACTTGTTTGACTGGTGAACTCTGTTAAGAAATTAGCTTTTGGTGGGGATTTTTGATTAGACTCACAAAGCATAACCTCCTCAGCAGGTGTAATAACATACCAAAGAGTTTCTGTTAGTGGGTCACCTCTCTTTTCAAGCTGTATTGTATAATGTGCAGATTGATGTAGACCCATTTGATTTGATGATATGATATATTCACAAATATAAATGGACAGGCTCCAGTTCTTTTGGTTGTCATGTTAGCTGTGTTTAGTATGACTCAAATAAAATTTGGGGAGAAATATCAGGTTTAATGAGATGAGGAAACATGTTAGTAAATGGGGTTGACACCAGGGGGCGCTATAGCCCAATATAACTTGATATAAGACCTCAATTTGTCACCGAAGAAGAAGAAAAAGAAGCCCATGTGTTTCCTGTGTTTCCACTCCATGCTGCATGAGAAGGACTGTGTCTAGTAAAAACATTGCACTCAGTTGGTGAAAGGTGTGAAAATGGTTCGTAAATTAAAGTACCATGAACAGAAGCTGTTGAAGAAGGTGGACTTCATCAACTGGGAGGTGGACAACAACCTGCACGAGGTCAAAGTGTTGCGGAAGTATCGCATCGAGAAGAGAGAGGACTACACCAAGTAAGAAGCGTCGGTGTGGCTAACGCTAGCTAGCCCCTAGTAGATAATACTTACTGCTGTGCTGTGTGAGCCTCCGTGCCGAGCCGAGTTAACTTCCTACAGTCAGGCTGAGACCCAAAATAAATGTATTCCTGCGCTTATTCCGCATCGTTAGCTACTCTGTACAATATTACCGGTGTTTCGGTTTAACGTGTGGCTGTGTTAACTGGTGACCGTCAGCCTGTGGTTGTCGTAGTTACTACAGATGTTGAAAACAGTGATAAATGACGTAGCTGTCTTTGTTTACTTTCTTACCCAACAACGTTACAATGTAAACAAACAAACAAACAGACCTGGATCGTCTTTGCAGTCTTGTTTGAGTTTTAAACGTTGCTTGTGTTGTAAACAGGAAAAGAGCAAGTCCTGTGAAACTCTCTAATAAATCTCTAATAAAATAACTTGAATACATTTTCTAATGACGTCTTTGGTGCCTGCTTGAGTGAACATGTGACAAAGGAAATATTCAGCCTTTTTAAATAATAAAAAATATAAAATAAAATATAAATGATTTATGGTATCATTGTATGTGTACAGGAATCTAGTTTGACGATTGCTAATGAGTTAAAGGCTTCTCAGTTAATTACCCTTTACTGTGTGGCCAATTATGTGGACCAACTCTGTGATTGTCCATAGTTTTTCCAATAAGGTGCAAAACGATTACATATATGAGAAAAATGTCATATGATATTTCTTGCTATAAATGAATATTTAATATCATATGTTTATCATATTTACACATTTAAAGCAACAATCTGTATTAAAACACTGGCTTATTTCTGTTGAAACCAGGACAAAAATTGTCCTTGGATTTCAATAGAATACAGTCTTTGGTCGGACGTTGATTTTGCATTCTTCCAAACAATCTAAACAGATTCAGCATGGCTATATTGTCAATAAATAAATAATAAATAAATAGATGAACTAAAAATAATAGTACATTTACATAATAAAGCAAAAATTCTTCACATTCCATCATTCGATGTAACAGTCATCAAATGGTTCATACTGGTGTTTCGGTTTAAGAGCAACCCTGTTAACTGCCGGCCCTTAGTTGAATGCATCTGTGTTTATAATATAATATTGAATAGCACATGTTTGATTCTACTTGAACAGTATAGGCACAGAAATCAAGTTAATCATTAGTAGTAATAGTAATGTGTCTTTCTCCCGTGTCTCAGGTACAACAAGCTGAGTCGTAACGTCAGAGATTTGGCCCAGAAAATCAGAGACTTGGATGAGAAAGATGGCTTCAGAGCTCAGAGTTCCCATCGACTACTGGAAAAACTGTGAGTTTCTCTGTGTGATATTGTTTGCCTTGACATAATCATCTGTCTAATAACATTCAGCCAACACCTCTGTCCTGTTTCACAAAACAACATCGGTGTGTTATCCAACTCTCTTTGGGATATCTCTTATATTCAATAACATAATTGGAAATACAAACTATACCTTTTGTCTTCTATTGATATCACGCTGACAATTTTCTTGTTTCTGGACACAAGGTACAGTATTGGTCTCATCCCCACCAAACAGAATCTGTCCCTCACAGAGAAAGTCACAGCTTCTTCATTCTGCAGGTACGTCATCCCACAGATGTTTTACTGCGATCATATGTCATTATTAGTATTAGTATGTTTTCTGTGCTGCCAATCACCTGTGTAACTCCTGCAGGAGGAGGCTGCCCAGCATCATGTTGAACCTTCGAATGGCTCAGAACCTGAAGACAGCTATTACCTTCATTGAACAGGGACGTATCCTTCATTACTGCGTTATTCATGCGTGTATTACTTTTATTACTCACGCTGCTTTAACTTAGGAAAACGCATCCTAACAGTCAAACACAAGCAAATTAAGAAAACATCTTAAACTTGACGTAACACATACGCAGTATTTAGAAAACACTCTGCAAGTACATCCACCACAACACATTATTTTTGAGGGGATGAAGATTATTTAGTCTTGAATGAATTTATCTTGAGAAATTAGTTTTGTCTACGTCCAAACGTAGAAACTGTTTTGCAGTTGCGTCCTTCACTCTGTCTCAGATGTGCGTGTTGGCCCAGACATCGTCACAGACCCGGCATTTCTAGTCACAAGGTTAGTGCTCATGTTTAGTCTTCTCCTAATTTGTCTTGCATTACTTTGTGCAAACTGTCCATTCTGATTTTTTTTATTTCTTCAGAAATATGGAAGATTTTGTTACTTGGGTGGATTCATCCAAGATCAAGCAACATGTCATGAATTATAATGATGAGGTGAGTTGAGTTCTCACAACAGTCGCTAGGTTAAAAATTCAGCAATGGTTTAGTTTAAAGAAAATGACCATGTGGTGTTTGAATCAGTCATAAAACCTACAAGTGTCACCGATCATTTCTCTGCAGCTGTTTTGCAAATGAGCGCTGTGTTTGTTTTACAGAGGGACGACTTTGATCTGTTGGCATAAGTCTGTTTCTGTTGTATTCGTCAATCACCCTGAGGACAGCAAAGGGACAAGAAATCTGCTTTTGGATCTATCAACTTGGAGATTTTAGTCTGAGTAAGGACTGAAGGAGCACACATCCAGACTGTACACTGAACGCCTCTCCTTTGATGCCTAAAATCTGATCCATTTGACAGTTGATCATCCAGGTCAGGTGGCTCATCTGAGGCTGTATTCATTAATATAACCACGACTCTTGCCTCTAAACCTGCTCAGCCACCAGTAGCACAAGAGCACAGACTCTTGTTTCCAGCAGAGCCACTCCAGCATTGGCCACCGTCACACTGGTGATACAGAGCAGCTGTTCCTTCTCCTGGAATTCCACATTTTCTTCTGCATAATGTGTTCTTTGTATAAACATCAGTGTGCCTCACAGGGTTAGTATGTATGTAACTGTGGAAATTCTAGTTCATAACTGTATATATACAACATAAACAGGACTGTCGCTGTCTGTAAAATAGAAACGTACAATTTGATAAATATTTAATATTTTCAATAAGACTTTGTTACAATGTAAACTTTGCAAACAGTAAACATTCTTTTATCACAGTAATTAAGACTTTTTAGAACTTTTCTGCATACATGTTTTCTCTGCTCAAACTCTGAAAGAAACCCTTATACCAGTGTGTAAATGCGAATTTGTCAACGCCCTGCTCTTAATATTCCAGTAAGCAGACGTACATAAACTCACCATGAACCAAGAAGTTGCATGTTATGGCTCAGTCTATACTGTATACATTGTGTAAGTGAAAGCTGGATAAAGCATAGAAAGCCTTTAATAGCGACAGACTGGTTTTGATCCCTTTAAGGCACCCTGGAATATAACAAATGTAACAGGATCAGTTTAAACGCTTAGAAACAGCTTCCCCCCTGAAGTCAAAGTCCTTTTTTGAGAGTCCATCAGAGCCACCAGAAACGCACATAGACGATGAGCGTAACGAAGAAGACTGCCACGGCAGCCACCTTGGCATACGTGGAGCGAGTGTTGAGGTATTTAGCATCGCTGCGGTACTTCTTCGACAGGCTGGACAGATTGCTGGCCTTGGTGTCTAGAGCTGAAGGACACAGAAGTATGAAAAGAGATGAGATTAACTGGACATTATAGCAATAAATGTGCATCCAGTTTTGAAAAGATTAAAAGGACTAACCACACCTCATAATATAATGCAATCCAAAACATCGCCACAAACTGCTGCAATTACTGCAGAGTAAAATCAATGATGGCAGTCACAACAAAATTGTAATTGGTTGCATTATGTAATCAGGTGTTCTTGGTATTTTGTCCAGGACTTTTTTAAATTACCAGAAAGAGCCTCTCCTCTTTGCAGAACTTCCTCAATATTTGCCACCATGATTCTCTGGACATCCTGTAGCTCTGTGTTAATACTACCCAAGTTCTTCCTGGCCCTGCTGTCGATGTATGACTTCTTTGTTTTCTGGATGTATGTGTCTGGAAGAATGGATGCATGATACAATCTTAGTCAAGGATTTTATCCTTTCTGCTCAAAGTGAATAGACACAATGTTTCCTCGTTGTACCAGATGACAAATAGTCTTACCAAACTCGATGAAAGAGTACGGCCTCGTCACTGTGGCTACTCTTCTTCCGTACTGGTCATAGAACTCACTGTGGAGGTCTTCGAGGTACGCAAAAGCCATTTTTTTGGGAAATGAAGCCTCACAGAGGAGCAGGTAGCATACACCCTGTGCAATTATATAGCTGAAAACAAGTCCAGTCCAAATTAATGGTTATTTAAAATGACTGATGATGCGTCAAACTAATCCTCACCCTGTACAATATGCAGAAGTAACACGCTTGTGGTAACTTACTGAAAGTTCATGTCGCCGGCCTCCAGTGTACAACGATCCGGACTCTGAGCGTTCAGTTTACGGCACAGCTGCTTGGCTTGGCTCTGGTACTGCTGGAGGTCTCTCCCTGACTGACAGAGATAAGCAAAACCAGACTGTAGTCAGAACAACCATACGTACAGGTGTATCAGTGTTATATCAAAACTCATAATTTAATTCCATTACATTTTATTTATATAGCGCTAAATCATTACAAAAGTTATCTCATGACACTTTCCATATAGAGCAGGGATAGACCGTAGTCTTTATAATATTATTTACAGAGACCCAATTACCACAATGAGTGAGCACTTGGTGACAGAGTAAAGGAAAAACTTCCTCATATTCAAACTCACATTAAACTATATATATTTTAATCTAAATACATTTTTTGGTTCAAGATTAATTTTAGTTTTGGGGTGCTAAAGAATATTTCATAGATTAATCGTTTGGTCTTACACACAATAAATGTCTTTAAAAGTTTGTTTATTCAGTCCAAAATACAGAAGCCCCAAGTGGTCATTTTATTTCTTCTGTTTTCTCATGATAACGAGTTAATTTAATTTGTTTTCACAAGATCTCAACATAACAAAACACTGTTCCCCCCGAGATAACAACAAAATTAATTTGATATCTTGAGAAAACCAAAGGATAGTTGAGTACATGAAATAATTGCAGGTAACATCCTTCAGTGTCAGAGGATCAGGGAATGTTGCAGTTGCAATAATTTAATATACTAGACTATCCTTTTGTTTTCTCAAGATCTGGAAATAATTATGGCATTATCTTGGGAAAACAAAGTTTATGTTGAGAGAGCTCAAGAAAGCAAATGAAATTAACTCTATCAGGAGAAAACAGAGGAAATGAAATGTATGACTGCTTTGGGCTTCCGTACCAAAAGCCAAAAGATATTCAGTTTAATATTGTAAACAACAGAGAAAGGCAGCAACAGTTCCTTAAATTATTGCTTTAAAAATCACTTAAACAACTAAACGATTATTCAAATAGACTGGTCGAGTAATTAGTCGACTAATCGTTGCGGCTGTAAAGTTTAATGTAAAGTTCTTGCTTAGTAGCAGGCTGAGCTAACTTTACATTTATTGTAAAGAACACTTTTCCAGAGTTCACATTAAACTAAAATGTATCCCTATATCATATTATTATATTTCCCAATACACAGATACAGCCTTCATTCTTGTTTCTGGGAGGTCTACTCTTTGACTAGCTGGACTCTGGCGTGTGCTCCTCTTCAAACACAGAGGCTATGTGTGGGAGCTAGCTTCATTCATACCTGTTCGTCCTCCTGTATGGACGCGGCGAGCGGCAGTCCGTCCGCCACGCGGGCGATCATGGTCAGTGCAATCATCCTGATGGAGGTCGGTAATCGGCGGTGCCGGCTGACACACACGGTAAACTTTATAAACTTTGTATGTTTTTGCTGTCAACTTTGATGATGATGCACAGGGAGGGAGTGAGTGAGCTGGACGGAAGCTCATGGTGCGCCGCTGAATTAGGCCCGAGTGGCAACTTGTGAAACTTCCAGCGCATAAAAGAGGTAGGACGGGGTCAAAACAGTCTTTTTGTGTGTTTGGCGCTTAAAATAACAACAATACCTGCAGGGTGGAAATACATTTTCCAAATTAGCATTAGACTGTCTTGTTTATTTTCTAACCAGCAGGCACTGTTTTTTTTACCACTTTAGCAGAGTATGAGGCCAGGAGCTCCAGCAGTCCGACCAGACAGCTGGCAGACGGACTGACTGCATCTCCACTGCTGATGCCTGTACTGAGCCGAGAGGTGCGGATGCGATCTGTTTAGGTCCTCCGTCTGGAGTGAAGCTTCTCTGAACTGTAAAACCAGAGGAAGGACCTCCCCAACGATGGACAAACCAGAAAGGTATCCCAGCCTCGTTTATTTCACCATCTATTGTTTGTTTATTTGGTTCCGTATGTGCGATATCGTGTCTGCCTTCCCTGCTGGCCGTGGAATGGCTGCTCTTTTCTCTCCTTCTTCTGTTATTATTTGTTGTTTTTTTTCTCAATAATGAGATGATGTTTGAGATTTTTTTCAGCTTTAAACAGGATGCATTTCTCCCCTTACATCTCTTGTTTCCTATGTTCTTGCCTGAAATGCTCTAAAATAGCCCAGAGATGCACCGATTATGTGCTGCAGCTGCAGCTTTTTATCGACATAAATGTTCATATTAAAGCAAGATGTCAAGGAGGACGTGATGTGTGCGGGATGGTGCAGCTGACCGTGCAGCTGTGCGGTCAGTGCGTAAGGATCAACCGCACCATCTGAGGATCAATCACTATGCATCCTAATGCCAAACACCGCCAGGTCATTTGGTCTCATACACCGTTATGCTAGCCATATTGCTGCGGCTGCTACATGCCGATATAACAGTGGAGATGAGAGCACTTGTACTCAGCCACAGATTAATCCTCTGAGCGACACAGAAAACCCCCCATTCATTAATAGAAATGACCCGGCGGCTTGGCACAGTGGCATCCTTAACAGCTTGAAAGGCCTTATTGTTGCGGGGCAGCTGGCACCGCCGTGCGCACGTTCTGATTGGTGTTTTCCCAGACCCTGCGTGTGCTTGCGTGACTCACAGCCCGGCTTAAACCGTCTATTTTATGGTCTTTTCAAATATATGTGTTTATTCTAGGGTGCGGCGCCTTATGACTAATTGATTATGATAAAAAAAAGAAGAGGGATTCCCAAGCTGGAGTTCAGGGGATTCCTTCCCCTGCAAAATGAAGACTTCATTTCCTCTAAGAGGTTTGGTTTGGATAATTACAGGGACGTCGCTCTCCTCTGGGTGTCTCTAATAAGGACAGACTCCTCAGATGATTTCCCCAGAGACAAAACATCTATCTGTGAATTGTGGCTTTTTGGCTCGCGGGGGTGGTCTTCGCTCACAAAATAAGTTTGTCAACTTGTCACTTGTCACTCCCTCGTATCTGCCCCTCCCAGGTGTGCCTGTAATGCTCAGGGGTGAGGAGGAGAGCAGCTGAGGAGGAGGAGATGGGCTGCACCTCTGCCAAGCAGGTGTCTGCCGTGCCCAACGGTGAGGAGGGCCAGAATAAAGCCTACAGCAACGGGGACCTCCTCTCTGGTCAGTCTGACTACATGTACCTCTGTGTTCATTTTAATCATTAGGCCACACTAATATCAATTTTTAAAATATAATAATGATAGTTTTCAAGAGTTTTTGATTAGATGGTCTTGTTTGGTCCTGTGATCCTAATGCTCTCTGATGATGATGGAACTCTTAATTAGTGCTTTATTAAAGCCAGGTGCACATGAAAGGTCAAACAGAGCCAAATCTCATCGAGGGCTGTAACATTATGGTCTACAAGATGTTTCAAAATAATTTCTCAGAGCCCAAGATGACAAATTTCAAAGAAATGTGCTACTTCATCACACCAGAGACGCTGGAACCATTTATGGAATTATTTATCATCGTGGCATCTGTCAGTTTTAACCGATTACTCAACTTCAATCGTTCCAGCTGTCTTTATAAATGTGTTTATATATATAAATGTGTGATTTGTGAAACAGGTTTTGTCCAGGTAAAGAAAGTACAGAAAAAGAACACACACATATCTGTGCTATGAGCAAGCATTAGTCACTGCTGGGATGTTAAAAAAAAAGAAAAGAACTGGCACTGGAACATGAGTATATTCAAGTTTCAACTTGTATTTAAAAAAAAATGCTTAGATGGACCTTTAAACACTCCTTTAAAAACTCTTCCTAATGGAGCCCTTCATTAGTGACTTATTAAGGAAGAAACGTACTGCTAACAATTAAATTTTATGTATATAGCACCAAATCATAACAGAAGTTATCTCATGACACTTTCCATATAAAGCAGGGATAGACCATACTCACATAACATTATTTACAGAGACCCACCATGAGCAAGCACTTGGCCTCAGTGGCAAGGGAAAACTTTCTTTAAGAGGCACGAACCTCGAGCAGAACTGAGCTCGAGGTGGGCGGCCATCTCCTGTGACCAACTGAGAACAGCACACATATAAGCCCAAACTTTTGGGCTACTTGTTAGTGTTACAGATGAATAATAAACTATCTGTGAGCTACAATAATAACTCTGTGCCCATCTGGCGATCGTCACTATGAGTCATAACCTGTATTTTCTTATTTCTGTGAGATAGAGGAGCGGGTGAGGAGCTGTGCATGCGTGAGAGAAAAGATGTAGAGGCAGAGAAAAGAGGAGCTCCTGTGTTTGCCGCTTGCCAACCATTGTTAAGAGCGGATTTAGTCTGGAGCGTGAGAATTCAAGCACATAATTACTTTTGCCAAGTACTGAACTATGAGAACTATTAACCCGGAGGATCAGAGCGGCTGTGAGTGGGTCGTCTGCTGTCGTGTATTAATAAGAGGAGATGTGCTCCTCTCTGTCTCCCACTCTGTCACAGATGAGTACAAGATGAAAGGAGTGGAGAAAGTCAAGTACATCAGTGGAGACGAGGGAGGAGTGGACGGCCAGGACAGCACAGTGCGTGACTCTATTGTACTCTTTGTGATCTGTTCTACATCCATAATGGGACATTTACTTTATGATACGATGGCTTCTGTTGATCTGTTTGTAAAAATGGTGCAGTTTTAATCAGACTGAGTCATGGTATAAACTTAAACTCAGACACATTTGCATGCAGCACCGTGCTGCATATATCTGCATATAAATGAGGACACACTGAATTATTTTAACACAACAATGCTAGAAGATAATAGAGTTTGGATTAATACCACACACTTGTTACATGAAGTGTTTTTAGATCTAAATATTTATGAAATGATTTCGTTTTTATCTCATTCCGTGTCTTCCTTTCTGCTGAATAATGGGACATAAGACAACTTTTTCATCGAGTGATTTGATTGTGGGTGTGTTTGTTTGGATGTCCTGCAGGAGAAAAGTGCTCTCCTCGGTAAAAGTCAACACATGGAGGAAACAGGGTCAAACGGAAATGGAAAAATTCTGTAAGTGCCGCATACTCATGATTCTGTCCGTTACACGCAGTGCACTTTGTTCGGTCATCATCTGAACTCTCCAAGTTATAACCTGCTGTGTCTTTTGTCCTCGCAGGAGCATCCACTCCTCAGAGAGTCAGCAAGAATTCTTCAGGATGTTGGATGAGAAAATTGAGAAAGTAAGGAATCAACACTGGAGCATCACTTTTGTATCACTATGTTTTTTTTTTTTACAAAAAGCTCCCGCTAAATGACATAATGGAGGTTAATCCCATCACTGCCGTAAATCTGTAGCGAAAGAGGACACAGCAGATGACATAATGATACCTCAAAACAGCCTCAATCTGTCACATCCAGTGCATTCCACTAGTGTGGTTATTTAAAGTAGTATAGTTGAAAACATGTTTACTGCAGTGTGAGTACATCTGGTCAAAGAGAGGAGTTGTTTTATGGTGAAAGATCCAGTTGAATCATATCCTGTGTGTTTAAGTATAAGGCTGCCTTTTTTCTATATTTTTCTCTTTGTCAAAAAAACAACAACAATGAATTGATTCCATTAATAAGTGCATGAAAATCCTGATATATCTTATTCCACTGTGACATTAGGCTCTATTGTTGTCTATAAACTATTAAAAACACATCCATGAGCCACACTGTTGCACTGGGCGATAAATCCCTTCATTAGATTGAGCACAGGAGAGTGCTAGTTTATTTTTAGTCAAGGCCAAATACACCATTCTGCTGCTGGAAATACTCACTAACACACCAAATGTGTATTTATCTACTACTAAAAATAGTCCCCGGGACATTATTAAGCTTTTGCGGAAGTTACGACGGAAAGAAAGTCCTGGTAAAAAGGTCCTTACCTTAAACAAGGACCACGATGGAAAGAAGTCTTTTAGATTTTATTGTTTTATCATTGACAGTTTGTAGTTGTGTGTGATTTAATGTCCCCCCTCTCATAGATGTTAATAATAATAATAATAATAATAATAATCAAAGTTAAAATGATGACACACACCAAATGTTGTAATAATGTAATATAGTGTTTTTATCCAGTAGGATTGGGTGATAATTCAGCATTACCACCTTATTAACCTTCAAGGCCTGACTTGACCAGTTCATTTAATTCATTATTCATTTGAATATTTTACATATGATTTTGAATATGATGATATTGGAATGATATCAATATTGCGAAACCTAACAATGTCTCTGTTTTCGTTACAGGGCCGGGACTACTGCTCAGAGGAGGAAGATATGACATAGCACTGTGGTCGTGTATCCATCAGTCCCAATATGAAAGAACTGTGACTCCAGTGTTACGGACGGACCGTACCATTTGTTACCATGTCTGGGGGGGTGTGGGACTCTCCCTTGTATGTACATGCTTGAGAAAAATGGACCACTGACTTGAATCAAGCACCTTTTTTTGCCCTTCTGCTCACAACCTTAGTTCCCACTCATATATCAACCAAGAGAGAAATGACCAGCAGAATCAAAGATGGTTCAGTATTTATATGTTTTCAAGGTTCTCAAAGGGAGATTTAGGTTTACCTCCTGGATGGCAGAGGACTTGGGATTTTCATTTGCTTTTCTGTCCTTGCTTGGAGAAGTCATACATGGCTGTCACTGAGACTTTTGTGGAGACCTATAAATCCATTGGACTGTTGCAAATATAACTTGCCAACAGCAGAGGTAGGAAATGCTCATGTGGACACTGACTCAAAGTGAAAATAATGTCTCTTATCTGCATCATTTTGAATATTTCATCCTTGAATGCCTCCCTGAAAAGACAAAGGGTTGGAAACTTCCTGCATTCCAAGACACAGTATGAACCTCTTTTCTACAGTACGTCGGCCAGTACATTGTGTTTGTCTGTCCATGTCTGTTTCTGCTATGATGTAGAGTATTTATGTTGAATAAGGCTCAGGGTTGAAGTGTTGTAATCTTTGTCTTATGTAGTCAAGTCCTTCCTCCCATGAAGACACTGTTGCACCATTAAAAAGACACTCATGCACTCACACAGCAGGGTTATTGATGTCCCCTGCTTCAGCATCTTTTCGTTCATGTATCTGACACTGCAAAATCACACATGTATTTCACTCACCAGTGTTATGTTGTTGTGTTAAGTTTATATGTTGATTTTTTTTGTTTTGTTTTTTGTTTTTCTAGAAAAATAAAAAGTGTTTTTCGGTAACTTATCCACACAGCTGATGTTGTGTTACGTTAAAGAAAACTGACACTACCAGTAGAAGTGCAGCCGACAGAACCTCACATCATTTTGTCAATAATATACCCATTACAGCTCAGCCAGCTGTGGCGTTATTAATATTAATACCCCATTATTGCGTTAACGAATAATAGTAAATATGCTTGTCTTGCATCACCATAATGCGTTGGAGCTCATGAAAACGCTTAAATTGGGTGATAAGATTGAAAACGTAAAAGGACCAGTGTGTAAGATTTATGGCACTCTATTTACAGAATATGGCAGGAATGGAATAAAATATGCTAAACAATGTTTTCATTTGTGGCGGAGTCCGCCATGTTGAACCGCTATGTTTCCACAGTAGCCCGGTAACAGACAAACAAAACTAAACACTGGCTCTGGATAGGGCCTTCTGCATTTTTCCGCTTGTTTTGCAGCCACTGTCATTTCTGTTTCATGCTAGGAAGTGGAGAGGTGAGGCAACGGGGCTGTAATCAGCAACTTCACAACAGCAATGTCACTAAATCATACACACTGGTCCTTTAAAATCCTTGCAAACATATTAATTCATCAAAGGTACCTTGTTGCCACTTCCAACTGGAGATAATTTCATATTATACTCTCCTTGTTAGCTTTATTTGGCTATTTACTTTTTCCGGTGTAGCAGTTACCTTTTTGATATTGTCTAATTATTGTTGGTCACATTGGTGAATGGTCCTTTCAAAATAAGGTACTTCTGTTGTTGTCGTTGTTAAGGAAAGGAGTTGCAAGTTTATTTAACTTATATAGCAACAGGTTTGAGTGCTTCAAAGAAACATATTTCAAAGTAAAAGTAGAAATAAAATGGTTTATGACAAACTTTACATTTATTAGGCACAAAAGTGAATGGGAGTCATTTACAGGCATAAATTGAGGGATCCTTATCAAAAATGTTTGTTTTGTCTTTATAATTAAATTAAATATCTTCCATATATATTCATATATTTCCAACATCTGTCAGCCTCAAAAATCCAGGCAGGCTCTATTAGTAATGTACTCAAAATATTTTGTGGATAGCCTTGAATCCAACTCATCAGGACCCGTTCAAAGGTTTTGAGGAAGGCATGTGACCACATACTGTGTGAACACATCCCTGATTGCACTGAAGTGTGCATGCATACAACAGATTTCTCAAACATGGCAGGCTTAGGGGGGAAACAGGCCTGCACTCTGCAATCTGAGGGTCACAAGCCGATTACAGGTTAAGAAAGCAGAAAAGAATATTATGCGTTCATCCACAAAAATATCTCTTATCTTTTTTTTCTTTTTAATTACTGCATAATTAATTAAAGTATTCAAATAAAACTCACTCTTCGGTTTACCTGTTCATAGCTCATGGACACATGCAACCTGTCACAATGGGTCAACAGTTTTAAGAGGTCACAAGCCAAAAAGTTTAGGAACCAGAGGTTTCTAACCGGCCCCATAGCCACATCCAGCACCTATAAGGGCTCTGTGGTTTGGTCCATTTGCACCTGCTGCCGTGTTATCGGTACACCGTTGACTTTTTAGCAGCTAACACAGACAGAAAGACCAAATCTGCTCTTGTGTGGTTCAACAACAACAACACCAAGGCATCTTCTCGCTCCAGCCGCTCAGCGCTGCTGCCGTCTCTTCCGGTGCTGCCGGCGTCCCACGTCCTGAAAAGGACCTGCCGGGGGATCAGGTGTCACCAACCCATCAGTCATCCTCTGGTAGACCAGGGTGGAGTCAGCAGCTACAGCACACAACAGCATGGGGAAGCCTCTGTCTAGTACGTGACGTATGCTGCACAGCAGAGAGGAGGAAGCTGTTAAGTTTGTAGAAGTGGCAGAAAAGAGCTTGAGAGCTTCTCTGGTGTCTCATTACCCTTTGTGGCTAACAGATCGATGAACAGGAAGTGGAAGAATCGTCTGGACCGGTGCTCCTTCCTTCTCCCTCCCTTCCAGCAAAACCACCTGCAGCTCAGGACTCTTGACACAAGACACCTCTTTCCACTGACGCACTGCGGATAACACGAAACACAGTGTAAGACGCTGACTTAGTAACTTAGTCTACAGTTAAATGTAGTGGCTCTTTCCTCTGTGTGTTACTCTCCATGCACCATACACCAATTAACTCAAGTCAGAATTGTGTACACTGGTTACATGGATGGATGTGTCAAATAATGCTTGTCAAGACTTTTCAAACAGTACCTATTTCAATATATATTAAATGTTGAAACTGAGAGATGTTATTGTTTTTGAAAAATTATATGTCCATTTTAAATTTTCAGCCAGCAACACGTTTCAAAAAAGTTGGTACATGATCATGTTTACCACTCTGTCCACAGACAGTTTTCCACCTCGCCTCAGTCCGTCTTAAATGAGTTCAGGTCCACAGAAGGTGGTTCTGTTTCTGGATCTGGTTTATATTTGGTTTCCTCTTTGCATGGTGGAGTTTCAGCTGTCATTTGTGGACGCAGCAATGACGTACACAACAGAATCGTGTCTGTTTTTGATGTAGTCCCGTCTGAAGATTAGTTGTTGGTTTTCAGCCTTGTCCTTTGCGTACAGATTTCTTCTGATTCTCTGAATGTTTTAATGAGATTATGAATTGTAAATGATGAAATCCACAGATTCTTTGCAATTTTAGAAACATTATTCTTAAACTGTTGCATTATTTGCCAGCACAGTCTTTCACAGAGTGCTGAACTCAAACAGTTTTACAGTCTTTTCTTGCCACTATCCCAACTTTTTTTTTAAATGTGTTGCTGGCATCAAATTCAAAATGAGCGTATCATGAGTTAAATATGGGGTTTCAAAGTTGTTGTTTTTCTTTTCTACATTTTACACAGTGTGCCAACCTTTCTGGAAACAGTAGTTGTAGTAGTTGTAGACAGTAGCTGTAGTTAGGGCTTTGTTATTTTATTCTTTAAATGACTCACTTGTGTTGATTTTGTTATGCATTTCTATATTTCTACACATCAAACAATAAAATTCATCTTATTGGACGTGGGATTCAAATAGACAATGAGCAGGGCTGTACTGTAGCTGCCATGTTCATGTCCTCAGTACTCATTAGCAGAGGAGGCGTTTGCAATGTACGATTACACCTAAACTACACATGATGGCTGATTGTATTAAACACGTTTCACTGAAGTTTTGAGACAAATGACATGAATTTAATTAAAATGAAATAAACGGACTTCTTATTTCTACCTTATAATTATTTATTAAGGGTGGTGAAAGCTTTTAAAAACATAATTTAAACTATAATGTTGGCAGATAAATGTACTGTCAGCTGCTAAACTCTTCTAAACTCACCCTCAGACAGATCCATGTACACAAGGAAAGCTGCGTGGACTTGTTCACTGTCCCCAACCTCCAGCTTCTCCATCAGGTGATACTAAACAAGAGGAAAACACTGTTTATTTCATGATGTAGCTGCAGACCTCTGCATGCAGCACAGACTCAGACTCACGGTCGGATGCTGAAGGATCCAGTTCGGAGGTGGAGGTTTCTCTGACACGTCCTCTCTGTCTGACGCTTCCGACATTTTAATTATTTAACTTATCTGAAGGATCAAAATACCAGCTCGTTAACCACGACCTGATGGCGCAGCATGTGCTAGTGTGTTTGAAGTTTGGCCAGTGTGCCACAGTGTAAAATGTCCGGTTGGAAAACGTTACTCGCTCTTGTTTTCCGCGCGGCCTGTCAGACTGAGGAAAGGGCAGCTGCCTTACAGACACAACTCAGGGCAGGAAAAAGCATTTAACCCTCAAACATGCTGAAACATTTAAAATGTATTTAAGGCCTCTCTGTTCAGGTTATATATTTATATTTAAATACATTTTAATGGATTTTTACACGTTTAAAAAATGTAAATAAACTGATTATACATGATTAATATTTACTGTAATATACCTTTTAATAACACTAATTTCTCCTCCTTCTCTTCTTCTTCAACTTTTTAATCGGTGAGGCAAAAATGTCAATCTACCTGACTCATAGAGACAGGCTGCGGGCTGGGCCGACTCTTGATGCACTCAAAAAAATATTTAGGCCACTTACGTATTTCAATTACATAGAAAATGTCCATCCATTTGAATTACATAGTTTTAATATGAATTAACTAACAAACTTAATGTGAAGCAAGTAATAAGATTCATGTAATAGTACTAATAAACTCTAAATGACTGCATTCATTTTCGCTGTTGGGTTTGGGAAAACAAACTGGCTTTATTAATATTGAATGCATAAACCTGGCTACTGTGTAGTGGAAGCACATTGAGTTTATCTTTAATCTCCCCCCCCCCCTCCTCCTCCTCTTCCTTCTTTTTCTTCTTTTGTTATTATTATCCATCTATTTTCCATAACCTTTTATCCTTATCATGGTCATGATGGGTTGGAGCCAATCCCATCTGCCATCAGGCGATGTCTTCTTAAATATCTTGTTGAAAAAATATTTCAAGAAAAATGTGAATTTTATTTCATATCATATCTTGTGTGTGTGTGTGTGTGTGTGTGAGTGTGTGTGTGTAGTTGTGTCTGTCTGTGTGTGCTATCATGTGTGTGAGAGTCTCTCTCTCTCTCTCTCTCTCTCTCTCTCTCTCTCTCAGTTGTATCAGTCTGAGGCTACAGAGACATCAAGGTGCCCACGTTGGAAATATGCCTCTTGGATTTGCTGGATTCAGATTATACTTTTTGATCTTAGCAGGAAAGTTCTTCCTGCACAGCAACACAGAGGAGCAGCCAGCTGATCATCTCCTCCAACCAACCCAGCAGGAGTCCTCTCTGCTGAAGCCCACAGTGCTGATCACTATCCTGGCACGCAATGCTCAACACAGCCTCCCTTATTTTTTAGGATGCATTGACAGACTGGACTATCCAAAGGACCGCATAGCCATCTGGTAAATTTTTTTTGTTGCATTGATCATTTGATTAAACTGTTGGATGGAAGGTAGGAAAATGTACTCTTAAGTTTTGATTTAGAGAATGTTTTCTTCTGTAAGAATCACAGAGTTACAAATGAAAAGGTGCTCATATGATTTAGTGACGGTTAGATAAGATTCAGCAGCAACAACCTTTAACTGCACTGTGTGAATGTCATTCTTCACATTCTGCAGTGCTGTTCACCAGTAAACAAGTCATTCTCAGACAAGTGAGGAAACTATACAAAGAAAGAAAGAAAGAAAGAAACAAACAAACAAACAAAGAGGTCAGTAGTTAGTAATGTTGCTTATGATCTTAGGGCAGCCTCAGACCACAGTGTGGACAACAGCACAGCCATGCTTCAGGAGTGGCTCAAAGGAGTTCAACACTTGTACCACTCAGTGGAGTGGAGGCCCGCGGAGCAACCGAGGTGAATAAGTGTCTTCATTATCCTGATGGATCACATATTTAATAGAGTGCTAGTAAACCTGACATCCTCTGATCTTCTGATCCTAAACTATCCAGTTCCCCTCTCTGTCTTTCAGCTCTTATGAAGATGAACAGGGTCCCAAACACTGGCCTGACTCTCGGTTCATCCATGTGATGAAGTTAAAGCAGGCAGCACTCAGAGCTGCCAGGCGTCTTTGGACTGACTACATATTGGTGAGACAGGCAAAGACCATGAAGCAGAAAGAATCAAGTATCTCACCACTCTGTCTCTGATCTATTCTTTGTCTCTCAGTTTGTGGACAGTGACAACTTGCTGACAAACCGTCAGGTGCTATCAGACATGATAGCAGAGAATCTGACAATTGTGGCACCCATGTTGGAATCAAAAAGCCTTTATTCCAACTTCTGGTGTGGCATGACTCCTGAGGTAAGGAGACCAAAACAGAGTTTAGTGCAGAATAACTACTGCAAACTGCAGGAAAATGGTTGTTCTAGGTCTTCTAATGTGCACAGGGCTACTACAGACGAACTCCAGAGTATATTCCCATTCGTAAATGGAAGCGTCATGGCTGCTTTGCAGTCCCCATGGTGCACTCCACCTATCTGCTGGACCTGAGGCGCAGAGCCAGCCGAGCGTTGGCCTTCCACCCTCTTCACCCCGACTACCCTCGCAATGTAGATGACATCATGGTCTTTGCTTTCTCTGCACAGCAAGCAGGTCAGACCTTTGAGGATCATTTTGATAATAGATGAGATTGATATGATCATTTTGATTCTGATAGTCATTGGTCTTTTTCCAATCAGGTAGGAAGACTTCGCTGACACCAGTTGTGTAGAAGTGGAAATAATTCATTGGAAATCACTTTTGAATTATATCAGTTTAATATATTAGAGAGGTGACAAATATAATTTAAAGTGTGTATTACTGAGAGTATTACTGATATAGAACTTGAAACAGGATTGAGAATGAAATGATTGATGGCATTACAATGCATTTCTGTTCTTTAGTAATATTTCAGAAATGTGTTTTAATACAGGTTTTTACAGCTTATATATACCTAAAATGTTTAAAATGAATACTTTAAGTGTCTGCTTATATATACATCAGTATTTTAATTTTTTTTATAACAGTATTTTAATGTATGAGAAAAAGGGATTGAGTTAAATAATTTAATTTAACATCTTTATTAAAGTACAGCTTTATCTTTAAAAGTCAAGTATAATTAGTTACTGTACTATATGAAATGTATTAACATACGTTTATAAATATTGACTTTATTATCACTCCTTTATCATATCAATATAATATGTGTGATTGTGTTGCTAATGAATTTTCTTGTCATACCATATCATGTGGTGTCATATGGTACATTAGAGTTGAAATCAGTCAATGAGGCCTAACTTGTCCACTCCACTGCAGGAGTTCAGATGTACGTGTGCAACAAGGACCATTATGGATATTTACCTGTGCCCCTTAACCAAGATGAGACACTGGAGGAAGAAGAGGAGAGTTTTACCCACACACTGACGGAGGCACTCAGTAAGCACTTCCTCTAATTATTCATACACTGTAGTTGACATAATAATTAACTTTTTTTGAAGGCTCTCTATCTTCAGCCTCACTATTCTCACTGTTTCCTTGACCTGTCTGAGCAAATTTGGTCTTTTTTGCTCTCACAGTCCTGACACATGTCTCACTCCTCTGTTAAAGCCCACTGCCTCTCATTTCCCTCTTCTCCCACTCTTATTTGACAATTTCACATCAGTTAGATGTTGAACTGATGTAAGAAATTCCCTTGAAACCAAAGGACTGTGCTAGAAAATGCAAATTTACTGTACTTTATGTGAAATGTGAATATATACCTTTACTCTCCAGTTTCCTACACAGTGGAGCCGTCACAGTATGTGCACACTGTGCCTAAAGAACCAGGAAAGTTGGGATTTGATGAGGTATAGACACATTTATAAGCTAAAGAGATATTTTTCCTTGAATGGAGTGTTTTTTAAGAGAACAGTCACTTTATTCTCCTCCACTTCTAGATCTTTCTGATCAATCTGAAGCGCCGCTCAGACCGGCGGAAAAGGATGCTGAGTACTTTGTCTGTCCTCGGCATCCACATCACACTGACAGAAGCCGTGGATGGCAAGTATGACATACAATAACAGTCCTTATTATGTGGTGGTGGAAGAAGCATTCAGATACATGCATTAAAATATTTACGTACATAAAATTATAATATAATTAGTATGATCAAATTTAGACAAAGTATGAAAAGTAAAAGTTTTGCTCTTATTTTGAAGGACCTCTGTCAGACTATTCTTTAAATTTAAAGCTTTACATGACCTACATGACATACTATGAGCCTGGGCACCCTCTTAGATCAGCTGATGGAGGCTTTCTGGTCATTCCCAGAGTCCGACTGGTGACTAAAAGTGATTGGGCTTTTGCAGTTCAGGCTTCCAAATGCTGAAATGATTTACCTGCTGACATTAGGCTTTTTAAATGTACCACTGCTTTTAAATCTCTTTTTTTTCTGTGTGAATTTTATTTTATTTCATTTTATTATTATTCTAAAATATATTTGACTTTCTAACGTTTTGAAAATCACTATACAAATAAAGTTTTTCATTATTATTAGTATTATTATCATCTATTATTTTAATTTATTTACATATTATTGGGTATTCTCTAACAATGAATCTCATTGTAAACTGTAGATTTTTATGTAAAATCTTGATCTGCAAGGTAACTAGTAAGGATTCAAGGATTCAAGGAGTTTTATTTGTCATTTTAACACATGTTAACATGGGATGGAATGAAATTAGTTTCCCTGGTCCCGGAGCAGCCCAATGTCGAGTATAAAATAGAAAAGAAACTAGTTAACTAAGTATAAATATTAAATAAACAACATAAAATATAATATATACATAATTATACATTATATATATACATATACATATACATTATACATAACTATAGACAGATAGACAATGTGTAGTGGAGTGAATGAACATATACACGTACAGTACTGGAGTAGATGTAATTAGTTACTCTCTATCACATGATACTCTTTCCATATGACAGACCTGCTTTTGTCAGTTGGCATTTATTAGTAGTTAGAAAATACACAATATCTTAGTATTTATAGTACTTAGTATTACTGATTATAATACCTGTTTAATTTTAAATATCTTATTATATAGCTGGTTGTGATTTGAGGAAACATATTTGCTTGTGTTGTCCTCAGAGCCTTGAACTCCTCTCAGCTGCAGGCCATGGGTATAGACATGCTGCCTGGATACAAAGACCCGTATTCAGGCCGTGTACTAACTAGAGGGGAGATCGGCTGCTTCCTCAGCCACTACAACATCTGGAAACAAGTATGGCCTCACTCTGTGACTGCTTTCAACAAATCTTATATGATGTGCTGATGTGGCAGTTTGAGGAAGCTGTCCAGTGTTTATTGATGCTCTGTGGCGCCCTCAGGTGGTGCAGCAGGAACTGCAGCAGGTGCTCGTACTGGAGGATGATGTGAGATTTGAGCCCAGATTTTGCAGAAGACTGATGACTATTATGGAAAATGTACGGAGTGTGGGACTTGAATGGGATCTCATGTGAGTGAATTAGTGCAGTTTTTTTTTTTTTTGTCTCATTTTTCATCACATAAATGTCATTTTTAGTTTTTAGTTGATTTACTCAAAGCACCACACCTGTCACACCTTTCTGTCCTCATGAAGTTATGTAGGCCGTAAGCGTCTGCAGGTGAAGGAACCGGAGTACTGGGTGAAGGGAGTCAGCAACCTCGTGCACCCACACTACTCCTACTGGACGTTGGGATACATCCTGTCACTTAATGGGGCCAGGAAGCTGCTGCAGGCAAAACCCTTGAACAAAATGCTGCCTGTTGATGAGTTCCTACCTATCATGTTCAACAAGCACCCCAAGTGAGTCTCACCAACTGTGCATATAAATCAGTAGTGGAAGAAGTATTCAGACCTTTACTTAAGTAAAAGTACTAATACCACACTCATTCAGACACATTACAGGTGAAAAGTCCTACCAGTACAGAATTTAAGTTAATTGAAGTTAATGACATTAGATTAAAAATATTAAAATAATTAAAAAAGGAAAAGCAGCTAATCTGTACTTTTGAGATTCTGGAACCATTAAATGTTTTACATGAAAATGACTTAAATGATTATCAAAATAACTGCCAGTAATTTTCAATCGACTGATTATTGTATATTGTCACCTTTTCTAAGCTCATCAAAAAAATGTATTTGTAAAGCAACTAGTAACTAAAGCTGTCAACCAACTGTAGTGCAAAAGGTTCAAGATTTCTCTGTGAAGTGTTGTGGATTAGAAGTATGAAGTGGCTGGAAAACAAAATACTCAAATAAAGTAAAAGCACCTCAAATTTGTACTTAGATATATCCAACCACTGATATACTGTATGTTATGCAATGAATACCAGTTAATAGTTAGTTCCATTTCCTTTCAGTGACGAGTACATGCAGTATTTTGAGCAGAGGGACCTGAGTGCGTTTTCAGTGGAGCCTCTGCTGCTCTTTCCCACACACTACACTGGCCAGCCGGGCTACTTCAGCGACACCGAGACCTCTACCATCTGGGACGATGAGGCTGTGGGCACAGACTGGGATAGAGATGGAGCCAAACGCCAGCAGGTGCAGGAAACTGAGAATGTACGGTTTAAACCTGTGGCTCCTAATTCTGCCCATGGTGGCGTACCTCAACTCTCTGCGAGTGGAAGAGATGAACTCTGAGGGGCACACCATGCCAGTTTAACTTCCTGGGGGTTACATTTAGCAATAAGGTCCCTACCTAACTCTGTTCCTCCTCTTCTGAGAGGATTTAACAGGTTTTCTGTGTTCATCTGTAAGCATGAAACAGAAATAATGAAGATATAAAAACTACATTTTTGCACAAGGACCCTCTTGAAGACCCACTTTAAAGCTTCAACCATCTCAGTTGATATTGGGCTTTGGTTGTGCATATTAAGTAAGTAAGTAAGTAATCAATTAAATTAGCACAAACCAGCTAACACACACGTGGAGCTTTGGGGGCTCATGGAGCTGTCGCACCACACACCAAGACCACCTGTCCTAACCAGCACTGGCAAACAACAGAAGAAAGTTACATTTCCTTCAAGATCACTTGTTTCCATGTAACAAATGCTCAACGTCAAACTAAGTTTAAATAATAAAAGTTGAGAATACAGCTGTTTCTTAATTATATTTGTATATACTATCTACAGGGAAGCCATGACAAAAACAACATTTTTCTAGTTCTAGTTTCTAGTAAATTTCTAGTTAAGATACAAAGTTTCTTATTTTGACAAAATCCTTTTCATGTTATAACATATTCTCTCGTCATTACTAAATACTAAAAACAACATATGGAGGTTTCTTGTTGTATGATAATGTTCTGATACCAGATAAAATAAGATGTTATAACAAAAGTTTGTTTTTATATTTTAGTTTGTAACGATAATGTCAAAACATTGAACATAAAAATATTTCTTCCAGAACATGAAATGGATATTGTTGAAATAAGAAATGTTTCATATTGTAATAAAAAAACTGTAGATGTTTTGGGCAGTAATATGTAAATATAAAGGTATATAAATAGAGGAAACTACAGTTTTGGGGTAGGTCAGGAAAAAGAGCAGAACCAGTGTCTAATAGAGACTGACCCAAAATGGAGACTTGAGTACAGTCCTGTCACTCATGCCAACATTTATCCAGTTAAAGTTCAAAAACAGCCTCAGGTGCTTTACTGTCACTTGTCTTTAAACAATGGCAACATAACAATGAGAAATTTTATTTAAAAGCACTTTTCTAGGCACTCAAAGACACTTTGCAGTCACGGATGTGTTGCGGAGAGGGGGCAGCTACGGAGAAGGCTCTGTTAACCCAGGTTCAGTGCTTGGTCCTGCGTGTTGGAGTCAGGAGATTTGCATCAGAGGAGTAGAAGCTGCAGGACAGAGTGTGATGGTGGAAGATTTTAAACTGGATGCACTGTGGTACTGGTGTGGGTGAGCATGCAAGCGGGAGAGTTTTGGATGTACTAGAGTTTATTTCGGGATTTGGATGGTGTGCCGTAGTCATATTATAAATTACCATTTGTTTAAGCTGATGAACCACAATGAAGATTCTGCCACGACCCTTTGTACTCGTCACATAAACTCATTTCTGTTTTTGTCTTCTTAAGGCTGACAGTTTTTAAAGTTTTCCTTGAATGTACTGAAAGTGCAACCTCGCTGAGCAGAAGAAACAACACACAGAGAGATGAACACAGCAATCAACGAGGATTTTTATTTTTTTAAAAAAAAGCAATGGTATTCTCATGTCAAGCAAACAATGGAACCATTTCATTAGTACTGTTCCATATCACAAAATGAGTTATGTTAAGAATAATTAAACCACACAAATGATACATTTTTTTGGAATAAATTAATCGGCATAACAAAAGAAATAAAACATGCTTGTACTTAGGTGTTGAACAGGAAATATTGAAGCTCAAAATTGAAGACACCTGAGAATATAAATATCAAAACAGCTTGTTGCAGCAATTATTTAGTTCCACAGTTCCTCCTTAACTAAAGCTTTGATAAGAGGATTTTAAAAAATTACATTAATGTAAAAATTAGGCATCAATTTAAAAAACATCCGTTTCTGTACAATGTGCATATCTGAATTAGTGTGGTGACAAGAAACTATCGCATTGTTATCTTTTCCTCTGTGAGGCAGCACAGCAAAAATGTAATCCAAACTGGATAATGCTCGTCTGTCATCAAGCCACATTCAGTGATATGAACAAATAGATTTGGACTGAGCTCTTTCTATTGAAATCTGCAGTGAAGTGACAGTCTACAGGTATTTGTTTTACATTTTAATACCATTTTTTTTAAGCCTCTGCACGAGCCAGCAGTGGGTCTTTCCCTTGGTGACTAAAACCCCTGCTGGACTCTGATGACAGGGGCTGTTGGTGCAGGATTAAACCACTAGATACATTTGCTACTGTCTATTAACAACAGAAGTTCATTGAGGCAGGGAAAAAGGAAATTCTGCTGATACACAGGTAGTAGTGATGTTGCATATAAAGACAAGATAAGGGCAAGGGTACACAACAGACCATCTAGCTGATATAAAGACATTTTTTGAAATCCAAGGCTCAGTGGCTTTATAGGAATTTCTGAAAGACAGGTTGGATGGATTTTGTACAGACACCGCCAAAAAAAACTGAGGTATGTTCTTCTTGTGATATTATAGCTTTGAGACAGACAAGAGTCTGTGTGAGAAGACACTCCCATCTGTGAGGAGAGATGAGAGGAAATATGTCCATTTGAAGACGTAGAAAACATGTATATTGTGTGTGTGTTCCTTTGTTAAACAGTCCATGTGTTCATGATTGCTGCCAGCAGCAACCAAAAACTGTCATCAGATCGAACCTCTGGAGGAGAAATTTGTACAAAATTTCAAAGAGTTGCATCGGCTCCAGTGAGCGGAGCTTCCATTAAAAAGAAATCAACAGTGAAATGATATATGTAGATGGTTTGACAGCTGAATGAGGAAGACATCTGCAGTCTCCCTCTTTGATTTTAGTGGGGAGGAGACAAAGTCAACAGATCTGGAGACACAAATGAAGCGTGTTCCATTTAGAAAATAAAATACACAAATTCCACAACGAGAGATGGCCTGAATGACTAAGTAAATACAAAAAAAAAAAAAGAAATAAAATAAAAACTACCCAGTTCTTTTTATCACGCGTTCTAAAGCACTTGGACAAAAAGGCAGTTTTATAAACCATTGGCTATCAACATATCAGCAAAGTTCCACAGTGCTTGCTTGTAGAAGCATAGTAACAGTGCAAGCCATTACACTATTCAGCCAAACACACCTGTAAGAAAAAAGTGCCATATTGCATAATGAGTATCTGTAATGAGCCCACAGGAGGGCATATATACCTGTACAATGATCCAACTGTAAACATGGTGCAAAGTAGTTATGACATAGTTTAAGGCTTTCAGATTTTCCTGAAGAAATGTTGTTCTCTGAGATAAAGGAATATGTCCATGAGCTGGACGAACAGTGTGGAAACATAGGAAAAAAAAAACTCAACCTCTCTCCAGAATGAGACCTGGACACTGGATGTACTCTAATAGATTTTAAGTATCTAAATTACTTGAGGTTTGCTTGATTCAGTTACACGTTTGGGGTTGTTCCTGAAATACATGATGATTAGATGCCAGTTTTCTCAAATGTACTTTACAGGTTGTTAATAAATTCACATTGGTCAAACATAGTAACATTTCTTCATCACAATCACAGTGGACATTTTGACTTGTCAACACAGGTGTAACTAATAACATTAATGACTGCATCCTGGCTACAAGTGCCTGCCCCCCCCCCCCCCTCCGTGCTGGTTCAATGACACGCCGACATAGACCAGCGCCATCGTTAACTTTATTAGTCGCACCTGTGTGTTTGCTGCTTTGACAAATCAAAATGTCACCCTCAATAAAAGGTCACAGCTTTCCTGAATGGGGTCGCATTCAAAGAAAGTGGTGATGATGAATGTACTTTAACTGTTTTTATACCAATTTTGCTTCTCGTACAAATAGTTCTAACAGCATTATTCCACCCTCAACGCTACATGTGACATTCTGGTTTATCTGCTGCTTAAACTGTAAAGAAGAAACACCTGGCACACCCAATCCTGAAATGCGTTCTGGCGTCTGATGGATGTGCCTGACGCTTTTACTTTGAAAGGCAGCAGGCTGAAAGTCAAGCTCAACTCGTGTCATCTTTTTTTTCCTCCCCGAAATATTTTGATACTGTCGCATACACACTTCCCCCCCGCAGTTCTGTCGCTAACAAAAATGTAAATAAAAAAAAAAACCACATACACACTGACACTCACAGGCAATGCCATCCTATCAAGTGTATACTGTCACCCCTAATATAAGGACTACAATTCATCACATGTATTAATTCTGCTGCTAGTAGCATTACCAGTTTTCTATATTAAAAGCTTGAAGCTTATATACAATTGCATCAGTATTAGACATAATACATCTGTGTATTATGTGTCAGCATTTCATGGGTGATAACTGATCTAGACTGAAGGATGGCATGCAAACAGCACTTCTACAGTGAAGTTTGATCCACTTTCTGCCAAAATTTATATCTGATCTATAATTAAACTGGATAAACAAAAAAAAATTAACAAATCGCCTCAATGATGGTTACTAATGCAATAAAAATAAAAGGAATGTGTCACCACTAAAACTTTTATATGGAATCAGCAAAGCTAAAAGAAAACAAAAGCTAAAAGGCTTCTAGTCACTGCCTCGCTAACTAACATCAAAATATTGTGCGACTCATGGTAAAGAAATGTTACTGAAGAGCGCAATAATCTACAAATTAACCACAAGAAAAACAAAGGAGTTTTGGCTGATGATTTCTACAGAAAATGTGAAAAAAATCCCTGCAATCTGTGAAAGCATTTCAGTTTAAAATAATGAGGTTATTTTTTTTTTTTAGGGTTGGGTTTATTTTATTGATTCCAATCTGCTTAATGATTCCCGTTCTCATCGAATCCTGACTGAGAAAAGAAACCAAAGTATGTTAAAGCAAAAAAAACATGTTTATTTTCATAAGGTTTACGCTGCCATAAACATGTAATAAATGAGGACGTATTTTGTGATTTGTTTTTGGTTATAAAAAAAGAGATATAAATATTCTCTGCTGTGACCTGTGAAGGTTGAATGCTTTATGTTAAGTTTTTACTTTCCGAAGCATCTAAGCCTAATAATATAGTCGTATTAGGCAAATCAATGAGCAGGAATGCTTCATATCATTGGTTTTACAGAATTTTTGCATCAATGTGATGAAGTACCTTGAGTTGTCCTGTATTTAATTCAGTGGATTAATTGAAAAACAGACATTGCCATCTTGTTATTTGATCTATAAAAAGGTTTCACCATTTAATTTCTCTATGTCATGATACAGGACATCAAAAATGCTTCATTCTTAGACCATTCTGTAGTAAATGTGTTGTCATATTAGACTTTTTTCCCTTACATGTATTCACTGTCATGCAGCGATTACATTTCACTGCATTGTTACTGTCTTTATGCTACCATACCATACTGTAAACATTATACACGTGCTTTGATACACGTGTAACCGGCAATGAAAATGAAGTGCGGTAAGTCCAAACTTTGCATTCAGGAAACGATAAGAGGAATCGAAAAGCACATTTCTTAACGAATCCCAAGTTCTTTTAGATTTGGAACATTCTCTATACCCAACCCTAGTTATGTTGAGCAAGTGGATAGTGGTCGCATGACTCATCTGTGTGGATGGAGAGACACTTCCCCCCCTTACATCCAGCTGTGTGTGTGTTGGCTTGTGTATTCGTGTGTTATGTGCACATTTTTGAGTACAACACAGCAATGCTAAATCCTAATCAGTGGATCTGATTGTTGTTGGTTAACTTGAAGCCACTGTGACCCTTCTGTGTTCCTGCCAAGAAGCCCCTGCCCAACCCAAACCATCCTAATGCAGCATTGCCGGGCTGGAGGAGAAGGATGCGCCCTTGTTGCGTCCCAACATTGAAGGCTGGAAGTCAGGATGGCGGCGGGCATGCTTGATCAGGTGGTCGCTGCGCATGAAGCGCTTATCGCACAGTGGGCAGAGGAAGCGCTTTTCCCCCGTGTGGGTGCGGGTGTGGCGGGCGAGCTCATCGGAGCGGGCGAACTTCTTCTCACAGTCGGGCCAGGTGCATGGGAAGGGCCTCTCACCTGAAGCACAGAGGCAGAAAAGAGGGGGGAGAACTGTGAGAACCATGTTGTTTTGCATTTAAGGACAAACTTTATAACTTTATGGTCACACGGTTTACACTACAAGCATGTCAAGGATTATTTGGATTACTTTGAGGAGGGTGAAGATAGATTCACCCTGTGCCACATCACTTATTCTTGTTCTATACAACTATCACAACAAACTGGGATTGCAACAATGCAGTACATTGGTTAAATAACGTTAATCTGCAGATCTCCTAGATTAATTTATTATTATTTGGTCTGTAAAATGTCAGAAAATAGTGAAGAAATGTCCAACCAACAGTCCAAGATCCCAAAAATATTACACTTACTACAACAAGACGCAAAGAAAAGCTACAAATCGTCCCATTTGAGAGACTGAAACTAGGATTTCTGATGAATTGTATATTGACAGACTAATCAATTAATTGACAAACTGTTTCAGCTCTAATATGTGCAACTTATGTGAATGTGTAACGGCTGTGTAGCTCTTTTTTTTTTATTTCTCATACATTACATCTTAAATAACGGTGAGGCACACCACTTAATTGTTCCAACATTAATGCTATTTCATTTATATATTTCAACTTGTGCAAGCATTGTTGTAATATGTTCCATAAAGCTTAAATGAACAATGCATTGCAGTGTGGGTTTTGTTTACTTAGAATTTATCACGGTAAACATGCATTCATTAGTAAAACATTGGTAGGAAATGTGACTAAAGTGTTGAGTTCAGAAAAATATGCAGTCTGCGTTACTTTTATTAATTATGGTGCGGACAAAAAAAAAAATCCATCTCTAGTTAAATACACGACAGGACATATCTAGGATTTAGATTCTCCAGATTAGTCTTCCTAAGCTACTACTAGCCTTAATCTGCCACAGGCAACATGAGTAAAACCAGGATAAACGAGTAGGATGCTCGGTGCCATTTTCAAGATCACAAAGCCAGGCCACGTTGTTGTTGTTGCACTACTGGGCGTTCCCCCAGAGTTTCTTTGAGCCGTTTCCTGTCCTTAATCCGTTTGCGCCTGCTCAGTGACCCTGAACGCACCAATAACCCCTTTATTTCGCGAAAAAAAAAATCAAAAAAAAAAATCACATGCACATTTTAACTTGGTAGTAAAACTCTGCTTTCATTGTGGCAGGTGGGCGTCTTTCAAAACTACCTCTAGTTTTTTATGTTTTACATGGCGGTAACACACGTCTGAGAAGTTATTAAACGGACGTGCGACATATATATCCACTCTTATTTCCTCAGCAAACACAGAAAAAGTCAGAAAAATGTGCAGATTATCATACACATGGGTGGCGCATCCATTATCGGACGCGCCTCCTTCTTCGCCTGCCCTTCAAACGTTTTATCAACTATTTAACACATCGCAGACAGTGAAGTCGATTTCAACTCGTCAGCACACTCCAGTGAGAGGGAGGCGATGTCTGGAGAAACACTAAAAACAGTCGAAACATCAAGCACTTGCTGCTGCCATCAACAGGACAGGCTGTGACCGACAATGAACTCCCTGGCCTCGACGTTAAGGTTTCGTCTTACGTTCATTTCATATGCAAATCCAGCAGGGAGGAAGACCTTCGTCACCGGTTTTAACGTCCAGCCCAGTTCTTTTGTTAGTTTACTTCTTTGTCAGAGTCTCTGGAGGGGAGTTTTCTGTCTTTCCCTCTTTGTTTGGCCACATTACTGCACCAAGTCGGGGGTAAATGGAGAAAACACTGCCGCTACCACCACGCTACTATAAGCTATTCTCACACAGTACAAAAGAGCACAGCGCTTCCCCATATTTATCTCAGATAATGGTAATAACAATATGGACGTCCGCGGCAAAGCAGAAGTTAAGGGCAAGTTTATAATCACTTAGTACACAACACGTGAACTGGGGCTATAACCAAAGTGTTGTTGACTCCGTACCTGTGTGTGTCCGGATGTGTGCCTTCAGGTGAGACGATTTCCCGTAAACTCTGTCGCATCCGTCAAAAGTGCACTGATGTCGCTTCACCGGGGAGCGCGGGGCCCCCACGCCTCCTCCTCCTCCTCCCCCCCCCTCAGCTGCTGCTGGTGCTGCTGTCCGGGGACCGGGGTGGCGGAGGGGGTCATGGTAGGGGTGGTCGGGTCGGACAACGTGGTGTAACCGCTCTCCCCACCACACGAGGAGTTGCTGCTCTCCGAGTAAGCCGACATGGGGCGGAACTTACCGTGCAGGTCGGTTAGGATACCGGCCACCGCCATCATGTTCGCCCCCTCCAGCCTGAGCGTCTCCCGCACTTCCCTGTCCTCGCTCGACCCATCGGGCTCCCCAGGGAGCAGGCCCACCGTGGCCGGCTGGCTGGCGGGGGCGACCGGGGTGGGTCTGTGCAGGACTGGACCGCTGGATATCGATACCAGACACTCGGCAGCAAAATAATCAGATGAAGCAGTCAACGACATTGTTATCTGCCTTGTTTTGTTGGCTTCAGAAAAAAAAAAAAAACAACGAAAAAATCCGCCAGGAGGGGCTAACGGTAGTCTGATCCCGACCTCGTTTTCGTCAAACTCGACGAACCAACCGTTTCCAGCTGCGCCTTGTTACCGCCATACAGTGTATCAGTACTTTGAAAATGACTAGGCAAATCAAAGAAAAAGCACAATTGAGGATAACAATGTGCTAAAACCGTGCCAATGCCTCCGACCCAACATGCGTGTCTCTCACCGTCTGACGGTTCATTGTGTCTGAGCCTCCGAGAAGCCGGTCAAACCTACGCCCCCTGGTCCGGAATATGGATGAGTTCAGGGCCTGTCTGTTAAAAATGCGTGGAAGATGTTTATGTGATTAAATGTCTACAAAAGCCGCACTAGTACTTTTATTTTGCCACAACAATTACTCCAATATCGACTTGATACGTGATACATTTAACTCGCTACCACACAGCAAACTACAAATGTTAATATAAAAAAGAAACGGGGAAACTTGCATTTAGTTCTGTTCTACAAGTGTTTTTATATATTATCTCTAAATTACAAGTATATTACTGCATGCTAAAGCATGCCGTATCATAATTGTTTTAACAAACTACACTAACACTACTCTTTCATAGCCTAAAAGTTGGGGTGATATCGGGTTAACGGTATTTTTCAACGGAAGTCCTTAAATGCTGTTTTCTCTGTGTACGTGAACGCAGCATCAGCCAGCAGCACGCAGTGCCTGACGTCGGTGCACGGGCGTGGACCGCGGCGGCGGGTGCATCGTGGAAAGTAGGTGGCAGGCAGGCAGCTTTGGTAATGATGGGGGAAGGAGATGAGGATAGAGGGCGTGTTGGTTGAATTAGTTTGTGCTCAGTCGGAGACTCAAGAACGTGGCTGAGTGGCGGAGGGCTCTTTTAGTTCACATTTCCGACAAACATAGCCAAATCTGTACTTTTACAACTGTTTTTATCCATAACACACAAACACTAGATGTCTCTCTTCTCTCGTGTTTACCTCTTTCAACTGTAGTTTGTCTTCACAGAGGTTTAGGAATCAGCTTTTAATAGATTAGAGTCTGGTTGTGTGGCTTATTGATTTATGGTCATGTTGATGGTGTGTATGTAAGTGTGTTGTGTGTTCAAATAATCTCCAAGCAGATGTAGTTTATGGTTGAAGAAGGGGTTAAAAAGCATAAACACTGATAATAATGTAATAGTAATTCTTATTACAGGCTTTGTTTTGTCCATGTGTTCTTGTTATTTTGTCCACCCCTTTATTATGCACCTATCCTGCAGAGAATCTGTCAGATAAATTACGTCCCAGACTGGATATTATGCTGCTAGTCTCCCAGCTTTCAAACTTTCCAGCAATAAAAGTTTTTTCTCTCCATATGTGGCTCATGTCTTATGTCTGTCCAAGTTAATGGGGGTATAAGAGAAAACCTCTTTCTTTTATGTGAGGCCCAGTGCTGTGTGAAGTGATTGGCTCAGTGAATGTTTGTATCTCCAGCGTGGAAGGTATTTCCTGATTGGTTGCTGTGAGCACTATGGGTCACTGTGGAAGCCCACGTACAAGCGTGGTCATTCAGTGGCTGTGAACACTGCTTGGTTTTCATCTCGCTTACATGTGGAGGCTTGGAGGCAGCCAGGACCTGCAGTGACTTGGGGTTGCTATGGCTATGTCCTTGTTACTGCTCAATTGTCTGCATGTTACACTCTTTTTTCTTCTGCTTCATGGTGAGTTTTATGGCTTTTGTTGTGAGTTGTGTTCAATCTTGGTGTGTCATTTAATTTTCCAGTGAAAGCAGAGTCACAATGACATGACTTTGAGTGTTTAGTATGGAGATCTGGCTGGTTTTCTATGAGAAATTTTGTTTTTTTTCATGATGTGTGATATTTTCTACCTGGTTTTCTATGCAGTAGGTGATTGCTTTGAGATGGAACCAAATCTCTGTGATTCAAGTTGTGCTGGTGAGAATCCAGTTTGTTGCTTATATTGAAAAAAAAACCCCATATACTTCAATAATTAGATGCAAGATCATCATGAAATACATTATTTGTATAAGATTTGCCTTAGTAAAACACTTCTTTTCTTTGGTTCTTATGATCACCATTTCATGTCCATAGGGTTTTCCACCCCTGACTTGTCCTATCAGAGAGGGGTGAGGTATACTTACAGGTATAGCACTACAATTACCACAACCCTCCATGGCTCCAGTGCTGGCAGGAATGGACTGGCTCTGGACTGTGTGGTTGATATCGACGTGGTTTCCAAGTGTCACCTAATGATGCAGGTTAGCTTTATTAAAAGTGTTTGTGGGGAAAAAAAACTTATATAAAGTGTCACAAAAAATGTGTTATTTATGCACATGCTTGTCCAACAGATTAGAAATCCACAGATAAAGCGGCTTTCCCCTCAGAAGGAGCACTCTGTGCAACGTTTAAAGAGTTTGAGGTAATATACAGTAGATTTCATACAATTTGATGTATTTTTTAAACAGGTAGTGAATGAATTAATGCATAATTTATTCTTCATCTGCTCACTTATTTTGCATGCATACATGTGGTTCTATCTGTTCTCGGTCTACAGCATTAAAAGTGTAAGTCCAGATCATTTTGGAATGCTACAACTGTTTTTCCTATGAATGTGATACTGTGTTCAGATGCCCCACTTGTCTGTGTTCTCGGGTCTCGGGGGGCTCATCTGGTGTTTTTGTTTCCCAGGGAGTCACTCGAGAGAACGCGCCTCAAGTTCTCCCTCCAGGGGGGAAAGGTCACGGCCCTCTGTCTCCAGGAGGGGGAGCAGGTGTGGGCCCTCAACATTAAAAGAGCTCTACTGAGCATGCTCCAGACCTCCCGCATGGCCTCCAAACAGGAATTAGAAAAGGAGGTGAGGGTTGATTAGGGCTATGTTCTCTGTAATACACACCCAGTTTGCAAAATATATACATACAGCAGCTCCTCAGTCATTTCAAAATAAAACAAGTCCAACATACTTCTTCTAGTCTGACAAATACTACCTCTACTCCTGCTACAAACAATAACCATCATAATAGTGCGTTCACAGGGTAATTATCTGACTTTTCTTTAATACCTCTTTCTCAGACGGATGTGTACGGGACGTGCACCAGCAGGTATGAGAGGCGAGGACCTGTACTGCTGAAGAGCAGGGATCTAAAACAGTGCCAACAGTCCAGGCTGGCACATTTCTGGCCCCATTCAGTACCTTTAACTGAAGATACAGTGAGTTTACCCTTCTTTGTTAGAAATGTATAGAAATGTGGCTGAAACTGAGGGCATGCGCCTTTTTTTGGGGTTTTGGTGGGGGTTTTCTGGGAACTTTGGGGGTTTTAACAACTTGAGGGGAAGCTAACATGAAAACATACGTTTTATGCCAATTCCAGTCTTTTTGACTCAGCACATTAAATATGACTACTTTAAGTCAAATAAATCTACAAATGAGTCAGTATTTCTCTTTAAGCAGCATTTAGACCATCATTTATTAAATACAAAGAAAATTCAAATAAAACATAAAATATTAGGTTGCGTTGTTGGACATTGAACCATGACATCAGTACTAAAATCCTGGTGATACATTATAATTGCTGATTTGTTTCTTCTCTTCTTTGGTTTCTGAGTTTAAGAAAAGTGGAAGTTGAAAATGGGCGATGACGTTGGTTGTCATTTGAGATTTCCGCACCACTAAATAAGAGGATGTCCTTTTTAGTCCACCATACATCAGTACTTTGTTTTTTAACAGTTGCATTTGATTCATGTTTTTGTGATGGGAGGTTTGTTTCTTGTCTTTTTGGTAGTCGGTGCAGTCAGAGCTGCGCTGTGTTCAGAAGCGTGGGTCTACAGTTATGGAAGAGGTCAACTGTACTGAAGTCGTTTCCATGGCAACATGGTCCAGGACTACAGGGCTGGTGAAGACCCAAACAGTGTCTACCCTGCTCCTGCTCAGGGCCCAGCCAGGGAGTCCTTCAGGTGCAGGTCAGGAGTAGTATTAACATGTTTGCAGTTACTCTTAGCAACGGTTTTACAGACATGAACCATGGCGCCTGTTCTCCTCAATGTACAGATTCTTTAGATGTTGGTGTGTTAACTGACCTGCAGTTTGAGGACGAGGGGGCTGCAAGGCCAGGAAAAGCCCAAGCGTCAACTCCTCTGCAAGCCAGTCAAACTGTCAGGATGTTATGTAGCCTCACGGCAGACCCACAACTGGTAGGTCTCAACAGGTTCAAGTTATCTTTAACTGTATTCATCGTTTCAGTTTACCTGCCTACCTTACACTTTAGGTGCTGCAGTCCTCAGCAATGAATATGAATCACTTTCAAGTACCCTGCCAGACCACTGTTGGCTGGTTTGTGTTTATAAATTGTGGCTTGACTTCCCCTGAGACTTTGCTGTATGAGCCAATCATTTTAATTTCTTTCATACACAGGAGGTCAGTCAAACCTAATTTGGCAACCTTCTTCATATTCTGTTTACATGGGAAGTGTTTAAAAGAGGCTGTCAGACCCAGAGCCTGACATACTCTGTGATATAATTACTGTGTGGGGATCAGGTGATTGATGCTATGAAAAAGTGTGTTCACAGTTCTGCTGGAGGCAATTGGTTATGCAGCAATAGTTTTGAAAAAAAAATAAATCCATATGTATGTTTGGATTTTATTTGCTTCTAGGTATCACAAGAGTTCCTTCAACTGGCTTTCCAGCTGAGAGATCTGACTCTCTCTCAACTCAAGACTCTTTGGCAAGAAGCATCTTTCAAGTGCCGCAATGACTGGTCAGTGTTTTCTCAGTGTCTTTTGGCTAGTCCTTCACTTCTTCATCAATGTCTCCACATGACTGTTTAAGTGGCACATTTCCACACTCATGCATTATAGCTAATAAAATATCTTGTGCTTAGCCACCAGTAAATTGGATTAAAGCTGAAAGGACTCTCGTTTACTGGTTATAATGAGAAAAATACACACAGCCTCTGGCCAAGTCAACAAGTCAACAAAGGATAGTCTGTGTGGGACAGCAGCCAACTTAATCAGACTGAGACAGAGATGATCCAACATGCCAGAACAGTACAGGGTCCCCTCCTTAGACCACAGTATACAGCAATAGTAGCAATAGCAGTATACAGAGACTCCAGGAAGTTACTGCACCTGACCAAGAACACCCCCGTAAAACCGCAATATTTTGTTTTTACATCTTAGTTTTTGTACAGATAAAACAAACAAAAACCACCATGTTAATTAGTGAGCTTTAGCATTAGCTTTAGGTGCTGCTAGGCAGATTTTATTACATTTGGACTGATCCAAGCTAGCTGTTTCCCCCTGTTTCCACTCTTTATGCTAAGCTAAGCTAACCTAAGCTGCTGGCTATAGCTTCATATTTATTGTACTACCATGAGAGTGGTATCGATCTTCTCATCTAATGTTATTACTGATGTTGATGAACTGTTTGAACAGGCAGCCTTTGTTGGATGCATTACCAGCCTGTGGATCTGAAAACTGTATCTTACTACTGACTGACCTAATGAGGAGCAAAGAGCTGGAGGAGGAGCAGGCTCACGCTTTTCTCACCACCATAGCCCTCATCCCTCATCCGTCACCACAAATCATCGACTCCATCAATGTAGGAACCTCTGGCAGACACTAATAATGACATAATATTCTCTTTAAAACTACCTTTGTATTCATGCCTTAGATATTTTAGTCAGATTGGTGTCAGTAGAGATATCATATAGAAATGTGTAAAATGTAAGCTGAGCACATCCTGTATCTCTGCTGTCTGTGTTAGGTCTTATTGGAGGTCCCAGAGTTGCAGTCCAAGGCACTGTTAGCTGGATCATCTTTGGTCTATCAGTTGTGTCAAAGGTCTCAAATGTCCTGCAGAGAACTTCCTCAAGTACAGACCTTCATGCAGAGGCTTGAGGAAACACTGAGGGAGGGCTATGAAGGAGAACAACCCAGTACAGTAAGTGCACTTCAGATTATATACTAACCCTGAACCACTTTTACATAAACAATGCCTAATATGCAAATACTTTGTCACACAACAGGTTTTTTATGCACTGAAATCAGTTGGAAACATTGGTCTGTCTGCTCCAGCCTTCATTCCTCTGCTAAAACACTTCATGCTTGGCCACTCAGCTGCGCTGGAGCTGAGACTTGCTGCCATCCAAGCCTTCAGACGCTTTCCGTGCTCAGCTGATGTGAGTTGATTCTGAAAATCATACTTAAGCCAGTAACCTTCATACCAACAGCTATCTTCCTATATGACATGGTAATTGATTCATGATGAGCTGAGGTGGAAGTGAGGGGTGAGTGGCAGTCTAACATCAGTGACTGACAGCAGTTTCCTTCCTTCAGAGATCTGTGCTGTTGCAGCTGTACCGCTCCTCCCAGGAGGATCCCGAGGTCAGAATCGCTGCATACCAGCAGCTCATGCGATGCCCCGGTCAGGACGTGTTTGAAGTGGTGAAGACGATGCTGAGGAGCGAGACCTCCAGCCAAGGTCTGATTGAAACCTCTTTAGCTTGTAGAGAGGATGCCCATAACCCATTTTTCGTAAAGACCACTCCACTTGTGTGGCTTGATAGATAAAATACCAGCAGCACTTGATGATAATGAATGTATTAGTGTTTTACTTCTGGATATATCAGAATTTATTATTACATAAACTGCAGAAATATAGTTTTCTCAATAAAGCAATTATATGGTTAAAAAAAATCACAATTTGTAACAGAGAAAAGTTTGTTAAGATGTTGGGGTACCATTCTCTGAAAGTGCAGTTATTGTGGTGTGCCCCAGGGGTCCATTCATGGGCTCCTAACATTCCTCATTTATACAAACGATTTACCAAATGTGTCCAACATAGTTTCTCCCATAATGTTTGCAGATGACACAACATTGGTACTTTCACAGTTTTCAGTCATTGATTAAATAAACTCTTTAAAAACTACCTTCACTATTTTCAGTGGCAAAAAGACATATTGTTAAAACTCATTAAATATCTCAAACAACTAAATTAAATAAATAATTGACAAAAACTTGAGCTAGAGAAAACACAAAATCTAACCCAATCTATTGGTATAATTAGGAAATTAAGTTTTTTTGTAGACAAACAATGCCTTCATACTCCAAATTATTTAATCTGTCTTTGCTTCTTATATTGCAATATAGTCAGGACCAGATCTTTTACAAAAATGTTTGTCAGGATTACAACACACTCAAACATTTGTTCCCCATCAGCTAATCTTTTTTTAGAAAACTCAACTTGTTACAATAATTGACATTAACATTCTCCAAATATCTAATTTTATATCAAGTAGCGGCATGGCAACAAAGGGATACTCCAGTGGGCAGACAAAATAATGATAAAGATAAAACACTTCATGAGGTTATAAAATTACGGTTGCAAGCTTTAAAAATGAGCAGTATTTCTGTACCTTCAATATATTGTAAATTCCATGATTTTGGTGACAAGCTGACAAATGCTGCTAACCTAGCCTACTATGACTCACCTTTTGTGGCAATGTTTGTAATCATGACTGAGTTATATACAAGTCAAGTTAATTTTCTTTTTCTGTTTGACAGTATAAAACTTTTGCTCTTCTGCCTCTCCAGTGGGCTCATATGTGTGGAGTCACCTGACTAATGTCCTGAGGAGCGAGGACCCCGTGAAGCAAAGCCTAATCGAGTCACTGCCTGACGATATTATCAGCAGAGACTTTGAGGCTGAGATTTTGAAATACTCCTCCTATTCTGACTACACTGTGTCATCAGGTAATGATGGCTTCACTTCAGCTTCAAATGAAGTGAAATATCAATCAGGATTAATGTTAGAATTTTCCATGATTGAAACACTGACATGTGGAAAGTGTTGAACATTTTCAACACTACTGATTACACAGTGTTTCTGTTTATTTTTCTGCTCTTTTGTTTGTTTCAGGCATGGGAATTACAAATGTCGAAACATCTTTGGTTTTCTCTCCCAAATCATTTCTACCGAGATCTGCCACTGCCAACCTAACATTATATTTTCACGGTAGAGCCCACAACCTTCTGGAAGTGAGTTTAATATCCTTTTGATTTTTGTTTTTCTTAAAGTGCATTAGAGTCTTACAAAATGATGCTCAATGCATGCATTTTATTTCTCATCTAAGGTCGACCTTCACGTTGAAAACGCTGAACCGCTTTTGAAGAACGTCTTCGGTCACCAGACCCACGACACTGATGGAGAGTCTGCAGCTCAGAGTCGAAAACATGTGCAGTCCAAAGAAGTCAAGAGGACAAGAAGAAAAATAGATGATGGCCATAGAGGAGAAAAGGAAATGTGTTTATCAACCACCAACAGTTATCTGGACCAGGCCAGGGCCATGGTGAGGTCGCTATGATTGTTGTGAGACAGTTATCTCTACTGGGCTGGTGCAGTTTAACATGTAATCTTGGTCATGTGGGATAAGAGCAGACAAAGACAAGCACTGTTGTACAACATGGGGCCTACTTGCCATTTACATTTGCATTTACTTTGCTGTCATCTTGACTAATTTACTGTCAGTGTGTTTATGAAATACTAACATAGTCAATGCCAAGATGAAGGATTATTGATTATTCAAATGTTTGGCATTTTTGTTGAAAAATACATAAACAATCAATCAATCAATCAACAATACTAACTTATTAATGTATTAATTGACTAATTGCCATATTGAGTAAGGCAAAGATTTTGTCTCATTTGGCACATGTAAGTAGTCATTTCAGAGGCTGTTCAATAATTCTGAATGCATTTACATTCCAATAATTACTCAGAAACATGTATATATATTACTATAATATTTTAAGGATACATACAAAAGGGTATTTTTATAGTTCTTTTCATGTATAAAAGAATTCAGTTTTGCATTGAGTTAATTTAGTGATAATCACGTTTTTGTTTTGTCTTGTCCAGTTATTTGGAAAGAGGCCAACAGATGAGAACAGGCCCAAATGTTGGGTTGGCGTGAAGGTGTTTGGCAATGAGCTCAGCGTCTTTACATGTGACGATCTCTACAGTCAAATCAACCAGCTGTCGCTGAGTGTGGCAGGACTGGCTGTCAAACTGCTCAAGGTATACTGGAGGTAGATCATTCTTCCAGTCACTAACTTTGTCTTTTCTATTCTCTGTCTGTCTGACCCTTCATGCATGCTCCTGTTTTCAAGCTGCCTTTCTTTGTCCTCCAGGGTCATGAGGTTCAGCTCAACCACAGAGCTGTGTTGATGACAGAGGAGCTGGTTTTACCATCTCTGTCCGGTTTGCCCGTCAAACTGGGTATCAACATGACCTCCCTCCTTTCACTGCGTCTGAAGGGCAACGTCAACTACAGGGATACTTCTCATTTCTCCCTGACCGGATACATCAAACCCAAGTACTTTCACATTACCACATGTAACAGAGGCTATATCTTTGACATTTGGTCACAAACTGTGCCCAGTAGACTGTAACTGGTGTCTTTATTCCCAGTGCCCATGTGGCGCTGTCTGCCAGGATGGGTGTTGACGGTGCTTTGGGTCAGGCTGCAGTGGACTGGGTCTCTGATCTGAGGAGCTCCACCAGTCTGGATGGCAGTATCCAGCTGCAGGAGGGGCGAGATCTCAGGGTGACACTTAACACACCAGAGGATGTCATGGACATCATCTCTGTCAGGTTAGTGTGTCTGTTTAAATGTATTATGTGGGCAAAAAACTATTTTAAAAAATTTTATGCAGGAATTTTTTTTTGCACATTTTAGCCTCTTTACTACAGATCATGTAGGCATCAACTGCAATACCAGTCAAAAGCTATATGAATATGAACACAGTATGTACCATTTCTATTATTTTGCCTCATGGTTTCCTGAAGAATGTGTGTGTAATTTTTCTGTTCACCAGCTCCAGAGTGTTTCAGCTCAGTGGAGACCACAGAGAGGAGATAAAGGGGCCAAAGAGTCGAGTCCAGAAGACCACCTGCACACCAAAGACCTGTAAGTCCTCATACACTGTGTATGGCCATTATACATGACACACAAAGGTGGTGTGGTTCAGTTTCTAGCAGACTTAGATCTAAAAAATGTGCCCTGTTACATCTTAATCTATTGATTTTTTTAAAAAAATATCACAGCACATTACCTTTTGACAACTTGTGCACTGATGCTTGCTTTTTTGTCTTTTTTTCATTTATTCTTTAATTATACTATATTATATATATAATTATTAAATGTGTTTTGCATCATTGTTATTATAAGCTGATGCTGACAGTATTTTCAGCCCACCATTGGACAATATTTGTCTATACTTGGCTATCATGTAACTGTTTTTATTGTACTTGTGAAGGCTATGCACTGTGTTTTGATTTGTTTGTTGATGTGTGTAATTAAGAAAGTCAATTTTATTCTGTTTTGTTCTCTGATCTGGCATAAAATCACATAATTATGCATCAGGAATTATCAAAGTGTTTGAGTGATTGAATAACGTTCTGCCATGGTCACAGTCTAGTACTTCGATTCTTTACCAAACGCCGATCTCTGCTTCCTCACAGGGTCAAAGATGGTTGGCTGGCAGCTGTGCTCCAATGCCTCTTACCCATTACATGCCACAGGTGTTTCACTTCCCCCTCCAGGACCAGCCCACCTTTCCCTGAGGCTGCTAAAGCTGGACAGAGGCCTCCACTACTACCTGCTGGAGGCTGCCTACTCAATGCTCGCTCAGGTGCAAGGAAATACAAACATCTAGTTTCATCTGTGAGATGATTCTCTCTTTTGTAAATGATCTTTAAAGAGTACAGACTTGTGTGGGTGTGATCTCTTTATCTAGTCTCATAATGGCTAACGCTCAAAGTTGCCCTACTTATGTTTCAGAGAGGCACCTGGCTCCCCAGAGAGGCCTCCATACATTTCCTCCTGGCCACCCCTCAGTCCTCCATCTCCAGGGACATGTCTCTGGACCTGACCTTCAACCCTCACAGACTGCTGCTGAGGATCACCCATCCTCTGAAAACCATCCACATACAAGGTCGGTCACAGAGGGAAACCATAACAAAAATCCAAACTTCTGTTAAGCTTTAATGCTAAAAATGTGTTGTTTTTTTCTCAGGACAACTTGAGCAAGAGAGGAACATAAAGTCAGGAAAGCTTGAGCTGTTGATTGATGGTGTTCATTATTATATCATGGTAAGTGTTGAGTTATTCTGAAATGCAAATCTTCTGATGCATCTTGAAATGATTCAGTCATAGAAGATGTTGATTAGTTTGTCATCTTCAGGGTTTGGTCGACACTCACACCCTCCTGTCAGAGCAAAGGACACGCTATCACCTTGAAGCCAAAATGGCCGCTGATGGACATCCCATGATCCTCTCTGCTAATGTTACTCGTGGCCTGGGCAGGAAGACAAGCTTCTCGGCCACTGTGAAGAATGTGTTCAGAGAAACTGCTTCACTGTCAGGTATCCAATGGAATGACCAAATAATATGCATTTATGATCTCAAGATGCACTGGTTTTATATTCGATATGTTGTTGCTTTATCATTATTACCCACATCAGTGTCTCTGGAGCGCAGGCGGGATGGCAGCAGCAGGCAGTACTCTGTGGAGGCAGAGCTCCTGTTACCCGGTGTGGTGGGCACTAAGATGTTGGGACTAATGGAGCAGAAGGGCTCACTGTGGAGCTGTGCACTCAGGCTCAAATATGGTCTGGGAGGTGAGTGACTGAAAAACATACAGTGTTAATTTCTGATGCCACACAACAGTTTAAACTGCTACCTTAAAACCACGGGAAATCCAAATCCACAATAGCCTTCTATGTAATTTAGGGTCTTATGTACATAACAGTGAGCATCTAAAAAGTAAATTAGTTTCAATCAAGATTTGAAATCTTTTCATTTAAGTTTTTGTAAACTTTCCTGATATCGGCTCTGACTTGCGGTTCTGCTCTGACATTTATTTCACAATTAATTCTGTGAATCAATCATCACTCAATCGTCCTCAAAGCCAGCCAGAGCTGAAAGAAACCAACTTCACTACGTTTAGTGTAATAAATTTATAATTAAATTAAATACGACCGTACACCTTCTGAATTCAAGTTTCTCTCTTTTACTGAACTAAGTTTAGCTCAAATGTTATTAACTCATAAAACACACCAAAGTCGTGTTGGTTAGTCTCCAACTCTTTGTGGATGCTTAATGAGATGCTCAACTTTGATATCATATATGCATTTTTAGTTTTCAAGCCATATTTCCAGAGGCTTTCCACAGGCACAATTGTTTCAGTGTCATTTACAGCTTGGAAAACTCAGCTGCACATGTCTACTTTTGACCAAAGTATGCCCACCAACTGTCTATCCCAGATCCTAATTTAGACTGTGTGACGATCTGTCTTTTAGATTACCGTGAATAACTGGAAAGACGTATTGCTGTTGAGTTTTTCAAAATGTTTTCTTAAGCACCACAAACCAAATGCAGTTGAGTGTAACTGACATCCCATCAGCCTCCAACAAAGCTGGGCTGTAGTATTAAAACCCATCCAACACTCCCTAATTGACGCACTAGTGAATAATCAGATGAAGATGTTGTCACATTTATGACACTACAAACTGTCTCCTGGATCCTCAGAAAGTCACGCCACATGGATTTCCATTTATAGCCCCTGATTATCAAATGCACTTTACATTAGCAAATGTCTCATCTTCGGGGATAATATCTAATTTGCAAATATTTCACCAACATCAGTTTCTCCTGACCTTTGACCCTTACCCAGGTGATGCCCGTCACCTTCGTCAGGAGTGCTACACGTCTCAGAGACTAAGGAGTGAGAGGGACTCAAACCTCACTTACATCATGAGAGCAGATCATGAATTCTACTGCACCAACACTGCTCCTATCAACCACAAGGTAACTGGAGACATGAAGGATGACATAAGCTGTAATATGCATGATAGATAGGTAAGATACAGAGTCAGTTATTTGGTTAGACCGGCTGTTCTTCCTGTGTTTAAAGAGCTTTTGTTTGTCCACAGGTCCACCTCAGGCACGAGGAAGGGCCCAGCCATATTAAATCATCCCTGGACATGAGCTACGGCAAACACTGGGATGAGATCAACAACAAACGCACACTTCTTCTGAGCCAGTCTTTCAAAAACCAGTCCACACAAAATCACACCAGCTACACACTCGAGGTAAACAAACCTGCATCTGTGATGGTCTCCTCTCTCTGGCTCTGATTACTTCTTACGTTAAACTAAACTAAAATATTCCCTCTCCCTTCCAGTTCAGTCTCCAGGTGCCAGAGAAGAATTTAAACTACAGGACTCAGCTTCTGCACTCTCACCTGAGACAGCTTGGATCTGAGAGCAGCACCCACCTCAAAATCAACTACAACAACCTGATGCCTCTGGTAGTCGGATTACACTGGAAAAGCCCTCCCAAAGACACCCTGCAGAAAAAATGGGAAGGTAAAATGAGTTTTAACACCCAATATGGTTTGTTTTGTTTCCGTTTTGAAGTTATTATTGAGGCACTGGTCCGCATCATGACTCTCTTATTATCCTCTAGGCTCATTTAACATGGACACACCATGGCTGTACATCTACACTGCCCACAAACTGAACCAGCACCAGCGCCACACACTCCAGCTCACATCCGAGCTGACAGCCAGCAAGTGGTTGACCATCCGTAACCTCCTCCTGGAGGGTTTCTACAGGGACAGGGGCAGGGAGAAGGAGGCCCGCCTTAAGCTCTACACACCAGCTGTTACCTACATCCAGGTAAGGAGCGGACATGCTGCTCCATCTGAACATTCAATAGAATTCAATGAGATAATATCATATTCTGTGATAGTCTGAACTATGAAAATTGTACATTTGTGTATGTGTCTGCTTTCCATGCCACTCTAACTCCTCCATCCCTTCCCAGACAGGAGGGTGGGGGGTTGCAGGGAAGCGAAGTGTGAAAGCCTCTGCCTCCTTCAGCTCATTGTGGACCCCACCCTTGAGAGGAGATATCTCTCTGGAGGCCTCTAAATTCAGCCACACCCTGCAGATGGCTTCCACCTATGGCAAGCACAATGTCAGCCTGACTGCTGCCCTGAACACCGTGGATAAGGTGGGTGGTGACACTGGGATGAATGTGTTAAGTTAAATGCTTTTAACAAATCTGTGGCTGCCTACTCACTTCTTTAAGAATTTGAAAAAGAGGCAAGCAATGCTGAAGATGACCTTCTCGAAGATGAAGAGTCCGTCCACAGAGCTGGAGTTTCAGGGAGTCATAGAGGAGCTGAGGAGGGACAAGAAGATGTATCAGAAAACAGCAATGCTCCAGCTCAGGTCTGTGCCTCACTCTGACAGACATATGATGAATCTGTTGATGTATTATATTTTCATGGTGATGATTTTTTTTTTACAAAAAATACAATGGCAATGAGAACATTGCTGACTTTAAAAGCAACACCATATCGCACAGACAGCCCTTCCAGACCTTTCCTCAGACTCTCCTCCTGCGGGAGACGTTCACAGTCGACCTCCTCAAAGGCCTCTACATCCTTGAGTCGAAAGCTGGTTTCCACGGAAACAGGGAGATTATCCACACCCTCACCCTCGGCTACAAAGCACCGAGCCCTTTTGTAAGTTTAGCCAAGTTAGTTAATTAATAAATCTTTAACAGAAAGTGAGGGAGTATTTGATTCTTGTATTCAGGGTTTTTTATTTTTTGTGACCCTCCTCATATTTAGGTTTGTTCTGCGCTGATTCATCCATTCAGCTCTGACATTGTTCCGTCAGACTCCGAAATCTGCGTGACCATAACCAGCAACCAGGTAAACCAGCCTTCAAAATTCAAAAGACTGACCAAAAAGAGGCACGCCTCAGTGGATCCATCATTGCAAACTCATTTTAACTCTTAGCCCAGTGTCTCTAAAGATATTAAACATGTATCTAAATTATAGAAAATGACATACAAAATGATACATTAAGCATGCAGAGTTTCATGAGAATTTAATGTAACGTCAGAGCCATCGAAAATGCTGTGCTGGATTTGAATATTTAATTCAATTTAAGTGGGACCTAATGTGGGTGAAATACATTTGCCTCCATAATGTCTGGGACACAGAGACACATTTTTAAAAAGAATTTTTTAATACTCCACAGTTTTAGATTTGTCCAACAATCGACATGTCACTAAACATTACATTACATTACATCCTACAATTTTAGCCCTTTTTGGACTAGCACTGTTTATGTATATGACCCCATTTCCATGCATCATAATGTTTGGGGCAAAGGGCTTTACAAGTGTTTGTGAGTTCTCAGGTGTGTTTCATTGTTTTATTAGATCATATACAGTATAAGGGAACTGTCAGCACCATTTTTTGATTCTAGGCTTTTGGTCACTTTGGTGTTTGTCTTTGCTGTTAGTTAACATGAGGACCAGAATTCAAACCATTATACAACTGAGAAACAAGAAGATAACAGTAAGTGATATTGGCCAAAGGATTACCAAAATGAACGTATTAACTTAACATATCATATAGAGAGAACCGATGAGCTTAGTAAGGAGACATCCACAGTTGATGACAGAAGACTATATATAAGACTCACCATAAAGAAGAAAAATCCTCATACACCTGTGCGACAGATCAAAAAGGCTTTTCATGAGGCACGTGTGGATTTGTGAATGATCACTGACTGCAGAAGACCTCATGAACAGAAATACAGAGGCTACACAGCAAGATGCAAACCCTAGTTAGCTACAAAAACAGGATGTCCAGATTACAGTTTGCTTAAAAAGCATTTAAAAGAGACTGCTGGGAGATTTCTGGGAAAAGGACCAAGATGAATCAGAGCAATGGCAAAAGTAAAGTGTGGAGGCAAAGAAGAACTGCCTAAGATCCTAAGCATATCACGTCATCAGTAAAGTATGGTGGCAGGGGTGTTATGGCCTGGGCCTGTATGGCTCATTCATCTTCACTGAAGATGTGACTGCTGATGGCAGTAGGACAGTGACTTACGAGGTGTATAGAAACATCTTAATAGTTGAAGTTTGGGAAAATGCCTCCAAACTCATTGAATGGCATGTCATCCTCCAGCACAACAATGACCCTAAATATACTGCTAAAGCAACACAGGAGTTTCTCAAAGGTAAAACATGGAAAATTGACTTGCCAAGTCAGTCACCTGATCTCAGTCCTACTGAGCTTGCTTTTCAAAACAAGCAGGAGCTACAGATGGCTGCAGTACAAGCCTGGCAGAGCATCCCCAGAGAAGATACCCAGCACCCAGTGTCCATGAGTCACAGACTCAGTCATTGCACGCAAAGGATATGCAACAAAGTACTAAACAAGACTAATTCACTGTACATACCACTGCTATTTCCCAAATATTATGGTGTATAAACAGTGCTGTAATTTCTACATGGTAAAACCAAAGTGTATAAAAAAAAATAAAAAAATCTGAGAATTTGCTCCTTAACCACAGGTGACCTGAAAGTTGTCCTAAACATTATAGAGGGCACTTGTTGATGTTAAAACATGTGGAAAATGCATTATGTAACTTATATACTGTAGGTGGATAACATAAGGAAATATTGGGAACATTTGTGCATTTAATATATTTTTATACCCACTCCTTTTCAGACCCAGAAAGACATACAAGGGAGGTTACGCATCGGTAGCAAGGAGAGACTGACTTTCTTCGGACAAGTTCAGTTGAACCCTTTGCACTCAAGTCACCAAGCGATAAAAGTTAGAGCCAACTTCAGCCATCAGCTCGAGGTAAAACAGCCTCTGTACTGCCTTTTATTGATAAAACAATTGCCAACAGGTTGAATTTTTTCTCATTTCTAAGCGATGATTTGTGTGATGCATGGCCATAGTAGTCAGCGGTGTAATGAATGATGTAAGTCCACCCCTGACAGCGTACAGTATAGTTTACAGTAGAAAAGGACAAACTTGTGACTGTTATTACTGTTACAGCTGCAGCTCCCCTCCTCTGCTATAGCGGAGGGAAACGTATGTTGGAACCCCAAAAACAACACTGATTTCGATTATCAGGCCAAAGGGATGCTGAGAGTAGAGCGACAGGAGTGCCAAGTGAGTAAAACCAACTCAGTATTTGAATTATTGTTTGTTTAATCAGCAGCTCTGATGAATTTCTGGTGTGTGTTTTTTTTTAGCTTTCTGTACAGCTCAATGGAACATCAGGCAGAGTCGGTCTTTATTCATCTCTGAGTCATCCCTTCAAATCAAAGATTCCCAAAACATTAGAGGTGGGCCGCTTCTGTGTTTTGTCATTGATCTTAAAAAAAGTTCTTCAAGTTTTTAAAGTCTTACAACAAATTCAGATTATAGAACATCTTATCATTTTGCTGTTTTTATCATGTTAAGGTAAAGGCCACTACAGATATTTCTACAGTGGCTGGTAGAGGAAGTAGCTCTGTACATGTGAGGGCTGATGGGAAAGACAGGGTGAAACTGGACGCCCAGATGTCCCACATCCTCCAGAGAGGAGAGAGAGCCGTGGGACTGACGGTTAACGTATCCCAGAGCTTGCTGCCTTCTGCCACTGACCTGCATGTAAACATGGCCGCTAATATGTCCTCACACAGGTGTGTGCAACCACCATTTTAACACATTGTCTTAGAGGTGTAAATTCATCGTCTTTATCAGATACACAGTGACAATCATGTATTTCTCTTATGGACTTTTGAACTCATGGCCGTACTGTGTTCTTCCTGTCCCCTCCAGTGTGTCTCTACATGGCTCCTATAAACAAGGGCATGAGGCTGTACTGGCCCAGGTCAAAGGGTCTCTAATAAACACCCCAGGTCTCCAGCTGGCTGTGTCTGGGGACCTGAGGCACTCCATGGCCAGCCTTGCTATTTTGCCTCCGGTCCTAGGGTTGGATGGGGCCCTGGGGCGGTCTGACATGCTCATTGAAGGTAGAGGTTCATTTGAAAATACTGACTATAGTCATTTAATATTACATGATGGCACATTTGAACATTCAGCTGAAAAACACCCTGAGCACTGTGAATCATTTTTTATTAATGTAATTGTAGGACAGATGAGAGTTAGAGTGATGGAGACAGTGTACAGGGTGGAGCTGAAACATCAGGAGGATCCTGGAGATTCTTTGGATAGTGAAGATGAAGAAGGCATGATGGGAAAGAAATTCCACGTGGCCCACGATTGGCTGTGTGTTTGGGTGGATGCAGAGCATTCGTGCGTGAATGTGAGCCGCCGACTAGGGGATTGGGGGACAGGTGAAGTCCATACCAGACTATTTCACTCCTTCCACCTGCTCAATGCCACAGGTAATCATTGCTTTATACATAACACATGTTCTACTTAATACATTACAATCTCTCCTGGTCTTTCAGTCCCTTTGTCTTCTGGATACAGTTGTACCTGCTAGCAGTAGTGCCCAAGTAAGGTGGGCTCAGGATGGCGGTCGACTGTCAGTCCTGGTGGACCTGCAGGCTGGACCTCAGCAGCTAAAAGCTGAGTTTAATGGAGGCAAGACAGACCAGGTTATCCCACGGTGGGAGTATGTCTCCAGGCTGCAGCACCAAGTCAAAGCCCTGCTGAAAAGAGGTGTATCAAGCTCCATACAAGCTAAAGCACATTACCAGGTATAGGAACACCAACTATTCTTTCCATTTCTTGCAAGTTCAGTGCAAATGCATCAGTGTTGTGCACATGCACATGCCTATTTTCCCTTCCTGTATTTTTATGTTTTTCTTCCCATTGTTAGTTAGAAACAGAAGGACTGGACACAGGCTTGGTCCTTCACATGGAAGACGAGAGAATGGTTGACGCCCTTTTTAATGTTGGATCAAGAAATAGCACAGCTATAATAGTAATGTCTCTATGGCAACAAATGAAGCTGCTCCAGGGACTCATACCCACTTCTTTTCAGGTAAATTTTACAGAATTTACATCCATTTGCAGATTTCTGTCTATCACTATAAATGAGAACTTTGTGTCTTTATTCAACAGTTAATCCATAAGATCTGTAAAGTTGTGTGTCACCAGTATGATAAGAATTGCTTTTTGAAATAAAGTCTAAATGGAGGAATATATAATTTGGAGACCCAAAGATTGATCCCTGAGGGACACCACTTTACTTTGCCATTGTTGCATCCATAAATTGAATTAGTGCTGACATTTCATTACCTGTGGACAGAGCCAGGCTGGCCATTTCCTCCTGTATCCAGTGTTTATGCTAAGCTAGGCTAACCAGCTGCTGGCTGTAGCTTCATATTTATCATACAGAATGAGAGGAGTCATATTAATCTTGTCATCTAACTTGCAGCAAGAAAGAGAATATTTCTCAAAATGTCAAAAATACTGTTGCAGCCTGTCCAACAGCACACCATGATCAGCAGTATGAAATTAGGCCCTAGGAATAAAACATGAATACACTTTGAACATTAAACATGTGTTTTGTTGTTTTATAATAACGGCTCAGATTAGCAGTCGGTGTACCACAGAATTTCACGTGCCTGGTCTAAAGTTCAGTAATTACTCAGAAATTCTTCCATCTCCTCCTTCAGTTTCGTCTTTGAAAAACAAACTTTGCCAACAGGGGGTTTTGTTTTCACAGATGAACTGCACAGGGGACGCCACCGCAGACCGTCTCTCAGCCCAGTGCTATGGAAATGTGGCAGGTCGCCCTGTGGAGGTACGAGTCTTTCGCTCCTATAGACCACACAACAGGCTCTGCTATGGCCTGTCACTCGTTCACTTTAGCCTTAGTGCTCAAGCTAAAGGCTGTTATAGTTCCAATGGTCAGAAGGAACTCAGAGCTAACCTCACTCATTCTTCTGTGCCACTGCTGACGCATCTGGGTGTGCCCACTAAATCTAGTCTCAGGCTCCTGCTCCGGCCTGGGCCTCAGCGGTGGGCCTTAGGATTCGGGTTGGTTGCTGGCCTTTGGAGAACAGACTTGAATGTGAGACTGAGGTTGGAGAGGCCTGGGCTATATGGCTGGCACGGGCTGCTTGAGTTCGGGAGCCGTGGTGTGACTCACAAGGCAGAGATGACAGGTCGCATGAGGGTGGAAAGCTGGTGTAACATCTGGGCAGATGTGAGTGCAGCATGGGGCTCAATCACTTCAAGTCTATTGGTGTCTGTACGGTGTAAAGGAGTGGGAAGGCTGGTGTGGGTGCAGGTCGGTAGAGCTGAGGGGCGTGTACCACATAAAACCTCTTTAACTGTTCATGGACAAGCAGGGAAAGATGGACTCAAAGGATCTTTGGCCTTGGAAAATGAGCCTGACTCTCTTCAGAGTCTCTTGTCTGTACTGCTAAAAGACGAAAAGGCTGAAGTTGGCTGGACCTTCCAGCATCAATGGGCCTCTCTTGCCTCCATCATGCCAAAAAAAGTAGACCTCCAGGGTTCAGGTCAACTCAGTGATACCTTCCTCTCTGGAAATGCTCAAGTCTCTTTCAAGACCCACTCTGCTCAGATTAACATGACTACCACCTGGGAGCCCTCCACCTCCATGAGGGTCATGCTTCAGCAAAACCTGGCCACCACTGGTGTACCAGGGGAGCTCACAATTAGCATGTTGACCACTGCTAGTCAAGCTGAATTGGAAGTGGAAAGTGATGAGTGCTCCATGCTTCTCCTGGCAAATCAACACTGGGGAAGAGAGGACAGGAGAACCAGCTGGAAATTTTTTGTCCATCAGCGATGTGCCTTACTAAAGGTTAGAGAGGAAACAAGAAACAGCACCAGGAAACTTGTTTCCCGACAGAAAGAAAGCAAAAGAAACATCTTCACCTTGGAGATGACTCTTGTCTTTCCATTACAGTATGACTTGCATTGATAACACATAATTTATGAAAGAGTATCAACAAGACCATGGCTGAAATAAACATAAGCCTTATAATATATTTCAGCTACACTACTAGCATGGCTTTAGGGATGACAATGTTGGATGGTCTGCTATGAATTTTGGTACCACCATTCATGTTCCCCTCAGGATGAATTTTAGGTCAAGGTTTCTTAGGTCAAAGTTTCAGTGTATCCAATACTTTTGTTTATGACCAAATATGACATTACCATCAGCTGTAGTGATTATTAGCTAATGTTAGCATGGTTTACATGCAAAACAAAGATGGTGCTTTGCACTGCAGTGCCTAAGTACAGCCTCACAGAACAGCTAGGACTTTTAGACTTGCTAAAAGTTACTTCTACCAACCTTTCCCTTATTCCATTGTGCGCTAATGTATTTAACCTTTTTAATTACCTTGACTGCATTTAAATAACCAAGCAGATTTAACTGCCAGTTCTGTTTGTCAGATCTATCTACAGTTCAACTGTATTAAACCCTGAAGTAAAGGCTGTTAATCCTTTCAGCAATGGTCTTGTCTGTATATTTTAGAATATCTGTGTTAAATATATTGATGATTTATTAATGTTAAAAAAAAAAATCTATACCTGTAGTACTGTACATGTATCTGAAGCATAGTTCTGTTTCTAATTGTTTCTTTTTAATTTTTCCTCAATAGTCTCTCCTGCCATCACAGACTTCAGCCAACATCTCCATTGTCCGCTCTGGCTGCTCCACAAATCTCCACACCGTTTTGCAGGCTGAGGGGGAACAGAAAGGCAGCCTTAGTCTGCATTTATCTTGCCACCCTCAACTTAGTCTGAGAGCATCTGCACAGCACTCGCTGGAGGCAATACAGATGCTGGGTTTTCCTATGCATGGAGCATTAATGCTGAATGTTTCCACTGCACATCTGCCTGGTGTAGAGGTTGGCCTGGACCTGGGGCGTTGTTATTTTAGGGGTAATTTGGGGAAAACGAAGGCTTCACAGACAGAAGAGCAGTCTTCCTACACTGTAAATGTGACCAACTATTGTCCTGCTCTACAGGTAAGAAAATCTCAGTTGCATGTTACATTGCATGTAGAAACTTGATCAAACTAAGATGTTTAAGTTGTAAATATTACTGTTACCTCTAGCTGTGGCAACACATTGTCATTTCTTTCATCACAGTTAGAAGAACTAGGATGTCCTACATGATTCAACCCTGTCTATGTTAGCACAGCCTCCTTTGAAATGCTTTTTCCAGCCCATTAGAAGGTCGAGCTACAGCTCATTAATCATGACAACGGAGCAGAACAACACAAAGGATGATACAGCTGCCAGGCCAGATTACTATCACCCCTATTTGACTTGCTACCACTATGGAGAGAGACATAGTTTCTCATTCCACCAGTTAGGACCATAAACATTTTGAAATCAGTCTGACGTCATAAAACAAGTCAGTTGTCAGTTTCCAAACTAACTAAAAAAAATGATAGAAGTCTTCATATAGATGTAGGTGTGTACGTGAATGTGTTAACAGCAGAAACACTTGTGGAAAAATTAATGTAATTAGTAATTATGACGAGGCAATCTGAATCTCTCACTTCCACGTATGCCTGTGCCATAGGGAACAGTCCTCCCTGTATCCCTGGCTCTTCAGGGCCTCCTCTCAGTCGTCCCTTGTCAGATTACCATGACCTCCTCATTGAGGGCAGACAACCAGGACCTCTCTCTGGACCTAAATCAGTCCTGCAGGCCTTCACATCTCTCCGGGACCTTCACACACTCCTTCCTTGGTCTGAGGAGCCATGGTGTGCCCCAGATGATCACTGTAGAGGCCAATGCTCCTGGAGGTCCTGAGCAGGCTGGGGTCCTGTTCATTAAAGCTGGGACATGTTACATTAGAGCCAATAGGTTCATAGAGGCCAAAGGAAGAACACAGTGGCTCTGGACTCTGGAATCAAAGTGCCCAGTGTTACAGGTACTGTAAGGTTTTGTGGATGGTTACTCATTCTTTTACATGAATGTTGTATTAAAATGTGTCTCTACTAAGTCACTACTAAGACTACATACTGAGACACTCATCTGTCGTTAATATTAGAAGTTGCACCTGTGATTTACCTGCAGTGAAAAGTCCAAATAGACCTTTTTCAGAGCAGCCATTTTGACAAGAAATAGTAGGGTAACACAAGTGTCAGCAATGATACTAAGGTTTCATTCAGGTCAATGTCAGGGTGCTGCTTAGCAAACTTTTTAAATTCGATATGCTACCGATAGTTTTTGTTACAATTTTAACAACATAAAAATTATAAACACATAAAAAGATTTAAAGACAAATCACACGACACATACTTGCAATTATTAACAAATGTATTAACAAAGATGAGTAATGTGATATAGCCTCCCTATAACTTTAGAACTTTCAGGGTGTGTTGTTTTTAAATGTTTGAAGAGGTTACTCATGTTGCTCTAGAGTCTCAAGTAGTAGGTTGTTGCTGTATTTTTAACTACACGTGAAAAGCAGCACCGCAACATGTTTCCTCTTGGTCATTGTCTCACAGATTTGATGTGGAAGTGTGTGTCTGCACACTCATCTCTTATGTCACATAGGGTTACACACAGTCAAGTCAAATTTTATTCATATGGCCCAAAATCACAAATCACAATTTGCCTCAGGGGGGCTTTACAATCTGTATCGTCTGTCCTTTGTTCGGCACAAACTGTATACAAAAGTACTAAAAACAATTGATGTAGTTACTTAACGCCAAATGAGTAGCTTGTGAGCCCTCTGTTGCTATTATACATGTTGGCTCACTGCTACACTAACTGGAAGGTAACCTTAACTGGTATCATTGATAACACCCGTGTTTACCTCGCTATTCCATGTCAAAATGGCCGCTGTGAAAAGGTCAGTGGGTCATTAATCCTGAGCTGACCCACATCAAACCCACACTGAAATCTAAAAGCATACCTCCCCATAATGGTGGAAAAATGTTTAACTCTGAAGGCCCCCAAAAACAACATTTTGATAAAAGGAGAATGCATCATTAGTTGGGACACATATTGGTGCTAGATGTGTTAGCACTATACGTCATTTGATGTATTTGATTATTTGAGGTTGTTTAGATAAATTCTGATCTTTATGCTTACCAATAATCTTTTCAACAATCAACTGATGTGTGTTTTAGCTGCTCGGTGTTTGTGGAAGATGTGTTTATTTATTCCATCATGGACCAATATCAGTGATAATGACATGCTGTTCTGTCTATTCTAGGGTCATTTTAATGGCTCAGTGTGGAAAGACCCTCAGGATACCTGGACTGCCACAATGGACACTGATCTGGAGGGGAAAAAAGGTTTCCTGAGGTTGAGTGCAAGGGCCTGGCCGGAGCTGAGTGTGGATGGCGAGCTCGTTCACAACCTTCCTGCTCTCAAAAATGTCCCGCAGCACAGCAGACTGAGAGTGACCAGTAAGGCCAGAAAACAACGATATGACACTGAAGCGCTCGTTCAGATGGAGCAGTGTACAGTCAGAGCAAGTGGTGTTGTGATGTCACAGAGAGGCCTGCAGGGGTCGCTGGTGTATCACAACAACTGCACAGTGGTTCAGGTAAAATAAACATACCATTGCTACTTAATTATTTGATTCATGATTAATTAAATCTATAATAACTTCAACTATTTCTGGTTCCAATCATGTTTGAAGGAGTGGGGTAGTCCAGACAGGATACAGTCCTCCGGGTTGTTGGTTGTCTCCCCAACAGTTGCTGAATCTCAGGTTTCCATGGCGATAGATGATACAGAGTTACAGGTGTCAGTGGCGCTTAAGAAAACTAAGGTCTGAAAATACATTCAAACATTTGTGACAATTGTTACATTTAAATTATTAATATTTTTTGTCAGTTGCCCTTTAAAGGAGATGTGAGATGTGTTTTTATCCATATATGTTTTTATTAGTGTATAATCACTTAAAAAATACAATTGTTTGTAAATGTTTATGTTACCTTAGAATGACCCTTTTATCCATGTTTCCTCAGTAGCTCAGGACAGACAAACTAAACACCGCCTCTAGATTGGGCATTCTCATTTTTCGTGTTTTTTGCAGTCACTGTACACTTTCCTTCATGCTAGAAAGGAGAGGGTGAGGCGATGGTGTTGCAGTCATAATTTACATTACTAGATGCCACAAAATCCCACACACAGGTCCTTAAAAATGTTTCAAACAGTCATATTTCACTTGTAATGCATCTAACACAAAGTTGAGCCTTAATTTATATGCTATACCTGTATACGCTATGTACAATAATTCAATGCTGTTTTTATTTTCCAGGATAAAAATGAAGCATTGCTTAGTCTAAACCACTCTGTGCCCCTGCTGAAGAAGTTCAGTCTCCCTGCTAATGCTGCAATAACAATGAATTGTGGGAGTCATGGCAATGGCTCGTACTATTACCTGTTAGACAGCAGAGCTGGAAATCAAAAGGTAGGCATTAGCGCCCTCTGAAACAGTGGGATTTTTGATGAAATGCTCTTTCAAACCACACAGGCCTCAAGTGTGGGGGCATAATAATACACTTGCACTTATAACCACAGCTGACAATCCATCTTTGCTGACAGAATCACAAAGACAAAATCTATTTCTATTTGTGGCAGAGGGTTCTCAAAATGTGCATGTTTTTGTCCATGATTTATATATAACAGCTGCTGCAGTTGATAGTCTCACTGTTTTACAGATAAGTCAAGAGATGACAGTGACAAAGATGTCTGAAACATTCAGAGTGAAGAGTAATTTTAGACACACAGTGAACTATCTGAAGAAACATGGAGTCCCTGCAAACAACAGCATCCAGGTCAGAAAATGACTTCAAATAGCTCACTCGATCGATGAAGGCGTCCAGTCTTTCATATAATTAATATCACAGTGGACTGTGTGTGCAGGTAGATGTTGGTTCTGCTGGGGGGAAGACCTTGACCTTACAGTCCCAGTTTGGAGGTCAGCAGGCGGGAGTGAGACTTAAGATGAAATGTCTCCCCATGACCAAAGAGATAAGAGGAGCCATGTGGCACAGCTGGTCATGGCTACAGGACAGGGGACTGCCCCGTAATATAGAGGTAACATAATACATTCATGTTTTTGTTCTTTACATTGGTTTATTGGACTGGTATTTATAAAAGTAGATGAAAACAAACAAACACCCCTCTTATGATTTTCTTCTCCAAGGGCTTTTGTTCCATTCAGGGAGTCTTTTCCCAGCTTCAGTCCAGGGCTCAGCTCACTGTGGACAGACACAAGCTGCTCGCCTCCGGCTTGAATGTCAGTGTGGCTGATGGACGTCTGGCCCTGCTGCTCTCCTACTCTCCACTGGTTTCTAATCAAACAGGGATGTGGCCCAGTCTGGACACGAGCCTGACTGCTCAGTTCAAAGGTCAGACTGTATTAACAGCTGGATTTAATATTTGTGTTTGTTTTTTTTAACTTATATTTTATTTTTACTTCAACATTCCGTATGTACAGTACGGTTTGACATCATCTCACTTCATTTTGTATATACATAAATACACCCACACAAAAAATAAATTACAGTGTATCATTTTCTAATTATAAATTTGCAGCCTTATCACATATGTGATTTGTTTCATCTCATATAGCTCCAATATGTTTTTGAGCCAGATGTAACCAGATGTTGTATGTTGGCAGTTCAGGTTTCAGGCAGTTCATTTAGTCACAGCTCCTAAGAGTATTTGTAATAAATATAGGGTCTTTGAGGACATCTTGGTGGAATTTGTGTTTGTTTTAATGTTGTTTCCTGAAGTTTGGGATGTCTAAATATTTCAGTGTTTGTTTCTCAGTACCTTTTTAAGGTAAAGACAGTCAAGACAAGACAAGACAAGACATGACAATGTTTTACTTCTTCCAAGTATGAAAGAACATGCAAATCTTGTTTTATACTTTCATCAAAAGGTTCTGCCTTGAATCCTACCATTTAAGTGCAGTGTTAAAGACTGACCATCAGATGTCGCTGTTAACTTTATAAATGACTTGGGACTTATCAATTCAAGGTGGTTAAGTATTTTTGAAGTTTAATTTAAATATCCTAAAAAAAGTCATGGATAGTTCAAATTTAAATGCAAATTTAAATTTTTAATTCTCAGGATGGGAATGAGGTATTATGGTTTTAACCTTTAACAACAGTACTCTGGTACTCTCTGCAGGTCCTCTGCGGAGCGCCTCAGTTGACATTCACGGTCGCAACTGGAGACTCCAAGTGGTGGGGGATGTAGGTGGCTGGGGGGCACATGGAGGGTCCAAGGAGGCCAGAGTCACACTAAAACACACCGTACAGGGACAAACTAGCCCTGCTTTACAGGTAAGGGTATCATATATGCCAAAAATATTTACAAAATTCACAACATCGGTTCTTCTGTGCTAACTGTCTCTGTGACTGGTGATGTAGGTGGAAGCCTGGGGAAGACTCACTGAGTCACAGCTGAGGTGTTCTGTGGCTGTGAACCCTGAACTCAGCTCCTCACTGGCACTCATCCTGCAGGGACACCACCTGCCTCATAGGTACTGTGAACACACACATACAGAAAACCACATCAGTGACGCTGCTTCATAGTTTATAACCAAAACACCAGCTTGACATGCAGAAAACTTAACACACACACTTAAAGTGACAGAGGCTCTTTTGTCCAGCAAGGACCTGATGGTGAAGGTGGTCCAGAATATTCCTAGGATGTTGGTTTACCTGCCTTCTCAGCTCAATGTCCGCTCTCAGGTGCGTTCTTATTCTCAACATCTTCCATACTAATAAATCATATTCAAATGAGAATGAAGCAACACGCTCTGCATGAGGTGAGATTTATATTCAGTCCTGATCGCTTCCTGGAATTACATGCTGTTGTTGTGTTATTTTTATACGTATTTTTAGTAATTTTTTGCAGTTTTATTGACATGTCACAACATGCCATCTCTCTTTCCCCTCACCAGGTGAACCAGTCTCAGTCCAGTGTGGCAGGTTTGGTCGAGGTGATGTCAGGCAAGAGGAGGCTGTGGGCTCTGGGGGAGCTGGCAGCTATAGAGAGTGGATACAGACAGGCTGTAGAGCTCAAACACTCATACCCACAGGTATATCTGAGATAAAATATCTCTTGACTTTGAATGTAGTATATCATGGCAGACCACACACATTGTTCACTTGATCATTTTTAATAGACGTTTTTGTGCTTACACACCCTGAACATTAAGACGTACCCACATCCCAAATGTTTCCGTGATTGACTTTGCTCTGTAGTTGAAGCCGCTCCCCAGGACTGTCGCAGCGAGGACGGTGTGTGAGGCCAGAAACTGGAGCTACCAAGTTCAACATGAAGCTGTGTGGGGCAATCAGGAGTTCAGCTTGTCTGGTCTCTACTCTGCACCTCCAGCACTGGAGATGGGGAACCAGACCCTGAAGGGTAAAACTATTGCAGGCCAATTCTTCACATCTAACCTACATCAGGGCACAACGCTATTGATGAGTGACCACATAAGATTTTGGCTGACTACAGATTGTTGATTTTTTTTTTTTGTCTTTGACTTCAGTTAAGATCAACTGTGTTCCCCGTTGGACTAATTTAGAAGCGACAATGGAGCGTTCTTTACAGGGCCGACTGGACAGTGTTTTACTCGGCTGGGCAAGGCATGGTCGACTGGAGCAGGTCAGACTGTACAAAATGTGTCATGACCCTGGAAATGCAAAACAATTTTTTTTTGTCTCTTTGAATATTAAGAGTCACATTCAATACCGCTTCATTTGAAGATGAGTTTGAATCCGTGATAGAGTCTCAGAGAGTGAGTGTGAGTGTCTGTGCTGCTTTGTTCACACAAACTGTCCTTTGTTCACCTCAAGGTCAGAGCTCTTAGCTCATGGAGTCGATCAGAGGCGATGAATGAGACCAAACTGGAGCTGAAACATCCCTTTTCCTCCACACTCAGCCAGATGTCCCTTCACACACTGTCGCAGACCTCGCAGAGCGAACAACGCAGCAGCCAACAAGTAAGCTGTCAAACAAACTTTTACCTGTTTGTTTAACAGTATTGAAATATATACTCAGTGACTCTAATTCTCTTAGCATACGTAGAGCAGGTCACTGTTATAATGTTCTAATAATAAAACTTTTTTTTATACATAAATCATCATATTTTAACACAACCTGATGCTACCCAAATATGATTTGTCTCAGGATTATTCTTTTTTAAATATTACATGTGTCTGCTGGGATGGACACCATGCACAGTGGTGTTTACTTAATCTGAACTACATTATATATGTAGTTATATATTGTTATAATTAATGCAATTTAAATAGAAAAGTATATTGTTATTTCACTTAAAATATTCCTGACATCTTACTAATATTTCTGAGCAGATATTATTGCATGGAGTTTTATTATATGTTTATTGATTTTATTGTGCATGCAGACTCATCTGTCATGGGACAGCTCAGTCCCTGTGAACATCTCCCTCAACCTGAACAAACAGTGGCAGAACAACTCCAGCAGGGGGCAGGCATGTGCTCTGTTCTCGACACAACAGGTTGGTGGACTCAAAGCCAACTCCTCATATGACTGTATGATAAGTCTTTATTGGGTGTTTAATTAATTTATCATTGTGTGTGTGTGCGTGTGTGTGTGTGTGTGTAGATGTCAGTGTCTTCTGTTAAAGGTTGTGTGTCAGTGGGTCAGGATGCAAACTCATATTCACAAAATGCAGAGCTAAGATGGGACAACAGGAGCATCAAGCAAGGCATGAAGTACCAGGTACTCTGCGCTGTTTTATTTCTATTCTCTCTCCGTGTGTTTGCTGGAGTTTTAAAAGTATATTTGTGTTTCTGTGATATTTCTAGAGAGGTCCACAGGGATTGCACAGCCTTCAGGTTAATGTCGGCCTGGATAAAGTGTCTCCTGCGCCCTGTCCTTCACACTCACTGCTGACTAAGATTCAGACCAACCTCAGAGATCGCCTGGAGCACACAGTGTTGCTGGGCCTGTGTCCCCCGCAGCCTGTGAGTCCACACATCTGTATTTCTTACAGCTTTCTTTGTCACCCAGTGATTAATAGTTTTGGTTTTCTCCCACATCTTGTGATGAAGTAGAGAGATTATAGCTGCTGTGTTGGTATAAGTGAGTAATGGTTTGTCTGTCTGTGGCTGAACTGTAATTAATTTATAGTCTCTGAACTTGGAGAGAAGGGGCTTATTTATTTCTTACATTAGATTTTTTTAAACACATATTTTTCACCCTGTATTTTTCTACTTGTAACTTGAATGACCTCCTTATTCAAATCCAACATTTCCAGACTTTGTAGATGCCACTTTGCTTATTTCCTTTCTTCAACTGTTGTTTTTTCCTTTCTGTGTCTCTTAGACTTTGTCATGGTCAGGATCCCACAGAGTCAACTCAGGCGAGGAGCTGTTTTACACACAGTCTCGCCTCTCGGTGACAGGACGGCCCCACCAGTGCAGTCTCACCTTCGCCCTGACCAACTCCTCTACTCCTCAGGGCTGCAACATGTCTCTGTTCTCTGAGGTAAACAGCTACAACAACACTCTGCTGATTAATTAACAATAATGTGTCTCAGTCTCTGACTTCAGTAAAACAGGGTACCTCACTTATTATTATTATTATTATTATTGTTGTTGTTATTGTTATTATTAAGTAGAATAGTGTTGTTACACTGCTGGCATTATTACAGATTAAATAACACATTGTACATAGTAGCTTCTCTGGCTGTTATTCTGTGTGTGTGCTTTTGTATTTCTTTCTTTGTGGGGACCAATTTAAGTTTGAAACCCAGAAAGTAAAGACTTTCAATTCTCACTTCAGGCGAGGATTTGGGTTATTCATGTAGGGATGATACCAGTTAGCTTAGCTTAGCACAAAGACTGGAAACAGCTAGCCTAGCTCTCTCCAAAGTCAATAAATTCACTAATTAACATGTTATATGTCGTTTACATATGATGAAGTGTAAAAATGACAAGCTGTTCAATGGGAGGTTATGTGCCAGACTATTTATTGCCTATTTTCTAATGTCTCTGTTGGTTGCCTGGTAACCTCATGGCGATGACAAGACTTCAACAAGGTACTGCTCCCAGCCAAAAAATTGTCCAGCACATAACCCCCCATAAAACCATCTGTGAGGGTCCTCATGAATATACAAGTACAAACATGAGTGTGCATACATTTCAAAGTCTAGGATCGGGAACTGGAGTGTGGAGGTAGGTGGCAGTGCCTTGTCTTGGCCACGGGGGTCTGGTCTTCAGGTGGAGGCCAGGCTGGACCACAAAGAGAAGATCTGGCTGAACGGGACGGTAGAGGGACGTTGTCTTCAGACCACAGCAGGTTATATGAAAGGTAAAGAAACAATCAGCTGTACAATCCTTGCAAAAGTGACATTCATGATTATGAAGGACCTGTTTATGTCCAGGTCCAGGTCTGAGCGAGGACATCACTGTGGTGGGATGTGTGGGAAAAAATCGCAGTTTGATGCTAGATGTGCAGAAAAGAGATGGCAGCAGCAAACCTGAAACTCTGGGCGGTGTGTCTGTGGGATCAACCAATCACAGGCTGACAATGAGAGCAAGTGGCTGTCTGGAAAGTCTAACTACAATGGAGGTAACACCAATAGCAAAAAAAATTAGCCAAATCTTTACTGTATACAGTATGACACTTTGAAACACTGGGTGATGTTGTGTTAACAGGCACAGATTCAATATTTGAGCTCCCAGATTCGGAATAAACTGTTGGAGAGAATCAAGACTTTACAGCATCTTCTCGTTGAATTCAGACGGCAGGTAAATACTGCAGAGGTCTAACTTTAGTCAATCTAACATTAAGGTTTAAATGTACAGTTTTTAACGTGGTGACTGCTTCTTTTTGCAACATTATCTGCAGTCCAGGGACAGCGAGTTGCTCCAGGAGCTGAGCGCTGTGCCTCTTCATGTATCCCAGCAAGCTGAGGCTCTGCTGGGGCATGGAGACAGAAGTCTGTTAGCTCTGTGGCAGAGCGGCCCCCTGCGTCGCATCGTGACCGACAGCATCCCTCGATTTCTCGGCCTGCTGCAGCACGCCTCTCTGCTGGGACAACAGGAACTGAGGAGTGAGTTCAATCATGTCAGCTGAAACAATCGAAAATGTAACGAGTCAACTGGTCAACGCCTCCTCTTGTCAATTCATAAAAAGAGTGAAAAGTGAAAGCGAAGTTAGAAAAGTAGCTGTCAAGAGATGAGATTTTGTGTAATACACAAAAATACACACAGGTCAAGAGGGACATGAGTGGCGTGCCATGGTTGTGTAGACACATTCAATTTGGTTGTGGTAAATATAGACATGACCTTTAGTTCTTGAGACAGGACAGTACGGTCCCTGTTTTTCCTCACAGGCAGAAATCTAATCTCCAAATCATAAACTAATCCTCTCTTCCTTTACGTCATTATCTGAGGCATGAAAAGCATCATGTCTCTGCCATTTTTCTCACATAAGCAAGCATTTTTGTGTTGCACTTTTTTTCTGTTTTCTTAAATCTAATATTCAATGTGAGAAAGTTCATCTGCTGCTGCTTTCATGAAAGAGTCATCTAAATGCATAAAGTGTAAAAAAGGAAAGTCTGACACTGTGCTGTGCCCCATCATCAGGGCCCCTGGCCACTCTGGCAGGCGTGTACCAGGATGTGAAGGGTCAGAGGCCGGAGGCATTGTGGAGGGAGACTGTTTCCTTGTGGACTGGCGGGCTGGTGGAGGTCATACCTTCTCTGTTGGGGAACCCTCAGCTGAGGCCGCTGGCTCAGGCCGGTGTCGCTACGCTCAGCATTGCCCTGGATGTGGTGAGAAAGCCTTTTGTAGTTTTGTGTTGCCATACGTAATATAAGTTGACTAATTTAAAACATGTTTAGTGTGTCAATAAGTGTGTTTACATGCATACTAATCACCCATTTATGATTGGGTTTTTGGAGTATGCATGTTAATATCCTGGTTTCAAAAACTTGAGCTGACCATCTCTCATCTTTGTTTTGTAAAAATGTAACTATGCTGCGATAAAAGTGAAAGTCTGACCTTCAATGATGTTACAATCATGCATACAGAGATATTATCGTCCAGACTTTCAGACTCAAAATAATATGCATGTAGATGTGCTCATTAATGTGTATTAATGGTGGATGTTTTATGTGAATTAGGCAGGACAGCATACCTACCAGTGGGTGGAAACCAGATTGGCAATGGCTCTGTCTGGAGTCAGGAAACGACTAGCTTCTGTCTACAAATTCTCCCCCAGGTACTGCACATGTCTGAGACCTACATGAAGAAAAATACTATGTGCCTTTCTTTTAATGAAATTACTTAAAGGGGTCAGAGCAGGGACAAATTCTTCATTATGTCCCAGCCAAATAAGAACAAAAGATATCCAGGTAAGACATGAGACATGAATGGTTTTTTTTATGTCTAGGTTACACATAAGCGTCCTTCAACCTTTCTGTGTGGAGTTTGCATGTTCTCCCCGTGTTTGTGTGGCTTCTCTCCGGGTACTCCGGCTTCCTCCCACAGTCCAAAGACATGCACTTAACAGGTTCATTGGTGACTCTAAATTGCCTGTAGGTGCGAATCTGAGTGTGAATGGTTGTTTGTCTCCATGTATCAGCCCTGTGATGAACTGGTGACTTGTCCAGGGTGTACCCTGCCTCTCACCCAAAGCCAGCTGGGATAGGCTCCAGCTCCCCATGACAGTCAGTCAGATGTAAGCAAATGATTCCAGTGAGATAATTTGAATCAAGTGTTTTTGGCCTCTCCAGTGAGTGTTCAGTGATTGTGTCAGTGCCGCTGCCACCGCTACCCTCGTCCAAGTTGGTCAAGGCTGGACTGGTGGAAATCCTTCTGGAGGAGTGGCTCCTGAGGCCCCTGCAAACCCTCGCTTCCATCAGACCAATAGCTGAATTATACCGCCTCAAAAGGAAGATCATGGACAGCCCATTTAGACGTAAGACTAGCTTGAAGTGTTTCAGTAATATAATTGTAATGGAGGATTTAATCGATTTTTTAATGATGTCTTTCTCATTCTATCTCTCTCCATAAGACGAAGCTCTGTTGGTGGCAGATCAGTTTGTAGTGACATTTGACGGTCACCTGTATGAGCTCCCGCGTTCCTGTCCGCTGCTCCTCGCCCAAGACATCAGAGCTGACCCTTCGTTCACACTGCTGCTCACTTCAGACTCACATAACTTCCTTCTAGTAGAAATGAATAACAGCACCGTCAGTATTCAGCACAATGGGCAGGTTTGTGTCAATGCTGGTGACAGAATTCATCTCAGTTAACACCAAAAACATGAATTAAGCGAGTGGAGCGTTATAACAAAATAAACACTGCAGCTTCTTTGTCTCCAAGAGTTAAAAGAAAATGTTTGTCTCATAGGTGAAGGCCAACTGCAACAGTGCTGTGACACACACATTTTACAGCAACAATGGAGTGTCTGTGAGAAGTGGGTCAAACATTGTGCAGGTGTCCAGTCAGAATGGAGCATCAGTGTCATGTGACCTGCTGCTTGAGGTGTGCAGCTTCACCCTTGATGGATGGTCGCACGGTAGGAAAACTAAACATTTAGTATGACTCGGGATAAACAGATCATTGGTTGTCCCGATAATTTAACCTGTTTTTATCTGCACAGGCGCGTCCACTGGTCTGTTAGGGACCAACGACTATGAAGCAGGGAACGATTCTCCTCTGCCTGATGGATCTCAAGCTAAAAACCTGGACAGTTTCTTCTACAGTTGGCAGGTGGGACAAGCGAGAAGCAAATCCTAAATGTTGGAGCTTTGTTGACATCAAAATATTCTTAACTGCAGTTTTATGTTTTGTGTGTTTAGATGAAACCGGAGTGTATTAAACCACCAGGTGTGACAGAGCACTTTCCTAAAGCTGCCATGAGCCCTGTGAGCTGTGACCTTCTGTTCTCATCTCCAGACTCTCCGCTGAGTTCCTGTTTCAGGGTGGTGAGTAGAAAAACAAATTTTCTTCATGAGCTTCATCTGTTTATTGTATGTGGATAAAGGGCACTGTGAAAATATGTGTTGAGCATTGCCCATCAGACTGTACTGACCTCTCCAAACCTTTCAGAGGCTTCACAGCCAAGAAAATACATTTATAAGATGGATGAGAAAATGTTACACATGGTTACAACATGACTATATATATATATATATATATATATATATATATATATATATATATATATATATATATATATATACACTTATGAACTTCACTTATAAGAGAAACTAAACTAATCTAAACTAAACCATAAACTAGAATTAATGTCAGTATTTATGGGTATTTAAATCTCATTTAAGTTTGGTGAAAATCAAAATGTTGTACTACACCATAAATTAAGTGTGTGACATGGAGGAAACTGAACATAGGGATATTTGTCAGAGAAATAAAAAAATAAAAAATAAAAAAAAAGGAACAGTGAGCTTCATATTTATCATCATTTTTCTGTCTTCAGGTGGATCCCGGTCAGTTCTTGTCCGTGTGTCAGTTGAGCTCCTCCAGAGGCCCCTGCAGATTAGCATCTGCTTTTGTTCATCTCTGCCAGCAGAACTACATACCTCTGGAGGTCCCTGCCCAGTGCTGTAAGTTAGACCATAGAATCAAGATGTGCATATATTAGACTTACACTGAGTCTGATCTATGATACTTTGCTAGCATGATGTGTCAGGTGTTTACCATTTATGGTAACACTAACGACAAAGCATATACTTAAATGCCCAGTGTGTAAGATTTAGGGGGCTCGATGTATAGAATACATCTATGTCTCCATCTATTTACAACGTAATACATTATCAGTCAAGAAATGTTTATGGAGTGACTGTGAATTCACATTCCTTAACTGATAATCTATTAAATGTGAACTAATCACATAAATCATACTGACTTTATCATTTGTTTGTGCTGAGCAACAGGAATTCATGATACATCCTGTAATAATTCATGCATTAAATCATTGAGAGTCATGCATTAGTTAGGCATTACCTAAAGCACACACACACTGTGTGACTTTTCTACCATAAAATAACTGATTTTAAATCATGTTGATGCTACACTAACTTATAATCAGGGTCAGAGTACGATCACCAGTGAGAAATATGCGACGCTTTGCTGCACTAAGTCACACACCACCAACTATTTCACTGTTTTTGGTAAAACTGGATCATATTTAATGGAGAAAATATTTTCTGGTTTTCCCTCTGACTGCTCCAAATCAACTCTTTGTTATTTACTGAGTTTCGTGATGGACAGTAAAGTAACTGCTGCCATTAGCTGCTGTTAGCTAATGTTAGCTCAGTTTGTCAGCCGGACTGCCCAAACTGGGAGCTCTGGGCTGTTTTGGACTACCTGGAAGAGGAGGTTTTCAACAAGGGGACATGGGGGAGTGCTGAAAAGGAGCGTAGCCGGTGTCGTGCCAGAATCAGAGCTGGGAAACTGGGCAATATAACAGAGCTAAGATGTTGACGGAGGTCAACGGATGCTTAAAAGAGAGAAAGAGTAAATCTGGGACTTAACTTTTGCTGTTGCCAAGAGCTTAGTAAAATAAAAGGCAGACGCCCAGCTGGGCTCCTTGTTGGACTAGTAAGTAGCTGTCTATATTTACAACAGTAATATTGCATTCTGAAACCAGGGGCATATCAGTTTCTATGCAGTGTTGCTTTAAAGCAGAACTTTCACTTTGTGTTGACTCTGGCGGCCTCTGTGGACAAAAGTAGTAGCGGTTCCATCTCCTCATTTCATCTCGAGGGGAATCTGACCCTCTTCTCAGTGATGCTCTTGTTTATGTAGGTCACATTTAAGTATAATATGATTTGTACCATTATTGTAAAGTGTTACCAAAATGATCAATACAAAAAAAACAAAAAAACATTTTACCTTCTTGTTTTTCTTTCTGTTTCAGTGAAAGTATGAAGAAAGGACAAGCTAATGAAGAGCAAAGATGGATGATTTTATGACCTGTTAGCTGCTAAAACTAAATTTACACTTTTATACCACTGTTTGTGCTACATTACTTATATACTTTTATTTTGTAATAAATTTTGTACTCAGTTGTATAATTACACATTATACCTCCTTTTTGTTGTCCTGTTTAGACATTGTGCCAGTAATGTGAATTTGAACTTCTAACTACAAGAAGCAGAGGCCTCATTTTTGTATTTTCTGTGGTCTGTAGTACAAACACTGAAAACATTTGACTTTAATGCAACCACAGTAACTAATCCTTACAACCAAACTTAAAGACATATAAAGATATCGACAAATCCTTTTAATAAAGTGGATTTATTACCTCATTGTATGCCGTCTTACAACTGTATGTTAAATGTATATATGTGTTCCTCTTTATTGCTCAGTTAACTTGTTCCTGGGAAGATGGGGATGTAGTTGTTTATCTTGGACTTCTGTCTCTGTGTGACACACTCAGCGATCCAGACGATGTTGCGACTTTCCTGCTCCTTCAGTTTGATGTACGAGTAAAATACTCCGAAGTGGAACTGCTGCAAGAAAGCAAGTGTGTTCAGCTTCACCTGTGAAGAAATTAAGGATGAGAGTTGAAGCCGCTCACAGAGACAGGAAGATAGATTTACATACAGAAATGTCAGAGAATATATATTTCCATGTATGCAATGTTTGCTGTTTCAGCTCTGCAGATATGGAGGAGTAGAAGATCTTATTCACTTCTCAACTTGTCAAAATATTTACTTTTCATTTAGTCAGTAAAAATATTTGAAACAAAGTACCCATACCTTTATAAATAAATGTTGAACTTTCACACTTGAAAAGCATTAAAATTGTGAAATGTGTTGCTTAGTCCAAATATTTTTACATTATGAAAAGTTCAACAGAAATAATGAAGGGGGTATCCATTTACTGTCACTACAGTCCTGCTGAAGAACATTAAAGTCGTATTACCTCTCGTTCAAAGAATCTGTCTTCCAGAGTCTTAAAATCTGATCCTGGCTCAGGGTCATCAAAATTGAGTTTATACTCCTGCAGAGAGGTTTAGGTTAAAGTTAACCATGTATCCGACTCAAGTATACTTCATTAGCAAAACAGCAGCTCTCATTAGAGATGAGATCAGACTCACTGGATAGCAATCGGCCACAGCTTTGACCTGCTCGTGGTCCTCTGCCTTGGCCAGCAGTCGCAGCCCTTCAGGGTAAAGTTTGCCACAGGATGGATACAACTCACTTCTATCTGCACCGCTGAGATCTGTCCCGAAGGAGTTCACTGTGATGATGAAGGCCCTCCTGTCTGCCTCAAACTACACCACACACAGACAGACAAAGCATGTTCCTAAAAAAGTCTTGCATAGTATGTAAAAATTCAACAAATGGAACCCATGAAGAGGAAATTGTCACAATACCTCCAGGACAGGACACATTATGTCTTTTGTGGCACCACCAATGCTCTTGCAGAAAGAGTGGAAAGACTCTAAATATGCCTTTAAAAGAAAAAAAAATCATAAGTATCAGCCTGATGGTGTAACATGCATTAAAACCAACATGCATTAAATTCCAACTGTGCGGCATGCGCTTGTTTTTGCGCTATGTAACTTTGTACTGCAGATACGATCTCCCATGAGAAATACGTAAGGCTTTATGGTAAAACTGGATCATATTTTATGGAGAAACTGTTTTCTTGATTTTCCTCTAATCTCCTCTTCCTGCTCCGCCTCAACTCTCTGTGAGTTTACCAATGGATAGTAAAGTATACGGCTGTGAACTATAGCTGCTGTATGTGCTCTATGTGTGTGATAATGTTAGCTCCGTTTGTTAGCCAGGCTGCCCAGACTGTGAGCTCAGAGCACCGGGGGTTAAGTGTTTGCACCCCAGGCATTTTGGACCAATGAGAAGAGGAGGTTTTTAGGCCCGAGGCATGGGGGAATTCAGACAGGGAGCTGAGCCAGTGTCGTGCCAGAACTGGAGCTGGGTTTAGCAGCTTTTATGGCTATATCTAGCTAGCAAAGAGACCAAATAGGATATTAACAGAGAAAGATAACAAGTGAAAAGTAGAGAAGAAGTCACCAGACAAGAGTAAATCTGGGACTGACTTTTAGTCGTTGGTGAGAGCTTAGTGAAATAAAAGGATGTAAGACAGGCTGGGCTTCTTGCTGTTGGACTGGTAAATAATATTAGCTGGCTGCTATGTCTTGTGTTGTTGCATTTGCTTGATGTTTGGCTGTTAGCAAAGCACAACATGCAATTTTTTCATCATAAGTAATGTGTATCATAGCAAATGCACATGTACAACTGTCCATATTTAACACAGCGGTATTGCAAACTGGGGGCGCTAAATTGCAAAAATACCAATTTCTATGCAGTGTTGCTTTAAACCTACATGAACACAGTCTGACACAGACATCATTGTAAATAATGGTAGTCACCTTATACAGTTTGTTCCTGATGATCTCAGCTTCCATCTCATCCAGGTTGGACTCAGACACAGCATCCTGGAAAAACTGAGCTATGACACAATCACACAGTGGGAACTTGAATATGGACAATAAAGATACAGTAAATATGGATGCCAAAAATGAAAACACATATGGTTAATCAAATCAATTTGAAGGATTAAACACAGATTATCTGATGAATCTACCCAATGGTGTGTCCACCAGGATGGTTGAGTAGAGCTCAGTCGGGGTGCGAGCGATGCCCACTGCTGCCATTTGGTCAAAAGCTCCCAGTGGGTGACAACGCGGGAGGAGCTCTGCCACATCTCTCTGTTTCAGGGCTCCAGTGATCAGCATCACCACATTGTCGATCATGTAGCTGTAGCTATGGCAACACAGAGAACAGAGATGTGCTTTTATTTGTCTGCATGACATTTTTTTATTACATCACTCTTATTATATTATGTTATATTTCCCTACTAATATGCCTATATTTAGAAACTGCAGTTTTCTTTTGGAGATAAGCCGGAACAGATGTTCAATGGGTGGATTCAGCAGGAACTAAATATGTGATGTGCTTATTTGGTCATCCTGTGACCTTTGTGTTATTTATGATTTTGGAAATGTGTCATAGCGTACGTTATATAATCAAGGAAGGCAGACAGTGGAGGCAGGGCGTTGGAGCGAAGGCAGCTGAATTCAGTCACCAGACTCTCCCTCAGCTTGCTGTCGACCAGAGACACAGTCAGGTCCTCTTCAGAGGAGGACAGCAGCTTACCATAACTTGTACTCTGCAGGTGCAGCTTCATGTCTGCGGAGAGGAAAAACATTGCCTAAAGGTTTTGTTGTACTCTACTCCTCTTCTTTTCTCGGCTTAACTTGTGTCCAGTACATCACAGGCATCTCTACTCTAAAATTTTTATTTTTTTTCCACAGCTACTTCCTGTCTCCTGGTGGAGAGGAAGCAGTGAATCATAGTGCAGTATATAATATATAATCAGCCTCTTTAACACATTATAGCTGCTAACAATGAACTATTAACACAAACAGTGCAGACATACAGGTTATATACACAAGCACATATGGAGAATAATTTGTACTTTTGGTGTTTTGAGAACTGAGTTTACAAATTAGCATGACATGTGATTTGGAGTATAAACATTTCTGAAAATATATACTATACTCAGACCTAAGACTCCATTGGTCTCACTGAGTTTCTGTCTCTCCCAGAAAGGAATGTCTGATTCTTGGAAAGAGATTTAGTTTATCTCCTTGAAAAATGGAGTCCATATGAAGAAATTGATCAAATAAGCCGGCACTCTCCCCGTACACACACACACACACGCACACAAATTCAAAGAAAGGGTGTAGCTGCAGGTATGATGCATTAGCAAAATTGACAGTGGGATACAATATTCTTACCCTCAAGTGTGTCGCACTGGGCCAGATTGTGATAGTCAGTGTGGGTCAGAATACCGGCCTTCATTCCTCGAACCAGACCCTCCAGATATCCGTGATCAACATTGAAACTGAGCTCTGCCATGGTGCCAAGGGTGCTCTCAAGAAAGCTGGCTTCAGTTAAAGTGATGTTTCTCTGTGCAAATGTGTCTCTCTTTTACAGTAACTTCTGCATTATTCCCTGTCTGACTAACATTCATGCTGCTTTTTTCCTTCCTCTTTGACGGCAAAGAAATTCCATAGCTGTCCTTAAAGTGTTTGCTGGTAAAGTGTTAAATGTTGTGCTAATGTTATATTTTTTGTGTACTCTACTCTGTAACTAAGAAGAGGAATGGAAGAGAAGAAAGAGGTATGTCTGTGTAAGTAAATCAAAGAACATGATGCTCTTGGCTCAGCATCAAGCATGAGAAAATGTACAATCAACGTCAGTTTATACATTTTTTTTTGCATTTGCGAAAACAAATCTGTGCCAAATCATACAGCAGAAGGCTGATGCGGTGGTTTATGTAGGAAGCAGATAACATTTGTGCCATTTATAATGTTCCTTGAAGACAAATTTATGTGACAAATAGTCATCGAGCTGTCCTCATGTCTTCCTCCCTACATGCATGACTGTGCTTGATTTGAGCGCTTAGTCTGACACAGTACATGTGTTCAGCTCTTTGAACTCATTTGGGTTGTTCCATCATGGATGGGTTCATTACTAAAATAAACCTTTTTGGAGTAACATATTACTCTTCACTGTCTTTGCCACTCCTTTGTGCTTTTGAGGACATATTGAACATATGAACCTCGAAACATAAGAAACATCAGCTACTGTAACATTTCCTTATGTGTGTCCATTTTTGCAATCTAATTTCCTTCCTTCTCTTCAATTTCAATCAGAGAGGAGTAGACAGTGTCTGACAGATTTAAGAGTTGCAAAACTCACACTGACTAACATCAACATGTGTCTATGCACAGGCGCACTTGGTTACACACACTTAGCCCCCTACGCATATGGTTAATCATCCCTGGAAGAATACTGAGTAGGTTAAGCCTCTGTTTATTCACAAAATAGCTGCCAGCGAACATTTGCAAAACTATTCTTGTGCTTTGTTTGGATCCCGTGTCTCATCTCTACTAAATGAAATGTTGCTTCTTCCCATATATCCACATATAAGTGACCTATTTCTATCCTTTCAGAACAAACAAAGATAAGGAGAAGAACAAAAACACAAGGACTATAGGCTTACAATGTATTTATTCAATTGTAAAAATATAAACCAACTTTAACTCATAAATCCACCCATATAATTGGTGATGGAACCCAAATACAGTATATCTGTGCTGCAAGCCATGATTAGACACAGGAACAGTTTTTTAACTTATGAAACATATGGTTTTGTTTGTAGTCTGTAGGGAAGGGAGTATAAAAGAAAAATGTATGTTCTGGTGTAAATCTAGTTATTATGGGTTCCCAGGTGTCTAACACAAGAGCAGAAATGATAAGCAGCAACAGTGCAGGGAAATACCCAAGGCACGACACAGTTTGCATGTGATTGTCTACATACATGAAAAAACACGTTACGCATCCTTTGTTACACCTATATACTGTATGTTCGGCATTCGGATATTGTGTAAACATATCTGTGATTATTTTCTTATTCATGTCTCAGCAGACTGACCAAAAACAAAACAAAACAACACACATCCTCCCATAACTGAAGTGTTGAAGCCACAGACAATGGAAAGAACTTTCACTTTTAACCTCAGTCTGTTTTCTGGTTTTCCAAATTGTTCTGATTTATGCTGAAGAGTAATAATATTCTCTGAACTGCACCTGTGTTGGAAAAGCAGAAAACCCACCGGCCAGGAGACAGTGTATGTGTGTGTAAAATCACTGTATACGTCCAGGTGCTGGACTGTGTTGGTGCATGTGTGTCTGCACTTCATCTACGTCTTCTTTAAGCACAGGGGGTTCATCCTCCAGCAATGGCAGATGGTGTTGAAGAGTCGACAGCGGCAGGAGGCGCAGGGGTCGCAGCACGTAACGTGAGAGGAGCAGCTTTCCATCAGGCGTCCACAGCGGCGTGCAGGGGTCATAAGGTTTGACCTGTGTTTCTGAAATAACACCAACAGAGAGAGAATTTACTTGGAAAGCATTCATAAGACTGAAAAAACTGCTCAGATCTCCCTGGACCCTTTGGCTCATGACTAATGTTGTGTGGAAAAGCATAGTTAAAAATCAATCAAGCTGCACTAGTCAATGTTTTTATATATACAATGGGTCAAATTGTGTTATGTAATGCGAAAATGGTAATTTGTAGTGACAGTTTTCACTCAACTCTTGAGTTCCCCACAGCTCCACAGAGCATTTTAGTGTCTTTTAGCTCTTTGTTTTGGTTTCATGGCCCGGAACTTCTAAATTCTTTTTATTTACTCTCACTCTCTTATCTGTGTCATTTTCAGACAGCAGGCAGCTGTTTTCAGTGAAAAACGCTAAGACTAATCGACTGTTCACTATCTGCTCAACACTAAAAACACTAAGAAAGTGACTAGCTGGTGAACACAGCGGAGTATTTAGCAGCTAAAAAGCCAGATATTTCCTTCAGGAGCTGGTGGAGACTAAGAAAGAGGTAAAAGAAATGTGAGTATTGAACTAACAAACAGTACAGTACAGTAACTGTTTGCTTTTTTAATTTATTCTTATTATATTATATATATTTCTATTATTATTTACTAATGGTGTTATACTGCCATTAGGGGGTGCCAGAGTTGAAAATTTACTCTGCTACACATAGTGGCTTTAAATATGAGTCAAGAACTCAACGCCTCTAAAGTTACACAAAATGTCTTTAAAATTACAGGAAAATCTGACACACAAAACAATCCATTTGCTGACTTGGAGTATACTGTGTCTTGAAGATTCAATGAAATGTGGAAACAAGAAGACACAGAGGATGCTGGAGTTGAATATGTGTGGTTTTGTAACTTTGAAGCTCCTTAAGGTGAAATTTAAAAGGGAACATTTGGAATAAAACTCACCAATTCATACACTGAATTGGCAAATGTGGAACCAATATAAAACTTACCCTGCCAAATGCCCTAAAAAAAATGACATTCAAACACAGCCTTCAGTCAAGAACTTCTAATTTCAACCATTCTTGAGCATGCCATACTGGAAAAATGAAAAAGAAGAAACCTTACAGGAATGTGACTTTCCTGTGGTGGAGAAATCTTTCGCCTCGCAAACAGTCGTCTGGTCTTCACCTGGCTCCACACTAAGGTTGGAAGTATTGGAAGAATTGTTTACTGTTTATGAACACACTAAATAAACAATGCTAATTATAATTATCTTTGCTCTACCTCTTTCCTTAGAGGTCAATTCAGTTTCCCCCGGCCAAGAAGAGCAAAAACCACACCACACTCTCCTGAGACCAATGATCTTATCACGCACTTAGCAACAACAATGCTGTTTCTTGTTTATTTCCTCTCTTTGTCACGTCAACACTTGATTGTAAGCACGATTTACCTCAGAAGAGAAGTTAACGTGTATTAAAGGCTATATATGTCAGATGGGTGGTCTGGGTCTGCTTCCAGGTCATCATCCAGCTGGTTGTAGCTGGAATACCTCCACAGAGAACCACCTTGATCAAATGTCCACACCATTTCAGGTGGCTACTTACAATTTGAAGGGACTGTTCTCAGGGAATCTGTATCAGATTGTGTTTAGTAGGTTGCCTGACCCTGGAAGCTGTTTTGTTGTATGCAACAGCTCCTAGAACCCCTATGAATCGACTGATAAACCTCAAATGAAATAAGAAAGCTGGGACCCTGGAGCAAGTGTCTAAGTGGAGATTAGGTGGCCTGGTTAGCACTAATAGGGTCAGGTAGGGATCATGTCAAACAGACAATTAATTCATGGCCAGATGAGCTCATCACCCACAAGGAGGGGGTAAAGTTTCAGTGCATTATAAGCTGATTAGTGGGCCATGGAGGAGAACTTTGCAAATGTTTTGGTTATGTCTATTCTTATGTAACTACTGGAAAGACCTCTTAACACTTAAATCAAATATTACTAGAGAAACAGTTGTTTTTACTTTTTTCTTCATGATCCTTCATTCATCCTCCCTTTCTGCATCATTTGTCAGCCAGATTCAAATTTGAACAGACATTCATGTTCCCCAGAAGACGAATGCTAATGACTTTGTTGATCACCTGATGTTTCCTTTAGCACCACCAGGGCGTTGATATTTATGTTTCTCAGTGAAATGTTCCAACAAATATCGCATGGACAAATTGTCCATGGTGTACCCCAATGCCAGCTGGGATAGGCTCCAGAAGCCCACAACCCATATAAGAATATGAGGTTACAGGAAATGGATGAATGGATACTGGATGGATGGATGGATGATGGTGTCCAAAGTATCAATTGTAATCACTTTGGTGATGCTCAGATTTTTCATCTAGTGCCATAATCAAATGAAATTAAGATTAATTTCCCCATCCCCATCAGCCTCAGCTGTACATTGTTTTTCTAACTCTTTTTTTTTTTTTTTTTTTTTTTTTTTTTTTTACATTTACATACAGCATAAATACATTTCTACAGAAACATGGTGTGTTCTTGTGATTTGTGAGCAATGGTAATTTAATTTGTAATTTCTAATGTAATTTAGCACCACTTTGGCCTTTCTGCTAAAATGTGCCCTTTTTCAATTAAGTGTATCTGCAAGCAGGGGAGTAGAATGAAAAATGGTTTGAGGGTCTGTCAAGGGTCATTGTGGGTCTTTGGTGAGTGATGGGTTTGTTATTGAGATGAAAGGTTGGGAGACAAATCATGTTGGAAGCAGTGTGTGTAATACAGTTAACTGACATGAATAGTTTTATGTTTTTTCTAAAAGCTTTTGACATTGTAGATCATAATATATTATCAAATGCACTTAAAGCACATGGAGTTTCTGGTATTGAACATATCAGGTTTAAAACCTGCTTGACAGGAAGCAATATGTTATGTTAAATGGAACTCATCATACAGCCACATATGGTGTGGTTTTCTACAAGGCTCCATACTAGGACCTTGTTTATTTCTTATATACGTCACTGATTTGTATTTCATATCAAAAAAGGAAGCACTCTTCATTTTATATGCCAGTTATACCAATGTTTCTTCTTACAGATAAAGATGAACATAGCCTGTTGATGCTCTGGTTCAAATGCAAGAAATTATCCCATCAAATCTCAAATTAAAACCTCATCATATCATTTTCATCTCCATACTCGTAGCTAATAATGTGGTTGAATTTGTTTCCCTGTTAAGTTCCCAGGTGTAATTATTGTTGAACAGCTTAAAATGGAAAAAAAAACACATCTTTTTGTGTGTCCAAGAAAGATGCAAAATATTGGTATTTTAAGGAGAGTGAGACACATCTTGTCAAGGAAAAACTCTCTGGATCTACTCTATGATTTATCCTTTCATACCATATGTATAGTATGGGCAAACGCATAAAACCAGTCTCTATTCCATCTTTCTGTTATGAATCTATTATCTTTCAAAAAATCTATTGTTAGAATGGTCACTGCTTACTACCCCATTATTTCAAACACTGGAGTTGTTTTTCAACATCAAAAACATCAGATTGGTATTTTTGTATTTTAATTTCATAACAATTCACAGTTGCTTTGTAACTAGATCTCCACTGTTATCGCACCAGATCTGTTGATGGCCAATTATTTACAGAGGTCCATGTGTCATATGGAACAGCTTTTCAGCTTCACTCTTGATTCTGATTTCCAAAAAAGATCTTAAACAACTTGTCCTGAGAGAATACAGTATGTAAATGAGGTATGATATTGTGTAAAAAAGCAGCAAATAAATGTTATTTTAACACTTGTTTTTTTTTTTCATTTTTCTTACTCTGTCTTTTAGTTTCTCTTGTTTGGAAATTGTATTATCTTCTTTTTTCAATATTTATGCCTGTTTGTGAATTTATGGCGAGGATGTACAGCTGTTTTTAATTTCAGTGTTAGGTGGGTCCTTTTACACGCCCTCAGGGTGCTTTTTTCATCCCACGTGCATTTTCTTATGTTATTGTATATTTCTTATCTTTGGTTTAATTTTTATTTTATTATACGCACAAATGAAGAAATGTCATGAATATAATATGGGACAGCGTGGTGAAAAAATGGGGAGCATTAGACTATTGTGGATTGAATTAGGCTTTTGTGAGGCAATAACAGAAGGTGGAAGGCAACAGAGAGTCTGCAAACAGCAGATAGCCTCTGCTGGCAGCATTTGTGGGTCAAAACTGGATTTATAGTCCAAGTGGAACTTCAATGAATTTGAAACTGTCAACTTGCTCAACTTTGCGTTTTGTGTTGGTGGTGATGGTTGGAGATGTTGCTGTGCTGACTCTTATAGTGTAGGTAGACATGGATTTGTTGGACTAGTGATAACTACAAAACTATAACTGAGGATGAAAGTTCATCCTTGACCTTGGAAACAGTAGTTTGACAAAAAATGGACTCAAGGCCCATTATTAGCTTATTCCAGAGCGTTCCTTCGCAGTTTACAGTCTTCCTCGAAGGATAGCGCAAACCTTCAGTCAGTCCAATGCACAATTTCATGTCACTCTCATTCAAGTCCCATTCTTAGGTCACGCAATGTTAACTAAAGTTTTCCATTCCTCTAAGGAAAAAAGTATTAAGAGGACCTTGAGTTCAGTTTTTTTAAAACTAAACTGGTATTTGTCCTTTAACATGGTTTTGCCTGACAAAACAGTTGCGTCATTATTGAACATTTGATGATTTATCTTTTTTTTTTAATGCACTGAAGTAAGATTTTGATCAGGGATCTCTAGGTTTTGCATTTGAAATGCTTTGTACAGCACTGAAAACAGTCTGTAGACTACAATAAGTGAGGTGTGTTTCTTTTTTTCCACTAAATGATTTCACAATGCCAGATCTACATCTGTACAGATTGACGTACAGACATAATTTACTCTAATTTTTTAGTTTTGAAGCATGTTGCTATGTTAATATAAACATGTGGAGCTGGATCAATATCCAAGGGTTCTGGTAGTGTTATTTAAAGATCAGTATTCCAGTGGAAATCACAGTGATTTGGCTCCACACCTCCTCTCTGCTGGCCTCAGACACTGGCACCTTCAACACCCTCACCCTTGTACCACAATGTGTCTTTTACAACCTGGATGCTATGCAAGTTCACAAAGGCAACAAATCAGAAATCCTGCTTCTGGGCTCTGACTTCTTTCCTTGTGCCTCTTGACTTATGGCTGCTGCACCTTCCCTTTCCAGTGTAGCTCAGCACCTTGGGAATATTCTTTGGCCAGATGTTAAGACATCCATGAGATTGCAGAAAATACCTTTGTCCAGTTTGGTTCATACCTCTCCTGCTGATGCTGAGGGCCTCATCCATGCTTTGATCTCCCACCCTTTTAGAGCAGAATTCCGCTTATAAAATACAGTATTTCCTGTGGACCCACCATTGGTCTTCTCAAGTGTAATGAGACACTCTGGTGCACCCCTCATGTTCTACCATCCCGTCTACATTTAATTCTTAAACACTTCCCTCCTTGAATGTGTTTGATCTATTTTTATGCTCTGTGCACGAGTTAAATCACACAGGTTCAAATGCTTAAAGGCTGTTTTTGTATTTGTGCCATCAGTACATAGTGGTACTGTGGTTTGGATTGGACATTTATTGGTAGGACTTTTTATTGCACAAACAAAATGTTCTACTTTCTTGTGGTCTCGTCGTCTTGTGTTTGCAGAAGTAAAGCAGACACAAACAGTACGCAACAAAATGTCTTTTTCTATCATTAAGTCAAACACCTTAGTATACTTCAATCCATCCATTTTCTGTAACCACTTATCCTTATCAGGGTGCCAAGGGCTGGAGCCTATCCCAGCTGACATTGGGTAAGAGGCACGGTACATCCTGGACAAGTCACCAGTTCACTTTAGTATACTTGACATTTGACACAGGCTGGTCATTTAAGTCTGTACATGATCTACTCTTACTGTGTCACAACTCTCCAATCAAAGACAACAAGCTCTTGAAATTCAGAGAAACCAAAATGAAACCATAGTTTCGGAACACTGGGGTGATCTGTCAGCTGACAAATGATTTGCTTCAGAACTCTTTAAAAAAATCATATTATAAATTATAATTCTTTATCGCTGCTAACTCCCACTCTATACAAACCGCTGGAACAGCTGGAAGCTGACAGATTGCAACATATCCATATGCTTTAAGATTTTTAACAGGTGTTTTTTACTTGACAATCAGATTCATAAATATTTACATAAGTTGTAAAATGCTTCACTGCAAAACCTCCTGTGGACTGATTGGTAATTATAACCACATGTGAGGGTTTTTTTCATAGAAAAATCATTTCAAATACATAATGAAATATGTGCAATAAGGCGTAAAATATGATCTCCTTTCAAATATTTGCTTATTGTATTTAGCCCATACTGACTGGACACTATGAGATATGGTCATTATGTTCCTTTATATAAGCTGCACAATTTTCGTTCATGATGTATCCTTTAAACGCCTTTTTAGAGGCGCATAGCAAAATAAAATTGAATGTGTTCATAAACATCCTCACCTGTGTCATTCTCAGTCTTCCTCACATCTTTCTTTGTGTCTTCTGCCCAGGACAGCGGGAAGGCGAGCAGAAAGAAGCACAACAAGTGTTGGCCGGTGATCTTCCTCATGCTGCTGCTGCTGCTGCTGCTGCTGATGATGATGATGATGTTGAGATCTGTTGATAAATCAGACGTCACGTTCATTAAATAAATCCCAGACCTCTCAGGTGTTATCGGCGGCAACAACAACAAAAAAGAAAAAAAAAATGACTGCCTGCCTCACGCACCTCTCCTCCTGTAAAGGCTCCCTTTAGCTCCCTCAGGTTTCTTTTCTGGCTCTGAGGAGGTGTCTCTGCCTCCAACACAGAGTGGGTGACGAGCGACAAACACCGCCCCCACGTGACGGAGATGATGCTTGGTCAACGACGGTTACCCTGGCAACAGACAGCTGGGTCTCAGAGGAAGGAAGTTACTTTGTGCAGGCAGATATCATAAAGACAAGGTACATTAAGTGACCCCCTCCCTCACTGGTAGAGAACATTATGAGATGAGTTACTAACTACAGTCACTCAGTAACCTTCTGGCTTATAATTGTGTTTTGAAGCTACTTTACCTCATTAATATTGACATTTTTTGGGTTGGGCTCCATTTTGGGGGGCAGCCTCCAAGCAGAGATGCACTGCTTCAATTTTGTCCCCTCTTCCTCTGATCAATCAATCAATAACACTGACACTGCAATTTGTATTATGGTATTTTCCAGGCACCTCATCAATATAAGCTACTTATCAATCAGATCAGTAAATAATAAACGATGGGAACAATAAAGATGAGTAAACGTGAATATATTGAAATAATGTGAGAATACATAAAACAAAAAACAATCTAATAGCCTAATTTTTAATCACTGGTTTCACACAACTTGACACTGTAAACACAGCATTTTTAGTGTCAACTGTCACCAGTGTCCATTGTAACAAAAAAGTCTGAATTACCTTAAATTGCCCATCAAAACCAGACTTCAATAAACACAGTTTGTGGTTTATGTTTACTGAGCACCTACAAAACTGTCATTTTTGTTTGTATCATATCACCGTTAGAGTCATGGCAAGATGTGTAATTTCACAGCTAAATTGCATCTTTATAAAATCAGTTGTATTTCTTTCTGGATTATAAATCATTTTTTTTGTCTGCTGTAGTTTTCAGTAACACTGTCGCCTCACAGCAAGAAGGTTCCTGGTTCGAACCTCGGCTGGGGTATTTCTGTGTGCACTTAACAGGTTAATTGGCTAACACCTACAGACAACTCTAAATTGTCTTTAGATGTGAATGTGTGTGAATGATTGTTTGTCTCTATGTGCCCTGTGATAATCTGGCGACTTGTCCAGGGTATACCCCGCCTCTCGCCCAAAGCCAGCTAGGATAGGCTCCAGCCCCACCGTGACCCCTGATAAGGATAAGTGGTTACAGATAATGGATGGACGGATAGTTTTCATCACTTACCATAACTATCTATAAAGGAGGTTACACAATATCCCACACATCCAACAACCACACTCTAAACATCAGTGCAGAGTTTGTTGTTGATCGTTTCTGGGACACACTTCCACAGAGGCACCAACAGATGGACAAGAGCAGTACAAAAACAGTATTTTGATAAAGTCAATTTTTCCCTGTGCGTGAGATCCTTACTTCCACGGTGTTTAACAAGCTGTCTAAACACATGTGTCTTCTGCTGATATCTACTGTACGTCTTTACAGCACAATCCCAGCATTTCTGGATATCTGATGCCAGAAAGACTCAACTTTGGAATTGGTTAGTAACCCAATCTGTAGATCAAAAACCTGTTGGTGCAGCATCAAAGGATCCAACCTGGAAAGCTTAAAGTAACCGTTTGAAATAGAATCGTGTTTTGCGTCTCATCTTTCAGCCTCGCTGACCTCATGTTCTTGTGTAGCCTTGCGCGAAATGACCCTACACCCCTTTAGCCCAAGAGAGAAACCTCTGACTATCTGCTAATCAGCCTACACCTGTCTTCACTTCAATTTAATTTAACAGAGCAAAGCAAAATCTGTCTCGAAGACATATGTACCATACATACATACATATGTAACCAATATGGTGTAACATGTTGGTTTTGATTTTGTAAGGAAAATAAAGAAAAAAGAAAAAAAAACAAGAAAAAAGAAGCTGCACACAAGTGAAGTGGTTCAGCGTAGAGATGTAGAGACATGCAATGTTCTGTGGACACACATCTGCTTTGTTCACTGCTCTTGGCAGCTCAGCACTTCATCTGTAGACCACAAGAGTCATACTGCACTACTGACTGTGTGTTTCACATGTATTAGACAAACACGATGCTCTGTAACGATACATTTGTATTCATAAACCCTTCAGAAGGACACAATTAGGCCACACAGCATGTTAATGTATGAACTTCTCCACATTTAAGAATATGTAGTAATGTACACCTGTGATGAACTGGCATCTCGTTTCTCGCCCACTGCAAGCTGGGATTGGCTCCAGCCCCCCAGATGACCCTGATAAGGATAAGCAGTTATGGAAAACCGATGGGTGGATGGTAACTGTTATGTAACTGTGCACATAGTAAAAAACATTTAAATCAGTTATACACAAGCAGCAACCTCTGAGGCTGGCTACAAAACAAGTCAATCTCCAGAAGCCCCCATATAAAACTTCACAGCAGAAATAAACATGTTTACAATTTCCCCGTTCATGACACTGAATCTGATTTCTGTATAAGTCACCCATTCAAATTCTATTAAGGCTTAAAGTTATACATAATTAACAGCACGGGCGCTTTGATTGACAGGTGGGTGCCATTACAGGTGGCTTGTTTGAGTACTCATTCAGCCCGCCTCAGGTCCACCCACACTCTACGTCTTTGTCCATTTTTAGATTAGCTGGAGGCGGCAGAGGCAGGACTGTCAAGATGCAGACAGCCAGAGCCACCACACTCTGAGCTTAGGTTAACTAAAAAAAGAGTCTCACCTTCAGGATGTTAGAGGCTGAAGGTTTGCCCAAACTGAAAAACCTCTTTTTCCTTCATGTCATTTTTGAAAAATCAATCTTCTTTGGTTATATTTGTTCAGTGTGTAATAAAGTGTACATAAATCTCCTGAAATATGCTATCAGTAAAGGGTCTGGTAACATTAGAAACCCAAATTTTAACGATTCATTTCAAGACAGAAATATTAATGCAATTCTGATGTGACAGCCATTTGAGTGACAGGATCACTGTTAACAAGTAATTGAGTTAAGCACAGGGCATCACTTGTGGCTGAAGATTTAGGCACGGTAGGCCACCATGAAGGAATGAATCAACTCCTTCACATGTAATATCTTCCAGATGTAGTGAGTTCTTATTCAATACCTCAGTGTCCTCCATCTTTGCTCTCATGTGGCTCCTCGAGATTCACAAAAACAGTGATGACCCTCAAAATTGTTTTACCACACACAATCCTCAAACCTTTTCTTAATTCTACCCTGCGAGAAGCTTACAGTAAATGGTATTGTTCAAATATATTCTGACTGAAACTCTGACTCTTCTTCACCGTCTTTGTCAAAGGCTGAAGTTACAACACGTTCTGTACAGAGAGTGATAAACTGACCAGACACAGCTCTGTGTATTATGATATTGTGATATCCATCACAGTCAGAGAAAGTTGCAGATGTTAATTTTCTTTTTCTTTAGGTACTATTTTTTCCACCAACTCTAAACAATCAACACTTTTATTTGAACTGTTAGAATCCTTTAAAATTTGATTTTGTTTACTGTGTACACACAACCAGGAAATGTCCTGGGCCAAAAAGGTCCTTCTGGTAAGCCTTAGAAAACATTCCCTAAATGTTCCTCAAAGGCTTCACAAATATAATCCTCTTCAGAAACTTCAGGGAATGTTTCCTAGAGGTTATCTAAAAGTTTTGCTTCTAAATAACCTTTAAAGAAAGTTCCTACAATGTTTAAAGAATAAATATAACCTTCAGGGAACCCTTAGGGTACGTTCCCTGAAGATTACCTGTTTGTTCACCCCAGAATAAGGGCAACATAACCAAGAAATACAGTAAAATAATGTTATCATTAGCCTAGGATAAAAAAAATTGGTGAAGCAGAACCAGGATTATAGTTTTTTTGTTTGACACATTCTTCTTTTTTCCTGCACCTACATTAGCCATTCAACCAGTTTCAGGGACGTAATGCTTATAGCAGTTAATGTACCCTCGAGCCACTAGCCTCAAGCAGAGATGAGGAGTGCACTACAGAAAGTCTGGTGAGCTCACTTTGTTCTTTCTAAGACCTATAAACAGATCTGTAAACAAATTCACACCGCAGCTTGAAGCATCACTAACTGTTGCTATAGTTACCTGACTGGCCAGATGCAGTGAGGGATAGTATCAAAGTACCTTTACCTGAGTATTGAACATCTTTCAAGTATCTTAAGACTTTCTCTCCACAACAAATATTGTACTTTTGACTATTTGTTACTTTGAAGTGACACGCTGTGTTCATCGCAGGATCAAAAAAAGTTTAAAGTGCTTGCTGCATTTTTTAAACACCTCCATTTGATCTTGGAGGTAATGATGCCAGATAAAGATGATGATTCCTCCTTTTATCTCAAGTCCATCCATCCATTCTCTGCTGATCCTCATCAGGGTCGCAGGGAGCTGGAGCCTATCCCAGCTGACTTAGGTACACCCTGGATAAGTCAGCATACAAATTTTCCAACATGTTGAGGTATAAAACATTTGTTTGTTCCAGATAAACATTTATTATTATCACTGTGTTATCACACACTAAAGTCAGCTGCTAATTTTAAAACTTTTTTACAGGTATTGTTCTGACAGCTCCTCAAGTTGAATTACAACACAGCAGGGGTGAATGGTCCAATAGACATGGACTCCTGTGGAGTTTTTGTTGGGCCTGTACTTCTATCTTCCTTCTTTATTATTTCCCTCTGATGCTGATTAAAAGGGGGGTCAGGCTCATTTTAATAATCAACCATAGGTAAGCAAACTGAATGTGCAAGATAAAATACTTGGAAGCAAACATGGTATTTTTACTGGAAACTCACCTTCTGACAGGAGATGTCAATAAAAATATAATGGACAGGTTATATCAGCTTCTTATGTTATTCAACCTTCAACAGGTTTATAGTGTGTTTGAAGAAAGGCAGCCGTATGTCTTCTTTGTCTAAACAAAAAAGTCTGATTTATGTTTATAGTCAATTATGATGCAAGAATCAGTGTTTTCTTTTCATGGAAGATCTCCTCCCAGTAGACCTTTACAGAGATAACTCCCCATCTGGAATGTTAGTCTGATTTTTGCATTGATTAGTTTTACTGTCTCAAATGGAAACATACTCTTGTACAGTTACATGAGATCATGTTGCAGGAGGTTTGATTTATGATGATTCACAAACCATTCCTCCAGGTATGAATTACAAGTGGCTCATCTATCTTTCATAGAGTTTGACAGCAAACAGGTTGCTAATAATGACCAGATGATAGTAATGTGACGTGCTGACACTGATCAGCCTCTCAACACTTCACATTAGTACCATCTGGTCTGCGATACAGGAATTTAAAACAGAGAAGTTTGTTTCAGCAGGAATTTTGTCCCTTCTGCCATGGAAGCCCTGACACTGTTTTTGTAAATTTATGTAATGGCGCATCTGTATATTTCTGTGTAATAATATTACTAAAGCAGTCATAAGGACACACAATGTACAAATAGGAGCAGGGCGATCCGTGATGTCACCCACAGGTTTCTGATGAGCTGTTGTGTACCTCAAAGCAGCCATGCTTTGTTAATTATGCATAACTTTAACAGATGAGATCATAGAAATTCACCTTCAGTACAGTTCTCATGAACGGAGAAAATAGCTATAGAGAAAAGAACAAAACAGTTTTTTGTTCCAAACTGTAAATATGTTTGTTTCTGCTGTGAAGTTGGACATTTTAATATGTGGGGTGAAGGAGATTGACTCGTTTTGGAGCCAGCCTCAAGTGTCCGTTCGAGGAAATGCAGTTTTTGGCACTTACGCATAGGCTTCACTTCACAACCAGGTTGCTGCTTGACATGAACCTGAAGAGAATGAGACTGGCTGCATTTTAGTTTATTCTTAAGCATTCTTTATAAGAAACAAGAACAGGTCAGAACACTGTTTCACTGTCTGCCCTCTGCCTCTATTGTTTGTGAGTTCCCACCTTGTGGCCTCCACCTGGTAACAGTTGTCATGCATTTGGACGCACACTTACAGAGAGAGTGAAGAAATACTTTTCCAGGAAATTATCCTTGCCTGATATCATAACAGTTTCACAACAGCATTTCTTAGGTTACACTACACTTTGTTATGTTTTGGCAGCCATATGCACATAAGCATTGTAATAATATTTCATAATAATTTCCATCAAAGATTCTGAATGAGAGTCTGACAAATAGATGTACAGAGTGTAGCTGCAGCCATATCTTCCCATGTGTACTTATATAACTCCTGTGAAACTGACTCGACCTGATACAAACCGCGACAAGAGTAATGATATGAGGGATGTTTGTTTCGTTGCATTTGGGGATGTGTGAAGAATGGGGAATTCTGCAATAAACTGATGTAAGATTTATTATCCACTGGTTTAACTGCAAGGTATTTAGTTAATATCAATATCCTCCCCCTTATTATTATTATTATTATTAGTAGTAGTAGTAGCAGTAGTAGTACAAACTTATGGAGTACGGAGAAATGTCATAGCTGTGAATTAAAATCAACATTATGTAACTTCTCTACCATAGATTAACAGATTTAAAATAATTTTCATGCTACATTGACTTGAGGTCAGTGGTGTTTCTGTCATTCTCACTCTACACCTTTTCACGCACTATGTAACTTTGTGCACAGGGAACAATCTTCCACAATAAGTACGTAACATTTTATGGCACTAAGTCTCACACCACCAACTATTTCACTGATTTTGGTGAAGCTGTATCGTATTTTTTGGAAGAAAATATAAATAAATTCATTGTTTTCAACAATTAAACTGACATTTTACTATTAAAATTCAGAAAAGACTGTAACAATACAAAACAACTTGACGCTAAATAATTTGAATCCCTCCATCGACACCTTTCCTTTGGCAAATGAGAACAACTGTTGTATATTTCAGATGAGTTACTGCAGTGTCTAAAATCTTCCATCTCAACATTATGAGTAATGTTTTCCTCTTTTTTTGTCCTTTGGTGCCGCTGGTCACATGTCACTAATGGTTACCAAGGAAACAATGCTCTTAGTTCTGCTGGTACGGTGGCATTACTTTTTAAATTGATAATAACTTTTTGTTTTTGTGAACCAGTCTAACTTGCCTTGGACTAAATTAAGAGATACTGTACTTACTAAACATGCATCTGCAGGAGAAGATCAATATGCTGAACAGCTTTGCAAACCATATCAAGGATGGATTAGGAACAAAGGGAGCAACTGTCCCAGAGGCCCCAAAGCTCCAGATTGACTGTGAGGCCATTAGTTTATAATAATTTATTGCAAATTTGTTTGAGAACAAGCACTAAAGCAGAATATAAACTGAAATGATAAATATCCTTGAGGGGATACCAACTGACATCTATAGTCTGATGTGTACACAGCAAGTACATGGCATGTACTGTATGTAAAGGCAGCAGGATACACACAGACCCCCTCTTTGGGTGTGAGAGGTCAAGAGGGTCAACAAGGCCCCAGAGGTAATTTTTGCCCCAAGGCCTCACATTGGTTTAATCTTACCATGCAAACTGGGCTCAGCAACATTAACCCCTTAACTAAAACAATCTGCATCAGCACAACAATGGATGCACTTATCACCATTAATAGTGAAGCCTTCGGTGATATAGAGGTCTTAGTATCTGCATAAGAAAGGATTCAAAGCTTGACAAGGTATTCTCTCCCCAAAACCTCCTGTTGCACAACAACACCAGAGGCGACAATGATGAATCTTTCATGATGTGAAGACGAAAATGTGGTCCAAGACTAAAACGAACCATGAGCGATGGTCCGAACTTTATGTCCCACAGGATTCATAAAGTATCTTGTTTTTGTATAACGAGCTGCAAAATGTGCAGTTAATCTTAAACAATGGACCCATGTGGAGAAATCTATAAGGAGTTGTTCTTGGGATTCTGACACTTGTGTATGAGGATATATGAAGTACTTGTATCTCCACTGGTTTTGTGCTTATGGATAGTGTTTCTTGGCATGGTTTATTGATTTACTTATGTTCTAATATTGACTAAAATGGCTTTCTATACATTTTGATGCTGGGTTTTCCCGCTTGCACTAATAAATAAAAGTCAGACAACTGAGTTTCTGGCCTCGAGTGAGTATAGGATTCACTTTACACAGCAGAACATGCTGGTTCTTTACCAAGATTGTCACTACTTACTGTTAATATATGTTCAGGCCTTGTTTTAATTTTACTCTAGTAAAAGACCTTTTGTTCAGATCTGTGATCCAGATCTGAACAAAAGGTGGCTCCACCATCACAATTAAAAACAAACAAGATGCTGTGTCCTGCTGTGTCTCCCAAATGTATGTACATGTTATAATAGATTAACCAACAACATAGACAACAACTAACAAGTTATTTATGATGCTGTTACATGGGACAACGTCATTGTCACAAGTCAAGTCTAAGCCCTAAAACCTTGTGTCCCAGTCTGCCTGCTGTTTGCATCTTTCCTATAATATTTAATCTTTGGCCTTGTGGAGTCAAGTAAACAGACTCAAGTTCAAGTGAAGTCACGAGAGATTGGTGTCTAAGTCAAGTTGCCAGTCTCTGTCATCATCAGAGAAGATATTGTGAGGTTCAAATCTTCCTCTTCAAAACACTAGTGGTATCAGCAACTTTGGTTGCTTTCCCAAAATGTATATTTACATATATAGTATATAGATCAATGTATGCAGTGATCAAATGCTTCTATTCTAGGTCCTGTTCATCTCAAAAGAATACTTCACTAGTTAGGTAGGTACCATAAGTGAAGCCATTAGTTTATTGGCCAATGACATTTTTTCAAAATGGCTTTGAAACCTGAAATAGTAATTTTCCATGACTCTTCTTCTTTAACGCTGTACGTTTTGTTCATTTTGAAAGCTTTCTTTGCACAATACAAATACAGTGATGTACAAATGCATTCAGTGTAGCCGCATGAATGGAGTCTGAATCACCGCCTAAGTCTGTGATTTGTGCACTGATTCAAAACGACTGAATGAAGGGAAACAAAATGGCCTTTCAGTCTGACGATGAGGCTTTTATGAATGAGGGTTCACTTGGATGGGACTGAAGCTCTGACACACACACATTTCACTCATTGGTTGCGAAACTGCTATTCACTTCTTGAAAGACAATCATCATCTAAGTTCATTATCAAGGAGCACTGTGTTCAAGGTTTGGAGAGATGCATTTGTAACAAGAACAGAACATCGAGTTCCCAATGTCCCTGTGATTCAAGTACAGTGGCTTTACCTTTGGAAACCTTTAATACACTGCCACCTTCTGGTCAAATTTGACTTCAGCTTCGAAGAAAACACATCACCTCTGTACATTATGAATAGGTTTGTTATTTATATTTAAGAAAAGGAGCAGATTCTTCCCATTTCAAAGCAACATTTTACACAAGTCCCTTATGTGAATACAAACCTGGATATCTTGAGGTATTTATGGTTGATTTACTTATAGTATCAGAAAATAAATCACACACACAGACACATGATGTAGTGGAAGAAGACAGATATGATGTTTTTGTATTTTGATAAATATTACTGCTGCATTTTACTGCTGTGGATGTTTAAGTTTAAGTTTGAGCTAATTTGACCTACTTTATATACTGTTGTTGTAGTTTATCATATTAGAGAAGAGCATTATATGTTATGTTATGTATATATTCATCCTGTGAGTAAACTTTTCATGAGCTCAGCTTTGTGACAGTGCATTTTAAACTGAATTCAAGAGGGGTTTAAATAATTTAGCCTAAGAAGAAGGAGAATGTTCTTAAGGAACACGTAATCTGTCAGACAAATGTAGTCGAGTGAAGAGTACATTATTTGCCTTTGAGATGTAGTTGGGTAGTTAAGTATAACATTGCATAAAATGGAAATACTCAAGTATGAGTACAGTATTTCAGTAATTGTACTTAGTTACAGCCACCACAGGACACTTACAAATAATAGGAAGATACAAAACTCAAAGTCTGCCGTGTGTTACAGTAGAAAGAAGTCTGTCTGTCCATTATTCTCCATGATTGTACTGTCACTGAACTCGTGCTTCTGTGTCTTCACATGATTCAGAGCAGAGTCAGAAAATGTGTCATCGTGGATTTTCTGTTTCGGTTTTTTCTTGTTTTTGTTTTGTTTGTTTTTTTACTTTGTGACGCAGCAGTTGAATCACTGATGACCTCTGTACTCCAGTAAGCTTCCTGACCTTTTAACAGGAAATGAGACTCTCACCTTGAGACAAAAAAGTAAAGCAAAGGTAAAAAATATTATTAACACCAACACAGATAATAAATATTTAACATTTAGTGGCTATGAAATAAAATAAAACTCTGGCTTTCCCATGAATGATTTAATGCCACTTTAAGATTGGAAAACTAGGGATGAAACTTTCGGCTCTTGTAACTGTAACATACAGAGTAAATATGGGAGGAATAGATTGTTTACCTTGTCAACACTTTGTCAACCTCAGTTACAGAGTATCCTCTGCCTTTATTTTCATCTTTGTGTTGTTGCTTGAATCCATCTGTGTCACATCTGAGTCTCCGTCTCTCTGTCTGTCTGTGGTTATCGATGATGTTAGCTGACAAGAACCATCAAAGCTCTCAGAAGAAAGTAACATGTGTCTGTGTAAGAGGAAACCATTTCAATACAGTGCACATTGTGTATAATGCCTCTATTATTTCTGTGCATAAGTCACATCTTTACTTGACTTTCTTCATCAAGAGGCTGATGTGGTTTTCCTTCTCCTCCAGGGTCTTCTTCAAAGCATCAACTTCACTCTGACTTTCCAAGAGTTCCCTCTGCAGACGATGGTTAGTATCCTCCAGAGTCTCACAAAAAGCCTGTAGTCACAACCAACAGATTAGGGTTAGGGATTAGGGTTAGGGTTAAGACTATAGTCTTGACATTTGGCCATTGATATTGTATTTTTGTGAAGAAAGTGACCTCACCCTACTTTCCTCCAGACTGTCAAATGGACTCAGCGGTTCAACCAAACACAGAAAGTGTTTGACAGCTTCACTGAGGAGAAAACAGATTTAAAAATTCAAATCAAGCTAGGCTGAGTGTGATCTCTGAAGAACTCAGACTTCAGTCACCGCAACACAAACCTGCTGATGATGTCTCTGTGTAATGTCAAGTTCTGCAGAAACGTCTGCAGCCCGATCTGCCTCTCTTCTAAAAACTCTTCATCATAGTTGTTTTTGAACCAGTGCTTAGGAGGCAGAGCTAGACCAATGCTGGGAAACAGCTCTTTAAGCTGCAGAAAAGTGAAGAACAAAAGGGTGAGAAAACAGAAAAGCAGACTATAAAATCCTGCAGATCTGTCCCTGAACAAAGACAGTTTCAGACCAGGCCTCTAACACTGTGCTCTGACCCGAAAATTGAGAATTTTGTTTCAAATAAAGACATATTAGCATTATCATGAAAAAACTCTGTCTGACAAACCTCTCTCTATGTGCCATAGTACTACATTTTACTGGTGTTGACTGATTTCAAACTGTAATTTACTTGGATCTCACCTTGTCACTGAGCCTGCAGAAGTCGGTGTATCTTCTGAAGATCACCCAGCTGTCTCCTCGACCTCCCGTCACCAGGATCTTATAAACCTATACCACAGAAGCCAACGCAGGCACAACAAATGAGCCATAACATCAGGGAGCATCTGTACAGTGCACCTATAAGAGCTGGTCTGGGTGTCTTAGCAAGTTAAATGTGATAGTTATACACACAGAAACACACATACAAAGAGCAACAGCTCACTCGTCAGTAACCTTGGAATGGGGAATTTTTAAGTGCAGCTTCTGTTGCAACACGCACACATTATGTAAGACTTTACAAGAGTGGAAGTCATAAGATGGCATTATGACATCACGCACACACTGAGAGACAAAGTCAACATGCCTTTAAACTTATCTCCATGTTAGTATACATCTGAAAAGGTTTTTACTTAGAAAAATACAAAATATCACTCAGGTTTGTCAGCCTGAGCTCTGAGTTGGCCACAGACTTCCATACCGTGAACTTTGACCTCTCCTCCAGGATCTCATAGCCCAGCAGTATCGGGATGATGGTTCTCTCTACCCAGCTATCCTTGAGGCTCCCTTCACCCTCCACCAGTGTGGATGACCCATCCAACAGGCCTCCTTTGGGTCTACTCCTGGAGTCATGTGCGGTGGGAGCATCAACTGCAGCATCCCAGGGTCCAACTCCTCTCACCCGGGAAATACTCTCTGGAGGTGAGGGCTCGATGGACGAGGCAGTATGTATAGGAGATCCCCTCCTGGTCCGGGACCTGCTCACTCCAGTCCAGTCTGCTGGGAATGGGAATGGAACAAAGGGGGCAGCCATCTGTGGTGTTCCTGGCGAACCTTTGATACCAAAAACTGTCTTGTTGATAATCCTGCTTGATCATCAGAAACATAAGACACGTTGTGTGAGATCCACGTAAGCAGCAGTCATAACGTGGTGACTGATTTGTGAACTCTCTGTGTTTCACGTGGGGTTTCAGATTGCAATGTGACAACACAAACGTGTTTCAGTGAGTCATGTGCTTCAGTGTGTGGACAGGGAGAGCTCCTCCTGTTTGAAATAAACAGAAGCAGCAACTAGCCTACAAAACGTCATAATGTAAGCATGAACCCCGTGAACGTCTCGCACTATTTCTGATTGGAAATAACATGTTCAGTCTGATCTGTTATGATAAAATTGTAGTGATCAGAAGAGAAAAGCAAGTTGACAACACACTGAAGAGTATACAAACTTTATGGATTGCTCTGAGTAATATATATTTAATCTCTTTTTTTTAATTTTAGTAGACTTTTCTACACAATGTGTTTTGTGTGTTTATGTTTTATACCATCTGTTTTTGTTTTGTTTTGTTTGTTGCTATTGTTAAAAGTGGACACGTGAGGCTTAATTGTCTTTACACGACATAAGTTTTACTTTTAATTTTTTTTTTACCTGCATTGCATCAACATGGTGGAGGAAAGCCCCACGCTTGGGAAATTCCAACATGTTAAAAAATCCCTTGTTGTCGAGCGTTGAGTTCAGGCTCCGATGAGGTCTTTATTACAACGAAACTGAAACAAAAATGTGAATTTGAAGCTTGAACAATGGAACTGTTCAAACACCCTACGAACACTAATACTAAAACTAATATCTGGACTTTCCCCTTATTTGTAAGTGAAATAAAAACAGATTATGAAGCCTGTGTGTGCAGTGACACACGGTTCAGATCGACAGATCAGGTCCTTGAACGCATCTCTCGAAAACCCGGAAAGCGTGTCGTCATGAGCAACAACAAACCCACCTGCCTAAATGACAGCGGAGCTCAGCGTGTGACGGCTGGTCAGAGGAAGCCTGGCTGCGTATCATGAATAAACGAGGCTGTCAAAGCGCATACGTTTATTTTGCAGTCGCTGGGTGCACGGCATTTCTCGTCTGCTGACGTTTGACCGTTTAACGTTTGTTTTTTCTTTAGCCGTCCTCCTCCGCTCAATTAACGTTAGCTTAGCCTGCTAGCAGTCGGCGACATTATGGCATAAATGAGAGAGCGCTTCCTGATTGCGTTTACCAAAAGGGGGCAGTTCTGCTTTTAGTGCATGACTTAGTGGGTGATAAATCCTCAGAGACTTCCAGTAAAAGGCTCACTAACTGCTATGGAGCCGTCCGCGGCTATGGGCTGTATGAACATTGGCAGCCTGACCAGCACCTTGCCGGTGATCCCCTACCAGAAGCTAACAGACCTGTACTACCTGAGCAGAGGGGGCTTCGGCACCGTGTTCAAGGCGCAGCACTGCGACTGGAGGACCACCGTGGCCATCAAGTGCCTGAAACTCGACAGTCCTGTTGGAGAAAGGTAGCCTGTGTGGATGTGATCACCTCCTGTACTAATTTAGGCCATGCACGCTGTTTTGTTTAGCTGCTTGACATGGAGGTATTGTTGTTGTTATTCCAGTGAAATCATATTTTAAAAAGTCAGCCTCTGCTGTACAGACACAGACAGCTTTTGAAGGTGGAAATCAGACAATCTAGACTTGAATTAGTGTCAGATTTAATCAAATGCAAAGTTGTATGTACATTTGAATCAGATATATTCATTATTATAGTGTCCCAGGTGATTTATTGCAGCTGCAGGGTTTGTGTCTGCAGTTCAGGTGGAGAAGAAACATGCTACACTTTTAAAACCTGCACAAAATAACTAACAAAAAGATATATATATTGTTCTTATAGGATACATTTTAATTTGGGACTCAAATGACGAAATGGTAGTCCACTCAAAGTTGATCTCGTTTGACGTGTCTCCCATAATTCTTGGTACTGCAACAACAGACAAACAGAGTGGATTTCTGAGGCTGATATTGATATTTGCCATATCAACAACATTTGTGATAAAGACTAGAATTGTGACTGGGATATTTAATGAGCAGGATGTTTCACAGTTGGAAAAGCAATTTGACTGACACACCGGTTATACAGCTTTTCTAAGTTATCTCGCTGGTGATCCATCGGGCGACAATAATGCTATTGATGTCTCGCAGGAAGTTGCATCACTGCTTTGTCTGTGTCCAGCTGTCAGGTTTGCTTTTAGATGTCACGATCACTCTGCTGTCCTGTGGTCGAGGCTCAAGAGAAACTCGTGTTCGCACATTTAAAGCTGAGCTGCACAAATTCACTCACAGTAACTTAAATTTCTACTTTGCATCATAATGTGCTGATTTGATTCAATAATCGCTCCACAAATTAATGATTCTGAGCAACCTGTACTTAAAAACTAACTTCATAACGGAGTTAAAAAAGTGTTAATCACTTTGGTCACATGATCTGGCATATGTCTGATATATAATTATACAAAAGAATAACTTGAATGATCCAGATTTGATGGTGTGATAATGATTGCAACCATATCATTTTACCCCACCCTGATGACAGTCAACCTCCAACACTTCCTCTGGAATTCTTCCCATAACTCTGCGTGCTAAATAATACAATAAGTGCCGTCACTGTTCTGGCATTCCTGGCACTTTGTCTGAAATTAAAAGGCTGACTGTGTATCGCTGGCTGTGTTTTAGAGAGAGGAACTGCCTGCTGAAGGAGGCAGAGGTGCTCCACAAAGCCAGATTCAACTACATCATCCAGATCTTTGGCATCTGCAACGAGCCCGAGTTCTTCTGCATCGTTACAGAGTTTATGAGCAATGGCTCTCTGGACCTGTTGCTCCACGAGGTAGCTATATGTCATCATCAAGTAACTTCATAGAAACTGATTTAGTCCTACCATCAAGATTCACAGCACAGATATAGAATAAGTGTGAATTAAGAATTATGAAGACAGCAGCTTTCCTTGGCTGTGAAGCATTTATTTTACTCTTTCAGTCAGGAAAGGGGATAATATGGAACTAAAGAGAAAGAAAAAGTAGTTTGACGTGTTTTTATTTTTGCTTTCAGTCAGATGACACAGTCATAAATGTATAGAGAACATCTGAAATATTCTACAGTTCTTGTTTTGGCAGTTTTGCTGCCAAAAAGGTTGAAGTGAAAAAGAGTCTTTGTTTGTTTTGACAAGCTGCTCTCTCTCGAGCACTGTCCCTTTTTATGAATCACTCATCATGCCAACGCATGCCATGGTGTTACTGCCTGTGAGACAGCAAGCTAAAGTGAAACTGGGGCATATTCACAGTCTTTGACGGAATTCTGAAACAAGTTGAAGAAGAAAAGTCCAGCCATGAGAGAAGCAGACAAATATAGTTTGGGGAAATTCCCACTTGTCTTTGTGTAGTAATTTCCTTCACCATTTCACGTGCTCTTGGAGTCCTTTTGGTTTGTGTAGGTTTGTGTGGTTAAGTGTAGCCTAACACGTCCTCTGTTTCTGCACTTCTCTGAATATGATTTATTGATATTTTCCACAGAAAGACATGTACCCTGGGCTTGCATGGCCCTTGCGACTAAGGATTCTGTATGAGATCGCTCTGGGGGTTAACTTCCTTCACAACATGAACCCACCCCTCTTGCATCATGATCTAAAGACACAGAACATACTGCTGGATGGTGAATTTCATGTGAAGGTATGCGAGTCAGTGAGGATGAACTGTATGTGTGACAAAAGGAAACAAACATTTGGGAGCTTCACTGCGGTCGTCTACTGCTGCTTTCATAATTACTCTGTGTGTTTGTGTGGGTGTGTACATAGTAACCGTTTTCACATGAACTGTTACTGTACAGTTACACTTTCTGTTGGTCGTGTGAATGAGCACACAACTTGTTTATTAGAGTTTTAAAACTTGATTATAATTATTAGAGATGAAACAATTATTTGAATTATTGACTATTTTGATAAGAATGTTCTTTTGTTGTCTTCAATTAATAAAATAAAAGGCTGATCAAAGTAGAACAGTGTTAAAAATAATGTCTGGAATTCTAAGATAAGATAAGATAGACCTTTATTGTCCCACAGTGGGGAAATTCACAGATATTCAGATAGCACTAATAATGTTCTAAATTTCTGACCACTTCCTGACCACAAATATATATTTCTGTTAGATTGCAGACTTCGGTCTTTCAAAGTGGCGGCAGCTGTCCGTCAGTAAAGGCTCAGGGTCCAAACCCACAGAGATGGGGGGCACAGTGATCTACATGCCTCCTGAGAAGTACGAAGCGTCCAAGAGCCGTCGGGCTGATGTGAAACACGATATGTACAGGTGAGACACCACACCCCAATAACTATCAACTAGAAATATGTTGGACAATAAAACAGAAATCAATGAGTACCTCCTCCATTAATCTTTTTCGTTTAAACATGTTTTTTGTTCATGATGGGCAGCGATCAGATTATAGGGCAGATTTTGTGAATGGTTAAACTCTTGGTGACATTGCACTTTTTAAACTCTAGAGTAAATATTAGTCAAGCTCTATTAAAATGACAGGGAAATTAGGTTTGCCTGTGTGGCAGGGTGAGGCAGCGTGGCAGCCTGAGGTTGGATTGATCGCATACTAAAACGGGGATCTGCGCCAAAGACTAAATCTGTCAGCCGTGCCAGGAAAATGTTCTGACTTCAAGAATCTGTGAGAGGGAGGGAGGGAGTGGTGACTATTACAAAAGAAGTAAAAAATAAAGTGAAGGAAATCCACGTTCCTCTGTGGCTGAATACTGTGGCCCATATCAGCCTCTTCCTCAAAGCAGCCTGTCTGGTTAGCTTCTCGTAAAGTCCCTCAGCTCTGAAGGGGAATACCAATCAAAAGAAAAGATTGTAACTCTAATTTCCCCCTCTGTCTCTCTCATTTACATTTCTAGCTATGCCATCATTATGTGGGAAGTGCTCTCCAGGCAGATTCCATTTGAAGGTAACACATCTTTTATTATTTATTTTATCATTATTGTTGTTTTCTTTGAGTTTGATCTTTCCAGGTGCTAACAGATTAACCATTGATCCGTGTGTGTGTGTGTTTGTGCGGTCAGAGGTGACCAACCCCATGCAAATCATGTTCAGTGTGCTGCGTGGGATACGTCCCGACACGAGTCTGGACAGTCTGCCCGCTGACATCCCCGGGAGAGAAACCCTCATCAGTTTAATGACCTGCGGTTGGACCACTAACCCTGACGAACGCCCTTCCTTCCTCAGTAAGCTCACACAAATAACTGAACCCCAGGAATTCGTTTTCTTCCACCCCCACAAAGGATTAGTGGTTTGACCTTTTTCACAGTTCAGGCTGACTCGCTCTTCATGTTGTGTAATAGACAAATCCTTCTGGTCAGTGCTGAATTTTTACCCTGACTGAGCAGTGACTATTAGCTTCCTGTCACATTATTGAAACTTGCTCTGCTTTCTTCACTGAAACACCATGTGTTTCTCTGTCTTTCTCAGTACAGTCAAATGAAGCTGGGCTGAAGACATAACTTTCTATTGTAAGCTCTGATGCAAATGACGAAAATGTATTTTAGATTAAATAAAATGGTAGTATAATAAAAATATACATTTAATCAAAATCAGGTTCTGTCTTATGAGCTGCATGCCACCTTTATCTACTCTTTAAATTAAACAACATAATAATTAAAAATATTTTTTATCATCAGACCATGGATCAGATTTGTGAACTTAATGTTGTTTTCCATTCAGACACTTAAAGAAAGAGTTCATCTCAATCTAAAAACATTACACTAACTATTTTCTGGTGTGTTAAGGCGGTAATCTTTGGAAAGTTAAGGACAAAAAAAAGCACCTTATCTTCTTTCTTTCATGTTGTCTCGCTGACACACCTATACAAACTGCAGTCACAGCATCACAGTCACATTACACAGCATATTTAACGGAAAAACAAAGATTCATGTGTCATCATTTTCTCTTGTAGTAACTGTACTCTGCTGATTGAGATTTCCATTTTATTATATATATTAAAAAAAAAGTCTCTGACCACTTCCTGACCACAAATTATACCAGTTAAAATAGTTTTGTCCTACATTGTTTGTAGATTTCACTGTGTAGTACGTGAGTAAATATGTGACGTGTTTACTGTCGTTTCAGAGTGTCTGATTGAGCTGGAGCCCATGGTGAGGAACTTTGACGAGATTGACTTCCTGGAGGCTGTGTTGGAGATTAAGCGGTCAAAGGTCAGTCAGGAGTCTCTCTCTCTTTCTTTAAGTATTTTGGGGCGTTAATGCCATGACAGGACATTAAGGGAGATCCAACGTCCCCACCTGAAATCAAATCAAACTGGGGACATTTTGGTCCATGGTTGGCTCCTGGAAGCCAAACATGAGACAGCTCTCACAGTTCTGATTATCTGAATTGATGCATATGGAAATTGGGACTGTAAGAGACTTACTTTTCCCATTTGTGATGAGGATAAACAGAATAATGGCACCAGTAAAGCACTGCAGTGTGGATTAAAATGGGCTTCATACTCCAAGGGTGGAACTTCTTTTTACACTATTAGTTATTAATGAACTGATACATCTTGTCACATCTTAGAGCATAAAGTGATGACATATTATTGCTTATTTAGTTTGACAAACACACCAAAGATATGATTTTATTTTTTGTTAGAAGTAACTGTCAGCAGTAACTCAGAGTTTCTGAAACTGAAACCAGTTTTATTCAGGGTAGGTTCACTGAGAGTGAGGCTCTCTTTTGCAGGAACGCCCTGATCACATTCACACCTGCCCAGGTGTGAGTGCCCACAACCACAGTCTTAACTGCCAGCCACTGAGCAGCTCCACTGGAGCAGCTCCACTGGAGCAGTTGGGGTTAAGGGCCTTGCTCAAGGGCACCTCAGTGGTGGTAATGAGGGAGGGACAAGTGCTGTTTTTTCACTTTCGGTCTGGTCTGGGGATTGAACCGGCGACCCTGCGGTTTTCTTCACTTTGCTGAACCAACCAAATCACTGTTTATCTCTCTCTTATTCTTTTTTTTTAAGATATTTTTTTGGCCTTTTCAAGCTTTATTTTTGATAGAGACAACTGAAGAGTGAGAGAGAGATGGGGGAACGACATGCAGCAAAGGGCTGCAGGTCGGATTCGAACCCTTGGCTGCTGCTGAGCCTTCGTACATGGGGTGGATGCTCTACCAACTGAGCTAATCGACACCCCGTTTCCCTTTTACTCAACAGAAACTGGACTGTAGGAAACAGAATAAACATTTTCTGGGTACCCCCCATTTAAAACATGATTATTCAAAAAAAAATCTAAAGACCTGTGTTGTTTTTTTCATCATTTTCATCATGTCTCACTGGTGTTGGGGAATAATACTCTAATAATAGTTTAGATGTGTAAAGGAATCTCCCTCCTGCTGAACACGGGGATACACTGTTCAATGCAATATCCAATAAGTGTTTGTGTAATTTGGAAAACTTTGAATCGTAAGTTGAGTAAGTGAAGATGACAGGTCAAAAAAGTTTACTTCATAGTTTCCACTTGAAATATACTTCCTCTTTTCAGTCTATGTGTGTGTGTGTGTGTGTGTGTCTGCGCTCGACTACTCCGCCTAGGGTGCATTGTCGAGCGCAGGTCCGCTAAGCTGCACTTCCCACATTCATTCACACCAAGCCTTTTCACACAGAAGCGACATGCCAAGCTAGCTCATTGCAACATGTCTAATGCCTTAAATATACCTGAAATCGAAGGTCCTCCACCATCCTTCAGATCTGGCGTTTGGAACTACTTTGGTTTTCGTGTTAAGTATGACCCTGAAAATTAATTTGAAAACTGTACTTTTGAGTTGAAACAAATGTTGGTAATTTCAATAAACTACAAGTTAAAAAAGGCATGGAAATTTCTCTTTTTTTGTATCGAAAAAATATCGAACCGTGACACTTAAGTATTGAACCGAACCGAACCGTGAATTTTGTGTATTGTTGCACCCCTAATAACTATATAAACAAGAACTAAATAATGTACAATATAATATAAAAACTGCGATACACAGTAAGTGGTTTTTCGATGCACAGCTTTTAAATTCAGATTTACAGGAGGGCCCTTCAGTACGAGTAAATCCTGAGGGTAGCAAAGCTTCAACCAGGAGAAAATGGAGGAACTAGTGAAGTGAATATTTAACTTTGTGGTCAGACATATAAAAAAACACTGAAAATGACATGAAATGACTCCACAAGCTGTGTGACATAAGTTAGTCATTCTCCTTTTGTTCTTTATAAAGAACAGGTTCCTTTCTCTGCTCTGTGGAATCATTTTCACTGTTTTGTCTCGTCACGATTTTACAGCCTTGTCATGTTTAAAATTTTATTGCTCCCCGCGAATCCTCTCTGTCAGCATGACTCATTTCGCTCTTCTTCCTTCTTCCCCCACAGTTGATGGAGAGATCAGGATGTTGTGCAGCCCAGTCAGCATGTCAGAAGAGGAGTGACGAAGATTCCCTGAACATACTGAAGCCATGCCCTTGGCCGGTCAGTACCTGAAGTGTCTTGCAGAAAAGACCTTTGATGATTCACTTCTACATTTCTACATTTAATGTCTGTGTGGAGATGTCATTAAGATGTTGCTGTTTGTTCTGCCACAGGAGAGCTCCACCTCAGGCTCAGGCTCTTGCTCCTCCCAGGACACAGACATGTCTCTACCAGGCCAACTCATGAGCACCCCATCAGATGTTGCACAGTCAAAGGGTAATTACAACAGAGCTAGTATTTTTTGTATTGGTATCATTGAGTGAGTGGCTATGCTGCTGTGAGCTGCAGCTTTCAGTAAGCTTACACAACCGCACATCGGGTCTTATGTGTATTGTTCTTGTATTATTTATTCTTAGTTCATAATCTGGACATGAATTTCAACAAATACCAGAGTGCCAGGCCAATTAATGATTTGAACAAGTCGGGATACGAGACACGGGAGGATAACATCCCCCTCAAGCCACAGCCTCAGCAGCAAGGTATTAGCAGTTAAAGCATAATAGATGAAATTGGTGACGATAATAATACAATTCTTGAATAACTCACTCCTCTCCCTCCTCCCTTACAGCAGATTATTCTCCTCCCTTGCGGCACTCTCCTCCCTTGCTGCACTCCCCTCCCTCACAAGGTCCAATCGCCCAGTGGATCGCAACACGGCGTGAGGACATCGTCTTGCAGATGACAGAGGCCTGTCTGAACCAGAGCTTGGACGCACTGCTGGCCCGGTCCATGCTGATGCGGGAAGATTACGAACTGGTCATAAACCAGCCCACGCGCACTGCCAAGGTCCGTCAGCTCCTGGACAACTGTCCCCAATACAATGAGGACTTCTGCCGCATTGTTGTCCGCAAGCTTCACGACAACAACCAGAAGGGTCTGTTGCCTTACCCGGCAGAAATCAGCTCCCCTACCACCACCGTTCACCCAAGCGCACCACCGCTGTCTATGTCATACAATAACCCCAGGAACATGTAGCGGCAGTGCCAGCCAAACAATGGAAACAATCCAGATTATAGACTGTGTCGACTTTACACTACACGTCTTTGTCAACATGCTTCCTGTCTGTCTTTCCCTCAGTAAGACTGACGAACGGCTGGTTGAGCGAAAAGAGTCGCAGGTACAAAACATTTGGCTTTGTGGTTAATATCCACTCATCAACACGAGACAAAAAGATTTTATTCTGTACAATCAGAATCAAAAGATTTTGACTGAATCAGTGATTTTATTTAACAGTGTTATGGATTTAATGAGGTGATTTATTTATAGTCCCTTCATTCTGAGCGGATGTGTTGCATGGTTTCTCCTTTTGGTACATTATGCTTTTGTCTGCAAAGCTCAGTTACCATTATGTAAAGGCATAATTATGTAGCCCTCAGTTTTTATGTGTGAGTGTGTGTGTGTGTGTGTAGCCTCATTTGTAGAATGCAAACATACTCAATAGGCTAAGTTGATCTGAGTAAGTGACAGGACAGTTAACTTACTGGAAACCTACATAAAATAAGGTTAATTATCCGTTTATCACCTGAGTGCAGCAACAAAGAGTTTCTGTGTCAGTGAGAAAATGCACATTGTGTCGACTATTGATAGCTATGGTCTTTGGTACAGTGGTCATGTGACTGTATGGAAAGTTTTTGTCCCTGCCTGGGCTCTTTTTTTCCTCCACCTCTTTTTTACCACTGAGCTAAAGAGAGTCACTGGGACATGGAGTAAAGAGGAAGTTGAGATTGTAATGTAACACCCAGAATGAGAAGTACGTGTGTGTCTGTGTGTGTGTAGATTAAAAGTGGACCAAAGGGATCTGCCCTCAGATTTCTTTTGGTCTTCTCAAGTTATCTCTCAGTTTTCATCACTTATCTGGACACTTCCAGTTTCAGTTTATTATGGACTAAGATTGAATAATACATTTTTGATTGTACTGAGCAGTTGCGCAGAAGCGTAAGACAACTGCACCACGTGAACAGAGAAGGTCAAACCTGCTTTTCTTGTAGCAAATCTTTGATTTACCTGCTTCTAGGCGGTCTCTAGTCGGTTTATAACTCTTGACTCGTACAACTTTTTCTACTGTAGCTGTGCTTCCTATTCTGCTAATAATAACAGTAACGCCTGTTAATAAAATATTTTTCTCAAGAAAATACACATATTACATTACATTACATTAAGACAGTAGCATCAGTTATTCTGTATAAACGGGAGTAATACCTTTTTGTCAGCCACGGGGTTTAATGTTATTTCATTCATTCATTCATTCATTCATTCATTCATTCATTCATTCATTCATGTTCTTGCCAAAATGCAGTACATTAAGAAACAACTGTTACTTGCAGTCATCATTACAGTCATGGTTATGTTTATTATATGTGTGTGTGTGTGTGTGTGTGCATAATAGGACTGTAACTAACTGTTTCATTACTGATTAATTGCGCGCTTTTCTCCGTTTCTCGGTCTATACTGTTTCCCAGAGTGCAAGGTGACTTTTTGAAATAGTTTGGTTTGTACAACCAGCAGGTCCAAAATCCAAAGATATTCAATTTACTTTAATAGAAGCCTAAAAAAAACAGCGTTTGTGTTTTGGCTTAAAAATAACTTATATCGTTGATCGTTTATCAAAACGGGTGCAGATTAATTTCCTGTCGATTGACAAATCGATTGATCAACTAATCGTTTCAGCTCGAGTGTGTATGTTGTGTGCATGCATGTAGTTTGTCATTGAGAGCCTTACAGTCTTCATCACTGCCTTCACTTCCTTAAATGGGTGCTTAAATTAGAAATGTAGCTGTGGCGTTTACTGCCTGTGTCGTCTATAAATTCACCACCAACCTTCACTCCTATTTCTCTGCATGTCATCCTTTTCGTGACGTGAATGCACATGTTCACCTTCATTAAGTAAAAACTGCTGTTCAGTAAAGGATGTACTATGAACAATACAGTGGGAACTGAACCCCAGCAGGTCATTCTTAGTAACAGGAAGTCATACACAATGATATAATGTCATTTAAAAGGCCGAGCAAGGTTGATATGCTTCCATAACATTGGACTTGTATTGCCTTGTCTTTGATAACTGTGCCTCATATTCTGCTTTTGGCCTCAACTCCAGTAACGTGCAAGAGCCTTTTACACACATATCAAGCAAAATTGAGTAAAAATGCTACAGATTTGAAAGCCTAAATGTGTTGTACCATATTTTGTACTGTAGATGATAGTTTCATCTTTTTTATATATATTTTCATTTGTGATCTCAACAACTCATTGCATTGTTTTTATTAAGTGATGATTTGATATCCGTAGAATTGCCTTCATCAAAGTATCGGCCTAATTTAGTGCCCAGGTCATTATCGGTGTGAGTTGATCAAACAATAATATAACGTAACATAAAGTTTAGTTGATGTGTAGCTGTGGTTCCAACAGAAACTATGATTTTTTTTATATATATATATGTTGTATCAAACGTCATTAAAATGGGTTCTCTGTTTTTATTCCTGCCTGCATTCTTCTTCTTTCTCCTCAATTTCTTTTATGTAACAATAATCTGAGGGCAATAGTTACTCTATTAGCACAGTTAGCTCCTATAATTTTATCATCTATATAAAGCTGCTCATCGGTATGGACTAAAAGAGTCTATGTATAGTCATGAAACTGATAACCCATGATTACCGGGGAAAGACCCAGAGCCTAAGACGTCTCTGGGCTTCACCAGCGAAATGTCACTGAAAGAGACGATGATACAGAGAGACAAAATTACCATAAAGAGATGCAAAACAGATACTAAGCGACTACAAAGAGAAGTGGAACAATGAAACAATGAAATGACAATAAAACTACCACAAATACATGGAAAATTAACAAAAAAAAAAGATTCAAAACAACCACAAAGAGACACAAAATGACGGCTGATGATGCAGAATGACAATAAAAGACAAAGGAAGTTTGTGTCTCTTTCAGTCTGGGTGTCTTGTTCCTTTGTAGGAATGATGCAGGACGCCCATTGGATCATAATACATCCATGTTATTAGCAACCTCTGGGGCCAGTCACAGTGTGTTGAAATATGTAATGGCAGTATACATGACATTCTGTTCTCATATCATACAATCTATTGACTGTATCCTGTGTGCCGACCCAGAAGCAGCTTCGCTCCCTTATTTCTGAGTTGTTGATGGCTCTCTTGGGGCAGAGACGAGGTCTGTTTGTCTCTGAAAATAGCACAGAGGGGGAACACGAGAGGGTGCTGGAAAAACACTCGTTGTGGTTGTGCTTAGCTGCAGGGATTGCAACATCGACCGTCCTGTTGCTACCACTCAGATGTGATCTCACCAATGTCTCATCGCCTGATCCAGCCGAGCAGCACTGACCTGAGAGAGTCTCTACACCTGTTGATCTTCTAGCAGTAAGAAAATAAAGTAAGTTCACCTTTTACATATTTGTCCTATGTCAAAAATTGACTACACCTTACGTATGTTTTGTTCTTGTCTGGAGGCAATAGGTGGACAAGGGGGAGAAATGTTACTGAGAGATTTGGCCACATACATGACATGATTCATGAGCTATTCAGTTTTTGTGTTTCAGTCTTGAAATGTGTAGTTAGACATTAAAGAAAAAGCAACAGCAACAGTGTGTTTTGATTGTTAAATTGGAATAATCCCCTTTAATTCTTGCCTTTTCATCTCCACATCAGATTTGGACTCATGGGGGATCTGAGGCAGAAGATAGGCGTCATGTCACAGACAATATGCCCGGGGTCACGGGCTCAGTCTGAAGAGGACTTGAAGGCTCCAAATAAAGGAGAGAAAATGCAGATGAAGAGAGAGATCTCCCTCATAAATGGAATCTGCCTCATTGTTGGCAACATGATTGGCTCTGGGATCTTTGTGTCACCAAAGGGTGTCCTCATGCACAGTGGCTCTTACGGCCTATCCTTAGTGATTTGGGCTGTTGGAGGAATCTTCTCAGTGTTTGGGGCTTTGTGCTACGCAGAGCTTGGAACCACTATCACCAAATCTGGAGCCAGCTACGCCTACATTCTTGAGTCATTTGGGGGCTTCCTGGCTTTCATTCGTCTTTGGACGTCCATCCTGCTCATTGAGCCAGCTGGGCAGGCTGTGATTTCACTGACCTTTGCCAATTATCTGGTGGAGGCTTTCTACCCAACCTGCCAAGCGCCGTATGACTCTGTCCGGCTTATTGCTGCAGCCTGCCTCTGTAAGAAACACTCCTCTGTTCTGAATGAGTGTGTGACATGAAGTTAAGAATATAGTTCATCACCCAGAAAAACAGATTGCAACAAGTAGACTTAAAGATTTTAAATTTAATCTAACTATAGGTTGCGATCTTGTAGCTATTAATATGCATTGTCAGTGATGTCAAGTGTTTGCTCAAATCACTCAAAACACTGTTTTTGATACTACTTATGTTTGGCATTTCTCAGAAATAGCTATTTCTTTCATTTACATTCACTAATTACTTCTATTTGTAGTAGTTTTCATTGTTAGTGGCAGAGTCTGCCACTGGATTCAAAGCCTTCACAGAGATAAAGATTCATAAGATAGAGGCGTGCATGTAATCCAGAGTTCTTGTTTTAAATTTTACCTCATTGATATCAGCTTCACTCTCTGAACACTGTTTTGGAGCTGTATGGCGTCACTGCTAATGCAAACCCAACATTTCCTGCACACACACGCACACACACACACGCACGTCAAAAGTGTTTAACTGGCCGTACATGCCGGCAAGTCTAGTCAGTTTAATTTGTATAGCCCAATATTAGACAGCCTCTAGCCTTAAACACTTAACTTGGAAAAGGAAAAACTTTCCCTAAAAAACCTATTGTGAAGCAGTCACAGGAAATTTGTTTGTCGGTATATCTTTATTATCCAGGAGTTCTATCTATTAAGGATGATATGGGCAAAAACATGTGGTGGAGCGGTATTATAGCCCAAGCACATGTTTATCTCCATTCATCCCAGTACTGATCTCAGTAACCCCATGTGTGTTGGCATCAGCTATAGTTAGACTGCCAGTCCAGTCATGTAAAAATACCACCGTGGTTTACAGCCTGGCTTTGTGCTGTGAAGAATGTAGTGAGCAGAAGTGGTATTTAGGTTAGAGAGGAGCAATGCCATGAGTCATGAAGTGTTTCTGTACCCTGGTACTGAATGTGGCCCTCGATACACAAACGAGATGGTCAGCAGTCTTCAGCATGGGGTTAAGAGATAGCAGGTTTGAGCAATGATGTCTCTTGAAAGATAGTTGTGCTAGAATCTGTCAACATCAACATTTCAATCATGCAGAGGAAGGTCAGTCCTTTACTGTATTTCTCTGGTTTGTCCAGGTATGCTCATCTTCATCAACTGTGCCTATGTGAAGTGGGGGACTCTGGTCCAGGACATTTTAACTTATGCCAAAATCATGGCGCTCGTTCTCATCATCATTGTAGGAATCCTGAAAATATCTTCCGGTAAGATTATGTAAAAGTACGAATGCATCAGAGGAAACATGACAAATAAAAACACCTATTAACACTATTAAACACTATTTTATCTTTAATTTCTCTTTGTGAAGGAGAAACAAAGTCCTTTGAGAGCCCATTTGAGGGCTCCTCCACAGATCCAGGATCAATCGCTTTGGCCCTCTACTCAGCTCTTTTCTCCTACTCCGGCTGGGATACACTCAACTTTGTCACTGAAGAGATTCAGAACCCAGAGAGGTATCATGCAACTCTTCAGTTACCCTCAGCTCTACAGAGGATTTTTAGTGTCTTTCAGCTATGTTTTGGTATCCCCACTGCTCATCTCCAGTCACAGCAGGCAGCTGTTTTCTGCCAAAAAACAACAACAACAAAAAAACAAAAACAAATAACAACTAGCTGATGGCCACACTGGAGTATTCGACAACTAAAGAGTCAGGTATTTCCTTCAGGAGTTTGGTAATGAGCATGACCTCCCTCCTGAGGCCCCAGTTCTGTCAACCAATGGGGTTTAGGTGTTTCTTATGAAATAAGCTATGTAAGGTTTCACTTATTTTACCGTACCTGTCCACCAAACAAACAAGTTTGAGGCCACAGATCCAGTAATCCAGCTGCTGAATTCAAACATTTGTTGTGACTTTAAGGCAAGGGCACAACTGCACTGCAGATGTTTCAGTATAACACGCGACCGTGTTAACTGGTGACTTTCAGCCAAATGTGTCTCTTGAATTTAATGGTCAATGTATATTCATCTAGTGGTCCTTTATTTCTTAACTACTTTAAAGTGTTCACCTCTCTATAATCTGAATATGGTTTAGCTGAGCAGCTCGCATCTTATAGGAATTTGACACAATTATACTGGCTAACTGGCCAAATATGGGCCTCTCTACGATCAAAGATAAAGGTATACAAATCCCTTTAGGTTACCGTCTGCATTATGAGAATGTTATGAGAGGTAAATGAGTCTTCTGAACACAATTTATCTTAGATGAGTATGTACAGTATTTAAAAATGATCATCAAAGTAAGATTAAAGGAGTACTAGCTAATGGTCTTTATAGATTAGAGAGCCACATTATTGATCATTGATTGTTGTTGGGTTTTGGGGCAGGAGTGGTGAATTTGACAGCACTCATACAGTTGTAATGACATGTTGTACATGAACTCTCTGTAAATGTGTTTACTGCAGCTCTTCAGTGAGTCAGTAACCACTCTGTGTGTTGTTGTTGTAGGAATCTGCCACTGGCCATTGCCATTTCCATGCCCATAGTGACCATCATTTACTTGCTGACCAATGTGGCGTACTATGTGGTTCTGGACATGCCATCTCTGCTGGCCAGTGATGCTGTCGCTGTGGTAAGACACTGACAGTGAACTAAGAGAGATAATACACTCTGCTGCTAAATATAGTCCTGCTCTGTGTAGAAATGGTTGACCCTAGACATTTTGCACTCTGACTTCAGAAACTTTAGTGGAAGCTGCTTGCATGCTGTCAGTGAAATAGATAATGTAACGGTCTGAGGCACTGGTATGCTCTTCTGAAAAATATATCTGATACTTAGACTTTAGTGTGGAGGTTGTAATAAACCATGTTAATCTGACCCCACAGACTTTTGGGAATGCCGTCCTTGGGCCATTTAACTGGATCATTCCTGTTTCAGTGGCCATGTCCTGCTATGGAGGACTCAATGCTTCTATCATTGCAGCCTCACGGTAAACAGGAAATATGAAACTGCCTTTAGACCCATATCATGATGAGTACATTGGCAACAGCTCTCCATGTTGTTCATCATGTAGGTTGTTTTTCGTCGGGGCCAGAGAGGGCCACCTCCCCAACAGTCTGAGTCTGATTCACCTGGAGCGCTACACACCCATACCTGCACTGCTGTTCAATGTAAGGACCTTTTATATTGCTCATAAATACAAATGAACATGTGCAGGAACACATACATATATGAATCCATGGTCTGATAGAATAATAAGTAACTTTTGTTTGTGCTGTGTGGCTGTAGGGGTTAATGGGTCTGATCTTCCTGTGTGTGGAGGACGTGTTCCAGCTCATCAACTATTTCAGCTTCAGCTACTGGCTCTATGTGGGTCTGTCTGTGGCCGGCCTCATCTACCTGCGCATCACTGAGCCAAACAGACACAGGCCTGTGAAGGTGCTTTTTAGTGTTCAGATTCCTACTGAATGTAATACAGTGCAAATAGTATACACAGGGTCCATACACACAATACTGCAGTTTCTGTTCGTATTTTGCATATGGTTTGAAGTGACATCAAGTCTCCTTTGAACTCCATATTTCTCTTGCAGATATATCCACAGTTACATTTAGATTTGTCACATGCTCGTGCAATATGTGCAGTAAAAGCTTACTGTGCAATAATAAGAGAAAAAATATGCAAATATGCAGTGCATGGTACTCACAGAGAACAATGTGCTACACTAACCTGCAAAGGTCAGAGGTCATCCTGATGGCCTGAGGGGAGGAAGCTTTTTCTTTGTCCTCTTCAACAGCCCAATTTCAGTGAACTTTTTGTGTTTAGTAACAGATTTCAGGCCTTTGCATGCACTCAAGTTATAAGACTGAGGAGAAGTTTTAATGGGTCTGCCACGTTGTGCCTTCTCTGACTATACTGATTATGAACATGATCTGAAGCACTTATAATGCAGTTTCCATAGTTTCAATATGTACAGGATACTCAGACATCAGTTTTACAAACTAACCAGATGTGTTTTTTTTCTGTCCACAGCTGACTTTGCTCTTCCCCTTCATCTACTGTCTGTGCAGCCTGTTCTTAGTCATCGTCCCTCTGTACGGAGACACTATCAATTCTCTCATAGGAATCGGCATTGCACTGACGGGGGTGCCGGTCTATTATGTGGCCATTTACCTGCCTGAAGAGAGAAGACCCAAATTCATACGCAAGTTAAACGGTAAAGTTTTAGGCTCAAATGTCTGCAGGAAAAGGAAAATGTAATATCCGAGTGCAGTAGCATGTGTGTTTTCATTTTATTTAAGGATATCATTCTCTGTTAATTACTGCCCTTTGACTTCAAATTACACCATTAATCATCCTGGATTATCAGAGTCAGCTTTAACCTCTCCACTCCCTCTGTCTTTTCCCATCCCTCCCACATTGTCCCTCCCTTCACCTCATTTCCTCCTCTAGACTTTGCCACCAGATCCAGCCAGATGCTACTCTACTGCTGCCTGACTGAATTTGACACCGAGACAGAAGCACAAGGAGGCGGTAAAATGCAGTGAGCTGCAGATAAACGCCATCCTTCAGGATCCTGCTTTCTGCCAGAGGCCTCAGTCTTGTCCGCGTGTTGACGTTCATGTTCCCGGAAAAATAGAAAAACAAGGCCTTTCATGGACAGAGTGAAGAGGCGCAGGCTCACAAGATTTGTGAGGATTACTTCTGCCAGGTCAAGTTATAAAAAGGCCTGACATCTCAAATGACTCACCACAAAGGAGCAGGACACTTAAGAAACTGTAAACTGTTGCTTTTCTCCTGAAAAAAATTGCTATACTTTTCTACAGAAAGAAGAAATTTCTTCTATGAGTATTTAATAAAACACTGGAAAAAAACATGTTTCTCATTTTTTTAGACTGAAGATGTAAGCTGATTACTTTTTTGTCTGACATTGTTTACAAAAACTTACAAATCAGATAATCACTATGTGGCTGTAATTCAATCAAGTTTGCAGAAGCGTGGCTTTATTCAGGGATATTTTTACATTTGAAAAGTTATGTGAATAACTGTGCAAATATAAAACACCATAACATTGTTATTGTCAATTTCGACCAGTATTCCTAATAGATCCTGAGCAGCTTCACTGTAAATGGTTGATTTCAGTCGATTTACATAATATTACATATCATAATATACACATTATTTAAGTGTTGATGTTTCTTGGTGCGAATTTTTTTTGACCATTTTAAATGAAGCTTTTCACCAAACTTTACCACAACCCATACTCCACGGACATTACACTGCATTATGTGACTGATCTGAGTGGTGTGTGGTTTTAGAGGCCACAACTTTGGTCCACATTTTAATGTAACTGGTCCTTTAATTATCTTCTCTTTTTATAAATTCACGTTCACAAAAGTTGCTTGTTTCTTTACAGCTTTTCTGTTATTCATTTACAAATTAAAAACAAGCCGTTATGATGAAACCTCACTGACAAATTTGACTGGTAAATCTCATGTCACATATTTATGAGCTGGTAGAGCCTAAATACAGGAGAGTTGCATTCACATCTTATTAGTTGTTGTATTTTGTTTCAAACTTGTTTTCACTGTTCATCATGAGAAGCTTCAGACTGTTGACTGAGCACATCTCACAAAAACTGCTTTTACTGTATTTTGAAAAAAACAACAACAAAAACATTCATTTAATATATTTAATATTTAAACACTGATCAGATGAAGCCTCAGCTGTCAGCATCAGCAAATCCTACAGCTTCAAATTATTGCATTTATGGAAAACAAAATGGTTTCACGGAAAATACTAAACGAATCAAATCATTTAAAACTAAAACTACAACTATTCCATCAACTTTCAACTATGAATCTATATCAACTATGAACACAAATCCTAATGATGCATATAGGAATAAAGCTGTTAATAACCAGGTTTCTCCACCTAAGACAAGGTGCAGTTTGCTGTATCAAAGCCAGGACAGATCCATTTGTTGCTGAACTGTTTGTATCCCTCAGCGTTGATCAGGTCACTTCCTGAACAGAGAAAAACATAGATATTATTTTATGGCTTTTTATGGATTAAATCACTGACTTGGACATGAATATAGTCTAGACTAGGATGCAGTACAAGAAAGTCCGCCTTCATGGTATCATAGGGGTATTTACCATCCATCAGGTTCTGGAGGCTGCAGTAGTTTGTGCTGTTATCAGATGGATCTTTGGAGAACTCAGATACTGCCTCTCCCTGCACATCACAAACATCAGATGACACCGATTTTTCATGAAGTACCAGAAGGGAAACAGTGTGTTAAAGAGGAATGTCAGTGACTAAAGCTGATAAACCCCCTCAACTCATTTTCCTCTTTAACTTCCCTTAGAGTCAGAAAAATAACACTTGTATCACAACATTTTCTATCTGCTTGTTTCAACATTTCATCAAAGCCACATGAATTACAATAAGTCCTGTAGTCTTAAACAAAGCTTGAAAGTTGCTTGAAATTCAGGACAAAGTTTTAGATTTTAGCATTCAATAAAAAATGTTTTAAAAAACACACACTTACAGTCATTTTGCAAACGGTGGACTGCTCTAGCAGAAACTGAAGGTCGCTGACTTTTTTGGTTGTTGGAGACGTGTGCGTGGCTGTGATCAGGTAAGGAGCTGTCGACACGAGCTGCAGCACATTTCATATTCAGTCACATCGAACAGAAAATATTGCATGCTGCACATTTCAAGCTCAGATTGTCAGTAATAGAAACAAAGATATTTTCTACACTGACTGTGAATCAGGTATGATCGATCTTGGCATTCATTTGTCTTCAGTAGTGGTAGTTGCATGTTTTGGTTTGCATATATCTTATTGTTTAATATCTTTAATATCTTTTGTTTCTGTTAAATGTTATATATATATAAAACATCTGATAAATGGTGTATAAGATATTATGGTCGTACACAAGTGTTTATTTATTGTATAGCATATGTCAACAATTATAACGTCTCCCATGAAGGCATATTTTATATAATTACAAGTGTATTTTCTTATTTTGTCATTCATGTTTACACACCAGCAAACAGAAGGAGTTATAGTTGCTGACATATACATTAATAAACACTTATATCTGCTTACAGCCACGTCATAAACCATTTATTAAATGTTATACTGCTTATAAATGCTAAATAGGGGGTACAATATTTTCCTATATATGTTCACAAGATATTAAAGCATAAATATATATTTCATTTCATTTTAGATATTACACCATCATCTACAGACACGGCTGCCAGAAAGTGGCCAAAAGGCATTATCTATCCCCTCTGAATAAAACACAACATACACCACTCACAAAAAGTTAGGGATATTCGGCTTTCGGATGAAATTTCAGAGTGCACCTAAAATGCACTATAACCTTTACAGGGGAGCTTAATTTGACCCTCTCTAAACTTTTAAATGCACATGTCCGACTGTTCAGTGTTACAGTACTTGTTGCACGACACCTAACAATCGATCAGCAGTACCTGGTCATCGCGAGGCTTCAAACGGGATGTACTCAGAGGGAAGTTGCCACTGAGATTAGAGTGTCACAGAGTGTCATCAGCAGATTGCAATAAGTCGACTTGTGAACAGCATGAGACGTTGTTGTCAAGCTGCAATTATGACAGGTTACTGAGACATTGACACTTTTTGTTGTGGTATACCCACCACTGTTGTTAGCTTTTGTTTCAATAAATTGTTTATGATGAAGAAATTACCATTGCATGCTTCTACTTAAATGCCCTACTTTCATCATATAATATCACTGTAGCATGAACTTTTTACATTTTCCACACATTTCACCTGAAAGTCGAATATCCCTGACGTTTTGTGAGAAGCGTACATTGTTTTGTGTTTATATTATGTACATGTACATCATTTTGAGGAAACATGTTTAGATCCATCTGCTTTCAGATTCTCGTTTAAATTAGAGCTGAAAATGCAGATTATTTTTACAAAAATAACTCGTTTTTTGGCTCCTATTTCATTATTTGTTGTACTTAAAAATGTGTTAGTTGACTGAGATGGTTCTAACCTCATACGAGCACTTCTCTCCTGCATATAGACAGCTTTGCCTGATCTGCCAGGCTTTGATCTGGTTCACCACCTTTCCATAGACTTCTTGGCATGAGATGCCAAACAACCTGCAGAGTAGAGCAGTGAACATTGTTAGTCATATTCAGTTCATGTCTTCACAAAACACCAGAAAACTGTGATTAATAAAAGATGAACGTTATGTATCAGAAAAGAGACTGCTGCTTTGGATCCTGTTAATCATCGAAACTTTCTGTTTCTCTGTGTGACTAATGTGAGTCTTGTGGGTCCTGCAGCCTCCCCATGTCCAAAATAACACGCATGAGAAATCAGTCTGCACAGAACTTTGAATTCATAAATAACTAATTTAACATGCATTTAACCTTTTTACCCAAAGCACCATCATAAAGCATTATCTGTGTCTTACCGGTCACATGTTGCAGCATCTGCTCTGTGAACAGTAACAGCTGCAACATTGATGATCAAGTTAAATACTTTTACATATTTAGAAAAATACAGAGAATTCACTTAAAGATTCCCTAAAAGCTGGCGTGGATTAATACACAGGCTGAAGCTGAGGGGCCTCACATGCAAAAGGGCCCCGCACATGGGCATTGCCTGGTCTGGGCATTACGGGCTGCCTAAATAATAATAACAATAATAATAAAAACAACAATACTTGTCCACTTTGAGCGGTTTGTCACTAAATACGATGGCACCACAGACTCAAGCTCAGCTTCATTAAATCTCTCATTTTAATCTCTCTATCATTGACTATGCACAAACACTCCAGAAAACTTTACATTACCATTTGACTTTGCACTGTGAGGTGCGGTCTCCCAGTGAGATGGTGAATGTGGCCCCAAGAAGGAGAGCTGAAGCTATAAACAGGAATCTCAGGTCCATACTGAAGGCAGGTAGATCGGGCCTGTGTCCAGTATGTGGTCAGACGTCTTCTGAATGGCGACTCGATCTGCCCTGAGGGCTTAAAAGGGCAGCTTATCACGGAGTCATGTGGAAAACTGGCAAAGAGGACAGTACGACATTGATTAACACGGAGAACACAGCATGGGAGAGAGAAGACTCAGTTCAGCAGAAGAAACACACAGTTTTCTTTTTTTTTTTTTACAACTTACTCAGCATTGTTTATTTAAGTAATTTACATTAAGAGCTGTGGATTGTGTAACAATTTATGAGTAGTTTGCATGTTAGAAATTGTTAGATTGATTTCATACCATCTGCAGCCATTTCTTTCTACTGAGGACAATTTGAAAATCAGCTTGCAGAGACCTTGAACTTGGGTCAAACACAGTATCACCAACAGCAACATTTCTTTTTACAGTAACATAGAACATTACATTAAATCTTATTTATTTTTTAATATAAACCTTAAAGATGCTCTGTGAATGACAGTGGCGTGTGTAAAATCAGTGCTTTGAAAGAAACCTCTCCTTAGTCTGATTTTTTTTTTCCGCTTGCGCAGTGGTGGAAATTCTTTTTACCTGGCGTGACAAAAACTAAAGTCTAAATATATAAAGACTTGAGAATTAAGCTGCGTGCATAGCATTCTGCAGACTGAGAAACAGAAGGTTACACATGAGCAGAGTATTTATCAGAAACTACGAAGTGTGGTATCCTTTTCCAGGAGATACACCAGTTTAGTCAGTAGTGGAGGTATAAGGGAGAGAGTATAAGGTTACCCTGTTTCACTAAACACAGGGAGTTAAAACAGAAATATGACTATGAGAGAGGGAAAAACACCTTACAAGTACAGAAAGCCTATTTACACATTCAAGCAGCCGTGCAGCAACCTCGTGCTTCATTCAGAGTTGTGTTTGTGTCCATCTGGTCAATGTAAGTCCAATATTCACTCTTCTTTTAGTTCTGTTTTTGTGTCTCCTCCTCCTGAAGGAAATATTTTAGCTACTAAATGCTTTATCATGTTAACCAGCTGTTATTTGATGCTGGGCTTTTAAGAGCATTTTCTGAAAACAGCTACTTGTGTGACATGACAGTGGTGAGATTAAACCAAAACAGTAAAGTTGCAGCCCTATCACCAAAACAATGAGCTGAAAGATGCTAAAATGCCTAAAGAGCTGAGGAGAACTGCTAAGTCAGGTGACAATTCACTGTGAGTTCATCTCAACAAGTGCCACCTTACTTCACACTTAATACAGTACATTGTTAATATAAAATAAATATAGCAGATTTAAGATTTGAAAAGTTTTCGAGTTTTGTTTGTCTTTAAATCGTAAAGATGCTTTGTGGCCAACTTCCCTAACAGTAATCTATATCGAAACTATTCATCTATATTTATGTAACTAATGCATTTCTACTGTCCTGATTTACGGTTTCTGTCTAATTCAAGCACTGTAACAAAAGTTGCATAACCAGTGATCAGAAAAACAGAACCAGAAATAGAAAGTCTTCAGAAAAGACAGACAGATGTGGGCTCTTCTCTTAATATTTGCATGCTTCTCAATGTCTTCATGCAACTCAATTTCCACACTTCCACATGTGCATTTGAACGGATTACTGAACATAACAAACAGACTTCAGATGTTTGGGGGGGGGACTGAATAGCTGCTGTATAGTGCAGCAAAGCCTGAGACGCTTCTGTGGCACCTGGAGGCGCTTTGTCAAGACTCATTAAACAATGTTGCTCTGAGCTTGGAGACCTTTTAGGGGAAAACCTGTGTACTATAAAGTGAGAGCAGAGAGCTATACTAACCCAGGGGGAAGCGCAGTATTCAGTGTTTTTCAAACTTGATGTATACTGGGGTCTTGTTTCAGATGATGTCTCAGCCTCTGCTACTGCAAATTTGTGTTATGTGATTAGCCCAAACTTAATGGATGCGCAATACAAAATTGATGGAAAAGGTGTGACATGTATACATATATATATATATATATATATATATATATAGGCCTACAGTATGTATGTATATAACTACAGCAGCACTGACACTACACTGGACATTACTCATTCTCACATTAACTACAATCATTTATTTATGTTGTTGTTTTAATACCGTGACATTGATTTGGATTCGTTTGTCAGCATTTGTCATGTAGTGTGACACGTTAGTATAAATGCATCGAGAAAGTTTCCCTTGTATCCTTTCAAGTGAACATACATTTCTGAGATGTCATCTAAAAAATTAAGAAGAGAAAATGGTACAAACATTTTACATTATTTAGGTATTGGTAAAAGTGAGCAGATGAGTATTTTCCACTTCAGTCTATGCTGCCCCCTATTAGCTGTGAGTGGAACTGAAGCAAGACAATTTTTTAGAGATATCAATAGTTTAGTTTAGTTTTTTTAGTTTCAATAACTCTTCTGCTTTTTACACCAGTCCATTTACATTATAATTTATTACTGGAACTTTTTTTTTTTGCTCACATACAGTACATGCATCAGACATGTTTTCTCACACGTTTCCTTGACTCTTCTTTTGTGTCTTCCTCATTGTCCAACTTGTCATCTGTAACATTATCTTCTCTTCATCCCCTTGAACAGTCTTTTGTTAGCGGGCTGTGACAGTACATGTCTTGTTCGACACCTCCCACAGTCTCTGCTTTAGATTTCCATTTGAATGTTTAGTTGTAATGAGCTGGGCTGAAAACTGTTCTGCCACTTCCTCCATTACAACAGGTTCTACTGTCACTTAATAATAACCTTCAGTCTGACACGTCTATCCCTCAGTGTTTGTAAATAGTTCAAATCAAAACATGGAGTCGGTTCACTTTAAGTGAAACACATTTGTTCATCCTTTTCATTTTTGTAACTGAACATGAACATTGTGCTGTTCAGTTTTTGTTTTCTTGACTTTATTGAGACACAACACACCAAGACAATAGTTTTGTTTCTGAAAAGCAAAACTTTTATTTGTATTACATGTTTTTTCTGCATCTGTCTTGTCCAGCAATTCAAACAGTAGAAATAAAGTGAAACAAAATTATTTATTTATTTACTTTTATTGAAGTTTACTTAGTAAAATGTCACAGTAAAATATTGTCACACATAACAAAATCTAAAAATCACATATCTAAAAATTCACATGTTGAATCATCAAAAGTAAAATCAGAAACATACACTGAAAGGGCCGCTGAGGAAACTCCTTATCCACATTAATTCTAGCTCTGGCACAAGAGAAACTGAGACTTGTGAGTTGAGGTTTCAGACTTTGGTGACATTCTTTACTGTTAGACTGAAGTTCAGGCCTGGTTGTATCCCCTGGATCACATTGTTGAGCTGAAAGTTGCAAATAAATGAAAAATAAAACTCTGATCAGATCTGTGTCCAATGTATAGTCAACATAGATTATATCAGAGAGCACAACAAATACTGAATTGGTTTGATGAATGTTTTTATAAAAGACAGAATTTGATATTCAGCTCTGTTCAGACAGTGAAGAAGGCTGGTGAGTTACCTCCTTTATGACTAGATTAATTGTTGTCTCATTGAGCTGCTGATTCGATTGAACAGCTGTCTGGAGGACTGCCAAAACTGTGCAACATAAAATAAAAGGAAAAATCATAAAGATCATGTTTTGAAGTTCAATTATATTGCATAAATTTAAAATGCACTTACAGTTGTCTGCTCTTAGCATGACTGGTGTTGGCCCGAATGATTGTGCTGACATGGTTGAAGTGGAAAAGGAGTCTGGAAAACCACATTCAAACAGTTAAACTTCTGACTATAAGCTTAATTAATTTACAGTTTACATATTTAAAAGGATCTCCTTTAAATTTTCCAATGATTTCTGCCAGTGTACTCACCTGTCTGTGCGGCACATGAGGCCAAACAGCCAGCAAACAGGATCAGCAGCAGCATGTTGAAGCTTTATTCCAAAAAAAGGAGTCAGCTTTGTTGTGAGAATGTGTTCTCTCTGTTCCCACGGAGCCTTTAGCTACTTTTGTTCCTGTACCAGGAAATGTCACCCATATTGAGAGGGTGTGGCATTTAACAACAATGCAAAGCTTCCTTAAGAGAATCAGCCAGGTAGAAGTAATCCCTCACCCTGTGAAAGTGTAACCAAACAAACTGTGACAGCAAATTCCAATGGGAGCAAACAAAAGATTTTTATTGAGTCTTGAGGTCATTTTTAAGAAAAACACACCCATGGAAACACAAGCAGTAAAGATCATGTTCATCATGAAATAAAGCCTTACAAATAACACGTTTAAGAATAATGTTAACAATAACATACTTTTTAATGCATCAAAATACAGAATGACACCACACACAAACTATCCTGAACCTGAAACTTTCATTCTGTGCAACCGTAACTAACTACAAGTAACTGTAAGCCTCTGTCTCTTGTTGACAGACAAGTTTAATTGTCCACATCAGTGAATAAAGAATGACGATCAATCAGCCATCAGACAGAGGAGCAGCACACTACGGGTTCTTTAACTTTCTGCTGCTGCTGCTGCTGCCAGAGCTGGACCGTCTGGAGGTGGTGAGAGGAGGAGAGGTCACAGTCAGATCCAAGCCCAGTTCGACAGTCTTCACTACAGGGGAGTGAAGGGCAGAGGCCCTGGGGCTGCTGCTGGCTGAGGACGCGGGAGACCTACAGTACAGAGAGAGAGAACAACAGCATGAAGATACAGAGGGAGATAAAGATGGAGCAGATAAAGACAAGCGAATATCTTATTCAGTCACTCGTCACTATCACTGATACTATGTGGAGCTGACAATCATCCCTCATTACTTCTCTAAACTCTACGATCACCTTCTCTGAAGAGGTTTTATCTCACAGTCTGACCTGACAGAGGCGGAGCTACGGGCAGAGTTTATCTTGGAGCTTCGACTGCTGGACGGAGTCGAAGACGGAGCTGGAAGAGACAGGTTGGCCTGAGAGAGACAGAAGAAAACATTAAAGTTAATGAAACCAGTTTTAAACGCAGGACATTCTTTCAAATTTTAACTTAAATCCAGTGAATGATTGTAAAGTACAGCATGTCATGACTTCATGCTTCATTAATCTGGTTATAAAAAAGTTCTTGTTTCATACCTGCAGAAAGTATTTCTCCAACACTGATCTGAGGTCAGGTTTGTCCTCCATGGCCTCGTTCAGCGTCTTGTTGATGTTCTTGTTGAATTCTTTCAGCTCCTTTAGCTTGATGTCCTTCTCCTCAAAAGTCTCAGTCTTGGTGTTTTTTGCTGAGCGGATCTCTTTGGTCAACTTAGAGCACTATCAAACAGCAGGACAACGCAAAGTTAAAATATGACAACTGTTAATATATGTTTGATTTCCAGGATACCTGCACGGCATTGTATAAACACACAACATTCCTCCTTTATTTACTGTTCACTCGCAGTGCATACTGTACACAGTGTGCACTGGAAGTGCCGAAAATACAAACCAGTTTATTTCCAAGTAATTTACATTATAAATCATTGATTTGTAGTCTGCTGAAATATATTTAATGTGTTAAGTGTTCATGTAGATAGACATCAAACCTGCTTTGTGGCTCTGTTAATCTTCTCTTCCTGTGAAGAGATTTCTTTGTGCAGTTTGCTGATGAGAGACTGTTTGTGCTCGATCTTATCTTTCTCCACCTGCTCTTCTTGCAGCAGACTCTCCAACGTATTGTTCATGTCCTGGAAATTGAGACACACACACACACACACACACACGTCTCAGATAGACAGAGTTGTTGAGCCAGTCTATTGCTGACTTGATACTCTCACAGGGACAAAACAAAACAATACAACAGTCACTTGTTTGATGTTTTTTGAAGGAATGTGATACATGTGATACAGTATGTTTATGATATTTAGTATTCAGGAAGTAATCGTTCCACACTGTAAATAGGACGAACCTGTAAGTCCTGTTGGAGCTCTTGGACCTGTCTTTTCTTAAATGTTAGCATCTCTTCAGCCGCCTTCAGCTGCTCTTCAAGCTTCAGTTTTTCCTGGTACTCTGGACCTAAAACAAAATCAACGGTCTAAAATCTAAACCAATAAAAGCTGCTAAATCACAGTTTCATTCAGTCTAAATGTTCATACGTACTCGATTCATTTGCTTTGTTGAGGGATTTGCGAAATGCTGAGTTACTGTTGTTGAACAACTGAATGGTGTTCTCCAGAGCTCGGTTTTCCAGCTCCATCTTGCGGAGTTTTAGCGTCCAGAGCGTCTCCCTTCCGCTTGAGCTCCTCTTTCTCTTGTGCAGCCTGATGAAAAGCACACAGCAGAGATTCAAAGCGTTGGCGTTCACTGCAGGAACAAATCGAACCTTGTTCAGCTTCAACAGACGTAATGATGGTGTGTTTAAAGACCTCTTACCTTTGTGATGTAGTAAGCCTGTGACTTCTCCTCTTCCCCCTCAGGAGCTGCCATTGAAAGCATCACAACCTCAAAGCGTTTCTTCATCGTGTCGATCTTTGACAGTTTCTCGTTCAGTTCAACACTTAGACAGAAGTCAGCCAGAAGACAGAAGTATGACATGAAACACACCTGAGAGCAAAGTTTTATCTGTTTGACTGTGTAGACAACAGTCGACTAGATGAGCAAAGGCTGCAGGAAAGTGAGATTTGGGCTCACAGCTGGTTTTTACCTCAGTCTCTGTCTCTCCTGCTCGCTGATCTTCAGCTGCTGGTTCAGCATTTCTCTGCAGACCCTGATCTCGTCCTCTCTCTCCTTCATGGCTTTCTGCATCTCCAGCTTCCTCTTCTCCAACGACAGCATGCTGTCCGCCTTGTTGTACAGCAGATCCCTCATACGCTTCACCTCTATTTTCATGATGTTGTGCTCCACCATGTTGTCCTGAGGAGAAACGCGTGAGGTCAACATCATGGTGCATGGTTTTCTTCTGCCTGCAGGTGGTGCTCATTTTCACACACATAACATACTGCGTGGTGACCACGCTGACATCAGTTAGTTACCTGTTTCTTGAGCCTCAGTCTCTTCAGCTCCTTTTCATTGGAGTTCTGGAGCAGCGTGAGCTCCTCTACCTTGGTGGTCAGATCTCTTTTTTGAGCTCCTGACATCTCCGTCTCTTTCCTCAAATAGCGAATATCATCCTGTCAAAGACAAAGACTTGTGTGAGATGGATTTATTTCACTGGTGTGTGAAAAATGCAGAACAAGCCGGTGAGGTACCTCACACTCTTTGAGCGTGTTGGTAAGCATGGTGGCTGTCTTCTTCTTCTGCTCCAGGGCTTCGGCCAGCTCAGAGATGATCATTTCTAGCATTTTCTTTTCATCTAACTGAATATCACCTTGCAGCTGTGCCAGTTTCATGTCAAGGCTATTGATCTGGGAGTCCTACACAATGCAGGAAAGAGAAAGGAAAACTGAACACATGTATTGGTATGACAGACTAGAGACAGGTGGTTGTGTGATTGTAGAAGGTCACATTTCTCTGTTTTATGGTAAACGTGCCTGTTCAGACATGGTCCTCTGCTGTCTTACTAATTCCTGCTCCAGTTTTCTGAGCTGGCTTTTCATGTTGGTGATGGTGGATTTACTCTTTGAAACCTGGGCGTTTGAATCCTTCTCTTTTGTCTTGAGGGCCTGCAAATGCTCTTTACGACGAAAAAGCTCGTCCCTGCAGTCACGCAGCTGGACATCCAACTCCTGTAGCAAAGCACAGGCCAACGCAGGGTTACACAGTAGTACTACAGAGATCATTTTGAGTACATTTACATTTACATTTAGTCATTTAGCAGATGCTTTGTACTGTGACAGTAATAGAGGGATAGATTTAGCATGTCCAGTTCTGGTAGTGCTAGCAGAGGAGGTACTCTCTGAAGAGCTGGGTCTTCAGGAGTAACATCATCCAACACTGATTCCTAAAACAAATCATTTTTATTAGTGCAGTGTGGGGGCAACACAGTGAAGTTGGAGGTCTTAAGCCAAAGAAAAAAGTTTTTATTTTCTGCATTTCTATAGATTCATATCAGCCGAGCATGATGAAATAATCTAGAATTTTACTTTATTTAATTTTTGTGTTTGCATCTTTACAGCATGAACACATATTAATTGTGAATCATAATATAAATTAAATGTGCTCTTCAGTCAGACCATGTACAGCTTTAGCAACCACAGAGTATAGAGCGCTGTGTGCAGCCTGAGAGACGAGACCCAGGGTAAAATTAATTCACTAAGAGAAAACTGTTGTGCATTAAACTTATCGGTGTGAACAGAGTCGTCAATAAAGGCAACTGAGATTAATGTATTCACATTTTTAGTAAATGAGAGAGAGTTGAGAGATCATTTAATTAAACCAATCAAATTAATTATTTGTGTGGCATCACTGATTTATTTCCCTGTGTCTTACTTTGATTGCCAGCTCTTCATCCTTGAGGAACTGGTCCATCTGTGCAGCTCTCTCCTCCTCACTGAGGGCGGTCTGAGTCACAACCTTCAGCTTCTCTTCCAGTGCAACATTGTAGGCCCGGGCCTCCTTCAGTCTACAACACACATATACAGACAGAGCTTGTGTACCAAAGCTAGAGCAGTAATATAACAACAGACACATGTTGAAAGATTTCACTGACTTGTTGTTGTTTTCCTGGATGTCTTTCTTCATTCTGGATATCTGGGACGTCATAGACTCTACGTCAGAGGTTGCTTTGTCTCGTGAACCTTTGCAAGTATCCAGCTGAAAAACACACGAGAATCAGTTCCGTCAGCTGCGCCCACATAAAAAAAATATTTGTTAACAGGATAATAGAAGTTCAGAAGCTTTTCATGCTGAGCTGCTTTGATGAGCCGACCTCATCCTGCAGCCTGCTGCAGTTATTCTCCTGCTCCTTTAAATCCTGCCGCAGCTTTACAGCCTGACGGTTGGCTATGCTTATCTTCCTCTCAGTTTCCTTGTTGTTGTTCCTCTGCGTTTCCAGCAAGTGCTTCCTCTCTGTGATGGTGGCGTTCCTTTCTCTGATGTTCTGGTTGGCTTGGGCGAGTTTCTGGATGGATGAATGAACAAGACAAACACTTGTTCACGCTCTGTTTTATTGTTTAGGAGTTTATACGCTTCAGTTTGTGTCAGCAGAAGTGTAACATAACAGACTTTACCAGCGCACACTGCTGCATCTCAGCGTCTCGGTGCTTCATCTGCTTGATCGTGTTTTCCCATTGATGGATGAGCTGCTGTGTCTCCACGTGGGCCTGCTGCAAATTTTCTGTAGTTTTATCCAAAGCAATCTGTTAAGAAAGCAGAAGAAGAACATAATCACTGTGACAGTCTGTGGCTTAAAGGTATCATACAGGAGTGACTTAAAACATACTCTAGTTGCTACAGTAAAAATGTGCTCTGCTGCTTCATTACAGTTCATCCAGATGATGCTTTTTCACTGAGAGTGTCTTCATTGTTTTCTTACAGTACCTGTGCAGATAAAGTCTCGGTCAGTTCTTTGTCGAGTGCTTTGTGCTTTTCATTGGCCTCCAGTGTTTTCTTCTCTATAGCCAGAGTGAGTGACTATCAGGAGAGATTACACAGCTGTTAGCATAGGATGAGACAGAGTTTTAAACAACAGTGGAGTTTGGATGTAACTGCTGCTGAAAACAGAATAAATGTACAGCCCGTTGATACTTATTTCATACATTTTTCTCTTTACCTTGATCCTCTGCTCATCTTGCTGGGCGTACTTGATGATGGCCATGGTTTCCTCATCTTTGAGGTCTGACTCCTCTAAAAAGGCGTCCATGGTCTGCTGGTCCCAGTTCATCTGGTTCCTAAACTCCTCTAGCTTCTGTTTGGCTTTGAAGATGTGGTTCTGAAGACGTGGACAAAGGTTAAGTGGCACATTTAGTCTCAAACAGCTACAGTTGCTTCTGTGTTTAAGATGTTGTGGATGTTACAGACCTCTAGCATGTTCGCCCTCTCTGCTAAAGATCGATGCTCGTTCTCCATCTTAACAGCCTCCTGCGCCAGGCGACCTGTCTCCCTTTCTGCGAGGGCTGTGAGGTGTTTCTCCAACTCTTCTTCTCTTTCCTTTGCCTTGCACAGAGCCTACGCGCAGACATACGACACATCCTGACACAGTTAGAAGAGACGCACACCTCTCTGACACATAATGAATTAACAACCTATCCTAATACACCTACCTCAGTATTCTCCAGCTCTTGTTTAACATTTTTGAGGAATTCAGTCATTAACCGCTTTTGATCCTTGTTTCTCTCAAGTTTGTTTTCCAGTTGCACCAACTCTGTCTCTTTTTTACGAATCTGTTGATGAGGAAGTGATCAGATTGAACGCAAAAACATATTCGACGAACAGTGTGCAGCAGGTTTGTTCTTATGAGCTGAGATTTACCATCTGAAACACTTTATCACGTTGAGTGTTCATGCAAAACTTGTAAACCTCGTCATTGGGACCATGTTATCGACATGCTTACAGTGTAATTATTACAATATGAGTGATGAGTAGCTTTTCTTTATATTAAATAAAAATGAAAGTATGTGAGCCACATGACCCGAACAACAACTTTATACATTTCATCACTGACTGCCATCAGAGAAACACACTGCTAGAAGTATTGAAAAAATCAACTATAATCAAAATGTGTACGTTCACTATGTATGTGCACATATATAAATATGTAAACATTTCTAATAAAGGTATCAAAGGGCAAACATAAAAACATTTTTAAAGCTTAACCTCAACATGTCACATGATGTTTAACTAATTTCTAAACAGTTTATCTCCTTTTCCCCACGTGGTCACATAATAACCATAAAATAACATTAATTGTGAGTCTTTTTGTTGCTTTAGTCTCATTTTTGAAGGTTAACTTCACGTTAGGAAGTATGGTTTAGTCTGATTAAATCTCACACATCCAACTAGTCCGACCACGTTTGGTTCATTCACAGCGATCAGTGAGTAAAATAAACATTTTTATTGTTGCTGGGGGTCTTAAATAAACCTAACTTTCCCACACTCACCTCTTCTATCAAAGCCTTGTTTTCAGCGTTAGCTTCAGGGATAGCAAAGCGCTCGTCCCAGCCCATCTCAGATAAAACTGTGTTCAGGACGCTCGACATTTTGCTGACTGACTGACGAAGTCTCTGCAAAGTGACGACACGATAATTCAAAGTGCCAGATGTTTCCTCTGCGTTTTATCTCATATATATATATATATATATGTATATATATCTTATTTCTCTGTCGGTTTGCTCCAACTGTTGACACCACCGACAGTACAAACACTGTCTGTTGTCAGGCGCCCTTAGCAACCGCACGAGGCTTTAATTGTTGTGACCACGAGGGGGCAGCGCGAGGCCACAAAGGATGCTGCAGCAGGTCCATCACACCGTCCTGACCTCTGGGCTGCAGGTTTTGCAGACCTCCAGGAGATGGACCAGGACCTTCATTCATGTGGGTGTGAGGGACCAGGACCTTCGTGTGGAGTTATGAACAAATCATTTTGTTTCATTTGAAAGTTTTTTGGGAGTCTGAAGAGGTGAAAGAATCCAGTGCAGGGATGATGAAACTTTAAAGAAAAGTGATTTTTAAATCTTGGAATCCTTCAAACGTCTTTTGACCCTGCAGGTTTATCTTGTGACCCCATGTTGGGTCCTCGCTCCCAGTTTGAACCAAGTTGTGGCGGGTGCAGGGGGGAGTCGTTGAATGTTCACAGATGGAGATGGAAAGAGAGAGAGATAGAAAGAGAGAGAGAAGAAGAAGAAGAAGAAGAAGAAGAAGAAGAAGAGAAGAGCTCAGTGCATCCAGGAGCAAGATGGGACCTCATCCATCTGTGTCTCAGGTCTGGAAGCAGACTCTGCAACACAAACAAAAACACTGATCAATTTTTGAAACTTTAAAAATGAGACAGTGCTTCTTAAACATGCATTAAACAACAATTTAATACTTATATTGAATTAAACAACATTTAACTCTGCTCTTTTGTATAAGATACATAATTCAGTCTTCAGATACAAAGAACCCTTGTACCTCAGTGTCACTGTTCACTTTGTGGGGAAGTTGTTTTGTGCTGTTTATATAAAATCTGATGAAATTTGATCTTTTTTTTTTTTTTTCAAAGATTATTTTTTTGGCCGTTTTTTATTTCTGATAGAGACAGCTGAAGAGTGACAGGAATGCGGGGAGAGAGAGATGGGGAATGACATGCGGGAAAGAGCCACAGGTCGAATTCGAACCCTGGGCTTCCGCAGCAAGGACTGAGCCTTCGCACATGGGGCGGCTGCTCTACCAACTGAGCTAAACACCACCCCATAAAATTTGATCTTTAATGACTCTGAGTCACATTTCACATGAAAACAGTAAATTGTCATTACTATAAGAGATGAAAAATATTCAGTCTTACCTTCAGCCTTGGGGACATTTCTCCTCCCTCTGATCCTCTTCTTCTTTTTGCCCTACACAAAAACAAACACATCAGATTTTCCTTCTGATATCAGCTGATACAAACTCTTTGCAGTGATGTGCGCAGTGAAATCAACATGTGTGAGTTGTGTGTGAGCACAGTGTACTTACATAGTTATTTTTATTGCTCCATTCTGGGTGTTGCTGGACATGGAGCTCCTTTAATTTTTGGGCCTGTTCGTAATATTTGGCCTGCTCCTCTTTAGTCAGTGACTTCCACTGTGGACAGACGACAGCACACTGTCAGTAAACACACACACACACTGACACACAGTTAAAGGCACAAATATGAGCATAAAAACATATTAACAGACATTAATATGCACACACGTCCACATTAATGAGTTTGTGCTTTGCGAACCCCGTCAGTACATCTGAGTCCTAAAATGCTACAAAACCCTTTAAAGTCTGGTTTGTTCTCTGCTCATGAGACAATCAATGAAAAGCACAAATCACTGTAACGATGTGGGGTTTAGAATTTGAGGACTTTTTACGAGCTCAACTGTAGAATTTTTACCAAAATTTGATCAAGTTTGTCACACTGACTGTCTCAAACAAACAGAGCCAACACACGTACCCTCTGTCCCAGGACGGTGTTCACAGCCGCACTCCCTCTGGTGTTCAGCTCAGCCTCCACAATGGCTCTCTGCTCCTTCATGAACAGCAGGAAGGCATTTGGGGGCTTCTTCACGTACACCCCATCATCCTCCTGCGTGCTCTCACGTTTTCTCTTTCTACAGGACAAAAACAGAGCCAGCACGTTACTACTGTGTGAAACTGTGAGGAAACAAGTCTCTTCAAAAGAAGAGCATTTTAACCAAAGCTGTCAGAGCAAACTTACTTTGAGTTGGAGGTCGTTGGTTGAGGAGGAGCAGAGACAGGAGGGGTGAGTACCTCATACAGCATCTGTCCATTCCTGCACAGAAACAAATACACACTTTAGACAGTAGAAAGAGTGAGCTGTGTTCACTCACTGTGTTTGTTTGCATTTATATGTGTGTTACTTACAATATGCCAACAAAGCGGAGGTTATGGCCTTCAGGTAGCATTACATCTGGAACATTATTGTACTGGAGACACAAACACACACAGAACAGGTGGTCAGACAAGCTGCAGTGTGTCATCTGTCCACCAGATGTCAGGATTTCCCCTCACTATAAACTAATAACTGTGACATCTGGAGGAAAAACACATCTGGAGAATCTACAACACACACATATGTAACCAGAATATGTCTGCATGCTTTTGTTTCTTTTTTCTTGCCTTCTTTTGGCATAAAGTCACAGTTGACAAATATCTGTATCAATACAGGTATTGATCTACTCCTAATGATACCTGTCCCTAACCTATACTTAGTTTCTTACCTGTTCCTGGCTATTTGTGTCTGCCCCATCCTGACTTTCTGCAGGCTCAGGAGACAAAATCTGTTTTAGCAGATCGTTGTCTATAGTACTAATGTCTTCATCCTCCTTCCTGATGTTTTCTATGATTGTTTCCAGCTCTGCACTGGGCTCCTGTCACACACAATGATAGAAAGCTGCTTTTGGGACACTCTTATGTGGATTACATCATATATTACATAAAATATTTAATTTGAATATTAATTTAGGAATATATTGGATGTCTCAGTTCACTACATTCATTTGACAACTATAGTTAGTTACGTTGCAGATCTGAATGTTTAAAAACTAAATATTAATCACTTCAGACATTGTGCTGCTTTGTTGTGGATCTAATTACTCAGCAATAACAAAACAGAAAACTGTTATTAAGTTTACTGATGAGCAGCACGTCACAGTCATGTTTCATTCACTACATTCAACACGTGAAGGGACAACAAAGTGATCTCACGTTAAATTTTTTTATAAGGTGAAAATACATCAAACTTGTTTCATCACTATGCCAAAATTCTTTTGAACCTTTTTCTGCCTCTTTTCATAAAGTCACAGGTGACAAATATCTGTATCAATACAGGTATTGATCTACTCCTAATGATACTTATCCCTAACCTATACTTAGTTTCTTACCTGTTCCTGGCTAGAAGTGTCTTCCTGGAGCTCTGGCTCAACAGGCTCAATATGCATAATGTCCCTGAACAGTTCCATATCAGTTGTATTGAACTCATTCGTCCACTCCATGTTCATCTCAGTTATGAGTTGATTAAACTCATGACTCAGGTCAGACTTGATATGTGCCATTTCTTACTGGGCTCCTGTCACACACAATGATAGAAAGCTGCTTTTGGGACACTCTTATGGGAATAACATCATATATTATATATCATTTTAATATTAATTTAGGAATATGTCTCAGTTCAAACTATAGTCACTAGTTACATTGCAGATATGAATTTTTAAAAACTAAATATTAATCACCTCAGACATTGTGCTGCTTTGTTGTGGATCTAATTACTCAACAATATATAAAACTGTAACTGTAATGAGTAGTGTACATTTATTTAGGTTGTGTACTTACAGTGAGCACACATTTAATACTTTACATGCATTTTGCTGATAATACTTCTGCACTTTTAGCTAAGCACAATGTTGAATTTATATTAAATATTTTCACATTGTGGTGTTAATAATTTTACTGATTGTGTGTTATCTGAGAGTCAAAGGTTTCCCAGCAAACCTGAACTTTGAGGGATTTATCTGCTAGTGCATGTAAAAGTATGATAATTAATATTAACTGAAGAGCTAGCAGTTTAACTTACCTTACTAGCTTTAGTGTTCACTGATGGTTCAGTTCGCTCTCGTTCTTCAGGTTTGGATATTTCACCTTTCCTTCAGTTGTGAGTTCATCTGACTAAGTTCATCTGACTCTCACTGTCTTAATGTTCTGTATGACCGTTCCACTTTGAAGTCACTCATTCCAATATTCCATTCTGGAGCTCTTCACTGGTTACCATCACAACCATTATCAATGTCCCCATGTCCATCTGTACCCACTGAAATACTCTTTATTTCAGTCCATATGCACCAGTAAAACACATCCACACATGTTTATAATAATAAAGTTCATTATATAGGACTTACACTTCATACATACAGTGGTGGAAAAAAGTTTTCGGACACCCCATGCATTTGTGAAATATTGCATTAAGAATCACTTTTAGGTCTTCAAGTGTAATTTCTTTTAGTTCAGTCACAGCCAAAATACTAAACAAATCCTAAAAAAGCCATAAAAACTTAAAATTGATTGGTTCCATAAAAAATACATAAGACATTTTGAGTATTGGGTTATTGGGTAACCAGTGATCCTCTAATGAAGGTCGTGCTTTTTATTAAAAGACACAATATTTGTTGCCGTGCTTCACGCCTATATAAAGCCAGCACATTTGAAAGTTCTTCAGCCAAAAATGGCTAAAACAAGGAACCTAACGCAGGAAACACGCCTGAAGATACAGATTCTCAGCCAGGAAGGGTACAGCTGCCGCCAGATTGCCAGGAAGTGCAGATGCAGTCCTTCAGCAGTTGGATACACTCTGTAGAAATACAGGCAAACCAACAGCTTGGATGACAAACCAAGATCTGAGCGTCCAAGGGTTTCTTCAGCAAAAAATGACCGCATCCTGATCCGCATGTGCAGGGAAAACCGCTGAATGACATCACAGGAGCTTCAGCAGCAGTGGTCAAACCAAACTGGTGTCCAGTGTTCCACCCGCACTGTACGTGGCCGACTTTTAGAACATGGCTTAAGATCCTACAAGGCTGTCAAGAAGCCCCTCATCAATGAGAGACAGAGGTTAGCCCGGCGTCGTTGGGCCCAAGCACACAAGAACTGGACAGCCAGGAACTGGAAGAAGATTCTGTGGTCAGATGAGTCCAGTGTCCAGCTTTATCTTCCTCCTGCTAATGTGAGGGTACGCAGAAGGCCAGGTAAAGCATTATCCCCAGCATGTACAGTACCTACTGTCAAGCATGGTGGAGGCAGTATCATGGTTTGGGGATGCATGAGCGCTGCAGGTGTTGGTCATCTCACTGTCTGTGAAGGTACACTGAACTCTACCAAGTATTGTGCCATTCTTGAATCCCACATGCTCCCTTCTGCACGTGCTCTGTTCCAAGGTCAAAATTGGAAGTTTCAGCAAGATAATGCCCCTTCCCACACATCCAGGGCCAGTAGAACTTGGCTGCAGGAGCACAGTATCCAGGTCTTAGATTGGCCAGCTCAATCCCCGGATATGAGCCCCATTGAAAATCTGTGGTGGATTATCAAAAGGTCTGTTTAAAAATGTAAACCACAGAATTTAGAAGAATTAAAAGCAGTAATTCAAGAAGAATGGGACAAGATTACCCCTCAACAGTGTGGAAGGCTCGTGGAGAACATGCCAGCGAGGATTAGAGCTCTACTGCGTGCTAATGGCAGGACAACTAAATATTAATTTGATGATGTGATGGTTTATTTATTTTTTGTTCAGTTTTGAACACATTCTCTGTTATTTGTTGACTTTGATGCCGACAATGTTGAGAACTGACATATTGAAACTGTCAAGAATTTAGTTTTGTTAGTTTTTCTAGTAAACAATAAACAAAAAATATATAATTTGTATTTGTTTGTGTCTGTCTAATGCAACCACACCTTTTGAAACACAAAAAAATATTTCTCCACAAATATTTCATGATAATATTTGAGATTGTGTAAAATTTTAAGGGTGTCCGAAAACTTTTTTCCACCACTGTACAATGTGCTGCACATACAATTTTATTAAAAAGACAAATTGTTTAAAACACTGAACCAGATTAACAAACAGTTGTTTTTTTTTTAAATTGTCACTTAACATTTATTTTATTTTTTATGTTTTGGGCCAAACAATTGAGAGCTGGTGACCTGAGATGGTTCAACCAGGTGAGCTAATTTAACTCAAATGTACTGATAGTCTGTGTGAAACGACTGCTCAGCCTTCTGTGGCTGACACTTTTGCATTTTTTCCACCGGTAACATTGTATAATATACCTTTTAAGTATAACTAAATGTATTATACAAAGATACAACCTAAACAGATATGTATTCTTATGCTAGCTTCCTGAAAGCATCAACTAATCATTGTAATTATATACGTATTACTTCTTCTTTGGTTTTGTATGAAAGGCCCGTCTACATTTAACATTTATACAAACGTCTTTATGTCCTAGAGAACAATGAAAATTGTCACAGCAAATTACCTGGCAAATGTAAACTGTGAGCTCAACTAAGTGTTCACTAACCAGGAGTTACTGAGAATTACTCTATTAAATTTTGTTTATTCTTTTCATTCAAAAGACAACAACACAGAAACTCGCAGAGGCCTGGCAGCTTTAAAGATACCAAATTGAAACATTTATTTTATCTTTATACATTTGTGTTTAAACAAACAGCATTATGCTTAAAAAATTACAATCAATGTTTTATACTGACTTGTTGCACAAATGTATCATAAAACAAAAACAAAATCAGGAATGCACACAAGAGTATTAAAATTCAATATTTAAAGAACAACGTCCCCTCGCGAACCCTCGTGTTTAGATTACAATTCAAAAGTGTGTCTATCTACCTGCTTTTGAGTGGAGCCCGAACACATCAATGAACCGTGTCGGCCAAGATGGTGGCTCCTCTCTAATTGGCTTGAGCGCACACAAATAAGCCCAATACTTTAGATAAAAAGTTCCAAACCACCACAAGTTGACCAACAAAGAGATATGCCTTTTTTTATATATGTAAATACACACACACATATATAAAGTCTCTGCTGTGTAAAATATTTCAGTCCTGAGGGTTGAAAAGGCAACATAGTTCTCAGCTCAGTGCGGTCCGCTTGTCCTCTGTTCACTGCGCTCTCTTGTTTTGTAGAAACCTCACATGGATGTTCCTCCTGCGAGAGCTGACCCTTAAACTGCCGTGCTTTTGGTCCCGATGTGTGGCCGTGCAAACTCCACAAAGTCATCAATAAGGACAGGCCATGCTCCTATTAAACAACCAAACAAAACAAATCAAATTAATTGTCTCCAACGTGGGTGAAGAAGGGATGAGGCTGTACAGGTCTTGGATTCTTGCATGCACACAGCGACAAATGATTCACTTTCAGTTATACAAACCTTCCTCATCGTAATTCGACATGTCGTCTGTAATCATTGTGCTGAAGTCTAGTAAGAGGTTCCAAGTGTCTTTAGGAATTGATCTTTTGTGGTGCTCCTGCAAAAGATGTAGGGCAAAGTTGAAGCAGTGAGAAATAAGAATATTTGCATTTTTTAAAGAGTCATTTTGAGCGTGATTATCACACTTACAACTAAAAATTTGTTCCACAAGTCCAGGAACTTGAATCTTCCAGCCAGAACTAAATTCCAATATGCAATTGCCATTTCTAAATCTGTAAGAAAGACAGAAAAAGGTCAATATACATTCGACAAACAAACAAACAGTTAACATGATGAGCATTAAAAAGATTCTTACCCAAGCCTTTCTGGCCAGGATTCTTTGCAAAATTAAATGTAAACTGGTAAAAGTCCTTAAATTTCCCGTGGTCCTTTAACTCTTGCTCCATCTTTGGCAGCTGAGCTTTTAGCTTCTCTATGCTGTCACACCTGAGGAAACAGAAACGTTCAGGGTTCCCACTCTTTTTTAATAGTTAAGACTTTTTCTTGACAATACAGGACAGAGCTCGCTCACAAACATATAAAAAGGCCTAGTATTGACACATTAACCTGAGTTTCATCCCTCCTTTTTTTAAAATGTTGTAGGGTCCATGATGAAGTGTTTTACTTCATTACAAGTGACGGCTACACCCATCACTGTTAACTTGTTCAGTACGGTCATCTGGCCTCCTCTTTTTGTTAGATGTGATCAGCACTGGTATGTTATATTTTTCACTGCTATGAACTACGACTTTAGCAGAAATCTAGCTATTGGTAGCTCCAGATTGAACTATTTGAAATGAACATTCACTGTCAAACTGCTAAATGTCCAGTACATTTAAAATCCATTCAGTCTCAAATAAAGAAATCATGAACTCCAGGGTGTACTCTGCCCAATGTCAGCTGGGACGCGACTGTGATAAGGACAAACGGTTACAGGAAATGGATGGATAGATGGATAAAGAAATCATTTAAAATTAGCGGGTGGTCCGCATTTATGTGACACTCTGCACTCCGCTGTGGGCTCCGGCAAATTGACTACAGTTTCCACTGAACGTGACATTAATTTAACATCGCTGTGCATGTTGTGTACTGTGAACCAATCAGCTTATGTCTGGCGATGATTTAGCTTTTTGTTACCTGAACATTAATGCAGAAACGTTATCTCTTTATCAAGCTGCTAATCAGACTGCAGAGGAAGTCTTGGCCCAGATATCCGTTTGTGGATATCTGCTGGCTACATTATTGTCCACTGCCCACAGACGACAGCAGAGGAGTTTCAGGATAGTTTGCATCTGAAAATAAATTCTCACCCCTGCTCTGCCATGCCATCCATGAACTCCTGCTTTGAGAACTCGCACTGTGTTGCTGCCCTGAATTTCCAGGCTATGAGGAGAACACTTATGCTGGCTGGGTCCAGAGTCAGGTCGTCACAGAACTGCTGGATGCCATCGATGCCGATCTTGTTGTCATCGTGAGGATCTAAGTGGAAGAGTGAGAGGACGTGATACTTTTAGTGATTTAATCCTCGACTGTGTGGAACATATGCAACAAGCTGAAAACTGTATTTCGTGTTATAGTGGAGTTTTCCCCATACCTCTGTATCTGTTGTACAGCTGCTCAAGCTTCTTCTTGTCTAAGACCCCCTTTAGATTTGGAACATACAGCTCTGGATTTTGGAAAAACTTGTCGGTGGCAACATCTAGTTTCCAGTCATTTTGTGACAGACAGGTCAGTGCGGTTTTCTCATTGGATTGCGTGAAAATCATGAACTGACGAACTTTATCCTTCTGTGAGGACTTCAGCTTGTTCTGCACAAAGACACACAAAACATTTAGACTGATGTAGAGAACAGCAGCAGTGAAATCAAACACATTATTTATGTAATGCAACAACTACAGTATATTTATCACTCTCATTTAGCAATCTGCACATCATATCAACACAACATCTCACATAATACTCATACCCGTGAAGGATTGGCTAGTTGTGAGCTACATAAACAGCAAACCAGGTTAAATAACAGTTATAAAAGAACTAGCAACAACATGCTAACCTGACAGCAGTGCAATGTGTTGACTGTCAGCTCGAATATTAACGTTTATAAAAACACTAAACAATCAATGTAATCATAAATCCCCGTCGACAACAGTGAATACCTCACACTGTTGCAGTGTGTGTAACTAAATGTTGTTTGTCAGTTGGATTTGGGGGTAGCAAGTTCAGCTAGCTAACCAGGCGAGCTGGCTAGTCTCACCGTGAGCTAGTTAGCTAATGCTAACGTCGAGAGCTACGTTTGTGTTCATAATATAAAGAGAATATGAAGTCATTCCCGCAGCTTCCTAACTAAATTAACCACCCAGATGTTACAGTTTATGTGTGAGACCACTGTTTATGTTTCCATCACGGCACCAGGAGGATAAAAAGAGTCGTTTCTTACCATGTTTGTCTCTGCCCGGCTGCCTTTCCTCCCATCCAGCTGGCTAATGCGTGTAAAGTTTTTACAAGTCACGTAAAAACTTCTTCCGGTTGAAGCACCGCTGGTAAAAAATAAAAGCACAATGCCAGTTTATACCATATCCTAAAGTGTTGAATTATTCAATCTTTCATTCATTACTTAACACGTTAGCTCCGTGTATTGTAAACTGAATAAACACTTTGTCGAGGTTGGGAGTTTTGATACGAATTTGGAAACATTAACACCTGCGATGTTTTATTTTGAAATAACGTATCGGAAATGACTCGACCAGTCGTGAAAAAACAAGCTAGTTCCTCCATGTCGGACCTATCAGACGTCTCTCTGGATGTTTAGGACTGTTGTAAAACGATTTCAGAACAAATGGAGGTCGTACAGACACAGGTTCGTGCCTTGGGTTGTACTGAACCTGTCTAAAAATGAGAAAACTCTGCGGCATGTGACGGAGCCCTCCAAAGACAAACTAGTCCCAGATGAGGAGGTTTCACAGAAGCTGCTGAAGCTCTTCAGAGTCCTGCTCAGGAGTCATTGGGCTAATCATGGGGAGCTCCGAGCAGCTCACACTCACTTCCTCACTCAGGGGACAAGTGAAGAAGACAAGTGTGGAGGAAATCCAGCATGTGGACTTGATGCCATGTTACAGTCACTGGGGTTCTGCATTGACCGGAAGCCGAGCACTTTGCCCTTTGCGGGCACTGGAGTGTTTGTCACCAAAGGATCTGTGCCCAAAGGAGCTACAGTTGCCATGTACCCTGGCACGGTGTACCAAGCCTATGAGCCAATTCTCCTCCAGTCCATCAGAAACCCTTTTGTATTCAGGTGTATTGATGGTGTCCTGATTGATGGCAATGACAAAGGTATCTCCAAAATGGTGTTCAGGTCATGCAGTGGCAGAGACAGAATGGGGCCTTTCATGATGAGTGACACCAGCTGGCTGACAGAAAGTCCACAAAATCCACTTGCCGTCGGTCAGTACGTGAACAACTGTTCCAACGACAGGCCTGCTAATGTGTGCTACCAGGAGTATGACGTGCCGGACAAGTTTCCCATCGAGCTCCGCCAGTATCTGCCTAATGTCAACTACAGCCTGGACACACAGAGGCCTCTGCGCTGCGTTGTCCTCGTAGCCCTCAGAGACATCAGAGCAGGAGAGGAACTCTTCTCCAACTACTACACCATCGTGCGTTAGAGTCAGAGTGCACTCCACTGTTGTGCTTTGGTGTGAGAGCAAGAAGAAAATGTACATTCCTGTCCTCCAAAGATTAAAAAAAAATATCTCTCTTTGTACACTCAGCATTGCACTGGAATAAATGCAAAACACATCCTGTATGGTTTATTGTGATATGAAAGATATAAAGCTGCACTTATCTGCCAGTGTTGAATTGTGTTGTAGGAATATACAGAAAGAGTCAAGATTTATTAATTTTTTGCAGGCAAAACAGGCCACAGACCTGAGAACAGAGGTGGAAGAGGTACTGAAGTAAAAGTAGTGGTGCAATTGACCCAATTACAAGTAGTACAAGATTCTGCATAAGTACTCAAGTATCCAAAATTAAAAACATGCACTGTCGTGTTATGTATTAAATGCAATTAAATTTGTTATTTGTATTGTATATGCATTAAATACGATTATATTTCATATTATTAGATTGTTAGTGTTTTATTAATCTGTAAGATGCATGCTCTGACGAAGGTGAAGTTAACACTGCTGGGTATAATTCATGTGGTACTCATATGGAACTAATAACTTTAGGAGAAACTACCCAAACAGTGTATGTGTTGTGTAATCCACTTTGTGGACACTGCCAATGTGTCATTGAGCAAGGTGCCAAAACCCTTAATGCTCAGGGCGTTGTGCTATGCAGCCCTATTGTTGTTCTGACATCAATGAATGCACGTGCATAAGACCTGTGTGTGCACATGTGTGTGTGTGTGTGTGTGTGTGTGTGTGTGTGTGTGTGTGTGTGAATGGCGAAGGTGTAGGCCTTTCATGAGTAAGTCAGAAGTGAGATGTTGCAAATAAATGACTAAATGATGCAAACAGACAGTCACCAGACACACACAACTTGGAGAACACAGGACAATACAGTTTAATAGAATGTAATTGGACGTGTTAATTGGTCACAGTGGGCTAAATTGAACACTTTATCTCAGACAGATTCAAAACAGGTTGAAAGAAAACTGGTGAGAACACCTTCAAACGTCTTCTCTCAGTTTGTCTTTGTTCTTCTTACTGTGTGTTATTAATTGTTGCTTAATCAGCCTCACACGGAACCTCTCCCTAAAAATGCTGCACAACCTTGTCTGACGAGTTTTGGCCCGTTAGGGACGCCGTGGTAGCCCAAGCACCACTTGTTACTGCAATATCCTTCCGCTGATAAGTATAGTCTGAAACAAATTTCACATTTTATCGGTATTTGAAATATATTTTTTGTATGCAGAAGATAGTAAATAAAACGAAGTGTGAGCCAAATATTAAGCCAGTCAGCTGAGAAAATATTATCAACCAAACTGAGTATTAAGTTCATCAGTGAAAGTAGTCCGGCTGCATAAAGGCACTTGGCATCGCCATCAGCGATCTTTCCAGTCGCATGCTGAAGTTGGACACGGATCATGTCTAGCGATTCTGCTGATTACAACAGGTAAACTCGCACATTTGGTGACATTTTTCAATCAATACTTCTATATTTAGGTGTACTTAAACATGTCACGCTGATGTGTACTCTGTATGATGGCGAATTTGTAGTTATTTAAGCCAGCTAGGCCCCAACCGCTGTGAGGGCGATGTGGTTGCTAACAGTTAGCTTTGTGACACCGTAGCACCGCAGTTCCAATTTGCCGTTAGAAACCATTTATATTAAACGCGTTGTGTATCTCTAAAGTGTAGAATAAAACACCGACACTAGGTTGTTTGAACAACTTTTAGCTGTCGTCGCCTGTAGTTGTCTAAATAGAGAGGAACCGTCCGGACCTGGGTACACCTCGGCCTACTTCTCAGGCAGCAGATGCCACCGTTGGTAGCACAGGCCCAACTGTCGGACATATTGGCTAACTGTGAGGGAAGCAGAGCTCCATGTTGAGGTATGCCCAACGTGTGAAGCTACATCTTTGCCGCGTTTCATGCCGAAGTGGCGCACAGTAGCCGGTGTGTGACAGTTTAAGCGTACATAAGCGGGATTTTTTTTCCTTGTCGGAGGCGGCAGGTAGTTGAGCTGTGCTCGTGGAATTTGACACGTGCGCTCGGCGCAGGCTCGGACTCTGTAATGGGACACTCTGGGCGTAACCCGGACCACCAAAGACCCGCTCACTTCACATGTGACGGAGCTTTTCACGTTTTTAAAGCTGGAAGTTAACGTGAAAAAGGCGGGATTTTTTTCTTTTAGAGGGGGGGCGGCGGCCCTCATGACCTGACACGTGGTATGGACTCTTAGTTATAGTTACATACATGTAGTCAGGCCTCTGCCTATTTTTTGTGTGCTGGTGATATAATGTCAAAGTTGACTTGAAGTGAAATTTGACCATGTCTCTTCTCAAACAGCTCAAAAGATAGAGACCATGGGGGGCCAGATGGGATGGAGCCTGATGGTGTCATCGAGGTACGTGCATGACATTATTACACTTTTTTTCTCTTCATAGCTGAAAAGTGCGTACTAGTCACTCACACATCGCTGTCTTCTTTAATGCAGAGCAACTGGAGCGAGATTACGGATAACTTCGATGATATGAACCTGAAGGAGACCCTTCTCAGGGGAATATACGCATATGGTTTTGAAAAGCCATCTGCCATTCAACAAAGGGCGATCATTCCTTGCATCAAAGGTACATTAACTGTATTTTAATAAGTGATGCTGATAAGTCGCTTGTTTCTTGAGTGAAGTGATGCTTTACCATCTTTCGGGACTTACCCAACAATGGGGATAACTTTTTTTTCCACTGATCACTCAATATTGTACATCATATATCTGAACTGGCAAATTAATGTGACATGATCTTAAATCCACGTTTCTCATTCTCTGATATTTGTCCTTTGGCCTCTAGGCTATGATGTCATTGCCCAGGCCCAGTCAGGCACTGGCAAGACGGCCACGTTTGCCATCTCTATCTTGCAGCAGCTGGATATTGAGCAGAAGGAGACTCAGGCTCTGGTGTTGGCTCCCACCAGAGAGCTGGCTCAGCAGGTATGCTGTTCCTGAGGTCATGATAACCTCAGTGTCTCAGACCTAAACAGCACACTGAGGACACTGATTCAAGTACGAAGGTACCATTTTTCTTTTTTTTTTTAAAATCCGTCAAAATTCTAAAGTTGTGAAACCCAAAGTACCCTCTTAGGATTGGTGTAGTCTCTGTCCATGGCTGCATTGGTCTAAAAGGTGATCTGGCTTCATTGATTTGTGCTTTAAATGTGGAAAACTGAGTGATATGATGGCATACCATCTTTCGGGACTGACTCTTGAAATGGAGATATCCTTTATTTCACTGATCACTTTGAACAGTTATTCTACACTCCTTGTATTGAAATGTAATGTAATTTCCACCACATTGTCCTAAACCAGTGTTGGTTGTTTTGGTTTTTTTGCCCACCTCCCCTCATTAGATCCAGAAGGTCATTCTGGCTCTGGGTGACTACATGGGGGCAGCCTGCCATGCCTGCATCGGAGGGACCAATCTCCGTAGTGAAATACAGAAGCTCCAGGCTGAGGCCCCTCACATAGTGGTTGGCACACCAGGACGTGTGTTCGACATGCTTACCAGGGGACACTTGTGTAAGTAGCACAGGGCCTGTTGAACATTCTCAGCAGTAATTTTCACACGAGCTTGATTTCTAACACCACATTTCTGCACAGCCCCAAGATGGATCAAGATGTTTGTTTTGGATGAAGCTGATGAGATGTTGAGTCGAGGCTTCAAAGATCAGATCTATGAGATCTTCCAGAAACTGAGCACAAACATTCAAGTAAGTTAACTTTTGGATGCACGTTTATAGATGAACTCTGGCGCCCTTCTGCATTAACAGAAGTCTGCTATAATTGTGTGATCCAGATTTGATCTGTTTAATGCAATAATGCTAGCAGAGTATTGCGTGGAAGGAGATTATTGCTCACTGTACTGGAAATGAGATGTTGTCGAACCTCTTTCTTAATGTTCATTGGCCTCTGTCTCAAGGTGCAGTGCAACACTTGTGCATTTGAATGTTTTGTTGGCGATTTTAGTCTTTTGGATCTTCATTTAATGTTCTGAATCTTCTCCAGGTGGTCCTGCTCTCTGCCACCATGCCAGCGGAGGTGTTGGAGGTGACCAAGAAGTTCATGCGAGATCCCATTCGCATCTTGGTGAAGAAAGAAGAGCTTACCCTCGAGGGTATCAAGCAATTCTACATAAATGTGGAGCGAGAGGTGGGTTTACTCAACTTTAACACTACCAGTACTCCAGTCAGTAACATCGTAGCAAACGGTTTCTCTTGTGAAATGTCCCTTCTCTTTAAAGCACCCTGCTAAAACTGCAGGAGCCAGACCTCACAGGTTTAGCTCATGTGGCCGTGTAAGCATGGGTACACCAGGGAAGGAGATTAAAGGCACAGTATCGGAAATGAGGCTCAGGGGGGGACCTCTTTCTTAATGTCCAGTGTCCTTTGTCTCAAGATCCTGTGTTACACATTAGCTGTTTTATGGAGTTCAATATAGATGCTTGATAAGTGGCCTAGTTAAAGACGTGCAGTATGATGTCAGGTACACTTTGTTCAGTTGACAATGCATAACTTGTTTTTCACGTTTTCAGGAGTGGAAGCTGGACACCCTGTGTGATCTGTACGAAACACTGACAATCACCCAGGCTGTCATCTTCCTCAACACCAGGAGAAAAGTCGACTGGTTGACTGAGAAGATGCATGCTAGAGACTTCACAGTCTCTGCTCTGGTAAGATCCGTTCTCTGCCTGCTTGACTCTACAGCTGTCGACTCAATCCACTCCTTTTGCTTGTAAAGGTTTATCTGCATTAATGCTGCACAGTCTAACCAGTATGATTCTCTGTTCACAGCATGGTGATATGGACCAGAAGGAGCGTGATGTGATCATGAGGGAGTTTAGGTCTGGCTCAAGCAGAGTGTTGATCACTACTGATCTTCTGGTTAGTATGAGTTGGAGTGTTGATATTGAAGAAATATCATATGTAAAGTTGAAACCCCAAATGTTCTTAATCCTGCAACAGTCCAAAAATGACCAAGCAGTCCAAACTTTTGGGAGATCAGGGCTCGTTCTCCACAATGGGTTCTTCTAATGTAGGAATCTGTTACTTATTAATGGGCGACATTAATATGTAAACAATGATTTAAACAGACTGTCTCCAATGTTTTAAATCTAATTTGAAATGCCCTTTCTCTTGTCAGGCTCGTGGGATTGACGTCCAGCAGGTTTCCCTGGTCATTAACTATGACCTTCCGACAAACCGAGAGAACTACATTCATAGGTAAGTGATGTCACGTATTGTACTAATATGTGCATCTCCGTCTCTGTGCGAGTCTAACGTGGCTCGTCTCTCTCTTCCTCCAGAATTGGTCGTGGTGGCCGTTTTGGCAGAAAAGGAGTTGCTATCAACTTCGTCACTGAGGAGGACAAGAGGATTCTTCGGGACATTGAGACGTTTTACAATACAACCGTGGAGGAGATGCCTATGAATGTGGCTGACCTGATTTGAGCCCTGAGATTTTTCTTTCTTTTCAAAAAAAAAAAACGCAGTGATAGCGATCGTCCACTTGCATTGTGCTTATATTATTCGAGGGGGAAAAAACTTCTCAATGCTAAACCTTGGATCAGAATTTTGGTATGTGTTAAAAGCGAGGTGACTTCTATGGTGGTCCCTCTCGGACAGTTGTAGATTCTAACCTCGACAGCCGGCTGGTTGGAGCTACAAAGCCATGGGGTCTGTAAACATAAAGGTCCTTATCAGGTATTTCTTTCCATGTTCAATTAAGATGTGTGTATTCGATGTTCTCCACCATTTGGTAACTTACTTGTGGACTAAAAGGTATAAGTGCTGTATAAAGTCTGCAAATTATGTTATGCTAACATATGTACGATGTATTGTGGGCCTGCTTAATAGAGGCACTTGTCATGTTATACTGTAGATTCACTTGCTTTTGTTATCTTTTGTGAATGTTTTAATTTAAATGTATCTTTTTTTTTTTTTTTTTTTAAATCCCACTTGCTCTATCAGAATTCCTCACTGGTTGGCTATATTTTGCTGACATGTGGTTTTACCCTCACCAGAGTATATTGCTATTTACCCCCTTGACTACTTTTCAGATTTCCTCCTGCCCAGAATTGTATGAATGTCTTAATAAACAAATTGCTGTAAGTAAACTCGCTTTATTGTCTCATGAAGTACTAGTATTGAAATAAGTATAGAGTTATCAGCAGTTTATATATATTTTATTTTTAAAGATGCATGCTTCTTATAAGGTGTCTGCAGAAGCGCTAGTAGTAGCAGGATCAGTGAGCACAGCTGAAGAATTGTTCCATGGCACCATCTAGTGGTAAACAAGCACATATGATATAAGGGGGAAATATTGTGACCTTCAGAGTAGTCACAGTGAAAAAGGGGACATTACATAAAGGCCTTAATTCACTCTGTTTAGGTGTCAACATGTAAAATCTACTATATGCTTCAGTTTCCTCACAATTGGATATTTGCTTTTTAAAAGACCCGCACTTCATGAAACCATAGGTAAATCTTTGTCAGTTATATTTGGTATAATTTAGCACAGTTCCCCTTTATAATTTCAACAATATATTCCTAATTCCTTTGACAGTGGGTAGCAAACATTTTTTTTCAAGATGTCTGAATAGGCTAATAGTGTTATGTTATTTACAGGTATTACTTTAGTCAGATTACACATTTTATCCATCAGTGTGTCGTCCTTGTGATAGATGCAAAATCAAAAATGATAAACCTATTCTATGATCAATTTTATTTGAATTTTGGTCAAATATTTTGACATGTTTCTATACAAACAGCACTGATGATTTGAGTATTAGCAGAAAACCTGTTGCCCTCTCATACAGTGTCAGTATAATACAGTACTTTTTTTTAGTCACTATTTTGATTTCACCATTCACCCAAAACTTCAGAATAAATTAATAACCAAAAACAGTCACTAGTATCGCTGTTCAGATATACAGGCAGCTGTGTTGGTTAAAAGAGTATTTTATCGATTTAGCAAAGCACTAATAACATGACATAACTCAGGCTGAACATGGACTACGTTACCCACAATGCCACTCCACTGCCAACAGTTTAGTCATAATGCTGGTGTGTTATGCTGGTAGCAGCAGAGTTGAAAAAACATACTCATTTGCATTCAGAGGTTTCCTTTACTGGCACAGGAATCCATGTGTGTGTGTGTGTGTTTTCTGTACAGCAGATATGATGATGGTAAATGGTTAGTAAGTAAATAAAAAATAAAAACTGTATTTGAATATCTCTCCTAACACTGTTGTGATATGACATTTGTAAGGCACATGAAATTGGGGTGTCTTGACTAACGTTTCAAAGAACACTAGTTCAGACGCCTGCAAATTGTACAACCAGTAAGTGTCTGTTGAAGATGAACACATACAAGCAGTATATTTGTAATGCTTGCTTCCTGAGTACATCGGGTAGTGGTTACCTAGAAATGTATGATGTGGTGAAATGATGAGGTTTTAATGCTAATTTTTATTGCATAATAATCAAAAGCAAACACTGTCATTAAATCTTTTGCACTAGATGTGAAAGAATTTCTTTGTCTAACACAAAAATATAATATAACCTTTTGTTCCAATAAGGAACTAATCTCCAAACAATGAACAAATGTGTTTGTGGAAACTATTCAGTAGAGCATTTGCAAATTCGGACCTATTCAAAGAAGAAGAAGTTGAATTGACTTGATGCTATACTCTGATTAAAAAGTGTTCCTTTAATTTTTTTGAGCAGTGTATATAGCGTACAAGCAGGACAACCCTGGCCTCAATCTTTTCATTTAACAGTTGGCAAAAAAGCAAATAACCATGTGTAGTGTTCAACCAGGACAGTGACCTAAACTTTTCATTTGACCTTTTGTGTCCTGGCATATGAATTGTGTAAACATCTGAATTGGCAAAGAGACGCTGCTCTGATGCAAATTTGTCAACATCTGAAACTTAACAATTTAGGAAGTTTGTTCATCATGATAAAAGCTACAAAACTGATTTCCCCACATTCATAATTCCTCTTTGACGCTTGTAATAATCTGCCTAAGGTTACATTTTTTAAGTAAGTATGTAGTTTTTTTAATAAGCTATAGTAATAGCTTGCCCATGGGGCTCCGCTGGCGCTCTGACCAGCACGTCAACTTTGTCAACACAATTATTTTTCAAAGTCACCTCTTGGGAAGTGACTAAAGATGAGCTTCATTGTTCTGATGACTAAAGTCAGCGGCTGACTCCTCGTGGGCCACTTCTCGCTTGAGTGAATCTAAAAATAACAAACCAATATCTATCTCCATGGGAAATTAAACGAAACAGCTCAGATACTGTACATGGCGGCATCGTATTCATCTCATCTAAATGAACATAATTGCATATGTACAGTCACAGTAGTTTAGTAAACAGATGGTTGATAGGCCAAACTGCTAAACTGATGCTGTTGCTGCTGGTTGTGTTTTTGGGCTCCTCTAAATCCTTTGTGTGAACTATCCTTCTTTATGCGTTGCCTTGGAAACAGAGCAGCTGTTTGGATAACAGCTAATCCAGGCAATATCACATTTCAGGCTCGAGGTGCCATAAATAAACATATAGACAATTCACAGCGAGCGGAGGTGAAGTGGGGAGAGGGCGACATTTTCATGACCTTACACTCGCAGATACTGATACGTTTACTGACAGATATTAAAAGAGAATATGGCTATTAACTGAGATCTGGGGAAAGTTCAATAATCTCAGAGAGGAAAGCTTGCTGTTGCTGCAGCAGAAAGAGGATATATAATGCTGCAGGGAATGAACAATGGACATGAATACAAAGTGCAAAAATGAAATTTGAATATCTCCGCCGGTCAGGCACACAACTAAAAAATCACCCTCAGTGATACAATACACAGTGATAGCAATACATTTCCTTATGATTGTACCTGTATGATTATGTCTGACAATTAAACTTAAACTTGAGCTTTGGCTATCTGGTGTCTGCCGAGCACTGACACAGGACCAGCCTCAGTTATTACTGTTAGCAGTGTGCCAGATGCCTCCGTGGATCAGACACCCTGAGGACGCTGATGACTTTCTGGCAGATTCCGGGGGTATTTTCGGCTCTACGTATCAAATGTCAGGCGGAAAACGCCAGTACACACACACACACACACACACACACACACTCAGGCAATGTCCATTCCTTCACTTACAAAGTTGTGTTTGGGTAGTAAAATGTGGAGCGCTTTCATGCAAGATGTTTACACTTCCACTCTAATAAGTGACACCTCCACTTGCTCTGCTACTCAGCAAAGTGTTGCTATGGAGAGGAAGTGCAAACACATGGAGGGCCTCAGGTTTCGTTTGTGCGGTAATCAGGGTTTTATGCACATGGTTTCAGAGCTTGCTTTGTATGCATGTATCTTACATTGTGGTTGAGTGCTCCCTGACTAAACTGTGAAAAACATCACTTGTGAAAATGTGTTGGATGTCAGTGCTGTGAACTTACAGTAGACTTCTCAGTAGACAAACTATATTATAATATTATGATAATTAAACGCACATTATTGTGCCTTTTTTTGGCAGTTTTCATGACAACTATTACGCACAATTTTAGTAATTTAACTTTGGATAAATGTAGTTTTTGTTATGTGCTTAACTGTTTCTTGCCCAGGCACAGTGATGTCTTAGGCAACCAAGGGAAACTTCAGGAAGTGACTTACTTTTTTTTTTTTTTACTTAAGACATAAAACTGTTGTTGAAATGTGCTGGTGTTCGTGCAATAGTTGTGTCAGACAAACCATTCAAAGCACTTCCTATATTAATGACCATTACTAGTAACAATAATACTAAAAAAAACACTTTAACTTTGGGGGATTTATTTAATTAAAAAACATTTTCCACAAATTGAATTACAAAAAAGGATCTTATAACAACAAAATCGTCAATTCAGAGCACTTTGTTGCCCTTCATTAATTTGTCATCATTTCATCACAGGAACTGTTTGGAAAGTCTTTGCAGTTACACATCTATTCTACTTCACTGTGAGGAATCTTGCACTTCATGACATGGAGACATTTTTAGATCTAAAACGTCACTTATCTACAGTATTCTTTTACTCACACTAACACCCAAATATGCTTCTGCTTCACATTGTCATTTTAGAAACACACAGACCACTATAGGTCCCTGTAGAGTTTTAAAAAGCTTTAAAAAAGTGTCTTTATTTTAGGCAAATGCCAGTGAAAGAGGTGACCTTAAGTGAAAAAAAAATGTTTTCACTGTATTAAAAATTTTAAAGACGACTTAACACAGCAGTAGAAGGGTGCAAACTTCAAAAACAACAAATACGCTCTCACTGAACAGTTCATGAATCAATTAAAACTCTACCTGCGAGCACAGTGGGTTTTTAAACACATTCTGCCGTCAATGTAAAGTCACATTAATAAACCGCCAAAACTGTCATTGACGTGTTCTGATCTCACGTTAACAGTGACAAACATGAATCGCTTGGTCTCTTTGCCTCTCGAAACACAAAACACACACTCCAATGTTGTGACACGGTTGTCCGACTGAAAGGACTGAGGTAATATTCACAGCGATGATACTCCTTTCTTTACGACACACTCCTCCTCTCTCTGTCACACAATGACACGCACAAACCTAAAGTAACACTACAAAAAGGCTGCTTTGCAAGGGTAAGTGTTGAAATAGTACGGTTGACAAAGGAGAGACATTTTCACCACTGTACAGTACAGTCTCCCTATGAGTCCAGAGGTCCACTGTTTCACCTGTGGGTCGGTCGCATCCTTCCACAGGTCATAGATATCCTCCACGTGACCATGTGAGGTCATCATCTGGTCATAGATACACAGGTGGTAGGGCGCTTTGCCCTCACCTGAGAAATAGACGTGCTCCTGCGGTGACACACCGATGGCATTGCCGCAGATGCCCATGAATACATCGTCTATGTAAAGAGAGGCCTTCAGGGTCAGCGTGGCTTGGTAGATTCTGTCTGCTACATCTCTTGAGACGACATACCCAGCCCCAGCTGTGTAGTCAGGGTACGACAACCACGGGTACATCTCAAAGGACACATAGTACTTGCTGTCTTTGCTGCGGATTGGTGGCGCTCCTCTGTGAACTCGCCCAATCCAAAAGTCTGTGACGCCTTTGTTGCTCATGTCCTGCAGGTAGCTCACCAGGTTGGGCATGTGTACGAAGATGTCGTCATCAGCAGTCATGAGGAAGCGGGCGTGTGCGCAGCGGTGGTGCATCCAGTGGAACTGCAGGATCAGCTTCAGGGTCAGGTTGTGGAAGGAGTCTAAAAAATCTTGTTGGATCAAATCACCGTGGACACGGTCTTCGTGGTTGAGCTGCTCCTGAAAACCAACCCCACTCCTCCTGCTCCACGAGGGCTCCTCCTTCTTGGTCTGAGGCATTCCTAAGGCAAACACTACTTTGACTGTCACTCCCAGTGTGTTTTGGATGTAGGTCTCATTACCCCAGGTGGATCTGATGGCGTTGCGCCTCTCGATGTTCTCTGGGGATGTTTTGACAAAGAGAAGGAGGAGGACATCCTTGCCAGCACACTTCTGCGGATGGTCCAGCAGGTAGCGGAAGTTGCTAAAGCTTCTGGCCTGCTCTCGTGGGATGGTGAGGCTCTTGTTGATATAAGTGAAGCGGTTGACAAGGTAGCGGTAGGAGTAGGACTTCACGTGGCTGACGACGTTGTTGTCCATCTGTTCCCAGCAAACCATCACCACTGACAGCACCAGGCAGGTGGTCATCAGCTGCATACACTGGCATCTTCGTATCCGGCGGAAATTCACAAACATCCTGGAATCTTGTCACCCAGTGGCGGTGGTCCCTGTCTGGTTGGTGATGGTGGTGAAGCAACTAGTGTGTGTAGAGGAGGAGGCGAGATGGTTGAGGTTGTGGAGGTTGAGAGTGTTGTTCCAGTGCCTCAGAGCAGCACTTGGTAGTTCTTCCATCCTAGGCTTTCCACATTTAGCAGGAGGCATAGGCAGCAGTGAGAGTCACTGGGTCTGCTGGGAAACGCCCTCCATCGCAGCAGAATCACTCTAAACACTCACAGTCGCCCAGCAGCTGGAGAATCATATTTCACCCATGAAGCTCGTCCTAAAGTACTGAAGAGAGAGAGAGCACATTTACTGTAAAAAGTTGTGACACAGCAGCACGGATGCTTTGCTAAAAACTTCTGCTTTCTTTGCTTTCAAAATGAAGTGGGAAATGTATATACACAATTTTCTTAATTTTCATTTTGGAAGCAAAGTGACACAGATACTGTTGGACTAGATAAGCTATTAATCACCTCTGTGTTTAAAAAAAAAAAATAGATTCTATAAACAATTTGATTCAATGAAATAAATTCAAAAAGGGTAAAAAAAAAAAACACAAACTCACAAAGAGTAAGCATGTGCTCAGATCACGTGATTCAGAGCAATACGCTGAAACTTTTTGGCTTTTGACTGCGCCCACTTATGCTCAGTGTTTCTGTGCATGAGTAGTAACATTAGTTGAAAAAGTCAAAAATCTAGTGGGTGGGGTGAAGTGGAGGAGTGGGGCGAGGGGGGCTAGGAGGGGAGGAGGCGAGGGGGGCAACTGAATGCAAAAGCCAACACAGCAAATGTGGCAATGCAAGCCGGTCCATAATGGAGGGGTTTAAGGTGCAGACCCAGTGAAATCGCTGAGAGTCATGGAAAGCATTCGGACACAATGGACAGTGTCAGAATAGCTCTGCAGCACAATGCGGGACGAGAATAACCCGCTTCCGGCTGGGCCTGGGCTGAAACCAAGGGGGGGGGATCATGATGGTCCCGGGGCCTGGGACTCCCACCGCACCCCGAGAGCTTTTTAAACATCATTTGGATGGGCCTGTGCCTAATGAGGTCACCGGCTCAGAATGGCTCGCTTTTCTCTGGTAATAATGAGAAACTCTGCTTCACCTCTGGTTCACAGCAGCCTCCTGTTCTTACACAAAAAAACTGTTTCAATCAGGTTTACTTTACAGCCTACCTGTCATAAATGTCTGTTATACTGTATATTTCTTCTTCTGTCAATGATTTCACAGAGAGTAATAGACTTTTAGTGGCCAGTATGGAGATAAGAACACGCACACATGACAGGACTGTGACCTTTACGTAACACATGTGAGACCATATACTGATGAGCATTAAATGTGGCAAGACAACTGGTCATCCCCATCCTTAAAGGGTTGGTTCAACATATTTTTCTCACTCCTGTGTTATCTCACAGATACATAGTTTTGGGAGGGGGGTTATGTGCAGGTTTTGTTATATCTGCATGTGAGGTTTCTGCCTTTACCC